>JASDDO010000026.1:148600799-151000799 GCA_030015575.1 Agapanthus africanus | reverse complement strand
ATGTACAATTACAAAAACACCCCAAAAAATGATCGCGAGATGTCATGTCATGGCCGCGGTTCCGCCGCATATCCCCATATTTAGTCGCGCTTCCGCGGTCGTTTGGAAGAGTTTGTGCGCCGTTTTTTCTGTGCTTCTTTATGTTGTTTTGGTCTTTTGTTTGACAGGTTCAAAATTGTAAAATGATTCCAAAATATTCTCAGATTTTTAATGATCCAAAATGGAAACTCTTTTTGACTTTTTGCCTTGATCTCCCTCGAGCTCCGCGTTGCACCTTGTTTCTTGTGATGCATCCCTCGTGTCTGTGCTTGTCTGAAACACGAATGACCATTGTATTCTTCTTTTCTTTTGAACTGGTAGATAGCACTAAACGGATGTGGATGACCGAAACCCGGACTTTATCTGGTTTTGGCAGTTGTTCTGAACTTTGTCATAACTATGGAGATTGTATATGATTTGCGTTATTTTTGATTGAGAACCTGTAACCTGTAATCATGTAGAAAATACGGATCAAAAGCACCTACCTATATATATAAATAAGCATAAGAATGAGCGGTATTAAATGTAATATTCTGGTGTGAACAAATACCCCAAGACTTATTTTTTGCTTGTCCCGAGCAAAACCATTTATTTTCAAAAAGTGCTAAGCTCACTTTCGTAGGCATCCCAGTTGTACTTAGCGTGTGCAACAAGCCGTTAAACTTTTAGGTGTCCCTAGTAGGAGAAGTGTTGTCTCCTAAGGGTTTTCAGCGGATACTACCCACAAAATCCCGTCAAGATAGTTTCATAAGTTAATCTCAAGTCTAATCCTACGGTTAAGTATCTAAGTTAGAAACTCTATCATTCTGAGTTAGAATTATCCATCCTTTATTTTTCACATCTCCTATTCATTCAACCTAAAATCCTATACATTTTGACGGTTTATAAAGACCTTAGTATCTCTTGAATTTTCCTTCTAAAGTGCGGTCTCCAATCCAAAAATTTTATCATCTTTACGGAAAACATAAGACTTTATTTTTTATTCCTACCTCTCCTCCAAATATCAATTGTATACCTCTACGTGTGTGTGAATTCCACCCCTACACTTAAGAATTCAATTCAAGCTATAGTACTCTTTCCCTAATACCTAGTACTACGTACTTCTTTTTGTTAATGGTGGACGGATATGTTTACACCCCTTTCAAGTGACAACTACTACTTCCTAAGGTACTAATCAACCGATTACTGAATGTGTGAGCTTGTTAAAGCGTAAATAGCAGTTTCCAGGTCTTGTAATATATTTTTTTTCTTTTTTTTCTTTTCAAGACCGGATATATTTTTCAATTACGCTCTTTTGGTGGTTAGTTTTAAATACCGTTTTTTCTTTCATACTAGGTTTTCAGGCAAAAGTATTTTTAGGTATTTTCTACTGTCCCAAATTTCAACGTGCGTGTAAGTGCAGTTTGTAGGGTATATACTTTCTGAATTTGGACTCAAAAATAGAAACTATTTTTCAGACTTATTCTTCAATAAAACGTTCAATACTTTCCGTTCATCTCAACTTAACTTAAAAACTGAACTCAAAATTACTTACTCCTAAAAAACTGCAAGGACGTATATTTAGAAATTTTTTATGTTATTGCAAACCTATCAAGCTAAATTTTCGGAATAAAATCTAAGTTACCTTACTAGCTATCTTGACGGCAAAATTTTTATGTTTTAGAAAAAAAATTAGTTTTTATGGGTTTTTAAATATGTAAATGCAAAAATATACGTTTGAATGCAAAAATAGAAAGTTTACCGAGCACACCCCCAAACTTAAACTTGACAGTGTTCTCGCTGACATGCTATACCGAGAAGGTCAAAATTACTGAGGGGTCAAAATTTATCGGTGCTCTTCTGTGTTTTATTTATAAGAAAAAGCAAACAAAAAATATATACACACTAAAAGGTCTCCCTAAATTTAAGTAAAATAGTGGTGCCACTGTTTAAGCTTTGAAGTTCAGAGTTAAGAGGAGAGAACGGTTTCAATCTATATAGGGCCTTACACAGGCCAAAAGTTATTACCAACCATTCAAAAAATTTATCGTGATAATGCAACGGTTGGAGAAAGAATGTGCTGAGAAAAGTAATGAAGAAGACACGAGATTGTGCGTTGGCGGAAATGTGATACGGTCTCGGTAGAGGAGAAGATATGCAGAGGGGAGAAAGAAATGGAATACGAACTTGAGGGTGGAAATTAATTGAATACATTAGTACAATTTGTAATGATCGAAGTGTAAAAATGGATTGTACTAATCTATTAACATGTTGAGAAATGGGGTTAAAGCTCTCCAGATTCGCAAGAAAACATGGGCCGACCGAACTTGGTGAACCAGACATAAGAGATGAAGATGATTCATCGTCTTGCAAAGTGGAAACAATGGAAAGAATGGAGGGAACTGATCGAGAAATGGTATTGGTTAAACTTTCAGGAGGGTATGCACAGTCGATGGAAGGGACATAATGAATTGGAAAATCTGACTCATCCAATAAAACTAGTTCATTTTCAATGATATCCTCAAAATTCTCCTCAAAATTCATCTCATCCATGCATTCATCATCAACAACATCCAGACGCACATAGGGTTCGGGAAAAACAGTTAACAGTTCGAGATGATGCCCACACGGATTTGAAAGGACATAATGAATTGGTGAGAAAAACTCATCCAAAATTGTGGGTTCATCATTCAAGTTATCCCCAGCGTCAATATTCTCAATCAAGTGAAAATTAAATTTCTCAGACACCTCATTAAAAGCATGGTTTTCAATCAGTTATGGTTCTAGAGTGAGGGTGTAGAGATCAAAGGGAGTGGTTGTAGTTTTACTTGAAATGGACCCTTCACAATCGGGTAAATCAAACACTACGTAGTCGCACAACTCATCAAATATGTTATCTTCAATTGGTGAATTATTTGGTGTACTCGATAGATAGTTGAAACTGAATCTGTGGAATTCAATTGGGAACGGGTATGTCTGATTCTCACTTTCACTACTCAAATCCTCAAATTGTCCTATCGCCACATCATACATTGGAAAATTTTGAGTTAGTTGGGAACTAGCTGCTAGTTCGTTAGTTGTATGAGGGTGGCCATGGATGCTTTCAATTCGTCTATTTGGCGGCACGAAACTACCCGAAATTCTTCTAATGATCGTTTAAGACTAGACATGGGTTGTGAAGGGGTTTCAGTAAAAAATTCAAATTCGTTTGGATACGTGAAACTCCTAAATAATGTTCAGAAGAAATGTCTAGAGAAGGTGTAAAACTCGGATAGGATTGATAGGAATTGAAAGGATGCGTAGAAGGATTAACATTTTGATAAGAATGTGATTGGAATTATTGTCCTAAAAAATTTTGAGTGGTGAAAATAGTAAAAGATTGGCTACGAGATTGTTCAATATGTTCAGCAATGGACATGGGTTTCAGAATTGCAACGTGACTCTCAAAAGGGGTATCAACGTAAGAAGGTGTGAGAGTTTGAAACGGTTGATACGAAGTAGATTGCAGTGTCCAAGTGTTGTTTCTAGAAGTATCTATCCAATCTTGTAAAGAAATTTTAGGCAGGGATGGATCGTTTGACGTTCGACCAAAGCAAGAATCGTATGATAAAATATCTGGTTGAGGGTACCGAAATTCGGTAAGAGTTGGTCGATGAGGGGTACCCATGATATGAAAAGAGTGAGAGAGGGTGGAAAGGTGGCGGATTTTTATAAAGTTTTTTAGGTTTTTGAAATTTTTTGTTTGGTTTTGAAAAAAAATACAGAATTATGGGACTAAACTTTAAATAAGCACAATCACAATCACAATATGCACAAACAACAACTAGAGCTAGAGCCTTTAAAGTCAAACTAGACCACTTCTAGACTTCCAAGCAACAAACTGCAAGATAACTCTCGAATCGCCTATTTACTGCCAATTATGGTCAGGTAAGCACAAGTAAGGTAAGGAGGGTTCCGCTCATAAATCATCGTAAGACGAACCTTTTAAAATTACCTTCTCACTTATCTAGCATAGGCACCATAAAATCAAGTTTAGATAAACGACTGATTCCCCACAACCTTCACTTGTCCTAAATGAGCGCGACAAGTCTTTATAGGTTTGATCTAGATATTTTTTAATTAACTCAAGATAATGTATATACTTTTTATGATTTGTAGGGTGATGAAATCCCCATCCAATCTGAATTGGTGTCTAAACCCTTTAAAGTCCATATTATTATACGCAAAGCGATAAACAAACAAAATCTAAAACAACAAAAAAATTATTTGGCGGGGTTGTTTGTTCAAAAAAAAACCTGCAGAAAATGCAATTCAGTGGAGTTCAGAGGGGAATTTTAAAGCAGAGAAGTGGTCTGAAAAAAATTTGAGGCACGAAGGTTAAATTTGGCCGCGGAACAGCCGCCTTTCCTACATCTTAGCCGTGGATCCACGGTGGCTTTGATGAATAGGTGCGTCAAATTTCTTCAGTGCACTCCACTGGTTCGTTTCTCCTGATTTTCAGCCTCTGGTTCTTGTTTAGATTACTTCACTTACTTCAGATTTCTCTGCAAACTTGCACAAAAAATATCAAAAATAACAAGATGGTTTTTATTATATTTTTGGATTTTTTTAATTTTATTATATGTATATACAAATTAAGCCGAATAACAAGAAAGAAATATGTTACCGTTTCCCCGGTAACGGCGCCATTTGATTGAGCAGAAAACTTAACGATATGTTATGCGTTTTACCAGTTCTGCTTACCGCAATCAAGTCGGTTTCGCTTGTAGCTAGCCGGTTGAGTACGAGTCGTCCACTGGGAGATGATATGTATTTTCGTTCTTATTTTAGACAATTCAATTAAAGAATGTATAAATTTGTTCAATTCTATCCTAGGTGTTTGTATTTTATGTTCGAAAGAACTTGTTAGGATTAGTATTGGTTAGTAGAGTTAAGAATTAGTCGTGTACTTATCTTGTACCATCCTTGAAATGAAGTCGGGATAATCGGAAGTAGCGGGAATTAGGAGGACATAAGAATGAGATTTGCGAGTTTAAAAAAGATTTCCAACGCTAAATCTATTCTTAGTGCCTCTTGTCCGTCCGTTCCATACTCTTATTTCCAACCCTAGGCCAAACACACACAACCAAGTCTCCAAATAAGTCACAACTACATGTCACGTTGTAGTGCGCCTAAAGAAATTCTCAACTTAGGTCGTGGCTATATATCACTTATAGCACGCCTGAGGGAGGGGGTTGTGTTTGTTTGGTTTAGGTTCATGTCAAGTTGTTTGATGAAGAGAAGCACAAGCGATTTTTCCATCCCTCATACCAACCTTTCTTAGCCCTAACAAATGAGTAAATTATTCACACATTAAAAGAAAAATAAAACAAGAAAGAAGAGAAGAAAGAATGGAAAATTACGATTTTAACAAAAGATAACAACCTAACTGCTTAAGCCCTCACCTAAGTAAGGAACTCCATTGAGTATCATGGCTTGAAAATACGGATTAGAAGAGAAGAAGAAGAAAAAGAGAACAATAAAAACAAGTACTTTACAACAAGTAATAAAAGTTAGGCTAGGAATTAAAATACAATGCAAGAAATTAAAGATACAAACTAGCAAAAACTCTCATCTTCATTAATTTTCCACTCAAATGTTCTCATTATATTTTCATGGAGAATAGATGAAGAAGAAGAAGAAGAAAACTACACTAAACTATACTAATCCTAAAGAAAAGAAAAGCCTCCTAACTTGGCTTAAATTTGGAATATATATAGGTAGAGAAGTGAAACCTTAGGGCCATATTCTGAGCCCATATACAATTACAAAAACACCCTACAAAAATGGTCACGATATGCCACTTCATGGCCACATTTCCGTTACATATCCCCATGTTTAGCTGCGCTTCCACGGTCGTTTGGAAGAGTTTGTGCGCCGCTTTTTTCTGTGCTTCTTTATGTTGCTTTGTTCTTCTGTTTAACAGGTTCAAAGTTGCAAAATGGCTTCAAAATAGTCTCAGATTTTTAATGGTCCAAAATGGCAACTATTTTTTACTTTTGGCCTTGATCACTTTTGAGCTCCGCGTTACACCTTGTTTCTTGTGATGCCTCTCTCGTGCTTTGTGCCTGTCCGAGACACGAATGAACGTTGTATTCGTCTTGTCTCTTGAACTGGTAGACAACACCAGACGGATGTAGATGACCGGAACTCGGACTTTATCTGTTTTTGGCAGTTGTTCTGAACTTTGTCATAACTATGGAGATTGTGCATGATTTACGTTATTCTAGACCGAGAACCTATAACCTGTAATCATGTAGCAAATACGGATCAAAAACATATACCTATATATAAATGAGCATAAGAATGAGCATATTAAATGTAATATTCTGGTGTAAATAGCTATCTAACACTACGCCTTGACAAAGGCCAACAAACACACCATGAATACTAGGTAATACCAATCTAAAATGACGGAGGGCTACGGCTGGTTTTTGGTGAAAACCCTTTAACGTAATGAACTTGATATCATTGAAAGAACTCGAGTGGATTTGAAAAAAAGTGATTTAGGCTTCGTTTTTAAAACAAGTGATTTTAAAGAAAACCGGGTAGTTTTAAAAATTGTCCCGACAATATCATTTAGATTTGTTTTTCTTGCATTAAAACCTATAATGCAATCCCATCAATTAAGCTCATATGCATCACAGAAACAACCAAAATAGAATGTATATATATACCACCCGCATTCGCCATGGGGTCAGGGGATTTCAGCGTAAGGTTACTTAACTTACGGCAGTGTATGGACAGGGCTACCACAGGTGCAAAATATATACAACATTTACATATATTATCACAGGCGGGTGAACCGGCGGCTCCAGCACTGGCTGAGCTGAGACTCCGGCTCAAAGCCGAGCCAATGGCTCTGGCTTCGGCCGATCCGAGCCGAGCCGACGGGTCCAGCTCAAAAAAAAAATATTTTTTTGTTTTAAAAAATAATTAAATCTTAAAAAAAAAAATTAATCAATATTTTAGAATTTTAGAAATCCTTCAAAAAATCTTTATTGAATCAAATCTTTATTAATAAATCTAAGAGGATTCAATAAATCTTTAAAATTTTAGAAATTTTTTCCAAAATTTTTTTTCTAAAATTTTATCTCATCTTTTCAAAAAAATATCTTATGCAAATTTTTTTAAAAACCTTTAGAAAAATCCCTTGACTTTTGCATACAATTTGCAAAAATCTAATTAATTTTAAAATATAAAAAATTAAGGTTAGGATGTTGTGATTATCGTCCCTATTGCCTCTTTGCGATAGCACGATTGCAAAGATGATGGCCGCCACCGATGCCAATTCATTGCGGTGCCATTAGCACATACAAAAATTAATTTTTATTTGATAGCCAAAAAATTGTCTTTTCCAAAATTAAAAATATAAACTTTAAATCCCTAAATCGGTCTCAATCGGATCGATCAAAAAGAAAAGAAAATCACGTTTTTATCTTGTGCTTTCTATAGATCTAACAAAAATATAATTTTTCTAGATCTAAAAAGCTTAAAAGTTTTAATAATAAACAGATCTAATAAAAATACAACTTTTATGATTAGAACTTAACCTGAACACAATTAAAACTTTGATAGAATGAATCAGACAAGCCTAACAGTTTTGATACCAATGTAGGATAATGGTGGAAAGATTCTTAGATAGCCGATCAACTCATGCAAATCCGATTCACAAGAAAATCTCATATAAATAGCGGAAGCAAATAAACGGTTATTGTCCTACAAGAATTAAGATCTGTGTATTTTTGCAGGGTAGTAAGCTACCTGAAATTCACCGCAGTTGCTAGAGATTTTGATGAAGACGGTCGAGAACCTTAAAACCCTAATCTCCATAGGTTGCATTTTAATTGATTTCTCATCAATAGCATTATTCAACATAATTAGTGCAAACTCTAATCTCTACCTGTTGTATATACCGGTGGAGGGGCAACGGACTGTTGAGATTGTATCGAGCCTAAACCCTTTAATATAATTGAACCATAGGTTGACCCCATCATGAAACCCGAGTCCGACTCGGACTCGGCTTCCCAAAATGGGTTGGGTCGACCCGTCCACTCGATTTAACGGGCCATTAAGCCGTCCCCATCAGGCCCAATGCCACCAACCCTTAAATCATTGAACATTTTTTTTTATCTCAGTGAGATATAAACATATATATGAGTGCTAATAAATAAGGTGTTATTCTTCCTCGTTATTTTCTAAGTGAAGGGAACTAAATTTCTGAACAGTAGTTGAGAATTAATGTGGGATTGCTTTCTGAACAGTAGTTGAGAATTAATGTGTAGATAGAGAGTCAATCTCACCGTCCTTGGGGCCAACCAAATATCAGAGCACCAGTGAAAAATGCCCACATCCTTGGGACCATATGTCTCTTGGAAATTCTTTTTTTATTTTTTATTAGCTTAAACTTGGTTTGTTTTGTTAATTAGGTTTTTCCTTCCCCAACTACCCCCCACGCCACCCCACCTCTTCCATAGATTTTGCATTTTGGGGGATATGAATATATGATGGAGACTGAGGATGTCAGTCAAGATGAGCACATTACTTTCTTCCTGTACCGGTTAAGCAGTATTCTGTGTCGGTGCCAATATACCTGAATACCGCTTATTTCCTCTAGCAATTTCTTTGGTCGGCGATTTTAATTTACTGTTCGGCCAAGTCCTCTTCGGGTCCCTGTATCAATGGCCTTTTCATATGGACTCGAGACTACCTCCTTGGCAAAGCTCATTTCCGGCCCTTTGTGCGTTTTGCAACTCTGGCATATGTATTTTCCAGATCTCGCCAGTCAAGTTTCGCCTACCGTGCCCACGAACCCATTATCCATCTTCTTGTAGACCTCTCGGCCTTATTTTTCATCATTCTTTGAATTCTTTTACTCCAAGGCCGAGTATAACATTCCAATAAATTGCATCTTCCGCTTGCATGAACCACCCTTTGTTATTTAGGCAAACCAGTGGCAATGTTTCTTTTCTCCACAAGATCTTTTTTCAACTGTCTTATTGGTTTTAGCGGGAGCTTGAAGCATACTGCACTTATTTGGCAGCTACGCAGTTCGGTCTATGCCACGGTAAACTCGCTCTAACTTGTTACTCAGCTTACTTTGGCTGATACTGTCATGTCATGTCTATGTACCACCCGTCTAATCTTAAGGATCTAGCTGACATTATTAGTGAGAGGAACGTTTTTTTTCCTTCATTTTTACTCCTTTTTCTCCCACCTCAGCATGGGAGGATCCATATTCATTGGCTTTCAAGTCTTGGTACGACATTACCTTTTCAAGTCTTGTCAAGACCTCGTACGGACGAGTTGTTGAAGATTCATACTACTCACCAAGTACTGGACACCTGGGTTGGGTCCAACACCTAAAGTATTGCCCCCAACATGGTTATGCACATAAGAGCTATGCCCACCAGTCTCGTTCTTCCAAGTTGGATAGTTAGGTTCAGCCCACAATGCCGGCGTTTTCACCATTCAGCCTTGGTGCGAAGTTCACGCTACCAGAGGGTATTTGCTGAGCTCTCTCTTTGTGGGTCGGCTCTCTAGGAGCTTCATTCATAGGCGCTTTCTCACTCATGGAGAATCTTTAGTATAGACCCTCCATTGTTGTTGTTAGCTATTGGGTCCGATCTCTCTCAATACTCATCCACTTGAGTGAGTGCCTTCTATATTCATATATAGCAGACTAGAGTTTCATATATGAGATATATAATAATACATAGAGAGTTTTTCATGAGAGAAAAACACTAGAGTGTCGATATCTCCTTCTTCATCCTCTTCTACTTTGGGTTGGCTTGCGAAGTGATCGAGTAGGGGATTCTCGCTTTCTACCAAAGTGTGGTTTTCTTTCGGCCATTGTTTGGAGGCGAGAAAAATTAGATCTTATACGTGACGTGAGCGAGGAACGATCGAATCAATCGGATCAAGTATATCGTAAAACTTTATGGTAGATACATGTATTTCCGTTGTGCTTGATTGCTTGTTATGTATCTACGTCATCTAAATTTTATAGCAGTATCAGAACCATGCATCTCACGTTCGTAGAATTATAGATCTGTGATGTTTAAAATATTTGCAACTCAAAAGTTGCGTTTTTTTAATCTAAATCTAGATCAAATATTTTAATTTTATTTTTTAATGACAGATCTATGAAATTAGAGTTATCGTTTTGATGGATTTTCATAGATGTATCAATTTTGCATCATATTGTCTTATAGATTAGATCTATTTTTATGCAGCTTTGATTTACTATTTTTGTTCGTTGAAGTGAAATAATCCGTGGAATAAAGGTGAGATAAGTTTTTCTAAACATTGGATCTTTTTATGTAAAATGAAAATTTAATTATTTTTCTATTTTGATGGGCATTAACAGCGCAAAAGTCATATTTTTTTGAAACCCAACCCCATTTTTCTTTTGCTGAAAAAACCCTTGTGGGATATATTTTTTGAGAGTTTGGTTGGACCAAATTTTTTTTTTATTTTTGGATGGACCAAAAATATTTTTAGGCATTGGTTTGGAACCAAATATTTTTTGGGATTTTGGCCAGGTATCAAATATTTATTTTTGGATTTTCATTTGCAACCAAATATGTCTTGGGATCTTAGTTGGGAACCAAATTTTTTTATTGTGGCAGTCGGCCAAATTTTTTTTTAACAAAAAATAATAATTTCTGGAACTTTTACTTTTGCGGATTTTTTTTTTAAAAAGGAAAATTTATATTTTTTTTAAAAAGCATTTTAAAAAAATTTGGGGGGGCCAGCCACCAGGCCCGAGCTGGGCTCGAGCCTGGACCAAACCCCTGGGCCGAGCCGGGCTGAGCCAGGCTTAAAGGCTCGAGCCGGGCGGAACCCGACTTGGCTTCCCGAACCGGTTCCATATTTTTTATAATCTTAAAAAAATTCCAGAAAATTTTTAGTAAATTAAGAAAATTATTTTATGAGTTTTCTTATATTTAGGGAATTTCCCACTCAAGTCTTAGGTTAGTTAAGGGTTTTGCCGTTAACTCTGCGAGTTATATTTTTTTTGAAAATTTTATTTGTTCTTCAAAAGATTCAAATTTTTATTCTCACATAAAATCTTGGAGATTTGATGGGTGGTTGTTCTAGTGGGAGCGTCTGGGACGCGTATTAATTTCATAAATAAAATGAAAAATCTAATAAAACGGACAAGATTAGATAAGGCAGTTTAAATGAAAATGAAATTTGTTACATTGGTTGTTGCATCTTATATTGTGCATGGCATATTATATATACAAAAACGCATACTGTATTAATCTGACGAATTTCAAGTAGGAGATTTCGAGAGGAAACGGGAGTTTAGATTCAACTACCCAATCAATCCTGATTTTAGGAAATTTATGATCCGTTATTCAATCATTTTAATAAAATTTTATATTTTATATTTTTGAAGGATGTGGTTGGGGTCATAGGTCATCTTCTCTTTTTTCGGAGTGTAGCTTTATTATTATTGTTAAGATAGGTTGAAAACGAAACATTCTTAGAAAAGAACGGTACTCTATTATATGTCATAGTCTTAATGCATACATAATAAAATTAAGATATCGTCAGTCTCATTAAGGGTGAGATGATAGATGACGATAACGTAATAAAATAGAAACATTAATTTAATATTATATGAACAAGAAGAAAGACTTGGACGCTAGCAGCGAAGTGGCAACGATGTAGCAGGTCTACATGACGTAACACCATTGAGGTGGCAGCAATAGCGGGGCTACACGATGCAGTACCTTCGAGATGCAGCGATCTTCGGAGGATTGACGTATCTAGGATCGCTCTACGCATTGGACGTGATGAAGAGCGATGTCATTAGTGGTCATATATTTTATTACCGAGCACTCACAGTTTATATTGAGCGGTAGTTACAGGATATGTACACACCAGAAGATAAGATGTGCGATGGTTATGGGGTAATCTATGCGATGTGGCAACGTCATATTATTTCTTAGTTTGGCCTTATTTTCATATAAGGAGTCGAATCACGTAATGTGGATCCACTTAAGAGTTATATCTTCATTGATTCGGGATCTGAAGAGTGCTGCTCCAGTTAGACTGTAGAGCAACAGCAGAAGGCGGTTATATATTTTCTACTCGATATATGAAACGGTTAGTTATGTGGAAAGTGAATGTGTTGACATTTGCTAGTACGTTTGAGTAACTGAGGCTTAAAGTTTAATCGCCATGGGCGATTGAACTAAGAGCGATGTTAATATGTTGACGAGATCAACAGTGCGCAAGGGCGGGTGTCCAAGTACAAGAAGAGTTCAATCAAGCTACGAAAACGGGAATAACGCGCCAACAACTTAAGTGATCTGATATAGATTGTCACGTCCCGCTTCCCAAAATACGGAATACGGAAGCGACGAAGGCCAGCCGTGCTACCTATGGTAAGGAAAAATCCTTCCATAATCACATAAGGCTGTCTAAATTAACCTGTCAAAGATAAAATCCAATACCAAAAAGGAATAATACTGATAATCATGCTGCAATAAAACCACAAGAAATCCTAAAAATGGGTCCACTAGATAATTGATGCAATTAAAAATCCAATACAATAGATTTAGAAATAAAACAAGATCCAAAAGAGATACATAAGTCCTAATGTCCCATAAGGGCGCACAAGTTAAAAACTAATAGAAAAGGGAAATAAACCTACAGTTACTGATCTTCGGCAAAGTCCTGGTAGTCACTGCGGTCCTGCTCGGCCTGAAAATCTGTCTCTAAATCTGAGATGGCAAATCTCAGAAATGTCAGAACATTCCAGCAAGTACTCAACATATAAAGTGTGTGTGTAGCATAATAACATGAATATATGAAAATAGTGAAGCCCGGTGCGCAAGAAAAACAGGTATATAAATAATTAGACGCATTAACACTATGAAACATGTATGTAAGAGGTCAAGTCATAATCTAACTGGTCACTAAAAGGTAAACTATCATATCGTAAGCTCGAGTGTGTGCGTCAACCTCTGCAGGAGTATTCCTAACCCAAGAGTGGTGCCCCAGGGTCTAGAAAACACGGGCCCAACTGTGGAATGAACATGAAACCGATATAGCCCGGTACGAGCTGTAAACATGAGACCGATATAGCCCGGTAGGAGCTGTAAACATGAGACCGATATAGCCCGGTACGAGCTGCCGGCATGGGACTCCTGAGATCCTGTTGTACGAACGCACACTCAAGCTACCCCCAACACCCACGTATTTATATTTAGTATGGTAATGACTAGATCGCTAATTAAGAATGCTGAAAAGACTGGAATTGTGGTATGTTAATTGTATAGAATGAAACTGGTAAATAATAGTGTGTCATGGCATGTAGTTCAGCATCCTAATCAGCGATCTCGTTCATAAAGACTAGAGCATTGAATAGTCAGGACTTGTCAGTGGTAATAGTTATCAGGTAATAGTAACTGCATGAAGGCGGTGTACAAGCTGGTATGGGTCACAATTGTTATCTTTACCGTTAACCTTAATATGGATATACTAATCACAATCTGAATAGAAATATATAAATGTGAGATAGGTTAACAACTTTCGAACTTTATTTCTAGTTAAAATAAATCTCATTTTAAAACCACACTTGCTAATTATTCTTACTTGCAACATAAAAGTTTGCATATATATATATATATATATATATATATATATATATATATTTGTATGATATAACGAAAAATAGATACTAACACATTTCTCTTTTATTCTAACAGTGCAGGAAATATATATATACATATAACCACAAAGGAATGCCGATGTACATCGACCAAAAGTAAAGCAAGAGTACTCGCCTAAGGATAACGATCACGGAAAACGATGTACGAAAATACGGGGCACGATCTCAGCTAAAGTGGGACTTGGGATCTGAGTTATACAATCCGCCTAGATTAATTTATCATCGGTTAACCATAAATATCTACATAACTATTGTCACACAACCAAACAAAATTATAACAACTTAGGGTTTTAATACTAATTTTCCCCTTTCAATTGTTCACTGATTTCTTATCATTTCATTTTATTCATATTTCTATTTTTTTTCTGAAAAAAACAGCGATCAGGGAAAACTTACAGAGGATGATGGTAAATGCTAGAGTTTGGATCGGTCCTGGTCGAGTCGAGGAAGCGTCGAGGGTTCAGATCTGGCGATGGAAGGGCTGGGATGATGGTGGAGCAGGAGACGTCGTCGGAGGAGGAGAGAGGGGAGCAGCTGCGAGGCGAAGATGAGGGCTGCTGCGAGGCGAAGACAAGGGTTCTGTGCAGATCGCTGGGTGTTGTGGTGGAGTCGGAGATGGTGGTGCGAAGGGGCGAAGACGATGGTGATGGGATGAGATGAGAGGATCGGGGTTTGTGGCCGTGACGAGGGATGGAGGCGGCGTCGGTGGGATGAGGATGAGGGTGAGGGCGTGTGCAAAGACGACGGCGAAGGCGAAAAGAAAGGGAGGCGAGAGTTGCGGCGGCGATGATGGTGGCGAGAGGAGGGGGTCGGGGTCTGTGGCGGTGTTGGGGAATTTGAGGAGCAGACGGGGGAGAAAGAGAGAGATGTGAGTATGAGAGAGAGAGAGAGATTTTGTTTTGTATATATAGATTTTTTTTATAAATATATATATAGAGAGAGATACATATCACCAATTAATCGTATTTAGAGATTCGGTATAGATTTTCTTGTTCTTATATTAACAGTAAACAGATACGCAAAATATTATTTTGCTATCACTAAGAAAATATTATATATAATATAAAAACTGAAGATTTTTCCATATCAAAATTGTTTACAGTAAAATTCAAAATAAAATATATTAGCAGCCAACAAAAAGTTCAAAAATTTATGGAAAAAGAATCTTGATAAATTTTGAACTACTGCATCCAAATAGGGCTGTTACATGGATAAATGCGCTGGAAATAATGGTATAATAAGTCCAATGTTTGACTGTGGAAATTTGAATCGCTCCACTCGTCAGGGTACTGAGTGGAAATAGGTCGTCTGCTTGGAACAGAAAAGTTTGTGGAAGAAAATCATATGTCGAGAACATATGAATTTATTCTGTATCGAGAATGCAGATAGCTATCTATAAATAATCTTCCTGTCAGGGTACTGGGTGGAAGAAGGCATTCTACTGGGAGCGGAAAAGTTTGTGAAAGAAAATCATGTTTCGAGAACATATGAGTCAATTCTACATCGGGGATGCAGATAGGTATTCACAAATCATCTTTCCGTCGGTTACAATTTCAGTCTCGGCTTACGATATTTGGATAGCTTAATAGAACAATCTGTCATATGAGTTCTTTATAGTTTTGAGAATTGACCCTTCTATAAATATCATGAGTGGCATGATAGATTAGGTTAATAGATAGATGGGATGAGTTAATCACCTGGGGTGGATGAGTTGGCATTTGAGCCAAAATCAAACCATCTATTTGTGAGAGTTGCCTTGAAAGCAAAATTACCATAGTAAAACCATTTGGATATTCATTACCGATAATTCACTCCGATAGATGCGGACCAATAAATGTGAAGACACGTAGTGGAGTTTCCTAATTTAACACCTTCATTAATAATTACCCGATATGGTTATTAATCTCACATGAAACTAAAGCGTTGATTTGTATCAAATATGGCATTAATGAAGTGAAAGAGTCAGTTCACGCAAACAGAGTTGTGCGTATTTCACGGAGCAGTTCTGGAAACTGTAAGCAAGCCATGAGTATTTATTTTAGCAGTTCATAGAACTGAATGAAGGAAAAATAGTCGTCAGATAGCCGATGATACCGTAAACTCTACAACAAAATGGTGTTGTAAAGAGAAAAATTAGGAAATCCTAAATATGATAAAGAACATGATGGCAAGGACCAAACTTACATATTATTTAGGAGATGCGCTGTTGGCAGCGGCTTATATTCTTGATCATGTGCTCTTCAAAGACAGTACAGTCAACACCCTATGAGTAATGGACGAACGCGAGACCTAGGAGGTCACTTGTATCCTTAAGTATGCAATAGGACTGTGATTGACATTTTGTCATGTGACATTGATTTCCTCAGAGAGAAAACAATGAACGATTTCTTCAAGGAAGAAACAACGAGCAATTTCCTTGAGGAGGATTTTTTTCGTAAAAGGCAGAAATAGGTTAGGATTTAGGATTCTACGAGATTGACGAGATTTCTTGTCGGTCAGCGATTCAAAAGGAATTAGTTCCTTCAACGGCTGGTGAAAGTGGGAGCGATATTTTGGTTGATGGATCGGAGCCAATCACGGATCCTCAAGAGACTTGTAAATAGTGTTGTAGATTGACACCCCGACGATGTTTCGATATCAAAGGGAAGACGTCTATGGTAACTCTGCATTGGCTGTGGAACCCAAGTCATTTGTGGATGATATTTCTGAACCTACCGCGAAAAAGTGAATAACGATAATGGAAGAGTTGCAACATTCAACGATAAAAGATCAAGTATGGGATTTGATCAATTATTCTACCGGACGCAAGACTGTTGATAAAAAAACTGGATTTTTTAAGATCTTGCAGAGGGAGGATGATACTGTAAAGAGATACAAGGTGCACTTGTTGGTGAAGGGATTCAGCTAGTATAAGTGGAAAATGAAGACACACTTTTCAACCGGAGTGATGATTACTTCTATTTCGTCTTCCTTAACAAATCGGTGCACATAAAGATCTTAAACTAGTCTTGGGGACTTAGATCATATCATCAATAGAGATTTGGATAAGGAGATCTGGGAGATCTGGCTACAAGTTTCAAAATCAAAGGGACTCGAGTTAACTTAGAGGGTCCATTTATGACTTGAAACACTTATCCAACCAGTTGCTGGTTCGATATTATCGATCTATATTGGATATGGACTGACAATGATTGATTGCAATAACCATAAGTTCAGAGATTTTGTTATGAACGATATTGTAATGACCAAAAGTGACTTGGAGATAATGAATGCTACTTGGAGTGGTTTGTTCCCCTATTAACTAAACAAAATAATAAGAGCTAAGCTCTGTTAAATCCAATAAGGCAGCGTCTCACGTGCTCCACACGTGAGCGCCAGCGCCAGCCTCTTATTAGATTAAAATCCTATAGTGGCGCTGCACTTGAAGTTCACGTGAGCGCCAATGTGCAAAGTATAGGAGCGCCTGTTATATATAAGATTTTAATTCTTAAGTGGCGTCCACGTGCATAACACGTGAGCGCCCAAATTATGAGCAGGTAGAATTAAATTCTACATGAAAATTATTTCCTTAAAATCTGGAATATTCATTGTTAAATAGAGCCATTGGATTAAAAATCCAATGGTGATAATAAATCATCAAATGATAGAATTAAATTCTATTAGAAGAAAATATCTCCATAATATTTCTAAGTGACAATGATATTCTCGGTTAGATAAAAAATCTAATTATAGAATTAAATTCTATTTTGGGAATATATTTCTCCAATCTTTTTAAACAAAAAAGATTATGCTCTGTTAAACAGAGCACTCTTGGATTAAAATTTAATTGTGATTAAAAATCACCGTTTGACAAAATTAAATTCTGTATATGGAAAAATATATCCATAATCTTGTAAAAAAAAGAATAAATATTCTGTAAAAGAGGGATTCACTGGATCAAAAATCCAACGGTGGATAAAATCTCTCAAATAATCTTTGAGGCCAAGTAAAATCAATTAGTATCTCTCAAATAAGAGATTTTCTCAAACTAGTCAATAAATTTGACTCTTTTATATAAAAGATAGGAGACTTCAAAAAAAAGAGAGAGAACCCCCCATAAGTTTCTGCAAACAAAAAGATAGAAACTGCAACTGAGAATTCAATTCTCTTTCAAACAAAATCTACTTGTTTTTTCAAATCTTAGGTAAAAAAAAGTAGAGATAAAATGTATCTCTTTACTTAGCATAAAGAAAATAAGGGTTCAACCCATCATAAAAAGAACTTAGTTCTTCCTCTGATCTAAGAATTGCAAAGAAAATCTCCCTACAAGTTGAGAATTTAATTCTTATCGGGGAGATTTTGTTCTTCAAACTCAAAATCTAAAGGAAAAAACTAGATTAAAAGAAAAAGAGAGAAGAGAATTTATGGTTTTAGGAATTTAATTCCTCCATGAACAGAGTTTAACCCTATATAAAGAACTTTGTTCTTACAAAAAAACCAGAAGAACTTAGTTCTCTGATGAAAACGATCTCGGATCTCCAAAACAGAGATCATTAATGATCAAAATGTCATTAACAGAGGTTAAAACTTCTTCATAAAATATCAACAAAGAAAACGACTTGACACCTCACGTACTTCCCACGTGAGCACCCAAAAGTTTCCTTTAAATGAAACCCAGCGCCTCTCGTGCTTCCCACATGAGCGCCCAAAACAAAGAACTCAGTGTCTCACGTGCTTCTTATGTGGGCGCCCAAAATAGAAGGCCAACGCCTCATGTGAAATACACGTGAGCACTGAGTAAAAGTGTAGAAGCATTATAAAATCAGTCAAAATGACTAAGTGCTTAGCACTGGTTGGGCAGCGACCAGTTCTCAACGCCTCATATGAAACACATGTGAGTGACCAAAAAAATAAATAAGACAGCGCCTCACGTGCTCCTCACGTGAGCGTCATACAAAGTGCTTAGCACTATATATTCAGTCAAAATGACTAAAGAGCTTAGCACTGATTGAGCAGCGCCCATAACTAAGTGCTTCACATGATACACATGTGAGCGCTAGAGCCCCAAACAAGTGATTAGCATTTCTGCACAAAAAGAAAAAGGGTTGAACAAACAGAACCCAAATAAGTGCTTAGCACTTTCGAATAAAAGAAAGAAAAAAATACTGAGCAGACCAAGCCAAAATTGGCTAAAAGTCACTCTGAAGTTTCTTGCAGCTGAGTCCAAATACTCTGTTGTTGGATCTCAACTAAAATCTAATGATCCCTAAAATATTGCTAAGTTGATCTTAGTCTAAAATAAGACTAACGTATTCTTAGTTAAAATAAATTGAGCCCAAATGCTCATATATTTAAGTTGATCTTAATCTAAAAAGAAATTAATGGTCCTTAAATAAAACAAAATATTTTTGAACTAAAGGAATATATAACCTAATTTCAAAACCCATATTCATAAATATGCAAATTTGGACTAATCCGCGCCCTACGGTCGACGACATAAACTAGTCTCCGTATACAATCCACAGGCAACCTTAACAAACAAAATAACACACGACCTGAAATGAACTACTAGAGAAGGAGAAAGTGGTAATCGCAACGTGATAACGTAATTAACTGCAGGGACTTGCGCCTAAAGGGAGGAGCGTCCCCACAATCAAAAACCCTTCACAAATGAGAGGGGATCTGATGAAGTCTGCAACAGCGGTCGTATCTATCAAAACCTCCAATATATGGTGCCATAAATCAACTTGGTATCCTCGGAGAGGTGGATGGATATGTCCAAATAGCATCTGCCCCAAAATTCAGGCTAGATGTCCCAACGTCTCAGTCCGGATTTCGGTGGTAAACAGATTCTGGCATGCCCGGTGGGACCTTTTCCTCTTTTCACTCCATACTTCGTGTATCGTGTTTGCGAACAAAATCGTGGTTCTCTATGGTTTCCCTTAGATTCGAGATACTAAAACTTGGTGTCTTGCTCCAGTGTAGAAAATCAATAGCTCTCAACTGCACCTTATGCAACAGCAACTCCTACTCCACCCCAACTAGAAGAGTGACATATGGGCCTAACGCGGCCTCTATTTTCTCAATACCGGTAGGACAAGTCATATAAGCCACTACCGAACTGTTCATCGGGACCATGCTTCCACCTGTGAGTTTCGGTGCCTCAACGCCACAAGAAGAAGCTCCCCAAAAGTTTGTTTTTGATCGGCTGGTAACCACAACGGACCCTCTCAACGGGCCGTACAAATATGAAGTCTCGGTCTTCAACAGGCTGAGCAAAAGCTTGAGCGGGCCCGTAAAGAAGCCCGTGATACCTGAAGGAGCTACCCCAAAATGGTTAGCCATTCCTTCTCCTGCTATAGGAAAAGCCGGCGAAGGTGCTTCCCTCCACAGATGGTTGGTCTTCGAAAGATTGGCCGACTCTCCACAAACTTTATCAAGGACGTCGGTCTTCAACAGGCTGACGCCGATTGAAGCCCCTCAGCAAAGCCGGGGGCATGACGAAGCCGCCTCTAAAACTTAGGAGGTCCCATCAGCAAGGCACGCTCGACGTCGCTACTGGCGCCGTATAAGACAAGCTGGGGGCAACTCTCCCTCTGGACTCACCCCACCAGCTCCTATGGTGGAGGTCGACACTGCTGTTCCAACTAGGAATAGTTTTGAACCACATAGGAGGGTGCACAAAAACTCCCTAACAACGGTGCTGAAGAAATCACCCCTACCTGCAAATGTTATAGTACAGGAAAAGCCAGAGCGGCCTTATCATCCCCTCACAATTACATAGGGTTTGGCGAAAGGTCCAAAACTCTGTGATTGACTATAATTACTCTCGTTGGCCCGAGAAATCTAAGGTCCGGTAAGGAAAAGATCGCTCCTCCACCATACAGCGGGGGACTTCTCCTAAACAAGTGCTTGTCACAACAGTTCCTTCAACTCCAATATCTCATAAAAGAACGGGGCTGGAGAAAACTTTACCACCCACGGAAAATTCCAAAGGCTATGACCTAAATCCCCCCAAATCTGGGGGCATAACCATACATACGGTTAATATGGTTTCAGGAAAAGATGAAAGCCGCGCCTCAGTGAGTCATCGATCGCAAACCCGATAGCTCACTAAGGCTCAGGAGCAATAGCAATAGCTCCAGGAAATGCTGACCAAAATGGTAGCACTTACCTGATAGAAAGAAACTCCAGATAAAGAGGCCGAACAACGCCAAGAGAAAGAGACCGATACAGAGTTTCTGTGAAGGGTGCTCGAGAGAAAGGATAAAGAAGCTACTGAGAAAGCTGCTAAAATAAAGCAGATGGCTCTCTTGTTCTAAGACATGGTTGGAATGATGATCCAACCAGAACCCTCGGCCGAAGATCACCGATAATCATCGAGGATGATAGAGGGGAAATATCAAACCATCCTCCGGCCTTATCAGCGGCCAAAGAAGAAACAATCTTTAAGGTCGCCCTGGATGATTACATTGCTCAACAAATAAGAGCTCATCAAGCTAATGAAGCCGCCAGCCAAATTGTCAGAACCGGGCGACCATATCCAGGCTGGTATGAGCAAATCAAATACCCGTCGGGATATACGATCCTCAAGTTCCATGTCTATAAAGGAACAGGCAACTCTCACCAACACATCGCGTAATTCAGAGCTCTGTGCGGCAACACTGAAGGCGACGACAAACTGTTGCTTCGCCAGTTCATCGACAGCTTGTCAGAAACAGCCTTCGAATGGTACTCGGAGCTCCCAAATGACTCCGTGAAAACATTCGTAGAAATGGAACTGCTGTTCACACAGCGTTTCGCCTGTGCGAGCGAACGCACTCCGATCACGGCATTAATCAATGCCAGGGTAAAACCGGGAGAAACGTGGATCCAGTACGCGATCCTGCAGTGGAACCTATGGTCTAAGTGCGAATAGAGCATTGAAGATTTTCCTACTGTGGGCATGTTCATCAGGACCCTTGATCCTCAAACAACTGTGTCCCAGTTCATGACGTTCTTCAAGCCCACAACGTTTTAGATAAACTGGCCCAGATGGACCATGGGCCTTCCTCCTCAAATAAGTACCGTCGAAATACTAAGGGTAAAGGAAAGACAGCCTTCGTTGCTAACACGCAACAATAGCCGAGTGGCCCAAAACCAGCTGCTTGCTAAAACGACGCGTCCGAGTCTGTCCTTAGAAGAAAAACTAGGATGTGCTTACTCGTTTCCGCATGATAAAACGAGGAGACTGTTTGAGTTGGCGATGCGAAATGACCTTATCACATTGCCAGACCCGTAGCGTCCAGCCCAACCTGGCGACGTCAACAACCCTAATTACCGCTCCTAGCACAGAATGGTGAGCCACCCAATTGAGAATTGCTATATCTTCAAAAATTGGGTTGAAGAACAGTATCAACAGCGAAAATTCGTGTTGTCTGATAACTGGAGGGTAAACCCGCCCTAGAAACACACTTCTAAAAAGGTGGACGCGCAGGGGGAATCATGCTCACTCGTAAAAGAATCTCCATGGGAAGTCGTTCTTTCAGCAAAAAACCAAAAGAATGCTGAAGGATTGATTTGAGTGATTTAGCGTGCTTGCGCTTTCTAAAAGATAGATCAAAAATATTTGTAACCGCAATCAAGAACGGCGTCGCTTTGCAGCTAGCCGGTGAGTACGGGTTGGTCCACAGGGATGTTGTGAATCTCCGATTCGTTCTTACGAGTTAATTCCGAAGGGTGTTCGGAGTTGTATTAAATCTAAAAATCTAATTAACCTAGGGCAATTATCTAGATCTATTCTTGCTAGGGTTAGGTTTAGGGATGGTTTGGAAATGCAATTAAATCTCAACGCTTTCTATACCCGAATGAAGATCTGTGAGGAGTTATGGTAATTATCAATAAAGGGGATTAGATCCATTCGGGAAGGTGTTCCTTCCTCTAGGTTCTTGTCCTTCCTTTAGAGATCCTTACCCTAACCTCCATGGAAAACGCACGCAACCGGGCTTTTACACTACGGTGTCATCGCTATCTCGAGGGGTAGGATGCCGTAGGGCGCGGTATGTGCATCTATGCATGGAGTCCTATTGTAAATATTTGGTGGGTAAGAAAAGGATGAGAGATCTCATCTCTCAAAATCCTTCCCCAAAGCTAAACCCTAAACAAGTTCCTAGGGCATGAAATTAAATCTACCTAGGGCAAAGAATTAAAATCTACACTAGGGAGAGAAATTAAATCTACTTACAGATGCATCCCTCCAATCATCCATACAGGGTTGTCAGATCTGAATTTCTGAATGGAAAGGAAACACCGATGCTCTCCAAAAAGGATTTCTGAATTTTTATTAAAAGGAGGCATAGGGAGGCATAAAGAATTACAATGATTAGAGTTCCTATTTATAAAGAATAGGAAACCCTAGGGTTACATTTGTTTCGCATGTCCACAATTACACAAATAGCCCTAGAAAGACTTAGTCAACGCCGCCACAAATTACTATAAAAATTTCAGCTTCTGATTGCTCAAGACCGCGGAACCGCGGCCCGAGGCCTGGTTTGGCCGCGGTTCCGCGTCCAAAAGAAGGAATTGGGCTTCTAATTTTCTTTGGCTGATTTCTAGTAGCTTGGGCTTCTTAGTTCTATATATCTTTTTCCATTTGGGCTTCTAGGTTGGTTCCAGATCTCTAGTGAATAATTTGCAATGGCTTTTTAACCGTTCGCCTTGTAATCTTGGACCTTGCGTTGCCTTGTATTTTGTGAATTTTATCTTTGATGTAGGCTTGATCAAGAGTCCTCTGTTTGTTGGTTAAAGTCCATATTTTTATTGTCTTTACATCGTTTGCATTGTTTTCTGTCCAAGAACCTGTAACCTGTAAAATGTAGCAGACATGCGTCAAAAGTACCTGTTTATTTATAAAAAGAATAAGAATGGGGAATATAATAATACAATATTATGGTGTGAACAAGGATCTATAGGCATATCCGGCAGTCAAGTGGAAAAGCCCACTTGAACCCAAAATAATCTAAGGGATGCTAAAATCTCATCTCGCGCTAAAAATTTCTGACAAAGGGAAAAGCCCCCAAGTCAAGCCTTCAAAGTCTTTTAAGAAAAAGAAGAAGACCAAGAAACCCATGCAGCCTGACGAGTATGATGACAAGTGCATAGATCTACAAAAATACATAGATGTGCTGGAGGAGTATAACCAAAAGGCATGGACACCGGTCACGCTCGAAGAAATCCTTAAGCATATATGGGGGCGAAAACAGTGACAATGATGAAGGAAATGACTCATCAGAAGATGTCGAAAACCGTGTAGCAAGTTGCCACAAGGTCTCCTATTCGCCGTTATATGACGAAGAGGCTCTCTCAGCGTCAGAAAACAACGTGGAGGAACTGGGGGCAGAATCGGCGCTAAAATCCCTAAAATTGCCAAAAGAAGACCCGATTAAGAGGCTGCTAAACAAAGCTTTTCACAAAAGCAAAGTTGACTGAGAACGCGAGACAGCCATATATGAAAAGGCTTAGCGTCAGCGTCTGGATAAAGAAGCTGCGGCGAAGATGATTCATAAAGCGCTCTAATCAAACCAAAGCACACCTGCAACAAATAAGAGCAGGATCAAAAAAGAGAGGCGGTTCACCAAAACCCTGTCAATGGGGATGAAGCAGCCACCTCTTATAAAGAACACTCCCGAGGTCATATGCCTCGATGAAGAAGAATCATATCCAAAATACTTCCTATTTCATCGAAGGGTCACCCACCCCATCGAGGAATGGAGTGCCTTCAAGAAGTGGTGGTAAGGATACGTTGCCCATCAAAAAAACTTCAAGAGGATGAAGTGCGAAGCTCACACTCGTCGACATCAAAATAGTGGGATGAACACGCATGAAGATGAAGAAACGACTGGCAACTGTTATATGGTTGGTACCAGTTCGGATGGAGGAAAACCTCCAGTTCTTATATCCGGGAGCGATTCTGAGGATGAAACACCCCTCAATCCTCTCTTCAAAGACCCCGTCTCCGAAAAACAAGAGGAGGAGAAGAACTGCGGGAATATTCAGCTGCGTAGCCGCATGCTGCCTGAGAAGAACCTGGACCTACAAACAAAGGTTCGAACAAAAAAGACAAAAGGAAAGGGAAAATCTCTCAGAAAATTGCCCTCGATGATGGAATGGTAAAAGAGCTCACCACAGAAAACACGCCTAAGAAAAACAAGGTGGATTAAAACGTATTGGCACATCTAAGGAAAATACCCTCGCAACTCAGCATATTGGAAGCTCTCTTACTATCCAAAGAGGCATGAGATTCCCTGATCAAGGCATTACAAGAGCCCGATCAGTTCCAAGCTTTCCTCACAGAGGCAAAGATGAAAAATGAACTGGCAGGGGTCTACACGACCGGTATTACATTCAGCGATGAAGATCTACTCCTCGGTATATGCGAACATAATCGCCTGTTATACGTCATTGGTTACTGCCACGACATCAAGATAGGAAAAATTCTGGACGACAATGGATCCTCCGTTAACCTTCTCAATATGAGAGTGCTGAAGAAAATTTGCATGAACATTCAGCACCATTCCCGAGATAAAATTACCATTTCCGGGTTCGACTCACAGTCGTCACGGACGCTTGGGTCTGTAATACTGACGCTATACTTTGGGCTTTTCGTCACTGACATCAAATTTCATGTCATTGATGCCAAGACTTGCTATAACGCCCTACTCGGCAGGCCCTAGTTACACGAGTACAATGTCATCCCTTCTACACAACATCAGTGTATGAAGTATTTCAAGGATGGCTCGGAGTACACCATCATGGGAAAGCTAAATCCATTCTTCGTAAACGAAGTCCGGAAATACGACAACGCAAAGTACTTTCTACAAGACTTTGAGGACACTGAAAGGTGTAAGTCGATGTTGCACACTCTATGGGTTCGCGGGTAAGCGGAATTTACAAAAAACGATTTTCTTAACTTGCAACATCGACCTAAACTCCAGGATCTTTACGGAAACCTTAACTAACTATACTACTTGGAGTTCTAACTACTATGTAAGAGTTTATACCTCCTTATTACAGGTGCTTCGGGTCTTCTTCTCCTTTTCTTAAGCTTCTCAATGGTCCGGATTGCGCTTGATCATCGGTCTCCTTATGTCAAAGACGATCCACCCTAAAGTCTATGGTTCAAGCTCCAACCTCTAAACCGAGGCAACTAAAGTACCTAGTTCGCTAATCTAGGTAGCTTAGGAGATGTAGAGTATTAATTGGAGTATTTAATCTCAAGTGATCCTAGGATTCACAACACATGTGAGGGTTTAGGGTCTTGAGGAAGAAGGAGAGGGAAAATGGAAAGAGAAAGGAAAAATATCAAATCAGCTAAGTCTTGTACCTTGTGAAGAATGGCCCATCCTCTATCTCACATGAAGCATGGATTATTTTCAATAGAAAATAACAACCATGCTTCAATAGTAAACCCAAACACATAAAATAATGGAATAAGTCATGCTTCACCATGCCACAAATATCTCCATTTTCCACCTCATTAATCTATTTCCAAAAATAGATAAATCCAATAATGAGCTGTCCCCTTCTAGAAGTATCTCTTGTGAAATTACAAGAATGCTCTTACCGTATATACATACTCGTATTCGTACTGCAAAAATATGAATACAATAAGATAATAATAATCTAATAATATAATACTAGAATCTGGTTTAAACCAAAGCCCACTAGTATTATCCGTCCGAACAACATCCGTTCAGCTAGTATACGTATATGATCGAAACCCTGCATATAAAACAATACGGAATCTACATTGTTTTGCCTGAACCAGGGAAACCCTCTGTGTGGGACTCTAAAGACTCGATAGTGCGCTGGCAATGGGTTTAACCACAAGTCCGTCAGAGGCACTAGCTGTATGTAACGGCTATCCAGGTATCTGTCGATAAGAAGGCCGACAAGAAAACTCATCCGAACTCCTACTAAGCCTATCCGTGACAATCTCCATACAGTCCAGTCTGTTCGTTTAAGAGTATCGCATATGGGGCCTGGGGGGGTAGTAAACATTAGACCCTTTATAGCATAATAAGTCATGTCAGTGTAGAGCACAATACACTCTGAGAAACAACTGATGTACCTACCAGTAATGTCACTTGCCCTGGCTAGGGACTTTGTGTATTGGCTACCGAACACATCACGATATCAACTCTCAATACCGGGAGAGACGAATCCTTTCTACACGATTCATTTTAGCAATGGTAGGGTAGTAATCTAAGTACAGTGGGAACACACTCGAGATTAATAGTGATGTCAAGTTAACGGACTAACCTGTACTCATGTTACCTAGGAACTGCTAACTAACGATAGGTATAATACCAACCAGCAGTTCCTATCGAGTCCGTCTAGTGTAACTTATAACCCAATGGGCACCGGTATACTATCTCTGGTACGGCATACCAATGGCTGCAGGACAGGCCATCTCCCCTAACTGGGATGAGAAGCATATACACTAGTCTACTCTGGAGTATCGATGCGTTGTCTCGATAATCCTACAACTAGGGACAAATTTAAGGATGTGCTTTGTTCCCCGCCGAAAGACGCGGACGAAGACGCGGCGAGCATCTCGCCTGAATTTCGGGGCAGATGCTAATTGGTGCTATCCGTCCACCTCTCCGAAGATGCCAAGTTGATTTATGGCACCATGTATCGAAGGTTTAAACGGATGCGGCCGATGTAGCAGACTTTGTCAGATTCGCCCTCATTCGAGGGGTTTTTGATTGTGGGGACGCTCTTCCCTGCAGGTGCAAGCCTCTGCAGTTAATTACGCTACCGCATCACGGTAACCACTTTCTCCTTCTTCAGATGGTCACTTCGTGTCGTGGGTGTATGTTTTGTTTGTGGTTGCCCGTGGATTGTATACGGAGACTAATTTATGTTGTCGCCCGTAGGGCATGGATTAGTCCAAATCCGTATCTTCTTAGATTTGGGTATGGGGTTTGGGTTTAAGGATACGTTAGCCTCATTTGAGACTAAGATCAACTTAAACGTTAGTTAAGGATACGTTAGTCTAATGTTTAGACTAAGATCAGCTTAACGGGATCGTTTAGATCCAACAAAAGAGCATTTAGACTCTATTGTTTAGTTTAGGGACATTGCGGTCGATTACCAGTTTAAGAACATGGTGGTCCAGGTTAAAGACATCATAGTCTGTGAGTTTAACGACCTCACAGTCAAGGTTAAGGACATCATAGTCCGTGGGTTTAAAGGGACCCCACAGTCCGAGATTAAGGACATCGTAGTCCATGGGTTTAAAGGGACCCCACAGTCCTAGATTAAGGACACGTAGTCCGTGGGTTTAAAGGGACCCCACAGTCCAAGGTTAAGGACATCGTAGTCCGTGGGTTTAAAGGGACCCCACAGTCCGTGGGTTTAAGGACCCCACAGTCCGTCATTTAAAGGCGTCATAGTCTATGAAATATATGGTTGTCAGGACCCGTCACCTCTCTGAAGACGTTGAAGAATTACAACGACAAATATTAGAGGAGTAAAGAGATGTACCCTCGAACCGGTGTGAGTTGGTTGAAAGATCCGTAGTCCAATTTAGAACTAAGATCTGTTAAATATTTATGAGTAGACGGGCTCAATTAAATATAAGTTAAGGACTTATGGCCAATATTGGACCAAGTCCAATGAATATTTAACATTTTTATTCTGGCTATTGAGCTTTTATTTGGGCTTGGCCCATTTAATAATGCCGAGCATTAGATCTTGACACCTTTTTTGTCTTGTATTGAATGCAGAGCATTTATCAGAACAATTTATGTTCTGCCAGCGCAACATGTGGCGCGCCAGGCGCTTTGTGCCAATTAAAGAGCACAGTGCGCTTCTGTAAAGTAGCGCACACATGGAGGACACGTGTCGCGCTTGGCGCTAAGCGCCAGATGGTGGGCGCATTGAGCCAGTTTATGAGCGCTAAGCGCTAGTCCATGAGCGCATTGTGCTATCAATTTAGTGGCGCACACGTGAGTGACACGTGGCGCGCTTGGCGCTGAGCGCCAGCCCATGAGCGCAGTGCGCTATTTCAGAAGCGCAAAGCGCAAGTTGCATACGTGGTTGACACGTGGTGCATTTTGGCGCTGAGCGCCGGTCCAGAGAGAGCAGAAGCGCTGTTCAAGAGTGCAAGGCACATTTCAATAGCGCAAAGCGTATTTGATCAAATTTATGATCTGTGAACAAATTTATGTTCTTTTAAAAGAGGCTTTGCCTCAAGATTCAAGAACAACAGTTCTCATTTTTTTTGAAAAGGCTTTGCCTTTGTAGATCAATGATCTGTGAATAAAGTAAATACTTCTTTTGTTTTTATGATGAGAACTTTTGATCTCTTTTTATAAAAGGCCTTGGTTTTTGTAGATCTATGATCTTTTGAGAAGATAATTCTTCTTTTTATTAGATGATTTCATCTCTGTTTTCAAGAGTCATTCTTTTTACCTTGAAGAAATGATCTTCTTTTAAGAGCTTGCTTTTCTTTCTTTGAATTTTCTCAAAGTTTATGGGGGGCAGGGTTTCTCCCTATCAGAGTTGAAGTCTTGGGGCCTTTATATAGGGCAAGTTGATTTGTTGAATCAGTTAAAGAGATCTTTCTCTGATTGATTTGGGGATGTTTCCCACCGTTGGATTTTTGATCTTAGGGCTTCTGTTTTACAGAAGCCAATCTTTTTATTTTTAATAAGATTGGAAAGATCTTTCCATAACAGAATTTTAATTCTGATTAATTAATAATTTATCATTATTATTAGATTTTTTGATCTAACGGTGGGGAATTTTATAATTCCAGCGCTGGTGCACCCGTGCTTTGCACGTGGTACGCTGCTCAGAGCGCAGTGCACTTTGCGCTAGCGCACCTACGTTTGACACGTGGTGCGCTGCTCACAGCGCAACGCATCCTGCGCTAGCGCACCCGTGTTTGACACGTGGCGCGCAGCGTACCTAGCGCTAGCGCACTTATGATGCGCTGCCTAGGGCGCAGCGCACCTGGCGCTAGCGCACCTGTGTTTAACACGTGGCGTGCAGCGCGCCTAGCGTTGGATCTGAAGCGTTGTTTCAATTTTTGAATTTTAAATTTCAAAATAGAGTTTTGCTCTGATTGGGGGTGCACTGCCTAGGGCGCAGCGCACCTGGCGCTAGCGAATCCGTGTTTGACACGTGGCGCACAGCGCGCCTAGCGCTGGATCTGAAGCGTTGCTTCAATTTTTGAATTTTCAATTTCAAAACAGAGCTTTGCTCTGATTGGGGGAAACAAATGCCCATCCACCGTTTTGCTCACGTGGCGCACACGTGAGTGCAGCGGTGGCAGCATCTGCGCCCTTGGTTCAACTCAGAAGTTGAAGAGGCAGTTTAATACCTATAAATAGGACCTTTGGTCTCTTAGATGATTTTCATCTTCTTCTTGAGAATTTTTATTCAGAGCATTGCTCTTCAGTTTAAGAACTTTTCAAGAGTTAGAACTCTATCAAAACTTAGGTAAAGTTTAATTTTTTTTAATAAATTAGGGTTTTACCCATTAACAGAGCCTTGCTCTTCATAGATCTTTGATCTAAAGAAAATCCATTTAGGGTTTCATTAATAGAGCTTTGCTCTCATGAACCCATAGATCTAAAGAGATCTTTTCTTGGGGTTTCTTAGCCCATGAATCAGAGCTCTGCTCTTTTGATAACATGTAGATTTCTTAATTTTTGATGAAGAACTCTTAAGAGTTTTTTTTTAGATCTTGAAGATCCTAGAATTTTTTAATTCATAAAAATTAATTTTAATTAATTCTTTTCTGATGGGTTTTTCCATCATCATTACAGAGCCAGGTTCTTTAAGGAATTTTATTCCTTTATGATCAGAGTTTGACAAGTGTCACTCTGTCATAGAGCTCTGCTCTCAAAGGGAGATTTTCTCCTTTTCCCGAGCGATCTCTCATTTAATGAGAATTTTCCTGAGGATTTCCTCATTTAATTAATAGTTTCATCCAATGATGAGGCTGTTTTATTAATTGATGCATTATCATCTAGATTTTGTGGGTCCCCCTTTGGTCCCCTTTCCAATGCACTCTAGTGTGGTACAAATTTTAAAGTACCGAGTGTCAAAATTTAAAATTAAACTGACAGTTGACTTCTGTCCCCCCTTTTTTTATGCGACATGTCTTTCGATGTTACGTTTCTATTCGTCCGTTCAGAGGGAGGATTCCCTGAGGCACCTGTGGACCAGGAGGTTCTCGCGCTCATAAAAGACCGTGACCTGGAACACAAAAAGCTTCACTTGTGGGGTAGATGGTACGACCAGATTATCAGAGGGCGTCAAAACTTCTCTTGTGCGATGCCTTCGGAGCCTATCTCGGCAATCCCGTACGCAGATGCACCCCCGGTGAACTATGCCATGGAGGTTGTTAATTGGATTTCGGAGGGTCTCCTTCAGCCTTCGATTGCCGCCGTACCCATGCAGCCGGCGGCGGCTTTGGACACCTTAGGGCGGTGCATATGCCAGGGCGAGTCACGCCCTTGGGGACAGCCCTACAACATCGGGCTAACTCCCCATCATCCGACCGGGTACTTGCAGTGGGCCCGGTATATATTGTCGGCGAAGAAATCGCAGCTGCTAAAGCTCAGCCTATACCCTGCGGTCTACGCTTCGTTGTTCCAGTATTCTGCACCTCCCACATGGTGGATCAAGGTGTTTTTGGAGCAGTGGAACATCTCGACCCATACCTTCCTTCTATTGGATAGAGAAGTCTCTATTTCCTTGGAAGAATTCGCCGAGGTTTCTGGTCTACCAGTTAGGGGGGAGCACTACGAGGAGCAGCTTCCTCCGGACGAATATGTTTTTGCCACCAAGCCAGTGGTGATGGGCCTCACGCCAGAGAACGCCATTCAGCACCAGTTTCCAAGTCTGATAAAGGTATTGAACATGTACGAGAGCCTCTTCCTTGAATCCGGAGGCCGGGGGGTCAGTTTTGCGGACTTCATTGCCCGTTTTCTTCGCCCGGAGATTTTGTTGCGACAAGGAGAAAAGTTCGCTAAACTTGACGATCCCTTCGGCTTTGGCTTGGACCGTCGACCGATACTGGAAGCTGATCAGAAGGGTTTCTTCCTTCCTGACGTCGTGATTGTCCCCTTGTCAGAAATCGCCGCTCCGGGCATTGACGAGGAGGCATTCTTTCTTGGGTTTCTTGGGCTATGGTTGAGTTGGTTCGCGCTCCCTATTCATCCTCGTTACATGAGGCCTTTCGTCTTCTACCCCGCGCATCGCATGGTTGCCGGAATACAAGTGGCCATCGGGATCGCCGGGTTAGCCCACTTATACCATGGTCTTAGCATAGCGGCAGATACCACTGAACCGAGGGTGCATCCTGCCAACTTCCCGATGCATTACTTCACTTCATGGATGGAGTTGCACGTGCTCGGGGTCTTTGGCATTCACAAGAGACCTTCGTTTTACGAGAAATGCAAGTTCCCTCGGATTATGCGGCTGGTTGACGCCTCCATCGTGAGTCTGTCACAGCGGGAAGCTAGGGGCTTGCTCCTTCGTCCGCGCACGGTCGGAGATGGTGTGTCTTTCACAGACAAAGTCTTGACCATCGGCCAGGAAACTTCTAAGGCGGTGCTGTCACTGCAAGAAATTTTTAAGGACGGGGCCTCCGTGTTGAAAGCCCGGGAGATTCTTCATTTATACTCTATCAGGCCGGGCTTTCTTGTATTCAGGCAAAATGATGCGGCGCTATTCATGAGATACAACCCCCATCGTTTTGCCCAGCAGCTGAGTTACAATCAGGGAGTCCTTCCGGAGGCTTTCTTAGTAGAACCTGCTGCCACCGAAGAGGGAACGTGAGGCGTGCTGCATCATTTCATGCACTTGAATACGGGGTCTTACTTCTTTATCAGCGAACCAAGTTGTGTCCCGAGGGCCCTTAATGTGCACGTGGCCTGGTATCAACATGCAATGGATGCTGTTATCAGGGAAGAGAAGCGGCTGCTACTCGACCGCAAGGGTGCACCCCCTGCTAGTGACAAAAACCTCCCCTTGAAGCGACGGACCATTGTTCTTCCTCTGCTAAGGGAAGCTGCCGTGATTGAAGTCCCCGACGACAGGCCTGAGCTACCGGTGCCCCGTGTTCCCGTGGAGACGGCGGATGTACTACCGGTGCCCCGTGCTCCCGTGGAGACGGTAAGTGTAGCTTCCCCCGAATCTGGCATGGGCTCAGATATCGGGACTCGCCGCCCCAAAGTGCCCACCAAGCGTAAGCTTGTGCTGGCTGCGACTGGAGCTCGCTCGCAGAAGAGGAAGAAGAAGTCGGTCCTCTCTCTAGACGCTGTACTCGGGCTGGAGCCTCATGCTCCTTATAATGAGGGCCTGAGCGAGTATGGGACCAATGAGGGTCTCTTCATAGCGCCGGCAGATACTGATCTCGAGGCCGCCATTGCAGCTTCTGTGCGATCCGCAAGCCACAAAGAGGAAATGGCCATCCTCGCGCAATCAAGTGAGTATAAGCCGTAACTTCTGTTATTGCATTATATTTTTATTTTTATTATCATGTCTTGACTGATATTTTTCCTTCTGTAACAGGCTTTACCACTGAAGAGGCTCTGGCGGCTTCCCTCAGGACCTTCGAGGAGGAGGAGAGGAATCGCACTTTGCTGGGCATTGGTATGTCTCGGCTCATTGTATCTTCATTTTCCTTTGTTACGGACAATCTAACTCCTTATTTATCTTATCACAGAGTCTACAATGCCAATCCCGCAAGGTGATGTGGAGATTCTTCCCGGGCCAGTCATCGAATTCCCGGCCTCCTCGGCACTGCCGAAAGAGGCCTTACTCAAACGACCGATGACGGATGCCTCGACGGCTCCAGAGGTAACCCTTAGTGCGGACGATGGCGTCCTGTTGATGGAGGCTTCTAGAAGATCCGCTCTAACGGCCTGAGCGGAAAGGAAGTGCAGAATGCGCGCGGCAAGGGAGCGTAGTGCCGCCTTGGCCGCGGGTGCGGGTTCGAGCACCGCTACCCCTGTCCCTACTCCTTCAAAGGAATCTCCGGCTGCCTTGTCCACTGCCTACAGACGGGCAGCACGTGCGGCTCGGGAATTAATCGGAAGACCAACTCAAGGTAATGTGACATTGGGTTCTGTTGTCAAAGTTTTAACTTTCAGTTCTCATATATCTTATCTTGCAGGGCCGAGTCTTACCGAAGAAGTGGCGGCAACCGCTGAGCCTAGGATAGCGGTAGAGGAGGTAGCCATGATCGCCGAATCCGAGGCAGCGATAGGAGAGATGGCTACAATTGCCGAGCTCGAGGTAGCGGTGAGCGAGACAGTCACGATCGCCGAGGCCGAGATGGCGGTAGGTGAGATGGCTACCGTTGTCGAGCTTGAGGTAGCGGCATGTGAGATGGCTACAATTGTCGAGCTCGAGGTGGCGATGGGTGAGATGGCTACAGTCGCCAAGCCCGAGGTAGTCACTCTTTCGTAAGAGTCGGGCACTGCCCCGATCGTCGCTCTTTCCCCTTGTGGCTCCCTGCCGCTGCCGGGCGCTGCGAGTATCACGACGATTCTTATGGAGTCAGGGGATGAAGCCATGGGCCGCGAAACTATTCCGATGGAGGAGGGTGAAGCAGTTGCCGTATCAAGTGATGCCCTCGTCGCGGTTCCGACTGGCGACTCACCAGGTAGATTTTGGGTCATTGCTTTTCTTTTTATTCTGCAATCCTTTTCAATCTTTCCTGACAGTATTTATCTCGTTTCTAATGCAGGCGTGGCGAGCGTTGAGGTTGCGCTACCCGAGGCAGCGCTATCAGCTACCGCTTTGACGGTGACCCCTCCTCTACCTTCTCTCGTATAATCTCGGATGTTGGAAGGTGCGGATTTGTGATCCATCAGTTTTATTTCTAGGCTGTATAATTTATATACTGACATTGCATTACTAGCCCTTGCAGGAGTCCTTTTTGATCACCTGTATCAGGTGTTGCATCCACACTTCTCTTTCCAGTCAGAGATTAGTCCGCCTGCTGGTGTCGGTGAGTATCTTTTCTAAACGACGTCCTTTCTTTAATGGATAGTCACATTATTGCTAATTCTTCTTTGTATTGCTTGTAGCCTTACAAATTGAAGGAGGGGACGAAGCTATCGCTGCGCCACCAGTACTCCCAGCTCTGCCCCCTGTTGCAGCCGGTATAGTAGACTTTATTGTTCGTGTATTTTCTTTATTTCTTGAGCCGACGTCTGATTGTGATTTGTTTTGTAGTGGTCACATCGACTCCAGCCCCGTTCGAGTCTCACATCATAATGCCGGCCGGACCTTTTTCTCGACGTGCATCCTCGAAAGGTGCCGCGAATAGTCTGCGCATGTTGAGCGACTATATTGAGGAGCTTGACGTGGAGACTCCCACATCTGCTGCGGATTTTGCCGCGGAGGTTAACCTTAGGCTAGCGACGCTTGTGAATTTTCATAGTGAGGGCGTCGTTGAGTCTTGGGTTAATCACTTCAGGGAAATTGAAGCTTGCCTGCATGAGCTCGAGGTTGGACGTCCTGCTCCAGAGGTCCTAGCTGTGAACACCCAATGGGCTGCGTGGGTCGAGTAGAGCACTTTTTATTTCCGCCATCTTGAACAAGAAGTGGCCTTAAAGCAAAAGGAATGTGAAGAAACTTCAAGCGAATTTGCTCGACTGCATGCTCAGGTTGATGCGAATGCTGCCCAGTTGAAAGTTATCTTTGAAGTCCTTCTGCGATGCATCCCTGACGGGTTAACACTGAGGCAGAAGCTCGACGTCGTCGAGCGGGATGCACAAAACCGTGAAGCAGCTCAGCGGGCCGTCGACGAACAATTTTTGTCTTACTTGTAGCAGCAAGCCCAGGTCGAAGCAGAGTTGGCCGCGGCAGCTGATCAAGAAAAGGGGCTGAAGGAAGTGCGCGAGCAGCTGATCGGATTATTGAAAGCGCTTCCCTCTCAATAATTGTCTTTTGTACCATTTGTAATTTTGAATAAAATGTATTCATTCTTTTATTCATTCATATGATGTATTTTGTACCTAATTGAATTCATGAATAAAAGATACATTTCTTTTCGCAATGTCTTGTGTCATCTCTCTGCTTTTTTCTTTCTTTTGTTATCAGCATGTTGTTAGTTATATGTATGCCCTAGAGGCCATTACTATACATAGGATGTATATTGTAGTGGATGCCGGGACATATATAGGGAGGACTTTCTTGCTCAACATGATAGTATGCTATCTGGTTGCTCTTTACCTTAACGTGTATACTGATTGTCTCTCTGTTACATGTTGGTAAAGCCCTTAGGATCTGTACTTGACTACCTGGACTATGATGCGGATCATACTAATGGGGACATGGTAGTCCATAAGTACATCCTTCAAAGTCCCTAGTCGAGGGTATATCGAGACGGGGCATCGATATACCAGAGTAGACTAGCGTGTACCTTCTCGACCCATACAGATGGGCGATGGATGATCCCATATCCATTGGTGTTTGACATCAGAGATGATATACGGGTGCTCAGTAGAGACTGGGTACACTGGACGGACTCGCCGAGAACTCCCAGATGGTATTATACCTCACGTCAGATGGCAGTTCTCTGGTGACACTGGTACAGAGTAGTCTGTTGACCCGAGATCGTCATAGAGTCTTGTGTGGTTCCCACTGTGCTTTGATTTCCATCTTACCACGTCCAAGAGGGCGTGCAAAATGGTGGTTTTTGGGTACAGTCCCGAGTCACATGGAGGCAATGAGCGATAGGAGGGGATTCGTCTCTCCCGGTATAGGGAGTTGATGTTGCGCTGTGTTCGATTGGCTATAACAGGAAATCCCTGGCCAGGGTTGCTGAGATTTACTGGTAAGTGTTACCAGTAGTTTCTCGAACAGTTATAGACCTCATATCGACACGACTTATCGAGTTATTGGGGTCTGACGTTTACCACCCCTAGGCGAGATATGCGACATATCAGACGATCAGACCGGACTGTACGGTAGTGTTACTGGTTGGATTCACAGGAGTGTGAGCGGGCTTGCTCGTCGATCTTTAGATCGCTCAATACCCGGGTGGCCGTTACGTTTAGCAGACCGCTTGCGGCTTGTGGGTGTTTGATATGATCATCATCTGCTGCCGGCGTATTGACGAGTCTTTAGAGTCCTACACAGAGGTTTCCTGGCTCAAGCGAAACGAAATAGGAGCGCATATGAGATATGTGCGGGACCGAGAATAATGCGTGTATGTGATACCGTATTTCATTCTCGCGATCAATGCGTCGAATGGTTGTATGCGATATAACCTAGTTATCGATTCAAGCGTTGATTCGATAAGCCGATACATTGGATACTAGTCGGTTATATGCGATATGACCGGATCGTTAAATCAAGTGTTGATTTAATGATTTAATGCATAATAATATATTTGATATATTGCTTTGCATTAACTAGTATCGGTTCACTTTATATGGATTTTCTCGCTCAAATGTGCGCATTGCATATGCGATATGATTTGTGCACTTGCTTGTATCATATTTGATGGTGCATGCAAAAAAAATGGTTAAGTATAAAGAATTAAACCTTGGTTAAAGGAATGGTTAGGGTTTATTATTTGTTATTCATTTATCTTATTTAATTATCTATTTATTTTTGATAAATGAATAAATGAAAAGATAATGAGGAAAATGGTTGCTTTCTTTTGACCATTCATGAATCTTCATGAAGACTTTGACCATTTTGTCTCATGCTTAACCCTAACCACTTCTATTAACTCAAGTTAATTCTCTACACCTAACCATGGTGAGAATTATGATAAGAATGGATTTTTCCTTTTATTTTAAAATCTTATCATAATATTTATCTTCTTCTTGCTCTTCTTCTTCTTCATGAAGAAGCTTGTCTTCATCAATGGCATATTGAGCATATGAGTGAGAAATCCAATTCTAAAGTCTACCCACTTCCTATTTCTTCATCCTCTACCTCTTGCCAAGTAGTAGAGTGTGTTTCCTTCACAAGTTTTCAAGACTTGGTGAAGGTGGAGCTTGATCTTTCGATGCCTCGACGTAGATCATCTTCGGCATGGACATCGACGACCTAGCTTGCCCATTCTCCGACGAAGCCGACGCTTGAGCCCGGATTTGATTTGGACAGCGGAGAGGACCTCGTTGCGGAGCTATGGAGGTGGAGCACCGGATCTACAAAGGTTGTATTTCCGTATTCTCATTAGTTAATTTGTTAACTAGTTCTTTTTCGCCTAGACATCTAGTTATCGATCCGTAGTCGGGTCTCTCGGCACCGTTAAAATTTTAATTTGGCATGGTTGATGCCTTGTGAGACCTCACTAGGGTGCCTAGGATCCCTACACATGTCACCTTAGTAAACATAGCCGGCAGATGATAGGGAGAGCATCTTGTTTTGGCTTCTTCGAGGGGTGGTGATGGCTTAGGAAGCAGGTTCAGATCTACTGCCTAAGACTTTTCAACTTTATGAACCGTGAGGGTCTCATAAAGACTTTTCTCCCTACGAGTCTTGAGGACCTCGTAGGTGTCTTTTCACCTTAGGAATCGTGAGGATTCCTAAGCGCGTTTTCTCTTGAGAGTCGTAAGGATCTCACAAGAGAATTTTCCCTCCTACAAGTCGAGAGGACTCATAAGTGGTTGTTTCCCTCCTTGTCTAGATTCGACTTTGGAGAGTGTGGCCCGTGAATAGTATGCAAGAGTCCATTTTGGACCGACTTGCAGGGCCCCAGTGCTTAGGAAATCGGTTCTTATCCCTATTGCCTAAGGCTTTTCCCTACGAGTCGAGACGAATCGAGAAATTCTCGCAAAGACACTAATTTCTTCATGAGTCGAGACGAATCGAGCAGTTCTCGCAAGAATATCCTAACGTCACAGTTAACCTCTGCTCTTTACGACAGAGGTCCGTTAGGGTTTGTGGTACTAGGGTTTTGTCCGTCATACCGTCGCGTTGGCTGATGTATTCCTCGATAGGCAATCTTGCTGTTCAAGTAGCCTTACGACTGTTATGTCTCTGATCACTTCGGGGGCTGGACAAGACGTCTTCAAGCAATCCTCCTAGGCATTTTGACCGTCAGAAGAGCAAGCGTTAGGAATTTTGCCATACCGCTTTTTACTTGAGGTTAGGCTCATTTTGGAGAGCCTCGATGAGTCATAACCATTCCGCGCTGGGGTGGGATGATCTTCGATAGTCTTTCATGTTTTATATGAGTTGCCGTCAAGACCCTGAAGTTAGGAATTTGGCCTTCGCTTTGTTTGCTGGCATTGCGTCTGCTGTATCGAGACGAATGTCGCGGTTGTCTCTAGGTTGCTGGTGAACCGTCGAGATTTGGAACTAGGGATTTTGCCGTGGCTCCGTTGTTTTGATCGTGAGGTCTTTCGTTGACATTGCATCTGCATCCTGCTGGACTGCGAAGGAACGCCGTTGTTGACATTGCGTCTGGTGTAACGAGACGAATGCTGAGGTGGAGCTGGGATTTTGCCGTCACTCTGCTTTGTTTCGACCATGAGGTCTTTCGTTGACGTTGCATCTGCATCCCGCTGGACTGCGAAGGAACGCCGTTGTTGACATTGCGTCTGGTGTAACGAGACGAATGCTATGGTGGAGCTGGGATTTTGCCGTCACTCCACTTGGTTTCGACCATGAGGTCTTTCGTTGACATTGCATCTGCATCTTGCTGGACTGCGAAGGAACGCCATTGTTGACATTGCGTCTGGTGTAACGAGACGAATGCTGTGGTGGAGTTGGGATTTTGCCATCACTCCGCTTTGTTTCGACCGTGAGGTCTGTTCTTGACGTTGAATCTGCATCCTGCTGGACTGCGAAGGAACGCCGTTGTTGACTTTGTGTTTTCCATATTGCGACAGATGTCGAGATTGTCTCTAGGTTGTCTATGAACCGTCGAGATTCGGCTTCGCTTCGACGAAGCCTGGGGGGAAGGTATGGTTCTCTTTTTGTTTGTGCCCCTGGATTGTATACAGGGATGCGATCTCATCTGTGGGGCATAAATTTCATTTCTCTGTCTCTTTTTTATTTCTTTCCGCGATGCTCTATCATTTCAGCTTTTATATCACGAAGGTCGCGATTGCCCAATCATTTCGGCTATTTTTCGCGGTGCCCAATCATTTCGGCTATTTATTTTATTTTTACTCGCTGCTTTTTATTGCGAGTTGCCCAATCATTTCGGCTATTTTGTATGCATATATTTTACTTGCTGATTTTGTTGTAAGTTGCCCCATCATTTCGGCTATTTCATATGCATTTTTGGCTCGCTGATTTTTTTATCGCGAGTGTGGAACTTGGAATCTAGTGCTAATCTCAGCATCAGCATCGCTACAACTGGAATATTGCCAGGAGCGAATCATCACTTGCCATGAAAGGACTTGGAATTTGATACCGATTTAGGCATCGGCATCGCTACAACTAGGATATTGCCAGGAGCGAATCATCACTTGCATTTGTCGATATCGAACAAAGGTGGCTTAGCAAACAGGGTTAGGATCCTGTTGACTAAGGCTTTTGACTTCATGAGCCGTAAGGGTCTCATAAAGGTGTTTCTCCCTACGAGTCGTGAGGATCTCGTAGGTGCGTTTTTTCCTTAGGAATTGTGAGGATTCCTAAGTGTGTTGTTCCCTTGTGAGTCGTAAGGATCTCACGCAGGTGGTTTCTCCTCACAAGGTCGAGAGGACCTTGCAAGTGTCTTTTAACGAGATTGCGCCCTTTCGGGTTTTCACAAAACTCGCCGGTAGCCCTGCTGTTTTTACTCAGGGAGCCCTTTCAGGTTTTCATCCGTGCCTATCTTGCTTGTGGACATACCTTTTTTTTTTACCACGTCAGGCTAAGAATGCCGCGGGTTGGTAGTAGTTTAATGACGTTTCGGTCATCAGCTAGTTTTAGGACATAGTGGCCCATTGTTAGTTTAAGGACGTTTCAGTCCACAGTTGCCGTATTTGAGGCGAATTTCTAGTTTACGGACTTTTCGGTTGTTTACCCCAATCAGAGCAAACCTCTGTTCAAATTCCAAGGCGGAAAACGAAGCAACGCTTCTGTTTCCCCCAATCAGAGCAAGGCTTTGTTCTGAAAATCAAAATAAAAAATTAAATTAAAAAATTAAATGAAGCAACGCTTCAGCTGACTTGCGCTCTGCGCCGCGCGCCACGTGGCAGCTCAGTTGCGCTAGCGCAGTTGCGCTGCGCTCTGCGCTGCGCGACAGGTGGCAGCGCAGTTGCGCTGCGCTCTGCGCTGCACGACACGTGTCAAGCGTAGGTGCGCTTACGCCGAACAGAAAAATTCTGGAAAGATCTTTCTCAATTTTGTTAAAAACAAGAAGATTGCCTTCTGTAAAACAGAAGCCCTTGGATCAAAGATCCAAAGGTGGGGCAAAATCCCCAAATCACTCAGAGAAAGATCTCTCTAACCAATTCAACAAATCATTGGCACTATAAAAAGGCCCTCAGACCCCAACACATGAAGACACAACACAGAGAGAATAGAGAAACTCAAGAAACAGAGAGAGAACTCTGAAGAATTTTGAGAAGAACTCAAAAAGAAAGAAAGGTAAAACCTTTGAATAAGAAAAGAAGAAATTTTTCTGAATTGATCATTGATCTAAGAACAAGATCAAGGATCTTCAATAAAAAAAATAAATAATAACAAAGGCATTGCCTTTTTTATGAACCATTGGTTCTGGAATCTTAAAGATTATTTTCTTGGATCAAGAAATTAAAATAGTGCCTTGCACTTGCAAATCTGCACTGTTGCGCTCCTGGTTTGGCGCAAGCCACTAGAGAGCGCCACATGTCAGCACCTGAATAACTTGCGCTCTGCGCTTTTAAGATAGAGCATTGCTTTCTGAAATTGACGCAACTCACCAGAGCGCACCACGTGTCAGCAGCGCAACAGCGCAGCGCACTGCGCTTGCGCTTACCAGAGCATGACATGTGTCATCTCCACATGCACTTGCGCTCAATAATTGGCGCAAAGCGCCTGATAGGCCACGTGGCCACTGTCAGTTTGATTAATGCACTGCATTATTTACAGAAGGGCCAAGCCCAATTAAAAAAGGCCTAACAGGCCTAATAAAATGCAATGCATTATTTTAAAAAGGGCAGAGCCCAAACAAAAACAGATGCTGTGCATCATTTAAAAGGGACAGAGCCCAAATCAAAAAGGCTTAGCAGACCAAAAGAAAATGAAGTGCATTATTAAACAGGGGCAAAGCCCTAGCACAGGTTTAATAGGCCAAAGATAAAAACGTTGAATATTCTCAACTGGACTTAGCCCAATCATGGCCGTAAGTCCTCAAATTAAATTGAATGAGCAAGACTGCTCTCTTAAATCAATTTACACTTGGTTCAAGGGTACATCTCTGAACTCCTCTAACACCTGTCGTTGTAATCCTTCAACGTCGTCAGAGAGGTGATGGGTCCCGACGGCCATACATAACATGGACCCCTATATCCCTAAACTGGAACATGGACCACTATGTCCCTAAACTGGAACAATAGAGCCCCCAAATGCTCTTTTGTCGGATCTAAACGATCCCGTTTAAGTTGACATTAGTCTCAAATATGGCTAACGTATCTGTAAACCTTCAAACAGACTTTAGTCCCAAATTGGATCCCCCAATCAACTTTGGTTCAAGGGTACATCTCTGAACTCCTCTGACATCTGTCATTGTAATCCTTCAACGTCGTCAGAGAGGTGATAGGTCCCGATGGCCATACATGCAATGGACCACCATGTCCCTAAACTGGAACAATAGAGCCAATTGCTCTCTTGCCGGATCTAAACGATCCTGTTAAGTTGATCTTAGTCTGGAGATTAGGCTAACGTATCCTTAACAAACGTTTAAGTTGATCTTAGCCTTAAATAGGCTAATGTATCCTTAAACCAAAACACCAAACCCAAATCTAAGAAACTACGGATTTGGACTAATCCACGTCCTACGGGCGACGACATAAATTAGTCTCTGTATACAATCCACGGGCAACCACAAACAAAACAAACACCCACGACACGAAGTGAAATTCTGGAGAAGGAGAAAGTTGTTATCGCGATGCGGTAGCGTAATTAACTGCAGGGGCTTGCGCCTGCAGGGAAGAGCGTCCCCACAATCAAAAACCCCTCGAACGAGAGGGAATCTGACGAAGTCTGCTACATCGGCCGCATTCGTCTAAACCTCTGATACATGGTGCCATAAATCAACTTGACATCTTCGGAGAGGTGGACGGATAAAACCAAATAGCATCTGCCCCGAATCTCAGGCAAGACGTCCATGTCTTGGCCACCGTTCGGAGGGGAACAGATTCTGGCACGCCCGGTGGGACCTCTTCCTCTTTCCACTCCACACTTCGTGTGTCGTGTTTTTCCCGTGATCAGATAATCGCGGTTTGCTGTGGTTGCCTGTGGATTCGAGATACTTAGATTTGGTGTCTTGCACCGTGCAGAAAACAGAAGATCAATGGCTTCAAACTGCACTACCTGCAACTGCAACTCTCGCTCTGTCCTTGCTAGAGGAGTGACTTATGGGCCCCAAGTGGCCTCCATCTTCGCTATGCCGGCGGAACAAGCGACTCAGGCCACCACTGGGCTATTTTTCGGGACCATGATCCCACCAATGAGCTTCAATGCCCCATTACCATCGCAAGAAGCTCCGAAGAAGTCGGTCTTCGATCGGCTTACAATTATCGCGGCCCCTCTCAACGGGTCGCCCAAGCCCAATGCCTCAGCTTTCAGCAAACTGGGCCAAAACACATGTGGGCCCATGAAGAAGCCTGCAATACCAGAAAAGGTTATTCCGAAGAGGTTAGCCATCCCTGCTCCTGAAGTCGTCAAGGCGGCTTCTCCTGCCAAAGGGTCGGTTTTCACAAGACTGACTATTCCGGCTCCCGTTCCTGCTCAAAGGTCTGTCTTTGACAGATTGGATACCGCTACTCAAAAGACGTCAGTCTTCAAGAGACTGGCACCAGCAGCGCTTCATCTGGATAGGGGGCAAGACAAAGCCATCCCCATCGCTGAACCAACATTGTCCGCTCGACATGCTCGCCGTCGTCACTGGCGCCGGGTAAGGAAGGCTGGGGGCAACTCCCCCTCTGGGATAACTCCGCTAGCTCCGATGGTGGAAATCAATATTGCTGTTCCGACCGGGAATAGCTTTGAACCGCTAAGAAGGGTGCACAAAAATTCGCCAACTACCGTATTGAAAAGATCTCCTACACCTGTGGATAATGCCCCAAAGGTGAAGCTGGAGCGGCCCCCTCAACGGCTGTCCTCTAAAATTTACAAGGTCTGGCGTCAAGTCCAGGACTCCATAGTGGATCAAGACTATCTCCGCCGATAGAAAAAGATGAAGGTTCGGCAAGAGAAGGACTACTCTGTCAAGCCACCAAAAGCGACAGCTACTTGGGTACCCACTACAACGGCCCCCTCCACGAACTCAAAAGAAAAGGAAGCCGCAACAAGCCCCTGTGAACATGGCGAACCGTAAAAGCGCTGAACACAAACGCCCCAAGTCTGGGGGCATGGTGGTGCACACTGTTTATATGGCTTCTGGAAAGGAGGAAAGCCGTGCTTCGACGGGTCACCGACCGCTCACCCGATCCGTGACCAAAGCTCAGGAGCAGCAACAGAAGCTTCAAAAGATGATGACTGCTATGGCCGCACTTACCGGGCCAAAAGAAAGCTCGGAGGCATCGTCAGAACAGCGTCATGAACAAGAAACTGACGGTGACTTCTTACGCAGAGTCCTCAAAAAGAAAGACAACGAAGCCGCAGAACAAGCGGCTAACATAAAACAAATGGTGCTTCTCTTCCGAGATATGATAGGGATGATGTTACAGCCGGACCCTCCAGCTGATGACCTCCCAATCATTGTTGAAAACGATAAAGGGGAGACATCTAATCCTCCTCCGGCTCTTTCAGCAGCCAAGGAAGAAACCATTTCCAAGGCCGCACTGGATGGCTATATAGCTCAGCAAATACGAGCTCATCAGGTGAATGGGGCGGCCGGGAAAATTGCTAGAACCGGACGACCCTACCCGGGCTGGTATGACCAAATCAGTTACCCGCCGGGATATACAATCCCTAAGTTCCACGCATATAAAGGGACAGGGAACCCACATCAGCATGTCGCTCAATTCAGGGCCTTATGCGGCAACATGGGAAGCGACGATAAACTGTTACTTCGCCAATTCGTCGGCAGCTTAGCAGAAACAGCCTTTGAATGGTATTCGGAGCTACCTAACGACTCTGTCAAAACATTTGCGGAGATGAAGCTACTGTTTACACAAAGATTCGCGAGTGCTAGTGAACGTACCCCGATAACGGCATTGATTAAAGCCAGGGTGAAGCCGGGCGAGACGTGGGTCCAATATGCGATACGGTGGCGGAACTTATGGTCAAAATGCGAGCAACGCATAGAAGATGCTCCGGCAGTAGGCATGTTTGTGGGAACCCTCGATCCGCAGGCGACCATATCTCAATTCATGATGTTCTTCAAGCCGACCACTTTTCAGGCCTTGATTGACAAGCTGGCCCAAATGGACCAGATGGGTCATAGACCATCTCCTTCAAAGACAGAGCCTTGGAATGAAAAGGGCAAAGGGAAAGCAACCTTCGTTGCCAATACTCAACAACGGCCGAGCAACTTAAAGCCGGTTGTTTGCCAAAACAATATGCCTCCACGCCCATCCCTCGAGAAAAGACTGGGACGTCCTTACTCGTTTCCCTAGGATAAAACGAGGAAACTGTTTGAGCTGGCAGTGCTCAACGGATTCATCAATCTGGCGAGTCCGAAACGTCTGCTATAGCCAGGCGATGTCAACGATCCCAATTATTGCCCTCACCACCGAACGGTAAGTCACCCGATCGAGGATTGTTTCGTCTTTAAGGGTTGGATCGAGGATCAGTACCTACAAGGCAAGTTTGCGCTGTCTGAAAAGTGGAAAGTAAACCTACCACAACCGCATACTCCAAAGAAGACGGACACGCTGGGGGCAACTTGTTCTTTTGTTGAGGACGAAAACGATGGAGAAGACTCATCAGATGAATCTGAGGACTACATAGCAAGTTGTCATGTGATCTCTCACTCATTGATAGATGATGAAGAGGCTCCTTGCACCGAGAAACCGAGGGCGGGTCCTGAACCAGAACTTCTGTGGCCGTCAGACGAGACGATCGATGCCTCCCTGAATGAGATTCGTCTGAAAAGTAAAGCCAATCAGGAGCGTGAGATGGCCATGTTGGAAGGAGCCAAATGCCGGCGACTAGACGAAAGAGTCGAGGCACTCCCGTCAAATCAAAAGACATCCGCTGCCGATAAAAACAAATTCAAGACGAGGAAAAGGTTTGCTAAAGCCATATCAATGGGAATGAAGCTACCACCCTCTGAAGAAAACACTCTCGGTGGAGTAGAGATGCATCCTAATTACTGCTTATATCATCAGAAGATCGCACATCCCACTGAAGACTGCGACTCCTTTAAGTGCTGGTGGCAAGGGTATGTCGCTCACAGGCAACACGTCAACAGAACAAAGCGGGAAGCTCGTAGACAGCGAAAAAATACTACAGATGAGCATAAAAGAATCGCCGGCAATTGTCATAGGGATGATCCCGGGGGATCACGAGTTCTCACCTTCGGGAGCGACTCCGATGAAAAGGTAGCCCTCAGCCCTCTCCTCAAGGAGTCCATCTCTGAAGAATTAAGGAATTGCGAGAACATTCAGCCGTGCAATGGCACGATACCCGGAGAGAATCTCGGACCCACAAACAACGGAGCGAACAAAAAGGATAAAGGGAAAGGAAAAACGGCCTTCATCGCCAACACTTAACAACAATCGAGTGGCCTTAGACCGGTTGTTCGCCAAAACAACAAGCGGCAACCCCTCTATGAGAAGTTGAAACGTCCTTATTCATTTCCCCAAGATGAAACAAGAAGGCTGTTCGAACTAGCGGTGCGCGACGGGCTTATCACTCTACCGGAGCCAAAATGCCAGCTACAACAGAATGATGTCAACAATTACTGCCCTTACCACCAATTATTGGGCCATCCGATTGAAAACTGCTACGTTTTCAAAAACTGGGTTGAAGACCAATACCAACAGGGCAAGTTCGCGTTGTCCGAAAACTGGAAGGTGAGCCCGCCACAACCACATGCTCTGAGAAAGATGGATATGCCGGGGGCGTCATGCTCATTCATAGGGAAAGCCCCATAGACCGAAAAGTCGGTAAACTAGAGATTCGCTTCAAATACGGCGACAGCGGACCGAGACGTCCTTAAACTAATAATGGACCGCAATGTCCTAAAACTTGTAAATGACCGAAACGTCTTTAAACTACTACCGTAGCATCCTCAGGCTGTCGAGATAAAAAAAAAAGAGAAAAAAATATTAAAAAATAAAAAAATAAAAAAAACGGTATGTCCATAAGCGAAATGGGCACGGATGGAAACCTGAAAGGGCTCCGTGAGTAAAAACAACAGGGCTACCGGCGAGTGTTTGTGAAAACCCGAAAGGGCGCAGCCTCGTTAAATGACACTTACAGGGTCCTCTCGACCTTGTAAGGAGAAACCACCCGCGTGAGATCCTTACGACTCATAGGGAAGCAACACACTTAGGGATCCTCACGATTCCTAAGGAGAAATTACACTTGCGAGATCCTCACGACTCGTAAGGAGAATTCTCTTATGAGACCCTCACGGCTCATAAGATTTGAAAGTCTTAAGTTACAGAGACCTAAACCTGTGCTTAAGCAAACCCCCCACAACCTTCGATATGGCCCTACAAGTGGCTCAGTACTGACCCTTGTATACAATCCACGGGCGCGAATAAACATTTCCCTAACCAAGTCCCACCCGTGACTGGGGATATGTCCATACGGTGAACTACCCTTGTAAGTCCTCTCGACTTATAAGGAGAAAACCCTTTTGTAAGATCCTTACGACTTACAGGGGAACATACACTTAGGAATCCTCACGATCCCTATGGAGAAAACACACCTACGAGATCCTCATGACTTATAGGGAGAAATACCTTTGTGAGACCCTTACGGCTCATGAAGTCAAAAGCCTCAGTCGACGGGATCTTAACCATGTTCGCTAAGCCACCTTTGTTCAACATCGACAGAGGCAAATGATGATTCGCTCCTGGCAATGTCTCAGTTGTAGCGATGCTGATGCCTAAACTGGTATCAAATTCCAAGCCCTCTCATGGCAAATGATGATTCACTCCTGGCAATATTCCAGTTGTAGCGATGCTGATGCTGAGATTGGCATCAGATTCCAAATTCCACACTCGCGATATAAAAAATCAGCGAGCCATACATGCATACGAAATAGCCGAAATGATGGGACAACTTGCAATAAAAATCAGCAAGTAAAAATGTATGTATGCAAAATACCCGAATTGATTGGGCGACTCGCAATAAAAAGCAGCGAGTAAAACTAAAATAAATAGCCGAAATGATTGGGCACCGCGAAAAAATAGCTGAAATGATTGGGCAATCGCGACTTTCGCGATACAAAAGCTGAAATGATAGAGCATCGCGGAAATATAATAATAAAAAAAATGAATGAAACTTTTGCCCTACAGGTGAGATCACATCGATCCCTGTATACAATCCAGGGGCACAAAAAAAGAAGGAAACACATCTTTCCCTCCAGGCTCCAACAGAAAGCGAAGCCAAATCTCGACGGTTCATAGAAAACCTAGAGGCAACCTTGACATTTGTCGCAATTTTGCAGACGCAATGTCAACAAGTGAAGCAAAAGAAGATCCCTAGCTTCAGAGTCTCGACGTCAACACCGACAACTTAGAGATCACCAACGACGTTTCTCCTCAGTCCAGCAAGATGCAGATACAACGCCAACAAAAGACCTCGCGGTCGGAACAAAGCGGAGCGACGGCAAAATCCCAGCTCCACCTTAGCATTCGTCTCGTTACAGCAGACGCAATGTCAATAAGTGAAGCAAAGGAAGATCCCTAGCTTCAGGGTCTCGACGTCAATATCGACAACTTAGAGATCACCAACGGTGTTTCTCCTCAGTCCAGCAAGATGCAGATACAACGCCAACAAAAGACCTCGCGGTCGGAACAAAGCGGAGTGACGGCAAAATCCCAGCTCCACCTTAGCATTCATCTCGTTACAGCAGACGCAATGTCAACAAGTGAAGCAAAGAAAGATCCCTAGCTTCAGGGTCTCGACGTCAACATCGACAACTTAGAGATCACCAACGGTGTTTCTCTTCAGTCCAGCAAGGATGCAGATGCAACGTCAACGAAAAACCTCACGGTCGAAACAATGTGGAGTGACGGCAAAATCCTAGCTCCACCTCAACATTCGTCTCGTTACAGCAGACGCAATGTCGACAACGATATTCCTTCGCAAAGTCCACCGGGATGCAGATGCAACGTCAACGAAAGACCTCACGGTCAAAACAAAGGGAGTGACGGCAAAATCCCATCTCCACCGCGACATTCGTCTTGATACAGCGGACGCAGTGAAGGCTAACGTAGCGAAGGCCAAATTCCAAGCTTCACGGTCTTGACGGCAAGTCATATAAAGCCTGAAAGACAATCGGAGATCATCTCGCACCAGCGCGGAGTGGTCACCACCTCGACGATCGTCTCGATACAGCAGATGAAATGTCACCCCAGCGTTCTTCCCCCAGCAGGAGTCGGACGCGCCAAAGCAAATGAAGCAAAAGGCCAAATTCCTAGCTTCAGGATCTTGACGGCAAGTCATATAAAGCCTGAAAGACAATCGGAGATCATCTCGCACCAGTGCGGAGTGGTCACCATCTTGACGTTCATCTCGATACAGCAAACGTGATGTCACCCCAGCGTTCTTCCTCTAACAGGATTCAGACGCGACAATCAAACAGCGGAGCCACGGCAAAGTCCCTAGTTCCAAACCTCGACGGTTCACCAATAACCTAGAGACAACCGCGGCATTCGTCTCGATATAGAGGACGCAATGCCATCAAATGAAGCAAAGGCCAAATTCCTAGCTTCAGGGTCTTAACGGCAAGTCATATAAAGCCTGAAAGACGATCAGAGATCATCTTGCACCTGTTCGGAATGGTCACCACCTCGACATTCGTCTCGATACAGCAGACGAGATGTCACCCCAGCGTTCTTCCTTTAACAGCATTCAGACGCGACAATCAAACAGCGGAGCCACGGCAAAGTCCATAGTTCCAAACCTCGACGGTTCACCAATAACCTAGAGACAACCGCGACATTCGTCTCGATATAGAGGACGCAATGCCAGCAAATGAAGCAAAGGCCAAATTCCTAGCTTCAGGGTCTTAACGGAAAGTCATATAAAGATTGAAAGACGATCGGAGATCATCTTGCATCAGTGCGGAATGGTCACCACCTCGACGTTTGTCTCGACACAGTAGACGCGACATCATCAAACAGCGGAACCACGACAAAGTCCCTAGTTCCAAACCTCTACGGTTCACTAACAACCTAGAGACAACCGCGACATTCGTCTCGATATAGAGGACGCAATGCCAGCAAACGAAGCAAAAGCCAAATTCCTAGCTTCAGGGTCTTGATGGCAAGTCATATAAAGCCTGAAGGACTATCGGAGATCATCCCACACTAGCACGGAGTGGTTATGACTCATCGGGGCTCTCCAAAATGAGCCTAACCTCAAGTAAAAAGTGACATGGAATATCCCTACGCTTGCTCTTTCGACGGTAAGATTACCTGGAAGATTACTTGAAGACGTCTTGTCCAGCCCCCGAAGGGATCAGAGACGCGACAATCGCAGGGCTACTCGAACAGCAAGATTGCATATCGAGGAATATATCAGCCAACGCGACGGTACGACGGCCAAAACCCTAAGTACCACAGACCCTAACGGACCTCTGTCGTAAAGAGCAGAGGTTAACTGTGACGTTAGGATATTCTTGCGAGAAATGCTCGATTCGTCTCGACTCGTGAGGAAATTGATGTCTTTGCGAGAACTTCTCGACACGGCTCGATTCGTGAGGAAAAGCCTTAGGCAATGAGGATTAAAAAAAAAAACCTATTTCCAAAGCACTGGGGCCCTACAAGTTGGTCCAAAACGGACTCTTGCATACTATCCACGGGTCTCACTCTCCAAAGTCAAATCTCAATAAGGAGGGAAACAACCGCTTAAGAGTCCTCTCGACTCGCAAGAGGGAAAATTCTCTTATAAGATCCTTTCGACTTGTAAGAGAAAGCACACTTAGGAATCCTCACGATTCCTAAGGAGAAAATACACCTATGAGATCCTCTCGATCCATAGGGAGAAAAGTTTTTATGAGACCCTCACGGCTCATAAAGTTGACATGTCTTAGGCAGCAGATCTGAACCTGCGGCCTAAGCCATTGCTACCTCTTGAAGAAATCAAGACAGAATGCTCGCTCTATCATCTATCGACCATGTTTACTAAGGCAACATGCTGATAATCAAAGAAAGAAGAAAGCGACAGAAAGAACATTCGATTTGCATTTGATCAAGCGTTCGAGACACCTCTATTCATGCATGTGCAAAAGACTCAGAACGAGAAATAAGACAAGCTGAAATGAGAAATTTTCCATTCATAATGCAAAAGGTTCTTACAATTATAAAGAAATAGACAAAGACATTATCGAGATGGTTACAATGGCAAAACTTCAGATTCAGGACATGTATTGAGGAACTCATAAGTGAGCTTGTCAAGAAATTTCCAAGCCTGGCGAATCATCCTAGTGTGCTTCCTTTCGCGAGCACGGGCGTCAGGATCCCCACTGATGTCCTCCACCCGCCGATAGGCAGCAAGAATGGCGGACTGTTGAAAAACCTGGTGCAAGAGATCGACAAGATTGTCTCGCCGTCTCTTCGAGATTAGGTTCATCAGGTACACTGAGTGCACCTTATCCTCGGCGACATCCAATGCTCCAAGCGGCATGCCGGTACAGAATAAAGGGAGTGCTTCCCAGATCGCTCCCACGATAAGCTTCAGGAGAGAGGAACGCCGAGGAAGCAGTTGGCCGTTGTATGCGTCGAAGCGGCTCATGATTTCGGCACACTCGGCATTGGTAAATTCTCGGTTCTGAGAACGGCCGAGTCGGCGGATGTCCCCATAAGAAATGATCTCATTAAGGTCGTACATGTGGGGGTCCATTACTTATGTAAAAAAACCTAACAAAATTAGCATATGGCCTGATTAAGCAAGACAATACAATTCATTAAAAAATAGAAAGTCATCTCTAACCACCAGGATCTATGAAAAACTCTTAAGAGTTTTTCTATATGATTTGGAAGGAGCAAAGCTCCAATGGTGAATCAGGAATATATAAAAAAAAAATCTTTCATAGAGCGGAACTCTATTAATGGAACTCTAATAGGGTTCCCTTTAGTTCTCTTTAGACCCCCTTAGAGCAAAGCTCTGCTAAGTGAAACCCTAAATGGGTTTTCTTTAGATCAGGGATCTATTGAGAGCAAGGCTCTTAAAATTGATTTAATTTAATCAAAATTAATTTTTACCTAAAATTCTCTAGAGTTTGAACTTTTAAAAGTGCTTAAACAAAAGAGCAGGGCTCTGAACAAAATTCTTATGAAGAGATGAAAATCATCTAAGCGACCAAAGGTCCTATTTATAGGCATTGAAAAGCCGTTTCAACTTTCAAGGGATGGCGCGACGGTTGGAATTCTGCCACCGCTGCGCTCATGCTTGGGGGTCACGTAAGCACAACGGTAGGGGGGCATTTGTTTACCCCAATCAGAGCAAAGCTCTGTTCAAATTCCAAGGCGGGAAACGAAGCAACGCTTCTGTTTCCCCCAATCAGAGCAAGGCTCTGTTCTGAAAATCAAAATAAAAAATTAAATTAAAAAGTTAAATGAAGCAACGCTTCAGCTGACTTGCGCTCTGCGCCGTGCGCCACGTGGTAGCGCAGTTGCGCTGCGCTCTACGCTGCGCGACACGTGGTAGCGCAGTTGCGCTGCGCTCTGCGCGGCGCGACACGTGGCAGCTCAGTTGCGCTAGCTCAGTTGCGCTGCGCTCTGCGCTGTGCGCCGCGTGGCAGCGCAGTTGCGCTAGCGCTCTGCGCTGCGTGACACATGTCAAGCGTAGGTGCGCTTGCGCCAAACAGAAAAATTCTGGAAAGATCTTTCTCAATCTTGTTAAAAACAAGAAGATTGCCTTCTGTAAAACAGAAGCCCTTGGATCAAAGATCCAAAGGTGGGGAAAAAATCCCCAAATCACTCAGAGAAAGATCTCTCTAACCAATTCAACAAATCATTGGCACTATAAAAAGGCCCCCAGACCCCAACACATGAAGACACAACACAGAGAGAATAGAGAAACTCAAGAAACAGAGAGAGAACTCTGAAGAATTTTGAGAAGAACTCAAAAAGAAAGAAAGGTAAAACCTTTGAATAAGAAAAGAAGAACTTCTTCTGAATAGATCATTAATCTAAGAACAAGATCAAGGATCTTCAATAAAAAAAATAAATAATAACAAAGGCATTGCCTTTTTTATGAACCATTGGTTCTGGAATCTTAAAGATTCTTTTCTTAGATCAAGAAATTAAAATAGTGCCTTGCACTTGCAAATCTGCACTGTTGCGCTCCTGATTTGGCGCAAACCACCAGAGAGCGCCACGTGTCAGCACCTGAATAACTTACGCTCTGCACTTTTAAGATAGAGCATTGCTCTTTGAAATTGGCGCAACTCACCAGAGCGCGCCACGTGTCAGCAGCGCAACAGCGCAGCGCACTGCGCTTGCGCTCACCAGAGCGTGACACGTGTCATCTCTACATGCACTTGCGCTCAATAATTGGCGCAAAGCGCCTGACAGGCCACGTGGCTACTGTCAGTTTGATTAATGCACTGCATTATTTACAGAAGGGCCAAGCCCAATTAAAAAAGGCCTAACAGGCCTAATAAAATGCAATGCATTATTTTAAAAAGGGTAGCGCCCAAACAAAAACAGATGCTGTGCATCATTTAAAAGGGACAGAGCCCAAATCAAAAAGGCTTAGCAGGCCAAAAGAAAATGCAGTGCATTATTAAACAGGGGCAAAGCCCTAGCACAGGTCTAATAGGCCAAAGATAAAAACGTTGAATATTCTCAACTGGACTTAGCCCAATCATGGCCGTAAGTCCTCAAATTAAATTGACTGAGAAAGAATGCTCTCTTAAATCAATTTACACTTGGTTCAAGGGTACATCTCTGAACTCGTCTGACGCCTGTCGTTGTAATCCTTCAACGTCGTCAGAGTGGTGATGGTTCCCGACGGCCATACATAACATGGACCCCCATGTCCCTAAACTGGAACATGGACCACTACGTCCCTAAACTGGAATAATAGAGCCCCCAAATGCTCTTTTGTCGGATCTAAACGATCCCGTTTAAGTTGATCTTAGCCTCAAATATGGCTAACGTATCTTTAAACCTTCAAACAGATTTTAGTCCCAAATTGGATTATAGATCCCCCAATCAACTTTGGTTCAAGGGTACATCTCTGAACTCCTCTGACATCTGTTGTTGTAATCCTTCAACGTCGTCAGAGAGGTGATGGGTCCCGATGGCCATAAATGCAATGGACCACCATGTCCCTAAACTGGAACAATAGAGCCAATTGCTCTCTTGTCGGATCTAAATGATCCTGTTAAGTTGATCTTAGTCTGGAAATTAGGCTAACGTATCCTTAACAAACGTTTAAATTGATCTTAGCCTTAAATAGGCTAACGTATCTTTAAACCAAAACACCAAATCCAAATCTAAGAAAATACGGATTTGGACTAATCCACGTCCTACGGGCGACGACATAAATTAGTCTCCGTATACAATCCACGGGCATCCACAAACAAAACAAACACCCATGACACGAAGTGAAATTCTGGAGAAGGAGAAAGTTGTTACCGCGATGCGGTAGCGTAATTAACTGCAGGGGCTTGTGCCTGCAGGGAAGAGCGTCCCCACAATCAAAAACCCCTCGAACGAGGGGGAATCTGACGAAGTCTGCTACATCGGCCGCATCCGTCTAAACCTCCGATACATGGTACCATAAATCAACTTGACATCTTCGGAGAGGTGGACGGATAAAACCAAATAGCATCTGTCCCGAATCTCAGGCAAGACGTCCATGTCTTGGCCGCCGTTCGGAGGGGAACATCGGTCCATTGGGCTTTTTCTATGAATGAGCACGATGCCCCCGGCATGTCCACCTTTTTAGGGGTGTGAGGTTGTGGTGGTTTCACCTTCCAGTTTTCGGATAATGTGAACTTTCCCTTTTGGTATTGGTCTTCAATCCAGTTTTTGAAGACGAAACAATCTTCGATTGGATGGCTTACTGCTTGGTGGTAAGGGCAGTAATTAAGATTGTTGACATCGCCTGGCTGGAACGGACGTTTTGGATCCGGCAAATTTATGAGCTGTTGCGCACTGCCAGCTCGAATAATCTCTTCATTTTATCCTGGGGAAATGAGTAAGGACGTCCTAGTCTCTCCTCGAGGGATGGGCGTGGACGCATATTGTTTTGGCGAACAACCGGCTTTAAGTTGCTCGGCTGTTGTTGAGTATTGGCGACGAAAGTTGCTTTTCCTTTCCCTTTTTCATTTCGAGAGTCCGGTTTTGGAGGAGACGGTCTAAGACCCATCTGGTCCATTTAGGCCAACTTGTCAATCAAGGCCTGGAACGTGGTCGGCTTGAAGAACATCATGAATTGGGAAATGGTCGCCTGCGGATCAAGAGTACCCACGAACATGCCTACCGCAGGCGCTTCTTCGATGTGCTGCTCGCATTTCGACCTCAAATTTCGCCATCGTATTGCATATTGGATGCATGTTTCTCCAAGCTTCACCCTGGTATTGATCAATGCCATTATTAGGGTGCGTTAACAAGCGCTCGTGAAATGCTGGGTGAATAGTAGCTCCATCTCTGCAAAAGTTTTGACGGAATCGTTGGGAAGCTCAGAATACCATTCGAAGGCCGTTTCCGACAAGCTGCCGACGAATTGGCAAAGTAGCAATTTATCATCACCTCCGGTGTTGCCACATAAAGCCCTGAACTGGGCGACATGCTGGTGGGGATTGCCCGTCCCCTTGTACACATGGAATTTGGGGATCGTATATCCCGGCAGGTAACTTATTTGGTCATACCAGCCCGGATATGGTCGTCCAGTCTTGACAACTTGGCCAGCCGCTTCGTTCGCTCGGTGAGCTCGTATTTGTTGAGCTATATAATCATCGAGCGTGGCTTTTGAGATGGTTTCCTCCTTGGCTGCTGAAAGAGCCGGAGGAGGGTTCGATGTCTCCCCTCTGTCGTCTTCAATAATGATCGGAGGGTCTTCAGCTGGAGGATCCGGCTGTAACATCATCCCAACCATGTCTTGGAAGAGAAGCGTCATTCGTTTAATATTAGCCGCTTGTTCTGCCGCTTCTTTGTCCTTCTTTTCGAGGAGTCTGTGGAGGAAGTTAGCATCGGTTTCTTGTTCATGACGCTGCTCTGATGACGCCTCCGGGCTTTTTTTTGGCCCGATGAGTGCGACCATTTGTGTTAGCATTTCCTGAAGCTTATGTTGCTGCTCCTGGGCTTTTATCACGGATCGGGTGAACGGTCGGTGACCTGTAGAAGCGCGGCTTTCCTCTTTTCCAGAAGCCATATAAACAGTATGCACGGTTATGCCCCCAGACTTGGGGCGTTTGGGCTCAGCGTTTTTGTGGTCTGCCGTAGTCACAGGGGCTTTCTCTGGCCTCCTTCTCTTTTGAGCAGTTGACGTTGAGGGGGTCGTTGCAGCGGGCACCCAGGTAGTTGTCGTCCTTTGTGGCTTGACAGGACAGTTCTTTTCCTGTTGAACTTTCACCTTTTTCTGTCGGCGAGGGTAATCTTGATCAATCATCGACTCCTGAACCTGTCGCCAGACTTTGTAGATTTTGGAGGATAGCCGCTGAGGGGGCTATTCCGGCTTCGCCTTCGGTGCATTCTCCACTGGTGGAGGAGATCTTTTCAGTACGGCGGTAGGAGAGTTCCTGCGCACCTTGTTCAGCAATTCAAAGCTGTTTCCAGTTGGAACAGCAGCATTGACTTCCACCGTTGGGGCTGGTGGAGTTAGCCCAGAGGGGGAGTTGCCCCCAGCTTTACTTACTCGGCGCCAGTGGCGACGTCGAGCGTGTCGAGCTACTGGGATTGTTTCAGCTTGAGGGGTGACTTCGTCATGCCCCCTGTTCTGGTGAGTCGCCGCTGGTACTATCCTCTTGAAGACCGACGTCCATCGAGCAGCAGTGTCTAACCGGTCAAAGACAGACCTCTGGGCGGGGGAAGTAGCTTTGAGGACTTCGACTGGAGTAGGAGCCGGAATAGTCAGTCTTATGAAGACCGACCCTTTGGCAGGAGAAGCCGCCTTGACGACTTCGGGAGTAGGGATGGCTATCCTCTTCGGAATAACCTTTTCTGGAATTACAGGCTTCATCATGGACCCACATGAACTTTGGCCCAATCTGGCAAAGACTGAGGCGCCGAAGCTGGACGACCCATTGAAAGGGGTCGCAGTAGTGGTAAGTCATTCGAAGACCGACTTCTTCGGGGCTTCTTGCGGCAACATTGGGGCATTGAAGCTTATGGGTGGGATCATAGTCCCAAAGAACAGCCCAGTGGTGGCCTGAGTTAGTCCAACGGCATCGTGAACAGGGAGGCCGCTTGAGGTCCGTAAGCTATGCCCCCAGATGAGGCGGCACGCGAGTTGTAGTTGTAGCTGGAACATTTCGCGCAAGTAGACGCCATTGATGTTTCGTTTTCTACGCCAAGCAAGAAACAAAATCTTAGTACCTCGAACCCAAGGGCAACCATATCAAACCGCAATTCGTTCGCGAACACGACACAAGTGTGGAGTGGAAAGAGGAAAATGTCCCACCGGGCGTGCCAGAATCTGTTCCCCGCCGAAAGATGCAGACGAAGAAGCGGCGGGCGTCTCGCCTGAATTTCGGGGCAGATGCTAATTGGTGCTATCCGTCCACCTCTCCGAAGATGCCAAGTTGATTTATGGCACCATGTATCGAAAGTTTAAACGGATGCGGCCGATGTAGCAGACTTCGTCAGATTCCCCCTCATTCGAGGGGTTTTTGATTGTGGGACACTCTTCCCTGCAGGCGCAAGCCCTTGCAGTTAATTACGCTACCGTATCGCGGTAACCACTTTCTCCTTCTCCAGATGGTCACTTCGTGTCGTGGGTGTTTTTTTTGTTTGTGATTGCCCGTGGATTGTATATGGAGACTAATTTATGTTGTCGCCCGTAGGGCGTGGATTAGTCCAAATCCGTATCTTCTTAGATTTGGGTTTGGGGTTTGGGTTTAAGGATACGTTAGCCTCATTTGAGACTAAGATCAACTTAAACGTTAGTTAAAGATACGTTAGTCTAATGTTTAGACTAATATCAACTTAACGGGATCGTTTAGATCCAACAAAAGAGCATTTGGACTGTATTGCTTAGTTTAGGGATATTGCGGTCGATTACCAGTTTAAGGAAATGGTGGTCCAGGTTAAGGACATCGTAGTCCGTGAGTTTAACGACCTCACAGTCAAGGTTAAGGACATCATAGTCCGTGGGTTTAAAGGGACCCCACAGTCCGAGGTTAAGGACATCGTAGTCCGTGGGTTTAAAGGGACCCCACAGTCCAAGGTTAAGGACATCGTAGTCCATGAGTTTAAGGACCCCACAGTCCATAGTTTACAAACGTCATAGTCTATGAGTTTAAGGACCCCACAGTCCATAGTTTAAGGACCCGTCATCTCTCTAAAAACGTTGAAGGATTACAACGACAAATATAAGAGGAGTAAAGAGATGTACCCTCGAAACGGTGTGAGTTGGTTGAAAGATCTGTAGTCCAATTTAGAACTAAGATCTGTTAAATATTTATGAGCAGACGGGCTCAATTAAATATAAGTTAAGGACTTATGGCCAATATTGGGCCAAGTCCAATGAATGTTTACCATTTTTATTCTGGCTATTGAGCCTTTATTTGGGCTTGGCCCTTTTAATAATGCTGAGCATTAGATCTTGACACCTTTTTTGTCTTGTGTTGAATGCAGAGCATTCATCAGAACAATTTATATTCTGCCACACGTGGCGCGCCAGGCGCTTTGCGCCAATTAAAGAGCGCAGTGTGCTTCTGTCAAGCAGGGCACACGTGGAGGACACGTGTCGCGCTTGGCGCTAAGCGCCAGATGGTGGGCGTATTGCGCCAGTTTATAAGCGCTAAGCGCTAGTCTATGAACGCATTGCGCTATCAATTTAGTGGCGCACACGTGAGTGACACGTGGTGCGCTTGGCGCTGAGCGCCAGCCCATGAGCGCAGTGCGCTATTTCAGAAGCACAAAGCGCAAGTTGCATACGTGGTTGACACGTGGCGTATTTTGGTGCTAAGCGCCGGTCCAGAGAGCGCAGAAGCGCTGTTCAAGAGTGCAAGGCACATTTCAATAGCGCAAAGCGCATTTGATTAAATTTATGATCTGTGAACAAATTTATGTTCTTTTAAAAGAGGCTTTGCCTCAAGATTTAAGAACAACAGTTCTCATTTTTTTTGAAAAGGCTTTGCCTTTGTAGATCAATGATCTGTGAATGAAGTAAATACTTCTTTTGTTTTTATGATGAGATCTTTTGATCTCTTTTTATAAAAGACCTTGGTCTTTGTAGATCTATGAACTTTTGAGAAGATAATTCTTCTTTTTATGAGATAATTTCATCTCTGTGTTCAAGAGTTATTTTTTTTACCTTGAAGAAATGATCTTCTTTCAAGAGCTTGCTCTTCTTTCTTTGAATTTTCTCAAAGTTTAAGGGGGGGTTCTGCCTGTCAGACTTGAAGTCTTAGGGCATTTATATAGGGCAAGTTGATTTTTTGAATCAGTTAAAGAGATCTTTCTCTGATTGATTTGGGGATATTTCCTACCGTTGGATTTTTGATCCTAGGGCTTCTGTTTTACAGAAAGCAATCTTCTTGTTTTTAACAAGATTGGATTTTAATTCTGATTAATTAATAATTTATCATTATTATTAGATCTTTTGATCTAACGGTGGGGAATTTTATAATTCCAGTGCTGGCGCACCCGTGCTTTGCACGTGGTGCGCTGCTCAGAGCGCAGTGCACTTTGCGCTAGCGCACCTACGTTTGACACGTGGTGCGTTGCTCAGAGCGCAGCGCATCCTGCGCTAGCACACCCGTGTTTGATACGTGGCGTGCAGCGCGCTTAGCGCTAACACACTCATGATGCGCTACTTAGGGCGCAGCGCACCTGGCGCTAGCGCACCTGTGTTTAACACGTGGCGCGCAGCGCGCCTAGCGCTGGATCTGAAGTGTTGCTTCAATTTTTGAATTTTAAATTTCAAAACAGAGCTTTGCTCTGATTGGGAGTGCACTGCCTAGGGCGCAGCGCACCTGGCGCTAGCGAATCCGTGTTTGACACGTGGCGCACAGCGCGCCTAGCGCTGGATCTGAAGCGTTTCTTCAATTTTGAATTTTAAATTTCAAAACAGAGTTTTGCTCTGATTGGGGAAAACATGCTTATAGACCACGCAACCCCTACTAGTATGACTGCCATCACAATGTTGGTAGTCAAGCAAACATCCTATGGGCTCTATCAATATGTATTAGTAATATACTAAAAGAAACATATATACATATTAAGATAGAATCAGACCAGATAGCATACTATCATATTGAGCAAGACTGTTATTATATCTGTGCATATCCCAAGCTTCCAAAATGTAATATACAATCCAGTACTATACAATAATGGCCTCTAGGGCATATATCACTAACAATCTCCCACTTGCACTAAGGCCATGTATTAGCATATCGCAGACCTATCATCTCGAATAGCCTCTCGAACTGCGTCTGAGGGATGGTCTTTGTGAGTGATATGCAGTGTTGTTCTTCATGTCTACTCTCCGCATCTCGATCTCCCGGCGATCCACGATCTTCCTGATCAGGTGATACCGCCTCAAGATATGTCAGGACTTCTGATGGGACCTTGGTTCCTTCGCTAAACCTATAGTCCCGTTGTTGTCACAATACAAAAGTATTGAATCAACAATGGACATAACCACCTGAAGCTCTGTAATAAACTTCTTCATCCAGACTGCTTCTTTCACAGCGTCACATACAGCGATATACTTTGCCTCCATCGTCGAGTCAGCAGTGGTATCCTGCTTGGAGCTCTTCTAACAAACCGCCCCTCCATTGAGGGTGAAGACATAACCCGATATGGATTTGGAGTCATCCTTGTCACTCTGGAAGCTGGAGTCAGTGAAGGCCTCGGTTTGGAGGCCTTTACTACCGTACATCAAGAACATCTCCTTAGTCCTTCTCAGGTACTTGAGAATGTTCTTAACCGCTATCCAGTGCTTCTTCCCAGGGTTTGACTGATACCTGCTTACCACGCTCAGTGCGTATGCAACATCTGGTCTGGTACACAACATCGTATATATTATTGAGCCTACCGTAAAAGCGTAGGGTATAATACTCATGCGATCTCTTTCCAAATCAGTCTTGGGAGATATCTCTTTGGAGAGGGTGATCCCATGACAAGCCGGTAAATTACCGCGCTTGGAATCTTCCATACAATATCTTTTCAGTATGGTGTCGATGTACCTGGACTATGGAAGTCCCAACATCCTCTTAGATCTTTCACGATAGATCTGGATCTCCAGAATGTAGGAGGCATCATCCAGGTCTTTCATGGAGAACTTCTATGACAAGAACCCTTTGACAAATTGTAGCATAGGAATGTCATCTCCTATTAGAAGAATGTAATCCACGTACAATATAAGGAATACAACAGTTCTTGCTATAATCTTACTATAAATGCATGGTTCATCTAGATTTTTGATAAAGTCAAATTCTTTGCCCGTCTCATCAAAGCAGACATTCCAACTCCGCGATACTTGCTTAATCCATAAATGGATTTAAGCAACTTGCACACTCTTCCGTTGCTCCCACTCACTATAAAACCCTATGGCTGATTCATATAAACACGCTCTTCTAAAATTCCATTCAGAAAATCGGTCTTTACGTCCATCTGCCAAATTTCATAATCATGGAAGGCAGCAATGGAAAGAAGGATCCGAATGGATTTAAGTATAGCCACTAGAGAAAAGGTTTCATCATTCTCCAAGCCAGGTCTTTGACGAAAACCTTTTGCTGCAAGTCTAGCCTTATAGGTTTCAATCTGTCCATCTGCACCAATCTTCTTTCTGAAGATCCATTTGCAGCCTACGGGTTTTACCCCTTGAGGTGTAATGTCCAAAGTCCATACTTTGTTGGTGTACATGGATTCCATCTCGGTCCGCATTGCATCTAGTCATTTGATTGAGTCTCTACTTGTAATGGCCTGCTGGAAACTAGTTGGCTCATCATCATTGATGATGCAATCCTCTCTATCCCCGTGTATGAGAAAACCGTAGTATCCCTCGGGCGGATGAGACTGCCAACTAGATCTGCGGAGTGGCACAGGGACGTCCGGTTCTTTTGAAACTTCTGGTTCTACCATACTTTCAGTAATAGCTTGTGGTTCTAGAATTTCTTCCAATTCTATTGCGCTCCCACTTATTTCTTTTTCAAGAAATTGAATCTCCAGAAAGTGGGCATGCCGAGAAACAAAGACCTTTTGTTCCTCTGCGTAATAGAAAAGATACCCCCTGGAGTTCCTTGGGTATCCCATAAACTTACACAGTACTGATCGTGCCTCGAGCTTGTCCGCATGCTTCTTTTTGACAGAACCTGGACATCCCCATATTTTTAGATACTTAAGATAAGGTTTCATCCCGCTCCACATTTCATATGTTGTGGTAGGCACAAACTTAGTAAGAAACTTTTTCAAAAGATATGCAGCATATTTGTTAGTTATATGTATGCCCTAGAGGCCATTACTATACATAGGATGTATATTGTAGTGGATGCTTGGACATATATAAGGAGGACTTTCTTGCTCGACATGATAGTATGCTATCTGGTTGCTCTTTACCTTAACGTGTACACTGATTGTCTCTCTGTTACATGTTGGTAAAGCCCTTAGGATGTGGACTTGACTACCTGGACAATGATGCGGATTACACCAGTGGGGACATGGTAGTCCATAAGTACATCCTTCAAAGTCTCTAGTCGTGGGTGTATCGAGACGGGACATCGATATACCAGAGTAGACTAGCGTATACCTTCTCGACCCATATAGATGGGCGATGGATGATCCCATATCCATTGGTGTTTGACATCAGAGATGATATACGGGTGCTCAGTGGAGACTGGGTACACTGGACGGACTCGCCGAGAACTCCCAGATGGTATTATACCTTACGTCAGATGGCAGTTCTCTGGTGACACTCGTACAGGTTAGTCTGAAGACCCGAGATCGTCATAGAGTCTTGTGTGATTCCCACTGTACTTTGATTTCCACCTTACCACGTCTAAGAGGGCATGCAAAATGGTGGTTTTTGGGTACAGTCCCGAGTCACATGGAGGCAATGAGCGATAGGAGAGGATTCGTCTCTCCCGGTATAGGGAGTTCATGTTGTGCTGTGTTCGATTGGCTATAACCGGAAATCCCTGGCCAGGGTTGCTGAGATTTACTGGTAAGTGTTACTAGTAGTTTCTCGAGATGTTATAGACCTCATATCGACACGACTTATCGAGCTATGTGGGTCTGACGTTTACCACCCCTAGGCAAGATATGCGACATATCAGACGAACAGATCGGACTGTACGGTAAGTGTTACTGGTTGGATTCACAGGAGTGTGAGCGGGCTTGCTCGTCGATCTTCTGATCGTTCAATACCCGGGTGGCCGTTACGTTTAGCAGACCGCTTGCGGCTTGTGGGTGTTTGATATGATCATCACCTGCTGCCGGCATATTGACGAGTCTTTAGAGTCCTACACAGAGGTTTCCTGGCTCAAGCGAAACAAAATAGGAGCGCATATGAGATATGTGCGGGATCGAGAATAATACCAGTATGTGATACTGAATTCTATTCTCGCGATTTGTATCATCGGCAGGTTATATGTGATATAGCCGGGTTACCGAATCAAGTGTTGATTCGATACATTGATACACTTGATATTAGTCGGTTATATGCGATATGACCGGATCATTAAATCAAGTGTTGATTTAATGATTTAATGTATAATTATATATTTGATATATTAATTTACATTAACTAGTATTGGTTCACTTAAGATAGATTTTCTCACTTGATGTGCACATTGTACATATGATATAGTTTTGTGCACTAGTTTGTATCATTTTTGATGATACATGTAAACTTAGGTGTGTGTGATTAAACCATGGTTATGTTAATGGTTAGGGTTTTGATTTACTTATTTATTTATTCTCTTTATTCATTTTGGCAAAGGAAAATGAAATGGTGGCTTGCTTTGTCTTTTGTTGAAGCTTCATGAAGTTTTGAAGAAGTAACCATTTTGTTTCTTTCCTTTAACCTAACCATTCAACTTAACCCTAGTTTATTCTCTACACTCACCCATGGTTACAAAATGATAACCATCACTTGATTTTGTTTTAATTGATGATTCTTTTTCATTCTTCTTCTTCTTCTTCAAGAGAAAAAGAAAAGAAAAGCTTGCTTCAAAAATGTCAAGTGATGATTTCAAGTGAGAAATCCAAATCCAAAGTGAACCCACTTCCTATTTCTTCATCCTCTACCACTTGCCAAGTAGTATAGGGTGTTTTCTTCACAAGTTTCATGACTTGGTGAAGTTGGAGCTTGATCTTGAGTTGCCTCGACGTAGATCATCTTCGGCATCAAAGTCGACGACCTAGCCTGATCATTTCTTCGACGAAACCATCGCTAGAGTCCCGGATCCGATGATCGCAGCGGAGGGACATCATCACGGAGCTATGGAAATGGAGGACCGGATCTACAAAGGTTGTAGTCTCTTTCACTTAGCAGTAAAATTGTTTACTACTTGCATGTTTCGCCTAATCTCTAGTTAACGATCTATATTAGGGTTTCTCGGCACCGGAAAATTTTGAAATCGGCATGGTTGATGCCTTGTGAGACCACATTAGTGTGCCTAGGAACCCTACAGTGGTATCAGATCCTAGTTAGAGCCTTAGGCGATGCGTAGACGAAGTTAGAAACCCGATCGAACACGAAACCCTAATGCATAACCCTTCTCTGTACATTTTCTGAAAATGTGGTTTTTTCCAAATTAAAAATATCCAAAAAATACAGCAGGGTATTATAAGAGTTACTGTGAAGCACGAAAGCCCAAATCGACTAAAGAGCCGCGGAACCGTGGCCTAACCCAGGCATTTGCGGCGGTTCTGCGGCCATATAGGGGAATCTTTTCATTTTATTTGCATAGTAATTCCTATATGTTAGTGCTGTATTTTCTGGGAATTTTTAATATTTACTCAAGGGTTGAGTTTTCTGGGGTGTATTGGGGACTCGTCGATTCGATCGGAATCTTTAATTTTGTCTGGGTTTTTCCGGATAATTTTAGAAAATGTTGAAAAGTCCGACCGGATATAAATACCCACTTTTTCCCCTGTCGGGAAATTTTCAAGTGTTGGATTTTTCCGTGGTTTAAAGACGTTCTAAGTAGTGCAAGTAACGCGATGGACCCTCTAGAAGACAACAAACCTTAACTCAATTATGTGACCGTCTTGAACTGCCCTTTGAACCTTCGGGTTTGGGGCAGTACGGCGTGCCACATGTGAGGCGTTGGCTTGACCCTTCTACGGCTAGACCGTTGGTACTGAGGCATGAACTGGATGTTTTTAAACTTATTTCATGTGTTGAGCTATTTCGGGAAAACTTGGGTGTTTGACTGTTCGATCGGAAAGTTTAACATTTTCTGTTTATCTGGAATGTGATACAATATTTGGAATCCACAAATAGTTATGAGATAACTGAATGAATGTTATAAACATAGCACTTTAGTCTCACTTGATCGGTTGCCACGGAATTTTGATGCGATCAAAAGTCCGTCGCAATCACGTAGCGTACGCGGATACTTGTCGGATAAACTTAATAGACAGCTACACCCCTTAGCCCCGACCAAGTGACTGTAGGAGAACCTCGTCGCCGAAAGCATCCGTTTGGGTGCTCGCGGTAGCGGTGTTCCGCCTTGGTGCACTTCGTCGACGGTATCGGGGGTGCGGCCGTCTACTAAAGTTTGCGACGAGTATTCGGTCAGGATGCCGGGAATCCTGTTGAATTGCCCGACTTTACATTGAAAAGTGTTTTCGATAATGAGACTAAAATGCGGGGTTTATAATTGTTAGGCATGCGATGTCTAAGAAATTCATTTGATTAGGCATGCGATGTCTAAAGAGGTTGCGGAATCCAACTGTTGTAGTTTTACACTTTCTTTTCTGCGATCGTAAGTGTAATATGTGATATCGCCGGTTTCGTTGCTATATGTCAACGACAATTGGGATGGGCATATTTACTTACGTTGATGACATGTGATGTTATGTGTTGCTGGATATGTTATATTGGATCGTCGAGTTTGAATAGCCGGGTTTTTTTTATGTGAGATGAGTGTTTTTCATTTTCATTCATGTAAAAACTTGTATGTAATATTCTTCTATTGGGGCACTTCCAGGTTGCGGAAGATGTCACCTTTTGTATATTATTTTCTTTTCCGCACTAGGATAGACCCAAGGAGGAAGGCACAAGTAACCGGGTTCTGGAGTCCAGTGGGAGACCAACTCGAGAAGTCGAATCCGGGTCTCCTAACTCTAGAATTGGTAGGGTTGCTTGCCGCTCTCGTAGGGGTCTAGGGGTGTGGGTGCTATTCATCGCGACCGTGGAATCTGTCTTTTATACTGGCTCGTATTGAAAACACGGACGTCCTAGTATATCCAATATTTCATATGATTTTTCTGCTGCGATATCTGTGATGTGATCATTTGATATGATGTGATAGATATTATATATAGTATATATGATATATTATATAGATGTTACTTATGTTTTACACCCACGCTAGCCCTGCCCCGCTCTGCTGTTAGTCACCTAACCTAACGGTGCACGAGGGGACATCGAGGCGAACACGGATGACATAAGTGTACGCCGTATTTATCTGTGATGTTTAGGTGTTTAAATGATGGGACTTCATTAATATGATTAATGAAAGTAAAAGAAACCTAAAGATGTTGTGGAATCGAATTTCAAAAATAAAACAGGTAGCTACAGTTCTTGCTTTGCACAGCGGTATATATGATATATCCTGCACCTTATTCGATGAGGAAAGGGCCGACGATCCCTTCACCGGGAGTGACCCCTTTAGCAATAACTGGCAGATGCTACACCCCTCGGTTTGTCTTTTGATAGCTTCTATAGTTTCTGCTTTGCACAGTGATATATATGATATATCCCGCACCTCATTCGACGAGGAAAGGGCCGACGATCCCTTCACCGGGAGTGACCCCTTTAGCAAAACTAGAAAAGCCTAAAAAACACTCCATTTCAAAATTCATTCGATCCTACAAGGATATCAAGTTCATTACACAATAGGTTTTCAGAAAAACCTGTCGTAGCTCTCCGTCATTTCAGATAAGTACTAGTTAGTATTCGTGCTGCGATAGTTTGGCCTCCGTCAAGGCGTAGTGTACGGTAGCTAACTAGTGCTTATCTGCTAGCATATGATGCGATTGGATTAGGGTATTCGTACGGCGTTGTTTGTCCTCCGTCAAGGGTCGTGCGGGTGGGTTTAATTCAATCAAGAAATGACGGGTTGAACTTGACTAGTGGACTATGGGTAGTTTGGCCTCCGTCAAGGTCATAGGACGCTAGGGGCAAAATTATCGGGAATTTCAAGTGTTGAAATTTGCAATGAGATTGCATACCTTCTATTAGATAGTTGGATCCCGATACCCACTGCGAGTAAGAGTTACTCCTGGGAGAGTTTTACACATTACAATTAGCCGATCAAGTAGGTGTCTAGAAAAGTGTTAACGAGGTTACGCCTCTGGGAAAGCGAGGTTTACATTAATTAGGTTCGTGCGAAAGCACGGGGGACCTCCCTCAAAGTACCGACACTGGCCTGGCTGAAAGATTGGCGAACTTGTAGTGTGTAATTAATCCCGGCTAGTCTTTCCTTTTAGGGTTTGAAGGAAGATTTGATAAAAATAGTGGGAGCCATCCTGATTAGATAAAATAATAACCAATCTGATCTTGCAAGAGCATACGCAGAGTGTTTTCTTCTCTCTCTCTCCTGGTAGAGACCTTGTCACGCCTTAATCAAGATAATAAAACGGATATATTGACCGAACCCGCTTGTTATACTGAGCTGGGGAACGTTGGTCCCGCTCTAACTTATAATTGTTATAAGACAGAGCAGGAAATAGGGGAATACCAGAATTCCTATGCCGCCCAAACGAAGAAAGTGCATATGATGCATCATCTTCGGGTGTGTTCATTACAAAGAACTGTTTCTCTGTGTCCTTTACGTCCTGAGTATTAGATACCGGATCAGGATCCTAGATATGTAATCTGATACATCGGGCTACAGAAAGGTAGAGAACTGAGAACGGGTGATAAGTTTCATGAGACAGAAAACGGTGCAAGTGTTGCAGGCAAGTCTGTTGGTCACTGTCACCCTGTATTCCAAATACATTGATTCTGAACGAATGTTATTAGATACCGAACCTGATATACAAAATCATATCAGTCTCTTTATTAGTAATGAAATGATAAAATTTTGTATTGTTGGATAATGTTTTGAACATTTCCTATATCAAAAGTTGATCGGTTCAGGCACGTTATCTAAAAGCATTGATGTTCTAAATCAAACTACAGTTCTTAGTATACGGAACACACATAAGAGGAAGAGTTCAGAAATGAACAGATCCTTCTTGAGGTATTGTAGACTAGGTCATATCAATGCGACCCGACTAGCTAAGTTGCACATAGATGCATATTTAAATTTTTTTGAATTTACATCTTGTGAAAACTTGCCGGTCATGTCACAAAGATAAGATGACCACAGCTCTGTTTATTGGAAGCAGAGAAAGAGTTAGTGTACTCTTGGGACTGATACATGTTGATGTATGTAAGGTTCCCCGTCTACACATGCCAAGACCGGTTCTTTGTACTTCATTACATTCTCTGATAATCTCTCTAGATTCAGACATATGTTCCTGTTGAAACACAAGTCCGAACCTTTTGAGATATTCACAGAATATAAGTTAGAAGTATAGAACCAATACGGCTATAAGTATTATGTCCTTGATGAGATCAGGGAGGAGAATACTTGAGCACGGATTTCCTGGACTATTCTAAAGGAGAATGAGATTCTCTCTCAGAATGACTCCTCCGTATACACCATAGCACGATGGTATATCGGGGCGGAGCAATAACACCCTATCTGATATGGTGTGCTCTATGATGAGTACTACTGAGTTACCTATTTCCTTTTTGGGAGTTTTGCGCTTGAGAAGCTGCATACCTATTGAATAGGGTTCTAATCAAATCAATTGCCTACCACTTCATATGTGATATAAAAAGGGAAGAGTCCATATCTTAAGTTTGTTAAGATTTAGGGTTGTCCAGCCTATGTCTAAAAAGCAAAATCCGGACAAGCTCGAGGCAAGGTCTGTTATGTAGAACTAGAAATGTTCCAGCTATACAAACTGCAGCTGATGATTTGAAAGAACCAAATGATTCAATAGTTACCAACGAACCTCAGCCTCTCCGCCGATCTAGTTGGGTTCCTCACCCACCTGAGAGATACTTCTGTTTCTCTATGACAGTGGGAGCGAGGATTGCATCATGAGATGATGACCCAACTAGTTTCGAGCTGGCCATCGGGAGTGGGACTCTGTAAGAATGGCTGGATGCTTAGCGATCTGAGATGGAATCCTTATACACCAACAATGTATGGACTTTGGTTGCTATATCTGAAGGGTTAAATCCCCATCAGGAGCAAGTATATCTTGAGAAGATTACTTGGTGTAGATGGAAAAGTTGAGACTTTCAAAGCTAGACTTGTTAAAGGTTTCATCATCGACCAGGCGTGGATAATGATGAAACCTTTTCCAGTGGCTATGCTTAAGTCCATCCGGATACTACTTGCCACGGCTACATACCATGACTACGATATCTGGCGGTTGGGTGTCATGACTGCTCTTCTAAATGATATTTTAAGAAGAGAGAGTCTATAAGTACACAGTCAGAGGGCTTCGCAGACAGTGGGAGCAGCGGAAACGTGTGCAAGATGTTTTATGTGATAAAGCAGGTATCGCGGAGTTGGAACATTTGTTTTGATGTATTAGTCAAAGAGTTTGACATCATTAAAATGGTAGATGAACCTTGTATAAACAAAAAGGTAGTAGGGAGTATGGTGACAATCCTCGTAGAGTACGTGGATGACATACTCTTGATAGGGAAGGAGTTTCCTATGCTACACTCGATCAATCTCCGCTTATCACAATGATTTCCCACAAAGGATCAAAGTGATACCTCCTAAATCCTGGGTTTTGGATCTATGAGATAGATCTAACTGGATGTTAGGATTCTCACTAGTTGAAGTGAGATGGTATCAATTGATCCTGGGGAGAATCACTGGAAGTGTTCCAGGGTGATAAGGTCGACTGAATGTCAGTCACAGGCATTGTCTTTACCCTTAGTGGAGGGACGGTATGTTGGAAGAGTTCCAAGCTAAATACCGTGGCTTACTAGACGATAAAGGCTGGATACATCGCTACTTAAGATGCTACCAAAGAGGCTGTCTGGGTGTATATTTGTACATGAGATGAACTTAGTTCCTCCCATTGTGTGACAATGGAGTTGTGGCTTATGCCAAGGAACGTCCGTCCCATCAGTGATCCAGACACATTCTGAGGCAGTGTCACCTGATCATGGAGATGGTTGATCTCCAAGGGATCGAGGTTAGGAGAGTAGACTCAGAGGACAACACGGCGGATCCACTCACAAAGGCCTTTTCCCAGAGAGAGACTTTTATGGAATGGTTGAGTATGAGATACTACAACCACTGCTATCAGATGGCCCTAGTGCAAGTGGGAGATTGTTAGTTATATGTATGCCCTAGAGGCCATTACTATACATAGGATGTATATTGTAGTGGATGCTTGGACATATATAGGGAGGACTTTCTTGCACGACATGATAGTATGCTATCTGGTTGCTCTTTACCTTAACGTGTACACTGATTGTCTCTCTGTTACATGTTGGTAAAGCCCTTAGGATGTGTACTTGACTACCTGGACTATGATGCGGATCACACTAGTGGGGACATGGTAGTCCATAAGTACATCCTTCAAAGTCCCTAGTCGTGGGTGTATCGAGACGGGGCATCGATATACCAGAGTAGACTAGCGTATACCTTCTCGACCCATATAGATGGGCGATGGATGATCCCATATCCATTGGTGTTTGACATCAGAGATGATATACGGGTGCTCAGTGGAGACTGGGTACACTGGACGGACTCCCCGAGAACTCCAAGATGGTATTATACCTTACGTCAGATGGCAGTTCTCTGGTGACACTGGTACAGGTTAGTCTGAAGACCCGAGATCGTCATAGAGTCTTGTGTGATTCCTACTGTGCTTTGATTTCCACCTTACCACGTCCAAGAGGGCGTGCAAAATGGTGGTTTTTAGGTACAGTCCCGAGTCACATGGAGGCAATGAGCGATAGGAGGGGATTCGTCTCTCCCGGTATAGGGAGTTGATGTTGCGCTGTGTTCGATTGGCTATAACCGGAAATCCCTGGCCAGAGTTGCTGAGATTTACTGGTAAGTGTTACCAGTAGTTTCTCGAGATGTTATAGACCTCATATCGACACGACTTATCGAGCTATTGGGGTCTGACGTTTACCACCCCTAGGCAAGATATGTATCAGACGAATAGACCGGACTGTACGGTAAGTGTTACTGGTTGGATTCACAGGAGTGTGAGCGGGCTTGCTCGTCGATCTTCTGATCGTTCAATACCCGGGTGGCCGTTATGTTTAGCAGACCGCTTGCGGCTTGTGGGTGTTTGATATGATCATCACCTGCTGCCGGCGTATTGACGAGTCTTTAGAGTCCTACACAGAGGTTTCCTGGCTCAAGCGAAACGAAATAGGAGCGCATATGAGATATGTGCGGGACCGAGAATAATACCAGTATGTGATACTGGATTCTATTCTCGCGATTTGTATCATCGGCAGGTTATATGTGATATAGCCGGGTTACCGAATCAAGTGTTGATTCGATACATTGATACACTTGATATTAGTCGGTTATATGCGATATGACCGGATCATTAAATCAAGTGTTGATTTAATGATTTAATGTATAATTATATATTTGATATATTACTTTACATTAACTAGTATTGGTTCACTTAAGATAGATTTTCTCACTTGATGTGCACATTGTACATATGATATAGTTTTGTGCACTAGTTTGTATCATGTTTGATGATACATGTAAACTTGGGTGTGTGTGATTAAACCATGGTTATGTTAATGGTTAGGGTTTTGATTTACTTATTTATTTATTCTCTTTATTCATTTTGGCAAAGGAAAATGAAATGGTGGCTTGCTTTGTCTTTTGTTGAAGCTTCATGAAGCTTTGAAGAAGTAACCATTTTGTTTCTTTCCTTTAACCTAACCATTCAACTTAACCCTAGTTTATTCTCTACACTCACCCATGGTTACAAAATGATAACCATCACTTGATTTTGTTTTAATTGATGATTCTTTCTCATTCTTCTTCTTCTTCAAGAGAAAAAGAAAAGAAAAGCTTGCTTCAAAAATGTCAAGTGATGATTTCAAGTGAGAAATCCAAATCCAAAGTGAACCCACTTCCTATTTCTTCATCCTCTACCACTTGCCAAGTAGTATAGGGTGTTTTCTTCACAAGTTTCATGACTTGGTGAAGTTGGAGCTTGATCTTGAGTTGCCTCGACGTAGATCATCTTCGGCATCGAAGTCGACGACCTAGCCTGATCATTTCTTCGACGAAACCATCGCTAGAGTCCGGGATTCGATGATCGCAGCGGAGGGACATCATCACGGAGCTAAGGAAGTGGAGGACCTGATCTACAAAGGTTGTAGTCTCTTTCACTTAGCAGTAAAATTGTTTACTACTTGCATGTTTCGCCTAATCTCTAGTTAACGATCTATATTAGGGTTTCTCGGCACCGGAAAATTTTGAAATTGGCATGGTTGATGCCTTGTGAGACCTCATTAGTGTGCCTAGGAACCCTACAGTGGTATCAGAGCCTAGCTAGAGCCTTAGGCGATGCGTAGACGAAGTTAGAAACCCGATCGAACACGAAACCCTAATGCATAACCCTTCTCTGTACATTTTCTGAAAATGTGGTTTTTTCCAAATTAAAAATATCCAAAAATTACAGCAGGGTATTATAAGAGTTACTGTGAAGCACGAAAGCCCAAATCGACTAAAGAGCCGTGGAACCGCGGCCTAACCCAGGCACTTGCGGCGGTTCCGCGGCCATATAGGGGAATCTTTTCATTTTATTTGCACAGTAATTCCTATATGTTAGTGCTGTATTTTCTGGGAATTTTTAATATTTACTCAAGAGTTGAGTTTTCTGGGGTGTATTGGGGACTCGACGATTCGATCGGAATCTTTAACTTTGTCTGGGTTTTTCCGGATAATTTTAGAAAATATTGAAAAGTCCGACCGGATATAAATACCCACTTTTTCCCCTGCCGGGAAATTTCCAAGTGTTGGATTTTTCCGTGGTTTAAAGACGTTCTAAGTAGTGCAAGTAACGCGATGGACCCTCTAGAAGACGACAAACCTTAACTCGATTATGTGACCGTCTTGAACTGCCCTTTGAACCTTCGGGTTTGGGGCAGTACGGCGTGCCACATGTGAGGCGTTGGCTTGACCCTTCTACGGCTGGACCGTTGGTACTGAGGCATGAACTGGATGTTTTTAAACTTATTTCATGTGTTGAGCTGTTTCGGGAAAACTTGGGTGTTTGACTGTTCGATCGGAAAGTTTAACATTTTCTGTTTATCTGGAATGTGATACAATATTTGGAATCCACAAATAGTTATGAGATAACTGAATGAATGTTATAAACATAGCACTTTAGTCTCACTTGATCGGTTGCCACGGAATTTTGATGGGATCAAAAGTCCGTCGTAATCACGTAGCGTACGCGGATACTCGCCGGATAAACTTAATAGACAGCTACACCCCTTAGCCCCGACCAAGTGACTGTAGGAGAACCCCGTCGCCGAAAGCATCCGTTTGGGTGCTCGCGGTAGCGGTGTTCCGCCTTGGTGCATTTCGTCGACGGTATCGGGGGTGCGGCCGTCTACTAAAGTTTGCGACGAGTATTCGGTCAGGATGCCGGAAATCCTGTTGAATTGCCCGACTTTACATTGAAAAGTGTTTTCGATAATGAGACTAAAATGCGGGGTTTATAATTTTTAGGCATGCGATGTCTAAGGAATTCATTTGATTAGGCATGCGATGTCTAAAGAGGTTGCGGATTCCAACTGTTGTAGTTTTACACTTTCTTTTCTGCGATCGTAAGTGTAATATGTGATATCGCCGGTTTCGTTGCTATATGTCAACGACAATTGGGATGGGCATATTTAGTTACGTTGATGACATGTGATGTTATGTGTTGCTGGATATGTTATATTGGATCGTCTTGTTTGAATAGCCGGGGTTTTTTTTATGTGAGATGAGTGTTTTTTATTTTCATTCATGTAAAAACTTGTATGTAATATTCTTTTATTGGGGCACTTCCAGTTTGCGGAAGATGTCACCTTTTGTATATTATTTTCTTTTCCGCACTAGGATAGACCCAAGGAGGAGGGCATAAGTAACCGGGTTCTGGAGTCCAGTGGGAGACCAACTCGAGGAGTCGAATCCGGGTCTCCTAACTCTAGAATTGGTAGGGTTGCTTGCCGCTCTCGTAGGGGTCTAGGGGTATGGGTTTGGCTATTCATCGCGACCGTGGAATCCGTGTTTTATATTGGCTCGTATTGAAAACACGGACGTCCTAGTATATCCAATATTTCATATGATTTTTCTGCTGCGATATCAGTGATTTGATCATTTGATATGATGTGATAGATATTATATGTAGTATATATGATATATTATATAGACGTTACTTATGTTTTACACCCGCGCTAGCCCTGCCCCGCTCTGCCGTTAGTCACCTAACCTAACGGTGCACGAGGGGACATCGAGGCGAACACGGATGGCATAAGTGTACGTCGTATTTATCTGTGATGTTTAGGTGTTTAAATGATGGGACTTCATTAATATGATTAATAAAAGTAAAAGAAACCTAAAGATATTGTGGAATCGAATTTCAAAAATAAAACTGGTAGCTACAGTTCTTGTTTTGCACAGCGGTATATATGATATATCCTGCACCTTATTCGATGAGGAAAGGGCCGATGATCCCTTCACCGGGAATGACCCCTTTAGCAATAACTAGCAGATGCTACACCCCTCGGTTTGTCTTTTGATAGCTTCTATAGTTTCTGCTTTGCACAGTGATATATATAATATATCCCGCACCTCATTCGACGAGGAAAGGGCCGACGATCCCTTCACCGGGAGTGACCCCTTTAGCAAAACTAGAAAAGCCTAAAAAACACTCCATTTCAAAATTCATTCGATCCTACAACGATATCAAGTTCATTACGCAATAGGCTTTCAGAAAAACCTGTCGTAGCCCTCCGTCATTTCAGATAAGTACTAGTTAGTATTCGTGTTGCGGTAGTTTGGCCTCCGTCAATGCGTAGTGTACGGTAGCTAACTAGTGCTTATCTGCTAGCATATGATGCGATTGGATTAGGGTATTCGTACGGCGTTGTTTGGCCTCTGTCAAGGGTCGTGTGGGTGGGTTTAATTCAATCAAGAAATGACGGGTTGAACTTGACTAGTGGACTATGGGTAGTTTGGCCTCCGTCAAGGTTATAGGACGCTAGGGGCAAAATTATCGGGAATTTCAAGTGTTGAAATTTGCAATGAGATTGCATATCTTCTATGAGATAGTTGGATCCCGATATCCACTGCGAGTAAGAGTTACTCCTGGGAGAGTTTTACACATTACAATTAGCCGATCAAGTAGGTGTCTAGAAAGGTGTTAACGAGGTTACGCCTCTGGGAAAACGATGTTTACATTAATTAGGTTCGTGCGAAAGCACGGGGGACCTCCCTCAAAGTACCGACACTGGCCTGGCTGAAAGATTGGCGAACTTGTAGTGTGTAATTAATCCCGGCTAGTCTTTCCTTTTAGGGTTTGAAGGAAGATTTGATAAAAACAGTGGAAGCCATCCTGATTAGATAAAATAATAACCAATCTGATCTTGCAAGAGCATACGCAGAGTGTTTTCTTCTCTCTCTCTCCTGGTAGCGACCATGTCACGCCTTAATCAAGATAATAAAATGGATATATTGACCGAACCCGCTTGTTATACTGAGCTGGGGAACGTTGGTCCCGCTCCAACTTATAATTGTTATAAGACAGAGCAGGAAATAGGGGAATACCAGAATTCCTATGCCGCCCAAACGAAGAAAGTGCATATGATGCATCATCTTCAGGTGTGTTCATTACAAAGAACTGTTTCTCTGTATCCTCTACGTTCTGGGTATTAGATACCGGATCAGGATCCCAGATATGTAATCTGATACATAGGGCTACAGAAAGGTAGAGAACTGAGAACGGGTGATAAGTTTCATGAGACAGAAAACGGTGCAAGTGTTGTACCCAAGTCTGTTGGTCACTGTCACCCTGTATTTCAAATACATTGATTCTGAACGAATGTTATTAGATACCGAACTTGATATACAAAATCATATCGGTCTCTTTATTAGTAATGAAATGATAAAATTTTGTATTGTTGGATAATGTTTTTCCACTTCATTCTTTTATTCTTGGAATTTTTCAAAGGCCTCGGATTTATATTTCATGAAGAATACATGTCCATACCTTGAGAAGTCATCCGTAAAAGTAATGAAGTATGAATAACCACTTCTTGCATGTGTAGACATTGGACCATACACGTCGCTGTGTATGAGTCACAAGAGCTCGGTGGCTCTTACTCCGTATCCAGTGAACGGAGTCTTTATCATCTTTCCTTTGAGACATGATTGACAAGTTGCATAAGACAGCTATTCAAACGGATCCAAATATCTCTCTTTATGTAATTTCATCAACCGTGTTTCATTGATGTAACCTAGTCTACAATGCCATAAGAAAACTTGATTTAATTCTGGAGACTCTCTTTTTAGTGTGTTCTGGACATTGAAAAATTGGTGTTGATTTAATACGTATATATCGTTGTCTAGTGTACCGGAACTAATTAAACCATGATTAAGATGGATGTTTACAATATTGCTTACAAATGTAAAATCATAACCTTCTTTAGAAAGTAAAGATACAGAGATGATATTACATGACAAACTAGGTACACAAAACCAGTTACACAAAGCCAAAATGTGTCCACTTATCAATCCTAGGTGATATTCCCCTACGGACACAACATCCATGCTCGCTCCGTTAACAACCCTGAGGGTCATATCACCTGCCTTCAAAACTCTATGGTTTCTCAGTGCCTGAATTACAGATATGAGATCCTGATCTGGTATCCAATACCCAAGAAGTAGAGTTGATTGACAAACAGTTTTCAATCATTAACACACATAAAACCGAAGCCACAACTTTCTTCGAATCCTGGTTCTGGGATTTCCAGGCCCTGCGGTCCTTCTTCCAATGGCTTTTCCTATGACAATAGAAGCATTCTTCTTTCCCTACTGTCGAGCCCGAAACTTTTGCCTTGACCTTCCACTGTACCTAATTGATACCTCTTTTCGACTTGGTGGGGGCCTTCTTCTTCTTCCCCTTGGCTTTTGCCTTGGATCTAGAGGGGGAATATTCCCCAATAAGCAGAGCGGGTGTCTCCCTGGTTTTCTTCAGGGTGCCCTCTGCACTCCTCAATATGTTAAGGAGTTCTGGAAGTGTAACTTCCTTATCTTGAATATTGAAATTCAAGATAAACTGAGCATAGGTAGAAGGGAGGGACTTTAGAATCAAGTCTGTATATAATTCATTCTTCAACGTGGTCCCAAGGTCCGCGAGCTCTTCAATATAGCTAATCATATTAAGGACGTGGTCCCCTACAGATGACCCGATAGCCAATCTTGCCTGAAATAAGTTCTTCGAGATCTCATAGCTTGCGATACGAGATTGCTTTCCATATAAATATTTGGTATAGAGGAAGATGGAAGCTAAGTCGGTCTTCTTGTGCCGCCTCTGGTGTTCATTATTCATTGAGGCCAGCACGAGGCACTTGTCTTTCGCACAGTCTATTTCCCATGTCTTACGGATCTCAATATCCGCGACGGTGGAATCTGGACTTGCGATGGCGGGGGCTTTGGTAGTAAGGAGGTAGCCCAGCTTGTCATAGGTTTTGGGTATCTGGACATTCCTTTACCAATCTTTAAAGTTTGGCCCCGTCAATATATTTTTATCTAGCAGTAACTTAAGCACGGTTATTTTGGTCGCTGCAACTAGGAGAGAGAGAAGAAACACTCAGTATGATACTCTTGCAAGTTTAGATTGGTTATTAGTTTATCTAAACAGGATGACTCCCACAGTTTCTCAAATCCTCCTTCAAACCATACAAGAAGAATTAGTCAGGATTAATCGCACCCTACAATTCTTGCTTAACCTTTTGGCCAGGATAGTGTCGGTACTTCGAGGGAGGTTTTCCAACGCTTTCGTGAAGTTCCTTAATTACATAAGCTCTTTTTCCTAGAGGCGTAGCCCCGCTAACACCGTTCTAGGCACCTACTTGGTTTATAGCATTGATTGTAAAGTGAAAAAATCTCCCGAGGAGTAATAAAACTCACGGTGGGATCGGAATCCAACTATCATTGCATGACAACTTTGAAGGAATCCTACCAAAATCATCACACTTCAGATGGTATGCAAAGCTAGCAAGCTTCCTTTTCTTTTGAAACTCCTGATTTGGATTTTTTCCCCAAGCAGTTATGACCTTGACGAAGGCTAACATATCATAAGACGCAAGTCAAGTTCTACCCATCATTGTCAAGGTTAATTTGAATCCATTCGTACAAACCATTGATGAAGGCCAAAATAGCTGTACGCCTATCCCAACTTAACGCATCAATCTATGCTAAGGATGAATACCTAGCAGCTACCAATCACTATGCCTTAGCGAAAGTCAAACTATATAGCTTGAATACTAGTGAATACCCATCTGAAATGATAGAGGTCTACGGCTGGTTTTTGGTGAAAACTGTGAACGTAATGAAATTGATATAGTTGAAGGAACCATGATAGCTTTTAAAAGGAGTGATTTAGGCTCCGCATTTAAAAGTTGTTTTTCAAGAAAACCGAGTGGTTTTGAAATTGTTCCAACGATTTAATTTTGGTTTGTTTTCTTTGCATTAATCAATATTAATGCGATCCCATCATTTAACCCTATCATTACAGAAAGAAACGAAAATAGAATGTACGCTTATACCATCCGCATTCACCATGGGGCCCCGTCATGCACCGTTAAGTTACTTAATTAACGGCAGAGCGGGGGCTGGACTAGCGCGGGTGCAAAACATAAGCAACGTTTATTGTATATAATATATATATATATATATATATATATATATATATATATATATATATATATATAGCCATTCATCTCGCGCAATAATAGGCATTCCAGATCACAGCAATACAGATGAATATATTGGATATACTAGGATTTCCGTGTTTCATTTTAGCCTAGAACGAAAAACGGATTCCACGGTCATGATGAATAGCCAAACCCCACCCTAGACCCCTACGAGTGCGGCAAACTACCCGCCAAATTCCCGAAGTGAAGTAACCTCCCTCAATAAAATGAGTAGGCCACTCGGCACTTCAAGAATCGGTAGTTTGTGCACCCTCTCCTTGGGTCTGTCCTAAGTGCAGGAAAAAGTAAATGAAATAATACAACGGTGACGACAATCTCAACCCGGATGTGCCCCGCAAAAATTATTACATCAATTTACAAATATACATGAATGAAAGAAAAGAACACTCTTCTCACATCCCCCCGACTATTTATTCACGATGATCCAATACTTCATATCCACAAACCATCAACAAGATACAAGATATGTGCAACCCCCACTAATCGATATATAGGAATTAGTAAACATTTAGCAACACATATACAAACTGAAGCGAATAAACGATGTTAAAATTGCAACTTCAAAATACTCCATATTGCCCCAACACAAAGATAACAGAATATGAAATCTGGGCAAAATCAAACAATACCTACAAATCTAAATCCAAGAGTACAGAACACCACAAAAAACCCAAGACCCAACTCCCTTAAAAAACCGGCGAGGCCGGTTAAATGAGCAATTCCGCCGATCGAACTTTGGAGTTTTTGTCTCGATTTTCTATGGTGTTCTAATTACTTTATGAGGAGCATTCTGTACTTGTTTAAAAAAAATTTAGAAGCTCTTTTAAAAACAATAGAAACTTGGATTTCATTTTGATTCTTTCGGAGTTATTTCGGTTTCGTAACTTTAAACTTCGTTTAACAAGCTAGTTAAGATTTGAGTAGGCTCTAATACTACTGTAAGTCGATGTCGCACACCCCGTGGGTTCACGGGGAGGCGGAATTTACAAAAAACAATTTTCTTCACTTGCAACATCGACCTAAATTCCAGGATCTTTTCGGAAACCTTAACTAGCTATACTACTTGGAGGTTCTAACTACTATGTAAGAGTTTATACCTCCTAGTTACAAGTCCTTCAGGTCTTCTTCTCCTCTTCTTAAGCTCACCGAAGGTCCGGATCGTGCTTGATCGTCGGTCTCCTCGTGTCAAAGATGATTCACCCGAGAGTCTATGTTTCAAGCTCCAACCTCTAAACCGAGGCAATTAAAGTACCTAGTTCGCTAATCTAGGTAGCTTAGGAGATGTAAAGTGTTAATTGGAGTATCTAATCTCAAGTGACTCTAGGATTCACAACACATGTGAGGGTTTAGGGTCTTGAGGAAGAAGAAAAGGAAAATTGGAGAGAGAAAGGAAAAATATCAAATGAGCTAAGTCTTGTGCCTTGCGAAGAATGGCTCATCTTCTATCTAACATGAAGCATAGATTATTTTCAATAGAAAATAACAACCATGCTTCAATAGTAAACCCAAACACATAAAATAATGGAATAAGCCATGCTTCACCATGCCACAAATATTTCCATTTTTCACCCCATTAATCTATTTCCAAAAATAGATAAATCCAATAATGAGGTGTCTCTTTCTAGAAACATCTCTTGTGAAATTACAAGAATGCCCTCACTGTATATACATACCCATATTCGTACTGTAAAAATATGAATACAATGAGATAATAATAATCCAATAATATAATACTAGAATCCGGCTTAAACCAGCCCACTAGTATTATCCGTCCGAACAACATCCGTGCAATTAGTACACGTATATGACCGGAATCCTGCACGTAAAACCATACGGCCTCTACCTCGTTTCGCCTGAACCAGGGAAACCCTCTGTGTGGGACTCTAAAGATTTGACAGTACACTGGCAGTGGGTTTAACCACAAGTCCGTCGGTGGCACTAGCTATATGTAACGGCTACTCAGGTATCTGTCGATAAGAAGCCCGACAAGCAAACTCATCCGAACTCCTAATGAGCCTATCCGTGACAATCTCCGTATAGTCCGGTCTGTTCGTTTAAGAGTATCGCATATCGGGCCTAGCGAGTGGTAAACGTCAGACTCCTAATAGCGCAATAAGTCATGTTGGTATAGAGCCCAATACACCTTGAGAAACTACTGATGTACTTACCAGTAAATCTCACTTGCTCTGGCCAGGGACTTTGTGTATTGGCTATCCAAACACACGCGATATCAACTCCTAATACCGGGAAGAACGAATCCTTTCTGTCCACTACTACCTGTTTTGGGACTGCCCCCAACTACTATCTGTTTGCATGACTCATTTGAGCCATGGTAGGGTAGTAATCTAAGTACGGTAGGAACACACTCGAGATGAATAGTGATGTCAAGCCAACGGACTAACATGTACTCATATCACCTAGGAACTGCTAACTAATGATAGGGATAATACCAACCAGCAGTTCCTATCGAGTCCGTCCAGTGTAACTCATAACCCAATGAGCACCTATATACTATCTCTGGTACGGCATACCAATGGCTGCGGGACATGCCATCTTCCCTGACTGAGATGAGAAACGTATACACTAGTCTACTCTGGAGTATCAATACCCTGTATCGATAATCTTATGACTAGGGATAAGCTTAAGGATGTGCTTATAGACTACCCAGCCCATACTAGTATGACTACAATCACAACGCTGGTAGTGAAGCAAAGATCCTAAGGGCTCTATCAATATGTATTAGCGATATGCTAAAAGAAACATATACACATGTTAAAATAGAATCAAACCAGATAGCATACTATCATATTGAGAAAGACTGCTATTATATCTGTGTATATCCCAAGCTTTGAAAATGTATTATACAATCCAATACTATACAATAATGGCATCTAGGGCATATATCACTAACAAAAGGTGCCACAGGCTGGAGAGTAAACAAAATTCCGTCGCCACTTTCCCGATATTTAGGAGCGATACCGAGGAAGACGAAGAAATAGTCTACTTGGGGCAACCTTAAAAAGAAAAGAATAAGCCCGGACCAACTACTCCTATTTTGGTTTTTGGCAGCGACTCTGAGCACAAAGCTAAGACAGTGTTCTCCATCCGTCCGTCAATGCAGACTCTTGACCAGGCAGATCAGAGTCTGCAAATCATAATGACTTCGCCTCAACACTACAAAGAACTTGATACGCTCGACATGTACAGCGTACAAGAGCTGCAAATTTCTACATACCTCCTGGGTAAAGAGGTGAAAAGGAGATCCTCTTCTACCAATCTACGGAGACCAAAGTAGAAAAAAATTGGTATGGTGCTGATTTTGCACTTGACAGGTTTCAACCCATCCGTCTGCCAAGATATTACGCGGAGGGATTAAAAAAGATGTTGAGATGCCAATGCGAACCTCTCGAACAAACTGTCTGACAAGCCCAATTCTACAAAACGATTTGGGATATTCCCGGGACTCAACGAAAGAAGCCTAATAGGAATATAGAGACAACTGGGTTGGGATACGTTCGGCCCAAGAAGCAGGAACAAATCAACGGCTGCCACATCGTAAATAGATCGGGTGAAAAGGAAAATGCTCTTCCAAGTAGCTGTGACGTCAAATCGAAATGCCCCGCTCGAAGAGCGTTAAGTCTGTCGCTTGAAGATTAAATTGATAAGCTAATAAAAGAAGCTAGTCAAATGAGCTGGGACAATCACGGCCGCGAAATGGACATTTATGAAAAGGCCAAGACGCAACATCTCAGCCAGCAATCTGCGGAGAAACTAGACCGTAATACACTTTATCCCCAGCCCGCTGTATGTTCTTACGAAAGGGGAAAACCCCGAAATGGAGGTTAAAACAGGACAAAGAACGCAAATAATGCTTGAAGACAACAAAGCAAAGCTAAGACGCCGTGCAAATGCGAAAAACTCGATTGGAGCCCGTCCTTTATAAAGAAGATGGGTCAGGAATAATCTTTCCCCCAAGACAAAACAAGGAAAATATTCAACCTTATCATGAAGTACCAAATGATGACGCTTTCGGTGTCTCGGCACCCCGAACAAATAAACGAGATCCATCATCCGGATTATTGCTCCTATCACCGAGTAATAGGTCATCCCCTTGAAGAATGCTTCACCTTCAAAGACTAGATAGAAAACCAGTATCGACAAGGAAGGTTTACGTTATCCGACAGCTGAAGGGTAACCCCGTCACAAAAACATGAGCCAAAGAGGACTTATAACGTCAGGATAGTGTAAGTTGATGTCGCAAAACCTACGCACTTGTGGGGAGGCGGAATTTACAAAAAAACGATTTTCTTGACTTTGCAACACCGACTTTAACTCTAGGATCTTTACGGAAACCTTAACTAGCTATACTACTTGGAGGTTCTAACTATTCGGTAAGAGTTTTATACCTTCTTGTTACTTGTCCTTCGGGTCTTCTTCTCCACTCCTTGTTGAGCTCCTCGAAGATCCGGATCGCACTTGAACTTCGGTCTCCTCATGTCAAAGACGATCCACCCGAAAGTCTATGGTTCAAGCTCCAACCTCTAAACTAAGGTATCTAAGGTACCTAGTTTGCTAAACTTGGTAGCATACAAGATGTAGAGTGTTAATTGAAGTATTTAATCTCAAGTGACCCTATGGCTCATAACTCATGTGAGGGTTAGGCTCTTGAGGAAGAAGGACAGGAAAAATGGAGAGAGAAAAGAAAAACACAAATGAGCTAAGTCTTGGCTAGTATGAATAATGGCTCATCTCATCTTACATGAAGCATGGAATATTTTCAAAAGAAAATAACAACAATGCTTCAATAGTAAATCTAAACCAATAAAAAAAAGAAATGAGCCATGCTTCACCATGCCATAAATATCTCCATTTTCCACCTCATTAATATATTTGCAAAAATAGATAAATCCAAATAATGAGGCGTCTCCTTCTAGAAACATCTCTTGTAAAATTACAATAATACCCTCACCGTATATATACCTGTATTCGTATTCCAAAAAATACGAATGTAATGAGATAATAATAATCCAATAATATAATACTAGAATCCGGCTTAAACCAAAGCCCACTAGTATTATCCGTCCGAACAACATCCGTGTAGCCAATACACGTATATGATCGGAACTTGCCGTAAAACCATACGGCCTTTACATCGTTTCGCCTGAACCAGGGAAACTCTCTGTGTGGGACTCTAAAGACTCGACAGTACGCTGGCAGTGGGTTTAACCACAAGTCCGTCAGTGGCACTAGCTGTACGTAACGGCTATCCAGGTATCTATCGATAAGAAGGCCGACGAGCAAACTTATCCGAACTCCTACTGAGCCAATCTGTGGCAATCTCCGTACAGTCTAGTATGTTCATCTAAGAGTATCGCATATCGGGACTAGGGGATGGTAACCGTCAGACCCCTAATAATGCAATTAGTCGTGTCGGTGTAAAGCCCAATACGCCCAGAGAAACTACTGGTGTGCCTACCAGTAAATCTCGCTTGCTCTGGCCAGGGACTTTGTGTAATGGCTATCCGAATACAGCGCGATATCAACTCCCAATACCAAGTGAGACGAATCCTATCTAACCACTACTGCCTCCAAGTGTTTCGGGACTGCACTCAACCACTACCTGTTTGCATGACTCATTTGAGTCGTGGTAGGGTAGTAATCTAAGTACAGTGGTAACACACTCGAGACGAATAGTGATGTCAAGTCAATGGACTAACCTGTACTTATATCACCCGGGAACTGCTAACTGATGATAGGTATAATACCAACCAGTAGTTCCCCAGTTAGTCCGTCCAGTGTAACTCATAACCCAATGAGCACCTGTATACTATTTACTCTGGAGTATCAATGCCCTATCTCAATAATCCTACGGCTAGCGACAAGTATGATGATGTGCTTATAAACTACCCAGCCCCCACTAGTGTGACTGCCATCACAACGCTGGTAGTCAAGCAAAAATCCTAAGGGCTCTATCAATATGTATTAGCGATATATTAAAAAAACATATACACATATTAAGATAGAATCAAACCAAATAGCAGACTATCATTTTGAGTAAAACTGTTATTATATCTTTGTATATCCCAAGCTTCCAAAATGTAATATACAATCCCGTACTATACAATAATGGGCTCTAGGGCATATACCACTAACAGTTAGGACCGGCTCAACATTGAGAAAGGAAGTGAACTCGTACTTGCCGTATGATAACACATTTAAAAGAGGGAGGGCACGAGAATCTGAATGACCTCTTCAGGAGCTTCGCAAATGAGGATGAGGGTGAGATGATCTCAGAGTTTCCACCAGCACCAAAAGAGCTGAAAGATAGGATTCACACCACGGCGGACAACCTAAGGAAGATCGACTTAGGAACGAAAAATGATCCGAGACCAACGTCCGTCAGTGAGCTACTATCTAAAAAACAGGTAGCCACGTTAAAAGGCGTGCTCATGAAGTATAAAGACTGTTTTGCATGGAACTATTCCGAGATGCCGGGTCTAGATCCAAAAGTAAAAGTACATAAACTGGCTATATCGCCGGGCATAAAACCAATCAAACAGGCGTCGAGAAGGATGCGATTCGAACTTGAGATGAGTATCAACGCTGAAGTCAAGAAACTAATCGACTTTGGCTTCATCAAAGAAGTTCAATATCCTGATTGGATCGCTAACATCGTTCTAGTGATGAAGAAAAATGGGACGGTTCGCATCTGCGTAGACTTTCGGGATCTCAACAAAGCCTGCCCGAAGGATGACTTCCCAGTGCCCATTACCAAGCTGATGATCGATAACACGTCTACCCATGAGGTCTTCTCCTTCATGGATGGATCTTCAGGATACAACCAAATAAAAATGCATCCTGAAGACCAGAAGCATACCGCCTTCCGAACCCCGCAAGGCATATTCTGTTATAAGGTAATGCCCTTCGGTTTGAAGAATGCCGGCGATACCTAACAGAAGGCCATGACAAAATTCTTCGATGACCTCATACACGAGATTGTCGAATACTACATCGATGACCTTGCAGTGAAGAGCAAATCTAATGAGGAGCAATGGGAACATCTAAAAATAGTGTTCCAACGTTTTTAGAAGTATAATCTGAAGTCGAATCCTCTAAAATGCGCGTTCGGAGTTTCCTCAGGAAAATTCCTAGGAATCATCATACGTCACTGGGGTATTGAAATCGATCTCTCAAAGATTAAGGTGATTATGGAAATGCTTACACCGAGAACCCTCAAACAGTTGCGATCTCTCCAAGGAAAGCTCACGTACATCCGGCGGTTCATAGCAAACCTCTCCGAAAAATACCGTCCTTACAGTCATCTGATGAAGAAAAGGACCCCGTTCGTCTGGGATCACAAGTGCCAAAACGCACTAGATGAAATCAAGCAATACCTGCAAAATCCGCCGGTATCGGCTACTCCGGTTAAGGGAAACCCACTTATCCTATATACAACGGCCCTTGAGGGTTCTTTAGGCACATTGTGGGCACAAGAGAACGATCAGGGAAAGAAGAGCGCTCTACTATTTAAGTCGAGTTCTCCTTGGGGCAAAAAACAACTATTCCCCCATCGAAAAGTATTCTGGCACCGATCTTTGCAATAACGAAGCTCAGACATTACGCCTTGGCACATGAGGTCCACCTTATATCGAAGATGAATCCTCTCAAATATCTAATGTCAAAGGCCATACTGACAGGAAGGCTTGCCAAATGGGCCCTCCTCCTGATGGAGTTCTCTATAACGTATCAACCCCTCAAATCAGTGAAAGGTTAGGCCATTGCTGACTTTCTCGTAGAGTATCCGATACTGGCCGACTCCCTCTTAAATTGTGAGTTACCAGACGAACATGCGTTCGATGCAATCAAAGAAGAAAATAATTCCTAATGGCATCTCTACTTCGATGGAGCATCTTCCATGAAGAGGCGAAAGCGAAACACCCCCATAATCAAAGCCGGGTGGGGCCTTATCTATGTGACCTCGCAAGGAGGGATACTACATTACGCCCTCTCCTTAACGGAGCCAAAGAATAACAACGAAGCTGAATACGAAACTTTGATAGCAGGTCTTGAGATCGCTATCGACATGGGAATCAAAGACCTCCTCATATATGGAGACTCACAGCTGATCATTAGCCAAATAAATGGCAACTAACAGACATGCAAGTTAGAGCTGATAATGTATGGCTAAAGAGTACAGCAACTGCTGACACAAATCTTTTCCTATATCCTGTAAAGCATACCGTGTATGGAAAACAACAAGGCAGATGCATTGGCCAAATTGGCTAAGGAATTGGCCAATGAAGACCTAGATGACGTGAGGATCGTTGTGCAAAGCCGCAGGGTTCTCACGCCAACAGATATATCTTCGGAAGACCTGATAGAGCCATCTGAAGGAAAAGAAACGACCGAACAACTAGTCCTTCAAATAGAGGACGAAGAAATAGTCAAGGACTGTAGGGAAGTCTTTATAAACTACTTCAAGTCCCAACGAACGCCCGAAAATGCGTCGTTTAGACATCAGCTCATGAAACAAGTTTTGTCTTTCGCCTTCGTTAACGATACTCTATATAAGAGATCGTTCGACTGCCTATGGCTAAGATGCCTGGGGCCAGAAGAAGTGAAGAAAGTCGTCCAAGAAATACACGATGGACTTTGCGGCCCCCATCAGGCGGGTCCGAAGAGAAAGCTGAAGATAAAAAGAATGGGTTACTATTAGCCCACGATGATCCAGGACTGCCCTGAATATGCAAAGCAGTGTCACTCGTGCCAAATTCACGGGGACTTCATCCATCAACATTCAAATCCGCTACACCCGATAGTGGATAGCTGGCCGTTCGAAATGTGGGGAACCGATATAATTGGCCCTATCGAACCGGTATCATCCAAATGACATCGGTTCAAACTAGCAACAACCGACTACTTCTCTAAGTAGGCAGAAACAGTACTGCTAACCGAAGTGAAGACAAAGAATATCCTCCATTTCTTCAAGACCCATGTCATATACCGGTTTGGAACTCTGCGACGAATAATCTCGGATAATGGTCTAGTTTACAGAAGCCATAAAATAAGCCGCCTCGCATATCAGTATAAAATAGATTGGAGATACTCTTCAGTCTATAATTCTCGAGTCAACGGTCTAGCTGAAGTTTTCAACAAGTGCTTGACAAAGATTATAAAAAAGATGGTGTTCAAAAACAAAAAGGACTGGCACCAAAAGGCTGCATGAAGCTCTACGGGCATACCGAACAACGTTCAAGACAATCACGAATACAACACCATACGCATTGGTGTTCGGCACGGAAACAGTGCTCCCATTGGAAATAGAACTCCCCTCTCCACGAGTAGAGGTTCGATACGAGCTGATAGATGAAGAAAATGCTCATCTTAAGCTTAAAGAGCTCGATGCCCTTGACGAAACCCGCCTTATAGCACAGAAAAATGTGGAGGCTTATAAGGAAAGGATGACACGGTCATTTGAATGATTGACCAGGTCAAGAACATTCCGCCAAGGCGAACTCATCCTGGTTGTCAAAAGATCAATGATCCCCAATCGTGCAAAGCGGAGGAAGTTTGAGCCAAACTATGAAGGCCCATACGTCATAGACAAAGTCTACCAAGGTGGAGCATACCTGCTCATGGATATGCATGGCGAAAGACCCTTCCGGACAATAAATGGTCGATTCCTCAAAAAATACTATATTTGACGAGTCATGACTTAGGTTAATGATAGATGTCGACGCTTCTTTCCGCTCGCTATCTTCCTGAGTCAGAACTCTGAAAGTGGTATCCAAAAAACTCCGTCGCCTCAGAAATGGTAATAATGGACCAAAAAGTCCTTAAACTAAAATTTCGCCCTAAAATACGGCGATAATGGACCGAAACGTCTCTAAACTAATGTGTTCCCCCAAACACGGGAATAATGGACTGGAACGTCCCTAAACTAGTATTGCGTCCCAAAATATGGCGATAATGGACCGAAAAGTCCTTAAATTAAAATTTCGCCCCAAAATACGGCGATAATGGACCGAAATGTCCCTAAACTAATGCGTTCCCCCAAACACGGGAATAATAGACTGGAACATCCCTAAACTAGCATTTCGCCCCAAAATAAGGCGATAATGGACCGAAAAGTCCTTAAACTAAAATTTCGCCCCAAAATATGGCGATAATGGACCGAAACGTCCCTAAACTAATGTGTTCCCCCAAATATGGGAATAATGGACCGGAATGTCCCTAAACTAGCATTTCACCCCAAAATATAGCGATAATGGACCGTAATGTCCTAAAGATCACACGTTTAGCCTTACGATGAATCCCCATATCGATTACCGTAAACAATCCACATGCATAAACGATTCATAACTCTCTCAGGTCCCACATGATGTAGTCATTTAAAGAAGACCGAGGCCTACTGCTAATGGTGCGTTAACTTACGGGCCACATAAAAAAATTTAAAAAGGGTATGTCCACAAGTGAAATGGGTATGGATGAAAACCCAAAAGGGCGCCGTGAGTAAAAACAGCAGAACTACCAGCGAGCTAGTAAAAACCCGAGAGGGCACGAACTCGTAAAAAAAACTTATAAAGCCCTCACGACTTTGTAAGGAGAAAACACCTGCGTGAGATCCTTACGACTCACAAAGAACAACACACTTAGGAATCCATACGATTCCTAGGGAGAAATTACACTTGTGAGATCCTTACGACTAGTAAGGAGGATACCCCCTATGAGATCCTCACGGCACATGGGATTCAAAAGCCTTAAGCTACAGGGATCTAAACCTGTTCTTAAGCCATCAAAACCCTACAAAACTTTCTTGCCCTATAGGCGGTCTAATATTGACCCTTGTATACAATCCACGGGTATAAGTAAATATATCCCCCACCAAGTTCCTCCAATGGAGGGAAATATCCCTATATGGTGAACAACACTTGTAAGTCCTCTTAACTTACAAGGAGAAAATACTCATTTAAGATCCTTACAACTTACAAGAGAAAACACGCTTAGGAGTCCTCACGGTTTCTAAGGAGAAAATACACCTACGAGATCCTTTCGACCCGAAGGGAGTAATATCTTTATGAGACCTTTACGGCTTATGAAGTCAAAATGCTTTAGTCGACAAGATCCTAACCCTGTTTGCTAAGCCACCTTTGTCCAAATTAACAAAGGAAAATAATGATTCGTTCCTAGTAATATCCCAGTAGTAACGATGCTGATACCTAAATCGGTATCAAATTTCAAGTCCTCCCACTGTAAATGATGATTCGCTCCTGGCAATATTCCAGTGGTAGCGATGCTGATACCAAGATTGGTATCAGATTTAAAATGTCTAAATCAAAAAAAAGCCGAAATGATAGGGCAACTTGCAATAAAAAATAGTGAGTGATAAAAAAATAAAATGATATAGCCGAAATGATTAGGCACCGTGATAAATAGCCGAAATGATTGGGCAATCGCAACTTTCGCAGCATAAAAAGCTGAAAAGATAGAGTATCGCGGAAAGAAATAAAAAGAAAAAAACGAAAATAAAACTTTTCTGCCCTGCAAGTATGTCTATATTGACTCTTGTATACGATCCATGGGCATAAATAAAGGAAAGGGAACCATATTTTCCCACTACGCTTCATCAAAAAGGAGAACCGAGTCTGGACGGTACATATACCACCTGAAGACTATCCCTCTGTTCCCCCTCATTCCAGCAGGGTGCGGACACAACAATCAAATAAAAGTGAAGTTAGGGAAAAATCCTAGCTTCAGGTCTTAATGGAAACATCTACAGCCTAGAGATCATCCCGGCGTTCCTTCTCATTCCAGCAAGATGCAGACGCAGCGTCATAAAAAAAGGCCCAAGGGTCAAAGCAAAAATGGAGTAACGACAAAATTCTAGCTCCAAGTCTTGACGGTACATATACAAGCTAGAGACTACCCCGGCGTTCCTCCCTCATTTCAGCAGGATGTGGACACAACTATCAAATAAAATTGGAGCAACGGTATATTCCTAACTCCAGATCTTAATAGCAATATATACAGCATAGAGGTCATACAGATATCTACCGTACTTCAGCAAAGAATCGGAGCGACATCATCAAAGCAAAAATGAAATGACAGCATATTCCTAGTTTCGGGTCTTGACGGCAGTACATACAAAACCTAAAGACCATTGGAGATCATCCCACCCCAAAATGGTGTGGATATGACTCATCGGGGCTTCAAAACAAGCCTAACCTCAAGTAAAAAGCGCCACGGAAAATACCTAACGCTTGTTCTTCTGACGTTAATACAGATACATCAACCTAAGAAAATTACTAGAAGACGTCTTGTATAGCCTCAGAAGGGATCAGAGACACGACAGTCGCGAGGCTACTCGAATAGCAGCCTAAGAACTGCATATCGAAGAATACATCAGCCAATACGACAATACCATGGACTAAAACCCTAGTACCACAAACCTAACAGACCCCTGTCATAAAAGAATAGGGGTTATCTATATACAACATTAGGACAATTTTGCCTGTAAACCCAAGAGAGGTAAACTAAAAACACTCCGAAATGAGTATATAAACTACTTTGCGCCAGATCAAGACATCGAGAAACAGAAGAATGCATGCGAATAAAAAAATGTATATTCTTTATTCATGAATCAAAATGTTTGAAAGATACAATTTTTAAAGAAAATGGGAAACAATTGTAGCCTCTAAGAGGGTGGGGCTTTTAATAAAGCAGCGACCTGCTCATTCTCTTACCGCAGCTCATGCTCACGCTCCACTATCGCAGCTAGTATTGCTTCGACTTGAATTCATTATTTCAAGCACAAAGAAATCTTCTCAGAAATTTCATGCTTAGCAACTTCGGAGCCCCGCATTCATCGCTCAGTAGAGTCAAGCTCCTGCCTCAGCGCCATTCCTTGATAAATGCACCATTGAAGGTTTTCAAAGATAATTTAGAGCCGCGCATCATTCGCTTCTACTTGGGCACGTAATTGTCTTGACTCACTAAAAGCCATTTCATGCTCCTTCTGCTTGAAGACCAGCTTCTGCTCGTAATATTGAAAAGAAGCGGCCCTTTGTTTGAACCACGCGATCAATTGAGCCTTTGATGATAATGTCTCAGGCGTAAGATGTTTGAGCTCGATCTCATGGAGGCAAGTCTCAATTTTCTTACAATAATCAACCCAAATGCGGATGAAATCTTCATTATAGAAAGTCACAAGAGTCTCCAGCATGGGGTTGACTTCATCTGCAAAGTCCGCAACAGAAGTGAGAGCCTCAATATTAAGGTCTTTGATAAATTCGCTTAGCATGCGCCTACTATTTGCTGCGCCTCTGGAAGATTGGCGTTAACGAAGGGCCCTACGAGCATAGAAATGCGGGACTCAAAAGGAGCCAATGCCAGTGGAGCTGCTACAAAATAAGACATGTATAATGATGGGTCAGATTTCAGCTTAAAATAAAAAAAATGAATAAGATCTAACCTACCAATGGTTGAAAGTGGCAAATCGGGGAGCATAGAGGGCTCAGTAATTTTTTCGTCTTCTCCTTCGAGCCATAAGACTGTGGTCAGTACGAAAAAAGCTTATTAGAGAAGGACTGCTCGTAGAAAAGATAAAATAAGAAATGAAAGATATACTAACCAACGCCAGAAGGAGGGACAGATCCTGATTAGAAGGCGAAGTGCAAGGCTAACATTTGGCACAGATGGTTGAAAAGCACTCCTACGAGATTGCAGCAATATACATTAAGAAATTAATCTAAGGAGTAATATCAATACTGAAACGAAGAAATAAAAAATTTGTGAAGGAAAAATCACCTTCTGTCGCTGAGCCCGAGAAAACTCGGAGAGGTGCAAAAGAGATGGGTGGAACAACAACAGTAATGGTGATAGCCGACGGGGGTTCTTCAATCAGCAGATCGTTAGGGTTTACCATGCCTATATCAGAAATAAAGGAAATGTTAGCGAATGTGTATAGCAGAATTAAGGATCCAAAATTAATAGCACGGAAGATACCAGTGGGTTTCATGAGAAACGATAGTGTGGAAACCATGGTTGTATCTGGAGCGTCACTAGTTGCGACAGCCACTTCGACTTCCAGCACCATTGGGGAGACAGATTCAAAATCTGCACCTTCATCTTCCAAATCAATAAGGGCTGTCGTTATGCAAGCATCACCTGCGGATACTGGGGATCCACCGAGAGAAGGAGTGACAGCTAGAATAGTGTCAGACTCAAAATGAAGGCCTTTCGCCCCAGAATCTCCAGATGCTGGCACCTCACCCGCAACGCTGGCACCTAAATTTGTCCCTGCTGTATCATTCAAGGAAAAATATGTTATAATTCCAATAAGCTCTTATAGAAAGAAACTTGGAAAATTAAATAAGTCCTACCAGGTTGTGTTAAAGTGTCATGCACTGTCTCCCCCTGAAGTAAACATTCAGCCTCTTCACGAGCTGCACACACGATCTGCCTGTGAGCGGTTGACAAGACAGGGTGATTGTCCTCCATGGGAGCATCAAGGGTTCGTATTTCACTCGAACCCAAACCTGTGGCCAAGCTAGCCTGACGCTCCCTCGCTTCATGCTTCCGACGTTTCCTCTCGGTTTTAGCTGTACGAAAGGATCTCTCCAGAACCACTGACAAAGGAACATCTTCATCTGAATCAGACTCGGCTTCCAAATCTGCTACAATGTCCTTCATCGGCTGCTTTAGCGACGCTTCCTGTAGTGGCCCTGAGGTGGCCTAAACAATAATCGGTAGATCTGAAGATTCCGTGGGGGTCATCGAGGGAGGAATATCCTCTGCACTATTACCTAAAGATGGCACCGTATTTGAAATAGCACTAGCTGCGGCGGTTCCTGTAATGAAGAGAAAGGAGTCGGGGTGTGGGCTAAATGAGCTAAATATTTTAAGAGCGTCAAAAAATAAATAATACTAAAGCCTATAGAAGCACGGAGCTTCTCTACTTCCCCATATGTTTTGACGGACGCCGGAAGAGCCTCTTTAGTAAAGATGCCGGTTAAAAAAGGAGTGTTAATAAAACGAAATAATCTCTGAAATATACAAAAGAGTATAAATGAGATATACCTAATGCTGCAAGAACAGTAAGCGCTGCTTGCTCGCGGGCTAATCGTTCAGAAGCCTCAATAGTGGCTTGAAGATTAGTTGTTGCGTTCTCATCAGAAGAACCTTCAAAAAGATTGTCGTTGGTGCCATATTCGGACAAGCCTTCACTATAGGGAGCATGAGGTTCTTGATCAAGTAAAATGTCGGCTGAAAACATAGATTACTTCTTCTTTTGAGAGCCGACAGCAACACTTGACGATAGGAGCTTTCGCTTTACAGATGCTTGGGACGGTGTGTCCCGATTTCTAAGCCAATATCTGACTCAGGGGACACTGCAGCCATCATGCTTCTAGGAGCAATCACATCCGGTCATGGCTTAGCCATCGACACCATTGGAAAGGAACGTGGAGCTACAACTGCATCGCTCTCTCTCAAGGAAGGGCGGACGACTGCTCGTCGTTTCAGCGGGACCACAGAGTTACTAGCCGGGACAGAATCCTTGCAATCAAGGAGCATCTGCCTCTCTTCTTTCGTAATGGCACCCGTCGCATGCTGATACTAGGCTATATAGGCATTTAAGGCATTCGGAATACGACTAAGTTCAGCAATCAGGAAATAAGACCTCGTATTTAGTCGCATAAAATGGTAGACCACATTGCAAACACATTCCTCAAATGCGGTCGGATCGACAAGAAACGCTTCGAGGGGAACACCTTGGTTATAACCTAATTATTGAGCAAAATGATGCGTGTTGTACCTCATGAAAAGCACTGAGGCATTTTGCCTGAATACTAAAAACCCCGGCCTGATGGAGTACAAATGCACAATTTCCCTAGCTTTCAAAGCAGAAACCCCATCCTTGAATACATCATGAAGCGTCTGGACCGCTTTGCAGGGTTCTTTACCAATAGTTAGGACCCTATCAACAAAGGTCATGCTATCCCCAACCATGCGCGGACGCAGAAGCAATCGCCGAACCTTTGGTTGTGTTGGATCTGGAGAAGAAGTATCGACCAATTGTATGACCCGGAGGAAATTATACCCTTCATAAAATTTGGGCCTCTTATGCACACCAAAGGCACCTAATGTAAGTCCACGTTACCTCTCCCGGTACTTACAGGCTTGCGGAAATGATGAAAAACGATTTTTCTTTTGGTGGTAACATGGACTCAAAATACGGATCTTGTTAAACAACTATCTAACAATCCTAACAAGAATTTTACCTACTCGGTTAGGGGGTTATACCTTAACTTGAACTCCTTCGTCTTCAACTCCTTGTGGTGGTCGGATCGGCCTTACCTCGTCGTCTCCTCGCGCCGAAGATGGATCCACCCGAAAGCTTCTACCTTTAGCTTCACTTCAAACTAGAAGAAACTAGAACACTTGGCTTGCTAGACCTTGTGAACTAGGATGAGTAGAAGAGTGTGTTGGGTTTTATCTCTATGGTTCTTGCTTCTCAACACTTGAGACAAGTGAACCATGAACTAGAGAGAGAGCAAGAGGAAGAGGGAGAGCTCAAGCATAAGAGAGAAAGGAAATGAAAGAATGAGCAAGACTTTTGCCATCCAAGCTCTCATAATCCAAAATCATGACAACAAGTCATAATAATTGAGTATTATGTGATGGTTTCTATCATATCAAATGGCAATATCATTTCTTGCATTAAATGCAATTTGTGAACCAACAAGCAAGCCAAGGTCAATGCCAAGAAATGATAGCCATTGTCATGATGATGGTCAAGATGATGGTCAACTAGTCCAACCTAGTCAACCGGTCAACAAAGTCAACAAGTCAACAAAGTCGACACTTCAACCCAACCATGGCACAATAATACTTAATTAATATTATCATTAATCATATTTCTTATTCTCATTAGGGTTTAGCAAAAGTCAACAGTCAACAACCCTAATGAGAATCCTCTGCCTCCGTCTCTCTGTCAACTATGCATACACACCCGCATCCGCGTTCCGAGGAACACGAATACAAACGAGATAAAACCAATCCCAAAACGTACACTAGGATCTGGCTTAAACCAAAGCCCGCTAGTGATAACTGCCCGGACACTAAACGTGCACAAGTGCACGGATGTGACCGAACCCTATCGCAAAACCATGCGACCTCTATTCTTTTGCCTAAAGGTGAATGGCTTTCTGTGTGGGATTCTAAAGACTCGACGCTACGCTGGCAGTGGGTTTAACCACAGACCGCAAGCGGCACTAGCTGTGCGTAACGGCCCCCAGGTAGATGCCGATAAGAAGACGGACGAGGTGAAACCCATCTGAACTCCTACTGAGCCTGAATGTGACAATCTGCGTACAGTCCGGTCCGTTCGTCTGAGAATATCGAATGGCGGGCCTAAGGGGTGGTAAACGTTAGTCCCCTAATAGCGGTACAAGTCATGTCGGAGTGTAGCCCAGAACACCCTGAGACAACACTGGAAACCTACCAGCATATCTCGCTTGCCCTGGTCAGGGACTTTGTGTAATGGCTCTCCGAGATACAGCGCGATATCAACCCCCAATACCGGGAGAAACGAATCCTGTCTAACCGTCACTGCCTCCAAGTGCTTCGGGACTGCACCCAACTACTACCTGTTTGCACGACTCCTTTGAGTCATGGTAGGGTAGTAATCTAAGTACAGTGGGAACACACTCGAGGTGAAGTGACAGTGTCAAGTCAGCGGACTAAGCTGTACTCATGTCACCTGGGAACTGATAACTGATAATAGGTATAGTACCAACTAACAGTTCCCGACGAGTCCTGTCCAGTGTACTCGTAACCTAACGAGCACCCGCATACTATTTCAAGTACGACGTACCGACGGCTGTGGGACAGACCGTCTCCCCTGCTGAGATGAGAAGCGCATACGCTAGTCTACTCTGGAGTATCGATGCCCTATCTCGATAGTCCTACGACTAGAGACCTATATAAGGATGTGCTTGTGGATTACCCAGCCCCCACGAGTGTGATTGCCATCACAACGCTGGTAATCAAGCAAAGATCCTAAGGGCTCCACTAATGTGTATAGGTGATATACTAAAATAAACACATGTACACATTAAAGTAGAAACAAACCAAGTAGCATACTACTATTTTGAGCAAGATTGTCTATATAAGTTGAATATCCCAAGTTTCCATTAAGTAATATACAAACTAGTATGATACAGTAATGGCCTCTAGGGCATATACACTAACAATCTCCCACTTGCACTAAGGCCATGTACTGGCGTATCGAAGACCTATCATTTCGATCAGCCGCTCGAACTGAGTCTAGGGTAAGGCCTTTGTGAATGGATCAGCAGTGTTATCTTCCGTGGCAACTCTCCGAACCTCGATCTCCTGGCAACCCACGATCTCCCTGATCAGGTGATACCGCCTCAAGATGTGTCGGGATCTCTGATGGGACCTGGGTTCCTTCGCTAAAGCTATAGCCCCGTTGCTGTCGCAATACAGAGGTATTGGATCAACAATGGACGGAATAACCTGAAGTTCTGTTAAGAACTTCCTTATCCAGACGGCTTCTTTTGCGGCATCTGCAGCAGCGATATATTCCGCTTCCATCGTCGAGTCAGCAACGGTTTCCTGTTTGGAACTCTTCCAACACACCGCCCCTCCATTGAGGGTAAAGACATAACCCAACATGGACTTGGAATCATCCTTGTCACTCTGGAAGCTGGAGTCAGCAAAGGCCTCGATTTGGAGGTCTTTTGCGCCATACACCAAGAACATCTCCTTAGTCCTTCTCAGGTACTTGAGAATGTTCTTTACCGCTATCCAGTGCTTCTCCCCAGGGTTTGACTGATACCGGCTTACCACACTCAGTGCATAAGCTACATCTGGTCTGGTACACAACATCGCATACATTATAGAGCCTACCGCAGAAGCGTAGGGGATAATAGACATGTGATCCCTTTCCAAATCAGTCTTGGGAGACATCTCTTTGGAGAGGGTGATCCCGTGACAAGCCGGTAGATTACCGCGCTTGGAATATTCCATACTAAATCTTTTCAGTATGGTGTCGATGTACCAAGACTATGAAAGTCCTAATATCCTCTTGGATCTGTCACGAAAGATCCGGATCCCCAGAATGTACAAGGCATCACCCAGGTCTTTCATGGAGAACCTGTGTGACAAGAACCCTTTGACAGATTGCAGCATAGGAATGTCATTTCCTATCAAAAGAATGTCATCCACGTACAATACGAGGAATACGACAGTTCTTGCTACAAATCTACTATAGATGCATGGTTCATCTGGATTTTTGATAAAGCCAAATTTTTTGACTGTCTCATCAAAACAGATGTTCCAACTCCGTGATGCCTGCTTTAGTCCATAGATGGACTTAAGTAACTTGCACACCTTTCCGCTGCTCCCACTCTGAATGAAACCCTCTGGCTGGTCCCTATAAACACACTCCTCTAAATTTCCATTTAGAAAAGCGGTCTTTACGTCCATCTGCGAAATCTCATAATCGTGGAAGGCAGCAATAGCAAGAAGGATCCGAATGGATTTCATCATAGCCACTGGAGAAAAGTTCTCGTCATAGTCCAAGCCAGGTCTTTGAAAAAAACGCTTTGCAACAAGTCTAGCCTTATAGGTCTCAACCTGTCCATCTACACCAATCTTCCTTTTGAAGATCCACTTGCATCCTACGGGTTTTACCCCATCTGGAGCAACGTCCAATGTCCATACTTTGTTGGTGTACATGGACTCCATTTCGGTCCGCATTGCATCCAGCCATTTTACCGAGTCAACGCTCTGAATGGCCTGCTGGAAGCTAGTCGGCTCATCATAATCAATGATGCAATCTTCTCTATCCCCGTCTATGAGAAAATCGTAGTATCTTTCGGGCGGATGAGACTGCCTACTACTCCTGCGGAGTAGCATAGGAATGTCCTGTTATTTTGAACCCTCTGGTTCTACTAAGCTTTCAGTAATAGTCTGTGGTTCTGGAATTTCTTCCAGTTCTATTTCGCTCCAACTGATTTCCTTTTCTAAGAACTGGTGTTCCAGAAAATGGGCATTACGAGAAACAAAGATCTTTTGTTCCTCTGCGTAATAGAAGAGATACCCCCTGGAGTTCTTTAGGTATCCCACAAACTTGCACATTACTGAGCGTGTCTCGAGTTTGTCTGCATGCTGCTTTTTGACAAAAGCTGGACATCCCCAGATCTTCAGATATTGAAGATAGGGTTTCTTCCCACTCCATATCTTATATGGTGTGGTAGGCACAGTCTTAGTTGGAACTCGGTTCAAAAGGTATGCAGCTGATTCTAGCGCATATCTCCAGAATGATCGCGGCGTTACTCATCATGGACCGTACCATATCCAATAGGGTTCGGTTCCGTCTCTCCGATACACCGTTATGTTGTGGAGTGTATGGAGGAGTAAGCTGAGAGAGAATTCCATTCTCTTTTAAGTAATCCAGGAACTCGGCACTTAAGTATTCACCACCTCGATCAGATCTCAGTGTCTTAATACTTTTGCCTGTTTGTTTATCTACTTCATTCTTATATTCCTGGAATTTCCTAAAGGCTTCGAATTTATGTTTCATTAAGAAGACATATCCGTACCTTAAAAAGTCATCCGTTAAAGTAATGAAGTAAGAATAACCGCTTTGCGCATGTGTAGACATTGGACCGCACACGTCGCTGTGTACGAGTCCCAAGAGCTCACTCGCTCTTACTCCGTGTCCAGTGAACGGAGTCTTTGTCATCTTTCCTTTGAGACAGGATTGACAAGTTGCATATGATTGATATTCGAACGGATCCAAATATCCTTCTGTATGTAACTTCGTCAACCTTCTCTTATTGATGTGACCCAGTCTACAATGCCATAAGAAAGCCTGATTTGTTTTCGGAGACTTTCTTTTGTGTGTATTATGGACATTAAAAATCTGTGGTTGGTTTAATACGTATATACCATTGCTTAATGTACCTGACCCAATCAAAACTTGATTAAGGTGAATGTTCACAACATTACTTACAAATGCAAATTCATAACCTTCTTTAGATAATAAAGATACAGATATGATATTACAGGTTGCATTGGGTACAAAATAACAATTACGCAAAACCAAAATGTCCATCTGACAACCCCAGGTGATAGTCCCCCACGGACTCAGCGTCCATGCCAGCTCCGTTTGCAACTCTGAGGGTCATATCACCTGTCTTCAAAACCCTACGCCTTCTCAGTGCCTGTAAAGAATTACAGATATAAGATCCTGATCCGGTATCCAATACCCAGGATGTAGAGTTTATTGATAGACAGTTTTCAATAACATACACACCTGAAACTGAAGCCGTAACTTGCTTCAGATCCTGGGTTCTGGCTTCCCAAGCCCTGCAATCCTTTTTCCAGTGTCCACTCTTGTGACAGTAAAAGCATTCTTCCTTTCCCACAAGCTTTCCCGCTACCTTTGTTGCTTTTGTCTTTCTCTTCGTATCCACTTTACTAACACCGCCCCTTGGTTTGGCGGGGGCTTTCTTCTTCTTTCCCTTGGCTTTCGCCTTGGACCTAGAAGAGGAAGATCCTCCTACAAACAAAGTGGATGTTTCCCTACCTTTCTGTAGGGTGCCTTCTACACTCCTCAGCATGTTGAGGAGTTCTGAAAGTTCAACTTCTTTTTCTTGCAAGTTGAAGTTCAGGATAAACTGGGCGTAAGTGGAAGGAAGGGACTGGAGAATCAAGTCCGTGTAGAGCTCGTTCTCTAACGTGGTCCCTAGGTCCGCAAGCTCCTCAATGAAGCCAATCATCTTAAGCACGTGTTCCGCTACCGATGATCCGACGGTCAATCTTGCTGAAAACAGCTTTTTCGAGACTTCGTATCTGGCGATACGTGATTGCTCTCCATACAGTTCTTTTGTATGAAGAAATATGGATTCAAGGTCCATATTCTCGTGCCTCCTCTGACGTTCATTGTCCATAGAGGCAAGCACGAGGCACTTGGCCTTCGCACAATCGATTTCCCAGGTCTTACAGATTTCCCTATCCGCGACGCTGGTTTTGGGACCTGGGACAGGGGGAGCTTTGGTGGTAAGGAGATACCCCAACTTGTCATAAGTGATTGCCATTTTGACATTCCTGAGCCAATCTTTGTAGTTCGGCCCTATCAATATGTTTTTATCTAGTAGTAACTTAAGTCCAGTCATGATGTTTGGTCGCTGCAATTAGGAGAGAGAGAAGAAACACTTTTGCATGATGCTCTTGCAAGTTTAGAGTGGTTTTTAATTTGTCTAAACAGGATAGCTCCCACTGTCTCTCGAATCCCTCCTCAAACCAAAAAGGAAGAATTAGTCAGGATCAATCTCACCGTACAATAGTTGCTTAATCGTTCAGCCAGGCTAGTGTCGGTACTTCGAGGGAGGTTTTCCAACGCTTTCGCGAAGTTCCTTAATTAAATAACCTCTTTTCCCTGGGGGCGTAGCCCCGCTAACACCTTTCTAGACACCTACTTGGTTTATAGCATTGATCGTTAAGTGAGAAATTTTCTGAGGAGTAGCATATACTCACAGTAGGATCGGGATCCAAATATCATCGCGTGACAAAACTGAAGGAATTCTACCAGAATCATCACACTCCAAATGGTATGCAGCGCTAGAAAGTTTTAGTTTCTTTTGAAACTCCCGATGTGGATTTTTGCCCCATGCTCTTATGACCTTGGCGTGAGGTCAAAATGTCATAAGTCACATGTCAAGTTCTTCCCATCATTATCCAGGTTAATTTGAACCCACCCGTACCTACCCTTGACGTAGGCCAAAATGGCAGTACGACTGTCTCAAACCAACGCATTCTATCTATGCAACAGATAAATATCCAGCAGCTACCAATCACTATGCATTAGCGTGAGGTCAAAATACATAGCTTGAATACTACCGAATATTTAACTGAAATGATGGAAGGCTACGAATGGTTTTGGCGAAACCGTGAACGTAGTGAACTTGATATAATCGATGGAACGAGATAGCTTTTAAAAGGAGTGGCTTAAGCTCCACGTTTTAAAAGTTGTTTTTGAAAAGAAACCGAGTGGTTTTGAAAGTGTTCCAACGACTCAACTTTGGTTTATTTTCTTGCATTAATTTAATACGTCCTATCATTTAATCCTACCATTGCAGAAAACAACGAAAATATGACATACGCTTATGCCATCCGCATTCGTCACGGGGCCCCGTCATTACCCGTTAGGTTACTTAACTAATGACAGAGCGGGGGCTGGACCAGCGCGGATGCAAAACATAAGCAACGCCTAAATAGATATCATATATAGATATATAGCAATGATAGCCATTCCAGATCACAGATGAACACATTGGATATACTAAGAATCCACATTCCGTACGAGCCTGTAACGAAGAGCGGATTACACGGTTGCGATGAATAGCCAAGACCCCATCCTAGACCCCTACGGATGCGGCAAACTGCCCGCCAAGTACCCGAAGCGAAGCAACCTTCCTCAACACCGTGAGTAGGCCACTCGGCACTTCGAGATACCCGATAGTTTGTGCACCCCACCTTGGGTCTATCCTAGGAGCAAAAATAGTAAAAAAAATTATACAATGACGGCTACAACCCCATCCCGGTTGTGCGGCCATATAAATAATATTACATCAATTACAAATTACATGAATTGAAAGAAAAAGAAAACTCTCATCTCACAGCCCCCCGGCTATTCATCCGCGACAATCCAATGAATTCATATACACATACCATCAACATTACAGATCACAGATATGTATAACCCCCACTAATCGACGTATAGCGATTAGCAGACGTTCAATACATATATCACATCACAGATATAACCCGTTAGCTTAAATCTTTAGAAGTTCGATCAAAATACGGATTTTTAAACCCCAAAAACAAATTTTGCTTTCTGTAAAATCTGGGCAGAAAAAACATATTGTAAAAATCCCAAAACAGCCCCAGAAAAACACTGCAGCAAAATTGTGCCACGACCGAGTCAACTCGGCCGCAGATCCGCGGCGGGAGCATGCTCCTACCGCGTTTCCGCGACGCTTTGACCGAGTCAGTGGACCAATTTTCTTGTGTGGGTTTTAAAAAGCCTGAGCCGATTTTTAGTGTAAGATTTATTAATTTTTGAACAGAAAACAGAACCGGCAGAAACTTGATTTTCCGGGCGTGTTTCGTGACTTTTTCTTCGATCGAACTTCTAGTTACTTTGCTAACATGTTAGATAGTGTTTAACTAGGCTCTGATACCACTGTAAGTCCACGTTACCTCTCCCGGTACTTACGGGCTTGTAGAAATGATGAAAAACGATTTTTCTTTTGGTGGTAACATGGACTCAAAATACGGATCTTTGTTAAACAACTATCTAACAATCCTAACAAGAGTTTTACCTACTCGGTTAGGGGGTTATACCTTAACTTGAACTCCATCGTCTTCAACTCCTTGCGGTGGTCGGATCGGCCTCACCTCATCGTCTCCTCGCGCCGAAGATGGATCCACCCGAAAGTTTCTACCTTTGGCTTCACTTCAAACTAGAAGAAACTAGAACACTTGGCTTGCTAGACCTTGTGAACTAGGATGAGTAGAGGAGTGTGTTGGGTTTTATCTCTATGGTTCTTGCTTCTCAACACATGAGACAAGTGAACCATGAACTAGAGAGAGAGCAAGAGGAAGAGGGAGAGCTCAAGCATAAGAGAGAAAGGAAATGAAAGAATGAGCAAGACTTTTGCCATCCAAGCTCTCATAATCCAAAATCATGACAACAAGTCATAATAATTGAGTATTATGTGATGGTTGTAATCATATCAAATGGAAATATCATTTCTTGCATTAAATGCAATTTGTGAACCAACAAGCAAGCCAAGGTCAACGCCGAGAAATGATAGCCATTGTCATGATGATGGTCAACTAGTCCAACCTAGTCAACCGGTCAACAAAGGCAACAAGTCAACAAAGTCAACCCTTCAACCCAACCATGGCACAATAATACTTAATTAATATTATCATTAATCATATTTCTTATTCTCATTAGGGTTTAGCAAAAGTCAACAGTCAACAACCCTAATGAGAATCCTCTGCCTCCGTCTCTCTGTCAACTGTGCATACACACCTGCCTCCGCGTTCCGAGGAACACGAATACAAACGAGATAAAACCAACCTCAAAACGTACACTAGGATCTGGCTTAAACTAAAGCCCGCTAGTGATAACTGCCCGGACACTAAACATGCATAAGTGCACGGATGTGACCGAACCCTGTCGCAAAACCATGCGACCTCTACTCTTTTGCCTAAAGGTGAATGGCTTTCTGTGTGGGATTCTAAAGACTCGACGCTACGCTGGCAGTGTGTTTAACCAAAGACCGCAAGCGGCACTAGCTGTGCGTAACGGCCCCCAGGTAGATGCCGATAAGAAGACGGACGAGGTGAAACCCATCTGAACTCCTACTGAGCCTGAATGTGACAATCTGCGTACAGTCCGGTCCGTTCGTCTGAGAATATCGAATGGCGGGCCTAAGGGGTGGTAAACGTCAGTCCCCTAATAGCGGTACAAGTCGTGTCGGAGTGTAGCCCAGAACACCCTGAGACAACACTGGAAACCTACCAGCATATCTCGCTTGCCCTGGCCAGGGACTTTGTGTAATGGCTCTCCTAGACACAGCGCGATATCAACCCCCAATACCAGGAGAGATGAATCCTGTCTAACCGTCACTGCCTCCAAATGCTTCGGGACTGCACCCAACTACTACCTGTTTGCACGACTCCTTTGAGTCGTGGTAGGGTAGTAATCTAAGTACAGTGGGAACACACTCGAGGCGAAGTGACAGTGTCAAGTCAGCGGACTAAGCTGTACTCATGTCACCTGGGAACTGATAACTGAAGATAGGTATAGTACCAACCAACAGTTCCCGGAGAGTCCTGTCCAGTGTACTCGTAACCTAATGAGCACCCGCATACTATCTCAAGTACGACGTACTGACGGCTGTGGGACAGACCGTCACCCCTGCTGGGATGAGAAGCGCATACGCTAGTCTACTCTGGAGTATCGATGCCCTGTCTCGATAGTCCTACGACTAGGGACCTGCATAAGGATGTGCTTGTGGATTACCCAGCCCCCACGAGTGTGACTGCCATCACAACGCTGGTAATCAAGCAAAGATCCTAAGGGCTCCACTAATATGTATAGGTGATATACTAAAATAAACACATGTACACATTAAAGTAGAAACAAACCAAGTAGCATACTACTATTTTGAGCAAGATTGTCTATACAAGGTGAATATCCCAAGCTTCCATTAAGTAATATACAAACTAGTATGATACAGTAATGGCCTCTAGGGCATATACACTAACACCCAACACATGCATCTCTATTCATGATGTGAAATAATGTAGAGGGAGATTTACGGGCTTCAAACCCGGCTGGGAGGTGTCGGCCGCCATACTTAGGCCATTATACAAATAAGCCAATCCTACAACTCCAATAGCCATACACACTCCCGTAGCAAAACGATGAGCCGGATAAAAGACGGACGGTCTCATGTAGCGAGGATGCATTGGGAGTGCAAACCAGCTGAGCCACAAGCTAATGAAGCCTACGAAAAATGTTTCCTCTTCAATGTCCAGAGCAGTAATTTCTGCAAAAGGGATGATGGGGGTGTCCGAAATAAAGAACTGCTCAGATCTGCATCAGCAGTCGGCAACTTGTCCAAGCCAAACCCGAACGGATGATCAATCTTGGCAAACTTTACAGCCTTCTTCGACAAAACTTTCGGATGAAGGAAACGGGTGACAAAATCCGTAAAGCTAACCCCATGCCCCCAGACTCCAAAAACAAGATTTCATAAATATTCAATACTTTGATCAAACTTGGGAACTTGTGTTGGATAGCATTTTCCGGCGTAAGGCCAATGACGACCGATTCGATGGCAAAGATATACTCGTCAGGAGGAAGTATCTCCTCATATGCTCCTCTCTGACGGGTAATCCAGAAATATCTGCGAATTCCTCCAGCGAAATCAATAATTCCTGGTCCGATAGTAAAAACGTGTGGGTTGGGATATTCCACTGTTCCAAGAAAGACTTAACCCACCACACGTGAGGAGTATGGTAATAAAAGAGAGATGCGTAGACCGCTGGGTATAACCCAGTTCAGCAGTAACGATTTCTTGGCTGATAAGATGTAGCGGGCCTAAATGAGATAACCAGCCGGATGTCGAGGGGTCACTCCTATTGTATAAATCTGACCCTAAAGACGTGCATCTCCTTGATATATACAACGCCTCAAAATATCTAGGGTCATCGGCGGTTAGATTGGTATCGATACCATATAAGGTTGAAAACGACCCTCTGCAGTCCAATTGATCTCTTCCACAGCAAAAGCAACCGGCGGAGGGTTAAAATACTGAATCGAGGGGATCGGTTCCGATGGCGCCTCACAAGTAAAGATGCGCCGACCTCGGATAACGTAGCTGTACCATGCTCCCCATAGATGAAGAGATTTCTATTTCGGATCGTTGTCGCGGATTAAAGCAAGGACTTCACGATCAGTAGGAGTGTTAGCAAAAGTACTCTTCGATCGAATATAGGGAAAAAAGGAACCAGATACCATGGTACCAGAAAAGAAACCCAGTGGAGGGTTAGCAATTAAAATACTAAAATCACTAAGTCTAAAAATTAGTGGGCCCCATAAAGTCAAGATGGTGGCTCATCAATGATGAAACATATGCCCATTGTGAGAATCCAAAAGGATTTTCATTAAATTAATAGTGCTCATTAAATGAACAGTGGAGCTAAAAACTCCCAATATTCCCTGAAAGGAGGATTCTTTAAAACAAATAAAAGATTCAAATCTGTGGAAAAGAAGGGATTAAAACCCCAAAAATTCTAGAAAAGAAAAAACATCCAATAACAGTAAAGAGAATAAAATTCCCAAAGTTCTTAAGATTCAAATCAGAGCTAAGCTTTGCAAAAAAAAAGAATTAAATTCCCCAAACAGTAGGATTAAAACCCAGAGAACCCCATGTTAGAAAAAAAAACTCAGGAATTAATTGATGGAATCAAGTTCCAGAAAAATATCAAGATTGACAGCAGGGTAAAACCCTAAAGAGGAGAGTCAAAGATTCTCATCCGTTGACTCAAATCTTGGATATGGACATCAAGATCCATGATCTATATATAAAAATGGGTTTTTTAAAGATCTCCAAGAGATCGATTCAAAAAAAAGAGCTAAGCTCTGTCGAATCTGATAATGGATTTAAAATCCAAATTTTTTTATATAAATATATATATATATATATATATATATATATATATATATATATATATATATATATATATGCTCGGAAGGGGTTAAGAGCTAGGCTCTGTTCATAGTCCTCACAAAGAAATTTGGCAGAGTCTACTCTGTTCAAAAGAGTTCTTGAGGATAGAGATCTATGCACAGGAATGAGAATTAAATTCTCAAAAGAAAAGTAAGGCTCTAGGAAGAAGATGATGAGGCAGCAGTCATCTTAAGGGCCAAATGCCCTATTTATAAGATGCCGGGGGAACGGTTCAACTTCCTCGGTGATCCAACGGTGGTAAAAGTGACACCGTTGCACTCACTTGTAATCTACGTAAAGAAAACGATGGGGGCATTTGTTCCCCTATTAATCAACCACAATAATAAGAGCTAAGCTCTGTTAAATCCAATAAGGCAGCGCCTCGCGTTCTTCCCACATGAGTGCCAGCGCCGATCTGTTATAGGATTAAAATCCTATAGTGGCGCCGCACGTGAAGTTCATGTGAGCGCCAATGTGCAAAGCATATGAGTTCCTATTATATATAAGAATTTAATTCTTAAGTGGTGTCCAGGTGCATAACACGTGAGTGTCAGTGCCCAAATTAAGAGTAGGTAGAATTAAATTCTACATGGAAATTATTTCCCTAAAACCTAAGATATTCTCTGTTAAATAGTGCCGTTGGATCAAAAATCCAAACGTGATGATAAATTATCAAATGATAGAATTAAATTCTATTAGGAGAATATATCTTCCTAATCTTTCTAAGTGAGAATGATATTCTCGGTTGAATCAAAGATCCAATGATAGAATTAAATTATATTTTGGGAATATATTTTCCCAATCTTTCTAAACAAAGAAAGATTATGATATGTTAAACAGAGCACCCTTGGATTAAAATCCAATGGTGATTAAAAATAACCATTTGACAAAATTAAATTCTGTATATGGGAAAATATATCCATAATCTTGTCAAAAACAAGAATAAATATTCTGTAAAACAGAGATTCACTGGATCAAAGATCCAACGGGGGGGGGGGGGGTAAAATCCCCCTAATAATCTTTGAAGCCAAGTAAAATCAATTAGTATCTCTCAAATGAGAGATTTTCTCAAATTAGTCAACAAATTTGACTCTCCTATATAAAGGATTAGAGACGTCAAAAATAAAAGAGAGAACCCTCCCATAAACTTCTGCAAACAAAAAGATAAAAACAGCAACTGAGAATTCAGTTCTCTTTCAAAGAAGATCTACTTGTTCTTTCAAATCCTAGGTAAAGAAAAAGCAGAGATAAAATGTATCTCTTTAGCCTAGCATAAAGAAAATAAGGGTTCAACCCTTCATCAAAAGAACTTAGTTCTTCCTCTGATCTGATAATTGCAAGGCAAATCTCCCCACAAGTTGAGAATTTAATTCTCATCGAGGAGATTTTGGTCTTCAAACTCAAAATCTAGGGGGGAAAACTAGATTAAAAGAAAAGGAGAGAAGAGAATTTATGGTTCTAGGAATTTAATTCCTTCATGAACAGGGTTTAACCCTACATAAAGAACTTTGTTCTTAAAAACACAGAAGAACTTAGTTCTCTAATGAAACTGATCTCGGATCTCCAAAACAGAGATCATTAATGGCCAAAATGCCATTAACAGAGGTTAAAACTTCTTCAGAAAATATCAACAAACAAAAAGACTTGGCGCCTCGCGTGCTTCCCACATGAGCACCTAAAAGTTTCCCTTAAATGAAACCCAGCGCCTCACGTACTTTCCATGTGAGGGCCCAAAATAAAGAACTCAGCGCCTCACATGCTTCCTGTGTGAGTGCCCAAAATTGAAGGCCAGCGCCTCACATGAAATACACGTGAGCGCTAAGTAAAAATGCAGAAACACTATAAAATCAGTCAAAATGACTAAATACTTAGCACTGTTCGGCAGCACCCAGTTCCCAGCGCCTCATGTGAAACACACGTGAGCGCCCAATAAAATAAATGAGGCAGCGCATCACATGCTACTCACGTGAGCATCATACAAAGTACTTAGCACTATATATTCAATCAAAATGACTAAAGTTCTTAGCACTGATTGGGCAGCGCCCATGACTGAGTGCTTCACATGATACACATGTGAGCGCCAGAGCCCGAAAATAATGCGTAGCACTTCTGCATAAAAGAAAAACGCTGAGCAAAAAGAACCCAAATAAGTGCTTAGCACTTTCGAATAAAAGAAGAAAAAAAAAGACTGAGCAGACCATGCCCAAATTGGCTAAAAGTCTCTCTGAAGTTTCTTGCAGCTGAGTCCAAATACTCTTTTGTTGGATCTCAACTAAAATCTGATGATCCCTAAAATATTGCTAAGTTGATCTTAGTCTAAAATAAGACCAACGTATCTTTAGTTAACATAAATTGAGCCTAAAAGCTCATATATTTAAGTTGATCTTAATCTAAAAACAAATTAACGGTCCTTAAATAAAACAAAATATTTTTGAATAAAAGAAATATATAACCTAAGTTCAAAATCCAAATTCATAATTATACGGATTTGGACTAATCCGCGCCCTACGGGCGATGACATAAACTAGTCTCTGTATACAATCTACGGGCAAGCTTAACAAACAAAATAACACACGACATGAAGTGAACTACTGGAGAAGGAGAAAGTGGTTATCGCAACGCGATAACGTAATTAACTGCAGGGGCATGCTCCTGTAGGGAAGAGCGTCCCCACAATTAAAAACCCCTCACAAATGAGGGGGAATCTGATGAAGTCTGCTACATCGGTCGCATCTATCCAAACCTATGATATATGGTGCCATAAATAAACTTGGTATCTTCGGAGAGGTGGATGGATGTCCAAATAGCATCTACCCCTAAATTCAGGCTAGACATCCCAACGTCTCAGTCTGGTCTTCGGCAGTAAACATGGTTGTTCTCACTATAGAGGGCACATAAGATGTTTTGTGCTTGGGAATTGAATCCATATGGAGTCGTTTTAAGAGTATCTTATGTTTTTCATCAAAGACTCACATGGGGTATGTCTTAAAACGGTTCCACCCGCACAGTCACTCTCCAGTTTATTACTCCAGTCACTAATGAACCTGTTTTTATCCTTAATTTTATTATAAGCCTTTTGACACAGAGAGACAGATTTTGTGGGCTCCTTTTTGCATAGTCAGTAGTCAAATATATGCATGGTGTGTACTTGACCAGACATATAATCCTTACCGGTTGGACTTGATATTAGGGTCTATTTGTTGGGATGAAATGACGGGAATTTTTAGGTATTTATGTGGGATGACCCACTATACTTTGTGATATGAGAAATCAGGCTTGTGTTTATATGGACATACAAGTGTCGACTGGGCCGGCAATCTAGGTATGCGAACATCCACATCCACACGTGCTTTCTTGCATAATAGCTAGGCCATCACTCAGAGTAGCCAGAAGCAGGAAGTGTAGCTTTTTCACCATGTGGAATGTGCGGCTACCTCAGCAGCACCAAAGGGGCACTAGGCTAAGGTGATTCCTCAGGAGTTTGTGCGTGATTTCACACGCAAGGGAAACAGTGTTTCCCTTTATCGTGATATCAGGTCAACGATAGCATACTCAAACAATCCTATATGTGTGGGAAGTTGAAGCATTTACAGATTTAACGACACTTCATGAAGGAGTAAGTAGCATGAGAAGAAGGTCTATGCTATAGAGTCTTCCTTCAGGTCAGACGATCGGGGATCCGTTGACGAAGGAAACAGTTGAGTAACGTTATATGCGTTTAGGCTTCGTCCTAGGTGATGTATTGCATTTCAGATATCTTGATAGACCTTACTCTTATGTTTGACATTATTATTATGAGTGGCGACTTTATAGATGTATATTTTAAGATTGATGGTGTATAGCTTTCTTTGTTTATTATCTGAGATGGATATTTCTATATTTTGTTTGACTATTTCCGGCATGGAGTACAAGTGTACAGGGTACATGAAGTGTACGAGATACAAGATGTGTGCATGTCACACATTTAATAAGGATATGTCAGTAGGTAGGAACTCTCCCTCATGCGAGAGATCCGCTTTATGCTAGAAAAGCATACGAAGGTGAGACTAAGTGCTAGACGTCAGCTGCTCGGAGCAGTGACTGTGGTGTTGCATGCTGGGTATGGCGACAGTGGAAGCACTTGATAGAGTTGCCCTGACCGGGTCAGGATGATGTTGCAATATGTTGTAAGCCGAGCGACCGAAGTGGTTATCCCATAGTCACTTTTACCTGTTTACATATAGCCTGACTAGGAGTCTGACTCATCGCATAGGGTACGAGCTTATTGAGAGATCCCAAGCATATTATATGGCGATATGGCCTGGCAAATCAATCACAGAGTGATTGGACTTGGGTCTGTATGGTATAACTTTAATGGCGTACGCACTTAGGGAGAGAATTTTATACCATAGCACGTTGCCATACGACGTGCGCTTGGATTGTGCACATAAGGAGGTTGAGAGATGGATCCCGTCTCTCTTAGTATGTGAGCCCTTATGACGACCTCATTCAGGGAAGGACGGACGGTCTATACCCTTAGCGACACTGGGCTGTCTGGGTAGGCATGTTATGAGCGTCTGCTACTTTAGCTGCTATTTCCTACTGCGTTGAAAATATACCGCACATATAGGGCAGTGTTAGAAAAGCGGGTAAATATCATACCTAACTATTCAGAGCAGGAGGAAGTTCGATTGGAAAGTCTCCTGATTGCATCGCATGGCCAACTCTTATTGACGTCATGGTGGCGAAATTTAAGAGCGCGATGAATCGAGAGGTACACCTAGGTGTTCAAGTACGCTTTTGAGAGGGATCGAAGGTACTTGAGCAAACATGTCTGATTAGACCTTGGGTATGATATTTCGTGAGCCTAACATATTTTTGGTTTATGTTGTTTTATTTTAGGGAGATCTTTGTGTCGATCCTAATGGATCTGGCTGTAAGGCTACCCTCTTGCAGGTTCTCAACGGTCCACGCTGTACCAACATATATGTATATGTAAGAATGAGGAAGAGAAGAAGGAGATTCTCAGGAAGGAAATTGATTCGGGGAATCGATGATTCAGAGAACCAGCTCAGGAAGCTATGGACGGCACCTACACGAATGTGTGAGTGGGAGTATGTTAACCATTGGGCCTTGTTCATATTAGAATTTTGCACTTTTATACCACCCATTCTTGATCGTATTACATATAGATATATGCTTTTGATCCATGTTTGCTACATAATTGCAGGTTACAGGTTCGCAATTCAAAACAATGCAAATCATGAACAGTCACGACAAATTCAGGACAACTGCCACAAACGGATAAAAATACGGGTGCCGCCTACCTTCCTTCAGGTGCCGCCTACCAGTTCAGGAGACAAGATCGAGCAAGGGTCATTCATGTCTCGGACAAGCACAAAGCATGAGAGAGGTAGCACAAGGATCAAGAATGCAACGCAGAGCTCAAGAAAAATTAAGGCAAAAAGTCCACTCATTTTCATCTTTTAGACTGTTGAAAATCTGGGAGTAAATTGAAATGATTCTGCAAACGTAAGTGTACTAAACAGAAGAATATAGCAACACAAGAGATCACAAGAAAGTAGAGAACCCAATTCCCTAAAAGGACAGTGGTACCGCGGTTATTAGGGCCTATAGGCGGCGGAACCGCGGCCATGTCGTGGCGAACAGCGACCAAATTTCAGGGGTGGTTTTATAATTGTAAATAGACTCAGAATATACCCCTATGGTTTCACCTCACTACCTATAAATACTCTCGATCAAAGCCAAGAAAAAGATGTATATTTTTACTAGTTTTAGTAGAATTTGAGTGTAAAATTCTTCTACTTGTTCATCTTTCCTCCATTAAAATTGTAGTGAGAGAATTTGAGTGGATGATAAATGAAGTAGAGAGTTTTTTATGCATATCTTGTTCAATTGTTAACTAGATTTTATCAATTGCTCGTTCTTTTCTTTGTTAAGTAGTTGTTGGTTTTATTTGTTCTTTTTCTTCTTCTCTTTTCTTTTATCTTTACAACCATGATACTCAAGTGTGATCCTTACCTAGGTGAGGTCCCAAGTAGCTAGTTGCCATCTTCTACCTCATTTCTTTCTATCTCTCTACTTGTTTTTATTTTCTTTTTTATATAATGAGTGAGTAGTTTTCTCACTTGTTAGAGTAGGATAAGGAAAGTTTGAGAGAAGAAAATCTCCCTCACTCTTTTCTTTTCCCGACAGCTTGAATTGAACTCCCATCAATTCAACCACAATCTGCTCTCTACGGTACCCTATCCTCTATGATAGTGGTGACACCCTAGTGAGACCAGTTTTGGTTGGATTGATGGGAGGTTATGGCTAAGAGCCAAGAACGGACGGACAAGCACCAAAAGTAAGGAACTAAGCATTGGAAAGCATAGCTTATACTCGTAAGTATCCTTTCTAGTCATGTTGATCCTCTTTATTTCCGATTACCGTAACACAATATCAAGAGAGGCAATTGAATGAAGTGAACAAACTCCTAACTCAAACTAACCTAATGCTAACCCTAACAAGCTTTCATTCATATACATATCAAACACATAGTTAGTATAGAACAAACTCGGACAAAAATTTGACTTAACTCGTTAAAACATTAAGAAAAAGACTCCCATCTCTCCGTGAATCGACCCGTACTCAACCGGCTAGCTACAAGCGAAATCGACTTGATTGCGGTAAATAGAACATATAGAACGCATAGCAAAAAAAAATAACAATCAACCCGTTTAGTCCGCGTTATGCTAGTCCCTATCGACTACACGATCGAATCCAAAGTCAATTCATCGTCCCCTACGCACACCTTACCTTTGCCGGTCAACACCGAGGTTGACCGAGATTCTGTTCACACATCTTCACCTTCTTTATCCCATACCTCTTCTCGTGAAATGTCGGGACCTCCACCTTTTCTCGACCAGACCAATCCCGCATTTCCCTACATGATTCCACCACCTCTTTGTGCGAGTAATCCACCTCCTCCGGGAATGATTCCACCACCTCTTAGTGCGATTAATCTTCCACCTCCCGTAGGAGCACCGCTACGTATCGCGTAACAAGACCGATACTATCATATCCGTACAGCTCTTCCCACGTGCCTTTCTGTACCACCAGCCAATGAGGATAATTTTGAGATTAAACCCTATTTTCTCAGTATTCTACCAAAATTCCATGAGCTTGATTCTGATGACCCATACGTCTTCATCAACAAATTTCAGCAAGTTTGCCAGATGATGAAAACAAGTTAGCTTTGTGATGATGCGATCCGTTTAAGGATGATCCCTTTCACCCTTTGCGATTTAGCGAAAAAAATGGTTTTATTCCACTGCATCTCATTTCATATACAGTTGGGATGAGTTTCTAAAAGCCTTTTTAAAGAATACCCAAATCATAAGACTACGCGTATCAGAATTGAAAGTAGTCAATTCACCTAGCTTCTTAATGAACAATTTTTGAAGTGTTTTGAGCGGTACAAGGATCTCCTTGTGCAGTGTCCTCATCATGGTTTTGAAAATTGGCAACTTTGGCACACTTGATATGAGGGACTGCTTACAGAAACTAGACAGTTACTGGAAACCATTTCTCAAGGCCACTTCCTATCTAAATCCGAAAAAGAAGCATGGCCATTCTTAGAAAATCTTGTTGAGAATACTCTGCAATGGGAAAGCACCCAACCGACCTCTTCATTTTCTACATCTTCTTCCAGTCAACCTCGGGCAGGAGTTCACCATCTGGACGTCTTAATTGCAATGAAAGCCGAACTGGCCTCAATCACACGAAAACTTGAAGCAATTGAGAGTAAATTTTCATCCCCTGCCCCTAGCCCTGTTACTCCACTCCGCACCATTTGTGCTTGCTATTCGGATCCGTTACACTTGACAGAAGAGTGTCCTTATAATCCACCATCTTAAGGACAGGATCAAGTTAATGCTGTATTTCAGTAAAGAACAAAGAACGATCCATACTCTTCTACATATAATCCCGGTTGGAAGAATCACCTTAATTTTGCTTAGAACCAGAACCAAAACCAGTTTCAAGGCCAAAATACCTTTCAGAGGGTTCCTCCACAACAACAAAAATTTCAACAACCTTTCCAACCGCAACCTTTTCAAAACCAGACGAACTATGCTGCTCCGTACAACAATTCGTTCCCTCCAAACAATAACTTTGCAGTGCCCGGTAATGATAAAGTTTCCTCGCTAGAACGAAGTCTTGATACTTTTGTGAAGCAATCAACTCAATCCACCATGAACATCCACTCTTCTATTCAATCACTTGTGCAACACACAGCTTCTCAAGGACAGGGCATTAAACCTATCGAGACCCAGATTGCACAGCTGAACACGGCATTGAGCGAGCGAGAGAGAGGAAAACTTCCGTCTTAACCATTACCCAATCTTGGGCACCCACATAATGCACATGTTGCTCTCGAACAACATAGCCATAATTTGAGTGTCGTGACTATGTTGAGATCAGGGAGGCTGCTGAACAACCACGTTGACGCCCTAATTGCTGATGAAGACACCCCGGTCGCTTCTTCTTCTTCTGAGCTCATTCTCCATTCTTCACAAGGCTCTTCTTCGACTGCTGCTTAGAACGGACCCACCTCTCACTCCACTCAAACTCTAGCTTTGGGTTTCGTTCCATCTCTACAATGTTCTCCACATGTATTGGAATCAACCAGTTTCAAAGCCCTATTTCTAAACCGGTTGAGATCCAATAAAAAAATCTACAGATGGAGAAGATGTGGAGTTATTCAAATAGGTTAACATCAACATTCCTCTCATAGATGCAATCCAGCAAGTCCCCTTTCATGCAAAAATCTTGAAATACTTGTGCACTAAGAAGAGAAAATATCAGGTACGGAAGAAAGTTTTCTTGGTTAGTAACGTGAGTGATGCTCTTACCCAAAATTTACCGTAAAAACGGAAGGACCCTGGTTGTCCTACGATTTAAATTACCATTGGGGATAAGAATATCAATCGCGCTCTTTAGGATCTCGGTGCCAGTGTTAACTTTCTTCCTTATTCAGTTTATGAGCAACCCGGTGTAGAAGAACTGAAACTTACACATTGTACTGTTCAAATTGTTGACCGATCTATCATCCATCCTAAGAGTGAGCTAGAGGATATGTTGATCAAGGTTGGGGACTTTATATTCCTTATGGATTTCATTATTTTAGATACACAACCTGTAGCCAATCCCTAGAATCAAATTCCGGTGATTCTCGATCGCCCATTCCTTACAACCTCAAATGCGGTGATCAATTGTCGAAATGGTTCCATGAACTTATCTTTTGGTAACATGACAATTGAACTTAACATTTTTAGGTTAGGGAATCAGCCATCCAAACCGAACGCTCATATACTAGATATCTGTTCTATTCAGGAGATCGCCCTCGAGAGTTGTGAATTTGAAGAATTTCTGTATGATCACAGTGATCTTGAGGTCTCTTGTGTGTTTCTCTTTGAACCTGCTGCTTTTGATTCTGATAAAGAATACGAGTGCTTCACGTTTCTGAACGATCTTGACATGTCATCACCCGAGTTGGAATCTTTTGAATTTTTGGATGCGTTAGTTGAACCATCCGACTTTGTTGAATACACTCGCTTTGAGCACCTCTTGGAATCCTTTGAGTTCGAGACACGTTCTTTGATTCTGCCTTCAGTTGTTTCTCCTCTGACACTCGAACTCAAGCCTCTGCCGTCTCACCTCAAGTCTTCTTACTTAGGTGAAAACGAGACTCTCCCCGTACTCATTTCGGCTTCTCTAGCTTCAGAGCAAGAGAAAGCCCTGCTTTCGGTCTTGCAATCAAATCGTCAAGCATTCGGCTAAACAATGGCAGACCTCAAGAGGATTAGTCCCCTAATCATTGAACATCACATTCACATAATGAATGATGCCAAACCAGCTAGGGATCCACAGAGATGATTGGATCTGGTCATGAAGGAGGCTGTGAAGAAGGAGATTGTTAAATTTCTGGATAGTGGTATCATTTACCCTATTTCCGACAGCCAGTGGGTCAGTCTGAAACACGTTGTCCCTAAAATGTCGGGAATTACGGTCATAAAAAATGAGACGAACGAGTTAATCCTCACTCGCACCTAAACCGGATGGCGTATGCTTTGATTATCGAAAACTTAATGCCGCGATGCGGAAGGATCACTTTCCATTACCATTCATTGACCAAATACTTGAAAGATTAGCTGGGCATGAGTTCTACTGTTTTCTAGACGGTTATTCAGGTTACAACTAGATTCCCATCGCCGAAAAAGACCAGGACAAAACCACTTTCACTTGTCCTTTTGGTACGTTCGCATATCGCCGCATGCTCTTTGGGCTATGTAATGCTTCCGTTAAATTTCAGCGGTGTATGATAGGAATATTCTCTGACATGGTCGATAAGTTTTTGGAGATGTTCATGGATGATTTCTCCATCTTTGGAGACTCCTTTGACGAGTGTTTACAATACCTGGACGCTGTCCTTACCAGATGTAAGGATAAAAATCTCATTTTAAACTGGGAGAAATGCCATTTCATGGTGCGCGAAGGTATTGTCTTAGGACATATCATTTCGCGAAATGGTATTGAGGTTGACAAAGCAAAGATTGATGTCATTTCCAACCTCCCTCCACCCAAATGCGTCAGAGATATCAAATCTTTTCTTGGCCATGCCGGTTTATATAGACGGTTCATCAAGGAATTTAGCAAGATTGCTAGACCCTTGACCTTTCTCCTAGCCAAGAATACCACGTTCAACTTCGACTCAAATTGTTTGACTGCTTTTGAATCACTATGAAGCTCACTCACTACTGCTCCCGTTCTTTCTTCTCCCGACTAGACGCATCCCTTCGAAATTATATGCGATGCATCTGACTTTGCTGTAGGTGATGTCTTAGGTTAGCACATAGATAAGATGCCGCACGTAATCTACTATGCGATCCGGACCTTGATTGATGCACAAATGAACTATACAACAACCGAGAAAGAGTTCTTAGTGGTTGTATTCGCTTTGGAGAAATTCAGGTCATATCTCATTGGCTCCCCAGTCGTCGTCTATACTGATCATTCTGCTCTAAGATATCTTTTTGCGAAAAAGGATGCCAAATCTTGGCTGATACGTTGGATCCTCTTACTTCAAGAGTTTGACCTTATTATTAAAGACAAAAGAGGATGTGAAAAAGTAGTGGTCGATCATCTTTCACGACTTCCTTCTTCGCCGACACTTCCTCTCCTGATAAATGATACTTTTCCTGATGAACAACTCTTGGCAGTATCTTGCGAACTATGGTTCGCAGATATTGTGAACTATTTAGCAACAGGACTTGTACCAAGCGAATGGTTGAGTCAAGACAAACTTAGATTTTTCTCTCAAGTATAAAACACTTTTACTGGGACGAACCCTATCTGTTCAAGTATTGTCCAGACCAAATCATTCGCCGGTGTGTCCCTGATAATGATTTCAAGAGCGTGTTGTCGTTTTTCCACGATCAAGCGTGTGGCGGGCATTTTGGCCTAAGAAAGACAGTTGAGAAAGTCTTGCAGTGTGGATTTTACTGGCCAAAACTTTTTAAAGATGCATATGATTACTGCAAAAATTGCTCCCAGTGCCAACATTTGGGCTGGATCTTCAGGAGAAATGAAATGCCGCTCTAACCAATTCTGGTTGTTGAGATGTTTGACGTTTGGGGGATAGCCTTCATTGGACCGTTTCCTAACTCTTTTGGGAACCTGTACATTATTTTAGCTGTTGATTATATTTCCAAATGGGTCGAAGTAGTGCCGACATGGACGAACGACAACAAGGTTGTCGTTAGATTCCTGAAAGAAAACATCTTTTCCCGGTTCGGGCACCCTCGCGCTATCATTAGCGACAATGGGACACATTTCTCCAATAGTTCTTTTGAGGTCTTGATGCGGAAATACGTGATTAATCACAAGCTATCCATGCCTTACCACCCCCAAACAAGTGAGCAAGCTGAAGTTTCCAATCGGCAAATCAAGCAGATATCAGAGAAAAAGGTTTCCAAGAATCGTAAAGATTGGTCTTTGAAATTGACTGATGCCCTTTGGGCATTCCGAACTGCGTACAAGACTGATCTTGGCATGTCTCCCTATCGGCTTATGTGCGGAAAGATTTGCCACCTCCCTGTTGAAATCGAGCATCGCGCATTTTGGGAGATCAAAGAGTTTAACTTCAACCTTGACGATGCGGGAAATTATCGAAAGCTGCAAATTAAAGAATTGAACGAGCTTCGGGATGAGGCTTACAAAAATATGGTTGTTATAAAGAACCGAACTAAGTTCTTTCGTGATAAATACCTTATACGCAAAACTTTCACACCTGGTCAGCAAGTTCTTTTTTATGACACCAGACTCCACATTCATCCTGGTAAGCTCAGATTTCGCTGGACAGAACCTTTTCTTGTGCGGTGTGTATACCCGCACGGCGTGGTGGATTTGGAGATTCCGAAGGAAGATTCACTATTCATGGTGAACGGACACAAAGTAAAACCGTTTCTTACCGCAGAACCATCGGAGAAGCTCCTGATATTGCAGGAGCCGGTTTACATTGCCTGATCTTCCTCCTTTTACCACCAAACTTCGGTTATCCAACCATAAACAGTAGAAACACTATTTCAAATAAGTTTGGGGGTATGTATATACCATCTTGTATATATATGGATATTCTTGTCCGGTGTGTATCCGTTTTTTGTTCTTCTGATGAGCATCCTTATCTTATAAATGCTCGATTTTGTGTATTGGGGTATTTCTTGCCTGGTGAAATTCCCTTTTGAAAAAACAAAAAAATATGATAATATATATATATATAAACAAAAAAGGGTTTTTTTGTAAATATATAAAAAAAGATACGTTGAAAAAAAATACTAAGTTATGAGGAGTTTAGTGTCAAAGAGGTCACTTTTTGACCACCTTTTAACTTTCCCTTTTAAAACACCTTTTCTCTTCTGTTTTAACCACCACGACACTTCCTCTCCCCTCTCTCACCAAACCCAAGCAGCCTAAGAAAACTCCGGCGGAGATCCGTCGAAAGGACCGCGCAACAGCCGTCTAGGGCTCCATAGACCGCGCTTCCGCCGCCGTTTCGCCGCATCACCCTCTGAAATTTTCAGGGGAGGTTTGCTTTCTCGATCTCTTCTCGATAGAACTGTTAAATATGTGTTTTCTGTTCAATGGCTCCCAATTTTCAACCTAAGAGATATTTCTCTTCCATATTAGCTCACGACTTTTATAATTATTTTGGCGATGAAATCCAGAAACGTGGATGGAATTACTTATTGTACAACCATCCAAACGCATTCGTGCTTCCGGATCTCGTTGATTGTTTTTTGATAGCATGGAGGAGGGGTGTTTAGAAATTTATAGGTATATACACTTGTTTTAGGGGGATCAGGAAATTGTTATAGATAGGGACTTGATTCATGACGTCACTTTGATCCCTCGCATTCCTGCTCATCACCAACCCCTCCGATTTTAAGATTACATGCCGTTGATGGGCACGAATTGTGCTAGGAAACCGAAGAAAGGAATTCTTGGACGTACGTTGTATGCGAACATATTAACCGTGTGCCGTTGGGCACAAAACAACAACTTTGGTAGTTCGCATAATACCACCTTTTTTACTCTATCCCTACACATTGTGTGTTGGATATGTATGCCCTAGAGGCCATTATTGTATATGTATACATATGGATGCTTAGACATATATATGTACAGGACAGTCTTGCTCAATATGATAGTATGCTTTTATAGGGTTACCACGGACGGCAGCAAGGTTTCGGAGGGCATCGTCCATGCCGTTTTTAAATTTTTTCCGTTCTAAAGAACCCCAACCTAGAATCTTTAACTAGAAATTTAAACAAGCAAGCAGTGTTAGCAACTTAACATATAAGTGAATGAGGAATACAACCTTTTGTTCCCTGATTAAAAATCAGGAAAAGATTCAGAAGAGGCATCACGTGCTCACACGTGACCAGTGGTCACGTGTTGGTACGTGATGGTTAAGCAGCGGCCAGAGAACAGAGCGCAGAAGAAGAGAAGCCCATTCCAGGGGTAACATGCCTACATGTGACCAGGGGTCACGTGCTCACACGTGACCAACGGTCACGTGGCCACACGTGACCGGCTTTAAAAGCCTTATTCTTTAACAGAATTGTTGGATATATGTATACCCTAGAGGCCATTATATGATAGTGGATGTATTTGTACATGTATATATATTCAGTATGCATTCTTGCTCGACATGATAGTATGCTATCTGGTTCTTCTTTATCTGACATGTTGATTTGATCGTGCTTTTATTCATTCATACATGCTGATAAAGCCCTGAGGATATCGGCTTGACTACTCTGATTATGATGGAGATCATACTAGTGGGACATCTGTTGTCTGTAAGCATATCCTGGAAAGTCCCTAGTCGTAGGAATATCGAGACGGGGCATTGATATACCAGAGTAGACTAGCGTGTATGATACTAGACCCATACGATGGGCGATGAATGTTCCCGCATTCATCTATGTTTGACATCAAGATCATATACGGGTGCTCAGTGGTGACTGGGTACACTGGACGGACTCACCGAGAACTCCTATATGGAATTATATCTATCGTCGGATAGCAGTTCTCAGGTGACACTGGTACAGGTTAGTCTGTAGACCCGAGATCGTCATAGAGTCTTGTGTGTTCTCCCACTGTACTTTGATTGCCACCCTACCACGGCTCTACTGAGTCGTGCAAACAGGTGGTCGTTGGGTACAGTCCCGAGACACATGAAGACAATGAGCGATAGGAGGGGTTTCGTCTCTCCCGGTATTGGGAGTTGATGCTGTGCTGTGCCCGACTGGTTATATCAGTAAGTCCCTGGCCAGGGCTGTTGAGATTTGCTGATAAGTGTTATCAGTGGTTTCTCGATCTGTTATAGACCATTCACAGGCACGACTTATTGAGTTATTAGGGTCGACGTGACCATCCCTAGGCTCAATATGCGGCATATCTGACGAAGAGACCGGACTGTACGGTAGTGTTGCCGGTTGGCTCGACGGGAGTTGTAGCAGGTTCGCTTATTTTCTTCTGATCGCTCAATACCCGGGTGGCCGTTACGTTTAGCTGACCGCTTGCGGCTTGGGGGTGCTTGATGTGATCATCACCCACTGCCGGCGTATTGACGAGTCTTAGAGTCCCACAAAGGAGTTACCTAATCCAGACGAAACGTTGTGGTGCGCGTATGCGATATGCGCTTGGACCCGATTAAAATGCGCGTATGGGATACCGTATATTAATTGGGCGGCTTGCTAATGGTCGGGTCGTATGTGATATGACCGGATTAGTAAATCAAGTGTTGATTTATCATTAGCTTCTCACTACAAATCCTATCTTGTTTATTTTGGATGTATGCATGCATGTATGCATTCATTTTTGTTCATGCACATATGGATGTGCATGCACACATGCATACATACATCATTTTATCATGGTTGCTTATACATTGAGAATGGTGGCAATATAAGAATCACACCATGGTTATTTTTATGGATTATTATTGCTTTTGAATTAAAACAAAAAGGAAATAAAAATGGGTTAAATCATAAAAGGTTTCTACACTCTTCTTAACCTTACCATGCTCACCTATCTTTTAACCCATGGTTTATTTTCTTTTTGTGCTTTTAACTTCAATTCAATAATATCTTTAGAATTAACCATGGTTGGATATGAGAGATGAAAAATATATATATGCTTATTTTTCATTTCTTTTTCAATGGTTCATTATTCTTTTCTTCACAAAAGGCCATCATCTTCATCAACCTTGATCTTTTGCTTTCTAGTTCTTTCAAGAGAGCAAAATACTCATAAAAATAGGATTTTGAAGTGAGAACCTTAGCCACAACATCATTCTACACAAGTTTAGCCAACTTGTTTAGAGTGTTCACTTTGTTTTTCAAAGTTGCGAGCTTGGACGGGGAACTCTGGGTGGATCGTCGTGGACGTGAGAAGACTACAAGAGGACCTTCTTCCAACACCCAAGAGACTAAGGAGTCAAGCAAAAGGGGAGCTACAAAGGTTGTATTCTCGAAACCCGAATTTGATTAGCTTTATGTTTCGTAACCCTAATTTTCCAGGATCGATTCCTTTGCATGTTTGTTTAGCACCATCAAAATCCATACTTTGAGACATGTGATGCTTCAGAACTCATTATAGGGTGCTAGGCAAACCTAACAAATTAAATTCTGAGGAAAGATCCTTCAAATCTTTCCAAAATGGAGAAGAATTATATAAAACCGTTGGATTAAGAATCCGAGGGTGATTAAATATCACCAATTTATGGAAAAATCTTGGACATGGAAAGATTTCTCCTAAATCCCACCGAAATAACAAAGAAATATCTTTGGATTTAAAATCCAATGGTGAATAAAATTCACCTAATAATCTAAAGGCCCAGATCAATGAGGAAAATAAATCAAATCTCTCAATAAACAAATCAAATCCCTCAATGAAAGATTTACTCAACAGATTGATTCTTTTCCTTCTCCTATAAATAGGAGCCAAAGGAGAGAGTTTTAGAGATATACAGAGACAGAGAGAGATAGAGCCTTGGAATCTTGAAAATTCAGAAGGAAGAATTTGATTCTCTGCAAAAGAAAAACCCTATGTAAGAAAAGAAAAGAGAGACTTCAAAAGAGAATTTAATTCTCAAAAGAGTTTAACTCTTATATAAAGAAAAGAACTTAGTTCTTTCTCTGGTTGAGGATCTGCAAAGTGCATATCTCCCCATGAGTTGAGATCCTGCCATGCAGATCTAAAACATAGAGGAGGAATTGAGCTTTGAGAATTTAATTCTCACAGAATGATAGGAATTTAATTTCTTTAAGATAAAATTAGGGTTTAACCCTAGGAATTTAATTCCTTCAGAATTGACAGAACTAGGGTTTAACCCTAATTGAAAACTTAATTCTCTCAAATTTACAGGAATTTAATTCCCTTAAAAAGAAATTAGGGTTTCACCTTATGCCAGAATCTAATTCTTTACATATATGGGGAATTTAATTCCTACAGAAAAGAAATTAGGGTTTAACCCTATATAAGAATATAATTCTTCAAAAGAAAGAAGGAATTTAATTCCTCTAAAGTTTATTGCTAGAGCTTGACCCTATGAAGAATTCAATTCTTAAAAGATGAACAGATCTTTAAAACATGCAAAGAGTCAGAGTTACGTGTTACCACATGACCCCTGCAAAGATCCACAGAAAAGAGCTTTGAGGCAACGCCTCACATGCCCCACGTGACCCCTGCAAAGATCCACAGAAAAGAGCTTTGAGGCAACGCCTCACATGCCCCACGTGACCCCTGGAGCACACAGAGAAAAAGGCAAAAGAAACAGAAAAGAGCTCTAGGGCGCTCTCACGTGCTACCACGTGACCCCTTGGCTGAAGCTCTAACAGACAAACACCCAAATTCCCAACATGTGGTAGCACGTGATACTTCAAAGTATTCAATACTTTTGACAGAACAAAATAAAGGGAAGCAGGGCGCTCTCACGTGATACCACGTGACCCCTCTTGCCTTAGTGTTTAACACTAAATTAAAATCTCTGTATCCAGTGTTAACACTGATTTGCTCTAGTGTTCAAACACTAATTTGAAAAAAAAACTTTATTTGCAGTGTTTAACACTGAATTTTATTTAGTGTTTAACACTAATTTAAAATCTTTGTTTCCAGTTATTAATACTGATTTGCCTTAGTGTTAAACACTAATTTGAAATCTCTATTGCAAGTGTCTAACACTGATTTGCTTTAGTGTTTAACACTAATTTGAAAGCCTTGTTGCTAGTGTTTAATACTGACTATCTTTTAGTGTTAAACACTAACTTGCTAATCTTGATCTCAGTGTTCAACATTGTTGGTCTTTAGTGTTTAACACTAGCTTTAGCCCAATTGGCTAAGTTTCTAAAGGCAAAGCCTCTCCTTCAATGAACCAACAGAAGGCCAATACTCCAAACATGATTGGACTTAGCCCAAGCTGGCCATAAGTCCTCAATTCAAACTTAACTGGGATAATGGGCTCATAATATTATTAATAGGTCTTGGTTCCAAATTGGGCCAAAGACTATTTAATCTACCTTGGTTCAAGGGTACATATCTTCACTCCTTTGATACTTGGCATTGTAATTCCTCAACGTCTTCAAAGAGGTGACGGGTCCCGATGACCACACATTGATACGGACCGTGGGGTATTTAAACTCATGGACTATGATGTCCTTAACCTTGACCGGAATGTCTTAAAACTAACAACGGACTATGATGTCCTTAACCTTGACCGGGATGTCATAAAACTAACACCGGACTGTGGAGTCCTTAAATCCTCGGACTATGATGTCCTTAACCTTGACCGCAACGTCTTAAAACTAACATTAGACCGCAATGTCCTTAAACTACCTATTGACCGCAATGTCACTAAACAAAGCAACATGGCCCCCTTAATTGCTCTCTTGTTGGATCTAAACGATCCCGTTAAGTTGATCTTAGTCTGAAAATTAGACTAACATATCCTTAACAAATGTTTAAGTTGATCTTAGTCTCAAATGAGGCTAACGTATGTAGGGTTCCTAGGCACCCTAGTGAGGTCTCACAAGGCATCGAACATGCCATTTTCAAAAATTCTAGGTGCCGAGAGACCCGACTACGGATCGTTTGCTAGAAATCTAGGCGAAAAAGCTAACTAGTTAACAATTAACTAAGAGATATCGGAAATACAACCTTTGTAGATCCGGTGCTCCACCTCCATAGCTCCGCAACGAAGTCGTCTCCGCTGTTCAAAAGGAATCCGGGCTCTAGAGTCGGCTTCGTCGGAGAAAAAGCGAGCTAGGTCGTCGATGTCCATGCCGAAGATGATCTACGTCGAGGCATCGCTAAATCAAGCTCCACCTTCACCAAGCCCTAAAAACTTGTGAAGGAAACACACTCTACTACTTGGCAAGAGGTAGAGGATGAAGAAATAGGAAGTGGGTATACTTTAGAATTGGATTTCTCACTCATTTCATCAAGATGCCATTGATGGTCAAGCTTTTCTTCACTTGAAGGAAGAAGAAGAAGAGCAAGAAGAAGATAAAAGTTATGATAAGATTATCTAGAATAGAAAAGAATAATAATCTTATCATAATTTTCACCATGGTTAGGTGTAGAGAATTAACTTAGGTTAGATCTATGGTTAGGGTCAAAAGAAGAAGACAAAATGGTTAAGTGGTCAAAGTTTCATGAAGCTTCAATAAGCTTCATGAAGAATAAAGAAAGAAAACCATTTTGTTTTTCTTCTTTTATGCTTTAATTATTTTCCAAAATGAATAAGCAAATAATTAAAAGAATATGCAAAACCCTAATCATCATCTTGACCATAGTTTAATTCTATACACTTAACCAAAAACCATGTATCATCAAACATGATACAAGTAAGTGCACAAAACTATATCGTATATACAATGTGCACACCCGAGCGAGAAAATCCATTTAAAGTGAACCGATACTAGTTAATGCAAAGTAATATATCAAATATATAATTATGCATTAAATCATTAAATCAACACTTGATTCAATGATCCGGTCATGTCGCACATAACCGACTGGTATCATCAGTAACAACTTATCGAATCAACACTTGATCCGATAACTCGGCTATATCACATATAACCGATCAATTTCACATCGCGAGAATCGAATATAGTATCACATACTGGTATTATTCTCGGTCCCGCACATATCTCATATGCGCTCCTATTTCGTTTCTCTTGAGCCAGGAAACCTCTGTGTAGGACTCTAAAGACTCGTCAATACGCCGGCAGCAGATGATGATCATATCAAACACCCACAAGCCGCAAGCGGTCTGCTAAACGTAACGGCCACCCGGGTGTTGAGCGATCTGAAGATCGACGAGCAAGCCCGCTCACACTCCAGTGAATCCGACCAGTAACACTACCGTACAGTCCGTTCTGATCGTCTGATATGTCGCATATCTCGCCTAGGGGTGGTAAACGTCAGACCCCAATAGCTCGATAAGTCGTGTCGATATGAAGTCTATAACAATTCGAGAAACTACTGGTAACACTTACCAGTAAATCTCAGCAACCCTGGCCAGGGATTTCCTGTTATAGCCAATCGAACACAGCGCAACATCAACTCCCTATACCGGGAGAGACGAATCCCCTCCTATCGCTCATTGCCTCCATGTGACTCGGGACTGTACCCAAAAACCACCGTTTTGCACGCCCTCTTGGACATGGTAAGATGGAAATCAAAGCACAGTGGGAACCACACAAGACTCTATGACGATCTCGGGTCAACAGACTACTCTGTACCAGTGTCACCAGAGAACTGCCATCTGACGTGAGGTATAATACCATCTGGGAGTTCTCGGCGAGTCCGTCCAGTGTACCCAGTCTCTACTGAGCACCCGTATATCATCTCTGATGTCAAACACCAATGGATATGGGATCATCCATCGCCCATCTGTATGGGTCGAGAAGGTATACGCTAGTCTACTCTGGTATATCGATGCCCCGTCTCGATACATCCACGACTAGGGACCTTGAAGGATGTACTTATAGACTACCATGTCCATACTAGTATGATCCGCATCATAGTCCAGCTAGTCAAGTACAGATCCTAAGGGCTTTACCAACATGTAACAGAGAGACAATCAGTATACACGTTAAGGTAAAGAGTAACCAGATAGCATACTATCATGTCGAGCAAGAAAGTCCTCCCTATATATGTCCCAGCATCCACTACAATATACATCCTATGTACAGTAATGGCCTCTAGGGCATACATATAACTAACAACGTATCCTTAAACCCAACCCCCAAACCCAAATCTAAGAAAGATATGGATTTGGACTAGTCCACGCCCTACGGGCGACGACATAACTCAGTCTCCGTATACAATCCACGGGCAACCAAACACAAAACAAACACTCACGACACGAAGTGATCATCTGGAGAAGGAGAAAGTTGTTACCGCGATGTGGTAGCGTACTTAACTGCAGGGGCATGCGCCTGCAGTGAAGAGCATCCCCACAATCAAAAACCCCTCAAGCGAGGGGGAATCTGACGAAGTCTGCTACATCGGACGCATCCATTTAAATCTTCGATACACGGTGCCATAAATCAACTTGGCATATTCGGAGAGGTGGACGGATAGCACCAATTAGCATCTGCCCCGAATTTCAGGCAAGACGTCTGTCGCGCCGTCATTCGGAGGGGAACAGATTCTGGCACGCCCGGTGGGACCTTTTCCTCTTTCCACTCCATACTTCGTGTGTCGTGATTCGCGAACCAATCGCGGTTCGCTAATGGTTGCCTTTGGGTTTCGAAGTACTATGATTTGGTGTATCGTTTGCTGCAGAAAGCAAAAGGATCAATAGCTGGCAACTGCTCGAGCTGTTCGAAATGCAAGTGCAACAGACGCTCCGCCTCACCTGGAGGTGTAGCCTATGGGCCTCAAGCGACTTCCATCCTCGCCATGCCAGTGGAACAGGTGACTCAGGCCACCACCGGTCTGTTCTTCGGTACCATGCTCCCGCCTGCAAGCTTCACCATTCCAGTGCCCACACCGGAAGCGCAAAAGAAGTCGGTCTTCGATCGGCTCACTGCTACAACGGCCCCTCTCAACGGGTCGTCCAATGTCAAGCCGGCAGCCTCGGTCTTTACCAGGCTGAACCTGAACTCTAATGGACCTTCCAAGAAGCCCGTGACCCCTGACATGGCCATCACAAAAAAGACATCCATCTCCAGTCCTTAAGTCGTGTTCATATCAGATTTTTGCATTTTTATACCGCCCAATTTTTATCATATTGCTTATCGGTAGGTACTCTTGAGCCGTGTTTGCTAGTCAATTGCAGGATACAGGTTCTCGGCTCTAAACGATGAAATTCATGGAAAAGCACGACAAAATCCGGATTTCTGCCAACCATAGATAAAACACGGGTCTCCGCTCTCTATCCGTATGTTGCCACACACCAGTTTAAGAGACAAAATGGCAAATCGATTGTCATCTTCATGCACAAAGCACAATGGCAACACCAAGTCCAAGAAATCTACGCGGAGCTCAAGAAAATCATGACAAAAAGATCCATATCCAATCACCTTGTGATCAACAGAAATTCTGGAAGAAATGTGGAAAGATTATCAGAAAAGACATATGCCAAACTATAGACAAGAGTAGACCAGGGAACCCCACAAAGCCCGAGAAGCCAATTCCACTAAAGTGCCGCGGTTCCGCGGCATAAGCATGCTTAAGCCGCGGAACCGCGGCCGTACGGCTTCCTCAGTCAACAATATTTCAGGGGTATTTTGGTCTTTTCATGTAGAGGCAGAATTTTGCCCTAAATTTCCAGTTCCCTGCCTATAAATAGCCCAGAACCTTGTGAAGCCAAGGGTGCTTAATCTTGTATTTTAGGTTTTAGAATACTTGTTGTTCTTCTTCCTCTTCTCATCTCTTCTCCATTGAAAAACTTGTAGTGAGCTTTTGTGAGTGAAGGATGATGAATAAAGAAGTTCTTTTTGTTATTATACTTGTCTTGCTCTTGTTATGTTAATTGCTTGTAATCTTTAATTGATAAGGAGTTGTTGTTATTTATTGTTGTTGCTTTCTTTTCTCTTTTCCTTTATCCTTAAACAACCATGATGCTTACGCTTGATCCTTGCCAAGGTGAGGTCGCAAATAGTTAGTTGTTATCTTCTAATCTCTTTCTTTCTATCTTCCTCCTTTGTTTTATTTTTCGTTCTTCTTGTAATGGGTGAGTAGTTTCCATACTTGTTAGGGTAGGATAAGGGAAGTTTGAGAGAAGGAAATATCTCTCACTCTTTCCTTGCCCAACATCTTAAATCGACTCCCGTTAATTGAACCACAATCCGCTCCCTACGGCACCCTATCCTACATGATAGCGGTGATTCCGTAGTGAGACCGGTTGTGGTTGAATTAACCGGAGGTTATGGCTAAGAGCCAAGAACGGACGGACAAGCACCAAAAGGAAGAACTTAAGCGTTGGAAAGCCTAGCTTATACTCGCAAGTTCCTTCCTAGTCGTGCTAATCCCCGTTGTTGCCGATTACCGTAACACCGATATTAAGAGTGGCAACGGAAGAGTGAGCGACTCCTAACTCAAACTAACCTAATCCTAACCCTAACAAGCTCTCTTTACATATCATTTTAACACTTAGTTAATCACAAACAAATCTGGACTTTTGGACTTAACTCGTTAAAGCACATAGAAAAAGATTCCCATCTCCCTGCGGACGACCCGTACTCAACCGGCTAGCTACAAGCGAAACTGTTTTGATTGCGGTAATTAACTAAACTTGAAAACGCAGAAAATCTAACAATCAAATGGCGTCGTTGCCGGGGAGACGGTAGTTTATTTCTTTGTGTAATTTCGGGTTAACTTGTGAATATAAATCTAACCGAAAAACGAAACAAAAAAAATATACATTGTAAAAAAAAACCCATCTTGTTATTTTTGATTAGTTTTTGTGCAAGTGTGCAGGATAATACGAAGTTCGAGTTCAGTGCCAAAGAAGTGGGATATACGAAGTTCAAGTTCAGTGCCAAAGACGTGGGAAGTTAGACCCACATCTCGCGGCTACACCACGACGGATTAAAACGAAGCAAACGGTCTACTGTAAAAATCTGGAGCAGATACAGTGAGCAAATCAAGATTTAGCACATACAGACAGGAAGAAGACAACCACAGCAGCACACCCAAAATTTTTGAAGGCCCAATCCTTCACTACTTCCGCGGAACCGCGGCATTTGCCTGCTTGGGCCGCAGAACCACGGCCGTTTGGTGGCCTCAGGGTGCCAAATTCCCTGTAAGTGTCTCTCTTCTCTCCCCCACTCCTCTGGACTCCAAGAAACTGTGTTTTCTGCAGCATTCTTTGCTCAAATTCTCTCCCCCTTCCAATAAACTATTCTTGTGCATGATTCTTTGTGCCGCGTTAAAAAAAAAATTGTTTGCAGTTGATTTGTTACCGCTTTGCATTCATTAATACGGACTTAAGGGGCTTGAAACCAATTCAGATTGGGTGGGGATTTCATCACCCTTCCCAGGACCCCAGAAATCACAAAAAGCATATGCATTGACCATTGTTAATTAAAAAATACTAGACTCAGCCCTAAGGACTTCGCGCTCAATAGGACAGAGGACTAGTTACAGGCATCGGCCGTTTATCCTATCCTGACTTTTGCGGTGTCTAGGCAAGTGTGTCGAAGGCAAGTGGTTACTTAATTAGGACCACTACTTACGTAGTAGGGAGCCTCCCACTTACCTGGCACTTACCTGGTCGCAATTGTTGGAGAAGAGGCGGTTTGAGGTCCTGTTTCTAGCCCTTTGGAACAGTTAGGAGCTGTCTAGCTGACCTAGGTGACCCTAGATCTAGGTGTGATTGTGCATATCTTGTTTGTGATTGCTTAAAGCCGTAAATACGTACATATTTCTGTAAAGCCCTTTCTAAAAAAGAAAAAAAATAGAAAAAAATCAAAAACTTTTATAAAAACTTGCCCTTTGTCGCCAGAATCCATTTTTCACCCTCCACCCATCGTATTTCTCCATTGACGTTTTCTTACCCTCACATTCTCCGCTTTGACTATACTAAACTCGTTTAGTGTATGTCCGCTTAGACTCGGGACACTAGCGCCCGCCTAGTCCGCGTTACGTTAGTCGCTACCGACTACGCGATCGACTCTAACGTCGAAACTCCGTCCACGCCTCTTTCACCCTTACCTTTGTTGGCCAACTCCGAAGTTGACCGGCATTCTGTTCATACATCTTCACCTTCGCCATCACCAACCTCTTCTTCCCCGATGTCAGGATTTAATCCAAACATCTCTTTGACTACCCCTGGATTGACTCCACCTCCTATGGAGGCAAATAACCCACCACCACCGCCTGTTGTAGCGCCGCAGCGAATCGCGCTCCAGGATCTTTTCTATCCTACCCGTTCTGCACTTCCCACCTGTCTTTCTCTTCCATCGGCCAATGGGGATAATTTTGAAATTAAGCCCCACTTCATTAACATGCTTCCGCGATTTCATGGGCTTGAATCTGAAGATACCTATATCTTCATCAACAAATTTCAAAACGTTTGTGCCATGATGAAAACCGCCCAGCTGTCGGACGATGCTATACGTCTACGGGTCATTCCGTTCACTTTATGCGATCTTGCTGAAAAATGGCTGTATAGCACCGCTTCCAATTCCATAACCAGTTGGGATGAGTTTGTTAAAGCGTTTCTTAAAAAATTCTATCCGAATCATAAAACCGCAAGGATCCGTAACGAAATCAACCAATTCTCCCAGCTTCCTTCTGAACCCTTCTGGAAGTGCTTTGACCGGTATAAAGACCTTCTTGTTCAGGGTCCTCACCATGGTATCGAGAAATGGCAACTTTGCCAAACCTTATACGAGGGCCTGAACCCAGCAACCAAGCAGTTGTTGGAAACCATTTATCAAGGCCACTTCCTATCAAAATCTGACGAGGAAGCGTGGCAATTCTTTGACGACCTTGCGGAGCAAACGCTACAATGGGAGAGCACCAGACCGACTTCTTCTTCTTTTACCTCCACTTCTACCGGTCAGTCTAGGGTAGGAATTCACCAACTTGATGTCTCTATTGCGATGAAAGCTGAAATGGCTGCAATAACGAGAAAGCTTGAAGCGATAGAGAGCAAATTTTCTTCTCCTGCTCCTACCCCTGTTCTTCCCCTTCGTACCATTTGCGCTTGTTGTTCCGATCCTTCTCACTTAACCGAAGAGTGTCCTTACAATCCACCATCGCAAGGACAGGATCAGATTAATGCTGTATTTCAGCAAAGACCGAGGAATGATCCATACTCTTCCACCTACAATCCCGGTTGGAGGAACCACCCCAATTTCGCCTGGAATCAGAATCAGCATCAATTCCAAGGCAACAATTTCCAGAGGCCCCCTCCTACGCAACAACAAGCGCAACAACAAACTCAACATCAGTTTCAGCAGCCCTTCCAACCCCAACCTTTTCAAAATCAGACGAACAACTTTGCACCCAACAATTCTTTTCCCCAAAACAATTTTGTTCCGTCAAATAACGATAAGGTTTCCTCGCTCGAACGAAGTCTGGAGGCATTCATTAAACAATCGACACAATCCACCGCCAACATCCAGTCTTCCATTCAGTCCTTGGTGCAACACACTGCCGCTCACGGGCAAAGCATCAAAACCATCGAGGCCCAGATTGCACAGCTGAATGCGGCCTTAAGCGAGCGAGAGAAGGGGAAGCTCCCGTCCCAGCCACTCCCAAATCCCGGTCACCCAAATAATGTACATGTTGCTCTTGAACAACAGAATCATAATGTGAGTGCCGTGACCACATTGAGATCGGGAAGGATGCTGCAAAACAACATTGGCACACGAATCGACGATGACACCCCGGCCGCTGCTTCTTCTTCTTCTTCTTCTTCTTCGTCTTCTGAGCCTATTCTCCATTCGTCAAAAGGCTCCTCTTCTTCTTCTTCTGCTCTGAATGGACCTACTTCTCACTCCACGAAAACACCAGCTCTGGGATCTGTTCCAACTCCACAATCTCCTCCTCCAGCATTGGACTCAACCAATTTTAAAAACGTTCCATTTCCAAACCGGTTGAAGTCCACTAAACAAAATCCACAAATGGAGAAGATTCTGTAGTTATTTAAGCAGGTTAACATTAACATTCCTCTTTTAGATGCTGTCCAACAAGTCCCATCCTACGCAAAAATCTTAAAGGACTTGTGCACGAAAAAGAGGAAGTCTCAGGTACCAAAGAAAGTTTTCTTGGCTAGTGCTGTGAGTGATGCTCTTACCCAATCTTTACCACAAAAACGGAAGGACCCTGGCTGTCCTACGATTTCTATTACCATTGGGGATAAGAACATCAACCGTGCACTATTAGATCTTGGTGCCAGTGTTAACCTGCTTCCGTACTCGGTATACGAGCAATTAGGCGTAGGAGAGCTGAAACCCACACACTGTACTCTCCAAATGGCCGACCGATCGATCACCCATCCTAGGGGTGAGCTAGAGGATGTGTTAATCAAAGTCGGGGACTTCATATTCCCCGTTGACTTCATTGTATTAGACACACAGCCTGTAGCTAACCCCCGGAATCAAATTCCGGTGATACTCGGTCGCCCATTCCTTGCAACCTCAAATGCTGTGATCAATTGTCGCAATGGTTCGATGAACTTCTATTTTGGAAACATGACGATTGAACTCAACATTTTTAGGTTGGGGAATCAGCCCTCCGAACCTAATGCTCATATACTGGACGTTTGCTCAATCCAGGAGATCACCCCTGAAGAGTGTGAATTCGAGGAGTTTCTGTTCGATCACGATAACCTTAACGCCACTAGTGCGTTCCTCCTCGAACCTGCTGCTGTTTCTGCGCCCGACAATGACTACGAGTGTTTCACTTTCACGAACGATCTTAGCCACTCACCACCCGAGTTTGAATCCTTCAAATTTCTGGATGAGTTACCTGAACCATCCAACTCGGTCGCTTACACTCGTTTTGAACCTTTGCTGGAGTCCTTTGAGTTCGAGACCTCTTCACCAATCTTGCCTTCCATCGTTTCACCTCCAACGCTCGAACTCAAGCCTTTGCCGTCTCACCTTAAGTACGCTTACTTGGGTGAGAACGAGACCCTCCCGGTTATCATCTCGGCTTCTCTAGCTCCCGAGCAAGAGAAAGCCCTTCTTGCGGTCTTGCACAGCAATAGGCAAGCTTTTGGCTGGTCCATGGCGGACATCAAGGGGATTAGTCCCCTGATCGTTGAACATCACATTCATCTGATAGATGATGCTAAACCAGCCAGGGATCCATAAAGACGTCTCAACCCAGTCATGAAAGAGGCTGTGAAGATCTGATCGTCAAATGTCTGGATAGTGGTATCATTTACCCTATCTCTGATAGCCAGTGGGTTAGTCCCATTCACGTTGTCCCCAAGAAATTAGGTATAACGGTCATCACTAACGACGCGAACGAGTTAATCCCTACTCGCACCCAAACTGGGTGGCGAGTATGCATCGATTACAGAAAATTCAACGCCGCAACGCGGAAAGACCACTTTCCGCTACCTTTCATTGACCAAATGCTTGAACGATTGGCCGGACACGAGTACTACTGCTTTCTTGATGGCTACTCCGGCTATAATCAAATTCCCATCGCCGAAAAAGACCAGGACAAGACCACATTCACTTGTCCTTTCGGCATGTTTGCATATCGTCGCATGCCCTTTGGGTTATGCAATGCGCCCGCTACCTTCCAGCGGTGTATGATGGGAATCTTCCCAGACATGGTGGAAAAATTTCTGGAGATCTTCATGGACGATTTCTCCATCTTCGGCGATTCCTTCAACGAGTGTTTGCTGCATCTCGACGCTGTCCTTACCCGATGTAAGGACAAGAACCTTACTTTGAATTGGGAGAAATGCCACTTCATGGTGTGCGAAGGTATTGTCTTAGGACATATCATCTCGCAAAATGGCATAGAGGTTGACAAAGCAAAGATTGAGGTCATTTCCAATCTACCTCCTCCCAGATGCGTCAGAGACATCCGAGCCTTCCTTGGCCATGCCGGTTTCTATAGACGGTTCATCAAGGACTTTAGCAAGATTGCAAGGCCCTTGACTCTTTTGCTGGCCAAGGACACGCCATTCGGCTTCAACTCAAGCTGTGTGACTGCATTCGAGTCATTAAAAAGCTCACTCACTTCTGCTCCCGTTCTTTCTTCACCTGACTGGACGCACCCGTTTGAGATTATGTGCGATGCATCCGAATTTGGCATTGGTGCTGTCCTTGGACAACACATCAACAAGATGCCGCACGTAATCTGTTATGCGAGCCGAACCCTGAACGACGTCCAACTCAATTATACAACAACTGAGAAGGAATTCTTGGCTGTTGTATTTGCTTTAGAAAAGTTCAGGCCCTACCTCATCGGCTCTCCAGTCATTGTCTACACAGACCATTCTGCTCTGCGCCATCTTTTTGCGAAGAAAGATGCAAAATCTCGGCTAATACGTTGGATCCTCTTGTTTCAAGAGTTTGACCTTGTCATTAAGGACAAACGAGGATGTGAAAACGTAGTTGCCGACCATTTCTTACGACTTCCTTCTTCGCCTTCGCTTCCAATTTCGATCAACGACGTTTTCCCGGATGAACTGCTCTTGACAGTATCTTGCGAACCCTGGTTCGCAGATATTGTGAACTATTTGGCCACGGGTTTACTACCGACTGAATGGTCAAGTCAGGACAGACTTCGCTTCTTATCCCAAGTAAAACACTTTTACTGGGACGAACCCTATCTGTTCAAGTACTGTACTGACCAGATTATTCGTCGGTGTGTCCCTGACGAGGAATTCAAGAGTGTGCTGTCATTTTGCTACGACCAAGCGTGTGGCGGGCATTTTGGCCCCAGAAAGACAGCTGAGAAGATCTTGCAATGTGGTTTCTACTGGCCACAACTCTTCAAAGACGCTCATGACTATTGCAAGACTTGCTCCCGGTGCCAACACTTGGGCCGGATATCCCGGAGGAACGAGATGCCGCTCCAACCGATCTTGGTTGTGGAGATTTTCGATGTTTGGGGGATAGATTTCATGGCGCCGTTTCCCAGCTCTTTCGGGAACTTGTACATCCTTCTAGCTGTTGATTACATCTCTAAGTGGGTCGAGGCTGTGCCAAGCTAGACTAACGACAACAAGGTTGTCGTTAGGTTTCTTAAAGAAAACATTTTCTCCCGGTTTGGGCACCCCCGAGCGATCATTAGCGACAATGGAACTCATTTCTGCAATAAGACTTTCGAGGCCTTGATGCAGAAATATTCCATTAATCATAAGCTATCCATGCCCTACCACCCCCAAACATGCGGGCAAGCCGAAATTTCAAATCGGCAAATCAAGCAGATACTGGAGAAAACGGTTTCCAAGAACCGTAAGGATTGGTCGCTGAAACTTACTGATGCCCTTTGGGCATTTCGAACCGCTTATAAGACCGATCTTGGCATGTCTCCCTATCGGCTTGTATACGGAAAGGCTTGCCACCTACCTGTCGAAATAGAGCATCACGCATTTTGGGCGATAAAGGAGCTGAATCTGTCTCTCGAAGATGCGGGCAGCCATCGGAAGCTGCAGTTGAACGAATTAAGCGAGCTTAGGGATGAGGCTTACGATAACGCGGTTGTCGTTAAGAACCGAACGAAGGTGTTTCACGATAAACACTTTTTGCGCAAAACTTTCATACCTGGTCAACAGGTACTGCTTTACGACACCAGACTACACTTCCATCCAGGAAAGCTCAGATCTCGCTGGAAAGGGCCGTATTATGTGCGGAATGTGTATCCGCATGGCGCTGTGGATTTGGAGAATCCAAAGGACGGTTCATTTCTCAACGTGAACGGACACCGACTAAAACCGTACCTTAGCGCCGAACCAACAGAGGAGCTCCTGGTCTTATAGGAGCCGGTTTACCCTGCATAATCTTCCTCTGCCTGCCACCAAACTTCGGTTATCCAGCCAAGAACAAGTGGACACTGTTCCAAATAAGTTTGGGGGTATGTATATACCATTTTGTATATATTTGTGGATATTCTTTTCCATTTTTTCTCTTTTTCTTTTTCTTTAAAAACAAAAACAACAAAAAAAATGTGTATATCTAACCGACAATTTTGACCCTTCAAATGATCTCTTCATGCAATGACAGTGAGGACACTGTCCAGTTTAAGTTTGGGGGTACGCTCGGTACGCATTTCTTACCTTCACATTCATATGTATATTTTGCATCTGCATATTAAAATCCATAAAAATCAGAAAATTTTCTAAAAACATAAAAACTTTTTTGTCAAGTTAGCTAGTGGGAAGACTCTGATTCAACATTTCGACGGTTTTGTTTGATAAAATAAAAATAACTAAATCTTATTTTTAGATTTTGAAAACCTGAAAGATAACTCTCCTTTGAAGTTAACTATAGCTGATATACGTCTTTACATCACACTACACGTGTCGTGAGTTTTGGAAATTAGATAACAAGTCTTTTATGTCTAAAAACATTTAATTGGATAAATGATTTTCTGAGGATCAAATAGGTTTGTTTTGAAATAAGTAATATCAAGAATAGTTTATGAAGTGAAGTGAAAATGAAGGAATGTTATTGATGCCTTAATTGAAACTAAGTCTGAAAAATAACCCATCTGAAACTTGATTGGAATGATTACACACCGAACCCACTAAACACGTCTTTTATCCAAAAAAATAATTGAACTGCCGGTTATGTCTCCGTTTGTATTGAATCATCATGATTTTCACGCCAAACTGTCTTTTGTTTTTGGACCTAGGTAACTTGAGTAATTAAGTCCGCTGGGGTGTTTCTACACCTAATGCCCTAAAACCAACTGGTTTGGGTGCATTGGCCCAAAGCTCGCTAAGAAGCCTAGAAAGTCCAGATTAAAATAAAGTCAAGCAAGTGTTCTCTCCGAGTTAAAATTTCTAACGGTTCTTTGTGTGAGAATAATCTTGATAAAAGACAGGCTTTTATAAAAAAAATTTAGCAGAGATATGAAGGTTTTATTCTATGATAAAGACTATTGCACGTTCACAGAGGTGTGTATGAAATGAAAACAAGAAAAAGGTGGAGTGAAAAATAAGACCTAGTTTCCTGTTAAGGAAGATAGAAATTCTGAAGTTGAAACCTTACTGGAAAACGAAACTTGAAAAATGCTTAACTCTTTATAAAACTTATGTGATCCTTTTAAAAAAATTTATCCGGGCTTTATTATGTGACATGATGACTTTAATCGATCCTTCTGGAACTTAACGACACTATTTGCACTGCACGTAAAGACATATAAAATCTTAAGTTAAATAAGAAGCGAGATGTGAAAAATAAAGGTTCGATAGTCTAGACTTAAGATCATAGAATTGTTATTTTCTGAAACAAAACTTTAGGGGTTTGAATCATAGTAATTTTGCAAAACTAACTTGACCGGATTTTGTGGGTAGTATCCGCTGAAAACCCTCAGGAGACAACACTCCTCCTACTAGGGACACCTAGAGGTTTAACGGCTTGTTGCACATGCTCAGTGCAATCGCGTTCCCTGCGAAAGTGAGGTTAGGAAATTTTTTGTGAATAAATTGGCTTTGCTCGGGACGAGCAAATGATAAGTTTGGGGGTGTTTGTTCATATCAGATATTTGCATTTTTATACCGTCCAATTTTTATCATATTGCTTATCGATAGGTACTCTTGAGCCGTGTTTGCTAGTCAATTGCAGGATGCAGGTTCTCGGCTCTAAACGATGAAATTCATGGAAAAGCACGACAAAATCTGGATTCCTGCCAACCACAGATAAAACACGGGTCTCCGCTCTCTATCCGTATGTTGCCACACACCAGTTTAAGAGACAAAATGGCAAATCGATTGTCATCTTCATGCACAAAGCACAATGGCAACACCAAGTCCAAGAAATCTACACGGAGCTCAAGAAAATCATGACAAAAAGATCCATATCCAATCACCTTGTGATCAACAGAAATTCTGGAAGAAATGTGGAAAGATTATCAGAAAAGACATATGCCAAACTACAGACAAGAGCAGACCAGGGAACCCCACAAAGCCCGAGAAGCCAATTCCACTAAAGTGCCGCGGTTCCGCGGCATAAGCATGCTTAGGCCGTGGAACCGCGGCCGTACGGCCTCTTCAGTCAACAATATTTCAGGGGTATTTTGGTCTTTTCATGTAGAGGCAGAATTTTGCCCTAAATTTCCAGTTCCCTGCCTATAAATAGCCCAGAACCTTGTGAAGCCAAGGGTGCTTAATCTTGTATTTTAGGTTTTAGAATACTTGTTGTTCTTCTTCCTCTTCTCATCTCTTCTCCATTGAAAAACTTGTAGTGAGCTTTTGTGAGCGAAGGATGATGAATAAAGAAGTTCTTTTTGTTATTATACTTGTCTTGCTCTTGTTATGTTAATTGCTTGTAATCTTTAATTGATAAGTAGTTGTTGTTATTTATTGTTGTTTCTTTCTTTTCTCTTTTCCTTTATCCTTAAACAACCATGATGCTTACGCTTGATCCTTGCCAAGGTGAGGTCGCAAATAGCTAGTTGTTATCTTCTAATCTCTTTCTTTCTATCTTCCTCCTTTGTTTTATTTTTCGTTCTTCTTGTAATGGGTGAGTAGTTTCCATACTTGTTAGGGTAGGATAAAGGAAGTTTGAAAGAAGGAAATCTCTCTCACTCTTTTCTTGTCCAACATCTTAAATCGACTCCCGTTAATTGAACCACAATCCGCTCCCTACGGCACCCTATCCTACATGATAGCGGTGATTCCGTAGTGAGACCGGTTGTGGTTGAATTAACCGGAGGTTATGGCTAAGAGCCAAGAACGGACGGACAAGCACCAAAAGGAAGAACTTAAGCGTTGGAAAGCCTAGCTTATACTCGCAAGTTTCTTCCTAGTCGTGCTAATCCCCGTTGTTGCCGATTACCGTAACACCGATATTAAGAGTGGCAACGGAAGAGTGAGTGACTCCTAACTCAAACTAACCTAATCCTAACCCTAACAAGCTCTCTTTACATATCATTTTAACACTTAGTTAATCACAAACAAATCTGGACTTTTGGACTTAACTCGTTAAAGCACATAGAAAAAGATTCCCATTTCCCTGCGGACGACCCGTACTCAACCGGCTAGCTACAAGCGAAACCGTTTTGATTGCGGTAATTAACTAAACTTGAACACGCAGAAAATCTAACAATCAAGTCGTCAAGATGGCTTCTCCTGCTAAAGATTCGGTCTTTTCAAGGCTGACTATTCCGGCACCCGCTCCTACTCGAGGGTCTGTCTTTGACGGATTAAACATCGCCACTCAAAAGACAATGTCAGTCTTTAAGAGGCTGGCACCGGCAGCGCCTCATTCGGACAGGGGGCAAGACGGAGCTGTCCCTATCACCGAGCCAACCCCAACAGCTCGACACGCTCGACGTCACCACTGGCACTGAGTAAGGAAGGCCGGGGGCAACTGCCCCTCAGGGCTAACTCCACCGGCTCCAATGGTGGAAGTTGATGCTGTTGTTCCAACTGGGAACAGTTTTGAACCGCTAAGGAGGGTACGCAAGAACTCTTCGACTGCTACGTTGAAAAGATCTCCTCCACCTGCGGGGAGTGTTACAGAAGAAAAGCCGGAGCAGCCCCCTCAACGGCTGTCCTCCAAAATTTATAAAGTCTGGCGGAAGGTTCAAGACTCGGTAATTGACCAAGATCGCTCTCGTCAACAGAAAAGGGAGGAAGTGCAGGAAGAAAAGAAACGTCCTGTCAAACAACAAAGGACGACAATCGCCAGGGCGCCCGCTGCAACGGCCCCCTCAACTTCAACGGCCCATAAGAGAAGAAGGTCAGAGAAAATCCCCGCGCCTGCGGCAAATGCCAAAGGCGGTGAGCCTAAACGCCCTAAGTCCGGGGACATCGTGGTCCATACTGTATATATGGCGTCGGGAAAGGAGGACAGCCGTGCATCTACGGGTCATAGACCGCTTACACGGTCAGTGACCAAAGCTCAGGAGCAACAGCAGAAGCTCCAAAAAAAGATGAACGCGATAGCCGCACTCACTGGGCAGAAAGAAAGCCCCGAAGCGTCATCTGATCAACGCTAGGAGCAAGAAACTGATGCTGAATTCCTTCGGAGGATATTGGAGAAGAAGGATAAAGAGGCTGCCGAACAAGCAGCCAATATAAAGTGAATGGCCCTCTTGTTCCAGGACATGGTGGGAATGATGATCCAACAAGATTCTCCTGCTGAAGATCCTCCAATCGTCCTTGAAGACGACAAGGGAGAAACGTAAAATCCTCCATCGGCTCTGTCAACAGCCAAGGAGGAGACAATCTCCAAAGCTGACCTAGACGAATATATAGCTCAGCAGATACGGGTTCATCAGGCGACTGAGGCAGCCGGTCAGGTCGTAAAAACGGGGCGACCATATCCGAGCTGGTATGATCAGATCAAGTACCCGCCGGGCTATACAATACCGAAATTTCATGTCTATAAGGGGACGGGCAATCCCCACCAGCATGTTGCCCAGTTCAGGGCTCTTTGTGGCTACACCGGCGGCGATGATAAGCTCTTGCTTCGCCAATTCGTTGGCAGCTTATCAGAGACGGCATTTGAGTGGTACTCCGAACTCCCAAATGACTCTGTCAAGACGTTTGCTGAAATGGAGTGTTAGTTATATGTATACCCTAGAGGCCATTACTGTACATACGATGTATATTGTAGTGGATGCTAGGACATATATAGGGAGGACTTTCTTGCTCGACATGATAGTATGCTATCTGGTTGTACTTTATCTTAACATGTACTCTGATTGTCTCTATGTTACATGTTGATAAAGCCCTTAGGATGTGTACTCGACTACTGGGACTATGATGAGATCATACTAGTGGGGCCACGGTAGTCGACGAGTACATCCTATAACTGTTCCTAGTCGAGGGTGTATCGAGATAGGGCATCGATACACCAGAGTAGACTAGCGTATACGCATCTTGACCCATATGATGGGCGATGGATGATCCTATATCCATCGGTGTTTGACATCAAGGATGGTGTACGGGTGCTCAGTGGAGACTGGGTACACTGGACGGACTCGCCGAGAACTCCCAGATGGTATTATACCTCACGTCAGATGGCAGTTCTCCGGTGACACTGGTACAGAGTAGTCTGTTGACCCGAGATCGTCATAGAGTCTTGTGTGATTCCCACTGTGCTTTGATTTCCATCATACCACGTCCAAGAGGGCGTGCAAAAAGGTGGCTTTTGGGTACAGTCCCGAATCACATGGAGGCAATGAGCGATAGGAGGGGATTCGTCTCTCCCGGTATAGGGAGTTGATGTTGCGCTGTGTTCGATTGGCTATAACCGTAAATCCCTGGCCGGGGTTGCTGAGATTTACTGGTAAGTGTTATCAGTAGTTTCTCGAACTGTTATAGACCTCATATCGACACGACTTATCGAGCTACTGGGGTCTGACGTTTACCACCCCTAGGAGAGATATGCGACATATCAGACGACGAGACCGGACTGTACGGGAGTGTTACTGTTTGGATTCACAGGAGAATGTACAGGCTTGCTTGTTGATCTTCTGAGCTCTCAATACCTGGGTAGCTGTTACGTTTAGATGACCGCTTGCAGCTTGTGGGTGTTTGATATGATCATCACCTACTGCCGGCGTATTGATGATTCTTTAGAGTCCTACACAGAGGTTTCTTGGCTCAGGCAAAACGGAGTAGGAGCACATATGTGATATGTGCGGGACCGAGGATAATACGATATGAGATACCGTATTCTATTCTCGCGATATTTGATATCAGCCGGGTCATCGGATCAAGTGTTGATTCGATGAATCGGTACGGATAAATATTAGTCGGTTATATGCGATATAGCCGGATTGTTGGATCAAGTGTTGATTCGATAATTTAATGTATAATAATATATATGATATATTAAAATTACATTAACTAATATTTGCTCACTAAAAGATTCTTTTTCTCACTCGGGTAATACATTGATATATATGCGATATATGTTAAATGTATTATTTTATTTTGTTACGATAAATATTATATATGTGATATATAATATTGTAACATGATATGATAACTAATGCAACATGTTTTGTGGAGTTTAAACATGATTAGGGTTTGGATTAGGGTTAACACTTCTAGTTGATTCTAGAAGCTTTTCTTTTGTCATGATAAAGATATTTGTGTAGATTTTTATCTATGACTCATACTTAACCCAACCCAAACCCTAACCCTTGGTTAATTCTCTACAATGGTTTAGTCAACCATGGTTGCATTTTTCATCATATTATTCTTTTCTATTCATCACAAAAGGATTTCTATGATGATTGTTCATCTTCTTCCTTCTTCTTTCTTCATGGAAAAAGCTTACTAGCTTTTTCCAAGTGATGAATAAATATGAGAAAAGGATAAATAAAGAGAGCAAAAAATCCTACTTCATCATCCTCATCTTCCCTTGCCCTTTAGATGAGAGTGTTCACATCATTTCATGAGTGATAGCTTGTGTTAACGAAACTTCAAGGTAGATCATCTTTGTATCGAAGATCGGAAGCAAAGGTTGCATCGTTCTCTTCGTGAAGCCTCTCGAGAGTCCAGAGCACGATGATCGCAGCGAAGGGACCTCAACACGGAGCATATGAAGTGGAGGACCGGATCTACAAAGGTTGTAATCCCTCTCACTTAGTGTTAAAGTATTTAGCATGTTAGTTTTCGCCTAATCTCTATTTAAAGATCCGTATTCGGGTTGTTCGGCACGGCTAAATTTTTAATCGGGCATGGTTGATGCCTCGTAGACCCTTGTGCGCGTGCCTAGCAACCCTAGAGTGGTATCAGAGACAAGCTAGAGCTTTAGGCGAAGTCTAGGCGAAGTTTAAAGTCCGATCGAACGTCAAAACCCCGATACGGAACCCTCTCTGTACATTTTCTAAAAATGTGGTTTTTTCCAAATTAAAAATATCCAAAAATTACAGCAGGGAATTATAAGATTTACTGTGAAGCACGTGAGCGCAATTCGACTAAATAGCTGCGGAACCGCGGCCCCACCCCAGCATGTGCGGCGGTTCCGCGGCCATAAAGTCGATTCTTAGCATGTGCTTTGCACAGTAATTCCTATTTTTTAATTTTGTATTTTATTGGAATTTTTAATACTTATTCAACAGTTGAATTTTCTGGGTTGTTTCGGGGATTCGATGATTCGATCGGTTTATTTAACTTCGTCTGTGTTTTTCCGGATAATTTTAGAAACTGTTAAAAAGTTCGAACGGATATCAATAACTCACTTTTTCCCCTGTCGGAAAATTTTTCAAAAGTTGGATTTTTTCTCGTGTTTAAGAACGTTCTAAGTCGTGCAAGTAACGCGGTGGACCCTCTAGAAGACAAAAAACCTTAACTCGATTATGTGACCGTCTTGAACTGCCTTTTGAACCTTAGGGTTTGGGGCAGTACGGCGTGCCACATGTGAGGCGTTGGCTTGACCCTTCTACGGCTGGACCATTGGTACTGTGGCATGTGATGGATGTTTTTAAACTGATTTCAAGTGTTGAGATATATTGGGGAAATCTTGGGTGTTTGATTATTCGATCGGAAAGTTTAACTTTGTCTTTTTATCTGGAATATGATACAATAATTGGAATTCACAAGTAGTTATGAGATAACTAATATGAATGTTATAAACACAGCAGTTTAGTCTCACATGATCGGTTGCCACGGAATTTTGACGTGATCAAAAGTCCGTCGCAATCACGTAGCGTACGCGGATACTCGCCGGGTAAACTTAACAGACAGCCACGCCCCATAGCCCCGACCAAGTGACTGTAGGAGAACCCCATCGCCAAAAGCATCCATTCGGGTGCTTGCGGCAGCGGTGTTCCGCCTTAGTGCACTTTGTCGACGGCATCCGGGGGTGCGGCCGTCTACTAAAGTTTGCGACGAGCATTCGATCAGGATGTCAGGAGTCTTGTTGAATTGCCCGACTTGATATTGAAAAGAGTTTTCGATAATGAGACTAAAATGCGGGGTTTATAATTGTTAGGCATGTGATGTCTAAGAAATTCATTTGGTTAGGCATGCGATGTCTAAAGAGGTTGCGGATTCCAACTGTTATAGTTTTACACTTTCTTTTCTGTGACCGTAAGCGTAGTGTGTGGTGTATCGCCGGCTTCGTTGCTATACATCAACGACAATCGGGATACGCATACTTGCTTACGTTGATGATATGTGATATTATGTGTTGCTGTGATATGTTATATTGGATCGTCGCATTTTGAATAGCCGGGGGTTTTATGTGAGATGAGAGTTTTTTCTTTTTCATTCATGTAAAATTCATTTTTATGTAATATTCTTTTATTGGGGCACTTCCAGGTTGCGGAAGATGTCACCGTTGTATATTATTTACTTTTCCGCATTAGGTAGACCCAAGGCGGGGAGCACAAGTAACCGGGTTCTAAGGTCCAGTGGGAGACCATCTCGAGGAGTCGAGACCGGGTCTCCTAACCCTAGAATTGGCAGTGTTACTTGCCGCTCTCGTAGGGGTCTAGGGATGTGGGTTTGGCTATTCATCGCGACAGTGGAATCCGTGTTTTATACAGGCTCGTATTGAAAACACGGACGTCCTAGTATATCCAATATTTCATATATGTTTCTTCTGCTGCAATGTTCTGTGATGAGATCATATTACTGCCTGAGACGAATGTTTATATTATATATATGAGATATATGTTATATTGCAGATTTCGTTTCAAAAGAGATGCTTGCGAAGCATAATTAAAATGAGACTTCATTAATGAGATTAATGAAATAAAAGAAACCTAAGATGTTGTAGAATTGAATTTCAAAAATAAAACAGGTAGCTACAGTTCTTGCTTTGCACAGCGGTATATATGATATATCCTGCACCTTATTCGATAAGGAAAGGACCGAGATCCCTTCACAGGGAGTGACTCCTTTAGCAATAACTGGCAGATGCTACACACTCGGTTTGTCTTTTGATAGCTTCTATAGTTTCTGCTTTGCACAGTGATATATATGATATATCCCGCACCTCATTCGACGAGGAAAGGACCGACGATTCCTTCACCGGGAGTGACTCCTTTAGCAAAACTAGAAAAGCCTCAAAAACACTCCATTTCAAAATTCATTCGATCCTACAACGATATCAAGTTCATTACGCAATAGGTTTTCAGAAAAACCTGTCATAGCCCTCCGTCATTTCAGATAAGTACTAGTTAGTATTCGTGCTGCGGTTGTTTGGCATGCGTCAAGGCGCAGTGTACGGTAGCTAACTAGTGCTTATCTGCTAGCATACGATGCGATTGGATTAGGGTATTCGCACGGCGTTGTTTGGCATGCGTCAAGGGTCGTGCGGGTGGGTTTAATTCAATCAAGAAATGTACGGGTTGAACTTGACTAGCGACTATGGGTTGTTCGGCATGCGTCAAGGTCATAGCACGCTAGGGGCAAAATATTATCGGGAATTTCAAGTGTTGAAATTTGCAATGAGATTGCATACCTTCTATGAGATAGTTGGATCCCGATACCCGCTGTGAGTAAGAGTTACTCCTGGGAGAGTTTTACACATTACAATTAGCCGATCAAGTAGGTGTCTAGAAAGGTGTTAACGAGGTTACGCCTCTGGGAAGACGAGGTTTACATTAATTAGGTTCGTGCGAAAGCACGGGGGACCTCCCTCAAAGTACCGACACTGGCCTGGCTGAAAGATTGGCGAACTTGTAGTGTGTAATTAATCCCGGCTAGTCTTTCCTTTTAGGGTTTGAAGGAAGATTTGATAAAAACAGTAGGAGCCATCCTGATTAGATAAAATAATAACCAATCTATTCTTGCAAAGAGCGCACGCTGAGTGTTTTCTTCTCTCTCTCTCCAGGTAGCGACCATATCACGCCTTAATCAAGATAATAAAATGGATGTATTGACCGAACCCGCTTGTTATACTGAGCTGGGGAACGTTGGTCCCGCTCCAACTTATAATTGTTATAAGACAGAGCAGGAAATTGGGGAATACCAGATTTCCCGTGCCGCCCAAACGAAGAAAGTGCATATGATGCATCTCCTTCGGGTGTGTTCATTACAAAGAACTGTTTCTCAAATGTCCTCTACGTCCTGGGTATTTGATACCGGATCAGGATCCCAGATATGCAATCTGTTACATAGGGCTACAGATAGGTAGAGAACTGAGAACGGGTGATAAGTTTCATGAGACAGAAAACGGGACAAGTGTTGCAGCCAAGTCTGTTGGTCACTGTCACCCTGTATCCCAAATACATTGATTCTGAACGAATGTTATTAGATACCGAACCTGATACACAAAATCATATCAGTCTCTTTATTAGTAAAGAAAGGATATAATTTTGTATTGTTGGATTATGTTTTGAACATTTCCTATATCAAAAGTTGATCGGTTCAAGCACGTTATCTAAAAGCATAAACGTTCTAAATCAAACTACAGTTCCTAGTATACAGAACACACACAAGAGGAAGAGTTCAGAAATGAACGAATTCTTCTTGAGGCATTGTAGACTAGGTCATATCAATGCGATCCGACTGGCTGAAGTTACATTTTAGATGCATATTTAAATCAGTTTGAATTTACATCTTGTGAAACTTGCCAGTCATATCACAGAGATAAGATGACCATAGCTCCGTTTCCTGGAAACAGAGAAAGAGTTAGTGAACTCTTGGGATGATACATGTTGATGTATGTAGGTCCCCTGTCTACACTTGCCAAGACCGGTTCTTTATACTTCATTACATTCTCTGATGATCTTTCGAGATTCAGACCTATGTTCATGTTGAAACACAAGTCCGAACCTTTTGAGATATTCACAGAATATAAGTTAGAAGTAGAGAACCAAAATACGGGTATAAGTATTATGTCCTATGATGAGATCAAGGAGGAGAATACTTGAGCACGGAATTCCTGGACTATTCTAAAGGAGAATGAGATTCTCTCTCAGCATTACTCCTCCGTATACACCACAGCACGTTGGTATATCGGGGCGGAGCAATAGCACCCTATTTGATATGGTGTGCTCTATGATGAGTACTACTGAGTTTCCTATTTCCTTTTGGGAGTTATCCACTTGAGAAGCTGCATACCTATTGAATATGGTTCAAATCAAATCAGTTGCCTACCACTTCATATATGATATGGAAAGGGAAGAGCCCATATCTTAAGTTCGTTAAGATTTGGGGTTGTCCGGCCTATGTTTAAAAAGCAAAATTTGGACAAGCTCGAGGCAAGGTCTGTTATGTAGAACTGGAAATGTTCCAGCCATACAAACTGCAGCTGATGATTTGGTAGAACCAAAGGATTCAATAGTTTCCAACGTACCTCAGCCTCTCCGCCGATCTAGTAGGGTTCCTCACTCACCTGAGAGATACTTCGGTTTCTCTATGACAGTGGGAGCAAGGATTGCATCATGAGATGATGACCCAACTAGTTTCGAGCTGGCCATCAGGAGTGAGACTCTATAAGAATGGCTGGATGCTTATCGATCTGAGATGGAATCCTTATACACCAACAAAGTATGGACTTTGGTTACTTTATCTGAAGGGTTAAATCCCTATCAGGAGCGAGTATATCTTGAGAAGATTACTTGGTGTACATGGAAAAGTTGAGACTTTCAAAGCTATGCTTAAGTCCATCCAGATCCTACTTGCCACGGCTACATACCATGACTACGATATCTGGTGGTTGGGTGTCATGACTGTTTTTCTAAATGATGTTTTAGAAAAGAGCGTCTATAAGTACACAGCCAGAGGGCTTCGTAGACAGTGGGAGCAGCGGAAACATGAGCAAGATATTTTATGTGATAAAACAGGCATCGCGGAGTTGGAACATCTGTTTTGATGTGGTAGTCAAAGAGTTTGACTTCATCAAAATGGTAGATGAACCTTGTATATACAAAAAAGAAAGTAGGGAGTATGGTGGTGATCCTCGTAGAGTACGTGGATGACATACTCTTGATAGGGAAGGAGTTTCCTATGCTACGCTCGGTCAATCTCCGCTTATCACAAGGATTCTCCATATAGGATCAAAGTGATACCTCCTAAATCCTGGGTTTTGGATCTATGAGATAGATCTAATTGGATGTTAGGATACTCACTAGTTGTAGTGAGATGGTATCAATCGATCCTGGGGAGAATCACTGGAAAGGTTCCAAGGTGATAAGGACGACTGAATGTCAGTCGCAGGCATTGTCTTTACCCTCAGTGGAGGGATGGTATGTTGGAAGAGTTCCAAGCTAGATACCATGACTTTCTAGACGATTAAAGGCAAGATACATCGTTACCAAATATGCTACCAAAGAGGCAGTCTGGATATATATAAGTTCATAAGATGAACTTCGTTCCTACCATTGTGTGACAATGGAGTTGTGGCTTTAGCCAAGGAACTACTGTCCCATCAGAAATCCAGATATAATTCTTAGGCAGTATCACCTGATCATGGAGATGGTTGATCTCCAGGGAGATCGAGGTTAGGAGAGTAGACACAGAGGACAACAGCGCGGATCCACTCACAAAGGCCTTTTTCCCAGTAGAGACTTTTATGGGATGGTTGAGTATGAGATACTTCAACCGCAGCTAATTGTTGGGTATGCGATACCATAACAGATGGCCCTAGTGCAAGTGGGAGATTGTTAGTTATATGTATACCCTAGAGGCCATTACTGTACATACGATGTATATTGTAGTGGATGCTAGGACATATATAGGGAGGACTTTCTTGCTCGACATGATAGTATGCTATCTGGTTGTACTTTATCTTAACATGTACTCTGATTGTCTCTTTGTTACATGTTGATAAAGCCCTTAGGATGTATACTCGACTACTGAGACTATGATGAGATCATACTAGTGGGGCCACGGTAGTCGACGAGTACATCTTATAACTGTTCCTAGTCGAGGGTGTATCGAGATAGGGCATCGATACACCAGAGTAGACTAGCGTATACGCATCTTGACCCATATGATGGGCGATGGATGATCCCATATCCATCGGTGTTTGACATCAAGGATGGTGTACGGGTGCTCAATGGAGACTGGGTACACTGGACGGACTCGCCGAGAACTCCCAGATGGTATTATACCTCACGTCAGATGGCAGTTCTCCGGTGACACTGGTACAGAGTAGTCTGTTGACCCGAGATCGTCATAGAGTCTTGTGTGATTCCCACTGTGCTTTGATTTCCATCATACCACGTCCAAGAGGGCGTGCAAAAAGGTGGCTTTTGGGTACAGTCCCGAATCACATGGAGGCAATGAGCGATAGGAGGGGATTCATCTCTCCCGGTATAGGGAGTTGATGTTGCGCTGTGTTCGATTGGCTATAACCGGAAATCCCTGGCCGGGGTTGCTGAGATTTACTGGTAAGTGTTATCAGTAGTTTCTCGAACTGTTATAGACCTCATATCGACACGACTTATCGAGCTACTGGGGTCTGACGTTTACCACCCCTAGGCGAGATATGCGACATATCAGACGACGAGACCGGACTGTACGGGAGTGTTACTGTTTGGATTCACAGGAGAATATACAGGCTTGCTTGTTGATCTTCTGAGCGCTCAATACCTGGGTAGCTGTTACGTTTAGCTGACCGCTTGCAGCTTGTGGGTGTTTGATATGATCATCACCTACTGCCGGCGTATTGACGATTCTTTAGAGTCCTACACAGAGGTTTCTTGGCTCAGGCAAAACGGAGTAGGAGCACATATGTGATATGTGCGGGACCGAGGATAATACGATATGAGATACCGTATTCTATTCTCGCGATATTTGATATCAGCCGGGTCATCGGATCAAGTGTTGATTCGATGAATCGGTACGGATAAATATTAGTCGGTTATATGCGATATAGCCGGATTGTCGGATCAAGTGTTGATTCGATAATTTAATGTATAATAATATATATGATATATTAAAATTACATTAACTAATATTTGCTCACTAAAAGATTCTTTTTCTCACTCGGGTAATACATTGATATATATGCGATATATGTTAAATGTATTATTTTATTTTGTTACGATAAATATTATATATGTGATATATAATATTGTAACATGATATGATAACTAATGCAACATGTTTTGTGGAGTTTAAACATGATTAGGGTTTGGATTAGGGTTAACACTTCTAGTTGATTCTAGAAGCTTTTCTTTTGTCATGATAAAGATATTTGTGTAGATTTTTATCTATGACTCATACTTAACCCAACCCAAACCCTAACCCTTGGTTAATTCTCTACAATGGTTTAGTCAACCATGGTTGCATTTTTCATCATATTATTCTTTTCTATTCATCACAAAAGGATTTCTATGATGATTGTTCATCTTCTTCCTTCTTCTTTCTTCATGGAAAAAGCTTACTAGCTTTTTCCAAGTGATGAATAAATATGAGAAAAAGATAAATAAAGAGAGCAAAAAATCCTACTTCATCATCCTCATCTTCCCTTGCCCTTTAGATGAGAGTGTTCACATCATTTCATGAGTGATAGCTTGTGTTAACGAAACTTCAAGGTAGATCATCTTTGTATCGAAGATCGGAAGCAAAGGTTGCATCGTTCTCTTCGTGAAGCCTCTCGAGAGTCCAGAGCACGATGATCACAGCGAAGGGACCTAAACACGGAGCATATGAAGTGGAGGACCGGATCTACAAAGGTTGTAATCCCTCTCACTTAGTGTTAAAGTGTTTAGCATGTTAGTTTTCGCCTAATCTCTAGTTTAAATATCCGTATTCGGGTTGTTCGGCACGGCTAAATTTTTAATCGGGCATGGTTGATGCCTCGTAGACCCTTGTGCGCGTGCCTAGCAACCCTATATGGAGTTGCTATTCACTCAGCGATTCGCGAGCACCAGCTAACGCACCCCGATAACGGCGTTGACGAATGCCAGGGTGAAACCAGGCGAGATGTGGGTCCAGTACGCTATACGCTGGCAAAACTTATGGTCGAAATGCGAACAACGCATTGAGAAAGCACCCGCGGTGGGCATGTTCGTGGACACCCTAGATCCTCATGCAACTATCTCACAGTTCATGATGTTCTTTAAGCCAACCACGTTCCAGGCTTTGATCGACAAGCTGGCCCAGATGGACCAGATGGGTCACAGACCACCTCCCCCGAAGACGGAACCTTGGAATGACAAGGGTAAAGGGAAGGCAACCTTCGTTGCGAACGCTCAGCTGCAACCCAGTGCCCCAAAGATGGCGGATCAACTGGAAGAAAGACGGCAGTATTATAATGAGAAAATGAAGCGCCCCTACTCATTCCCGCGGGATAAGACGAAGAGGCTATTCGAGCTGGCGGTATGCAACAGGCTTATCAACTTGCCAAATCCAAGGCGACCGCCGCAACCCAGTGACGTGAATAACCCCAACTACTGCCCTTACCATCAAACGGTAAGCCATCCGATTGAGGATTGCTTCGTCTTCAAAGGATGGATTGAAGATCAATACCTACAGGGCAAGTTTGCGCTGTCTGAGAAGTGGAAGGTGAACCCGCCACAACCTCAACTTGTTCTTTCAATGAAGAAGCTCCATGGAAAATCGTGCTTTCAGCAAAAACCAAAAGAATGCTGAATGAGCTCCAGACATGCCCGAAAGTCAGGTGGAAGAACCCGCTAGAACCCCAGAACATTGAAGGGATGCTGAAGCCGCACCCAACTCCGAAGATCAGTGGTGATGGCCCGAGCACTCACAACCAGCCGTCGAAATCTTCAAAGAAAAAGAAGAAGAAATCTAAGAGGCCCGTGAAGCCTGGCAACAAGCGTACGGATTTGCCGAAACAGATTGACGCGCTGGAGGAGTACAATCAAAAGGCGCGAACTCCCATCACACTCCAAGAGTTCCTTAACCACTTCTTTCAGGAGGAAGATAACGGGGAGAGCTCGTCGGATGAATCCAAGGGATACGCGGCAAGTTGTAATATGATCTCCCACTCGTTTACGGACGGTGAAAAAACTCCTGGTACTAAGAAACTGGGGGCAGAGCCCGAACCGGAGCTTGTGTGGCTGACAGACGAAATGATCGACGCCTTTCTAGACGAGATTCGTTTGAAAAGTAAAGCCGATCGGGAGCGTGAGATGGCTGCATCAGAAGGAGCCAAATGCAGGCGACTAAACGAAAGAGTCGAAGCACTCCCGCCAGATAGAAAGACACCCGACGCGGATAAAAACATATTCAAGACGAGGAAAAGGTTTGCCAAAGCCATGTCAATAGGAATGAAACTACCACCCTCGGAACAAAACACGCTCAATAGGGTGGAGAGGCACTCTAATTACTGCTCATATCATCGGAAGATTTCACACCCCACTGAGGAGTGCGATGCTTTTAAGACATGGTGGCAGGGATATGTTGCTCATCGGCAACATTTTAAGCGAATGAAATACAGAACTCGTCGGGAGCAGAGAAGTACGACCGAAGGACACAAAAGAACTACCGGTAACTGTTATACGGTCAACATCGGAGGATCTCAAGTGCTCACATTCGGGAGCGATTCTGACGAGGAAATGGCTCTGGGCCCTCTCTTTAAAGAATCCATCTTAGGGAAAGAGGAAGAACCAGAGGTCTGCGAAAACATTCAGCTGCGCAATCGCACGCTCCCGGAAAAGAATCTCGGACCCGCAACTAGAAAAGATAAGGGAAAGGAAAAGGTCGTTGAGGATATCGCCTTAGATGACCAAGTTATGAAAGAGCTGACTGCTAAGGACCCGCCTAAGAAGAGTAAGGTGGACTACAACATCCTAGCGCACCTGAGGAAACTACCCTCGTAGCTCAGCATTCTTGACGCCCTCTTATTATCAAAAGAAGCGAGAGATTCATTAATCAAGGCGCTGCAAGAGCCCGAGCAATTCCAAGCCTTCCTCGCCGAAGAAAGGATGAAGGATGAACTGGAAGAAGTACGCACGGCCGATGTCACGTTCGGTGATGAAGACCTTCTCCTTGGGACGTGCGACCACAACCGTCCCTTATATGTCTCCGGATACTGCCACAACATCAAGATAGGCAAAATCCTTGTTGATAACGGATCCTCCGTCAATCTCCTTAATGTTCGGGTGTTGAGGAAAATCTGCATGAGCGTTTAGCACCTCGCTCGTGATAAAATTACTATCTCCGGCTTCGACTCCCAGTCGTCACGAACTCTCAGATCTGTGATATTAACATTATGCTTCGGACTACTCGTCATGGATATTAAGTTTCACGTCATTGACGTCAAGACCTGCTACAATGCTCTACTCGGTCGTCCCTGGTTACACGAGTACAACATCATCCCTTCTACACAACATCAGTGTATGAAGTATTTCAAGGATGGTCTTGAGTATACCGTAACAGGAGAGCTGAACACCTTCTCCGTGAACGAAGTCCGCAAGTACGAAGATGCAAAATACTTTTTGCCAGATTTCGAGGACACAGAGAGGTGTCGCAAACCGGAGAACAAAGTCGCCGCCACCATTCCTGTTTTCGGGAGTGATACCGAAGAAGAAGAAGAGATAGTTTACGCTGGGCCGTCTCGACACAACAACCTGGGGCCGTCCGCCCCCATATTGATCTTCGGAAGCGACTCAGAAGATGAGGTTAATGCTGTGTTCTCCAATCGGCCGTCAATACAAGCATTCCCTGGTGACGATCAGAGTTTGCAAATTACCATGATTCCGCAGGAGCACTACAAAGACTTTGACGCACTTGAAGCTTACAATGTGCAAGACCTGCAAACATTTTACGTCCCTCCCAGGCGAAAAGGCGATCCTATTCTATCGGTCCACGGAAACAAGAGTGGAGAAAGAAATTTGGCACGACGCAGATACTACGCTTGACAGGCTCCAACCCATCCGTTTGCCCAGATACTACACGAACGGACTAAAAAGGCTATTGAAGCGCCAAGGGGTACCTTCAAAACAGACTATTCAACAAGCTCGGTTCTACAAAAGGATTTGGGATGTCCCTGGGACTCAGCGCAAGTTGCCCAACGGGAGAATGGAGATGCTTGGGCTTCGATATGTGAGATCCGGGAAACGAGAACGAGTCCACGGTAGCTACGCCATATATAACTTCGATGAAGAAGAGGATGCCCTGTCAGAAAACGCTGACCCCGTATCAAAACTAGATCCCGCAATCAAGATGCCGAGTCCGTCATTTGAAGAACGAATGGACAAGCTTATCAGGAAAGCGGGTCTAAAAGCTCGGGACGACCATAATCGCGAAATGGCCATCTACGAGAAAGTCAGGACGCAACGTCTTTTTCAACAGGCTGCAAAAGACAAAAATACTCCTCCCTGTCAACCTGCTGTGCAAAAGGCCCGACGCAGAAGCAGAAATAAGTCAAAAAGCGGAAAAGGGATTCGACAACGACAACGCGGGATCAAATAGTCATGTGATCGGGAATTGCGCGGTCCGGATTTGTCCCTCATGAAGAAGATGAGTCGAGCGTATTCTTTCCCTCAAGACAAGACGAAGAAGATACTTGACCTCGCTTTAAAACATCGAATGATTACACTTCCAGAGTCTAAGCACCCTGAGCAAGTTAACAAGGTCCCTCAATCGGGTTATTGCTCTTATCACCAAACCATAGGACACCCTCTCGAAGACTGCTTCACCTTCAAGAACTGGGCCGAAGATCAGTATCAGCTCGGCAAGTTCGCTCTATCTGACAGTTGGAGGGTAACGCCGCCACAAAAACACGAACCCAAAGCTACAAGAGCAGAACCAGATCCACGTCGGTCTTGGAAGCGAGTTCGTACTTGTCATATGATAGCAATATCAAAAAGGGAGCCCGAGAATATGGATGACCTTCCTTGGTGCTTCGAAAACAGCGATGACGAGGTGATCTCAGAATTTCCACCAGCGCCGAAAGAGCTGGAAGATGGAATACATACCACCGCAGATAACCTCAAGAAAATCGACTTAGGGACGGCAAACGACCCACGACCGACATTCGTCAGCGAGCTACTATCTGAAGAAAGGGTGGCTGCGTTAAAAGACGTGCTTATACAGCATAGAGATTGCTTCGCATGGAACTATTCTGAAATGCCAGGTTTAGATCCAGAAATTGCTATGAATAAATTGGCGATATCCTCGGACGTTAAGCCAGTCAAACAGGCGCCGAGAAGAATAGGGCTCGAGCTTGAGATGAGCATCAACGCCGAAGTCAAGAAGTTAATCGATTCTGGGTTTATCCAGGAAGTTCGGTATCCTGACTAGATCGCCAACATTGTTCCGGTGATGAAGAAGAATGGGACAGTGCGCATATGCGTGGACGTCCGGGATCTCAATAAAGCTTGCCCGAAGGAGGATTTTCCAGTACCGGTCACCGAGCTGATGATAGATAACACGTCCACTCACGAGGTTTTCTCTTTCATGGACGGCTCATCACGATACAATCAGATAAAGATGCACCCCGAAGACCAGAAGCACACCGCTTTCCGGACTCCTCTGGGTATATTTTGCTACAAAGTTATGCCCTTCGGTTTAAAGAACGCCGGTGCCACCTATCAGAGGGCCATGACGAAGATCTTCTATGACCTCATACATGAAATCGTCGAATGCTACATCGACGATCTCGTGGTGAAAAGAAAATCGTACGAGGAGCATTTAGAGCATCTGAAGACCGTGTTTCAACGCCTTCGGCAATACAACTTGAAGATGAACCCTCTCAAATGCATGTTCGGGGTATCCTCAGGTAAGTTCCTAGGGTTCATCGTCCGGCACCGGGGTATCGAGATAGATCCGTCGAAGATCAAGGCGATCATGGAAATGCCACCGCCAAGGACTCTTAAACAATTACGGTCTCTCCAAGGGAAACTCGCATACATCCGGCGATTTATAGCCAACCTTTCAGGCAAGTGCCGCCCTTACAGTCACCTGATGAGGAAGGGAACCCCGTTCGTCTGGGATCACAAATGCCAAGGCACACTGGACGAGATCAAGCAGTACCTGCAGAACCCGCCGGTGTTGGCTGCTCCGGTCAAGGGAAAACCTCTTATTCTTTATACCACAACCCTCGAAGGTTCCTTAGGCGCATTATGGGCACAAGAGAATGACCAAAGGAAGGAGAGAGCGCTCTACTATTTAAGTCAAGTCCTACTAGGGGCAGAAAGCAATTATTTCCCCATCGAAAAGCACTGCCTGGCGTTGATCTTCGCGATAACGAAACTCCGGCACTATGCGTTGGCGCATGAAGTTCGTCTCATTTCGAAGGTGGACCCCCTTAAATATTTGATGTCGAAGGCCATATTGACGGGGCGACTCGCTAAATGGGCCCTACTCTTGATGGAGTTCTCGATAACCTATCAGCCTCTCAAGGCAGTGAAAGGCCAGGCCATTGCCGACTTCCTCGCTGAACATCCGATACCTGCCGATTCTCCTCTGAATTGCGATCTGCCAGACGAACATGCGTTTGACACGATCAACGGAAGTAGTACCCGGTGGGAACTCTATTTCGACGGAGCGTCTTCCATGAAGAAGCGCAAACAAAATACGCCTATAATCAAATCGGGGGTAGGCCTCATCTTCGTAACCCCACAAGGAGGGATAATGCGCTTCGCTTTCTCCTTGACAGAGCCGAAGACGAACAATGAAGCCGAATACGAAGCTTTGATAGCAGGCCTTGAGATCGCCATCGACATGGGGATTGAGAACCTCCTCATATACGGAGACTCCCAGCTGGTCGTTAGTCAAGTAAACGGCGACTACCAGACGTGCAAGCCAGAGCTGGTGAAGTATGGCGAGAGAGTACAGCGATTGCGGACTCAAATTCCCTCCTACATGCTGGAAAGCATACCGCGTGTAGAAAATAGCAAGGCAGACGCATTGGCCAAGCTCGCTAAAGAACTGGCTGAATAGAACCTCGATGACGTCAGAATCGTGGTACAAAGCCGTCGGGTCCTTACCCCAGCAGAAATGTCTCCGGAATCATCCGAAGAAAAGGGAGTGACCGAGCAAATGACTATGCAAATAAAGGACCAAGAGAAGGCTGAAGATTGGAGAGAAGTCTTCATAGACTACTTCAAATCCCATCGAACGCCTGAAGATGCGTCCTCAAGAAATCAGCTTATGAAACGAGCTCTGTCTTTTGCCTTCGTCAATGATACTCTGTACAAGAGGTCGTTTGATTCTCTGTGGTTGAGATGCCTGGGATCTGACGAAGCAAAAAGAGTCATTCAGGAAGTTCACGACGGACTCTGCGGTTCTCGCCAAGCAGGCCCGAAAATGAAGTTGAAGATTAAACGAATGGCCTACTATTGGCCCACGATGATCCAGGACTGTCTCGAGTATGCGAAGCAATGCCACTCGTGCCAGATTTATGGGGACTTTATCCATCAACATCCAAATCCGCTACATCCAACGGTGGCTAGCTGGCCGTTCGAAATGTGGGGGACTGACATAATCGGCCCCATCGAACCAACGACGTCAAGAGGACATCGATTCATTTTGGCGACAACTGGTTACTTCTCCAAATAGGCAGAAGCAGTACCACTGAGGGAAGTGAAGACGGAGAATATCCCCCATTTCTTCAAGACGCATGTCATTTATCGGTTTGGAACTCCGCGACGGATTATCTCCGATAACAGGCCAGCCTACAGAAGCCATAAGATCAGCCGCTTCGCGCAACAACACAACATAAACTGGAGATATTCCTCAGTGTATAATCCCCGAGCCAACGGTCTAGCTGAGGCTTTCAACAAGACCTTGATGAAGATCGTGAAGAAGACGGTGTCCCGAAACAAGAAGGACTGGCACGAGAGATTGCAAGAACCTCTCTGGGCGTATCGAACTACGTTCAAGACAGCCACGAACACAACGCCATACGCGTTGGTATTCGGTACAGAAGCAGTACTCCCCCTCGAGATAGAGTTACCCTCTTTACGAGTAGCAGTCCACTACGAGCTGACAAATGAAGAAAATGCTCACCTTCGGCTTGAGGAGCTTGACGCCCTTGATGAAACCCGGCTCATAGCGCAACAAAATCTGGAGGCTTATAAAGCAAAGATGATGCGCTCATATGAAAGATTGACCAGGCCGAGGACATTCCGCCAAGGCGAACTCGTGCTAGTGGTCAAAAGACCTATGATCCCCAATCGTGCCAAGCGGGAAAAATTCGAGCCGAACTATGAAGGCACGTACATCATAGACAAGGTCTACCAGGGCGGAGCCTATCTACTCATGGATATGCACGGTGAAAGACCTTTCAGGCCAATAAACGGCCGCTTCCTGAAGAAATACTACGCTTGACGGGTTAAGGCCTAGGTCAATGATAGATGACGACAACCATGTCCGCTCGCTATCTTCTTAAGCCCGAACTCTATAAGTAGTAACCGGCCTTCTTCAACAACGGACCGAAACGTCCTTAAACTAATAACGGACCGAAACATTCTTAAACTAATAACGGACCGAAACGACCATTAAGCTAACAATGGACCACTATGTCCTAAAACTGGTTGTTGACCGAGATGTCGATAAACTACGGTAGATTGCAGCATCTCAAAGCCGATACAAAAAAAAATAATAAAAATATAATAAAAATAAAAACGGTATGTCCATAAGCGAAATGGGCACGGATGAAAACCCGAAAGGGCTCCGTGAGTAAAAACAGCAGGGCTACCGGCGAGTGTTTGTGAAAACCCGAAAGGGCGCAATCTCGTTAAAGGACACTTGCAGGGTCCTCACGACCTTGTAAGGAGAAACCACCCGCGTGAGATCCTTACGACTCATAAGGGAGCAACACACTTAGGAGTCCTTACAATTCCTAAGGAGAAATTACACTTGCGAGATCCTCACGACTCGTAAGCAGAACTCTCTTATGAGACCCTCACGGCTCATAAGATTTGAAAGTCTTAAGTTACAGAAACCTGAACCTGTTCTTAAGCAAACCCCCCCCATAACCTTCGATATTGCCCTACAAGCGGCTTAATTCTGACCCTTGTATACAATCCACGGGCGCGAATAAACATTTCCCTAACAAAGTCCCACCAGCGACTAGGGATATGCTCACACGGTAAACAATCCTTGTGAGTCCTCTCGACTTATAAGGAGAAAACCCGTTTGTAAGATCCTTACGACTTACGGAGGAACATTCACTTAGGAATCCCCACGATTCCCAAGGAGAAAACACACCTACAAGATCCTCACGACTTGTAGGGAGAAATACCTTTGTGAGACCCTTACGGCTCATGAAGTCAAAAGCCTTAGTCGACGGGACCCTTAACCCTGTTTACTAAGCCACCTTTGTTCAACATCGACAGAGGCAATGATGATTAGCTCCTGGAAATATCCTAGTTGTAGCGGTGTTGATGCCAAAATCGGTGTCTAAATCCAAGCTTGCAGTGAAAAGCCAGCAAGCCACACATGCATACGAAATAGACGAAATGATGGGGCAACTTGTAATAAAAAGCAGCAAGTAAAAATGTATGCATGAAAAATAGCCGAAATGATTGGGCAACTCGCAATAAAAAGCAGCGAGTAAAGATAAAAAAATATAGCCGAAGTGATTGGGCACCGCGAAAAATAGCCGAAATGATTGGGCAACTCGCAATAAAAAGCAGCGAGTAAAGATAAAAAATATAGCCGAAATGATTGGGCACCGCGAAAAATAGCCGAAATGATGGAGCAATCGCGACCTTCGCGATATAAAAGCTGAAATGATAGAGCATCGTGGGAAAAGAAATAAAATAAAAATGAAAGTTTTGCCATACAAGTGATGCTACATCAATCCCTGTATAAAATCCAGGGGCGCAAACGAAGAAGGAATCACACTCCTCCTCCCCAGGTTTCATCAGAAGAAGAAACCAAATCTCGATGGATCACAGACAGCCTAGAGATCTTCTCAACACTCGTCTCATTACAGCAGACACAACATCAAGCAAAACGGAACAGCGGCAACTCCCAGTTCCATGACTCGGCAATGTACTCCCACTGAGAGTCAAATCCCAACTCCGTGAAATACGGATATAATCAACAAAATTCTTGGTCACGTGGAACGCGGATAACGTCACTCTTTGACCCCGTAGAAAACGTCCAGAGCGGATCCTGGTCCTCGCAGAGCACGGCAGTGAACCCGTGTGAAGTATCCAGAGCGGATACTGGTCCTCGCAGAGCACGGCAGTGAACCCGTGTGAAGCATCCAGAACGGAGCCTAGTCCTCGCCGAACACGGCAGTGAACCCGTGTGAAGCATCTAGTGTAAAATTCCTGGTCACGTGGAACGCGGATAACGTCACTCTTTGACCCCATGGAAAACGTCCGGAGCGGATCCTGGTCCTCGCAGAGCACGGCAGTGAACCCGTGTGAAGCATCCAGAGCAAATCCTGGTCCTCGCAGAGCACGGCAGTGAACCCGTGTGAAGCATCCAGAGCAGAGCCTAGTCCTCGCCGAACACGGCAGTGAACCCGTATGGAGCATCTAGTGCAAAATTCCTGGTCACATGGAACGCGGATAACGTCACTCTTTGACCCTGCGGAAAACGCCCAGAGCAGAGCCTGGTCCTCACAGAACACGGCAGTGAACCCGTGTGAAGCATCCAGAGCAAAATTCCTGGTCACGTGGAACGTGGATAACGTCACTCTTTGACCCCGTGGAAAACGTCCAGAGCGGAGCCTGGTCCTCGCTGAACACGGCAGTGAACCCGTGGGAAGCATCCAGAGCAAAATTCTTGGTCACGTGGAACGCGGATAACATCACTCTTTGACCCCGCGGAAAACGCCCAGAGCGGAGCCTGGTCCTCGCAGAACACGGCGGTGAACCCGTGTGAAGCATCCAGAGAAAAATTCCTGGTCACGTGGAACGCGGATAACGTCACTCTTTGACCCCGCGGAAAACGCCCAGAGCGGAGCCTGGTCCTCGCAGAACACGGCAGTGAACCCGTGTGAAGCATCCAGAACAAAATTCCTGGTCACGTGGAACGCGGATAACGTCACTCTTTGACCCCGTGGAAAACGTCCAGAGCGGAGCCTGGCCCTCGCTGAACACGGCAGTGAACCCGTGTGAAGCATCCAGAGAAAAATTCCTGGTCATGTGGAATGTGGATAACGTGACTCTTTGACCCCATGGAAAACGTCCAGAGCGGATCCTGGTCCTCGCAGAGCACGGCAGTGAACCCGTGTGAAGCATCCAGAGCGGAGCCTAGTCCTCGCCAAACGTGGCGGTGAACCCGCGTGAAGCATCTAGTGCAAAATTCCTGGTCATGTGGAACGCGGATAACGTCACTCTTTGACCCCGCGGAGAAGGCCCGGAGCGGAGCCTGGTCCTCGCCGAACATGGCAGTGAACCCGTATGAAGCATCCAGAGCAAACATCAGACTGTGGAGTCCTTAAAATCCACGGACTATGATGTCCTTAACCTCGACCGTAATGTCTTAAAACTAACGATCAACCATGATGATTCTAGACTAATTTTACCTTGGTTAAAGGGTATATCTCTTCACTCCTTTGATATTTGGCATTGTAATTCCTCAACGTCTTCAAAGAGGTGACGGGTCCCAGTAACCACACGTTTCGTGGACTGTGGAGTCCCTAAATCCACGGACTAAGAGGTCCTTAACCTTGACCGTGATGTCTTAAAACTAACATCGGACTGTGGAGTCCTTAAATCCACGGACTATGATGTCCTTAACCTTGACCGGGATGTCTTAAAACTAACGTCAGACTGTGGAGTCCATAAATCCACGGACTAGGATGTCCTTAACCTTGACCGGGATGTCTTAAAACTAACGTCGGACTGTGGAGTCCTTAAACCCACGGACTATGATGTCTTTAACCTTGATCGTGATGTCTTAAAACTAACATCGGACTGTGGAATCCTTAAATCCACGGACTATGAGGTCCTTAACCTTGACCGTGATGTCTTAAAACTAACATTGGACTGTGGAGTCCTTAAACCCATGGACTATGAGGTCCTTAACCTTGACCGCAATGTCTTTAAACTACGATACCCTGAAAACCATCCCAAACCAACCCTTGACCCCGTGAAATACGGATAAGGGCGACCCCACCCAGCACTTGCGGGTCCTCACGACCTGTAAGGAAGAAAACTCTCTTGTAAGATCCTTACGACTCTCAAGGGAAAATCCGCTTAAGAATCATCACGATTCTTAAGAGGAACTTACACCTACGGGATCCTCTCGACCTGTAGGGAGAAAAAACTCTTTATGAGACCATCACGGCTCATAAAGCTCAAAAGTCTTAGGAGACAGATCTTAACCCTGAATCCTAAGCCATCGCTGCCATGCAAAGAGACCAAGATAAATTGTCCGCAGAGCACATTCAATAAAAAGGAGAGACACCATTGAGAAGAAAAATATGTCTTTATTCATAAACCAAAATGGATACAAAGTACAATCCATGAAAGAACAAAAAGAAAATACTCTCATTCAGGAGTATGTACAAAAAGAAAGGAAAAGATACAAGTTTTCAAGCCGGCGGGCGATTTAGCTATTTTGCTAGCTCATCCTTCTTTTGCTGGGCCACAGCTTCATGATTCAGGATCGCCAGAAGACGGGCCTCCTCCTGAGCCTGCTAGGCCTGATATGAGGCGAGCCGGCCTTCGAGCTCTTTCTCGGTGGCCTTGTGACCCTCGACCCTTTCACGAGTGAACACGACAGCCTTATCAAGAGCCACCACCTCTTTGATAGACTCTTGAAGCACCCGCCAGAGTTCATACGCTTTATAGGCTTTGACTGTGAGGCTGGTTTGAAGCTCGCTCAATGCCTTAGAGGCCAGCTCCCTCTCCGAGAATTTGCGGCCGAGCCTCTTCTCACATGATGCCATGTTTGCCGCGCACCGCGCTATCAGCCCCCGCAAGTCCGCCTTTGCAGCCACGGCCTCCGAGGAAAGGCGGGAACACTTAAGGGCGTGCAAGAAATCCTCCACCTGCCGACAGAACTCCACCCAGATTCGCACCACCTCTTTGCTATGGTAGGTAGCAAGAAAAGGAAGAGAACCGTTAGCTTCAGCGGCAAAAGCTTCAGCTGTGGTTGCGCTGCCAGCACGAAGCTGCTCGATCAAAGACGACAAGGAGACAAGGCTTAACTAGGCCAGGCGCTCTGAGGCTCGCAAAGCATAGGGGCCGGGCGGCATGGCGATACGCGATTCCAGCGCTATGGGGGATGGCAAGGCTGTTCGGATTTGAAAAATGTCAGTAAAACTCTTAAGCAAAGGAATAAGTGGGACTATGTTGAAATGTCACTCACCTACGGTCATGCAAATAGGAGCTGAAGGTTCCCCTGGCCCTTCAAGGACCTCAACCTCGTCATCGGCCTCCAAAACTGTAGAGAACATCAATGTCAATACGCAAAATAACAGCGATGCTATAAGAAATGGCGAACGACACTAACCTTGTCCAGATGAGAGGACGATGCGTTGAGGGGATATCGCCTGCGGAACTGCCATCTCCAACAGACGCTGAAACGATTGCCGGGGAGACAAATCAGCGATAGAGGCTGCCAGCCCACGCAATTCTGAGAAAACAAAAGAGTTCAGACAACAGATAGATGGCTAATCTAAAATGTAGAAGGTTACCTTTAATACTCCTCCCATTCTGAGTTGGGAGGATGGCGGCTTCAACGGCCTCCGCCGTGATCTCCGGCTCCAGCAAGGGGAGGGTAGTCCCGACTACCTCTCCTCCAGCCTCTGGGCCGCCCGCGGGAAGAGTCGCTAGGGTGGTAACCCCCAAAGGAGCCTCTACCAAAGGAGCAAGTGCTCCATGACCAGGAACCGCCACTAAAGGCTCTATCGCAAGAGGAACAGCCTCGTCAGCCCCCTCCACATCGAGCAAGGATGCATCGGGAATGTCAACAGGCTTTAGCTTTAACAAGCCCATAGGGACCTCCCCCATCGCCAAGGACTCTGCATAATCCACACAAGAATCAGAATACATATATACGGGCATAAACAATCTAAAAAACTGCAAAGAAGTATAAAAAAAACATACCAATGCGCGGAGAAGCCTTCAATATGGCATCTTCAAGCCGATGCTCCTTCTCAAGGAGGCGTGCTCGCCGGGGATCGAGGGTGGACTCGTGGCCGCCGGTCCATAAGGAAAGCGCGTCCGCGGCATCCTCCGAAGCGGCCTGCTTCAGCGCCCTTTCTCCCCACTCCTCCAAAGGGCCAATAAACCGCCGCCGGATCCATGAGGGGTCTTCATAGAAGATTACGACATGATAAGCTTTCTTGGGAACCCTTGCGTTCTGAGACTCGTCTTTAGAACGCCGTATGGCCTCAGCCAACTGTATGGCTTCTTCGGCGGCCGAACTCGGGAAAAGTAGTCCAGCATCTGATTCCTGCAGGGCCAACGGCTCATCCTCAAGAATGGGCTCAGACTCTGTTAAAGAGTCGAACAAGTTAGTAGCAACCTTCCTTCGACGCTTGGACCCAGAGCCGGTCGCCGAGGACGACCGCTTCCTTCCCCGCGAAGCCTTAGTGCGGCGTCGGCCCATGTCACCCTCAACACCCTCATCCCTGTCACCCTCACCCGGTGCCACAACCGAGGATGACACCGCCATTGTCAATGCCGCAGGGGGCGGTGCTGCCTCGGGTGGTGGCGCTGTTACCGGAGCCCGTTTACCCCGTGACCGAGTACCCAGGGGCCTACCAGCTGTTGGGGTAAGATCCACTCCCGACTATCCCGGAATAAGCGCTGTGCCGGTATCCCTCAGAGGAAAGAGGACCGGGGCGTGCGGTCGCAGCGTAGCTCTCGTGGCCAGAACCTGAGTAGGGGCACCGTGGCCGAGAAGTACTCTTCTTTCCTCAATAATAATCGGGTTGACCCGATGAAGATACCAGCCCGTGAACGACCCCACGCACCGGGGCATGTAATCACCATCGGGGATCATGAACTGGGAACCGGTGTTCAGCCTCAGAAAGTGGTGGGCGGCATCTTGAACGGCCTCGAGCGAAGGAATCGGCGCGACTATGAAAGCCTCAAACGGGACGCCCTGATCATAGCCAAACTGCGGGGCAAAGCGATGCATCATAAAGAGGGCCGCACTATCCTGACGGAATACCAGGTAACCCGGTCTGATTGCATATAAGCGCACGGCCTCCTGGGGCTTCAAAGAGGGCGCGTTATCTATTGACCGGTCCCAAAGCGGCTGAGCTGAACCCGCGGAAGAAGATAAGACCCGATCATTAAAAACCAACCCGCCAGCAGTAGTATAAGGAGAAATCAACGCCCGAATAGCCCCGAATTGAGTCGGGTCAGCGGCAGAAGCATCCACCAATCGCATAAGCCGCGGGAAGGTATAGGCGTCGTAGAATGTGGGCCTTTGATGCATAGCAAAAGCACCCAAGATGTGCATTTCGATCCAAGACGTAAAGTAGTGAAGCGAGAAATTTACCACATCTACGCCAGGGGTGCAAGTATTAGCTGCAGCGCCCAACCCGTGATAGAGATGCGCCAATGCCGGGATGCCAACGGCCAGCTGCGTTCCTTCCGCTATACGGTGAGCCGGGTAGATGACCGAAACTCTCATAAAACGGCGATGCATAGGGATGACAAACCAGTTGAGCCAGATACAGATGAACCCAACGAAGAACGTCTCCTCATCCATGCTGGGAGCTGCAATGGATTCGAAAGACATCGGTGACATTATGGGGATGTAGTACTGTGGTAGATCCGATTCATTGGTCGGCAGCTTCTTCGGACCAAACCCAAAGGGGTCTTTGATATTTGCGAACTTCGGAGCTGTCTTTGACAAGAAGTCCTCACGAAGGAAGCAGGCAATGAAGCTCTTAAAAGTAACGCCCTGCTCCTCATATTCGGTGAACAATCGGTCAAAGATACCTAACGCCTTGATCAAACTAGGATGCTTGTGGCGGACGGTGTTCTCAGCAGACAAATAGTCAAGCGGTGTGGGCTCGGGCTCAAAGACGTATTCATCAGAAGGCAACAACTCCTCATAAAGTGTCCCTCGAATTGGCAGCCCCGAGATCTCATAAAATTCCCCCAAAGAGATCGAAACCTCTCTGTCCCCCAGAAGAAAAGTGTTGGTGGGGAGATTCCATTGATTCAAGAACGCCTTAACCCACCAGACATGCGGGGATTGATAATGGAAGAGCGACGCATATATCGCCTGGTAAAGCCTGACCTTCTGCAGCCGCGCACGATGGGTAGCAAGGATATAGCAAGCCCAGAGGAGGTAGCCCGTGGGGTATCGAGGAGTAAGCCCTATCTAATAAATCTGTCCCTATGGGTGGGCCTCACCCTGGAAAATGCGTCGCCCCAGGATATCTATAGCTGGGATCGGATGGTTCGGGATACCGGTTGTCGAAGGCTCGAGCCGTCCCGTTGGAGTCCAATTTGGCATCTCCACAGCGAAAACCGTCCTCGAAGAGTCCATCGGCAAGAACGGGAAAGTGGGTTCTGTCGGCGCTTCGCAGAGGAAACTCCGGCGACCCTAGATGATATGGCTGTACCAAGTTCCCCATAGAAGTAAGCTAGTACAGTTCGGGTCATGAGCCCGGATCATCGCCATCGCTTCCTCATCATATGGTGACTGAGGAAAAGCGGCCCCTGAGCGAGTGAAGGGAAAGTGCGGAACAGAAGCCATCACACCTGAAACAAAGTAAAGGAAAACTGTCAAAACTGAAGCCAGCAATATATATATAGATATGTATATATATATATATATATATATATATACATACATGAGCATAAATATATGAAGACAGTTGAAGAAAGCGACAGAGGACTTGTTTGGTAGGACCATTAGTTACAAAACATGGGGGTCCCACGAAATCAAGATAACGGCTGGCTAATGATGAGGCACAGCAACTATAACGAGACAAAGGGGAATATTCTCATTAAATAAGCAGTGGGTTTCATGTGACCCTACACATTCCCCTAAAAGACAAATCCATCTTGGGCTCTGTGATGAATCAAAAAGAATCAAGGGAATTAAATTCCCAAAGACCAACAGTGTAAACTGCTTGTGGATTGTGAAGAAGATGACTCAAAGCAAGAAAACCCATGAAGGTCTTTAGGAAGAACTTGGTTCTTCATAGGAATTAAATTCCTTTTTTTTTGAAAAAGGGAATTAAATTCCCAGAAAATGTGGTTCCAGAGCCAGAGCTCCTTGGAGATGGAATTAAATTCCATGGAAGGGACAACCGACACCATCATCTCCCTAAAGGTTAAAGAAACCCTAAGAGATCTACAGTTTGAAAATTAGATGGTTTTCTGTTCTTGTGGAAGAACTTAAACTAAAAAGAAAGATGTGTTTTTGTCAAAGGGAAAAACCCTTGATCTGGATTTAAAATCCGGTGCTGATTTTTGTGAAAGTCCTTCGGTCGCTCAAGATGATTACCTGAGGAAAAGGAATCAGTCAACAGAGTTAAACTCTGGAAAATGTTTGAAACAGAGAACTAAGCTCTGGAAACGAGAATTAAATTCTCAGAAAGAAAAGTATGCAAGGAGGAAAATGAGCAAAGTGGAGGCGCTTCTGAAAAGACATGGGCATTTATAGGATGGGATGGAAAACGTTTCATCTACCCTACTCCCAAGGCAGATCCAACGGTCACAAAAGTGACAGCGTTGCACTCACGTGCAGACACGTGAGAGCAACGCTGTGGGGGCATTTGTTCCCTGATTAAAAATCAGGAAAAGATTCAGAAGAGGCATCACGTGCTCACACGTGACCAGTGGTCACGTGTTGGCACGTGATAGTTAAGCAGCGGCCAGAGAACAGAGCGCAGAAGAAGAGAAGCCCATTCCAGGGGTCACGTGCCTACACGTGACCAGGGGTCACGTGCTCACACGTGACCAACGGTCACGTGGCCACACGTGACCGGCTTTAAAAGCCTTATTCTTTAACAGAATTAAATTCTGAGGAAAGATCCTTCAAATCTTTCCAAAATGGAGAAGAATTATATAAAACCGTTGGATTAAGAATCCGAGGGTGATTAAATATCATCAATTTATGGAAAAATCTTGGACAAGGAAAGATTTCCCCCAAATCTCACCGAAATAACAAAGAAATATCTTTGGATTTAAAATCCAATGGTGATTAAAATTCACCTAATAATCTAAAGGCCCAGATCAATGATGAAAATAAATCAAATCTCTCAATAAACAAATCAAATCCCTCAGTGAAAGATTTACTAAACAGATTGATTCTTTTCCTTCTCCTATAAATAGGAGCCAAAGGAGAGAGTTTTAGAGATATACAGAGACAGAGAGAGATAGAGCCTTGGAATCTTGAAAATTCAGAAGGAAGAATTTGATTCTCTGCAAAAGAAAAACCCTAGGTAAGAAAAGAAAAGAGAGGCTTCAAAAAAGAATTTAATTCTCAAAAGAGTTTAACTCTTATATAAAGAAAAGAACTTAGTTCTTTCTCTGGTTGAGGATCTGCAAAGTGCACATCTCCCCATGAATTGAGAATTTGATTCTCATTGGGTTGAGATCCTGCCATGCAGATCTAAAACATAGAGGAGGAATTGAGCTTTGAGAATTTAATTCTCACAGAATGATAGGAATTTTATTCCTTTAAGATAAAATTAGGGTTTAACCCTAGGAATTTAATTCCTTCAGAATGGACAGAACTAGGGTTTAACCCTAATTGAGAACTTAATTCTCTCAAATTTACAGGAATTTAATCCCCTTAAAAAGAAATTAGGGTTTCACCTTATGCCAGAATCTAATTCTTTACATATATGGGGAATTTAATTCCTAAAGAAAAGAAATTAGGGTTTAACCCTATATAAGAATATAATTCTTCAAAAGAAAGAAGGAATTTAATTTCTCTAAAGTTTATTGCTAGGGCTTGACCCTATGAAGAATTTAATTCTTTAAAGATGAACAGATCTTTAAAACATGCAAAGAGTCAGAGTCACGTGTTACCACGTGACCCCTGCAAAGATCCACAGAAAAGAGCTTTGAGGCAACGCCTCACGTGCCCCACGTGACCCCTGGAGCACACAGAGAAAAAGGCAAAAGAAACAGAAAAGAGCTCTAAGGCGCTCTCACGTGCTACCACGTGACCCCTTGGCTGAAATTCTAACAGATAAACACCCAAATTCCCATCACGTGGCAGCACATGATACTTCAAAGTATTCAATACTTTTGACAGAACAAAATAAAGGGAAGCAGTGCGCTCTCACGTGCTACCACGTGACCCCTCTTGCCTTAGTGTTTAACACTAAATTAAAATCTCTGTATCCAGTGTTAACACTGATTTGCTCTCGTGTTCAAACACTAATTTGAAAAAAAAAACTTTATTTGCAGTGTTTAACACTGAATTTTATTTAGTGTTTAACACTAATTTAAAATCTCTGTTCCCAGTGATTAATACTGATTTGCCTTAGTGTTAAACACTAATTTGAAATCTCTATTGCCAGTGTCTAACACTGATTTGCTTTAGTGTTTAACACTAATTTGAAAGCCTTGTTGCTAGTGTTTAATACTGACTATCTTTTAGTGTTAAACACTAACTTGCTAATCTTGATCTCAGTGTTCAACATTGTTGGTCTTTAGTGTTTAACACTAGCTTTAGCCCAATTGGCTAAGTTTCTAGAGGCAAAGCCTCTCATTCAATGAACCAACAGAAGGCCAATACTCCAAACATGATTGGACTTAGCCCAAGCTGGCCATAAGTCCTCAATTCAAACTTAACTGGGCTAATGGGCTCATAATATTATTAATTGGTCTTGGTTCCAAATTGGGCCAAAGACTATTTAATCTACCTTGGTTCAAGGGTACATCTCTTCACTCCTTTGATACTTGGCGTTGTAATTCCTCAACGTCTTCAAAGAGGTGACGGGTCCCAATGACCACACATTGATACGGACTGTGGGGTCTTTAAACTCATGGACTATGATGTCCTTAACCTTGACCGGAATGTCTTAAAACTAACAACGGACTATGATGTCCATAACCTTAACCGGGATGTCATAAAACTAACACCGGACTGTGGAGTCCTTAAATCCTCGGACTATGATATCCTTAACCTTGACCGCAATGTCTTAAAACTAAAATTGGACCGCAATATCTTTAAACTACGTATTGACCGCAATGACACTAAACTAAGCAACAGGGCCCTCTTAATTGCTCTCTTGTTAGATCTAAACGATCCCGTTAAGTTGATCTTAGTCTGAAAATTAGACTAACGTATCCTTAACAAACGTTTAAGTTGATCTTAGTCTCAAATGAGGCTAACGTATCCTTAAACCTAACCCCCAAACCTAAATCTAAGAAAGATACGGATTTGGACTAGTCCACGCCCTACGGGCGACGACATAACTCAGTCTCCGTATACAATCCACGGGCAACCAAACACAAGACAAACACCCACGACACGAAGTGATCATCTGGAGAAGAAGAAAGTTGTTACCGCGATGCGATAGCGTAATTAACTGCAGGGGCTTGCGCCTGCAGGGAAGAGCGTCCCCACAATCAAAAACCCCTCAAGCGAGGGGGAATCTGACGAAGTCTGCTACATCGGACGTATCCGTTTAAACCTTCAATACACGGTGCCATAAATCAACTTAGCATCTTCGGAGAGGTGGACGGATAGCACCAATTAGCATCTGCCCCGAATTTCAGGCAAGACGTCTGTCGCGCCGTCATTCGGAGGGGAACACCTTTGTAGACCGGTCCTTCACTTCAAAAGCTCCTTGTAGTGGTCCCTTCGCTGCGATCATGCAACTCCCGGACTCTTGAAAGGCTTCATGAGAAGAAAGCAACGAACTTGCTTGAAGTCTTCGAGGCCGAAAATGATCTACATCAAGGAGACACTAACCCAAGCTACCCTCTTCACTAATGTGAGATTAGTAAAGCTAACACCCTATACTAAAGTGCTAATCTAGTAGAGAATGATGAAATAGGATTTTTGCTCACATTGGATTTCTTTTTCTCACTAAAGTTTCTCACTTGATCAAGATCTAGAGAGCTCTTGAGTTTTGAAGAGGAAGATGATGAGAGATAATGTTGTGAGTGAGAATAACAACCGTGGGTGAAAAAATATCTAATATGTCTCATGTAGAGACTAAACCATGAGTTAAGATAATGGTTGGGTTAACAAATATCTAGTATAAAACAAAACTAGTGGACTAGTCAATGGGTCTCCAAGCTTCTCAAAGCTTCATGCCATGTGACTATTATCCAACTAATAATTGATTTAAACTAAATAAATAGACCCTACAATATTTTTATCATGGTGTAAGTCTCATACACCCATGTAGCTTGTATCATCAACCATGACACAAAATAAAACACAATTAATATATATCATATATATATTAAGTGTGCACATGTGAGAAAAATAAATGTTTAAGTGAGCTAATATTAGTTAATGTAAATTAATATATCAAATATATATAATTATACATTAAATCATTAAATCAACACTTGATTTAATAATCCGGTTATATCTCATATGACCGACTAATATTATTTCTATCATTATATCGAATCAATACTTGATTCGATAACCCGGCTATATCACATATAACTGACCGATACAGTATCGACTTTTCGAATCAACATTTGATTCGATAACCCGGCTATATCACATATAACCGATCGATACTTTATATCGCGAGAATAGAGTGCGGTATCACATACTCGTATTAATCCCGGTCCCGCATATATCACATATGTGCTCCTACTTCGTTTTGCCTGAGCCAGTGAAACCTCTGTGTGGGACTCTAAAGACTCGTCAATACGTCGGTAGTAGGTGATGATCACATCAAGCACCCACAAGCCGTCAGCGGTACTAGCTGGACGTAACGGCTACCCGGGTATTGAACGATCAGAAAATCAGCAAGCAAGCCCGCACTAACTCCTGCAAAAGCCTGGCAGTAACACTACCGTACAGTCCGGTCTCTTCGTATGATATGTCACATATCATCGCCTGGGGGTGGTAAAACGTCAGACCCCAATAGCCTGATAAGTCATGCCGATGCAAGGTCCATAACAGTTCGAGAAACTACTGATAACACTTACCAGTAAATCTCAGCAACCCTGGCCAAGGATTTCATATTATGGCCAATCGAGCATAGCGCAACATCAACTCCCAATACCGGGAGAGACGAATTCACTCCTATCGCTCATTGCCTCCATGTGACTCGGGAATGTACCCAAAAACCACCTTTTTGTACGATCTCTTGACCGTGGTATGGTGGAAATCAAAGCACAGTGGGAATCACACGAGACTCTATGACGATCTCTGGTCGACAAACTAATCTGTACCAGTATCACCAGAGAACTGCTATCTGACGATAGGTATAATACCATCTAGGAGTTCTCGGCGAGTCCATTCAGTGTACCCAGTCTCCACTGAGCACCCGTATACCATCTTTGATGTCAAACACTAATGGATGTGGGATCATCCATCGCCCATCATATGGGTCAAGATGCGTATACGCTAGTCTACTCTAGAGCATCGACCCTGTCTCGATACTCCCTCGACTAGGAACAATTATAGAGTGTACTTGTCGACTATCCCTGGCCCCACTAGTATGATCTCCATCATAGTCCTGGGTGTCAAGTACACATCCTAAAGGGCTTTGTCAACATGTGAGAGCAAGACAGCATCACGTATACAAGTCAACATGTTAATACAAAGAGCAACCAGATAGCATACTATCATATCGAGCAAGAAAGTCCTCCTTATATATGTCCAAGCATCCACTATAATATACATCCCATGTACAGTAATGGTCTCTAGGGCATACATACAACTAACAATCTCCCACTTGCACTAAAGCCATTTGTCGCAGTATCACATACTTAACAATATAGCAGTGGTTGTAGTATCCAATACTCAACCATCCCAAAATCTCTCAAATTGTATTTGGGAAAGCAGGCCTTGGTGAGTGGATCCGCCATGTTAACCTCAAAATCTACTCTCCTTATCTCGATCCGTTGGAGATCAACCATCTCTCTGATCAGGTGATACTAGTCTCAGAATATGTCCGGATCGCTGATGGGACCGGTGTTCCTAGGCAAAAGCCACAACTCCATTATTGTCACAATAATAGTTATTGGACGCTCAATGGTAGGAACCTTGCTCATCTCATGAACAAGTAATGTCCAGACAACCTCTTTAGTAGTATCGTTGGTAGCAATGTATTAAGCCTTTATCGTCTAGTATGCCACGATATCTAGCTTAGAACTCTTCCAATCATACCGTCCCTCTACTGAGGGTAAAGACAATGCCTGTGACTGACTTTCAGTCGAACTTATCACTCTGGAAGCTGGAACCAAGAACTTTTTTGTAGTGCTTCTCAAGTACTTAAGAATGTCCTCCACAGCTGTCCAGTTATTCTCCCAAGATCCAATTGATTCCTGATCACTACACCTAGTGAGTCATCTACATCTGGTCTGGTACATAATATCGCATACATGATAGAGCCTACTGCCGAAGCATAGGGTATCCCTTACACGCGAGTGATCCATGAGTAAGTGGGCGAACCACCACACTTAGAATCCTCCATAGTAAACCCCTTTAGTATGGTGTTAATATACCTGGATTTGGGACACTCCCGACATCCACATAGATCTATCACCATAGATCATAATCCACAAGATGTAGTAGGTATCATCCAGATCTTATATTGAGAATCCTCGTGATAAGAGGAGCTTGACCGAGTGTAGCACAGGAAACACTTTCCTATCAAGAGTATGTCATCTACGTACAATACGTGGAAGACAACCTTACTCTTTACAATCTTCTTATATATACAAGGTTCATCTACTATTTTGATGAAGTCAATCTCTTTGACTACCACATCAAAATAGGTGTTCCAACTCCGCGATGCTTGCATTGATCCTGATGGACTTAAGCATAGCTTTGAAAGTGTCAACTTTTCCATCTACACCAAGAATCTTCTAAAGATCCATTTGCTCCCAATGGGTTTTCCCCCTTCAGGTGCAACATGCAAAGTCATACTTTGTTAGTGTATATAGATTCCATCTTTGATCGCATAGCATCCAGCCTTTTCGCAGAGTCGCCACTCGTGATGGCCTGCCTGAACCTAGTTAGGACATCATCAACCATGATGCAATCCTCGCTCCCACTGTCACCGAGAAGACCGTAGTATCTCTCAAGTGGATGAGGAACCCTACCAGATTCGTGGAGAGGCTGAAGTTCGTTGGAGACTATTGAATCATTTGGTTTTACCAAATCATCAGCTGTTAGTTTGTATAGCTGGAACTCCTTCCAGTTCTACCTCATGACCACAAATTTCTTCACAAGAAATTCATTTTCTAAAAAGGTGGCATGCTGAGAAACAAAACACATTTTGCTCCTCAGAGTGGTAGAAGATATTCCCTCACAAATGTTTGGGATATCCTAACAAACTTATACAGAACTGACCTTGCCTCGAGTTTGTCCAGATTTTGCTTTTCAACATAGGCCGGACAACCCTATATCTTAACTCGTTTAAGACATGGTCTCTTCCCATTTCATATCTCATATGGAGTGGTAGGCACTGATTTGGATGGAACCCTATTCAATAGATATGCAGCTTCTCAAGTGCATAACCCCAAAAGGAAACAGGTAACTCAGCGATACCAAGTTGGGGGTAAATTCTATATGAACATATCCATCTACAGAGGTTATGGCTAAGAGCCAAGAAATGACGGACAAGCACTAAAAGTAAGAAACTAAGCGTTGGAAAGCCTACCTTATACTCGCAAGCATTTGGGGGTAGATTCTATATGAACATATCCATCTACCTCTCCGAAAATACCAAGTTGATTTATGGCACCGTATATCAAAGGTTTGGATAGATGCGACCGATATAGCAGACTTATCAGATTCCCCCTCATTTGTGAGGGGTTTTTTATTGTGGGGATGCTCTTCCCTGCAATCACAAACCCCTGTAGTTAATTACGCTATCGCATTGCAATAATAACTTTCACCTGCTCCAGGAAGATCACTTCGTTTTGTGTTATACTTTGTTTATTATAGGGTTGCTCTTGGATTGTGTATGGAAACTAATATATATCATCGCCGCACGTAGGGCGCGGATTTGTCTAAATCCGTATATTATATTTGGGGTTTTGAACTTAGGAAGAAGATCTCATATAAATGAGGTCCATCGGTTCATAGGATATATTAGTTTGATCTAAGAATCGTTAGTCGTATATCGGACTAAGATCGAGTTAGAAACAGTGACCATATGGGCTCAACCGATCATCAGATCATATATGAATAGCCCATTAATAGTATACAGTAGTCAATATGGAGATAGTCCATTGGGCAAAACATATTAGTTTAAGGATATCGTGGTCCAATATTAGTTTAGGGACATTTCGATCTAATATTCCTGTGTTTGGGATGAAATATTAGTTTAAGGACGTTTCGGTCCATCTTTTATCTTGCGTGCACATGTATATTTTACGTGGCGAAGTGAACGATGGTAACTGTCACGACCCGAAATGGCACGTGACTGGCACTTGAATCATATGAAGTCTATAGGACCCCATCTAATTCAAGTAAGCCAAGAAATCCCAAAAATCTAAACTATTTTAAAAAAGCAGTGATGAAAACATGTTTTAAAACAAGTGGTTTTAAATAACATAAGCCGAATATGCATTTTTAAAATCTCAAGTTTTTTCTGAAAATTTTGGCAGAGTTTCCTTTGTAAATACTGGCCCCAAAAGGGTACAACAAGTATAATATGAGTAAAGACATCCCCAAGCGGGAGCTAGCTCTTCGTTAATTGACGGTCAAAACCACGCAAGCAATATAATATACAACGCCGAAGGGCGAGGATCAAAAACTCAAAAGGAAACTCAAAACATCAAGAAAACCCATAATAATACAACGCGCGACTCTAAGCTTGAAATAATACACAACTGGTCTCTAAGTCTGAATAAATATACAAGTTTGGTTGATGGAGTTTACTAGATACAGCTGAATATAAATAAATGCACAATGGTGGTCATGATGCAAGTGAACCCACCTACCAAAGCAATCATCCGGAAAGAAAGCAGTGTGCCAGCAAAACCGCAACGAAACCTGTACGGCAAAACCTGTAAGAATTGTGGCACAACGGGGGTGAGTTGCCAACTCGTGAGTAGAAAACATCACAAAGCAGAAATCGTATGTATGACTTAATCCAAGGTCAATACGATCATAATATATATCCTCAATGATAATATGGCCTGAAGCATAATATAAAGGCAAGGGTAAACATCTATGCATAAGTGTAATCCCATGTGCTCGTGTCAGTGCCTCAGGTAGTAATATATTGTAAATATGAGGTATGAATGCGGTAAAATGAATCAGAAGACATCATGAATGAGAAAACGGTTTTCTTAATATAGCGAGATTTCTGTATAAACATTTAAGTATCATTAATGAAATCATCAGAAATTCAGTGTCAAGCATCGACACAAAATATATATCTCAATATCCCAATATCAAGTAAATATCATATATCCAATATCAAGTAAATCTCATAAATCCAATATCCAATATCGAGCACAAAGGCCCCTCTCATATCGAGCACATAGGCCCCGAGCACATAGGCCCCTCACGTCGAGCACATAGGCCCCGAGCACATAGGCCCCTCTCATATCGAGCAGATAGGCCCCTCTCATATCGAGCACATAGGCCCCGAGCACATAGGCCCCTCACATCGAGCACATAACCCCTCTCATATCGAGCACATAGGCCCCGAGCACATCGAGCACATAGGCCCCTCTCATATAATGAATAATTATATTTGCATATACCATTATGATGATATATGATGTCGGTGTAAATATATAACAGCGTCCCATACCACTGATATATATATATATACGATGGGTATACATATATATATATCAGCGTTCCATACCACTGATATATATACGCAGGAGTAAAACAATCCAGAAAACATCATATGAAAACCATATGATCAATGCGAAATCCATGAATATAATATATATGCAACATGAAACAGTAATCTGAGCATATAAGGAAAAATCCCTATTTAACTGCAACAAGTTATAAAATATATCATACGGTTCCTAAATTCTCCAAATCCATACAACATCATATAAAGGTGAACATGTAGCTATATCTCATATGTGTATATACCTATCACTAATGGTACAATACCATATAGGTATATGGGTAACTAGCATGTAAGCATGTCAAGGCATATGTGTAAGCATGTAGGTATACAGGTATGCTATATGTCATATGCACAATAGAATATGAATAAATAACATATAGGAACTATCAGCTAGCAAACTATATCAATGAAATAGTATTCTTTAAGTGTACGTGACATAGCAATTTCCGATGAAGATGTGTGTGAGCCGGCAAGCGAGTGTACATGGAGCATACGCGTCATCGGTAATGGTGTTGGTGTCCTAACAACAGGTTTCATCATTTCTAATGAAAATACATATAAGCATACAATGCAATGCGAGGAGCAGAATAAATGGTAAATGAATAATAATGCAGCAATAAAGAAATATACATTCCTATATACGAGTCATACAGTTTTTGGTATCTGAAATCGCACGAATCGTGGTGTTTAGAAAATAGGGCTACGGTGTTCTTATGAAAAAGTACATCCTTTGAAATATCCGTAATATCCCTTGGCCTGTCTTTAAAATACTCACGATTTGTTTGTTTTTGAAATAGGTATGACTCGAGTCTAGTCTATCATCTACAAGTAACTACAGGACTAAACTAACAGGCTAATCAAAAGGTACGGAAACCATCTAAATCTGAGTTGACATATATAAATATAATAGTCGGTGATCGCGCTTCAATAGTATCACATACGATACAATATATAACATGACCTTCTCAAGTCAAGAGTGCGGATCTATCATGAATATAAAGCTCGTACGGTAAATCCTTCGTACGGCATCCCAATCTGGGTACGGATCGACTATCACAATCATCTCATCATTTATCTGGTATCCTTATCATCATATCTCATGAACTGGGGGTACTGATCTAAGTCTAGTACAAACTGATACCATCTGCAAATATATACGTGTATGAAACACATGTCAAAAGGCCCACTAAAATCTCATGTCGTATCTCGTAATACGAACCACATCATATCACCGATCTATGGCACCATGCCCAATCTCATCGACTCATCTCCAAATACCATATACAATCCTCATCATCCATGTGTTGGTATATGTATATATATACATAGTCCCATACCTATGTGTGTGTGTGTATATATATACATATACCCATATACGCATAAATAAAACAAAGTAAGCATGTGTGTACGTGTGGGTGTAAACCTCATTCTAGGGTTCGCGACTAAACTAACTAACGACACTGTCATCCAAGTATACTAAAGTTATCCATGACTCCCCAAAGGCTATCTAGATAATCATAAACTCACAATAAACATATAAATATATCCATATTATATATACCAGACACTGCACTACGAACTGCGGGGGTGCTATACGCCATCCACCCGATTTCCCCCGTAGATATATATCTACTCATCTCGATCCTCGCTTGCTGGAGTCGATGACACCACACTCATCCTCGTTGTCTCGAAGTCCACGTGGGGGCACCTACATGTATATCACATGACATCCTAAATAGAAATCGCGCACGAAAACCAAATCGGCACGCGTATCGTTCATAAGTCAAAACCTACAGTCTCGCATGAAAAACACAACTAATAACCCTAGTCGTTGGCGTTCAAATGCCACACGACGGAATACAATATCAAATACCAAAACCCAAGTTAAAACGAAGTCGCAAAATAATGCAGCAACTCAAGATGGTCCCAGATTTTACCCTTGGTGAAATTAGCCAATTTTGCATATGTAAAAGGTCTAATTTACTGGAGATAAAGCCCTGAAACAAACACGAACCAATTTGTTTGGGAGTACCAAGGCCGCAATTTGCGGCCCAAATGAATAAATTTATGGCCACAGTAAGGGTTTGGGGGCTGAGGTCTCTTGGTTAGCTTCCAGGTTGCCTGCACAGCTCTCAGTCTTTGCTAAATAATTTTTAAGATCCCCGGGTGATAGCAGATATCAAATTCTCTTCACAAATTCCAGAAAAATACGGTATCAGGGTTTCTGGTTTCGTGTTGCAGGGTTCTAGTCTATGGTTTAGTCTACTATGCAATCCCTACAGGGGTCTAAGGTCATTACTAAGCCACAATTTCACCTTTGGATTCAAATCAAAACCCTAAGCTTAACTTGGAATTTTCAAAGTTCGCTAAACTACGCAATATTGATTCTAAACTTATATGGATGCTTAAGAAATTGAAATACTATTCTAATGGTGCAGAAATTACCACATTTGGTAACTCAAGAATTTTCTTGAGTGCCCCAAGTCTTCAAAATCCAATTTTTCTTGGTCCAAAGTGTTTGTAGTGGGCTTGTGCATGTTTTTTGTGAAATGGAGATGAGGTTTTAATGTTGTTTTAGAGGTGTTTTGAGGTGATGAAGTGGAGGTGAAGGAGAGGGCAGCCATGAGAGAGAAGGGAATGAGAAAGATGAAGGAAGAATGCCCATGGTCCAAGGTTGACCCCTCACCCTCTCTCTTCTCTTCTCTCTCTTGCCCATACCTCACATTTTATTCCATTTTCTTTTCTTTTGTTTTCTTTTCTTATCTTTTCTTTTAAACACAAAATCATGCATGAATGAAGAAATAAACCATATAGGAAAATGTAAGAAAGTGTAATATGACATGGTGCACGTCATGTGCACAAAACTAGCTTTAATACACGATTAGCGATATTTAATCGCGATTAGCATTAAAATGGAATATAATTAATCATATAGATTTATAATTTTTCTTAAATCATATAAAACACCTCATTTCAGAAATTCCTATAATTTTCCAAATATTTCCCGATTTATTTGTATTTAATTATACCGCATATTAAAATATTCATAATATTTATTATTTAATTATAAAAATTCCCAAAAATAATATTTTATTTTTCTGAAATATTACAATCTTTCCCCTTAAAAAAATTCGGTCCCCGAATTTAAATTTAAACCCCTCAATACTAAAACATTTCAGTAAAATAGCCAAGTCGTCGGGGCTCCGAAATCATAAATACATAAAACATATCGTAGCGCAATGCATGCGCATGAAAAATGAGTAGATAGCTCAAAATCAAAACTCCGTCAAGCATCTCGCAATCGTCGGAGTTATGGCGAAGACACAATGTCAAAGCCCAAAACGAAAACCATTATGATATACATCAAAACTATAACACGTACATAGTACGCGTCGGTGTAAACTCGTCAAAACATAGGAAAGAAATGCATGCCAAACTCTTTTCAAATCGCTGTGCGATGTGCGTATCACTGCACAGTGGCAGACGTCTATTGTAAGAAAATAACTATATATATCATATATCTCTTGTTTAACATACGTCCCGCCGTTTTGAAAGCAAATTTAGAAGGGTTTCCTTTATAAAATATTTCGTGTCATCTCAGACACGTAGGTAAATAATGAGACTATAGCTCTTTCTTTGGAAATCCCTTCGATAACTATCAATACATGCAAAAATATTTTCAGGTACTGTTCTCGGACTAGTCCTGCTCAGCTACTATACCAAATAGTAAATATCATAAAAACATATTGCTCAAAAATCAATCCCAAATTATATATAGAATGCCACGTGCGTCTGGTGCGCACGGAAATCGAAATCAATGAATATGCCATACATGTGTACAGAAACAAAATCTAAGTGCAATGGGTGTGCACGAAACACCTGTCAAGGGCAACAGGTGTGCCTGACAGTAATACCGGGTGCATCTGATATGTATGAAGAATCTCGATTTGGTGCATCTGGTGTGCACCAAAATCACCTCAAGCGCCCAAGTCTGCGCAAGAATCCAAATTGAGTGTACGAAGTGCATGAAAACAAATATCGAATATCAAAATCGAAATCGACGGTATACGACACATTTCAATCTAAATCCAAATCAGGTATACCGTGGTATAAAATCTCACAACCATGTGCATCAGCGTGCACAAAATCGAATCCAATTACTGAAAGTGCATGAAAACTATGCCGAAAGTATAAGTCAAATCACATGCATACCATAGGTATGAAATCAAAATCAACATCTCAAATGACATCAAATCGAAGTCAAGTGCAACTGTGGTGCACAAAATCTCAATCATGCAAATAAATCGTCCAAAATATCAAATCAAAGATGGCGAAAATAGTCCCGCTCTGGCACATCCTCTAATGATCTCTGGCCAACTGTCATGGTCACTCATAACATACTTCGTCGACGATGCCGAACTTTGGCCTACTGGGTGTGCGTAATATGACCGATCCTGGGTCCAAGTCTTCTCGTATTGTATTCTAGAAAGGTCTTGTCGGGGTCTCTCCCGAATCTCGTTTCTGCCAAACTGCCCGGAAGTTATCATCTTTTCCTAAATCTGTTTCTTATTCCGGAACGACTGCATACTCATCACGACTCCTTCTGGAAGATATATCCATATGCAACGCCTCTGCATGCGTATCACATCTCTGATGTCAGCGGAGTGGAACATTATCTCATCAAGATCTCGTACGAACCGCTTACTCCACTTTTCTCTAATGTCGACTGATTCGGACTCATCTCTTCATGGCTGCATGAACTGCGCTCCAACGGCTATACTCGTATCTGGAGTCTCCCAAGCAATGTATCCATCACATGACATCCGAATGATATCGAGCCTTTCGATCGATTTGTTAAGGTTCCATAATCCCCCAAGAGCTCAACATCTTGAGTACAGTTTAATAGTATTCCAGTATATACCACAGTACTTGTGGACCAACCGTAGAAGGGCAAATCCAAGCCTCAATAATGGCACCGCGGAACTGCTGCCAACCCTAAGGTTCAAAAGCGTTCCCATGGTCATTATATCGAGTTAGGGTTTCATTCTTCTAGAGGGTCCACGGAATTACTTGCATATTTTTCCGAATACTTTAAACTTGGAAAAATAGGTTTCTGACATTCGATCGCCTTCTATCGACTCTCAGCGTACCTGCATGAAGTCGTCTCTAGCTGGAATCAATCAATCTGATGACCTCGCATCGGGGTAGGCAACGTATCACATGTCCTAGCTATTCTTCCTTGGGTGACTAGCGATCTTCTATCATATCTCTAAGCACAACTCGGGCGGCAATAGCTCCAACATCTGGGGCGATATCCCGTCAGTCGTAGCAACAACTGAATCATTCGTCCGCACGCTGAAAAGTGCCTTAATCATCAAGTATAATTGGTGCATCGACGGTCATCACATTCTGGCTGGTCTCTAGCAGTGGCCCAATCCTTTGGTGCTGATTTGCACGTCCGAGAAATCTTGTAAAAAGCGATCCATCAAACGCTCATAGCGCGAAAACACAATAAAACGACGCATCTATGCAAATCGTGTGTCCCTGGAATCACGCCCTGGTCAGTCCTCGTCCGTGACGAGCTCGTGTTGACGCAACTCTAGCCGTAGCTCTCTCTGCCCGTACAATCGTGGCAGCAAAACCATAAACCGATATCGATGAGGATAGATCATAGGAATGAATATAATACTGTGCAAAGAAATGTACCTCCTAAGGCTTCTTAAGCGGAGTAGCGTATCGTAAGTATGTCGCGGAACATACGCACGGTATGTCACTCAACTGAAGTTACCTACTCCATCAACCAAGTTCAACCTAAGCGACGAAATTTCGAGTCTAATACTCCCTCGACCAAGTCTAAGTTCCGTAAGGTCAAGCCTAGGTTCCGTATATATACAAACGCCCTACGCTCCGCATAATCAAACCTAGACTCGAACCAAGGTTAACATAGCGCTCTGATACCAAGTTTGTTACGATCCGAAATGGCACGTGACTGGCACTTGAATCATATGAAGTCTATAGGACCCCATCTAATTCAAGTAAGCCAAGAAATCCCAGAAATCTAAACCATTTTAAAAAAGAAATGAAGAAAACATGTTATAAAGCAAGTGGTTTTAAATAACATAAGTCGAATATGCATTTTTAAAATCTCAAGTCTTTTCTGAAAATTTCGGCAGAGTTTCCTTTGTAAATACTGGCCCTAAAAGGGTACAACAAGCATAATATGAGTAAAGGCATCCCCAAGCGGGAGCTAGCTCTTCGACATTTGACGGTCACAACCACGCAAGCAATATAATATACAACGCCGAAGGGCGAGGATCAAAAACTCAAAAGGAAACTCAAAATATCTAGAAAACCCATAATAATACAACGCGTGACTCTAAGGTCGAAATAATACACAACTGGTCTCTAAGTCTGAATAAATATACAAGTTTGGTTGATAAAGTTTACTAGATACAGCTGAATATAAATAAATGCAAAATGGTGGTCACGATGCAAGTGAACCTACTAAAGCAATCATCCGGAAAGAAAGCAGTGTGCCAGCAAAGCCGCAACAAAACCTGTACGGTAAAACCTGCAAGAACTGTGGCACAACGGGGGTGAGTTGCCAACTCGTGAGTAGAAAACATCACAGAGCAGAAATCGTATGTATGACTCAATCTAGGTCAATACGATCATAATATATATCCTCAATGATAATATGGCATGAAGCATAATATAAAGGCAAGGGTAAATATCTATGCATAAGTGTAATCCCATGTGCTAGTGTCAGTGCCTCAGGTAGCAATATATCGTAAATATGAGGTATGAATGCGGTAAAATGAAAACATAAGACATCATGAATGAGAAAACTGTTTTCTTAATATAGAGAGATTTCTGTATAAATATTTAAGTATCATCAATGAAATCATCAGAAATTTAGTGTCCAGCATCGACACAAAATATATATATCTCAATATCCCAATATCAAGTAAATATCATATATCCAATATCCAATATCAAGTAAATCTCATAAATCCAATATCCAATATCGAGCACATAGGCCCCGAGCACATAGGCCCCTCTCATATCGAGCACATAGGCCCCGAGCACATACGCCCCTCACATCGAGCACATAGGCCCCTCTCATATCGAGCACATAAACCCCGAGCACATAGGCCCCCGACATCGAGCACATAGGCCCCTCTCATATCGAGTACATAGGCCCCGAGCACATAGGCCCCTCTCATATCGAGCACATAGGCCCCTCACATCGAGCACATAGGCCCCTCCCAGATCGAGCACATAAGCCCCAAGCACATCGAGCACATAGGCCCTGAGCACATGGATTTCTCATATAATGAATAAGTATATTTGCATATACCATTATGATGATATATGATGTCGTTGTAAATATATAACAGCGTCCCATACTACTGATATATATATATATATACGATGGGTATACATATATATATATCGGCGTCCCATGCCACTGATATATATACGCAGGAGTAAAACAATCCAGAAAACATCATATGATCAATGCGAAATCCATGAATATAATATATATGCAACATGAAACAGTAATATGAGCATATAAGGAAAAATCTCTATTTAACTGCCACAAGTTATAAAATATATCATGCGGTTCCTAAATTCTCCAAATCCATACAACGTCATATAAAGGTGAACATGTAGCTATATCTCATATGTGTATATACCTATCACTAATGGTACAATACCATATAGGTATATGGGTAACTAGCATGTAAGTATGTCAAGGTATATATGTAAGCATGCAGGTATACAGGTATGCTATATGTCATATGCACAATAGAATATGAATCAATAACATATAGGAACTATCAGCTAGCAAACTATATCAATGAAATAGTATTCTTTAAGTGTACGTGACATAGCAATTTCCGATGAAGATGTGTGTGAGCCGGCAAGCGAGTGTACATGGAGCATACGCGTCATCGGTAATGGTGTTGGTGTCCTAACAACAGGTTTCATCATTTCTAATGAAAATACATATAAGCATACAATGCAATGCGAGGAGCAGAATAAATGGTAAATGAATAATAATGCAGCAATAAAGAAATATACATTCCTATATACGAGTCATACAGTTTTTGGTATCTGAAATCGCACGAATCGTGGTGTTTAGAAAATAGGGCTACGGTGTTCTTATGAAAAAGTACATCCTTTGAAATATCCGTAATATCCCTTGGCCTGTCTTTAAAATACTCACGATTCGTTAGTTTTTGAAATAGGTATGACTTGAGTCTAGTCTAACATCTACAAGTAACTACAGGACTAAACTAACAGGCTAATCAAATGGTACGGAAACCACCTAAATCTGAGTCGACACATATAAATATAATAGTCAGTGATGCCGCCTCAATAGTATCACATACGATACAATATATAACATGACCTCCTCAAGTCAAAAGTGCGGATCAATCATTAATATAAAGCTCGTATGGTAAATCCATTGTACAGCATCCTAATTTGGGTACAGGTCGAATATCACAATTATCTCATCATTTATCTGGTATCCTTATCATCATATCTCATGAACTGGGGGTACTGATCTAAGTCTAGTACAAACTGATACCATCTTCAAATATATGCGTGTATGAAACACATGTCAAAAGGCCCGCTAAAATCTCATGTCGTATCTCATAATACGAACCACATCATATCACCGATCTCATGGCACCATGCCCAATCTCATCGACTCATCTCCAAATACCATATATAATCATCATCATCCATATGTAAGTATATGTATATATATATACATAGTCCCATACCTATATGTGTGTGTATATATACATATACCCATATACACACAAATAAAACAAAGTAAGCATGTGTATGCATGTGGGTGTAAACCTCAATCTAGGGTTCGCGACTAAACTAACTAACGACACTATCATCCAAGTACACTAAAGTTATCCATGACTCCCCAAAGTCTATCTAGATAATTATAAACTCACAATAAACATATAAATATATCCATATTATATATACCAAACACTACACTACGAACTGCGGGGGTGCTATATACCATCCACCCGACTTCCCCCGTAGATATATATCTACTCACCTCGATCCTCGCTTGTTGGAGTCGATGACGCCATGCTCATCCTCATCGTCTCGAAGTCCACGTGGGGGCACCTACATGTATATCACATGACATCGTAAATAGAAATCGCGCACGAAACCCAAATCGGCACGCGTATCGTTCATAGGTCAAAACCTACAGCCTCGCATGGAAAACACAACCAATAACCCTAGTCGTTGGCGTTCAAACGCCACACGACGGAATACAATATCAAATACCAAAACCCAAGTTAAAACGAAGTCGCAAAACAATGCAGCAACTCAAGAAAATGGTCCCAGATTTTAGCTTAGGTGAAATTAGCCAATTTTGCATATGTAAAGGGTCTAATTTACTGGAGATAAAGCCCTGAAACAAACACGAACCAATTTGTTTGGGAGTACCAAGGCCGCAATTTGCGGCCCAAATGAATAAATTTGTGGCCACGGTAAGGGTTTGGGGGCTGGGGTCTCTTGGTTAGCTTCCAGGTTGCCTGCACAGGTCTCAGTCTTTGCTAAATAATTTTTAAGGTCCCCGGGTGATAGCAGATATCAAATTCCCTTCACAAATTCCAGAAAAATACGGTATCGGGGTTTCTGGTTTCGTGTTGCACGGTTCTAGTCGATGGTTTTAGCCCACTATGCAATCCCTACAGGGGTCTAAGGTCATTACTAAGCCACAATTTCACCTTTGGATTCAAATCAAAACCCTAAGCTTAACTTGGAATTTTCAAAGTTCACTAAACTACACAATATCGATTCTAAACTTGTATGGATGCTTAAGGAATTGAAATACTATTCTAATGGTGCAGAAATTACCTCATTTGGCAACTCAAGAATTTTCTTGAGTTGCCCCAAGTCTTCAAAATCCAATTTTTCTTGGTCCAAAGTATTTGTAGTGGGCTTGTGCATGTTTTTTGTGAAATGGAGATGAGGTTTTAATGCTGTTTTGGAGGTGTTTTGAGGTGATGAAGTGGAGGTGAAGGAGAGGGCAGCTATGAGAGAGGAGGGAGTGAGAAAGATGAAGGAAGAATGCCCATGGTCCAAGGTTGACCCCTCACCCTCTCTCTTCTCTTCTCTCTCTTGCCCATACCTCATATTTTATTCCATTTTCTTTCCTTTTGTTTTCTTTTCTTATCTTTTCTTTTAAACACAAAATCATGCATGAATGAAGAAATAAACCATGTAGGAAAATGTAACAAAGTGTAATATGACATGGTGCACGTCATGTGTACAAAACTAGCTTAATACACGATTAGCGATATTTAATCGTGATTAGCATTAAAAATGGAATATAATTAATCATATAGATTTATAATTTTGCTTAAATCATATAAAACACCTCATTCCAGAAATTCCTATAATTTTCCAAATATTTCCCGATTTATCGATATTTAATTATACCGCATATTAAAATATTCATAATATTTATTATTTAATTATAAAAATTCCCAAAAATAATATTTTATTTTTCTGAAATGTTACAGTAACATGGGGTATGCTTAATATTAGAGTGCGATCCAATTTGAAGGCATTTATATTTCCCTCAAGGATATACATATACATATATGTATAAAACCGGTGCTCAATATGAGATTTGCATTTATATGGGATGAGTATCAATATGAGGTGTGCACATCAATATAGAAATGCATAAATATGGGGTGTATCAATATGAGGATTTGGACATTTCATGTCTTGATGAAATTTCATATCTTTCATCAAGTTGGAATGAAGAGTTGTTGGTTGTTGGGACTTGCCACCTCCCTAAAGACATTGAGAAATTACAACGACGTATATCAAAAGTGTGGAAAGTTATATCTTTAAACCAAATCCAATATATAAGGGAAAAGATCATGTCAGAACTGAAGAACGTTAGTCTTATATAAGACTAAGATTAACTCAGGAGATATGGAATGAGGATCATTAATCGTATATGAGACTAAGATCAACTTGGATGTCATCGATGAAAAATCATTAATCATATATGGGACTAAATCAACTTGGATATCATGAGCATATAGGCTCAGTTGATTTAAAATCAAATAAGAAGCTTAAGCTTCCAAGAATTAGCCAATTTGGGGTTAAGATTGGGTTTCTATACCACCCAGCAAAGCTAAACACTTGGTCACGTAAATATCACGTGAGGCGCTGAGTCTCCATCATCTTTCAAGCACTCACGTGTATGGCAAGTGAGGCGCTGAGTTCTTACTAATGGGCACTCACGTGTATAGCACGTGAGGCGCTGTCTTCATAGGCCTTGGACACTCACGTGTATAGCACGTGAAACACTGAGTGTCTGAGTTTCGGTGCGCTCACGTGGATATCACGTGAGACGCTATCATCTGCTTTAACTGAGCGTTCACGTGCATATCACGTGAGATTCTATGTCCTCAAAGATTTAATCTCTGTTCATATTTTTTTTAGAAAAGTTAAAATTCTGTTAATGTTATTTTGAACATTAACAATCACTAAGATCACTATTTTGAGGATCTAGGATCAGATTTTTTAAAAACTAAGTTCTTAATTATGAAGGAACTAAGTTCTTGAAGTATAAACTCCATCCTTTTCATGTCCTTTCTTCCATTATTCTTTTCAACCTTGTTCTTACCTGAATCTCTGATTCTCAAGAAAAAGATTTTCCCGATGAGAATTAAATTATCATCTTGTAGGAGACTTGTCTTGTGAATCTCAGATTCAGAAAAAGAACAAAGTTCTTTTAAAGGGTTAAACGCTTAGATATGATATGATAGATAAAGGAGAAATAATTTTATCTCTGTGTTTTCTTTACCTATGATTTGAGAGGAAGAAGATCTTCTTCTTCGAAGAGAATTAAACTTTCTATTTTTTTGTGGAAGCTTATGGGGGGTCTCCTTCATCTGAGATTTAATCTCTTTACTCCTATTTATAGAAGAAGAGAAAAATCAATTTGTTGGAGGAAATCTCTCATTGGGAGATCATGATTGATTTCATAATCAATCGAATTGATTCTTAAGATCAACTGGTGAATTTTATTCACTGTTGGATTTTTGATCCAAAGGCTTTCTGTTTAACAGAGAAAATCATTCTTTTTTGTTTAACAAGATTAGGAAAATATTTTTCTAAGATAGAATTTAATTCTATTAGATGATCAATTGGTGATTTTATAATCTCTGCTGGATCTTTGATCCAAGGATTCTCTGTTTAACAGAGAAGATCTTTCTTGTTTAAGAAAGATCAGGGAAATATTTCCCCCATAGAATTTAATTCTACATAAAATTTAATTCTATCAAATAGAACACTTACGTGCATTGCACGTGGGGTCGTTGGTCTATAGCGCTCACGTGGATATCATGTGAGAGCTACCAAAAAACTGGCAAGTACGCTCATATGGATATCACATGAGGCGCTGCCAAGAGACTGCATGCACGCTTACGTAGATATCACATGAGACGCTGCCAAGAGACTGCATGCGTGCTTACGTGGATATCACGTGAGACGCACTGCCAAGAGGCTGCACTATCTCTCATGTGGATATCACGTAAGATGCTCACATGTTTAACACGTGGGAACTAATATAGAATTCGATCCTATCTGAAGCGGCATTTACATGCTTTGCATATGGGTGCGCACATGTTTAACACGTGGGGGCCTCCCTTTATTTTTATAAGGGAACAGCAAACTCTGGACCAAAAATTTTGGCGGGAACATCACTTTCTATCAAAGTGTGATTTCTTTTCGGCCATTGCTTGGAGACGATAAATATCAGATCTTCTACGTGACGTGTGCGAGGAACGATCCAATCAATCGAATCAGGTATATCGTAAGCCATTAGGGTAGATACATATATTTCCGTTGTGCTTGATTGCTTGTTATGTATCTACGTCATCTAAATTTTATAGTTGTCAATGGGTTTGACCACTGGTTTCATACCTTCAATGCTTTCTCTCAGCAATTCTTGAGCTATATCTATGATAACTAGCCACATTTGGTTGCAAAAAGTGACCGAGGTGAACATGGAGATCATATATTCTGGCCGACATAATTTCTTCAGCCAATTTCAGGAACAAACTACGGTGACTGCCTTATTCCTTCTTCGGTTGCATCCCAAGGTTGCTTTCAAATATTGGATTAATTTCCATACAAGTGCTAGCACTAGATTCAGCGAGTTTTTTTTAATTAGTGGAAGTGAATAACTTTCTTCCCTTAGTGAATTTTTATCCACAAAGGCTTATTGCCAGTTGGTTAGGAGCGTGTTTCATTACTGTAGTAGCCGAGTTAGAAATTTGAAAAGAATCTGATAAAAATACACTATATAGACTGATATCATTTATTGTGAGTCATCGACCATGAGCCTGGTAGTTACCAGAAAGCATGTGGCATGAAACGACTATTCTTACAACGGCTCTATTACATATTGGATTTACACATATCGCAATAAAAGAAGCTGATATCATAAAAGCATGCTTACAAGATGAAGTTCTCGGCCATAAGTCGTATTATACATTTTATCTCTTAGACCACGGGATGAGGCACAAAAGCCGAAGGACAAGGTGCCAAAGTTTTATTCTATTAATAACCCTTTAATGTTTTTCACGAGACACCCAAAATCCACTGTAGAAAACAGAGGATTCACACTATACTGGAAACCAAGAATAACATCATAGTGTTCCTCCACAGAGGATACCTACGAGCCACTTTGGGAAATAAGGGATTAACACTGTCTACATGACTAAGGCTTGTTCTAATGAACTCCCTGTTAGTTATATGTATGCCCTAGAGGCCATTACTGTACATAGGATGTACATTGTAGTGGATGCTGGGACATATATAGGGAGGACTTTCTTGCTCGACATGATAGTATGCTATCTGGTTGATCTTTACCTTAACGTGTATGCTGATTGTCTCTCTGTTACATGTTGGTAAAGCCCTTAGGATCTGTACTTGACTACCTGGACTATGATGCGGATCATACTAGTGGGGACATGGTAGTCCATAAGTACATCCTTCACTGTCCCTAGTCGTGGGTGTATCGAGATGGGGCATCGATATACCAGAGTAGACTAGCGTGTACCTTCTCGACCCATACAGATGGGCGATGGATGATCCCATATCCATTGGTGTTTGACATCAAAGGAGATATGCGGGTGCTCAGTAGAGACTGGGTACACTGGAAGGACTCGCCGAGAACTCCCAGATGGTATTATACCTCACGTCAGATGGCAGTTCTCTGGTGACACTGGTACAGAGTAGTCTGTTGACCCGAGATCGTCATAGAGTCTTGTGTGGTTCCCACTGTGCTTTGATTTCCATCTTACCACGTCCAAGAGGGCGTGCAAAACGGTGGTTTTTGGGTACAGTCCCGAGTCACATGGAGGCAATGAGCGATAGGAGGGGATTCGTCTCTCCCGGTATAGGGAGTTGATGTTGCGCTGTGTTCGATTGGCTATAACAGGAAATCCCTGGCCAGGGTTGCTGAGATTTACTGGTAAGTGTTACCAGTAGTTTCTCGAATAGTTATAGACCTCATATCGACACGACTTATCGAGCTATTGGGGTCTGACGTTTACCACCCCTAGGCGAGATATGCGACATATCAGACGATCAGACCGGACTGTACGGTAGTGTTACTGGTCGGATTCACTGGAGTGTGAGCGGGCTTGCTCGTCGATCTTCAGATCGCTCAATACCCGGGTGGCCGTTACGTTTGGCAGACCGCTTGCGGCTTGTGGGTGTTTGATATGATCATCATCTGCTGCCGGCGTATTGACGAGTCTTTAGAGTCCTACACAGAGGTTTCCTGGCTCAAGCGAAACGAAATAGGAGCGCATATGAGATATGTGCGGGACCGAGAATAATGCGTGTATGTGATACCGTATTCCATTCTCGCGATGAATGTATCGAATGGTTTTATGTGATATAACCTAGTTATCGATTCAATCGTTGATTCGATAAGCCGATACATTGCATACTAGTCGGTTGTGTGCGACATGACCGGATCATTGAATCAAGTGTTGATTTAATGATTTAATGTATAATTATATATTTGATATATTACTTTGCATTAACTAGTAATGGTTCACTTTAAATGGATTTTCTCACTTGGATTGTGCAAGTTGTATATGTGATATACTTTTATGCACATGTTTGTATCATGTTTGATGATGCATATTAGCTTGGTTAAGTGTAAAGATTAAACCATGGTTTACTTAATGATTAGGGTTTTGATTATCTTATTCATTTATTTATATATTCATTTTGGAAATTATTTAAGGATGGTGGCTTATTTTGTTTTATGTTGAAGTTTCTTGAAGCTTTGACTTTGTCCACCATTCTTATCTCATCCTTAACCCTAACCATTCCTTTAACCCTTGGTTAATTCTCTACACATAACCATAGTTAGGATTATGATAAGTTTGGATATTCTTTTCTTTATTAAATAACTTATCATAATTCTTTCTTCTTCTTCTTCATCTTCTTCCATGAAGAAACCTCCACTTCATCAATGGTGATTGATGAAGATGAGTGAGAAATCCAATTCTAAAGTCTACCCACTTCCTATTTCTTCATCCTCTACCTCTTGCCAAGTAGTAGAGTGTGTTTCCTTCATAAGTTTCCATGACTTGGTGAAGTTGGAGCTTGATTTAGCGATGCCTCGACGTAGATCATCTTCGGCACGTCGTCGATGACCTAGCCCGCTTCTTCTCCGATGAAGTCGACGCTAGAGCCCGGATTCTTTTTGGACAGCGGAGAGGACTTCGTTGCGGAGCTATGGAGGTGGAGCACCGGATCTACAAAGGTTGTATTTTCGTTTTCCCATTAGTTAATTGTTAACTAGTTATCTTTTCGCCTAGAAATCTAGCCAACGATCCGTAGTCGGGTCTCTCGGCACCTAGAATTTTTGAAATTGGCATGGTTGATGCCTTGTGAGACCTCACTAGTGTGCCTAGGAACCCTACACTCCCGATGTGATCATATAGAACACCAATATCCATGTTTGGAAAACAAGGTTATACACTACTCAAGAGATCGATTCATTGGGAATTAAACCAAACGAGCCTCGCATGAGCGCTCAAGACTAAACGTCTCTATACTCACTTCAATTATCCCCGGAATGCAAGTATTCTCATTGTATACCTAAAATCCATCTTCATGAAAACATGGATTTCCGCTTTGCTTCTAAGATTTAACATCTGAAAGAGCAATAGCGTTTATGTCAGCCGAAGACGAGATTTTACCGTTGACGAATTTGAGTTCAACCATGACAAAAGCCGCCAATGTCGTTGAAATGGCAAGATTTACCTGTCGATGAAAAAGTTACACTTTACTCCGATAAGGATGAAGATAGCATTAGTCGATTGTATTAAGCTACTCTAAGTATAAGATAAAACATGGATATTTGATCAGTTGATTGATTGATTGATTGAGGGTCCTTCATTCTTCTGCCTTCTTAGTATTTATACTTTTACAATAGCGGTTACAACCTGATCCGGCGCATTTGCTCCCCACTTCCTGTTTTGTCACGCCCCGCTTCCCAGTGTACGGATAAGGAGACGCGACGAAGCACGCGGCGTATTTACTCGGAAGTAAACACGCTAAGCGTAAATAAGAAATATAATATAAATGTACACAAGAAAGACATGAGATGTAAATGAATAGCAACTTTTTATTTATTAAACATTCTTTACAATACAACTGAAAAATAAATACAATATGGAAAGAAATGCCTAAACAATGGCATGGACTGAAAGTAAAGGTATATACAAGTGACTAAAGCTCTGGGTCTTCGGCGAACTGCTCTAAGTCTTCTGAGCTAGGCTCGATCTCCAGAGAGTCGGATTCTCCTGACAACATTCTAAAGAAAGAATAGAAAGGAATGTCGTCAGCGAACAATCACTCGGTAAGTCCCAACGAGATACGGAAACATACTGACATATATAATGTATGATTGTTATGTTAATGCGGTTGTTTGTAGCTTGGTACAAAATATGCCAGTGTGTACGAGAGAAGTCCAACTTACCCCGTGGACTATGGTATATGGAGTATAAGGCCACGTCAAAACCCATGGGACAACGGCAAAGGATATTCAGGTTAGGTGTATTAAAGTGACCGTCACATGCCACTTTTAACACATTCCGTACCAATCTACCCCTTTAAAACCCCGTAATGCATATTGTATTGTTTTGTAGTGATTTGTAAATATAAGACTTGCTGAAACCATGATATCAATTATTCATGTTGCAAGGTTTCCTAGCACGGCAGCAAGGTTTCGGGAGGCATCGTCCATACGAATTTAAATTTGTAGCCGTACTAGCTAACCCTAACCTAGAATCGTATACTAGAAAATCCGACGAAATGAAATGCAAACAACTTTGCAACTAAAGTGAACAAGGAATACAACCTTTGTAGACCGGTCCTTCACTTCGTTAGCTCCGTGTAGTAGTCCCTTCGCTGCGATCATGAACTCCCGGACTCTAGAGAGGCTCCTATGAAGAAATGAACAAGCTTGCATCGAAATCTTTCTTCGAGGCTGAAGATGATCTACGTCGAGGAGACACTAACCCAAGCTACCCCTTCACTAATTATGGAATTAGTGAAGCAAACACCCTATACTAAATGGCAAGTAGTAGAGGATGATGAAGTAGGAATTTTACTCATTTTAGATTTAATTTTCTCACTATTTTTCATCACTTTTCATGAAGCTAGAAAGCTTCAATGATAGGAAGAAGAAGATGATGAAGTGATGAACAATAATCTAAGATTAGAAATGCAACCATAGTGAGTTCTTATGCCATGCCTAATTCATGTAGAGAATTAACCGAGGTCAAGGGTTAAGGTTGGGTTAAAAAATATCTTAAGGAATGACAAAAGAGTGGACTTGTTCAATGTTCTACAAGCTTCATCCAAGCTTGAAACATTGACTAAGTCATCACTAATTTGTGATAACTTAAATGATAAATATCAAATCCTAACTTTATCCCTAGCATGGTATTAGTCTCATACACCCTTGTTGCATATATAACCTAGCATGACACATGAATATATATCACATATATATTTATGTGTTAAAAGAAAATAATACATATATCACATATATGTAAAGTGTAGCATATGTAAGAAAAAGAAATCTTAAGTGAGCTAATATTAGTTAATGTAATGTAATATATCAAATATATAATTATACATTAAATTATTAAATCAACTCTTGATTTAATAATCCGGCTATATTACATATAACCAACAAATATCAAATGAATCAACTTATCGAATCAACACTTGATCCGATAACCCGGCTATATCATATATAACCGACCGATATCACATATCGCGGGAATAGAATACGGTATCACATATCGTATTAATTTTGGTCCCGCACATATCACATATGTGCTCCTACTCCGTTTCGCTTGAGCCAGGAAACCTCTGTGTAGGACTCTAAAGACTCGTCAATACGCCGGCAGTAGGCGATGATCATATCAAACACCCACAAGTTGTAAGTGGTCTGCTAAACGTAACAGCCACCCGGCTATTGAGCGATCAGAAGATCAACAAGCAAGCCTGCTTATACTCCTGCGAATCCAATCAGTAACACTACCGTACAGTCTGATCTCTTCGTCTGATATGTCGCATATCTCGTCTGGAGGTGGTAAACGTCAGACCCCAGTAACTCGATAAGTCGTGTCAATGTGAGGCTCATAACGGGTCGAGAAACTACTGATAACACTTACCATTCTATCTCTAAATCAGCCCTGGCCAGGGACTTCCTGTTATAGCCAATCGAGCACAGCACAACATCAACCCCCAATACCGGGAGAAACAAAACCCCTCCTATCGCTCATTGCCTCCATGTGATTCGGAACTGTACCCAAAAGCCACCGTTTTGCACGTTCTCTTGAACGTGGTAAGGTGAAAATCAAAGAACAGTGGGAATCACACAAGACTCTATAACGATCTCTACCGACTAACCTATACCAGTGTCACCAGAGAACTGCCATCTGACGTGAGGAATAATACCATCTGGGAGTTCTTGGCGAGTCCGTCCAGTGTACCCAGTCTCCACTGAGCACCCGTATACTATCTCTGATGTCAAACACCAATGAATATGGGATAATCGATCGCCCATCTACATGGGTCGAGAAGTTATACGCTAGTCTACTCTGGTATATCGATGCCCTGTCTCGATATACCCACGACTAGGAACATTTGAAGGATGTACTTACCTACTACTCTGTCCCTACTAGTATGATCTGCATCATAATCCTGGTAGTCAAGTACTCATCCTAAGAGCTTTATCAACATGTAATAGAGAGATAATAAGTGTACATGTTAAGATAAAAAGCAACCAGATAGCATACTATCTTGTCGAGAAAGAAAGTCCTCCCTATATATGTCCAAGCATCCACTACAATAAATATCGTATGTACAGTAATGGCCTCTAGGGTATACATATAACTAACAATCTCCCACTTGCACTAGGGCCATCTGTTGTAGTATCCAATACCCAACAATCAGCAGTGGTTGTAGTATCTCATTCACAACCATCCCATAAAAGTCTCTTTTGGGAAAAGGCCTTTGTGAGTGGATCCGCCGTGTTGTCCTCTGTGTCTACTCTCCTATCCTCGGTCTCCCTGGAGATCAACCATCTCCATGATCAGGTGATACTGCCTTAGAATATGTCTAGGTAACTGATGGGACGGGGGTTCCAAGGCCAAAACCACAACTCCATTGTCACACAATGGTAGGAACGAAGTTCATCTCATGAACTTATATACACCCAGACTCCCTCTTTGGTAGTATCGTTGGTAGCGATGTATCCAGCCTTTATCGTCTAGTTTGCCATGGTATCTAGCTTGGAACTCTTCCAACATACCGTCCCTCCACTGATGGTAAAGACAATGCCTGTGACTGACATTCAGTCGACCTTATCACCCTGGAAGCTTTTCAGTGATTCTTCCCAGGATCGATTGATACCATCTCACTACACCTAGTGAGAATCCTAACATCCACTTAGATCTATCTCATAGACCTAAAACCCAGGATTTAGGAGGTATCACCTTGATCCTATATGGAGAATCCTTGTGATAAGAGGAGATTGACCGAGTGTAGCTGTAACACCTGAGTTTAGGGTTAGTAGTAATTAAGTGTTAATGTGGGGTTTTTGGTAAAAAGTTTACCAAAATGGGTTTCTAGTAATTTATCTGGTTTTATGGTTATTTTTGTAGAATTTTATCTCAACCACACACACTTGTGCACGTCAGAGGGGATTAAGATTAGGGTTTGCCATATGTTTGAGCTTGTGGGTTAGCCATGTTAAGTTAACGATGGTAGTCTAAACTTTCTTTTTTATTTGGTGTTAATTGAGGAGTTTTAGTTCTAAAATAGATTAGGGTTAGGGTTGTCTTGAGATGAGGAGGGGAGATTATGGTGGGCCTTGATTTGTTTCACACTACCTTCCTTCAAAAACTTCATTTACCTTTCAAACTCATCTCACACATAAACACACATCATCCATTTCCTGCTCATTTCAGCCACAAAAAAAAAAAAAACATCAGCAACAACTACACCCCATAGCATCAGCCCTTAAACCCAACAGCAGTAACTACTTCCACAGCTGCACCATCATTGCATCAGCCCAAATTCTGCCAGTTTTCAGCCACAATATCTGCAGTAGCTACTGCTACAGCCACCCTAACACCAGAAAATCAGCTTCAGCCTGCTACAAACAGCACAACCAGCCTAAATGATCATCCATACATCCTCATTCCAGTCCCTACTACATCCTTCTTCAGCAACAGCAGCTGCACATCACCCTCCCCCCCAACTTCAGCCACACTCACACACAAAACCATCTTCAAATAACCTTGCTCTACCACAAAAACAGCTTCAGCTCCAACTCAATTCAGCAGCAACATCAGCTGAAACAGCAACACTTTCAGCCCAAAACCCACACCACATCAGCCCCAACACATACACCAACTACATGACATCAGCACCACAACACCAACACGACCCCAACAACAGCAGCAGCTCAACCCAGGTCCAAACATTCAGCAACAGCAAACACCCCAAACCTGCATCAGCATCAACAATAACACTTCAGCATCAGCAACAACACTTCAGCTTCAGCAACAGTGAAGCTCAGCTCATTTCCAGCCAAGTTTAGCAGCACCCACTCCCTTCTCCTTCTCCATCTCCTCGTTTAGGAGGTTCCTAGGGGGTATAATTTCTTAACTTTTTCCTATTGTGTAGATTATGCGCTTGACTAGCTAGTGTAGTGTTTTATCGAAATTTTAGTGCTAGAATTGTGTAGTGATGCTAGATCTAGTTGCCTTGGAATGCTTGTAGCTTAATGAATCCTTTTAGATGTTAATTAGTCTGTTTAGCCTAGTAGTGTCGTTAAAATTGGTTAGATAACCCTAAATTGCTAAAATGATGATAAGGTAGCATGTTTAGTGTTTATTTCATGCCTTAGTGGTGATTTTGAGGGATTTAAGAGAATTTTGGCAAAAATGGAAGTTGTGATAGTTAGACTAGCCCTTTTAGGTTCTGTTGAGCCCAGTTAATCAGAGAATTTCCCCAGATTTCACTAAGCCACCCGATTTACCCGACTTGGCGTAATTTAGCAGTTTTATCGACTTTTTTGGCCTTTGTTGGATCTGCTTGTTAGTTATATGTATGCCCTAGAGGCCATTACTGTACATACGATGTATATTGTAGTGGATGCTAGGACATATATAGGGAGGACTTTCTTGCTCGACATGATAGTATGCTATCTGGTTGTATTTTATCTTAACATGTACTCTGATTGTCTCTATATTACATGTTGATAAAGCCCTTAGGATATGTACTCGACTACTAGGACTATGATGAGATCATACTAGTGGGGCCACAGTAGTCGACGAGTACATCCTATAACTGTTCCTAGTCGAGGGTGTATCGAGACAGGGCATCGATACACCAGAGTAGACTAGCGTATACGCATCTTGACCCATATGATGGGCGATGGATGATCCCATATCCATCGGTGTTTGACATCAAGGATGGTGTACGGGTGCTCAGTGGAGACTGGGTACACTGGACGGACTCGCCGAGAACTCCCAGATGGTATTATACCATACGTCAGATGGCAGTTCTCCGGTGACACTGGTACAGAGTAGTCTGTTGACCCGAGATCGTCATAAAGTCTTGTGTGGTTCCCACTGTGCTTTGATTTCCATCATACCACGTCCAAGAGGGCGTGCAAAAAGGTGGCTTTTGGGTACAGTCCCGAATCATATGGAGGCAATGAGCGATAGGAGGGGATTCGTCTCTCCCGGTATAGGGACTTGATGTTGTGCAGTGTTCGATTGGCTATAACCAGAAATCCCTGGCCAGGGTTGCTGAGATTTACTGGTAAGTGTTATCAGTAGTTTCTTGAACTGTTATAGACCTCATATCGACACGACTTATCGAGCTACTGGGGTCTGACGTTTACCACCCCTAGGCGAGATATGCAACATATCAGACGCCGAGACCGGACTGTACGGGAGTGTTACTGTTTGGATTCACAGGAGAATGTACAGGCTTGCTTGTTGATCTTCTGAGCGCTCAATACCTGGGTAGCTGTTACGTTTAGCTGACCGCTTGCAGCTTGTGGGTGTTTGATATGATCATCACCTACTGCCGGCGTATTGACGATTCTTTAGAGTCCTACACAGAGGTTTCTTGACTCAGGAAAAACGGAGTAGGGGCATATATGTGATATGTGCGGGACCGAGGATAATGCGATATGTGATACCGTATTATATTCTCGCGATATTTGATATCAGCCGGGTCATCGGATCAAGTGTTGATTCGATGAATCGGTACGGATAAATATTAGTCGGTTATATGCGATATAGCCGGATTGTCGGATCAAGTGTTGATTCGATAATTTAATGTATAATAATATATATGATATATTAAATTGCATTAACTAATATTTGCTCACTAAAAGATTCTTTTTCTCACTCGGGTAATACATTGATATATATGCAATATATGCTAAATGTATTATTTTATTTTGTTACGATAAATATTATATATGTGATATATAATATTGTAACATGATATGATAACTAATGCAACTTGTTTAGTGGAGTTTAAACATGATTAGGGTTTGGATTAGGGTTAAGCTTTCTAGATGTTTCTAGAAGCTTTTCTTTTTTGTCATGATAAAGATATTTTCAAGTGAGTCATGCTTTAACCCAACCCAAACCCTAACCCTAGTTAATTCTCTACAATGGTTAAGTCAACCATGGTTGCATTATTCTTCATATTAATCCTTTCTTATTCATCACAAAAGGAAATGGATCACTATTCTTCTTCTTCCTTCATTCTTTCATGAAAAAGCTTGCTTGATTTTTCTAAAGTGATGAATAAATATGAGAAAAAGATAAATAAAGAGAGCAAAAAATCCTACTTCATCATCCTCATCTTCCCTTGCCATTTAGATGAGGGTGTTCACATCATTTCATGAGTGTTAGCTTGTGTTAACGGAACTTCAAGGTAGATCATCTTAGTATCGAAGATCGGAAGCAAAGGTTGCATCTTTCTCTTCGTGGAACCTCTCGAGAGTCCGGATCCCGATGATCGCAGCGAAGGGACCACAACACGGAGCATATGAAGTGAAGGACCAGATCTACAAAGGTTGTAATCCCTCTCACTTAGTGTTAAAGTTGTTAACATGTTAGTTTTCGCCTAATCTCTAATTTAAAGATCCGTATTCGGGTTGTTCGGCACGGCTAAATTTTTAATCGGGCATGGTTGATGCCTCGTTGACCCTTGTGCACGTGCCTAGCAACCCTACAGTGGTATCAGAGCCAAGCTAGAGCTTTAGGCGAAGTCTAGGCGAAGTTTAAAGTCCGATCGAACCCGGAAAACACAATATACCCTAGTTTCTGGAAATTTTTCAAAACTGTGATTTTTTTTTTCAAATTAAAAATGCTCAAAAAATTCAGCAGGGTATTTTAGGAATTACTGTGAAAAACGACACTCTAAATCAACTATTTAAGCGCGGAACCGCGGCCAAACCAAGGAATTGGCGGCGGTTCCGCGGCCGTCACTGTTGATTGATGGTTAGTTTCTGCACAGTAATGACCGTCTGTACTTCCTGATTCTTCTGGGTATTTTTATTTCTACTCAAGTGTTGAGTTTTCTGGGTTGTATTGGGGACTACTTGTTTCGATCGGATATTATAACTTTGTTTAGTTTGTCCGGATAATTTTAGAAACTGTTAAAAAGTTCGGGCGGATATCAATAACTCACTTTTTCCCCTGTCGGAAAATTTTTCAAAAGTTGGATTTTTTGTCGTGTTTAAGAACGTTCTAAGTCGTGCAAGTAACGCGGTGGACCCTCTAGAAGACAACAAACCTTAACTCGATTATGTGACCGTCTTGAACTGCCCTTTGAACCTTAGGGTTTGGGACAGTACGGCGTGCCACATGTGAGGCGTTGGCTTGACCCTTCTACGGCTGGACCACTGGTACTGTGGCATGTGATGGATGTTTTTAAACTGATTTCAAGTGTTGAGATATATTGGGGAAATCTTGGGTGTTTGATGATTCGATCGGAAAGTTTAACTTTTTCTATTTATCTGGAATGTGATACAATAATTGGAATCCACAGGTAGTTATGAGATAACTGTTTTGAATATTATAGACATAGCAGTTTAGTCTCAGATGATCGGTTGCTACGGAATTTTGATGCGATCAAAAGTCCGTCGCAATCACGTAGCGTACGCGGATACTCGCCGGGTAAACTTAATAGACAGCCTCACTCCATAGCCCCGACCAAGTGACTGTAGGAGAACCCCGTCGCCGAAAGCATCCGTTCGGGTGCTCCCGGTAGCGGTGTTCCGCCTTGGTGCACTTCGTCGACGGTATCGGGGGTGCGGCCGTCTACTAAAGTTTGCGACGAGCATTCGATCAGGACGTCGGGAATGTTGTTGAATTGCCCGACTTGATATTGAAAAGTGTTTTCGATAATGAGACTAAAATGCGTGGTTTATAATTGTTAGGCATGTGATGTCTAAGGAATTCATTTGGTTAGGCATGCGATGTCTAAGGAGGTTGCGGATTCCAACTGTTGTAGTTTTACACTTTCTTTTCTGTGACCGTAAGCGTAGTATGTGGTGTATTGCCGGCTTCGTTGCTATACATCAACGACAATCGGGATACGCATACTTGCTTACGTTGATGATATGAGATATTATGTGTTGCTGTGATATGTTATATTAGATCGTCGCGTTTTGAATAGCCGGGGGTTTTATGTGAGATGAGAGTTTTTCTTTTTCATTCATGTAAAATTCATTTGTATGTAATATTCTCTTATTGGGGCACTTCCAGGTAGCGGAAGATGTCACCGTTGTATATTATTTACTTTTCCGCATTAGGTAGACCCAAGGCGGGGAGCACAAGTAACCGGGTTCTAAGGTCCAGTGGGAGACCATCTCGAGGAGTCGAGACCGGGTCTCCTAACCCTAGAATTGGCAGTGTTACTTGCCGCTCTCGTAGGGGTCTAGGGATGTGGGTTTGGCTATTCATCGCGACCGTGGAATCCGTGTTTTATACAGGCTCGTATTGAAAACACGGACGTCCTAGTATATCCAATATTTCATATATGTTCTTCTGCTGCAATGTTCTGTGATGAGATCATATTACTGCCTGAGATGAATGTTTATATTATATATATATATGAGATATATGTTATATTGCAGATTTCGTTTCAAAAGAGATGCTTGTGAAGCATAATAAAATGGGACTTCATTAATGAGATTAATGAAATAAAAGAAACCTAAGATGTTGTAGAAACTTGTTTATAAAAACTGGTAGCTCTAGTTGTTGCTTTGCATAGCGGTGTTCCTTGTAGAACATCCAGCACCTTATTCGATAAGGAAATGACCGAGATCCCTTCATCGGGAGTGACTCCTTTAGCAATAACTGGCAGATGCTACAAACTCGGTTTGTCTTTTGATTGCTTTTATAGTTCTTGCTTTGCACAGCGGTATATATGATATATCCTGCACCTTATTCGATGAGGAAAGGGCCGACGATCCCTTCACCGGGAGTGACCCCTTTAGCAAAACTAGAAAAAAGCCTCAAAAACACTCCATTTGAAAATCACTCGATTCTACAATGATATAAAGTTCATTACGCAAAAGGTTTTCTTAAAAACCTGTCGTAGCCCTCCGTCATTTCAGATAAGTAATAGTTAGTATTCGTGCTGCGTTTGTTGACTCAGTCAAGGCGTAGTGTGCGGTAGCTGATTAGTGCTTATCTGCAAAGCATATGATGCGATTGGATTAGGGTAGTCGTGCGACCTTGTTGACTCGGTCAAGGGTCGTGCGGGTGGGTTTAATTCAATCGGGAAATGACGGGTTGAACTTTACTTACGATCTATGATTTGTTGACTCAGTTAAGGTCATAGATTGCTTGGGGCAAAATATTATTGGGAATTTCAAGAGTTGAAATTTGCAATGAGATTGCATACCTTCTATTAGATAGTTGGATCCCGATACCCGCTGTGAGTAAGAGTTACTCCTGGGAGAGTTTTACACATTACAATTAGCCAATGAAGTAGGTGTCTAGAAAGGTGTTAACGGGGTTACGCCCCTGGGAAAACGAGGTTTACTTTAATTAGGTTCGTGCGAGAGCACGGGGGACCTCCCTCAAAGTACCGATACTGGCCTGGCTGAAAGATTGGCGAACTTGTAGCGTGTAATTAATCCCGGCTAGTCTTTCCTTTTAGGGTTTGAAGGAAGATTTGATTAAAACAGTGGGAGACATCCTGATTAGATATATTAGATAACCAATCTAATCTTGCAAGAGCATACGCTGAGTGTTTTCTTCTCTCTCTCTCCAGATAGCGACCATATACGCCTTAATCAAGATAATAATACGGATATATTTGACCGAACCCGCTTGTTATACTGAGCTGGGGAACGTTGGTCCCGCTCCAACTTATAATTGTTATAGGACAGAGCAGGAAATTGGGGATTGCCAGAATTCCCGTGCCGCCCAAACGAAGAAAGTGCATGTTGATGCATCATCTTCGGGTGTGTTCATTACACAGAACTGTTTCTCAGTATCCTTTACGTCCTGGGTATATGATACCGGATCAGGATCCCGTATATGTAATCTGTTACATGGGCTACAGATAGGTAAAGAACTGAGAACGGGTGATAAGTTTCATGAGACAGAAAACGGTGCAAGTGTTGCAGCCAAGTCTGTTGGTCACTGTCACACTGTATTATCGGAATACATTGATTCTGAACAAATATTATTAGATACCGAACCTGATATACAAAATCATATCAGTCTCTTTATTAGTAAAGAAAGGATATAATTTTGTATTGTTGGATAATGTTTTGAACATTTCCTATATCAAGAGTTGATCGGTTCAGGCACGTTATCTAAAAGCATTGACGTTCTAAATCAAATTACAGTTCTTAGTATAAGGGACACACACAAGAGGAAGAGTTCAGAAATGAACAAATCCTTCTTGAGGCATTGTAGACTAGGTCATATCAATGCGACCCGACCGGCTAAAGTTACATTTAGATGCATATTTAAATTAGTTTGAATTTACATCTTGTGAAACTTGCCTGTCATGTCACAAAGATAAGATGATCATAGCTCTGTTTATTGGAAATAGAGAAAGAGTTAGTGAACTCTTGGGATTGATATATGTTGATGTATGTAAGGTCCCCTGTCTACATATGCCAAGATCGGTTCTTTCTACTTTATTACATTCTCTGATAATCTCTCAAGATTCAGACATATGTTCCTGTTGAAACACAAGTCCGAACCTTTTGAGATATTCACAGAATATGATTTAGAAGTAGAGAACCAAAATACGGGTAAAAGTATTATGTCCTTTGATGTGATCAAGGAGGAAAATACTTGAGCACGGAATTCCTGGACTATTCTAAAGGAGAATGAGATTCTCTCTCAGCATTACTCCTCCTATACACCATAGCACGATGGTATATCGGGGTGGAGCTATAGCACCCTATATGATATGGTGTGCTCTATGATGAGTACTACTGAGTTTCCTATTTCCTTTTGGGAGTTATGCACTTGTGAAGTTGCATACCTATTGAATAGGGTTCAAATCAAATCAGTTGCCTACCACTTCATATGTGATATGGAAAGGGAAGAGCCCATATCTTAAGCTTGTTAAGATTTGGGGTTGTCCGGCCTATGTCTAAAAGCAAAATCCGGAAAAGCTCGAGGCAAGATCTGTTATGTACAACTGGAAAGATTCTAGCTATACAAAATACGGCTGATGATTTGGTAGAACCAAAGGATTCAATAGTTTCCAACGAACCTCAGCCTCTCCGCCGATCTAGTACGGTTTCTCACCCACCTGAGAGATACTTCGGTTTCTCTATGACAGTGGGAGCGAGGATTGCATCATGAGATGATGACCCAACTAGTTTCGAGCTGGCCATCAGGAGTGGGACTCTGTAAGAATGGCTGGATGCTTAAGCGATCTGAGATGGAATCCTTATACACCAACAAAGTATGGACATTGGTTGCTTTATCTGAAGGGTTAAATCCCCATTAGGAGCAAGTATATCTTGAGAAGATTACTTAGTGTACATGGAAAAGTTGAGACTTTCAAAGCTATGCTTAAGTCCATCCATATCCTACTTGCCACGGCTACATACCATGACTACGATATCTGGTGGTTGGGTGTCATGACTGCTTTTCTAAATGATGTTTTAGAAGATAGCGTCTATAAGTACACAGCCAGAGGGCTTCGTAGACAGTGGGAGCAGCGGAAACGTGTGCAAGATGTTTTATATGATAAAACAGGCATCGCGGAGTTGGAACATCTGTTTTGATGTGGTAGTCAAAGAGTTTGACTTCATCAAAATGGTAGATGAACCTTGTATATACAAAAAGGGTAGTAGAAAGTATGGTGGTGATCCTCGTAGAGTACGTGGATGACATACTCTTGATAGGGAAGGAGTTTCCTATGCTACGCTTGGTCAATCTCCGCTTATCACAAGGATTCTCCATATAGGATCAAAGTGATACCTCCTAAATCCTGGGTTTTGGATCTATGAGATAGATCTAATTGGATATTAGGATACGCACTAGTTGTAGTGAGATGGTATCAATCAATCCTGAGGAGAATCACTGGAAAGGTTCCAGGCTGATAAGGACGACTGAATGTCAGTCGAGGGCATTGTCTTTACCCTCAGTGGAGGGACGGTATGTTGGAAGAGTTCCAAGCTAGATACCGTGACATACTAGACGATTAAAGGCAAGATACATCGTTACCAAGGATACTACCAAAGTGGCAGTCTGGATATATATAAGTTCATAAGATGAATTTCGTTCCTACCATTGTGTGACAATGGAGTTGTGGCTTTAGCCAAGGAACTACCGTCCCATCAGAGATCCAGATATAATTCTTAGGCAGTATCAACTGATCATGGAGATGGTTGATCTCCAGGGAGATCGAGGTTGGAAGAGTAGACACAGAGGACAACAGCGCGGATCCACTCACGAAGGCCTTTTTCCCAGTAGAGACTTTTATGGGATGGTTGAGTATGAGATACTTCAACCGCAGCTAATTGTTGGGTATGCGATACCATAACAGATGGCCCTAGTGCAAGTGGGAGATTGTTAGTTATATGTATGCCCTAGAGGCCATTACTGTACATACGATGTATATTGTAGTGGATGCTAGGACATATATAGGGAGGACTTTCTTGCTTGACATGATAGTATGCTATCTGGTTGTATTTTATCTTAACATGTACTCTGATTGTCTCTATATTACATGTTGATAAAGCCCTTAGGATATGTACTCGACTACTGGGACTATGATGAGATCATACTAGTGGGGCCACAGTAGTCGACGAGTACATCATATAACTGTTCCTAGTCGAGGGTGTATCGAGACAGGGCATCGATACACCAGAGTAGACTAGCGTATACGCATCTTGACCCATATGATGGGCGATGGATGATCCCATATCCATCGGTGTTTGACATCAAGGATGGTGTACGGGTGCTCAGTGGAGACTGGGTACACTGGACGGACTCGCCGAGAACTCCCAGATGGTATTATACCATACGTCAGATGGCAGTTCTCCGGTGACACTAGTACAGAGTAGTCTGTTGACCCGAGATCGTCATAGAGTCTTGTGTGGTTCCCACTGTGCTTTGATTTCCATCATACCACGTCCAAGAGGGCGTGCAAAAAGGTGGCTTTTGGGTACAGTCCCGAATCATATGGAGGCAATGAGCGATAGGAGGGGATTCGTCTCTCCCGGTATAGGGAGTTGATGTTGTGCAGTGTTCGATTGGCTATAACCGGAAATCCCTGGCCAGGGTTGCTGAGATTTACAGGTAAGTGTTATCAGTAGTTTCTCGAACTGTTATAGACCTCATATCGACACGACTTATCGAGCTACTAGGGTCTGACGTTTACCACCCCTAGGCGAGATATGCAACATATCAGACGACGAGACCGGACTGTACGGGAGTGTTACTGTTTGGATTCACAGGAGAATGTACAGGCTTGCTTGTTGATCTTCTGAGCGCTCAATACCTGGGTAGCTGTTACGTTTAGCTGACCGCTTGCAGCTTGTGGGTGTTTGATATGATCATCACCTACTGCCGGCGTATTGACGATTCTTTAGAGTCCTACACAGAGGTTTCTTGACTCAGGCAAAACGGAGTAGGGGCACATATGTGATATGTGCGGGAACGAGGATAATGCGATATGTGATACCGTATTATATTCTCGCGATATTTGATATCAGCCGGGTCATCGGATCAAGTGTTGATTCGATGAATCGGTACGGATAAATATTAGTCGGTTATATGCGATATAGCCGGATTGTCGGATCAAGTGTTGATTCGATAATTTAATGTATAATAATATATATGATATATTAAATTGCATTAACTAATATTTGCTCACTAAAAGATTCTTTTTCTCACTCGGGTAATACATTGATATATATGCAATATATGCTAAATGTATTATTTTATTTTGTTACGATAAATATTATATATGTGATATATAATATTGTAACATGATATGATAACTAATGCAACTTGTTTAGTGGAGTTTAAACATGATTAGGGTTTGGATTAGGGTTAAGCTTTCTAGATGTTTCTAGAAGCTTTTCTTTTTTGTCATGATAAAGATATTTTCAAGTGAGTCATGCTTTAACCCAACCCAAACCCTAACCCTAGTTAATTCTCTACAATGGTTAAGTCAACCATGGTTGCATTATTCTTCATATTAATCCTTTCTTATTCATCACAAAAGGAAATGGATCACTATTCTTCTTCTTCCTTCATTCTTTCATGAAAAAGCTTGCTTGATTTTTCTAAAGTGATGAATAAATATGAGAAAAAGATAAATAAAGAGAGCAAAAAATCCTACTTCATCATCCTCATCTTCCCTTGCCATTTAGATGAGGGTGTTCACATCATTTCATGAGTGTTAGCTTGTGTTAACGGAACTTCAAGGTAGATCATCTTAGTATCGAAGATCGGAAGCAAAGGTTGCATCTTTCTCTTCGTGGAACCTCTCGAGAGTCCGGATCCCGATGATCGCAGCGAAGGGACCACAACACGGAGCAAATGAAGTGAAGGACCGGATCTACAAAGGTTGTAATCCCTCTCACTTAGTGTTAAAGTTGTTAACATGTTAGTTTTCGCCTAATCTCGAGTTTAAAGATCCGTATTCGGGTTGTTCGGCACGGCTAAATTTTTAATCGGGCATGGTTGATGCCTCATAGACCCTTGTGCGCGTGCCTAGCAACCCTACACTGCTGTCGACCCGAGACCTTCAGAATAAAATTGTGGAAACTGTAGCATAGTGAGACTAGTAGAAACACACACAGAGCACGGGGACCCACCTCCCCCTCTCGGCCGCCGATTTAATCGTTCTGGCCGCAAATTGCTGCCAGAGTAGGGGGTGGGGTGTGGGGGTTTTGGGTGTAGGGTCATTCTGGGTAGGTTAGACTTCTGGTACCTGCAACTTTTCAAGTTTGGCCCAGAGGCAAAATCTGGAGCTATTTGCGTGTTTTCGATGTTTTAAGTCTCGTACGACACGCGCGCGATACGCATGGTTCTGTGGCGCGCTGCGCGACACAGCGTGTCTGTTTAGGTTCTGGTGGGTTGTGCGCGTCGCGTCGTGTCGTGTGCACGCGCGTTTAGTTTCACGCACGCGTATCCTTTTTATCGATATATCGTGTTTTGCAGGATTTTCCTGATGTGGTGACTTTTGTAAATTCTAGGTTCACCGGCCGGGACTTCAAGCGCAGCGGAGAAAGGAAAGCAGGTGGTCGGACATACCTAGCACGGGATCACGGGTGAGTAGATTTAACATCTACGGGGGACGATCGTTTGGATGGCGCGAGTCGCCCGATAGATGTAGTAAACTTGATATTACTTGTGATATTATGATAAGAATACTTGCATGATAATTGCTGCAGTTAGGATCTATATGATGTTCCATATACGCAGACTCATTATAGGACACATGCACCATTACCAGGTTTTATATGCAGCACGAGCACTATTCTTGTGGACACACACACCATGGTAATTGCCATATCACGACACTAGATAACCTTAAATTTGAAACATGTTAATTGCCTAGAAATGTGATATTGCAATAAGTATTTAAAATGAAATCATAAGAATTACCATCCTCATGCATGTGTATCATTATTTCATTTGCTCATGCCTAGTATAAATCATACATTGTAAATTGATACTGTAGGCATTCATAATCATTGACATATGCATTCATGATGACTTCATGAGATTTATGATATTTCTGGATTTCGGGGGAAAACCGCAAGATTTCAAACTTATAACCTTTTAAATATAAAAGTTGCGGTTTTTTAGTGATGTAAAGTGTCGTCCACCATGAGTTTTGCTGTGGTTTTCGAGACCCGTTTCGAGGAGGTGGATGAACCGTCTCGGGTACATGGTGGGCCCGGTACGGTACCCCGGGGCAAGAAGATCGCAGGAGATGGCGTTGAGCCTGGTAGGGGACGGATTACCTACCGGTGACTTCATTGGGCACGGTGGATATCCAGAGGATACCGACCGTGGCCGCTAGATTGAGATATGGATATTTGATTTGGATCAGCCGGATGGCTGAGGTCAGAGATACTGGACATGGATACATGAGATTTGGACAGTTTGAGGTGTCGTTGCTGGACACGGATTTTATTGATTTTCTTGGGTTTTATGCTGATGTTTAAAAACAAAGTTTCAAAACAAAGGAAGGAATAATTCTTGTACATACTTGATAGTGCTTTCATGTGGCATACATACCTGTTATTACATCCATGTGACATATAAACTTGTTAGTACACTAATGATGCATACATACCTGCTAGTACATGTAGCCATACCTGTTTTAGGGATGCTAGGATACTTGTGTGCATGCAGACGATAGCCTTAGTAGATGTTATTTATTACTTACGAGCTGGCAACTCACCCCCGTTGTACCACAGCTTTTCTGCAGGTCCGATCCGTCAGCACCGTAGCGGCGGACACTTTTGCCTCTTTTGCACTTTTTGCCTGGACTCGAGGCTTTTGCTCATAGGTGGGTTATTATCATTTTGTACCCCCTTATATATTCGTTGTATCTAGAACACTCCATCTACTGCTACTATTATTTCAGTTGTACCGTTTTATTTGGATTACTGTATATGGACCTAGAGGTGAGTTTGTGAGACTTGGGGATTTATTTTATGATATATCTGGAGTCGAGCTCACTTGAGTCGACATGCTATTTCTTATGCTTCATGCTTACTTATGCACATTTTTATTTTATATTGCGTGGGATTTGTGACCGCCTTGAGGCGAAGAGCTAGCTCCCGCTTGGGGATGCCATTTTCATGTTATTCATTTATATTCCTGTTGTACTCGTTTGGAGCTTATTTTACAAAGGAAATTCTGCAGGAATTTTGGGAAAAGGAATGTTTTTTTTTAAAAGGGGAACTTGATGTGGTTTAATGGAGTATAATGCTTTAAATAATTTGGTTTTTCCTTCACTCTAAAATTTTAATTGGGTTTGTATTCTGGGCTTCGGCTTACTTAGTTCACGGACGCCTTGAGACGTTTCGTAACTTAAGTGCCGGTCGCATTCCGTACTTTGCGGGTCGTGACATAGTTGGTATCAGAGCGATAGGTTTCACCTTTCCGAGTATAGGATGACCCTTAGTAGATGGAGTAAGTGACTTAAGCAGGATAGCGTAGAGTACGTATGTCCGCGGTATACTTGCGATGCGGTACTCCGCCTAGGTGACTTTAGGATATACTTGCTTGGAATTCCTTCTTCAATTCCATGTATCCTTCGATTCTATTGCACCTTTCTTTTTGTCCTATTTCCTGTACCAGTCACTATGCCACAGAGGGCTACCAGAGCGCAGAGGGCTGCCGCCCGAGACGAGATTCGAGCTGGCTCGTCCGAGACTAGGACTGAGCAGGGTGGTATGCCTATGCCGCAGGGACAGACCGATCCACCTTCCCCAGGACGTATGGATAGGTTTGAGACTGGTATGGAGGAGTTGCGACAGATGATGAGGAGTATGCAGGAGCTACGTCAGATGGTAGGATCCCTAGTTGCAGCCAGTCGTACACCGAGGCCGGAGGACGCACCTACTACATCCCAGACCACTATGATACTTGCTCCTACCACTACCGCCGTGACCATCCCGGTTTCACTACAGGAGTTCATGAGGCTGAGACCTCCAGTCTTTACGGGTACCGATGCAGCAGAGGACCCGCAGACGTTCCTTGACAGCTTGGCCAGGATCTGCCGTTCGCTGAGATGTTCTGATGATCGCTGGGTAGAGCTTGCGATTTTCTGACTAGAGGGTCTCGCACAGATATGGTGGGAGTCGGTTCTGAGAGGTCGGGTTGCAGGTCTACCGCCCATGACCTGGACCGAGTTCACAGCAGTTTTCCTTGCCCGTTTCCTCCCGGAGAGCGTTCGCGACGCCAGAGCTTGTAGTTTCGAGGCCTTGGTCAAGACACCTGGTATGACGGTGTCTGAGTATGACGTCCAGTTTACACAGTTGTCCCGATATGCACCGTACCTGGTAGATACCGAAGCCAAGAGGGTGAAGAGGTTCATACAAGGACTGGATGCCCAGCTTTATCTTGCCATTGGCGTCCAGCATTTCGATACCTATCCAGCAGCTATGGATACGGCGTTGCGGATGGAGACGCGTATTTCAGCGACTTCGGCCGTTCCCGGGCCGAAGAGGATTCGTACCAGCACGCCAGATCAGAGACAGCATGCCAGATTCACTCCGAGAGATAGGACCGGCAGAGGGTTTGGACGAGGTCAGCTGTTTGGGTCGTATACGCAGGGACAGCAGTCGTCGCCAGGGTGCTTTAGGTGCGGGAGTCTGCACCATCGTATTAGAGATTGTCCAGTGAGACGACAGGGATCGGTGACGGTTCCGCATGTGACTCTACCTCCATCACCGCCCCCTCCTCAGAGAGCTCTACTACCTGCCGCAGGCGATACTCCACGCCAGTTAGGTGCACCCAGAGGCCGTGGGCGCGGCGCACTGACCCGGAGAGGACGAGGAGGCAGAGGCCGAGGCCGAGGTCAGCCCGCTATAGGAGGAGGTCAGGACCGAGTTTTTGCATTGACACCACAGGATGCGCAGGCATCCAATGCCGTCGTTACAGGTACCTTATCAGTATGCTCTATTGATGCACACGTGTTGTTCGATCCCGGATCCACGCACTCATACGTTTCCACCCACTTCGTGCCGAGTTTGGGTAGAGAGTCCGGTTTGCTTGATCAGCCGCTTGTTGTGACCACTCCTGTGGGAGAGTCTTTTGTTGCTAGGCACGTGTTCCGATCCTGTACCATTCGTATTGGCGAGCGAGAGCTGCCTGTCGACTTGATCCTTCTGGAGATGTTGGACTTCGACGTTCTTTTGGGCATGGATTAGTTAGCCACGTGCTACGTGTCGGTGGACTGCCGCGAGAAGACAGTTAGGTTTTATTTTCCCGGCGAGTCCGCTTTTGTTGTGCAGGGGGACCGTGGTGCCGCCCCTCACGTTTTGATTTCTTCCCTTCGCGCTGATCAGCTGTTGAGGAAGGGATGTCGGGGATTTCTAGCCTGTGTATGCGATACTAGAGCTACGAATGTTCCATTGCACCAGGTTCCAATTGCATGTGAGTTCCCCGATGTTTTCCCTGACGAGCTTCCAGGACTGCCGCCTGAGCGTGATGTCGTGTTCTGTATTGATTTGATTCCCGGCTCGGGGCCTATTTCTATACCGCCTTATCGGATGGCCCCGGCGGAGCTTAGAGAGTTGAAGGTTCAGCTGCAAGATTTGTTAGATAAGGGACTTATTCGACCCAGTGTTTCTCCATGAAGTGCTCCGGTCCTGTTTGTCAAAAAGAAGGACGGAAGCTTGCGCTTATGTATCGACTACCGCCAGCTGAACAAGGTTACCGTGCGGAACAGATATCCGTTGCCACGCATTGATGATTTGTTCGACCAGCTCCAGGGTGCGGGGTATTTTTCGAGGATCGACTTACGATCAGGATACCATCAGCTGCGAGTCCGACAGGAGGATATACCGAAGACAGCCTTCCGTACACGCTATGGCCACTATGAGTTTCTGGTGATGTCGTTCGGACTCACCAACGCCCCTGCAGCATTTATGGATTTGATGAACCGTACATTCAGGCCGTATCTTGACTTGTTCATCATCGTATTCATCGACGATATTTTGGTGTACTCCCGGAGCCGAGAGGAGCACGAGCAGCACCTGCGGATTACGTTACAGACTCTGAGGGAGCACCAGCTGTTCGCGAGGTTCTCCAAGTGTGCTTTCTGGCTGGACAGCGTCGGATTCTTGGGTCACGTGATTACGAGGGATGGCATATGTGTGGACCCGAAGAAGATTGAGGCTGTTCAGCAGTGGCCCCGACCTGCATCGGTTACTGAGATCCGTAGTTTTCTAGGCCTGGCAGGCTACTACAGGCGTTTTGTTCAGGATTTCTCCCGTATTGCTGCACCTTTGACCGGTTTGACCCGGAAGGGAGTTCCTTTCGTTTGGACGGAGGAGTGTGAGCACAGTTTTCAGCAGCTACGGACGTGTTTGACTACGGCGCCGGTATTATCTTTGCCTTCGGGATCAGGCGGATTTGTGGTCTACTGTGATGCTTCGCGAGTGGGGTTAGGATGCGTATTGATGCAGCATGGCAGGGTGATCGCGTATGCTTCACGGCAATTGAAGAAACATGAACAGAACTACCCCACTCACGATTTGGAGATGGCTGCGGTGGTCTTTGCACTGAAGATATGGCGACATTACCTATATGGCGAGTCGTGCCAAATATTCACAGACCATAAGAGCTTAAAATACATATTTCAGCAGCGAGACCTGAACCTCATACAGCGTCGTTGGATGGAGTTGGTGAAGGACTACGACTGTGAGATCTTATACCACCCGGGCAAGGCAAATATGGTAGCGGATGCCTTGAGCAGGAGGCCCGGGGGTAGTCTATCCTATTTGCGCGCAATGCAGAGGCAGTTGTCGGCAGATTGGCAGGTTTTATGCGACAGCCGACTTGAGTTCGAGTTCATTCCGACAGGGGGACAGCTCGCGCATGTTCGTACACGCCCACAGTTGCTTGATCGTATATATGAGGCACAGCGCAGAGATGACTGTTGCTCAGAGATCATGGCACAGATGAGCCAGGGCAGATTTTCCGAGTTCGTGATTGATGATCAGGGGATATTACGATTTGGATCTAGACTGTGCGTACCAGATGCTGAGGGATTGCGGCGCAATATTCTCGAGGAGGCACATCGATCAGTGTATAGTGTCCACCCCGGTTCCACCAAGATATACCATGATATGAGAGAGACCTACTGGTGGGACGGAATGAAGAGGGACATCGCGGAGTTCGTATCGAGATGCCTGACTTGTCAGCATGTCAAGGCCGAGCACCAGGGGCCCGCAGGAGAGCTACAGCTGCTACCCATTCCGGAGTGGAAATGGGAGAAATGGGAGCAGATTTCGATGGATTTCATTGTGGGTTTACCCAGGACCAGTCGAGGGTATGACTCCATCTGGGTGATCGTAGACCGATTGACGAAAGCGGCTCACTTCCTGCCAGTGAAGACCACCTTCAGCTTCGCTCGGTATGCCCAGCTTTATATCGACAAGATCATGCGGTTGCATGGCGTACCGACTTGTATCGTGTCAGATCGAGGTACCCAGTTTACTAGCCGACTATGGCAGAGGCTTCAGGAGGCATTGGGCACTCGTTTGAGTTTCAGCACAGCATTACATCCGCAGACCGACGGACAGTCAGAGCGGACCATTCAGACTCTCGAGGACATGCTCAGAGCGTGTGTTTTGGACTTCAACGGTAGCTGGGATCATCATTTACCTCTAGTGGAGTTCTCCTACAACAACAGCTTCCAGGATACTATTCAGATGGCACCTTTCGAGGCGTTGTATGGGAGGAGATGTAGATTACCCGTTTGTTGGACCGGGCTGAGCGAGAGCAGTATTTTCGGGCCGCAGATTGTGCAGGAGATGACCGAGAAAGTACAGCTGATTCGAGACCGTATGAGGGCAGCTCAGAGCAGGCAGAAATCGTATGCAAACAGGCGCCGTCGCAGATTAGAGTTCGCTGTTGGCGACCATGTTTTTCTGAGGGTCTCTCCGATGAAGGGCGTGATGCGTTTTGGGCGAAAGGGAAAGCTTAGCCCTAGATTCGTAGGTCCCTTCGAGATCCTCGAGCGTGTCGGCGCTGTTGCATATCGTTTGGCTCTTCCACCCAGCCTTTCAGATGTTCATCCCGTCTTCCACGTGTCGATGCTACGCCGTTATCTTCATGACCCTTCCCACACGATTCAGCATCAGGCAGTTCAGCTTGAGCCCGACCTTTCGTTCACCGTGCAGCCAGTTGAGATATTAGATCGGCAAGTGAAGAAACATCGATCAAAGGTCCTTCCGTCCGTGAAAGTTCTTTGGCGCAGCCCAAGCAGCGAGGAGATCACTTGGGAGGCCGAGGGAGAGATGCGGAAGAAATTCCCTCATCTTTTTGAAGGTACGCTTAGCTGCATATTTTAAAATTCGGGGATGAATTTTCTTAAGAGGGGAAGACTGTAACACCTGAGTTTAGGGTTAGTAGTAATTAAGTGTTAATGTGGGGTTTTTGGTAAAAAGTTTACCAAAATGGGTTTTTAGTAATTTATCTGGTTTTATGGTTATTTTTGTAGAATTTTATCTCGACCACACACACTTGTGCACGTCAGAGGGGATTAAGATTAGGGTTTGCCATATGTTTGAGCTTGTGGGTTAGCCATGTTAAGTTAACCATGGTAGTCTAAACTTTCTTTTTTATTTGGTGTTAATTGAGGAGTTTTAGTTCTAAAATAGATTAGGGTTAGGGTTGTCTTGAGATGAGGAGGGGAGATTATGGTGGGCCTTGATTTGTTTCACACTACCTTCCTTCAAAAACTTCATTTACCTTTCAAACTCATCTCACACATACACACACATCAGCCATTTCCTACTCATTTCAGCCACAAAAAAACAAAAACAAAACAACATGAGCAACAACTACACCCCATAGCATCATCCCTTAAACCCAACAGCAGTAACTACTTCCACAGCAACACCATCATTGCATCAGCCCAAATTCTGCCAGTTTTCATCCACAATATCTGCAGTAGCTACTGCTACAGCCACCCTAACACCAGAAAATCAGCTTCAGCCTGCTACAAACAGCACAACCAGCCTAAATGATCAGCCATACATCCTCATTCCAGCCCCTACTACATCCTTCTTCAGCAACAGCAGCTGCACATCAGCCCCCCCCCCCCCAACTTCAGCCACACTCACACACAAAACCATCTTCAAATAACCTTGCTCTACCACAAAAACAGCTTCAGCTCCAACTCAATTCAGCAGCAATATCAGCTGAAACAGCAACACTTTCAGCCCAAAACCCACACCACATCAGCCTCAACACATACACCAACTACATGACATCAGCACCACAACACCAACACGACCCCAACAACAGCAGCAGCTCAACCCAGGACCAAACATTCAGCAACAGCAAACACCCCAAACCTGCATCAGCATCAGCAACAACACTTCAGCATCAGCAACAACACTTCAGCTTCAGCAACAGTGAAGCTCGGCTCATTTCGAGCCAAGTTTAGCAGCACCCACTCCCTTCTACTTCTCCTTCTCCTCATTTAGGAGGTTCCTAGGGGGTATAATTCCTTAACTTTTTCCTATTGTGTAGATTATGTGCTTGACTAGCTAGTGTAGTGTTTTATCGAAATTTTAGTGCTAGAATTGTGTAGTGATGCTAGATCTAGTTGCCTTGGAATGCTTGTAGCTTAATGAATCCTTTTAGATGTTAATTAGTCTGTTTAGCCTAGTAGTGTCGTTAAAATCGGTTAGATAACCCTAAATTGCTAAAATGATGATAAGGTAGCATGTTTAGTGTTTATTTTATGCCTTAGTGGTGATTTTGAGGGATTTAAGAGAATTTTGGCAAAAATGGAAGTTGTGATAGTTAGACTAGCCCTTTTAGGTTCTGTTGAACCCAGTTAATCAGAGGATTTCCCCAGATTTCACCAAGCCACCCGATTTACCCGACTTGGCGTAATTTAGCAGTTTTATCGACTTTTTTGGCCTTTGTTGGATCTGCTGTCGACCCGAGACCTTCAGAATAAAATTGTGGAAACTGTAGCATAGTGAGACTAGTAGAAACACACACACAGAGCATGGGGACCCACCTCCCCCTCTCGGCCGCCGATTTAATCGTTTTGGTCGCAAATTGCGGCCAGAGTAGGGGTGGGGTGTGGGGGTTTTGGGTGTAGGGTCATTCTGGGTAGGTTAGGCTTCTGGTACCTGCAACTTTTCAAGTTTGGCCCAGAGGCAAAATCTGGAGCTATTTGCGTGTTTTCGATGTTTTAAGTCTCGTGCGACACGCGCGCGCGTGGTTTTGTGGCGCGCTGCGCGACACAACGTGTCAGTTTAGGTTCTGGTGGGGTTTGCGCGTCGCGTCGTGTCGTGTGCGCGCGCGTTTAGTTTCACGCACGCGTATCCTTTTTATCGATATATCGTGTTTTGCAGGATTTTCCTGATGTTGTGACTTTTGTAAATTCTAGGTTCACCGGCCGGTACTTCAAGCGCAGCGGAGAAAGGAAACCAGGTGGTCGGACATACCTAGCACGGGATCACGGCTGAGTAGATTTAACATCTACGGGGGTCGATCGTTTGGATGGCGCGAGTCGCCCGATAGATGTAGTAGACTTGATATTACTTGTGATATTATGATAAGAATACTTGCATGATAATTGCTGCAGTTAGGATCTATATGATGTTCCATATACGCAGACTCATTATAGGACACATGCACCATTACCAGGTTTTATATGCAACACGAGCACTATTCATGTGGACACACACACCCTGATAATTGCCATGTCACGACACTAGATAACCTTAAATTTGAAACATGTTAATTGCCTAGAAATGTGATATTGCAATAAGTATTTAAAATGAAATCATAAGAATTAACATCCTCATGCATGTGTATCATTATATCATTTGCTCATGCCTAGTATAAATCATACATTGTAAATTGATACCGTAGGCATTCATAATCATTGACATATGCATTCATGATGATTTCATGAGATTTATGATATTTCTGGATTTCGGGGGAAAACCGCAAGATTTCAAACTTATAACCTTTTAAATATAAAAGTTGTGGTTTTTTAGTGATGTAAAGTGTCGTCCACCATGAGTTTTGCTGTGGTTTTCGAGACCCGTTACGAGAAGGTGGATGAACCGTCTCGGGTACATGGTGGGCCCGGTACGGTACCCCGGGGCAAGAAGATCGCAGAAGATGGCGTTGAGCCTGGCAGGGGACGGATTACCTACCGGTGACTTCATTGGGCATGGCGGATATCCAGAGGATACCGACCGTGGCCGCTAGATTAAGATATGGATATTTGATTTGGATCAGCCGGATGGCTGAGGCCAGAGATACTGGACATGGATACATGAGATTTGGACAGTTTGAGGTGCCGTTGCTGGACACGGATTTTATTGATTTTCTTGAGTTTTATGCTGATGTTTAAAAAGGAAGTTTCAAAACAAAGGAAGGAATAATTCTTGTACATACTTGATAGTGCTTTCATGTGGCATACATACCTGTTATTACATCCATGTGACATATAAACTTGTTAGTACATTATTGATGCATACATACCTGCTAGTACATGTAGCCATACCTGTTTTAGGGATGCTAGGATACTTGTGTGCATGCAGACGATAGCCTTAGTAGATGTTATTTATTACTTACGAGCTGGCAACTCACCCCCGTTGTGCCACAGCTTTTCTGCAGGTCCGATCCGTCAGCACCGTAGCGGCGGACACTTTTGCCTCTTTTGCACTTTTTGCCTGGACTCGAGGCTTTTGCTCATAGGTGGGTTATTATCATTTTGTACCCCCTTATATATTCGTTGTATCTAGAACACTCTATCTACTGCTACTATTATTTCAGTTGTACCGTTTTATTTGGATTACTGTATATGGACCTAGAGGTGAGTTTGTGAGACTTGTGGATTTATTTTATGATATATCTGGAGTCGAGCTCACTTGAGTCGACATGCTATTTCTTATGCTTCATGCTTACTTATGCACATTGTTATTTTATATTGCGTGGGATTTGTGACCGCCTTGAGGCGAAGAGCTAGCTCCCACTTGGGGATGTCATTTTCATGTTATTCATTCATATTCCTGTTGTACTCGTTTGGAACTTATTTTACAAAGGAAATTCTGCAGGAATTTTGGGAAAAGGAAAGTTTTTTTTTAAAAGGGGAACTTGATGTGGTTTAATGGAGTATAATGCTTTAAATAATTTGGTTTTTCCTTCACTCTAAAATTTTAATTGGGTTTGTATTCTGGGCTTCGGCTTACTTAGTTCACGGACGCCTTGAGACGTTTCGTAACCTAAGTGCCGGTCGCGTTCCGTACTTTGCGGGGCGAGACAGTAGCATAGGAAACACCTTCCCTATCAAGAGTATGTCATCCATGTACAATACGAGGAAGGCCACAATACTCTCGACTACCCTTATGTACATACAAGGTTCATCTACCATTCTGATGAAGTCAAACACATTGACTACCACATCAAAACAGTTGTTCCAACTCCGCGATGCCTGCTTTATCCCATAAAACAACTTGCACACGTTTCCGCTGCTCCAACTGTCTACGAAGCCCTCTGGCTGTGTACTTATAGACTCTCTCTTCTAAATCACTATCTAGAAAAGCCGTCATGACACCAAACCACCAGATATCTTTGTCGTGGTATGTAGCAATGGCAAATAGGATCCGTATGGACTTAAGCATAGCTACTGGAGAAAAGGTTTCATCATAAACCACACCTGATTGATGACGAGAACCCTTTTCAACAAGTCTAGTTTTGAAAGTCTCAACTTTTCCATCTACACCAAGTAATCTTCTCAAGATATACTTGTTCCTGATGGGGATTTAACCCTTCAGATATAGCAACCAAAGTCCATACTTTGTTGGTGTATATGGATTCCATCTCAGATCGCTTAGCATCCAGCCATTCATACAGAGTCGCCACTTCTGATGGCCTGCTCGAAACTAGTTGGGTCATCATTTCATGATGCAATCCTCGCTCCCACTGTCATAGAGAAAACCGAAGTATCTTTCAAGTGGATGAGGTACCCTACCAGATCGGCGGAGAGGCTGAGGTTCGTCCGGAACTATTGAATTCTCCGGTTCTACCAAATCATCAGCTGTAGTTTATATAACTGGAACTCTTTCCAATTCTACCTCATGACCACTAATTTCTTCACAAGAAATTCCTTTTCTAAAAAAGGTGGTATGCTGAGAAACAAAACACCTTTTACTCCTCGGTGTGGTAGAAGATATTCCCTTACGATTGCTTGGGATGCCCAACAAACTTCTACAGAACTGATCTTGCCTCGAACTTGTCCGGATTTTGCTTTTGACATAGGTCGGAAAACCCCAAATCTTAACTTACTTAAGAGATGGGCTCTTCCCATACCATATCTCATATGGAGTGGTAGGCACCTGATTTGGTTGGAACCCAATTCAATAGGTATGCAGCTTCTCAAGCGCATAACTCCTAAAAATAAATAGACAACTCAGTAGTATTCATCATAGAGCACACCATATCACATAGGGTGCGATTGCTCCGCCCCGATACACTGACGTACTTTGGTGTATACGGAGGAGTAATGCTGAGAGAGAATCTCATTCTCCTTTAGAATAGTCCAGGAATTCCGTGCTCAAGTATTCTCCTCTCTGATCACATCAAAGGACATAATACTTATACCTGTTTTGGTTCTCTACTTCTAACTAATATTCTTTGAATTTCTCAAAAACTTCAGACTTGTGTTTCAACAGGAACATATGTCCGAATCTTGAGAGATTATCAGTGAATGTAATGAAGTATAAAGAATCAATCCTGGCATGTGTAGACAGGGGACTTACATACATCATCATGTATCAATCCCAAGAGTTCACTATTTCTTTCTCTGTTTCCAATAAACGGAGCTATGGATATCTTATCTTTGTGACATGACTGGCAAGTTTCATAAGATGTAAATTCAAACTGATTTAAATATGCATCTAAATGTTACTTAGCTAGTTGTGTCGCATTGATATGACCTAGTCTACAATGCCTTAAAAAGGATTCGTTCATTTCTGAACTCTTCCTCTTGTGTGTGTTCTATACGTTAAGAACTGTAGTTTGATTTAGAACGTATATGTCATTAAATAACGTGCATATACCGATCAACACTTGATATAGGAAATGTTCAAAATATTATCCAACAATACAAAATTATATTCTTCTTTACTTAATAAAAAGACTGATATGATGTTGTATATCAGGTTCGGTATCTAATAACATTTGTTCAGAATCAATGTATTTGGTAATGCAGGATGATAACTGCCAACAAGCTAGGCTGCAACACTTGCACCATTTCCAACTCTTGAAACTTATCACCTATTCTCAGTTCACTACCTGTCTATAGCCCATATAACAGATTACATATATGCGATCCTGATCCGGTATCTCATACCCAGGACGTAGAAGATACTGAGAAACAGTTCTCAGTAATAAACATACCCGAAGAAGATGCATCAGCATGCACTTTCTTCATTTGGGTTGCACGGGAATCCTGGTATTCCCCTATTTCCTGCTCGGTCTTATAACATTGATAAGTTGGAGCGGGACCAACGTTCCCCAGCTCAGTATAATAAGAGGGTTCGGTCAATACATCCATATTATTATCTTGATTAAGGCGTGACATGGTCGCTACCTGGAGAGAGAGAGAGAGAGAAGAAGACACTCTACGTATGCTCTTGCAAGATTAGATTGGTAATTATTTTATCTAATCAGGATTGTTTCCCCCAATCAGAGCAAAGCTCTGTTTAAATTTTGAAATTTGAAATAAAGCAGCGCTTCATAAAAGTGCTCGCGCCAAAAGCGCCAGCACTAAGAGTCAAAGACTCTGAGGCAACGCTCATATGTAAAGCACGAGAGCGCTAGCACCAAGAGCGCCAGCGCTAAGAGTCAAAGACTCTGAGCGCCAGCACTAGAACTAAATGTTCTATACCCTTGGTTCAAAGATCCAACTAAGATGGATAAATCATCAGATCACAGAATTTAATTCTGTTGAGGAAATACTCCTCAAATCTTTCCAAATAAGAAAGATTGTGCTCTATAAATCAGAGCGCCGTTGGATCAAAAATCCAATAGTGATTAAAAAATCACCAAGATACAGAACAAGTTCTGTATTGGAAAATATTTTTCCATTCTTGTTAATAACAAGAAAACTATCTTCTGTAAAACAGAAACCCTTGGATCAAAGATCCAACGGTGGATAAATTCCACAAATCAATTAAGAAATCTCTCAACGAGAGATTTACTTAACTGATTCAACAAATCAGCTTCCCCTATATAAAGGACCCAAGACTTCAAGTCTTACACAGAAGAACCCCCACCCCCATAAATTTCAAGTTTCTCAAAAAACAAAACAAGAAGAGCAAGCTCTCCTAAGAAGAAATTTTCTTCAAGGTAAATAATAAGAAGCGAGATCATAACATCTCTTCAATTCTTGAGAGTTTAATCCTCACATCAAAAGAACTTAGTTGTTTTTCTAGATCATAGATCTACAAGACAAAGTCTTTCACACAAAAAAAAGATCATAGCATCTCTTCATAAAAAGAAGAACTTAGTTCTTAGATCCATGAGACAAAGTCTCTCATAAAGAAAAAAAAAGAGATCATAGCATCTCTTCATAAAAAGAAGAACTTAGTTCTTAGATCGATGAGACAAAGTCTCTCATAAAGAAAATAAAAGAGATCATAGCATTTCTTCATAAAAAAAGAACTTAGTTCTTAAATCCATGAGACAATGTCTCTTATAAACGAGAATTTAATTCTCAAAGCACAAAACTGACCAGAACTGCCAAAGAAGCGCTTCAGCGCTCCAAGTCTGGCTCTCAGCGCCAAGCGCACCACGTACTCCTCACATGTGCGCTATTTCAAAAGAAGCGCTTCAGCGCTCCAGGTCTGGCGCTCAGCGCTCCAGGTCTGGCGCTCAGCACCAAGCGCACCACGTGCTCCTCACGTGTGCGCTATTTCAAAAAAAGCGCTTCAGCGCTCCAAGTCTGGCGCTCAGCGCCAAGCGCACCACGTGCTCCTCACGTGTGCGCTATTTCAAAAGAAGCGCTTCAGGGCTCCAAGTCTGGCGCTCAGCGCCAAGCGCACCACGTGCTCCTCACGTAGGCGCTATTTTATAAAGAACGCTCTGCATTCATTGGTCGGTGCTCAGCGCCAAGACCGCATGCCCTCACGTGGGCGCTACTTAATAAGGAGAGCTACGCACTCTTTGGTTGGCGCCAAGCGCCATAATAAAGAGTGTCTAACACTCAGTAAAGGACAAAAAGAAAAAGGGGTGTCAGAACCCAAATCAATACTCAGCATTGTTGATTAAAAGGGGCTAAGCCAAAACAAATGTTCAACATTTAATTCAAAATGAGTAAACCAAGCCCAAACAAGTGTTAAACACTTTATTCAGAACGGAATGGACTGAGCCCAAGTTGGCCATGAATCCTTAGCTCAGACCAACCGAGCCCATGTGCTCACAATTTCCCTAATTGGTCTTAGTCCCAAATTAGATCTCTCAACACACTTTGGTTCAAGGGTACATCTCTTCATACCTCTGATACACGTCTTCAGAGAGATGGAGGATCCCAATAACCAACAACTTTTGGTGCATCCCCAAACGGTTAAACCAAAACCACACAGACTATGATGTCTCTAAACTTTATGGACTATGATGTCCTTAAACTTATGGACCACAATGTCCCTAAACTAAACCTTGCAAACTATGATGTCCCTAAACTAGACTTTAATGTCTCTAAACTAGACTATGATACATTTAAACTCCATGGACTATGATGTCCTTAAACTTATAGACCGCGATGTCTCTAAAACTAAAACGAATGAGTCCAAATACTCTCACGTTGGATCTAAATGATCCCAAAACCTTGTTGAGTAGATCTTAGTCTAAAATTAGACTAACGTATCCTCAATAAACGTTTGAGTTGACCTTAGTCTAAAATAAGACTAACGGCCCTTAAACCAACCCAAACCCAAACCTAAGAAAATACGGATTTGGACTAATCTACGCCCTACGGGCGACAATATAAATTAGACTCCGTATACAATCCACGGGCAACCAAAAACAAAACAAACACATACAACACGAAGTGACAATCTGGAGAAGGAGAAAGTGGTTACCGCGATGTGGTAGCGTAATTAACTGCAGGGGCTTGCGCCTGCAGGGAAGAGCGTCCCCACAATCCAAAACCCCTCGTATACGAGGGGAATCTGACGAAGTCTGCTACAACGGCCGCATCTGTCTAAACCTCCGATATACAATGCCATAAATCAACTTGTCATCTTCGGAGAGGTGGACAGATAAATCCAAATAGCAACTTTCCTCAAAATTCAGGCCAGACGTCCCAACGTCCCGGTCGCGTCTTTCGGCGGAAAACAGATTCTGGCACGCCCGGTGGGAAATTTTCCTCTTTCCACTCCACACTTCGTGTGTTGTGTTAGCGAACGAATCGTGGTTTAATGCAGTTGCCCCTGGATTCGAGGTACTAATATTTGGTATCTTGCTCCCGTACAGAGAAAATGGCTTCCAACTGCACTAACTGCAACAACTCCAACTTCGTCATGTCTGGAGGAGTAACTTACGGGCCCCAAGCGGCCTCCATCTACACAATCCCGGTTGAACAGGTGACACAGGCCACCACGGGATTGTTCTTCGGGACCATGCTCCCACCAATGAGTTTCAACGCCCCAGTGCCATCGCAAGAAGCTCCGAAGAAATCGGCCTTTGATCGGCTTGCAACTACCGCGGCCCCTCTCAACGGATCGCCCAAATCCAACACCTCGGTCTTTAACAGACTGGGCCAAAGCTCCAATGGGCCCGTGAAGAAGCCCGCAATACCTGAAGGGGTTATCCCGAAACGGATAGCCATCCCTGCTCCAGTAAATGAAGTCATCGGAGAGATTTTCCTACTAAGGGGTCGGTCTTCACAAGACTGGCTGTTCCAACTCCCGCTCCAGGCGAAGTTACCAAGGCTGCTACCTCTGCTCGAAAGTCTGCCTTCAACAAGTTGGGCATCCCCTCCCAACGAACGTCAGTCTTTGACAGGCTGACACCAACAACTGTTTCTCATCAAAGCATGAGGCACAATGCAGCTACCCCAACAACAGAGGTGATCCCATCTGCGAGACGCGCTCGATGTCGCCACTGGCACCGAGTGAGGAAAGCTGGGGGCAGGTCCCCTTCTGGACTGACTCCACCAGCTCCAACGGTGGAAATTGATGCTGCTGTTCCAACTGGGAACAGCTTTGAACTACTTAGGAGGGTGCGCAAAAACTCTCCAACTGCTGTGTTGAAAAGATCTCCTCCACCTGTGGAGAACACTATAAAGGCAAAGCTAGAGCAGCCCCTTCAGCGGCTGTCCTCGAAAATTCACAGGGTCTGGCAAAGGGTCCAAGACTCTGTAATTAACCAAGACTGCTCCCGCCAACCAAAGAAAATGAAGGTTCGGCTGGCGTTAATCTTCGCGATAACGAAGCTCAGACACTATACTTTGGCGCATGAGGTCCATCTCATATCAAAGGTAGATCCTCTCAAGTATTTGATATCAAGAGCCATACTAACAGGACGGCTCGCTAAATGGGCCCTCCTCTTGATGGGGTTCTCGATAACATGCTAACCTCTCAAGGCAGTGAAAGGCCAGGCCATCACCGACTTCCTCACTGAGCATCCGATACCTGCCGATTCACCCCTAAATTGTGAATTGCCAGACGAGCACGCGTTTGACGCGATCGACAGGGAGAGAGGAAAGAGTGATACCCGATGGAAACTCTATTTTGATGGGGTATCCTCCATGAAGAAGCGAAAGCATGGCTCCCCTATAATCAAATCTGGGGTAGGCCTTATCTTCGTGACTCCACAAGGAGGGATAATGCGCTTTGCCTTTTTCCTAACAGAGCCGAGGACAAATAATGAAGCGGAATATGAAGCTTTGATAGCAGGTCTTGAGATCGCTGTCGACATGGGAATCGAAAATCTCCTCATATACGGAGACTCCCAACTGGTCGTTAGTCAAGTAAACAGCAACTATCAAACGTGCAAACCAGAGTTGGTGAAGTACGGTGAGAAAGTGCAATAGTTGCTGACTCAAATTCCTTCCTACGTTCTGAAAAGCATACCGCGTACGGAAAATAGCAAAGCGGATGCGTTAGCCAAACTCGTTAAAGAACTAGCTAACGAAAACCTCGATGACATAAGGATCGTTGTGCAAAGCCGTCGGGTTCTTGCACCAGCAGAAATATCTCCGAAGTCGTCTGAAGAAAAGAGAGCGACCAAGCAAACGGCCATACAAATAAAAGACCAGGAAAAGGATAAGGATTGGAGAGAAGTCTTTATAGACTACTTCAAATCCTGTCGAACACCTGAAGATGCGTCCTCAAGACATCAGCACATGAAACGAGCTCTGTCTTTCGCCTTCGTCAATGGCACGCTGTATAAAAGATCGTTCGACTCTCTATGGCTGAGATGCCTGGGACCGGAAGAAGCAAGGAGAGTCATCCAAGAAACTCATGATGGACTCTGCGGTTCTCATCAAGACGGGCCAAAGAGGAAGCTGCAGATTAAAAGGATGGGCTACTATTGACCCATGATGATTCAGGATTGTCTCGAATACGCGAAACAATGCCACTCGTGCCAAATTCACGGGGGCTTCATCCACCAGCATCCAAACCCGGTACACCCAACAATGGCTAGTTGGCCATTCGAAATGTGGGAAACCGACATAATTAGGCCTATAGAACCAGTATCGTCCAAAGGACATCGGTTCATATTGGCGACAACTGATTACTTCTCCAAATGGGCAGAAGCAGTACCGTTAAGAGAAGTGAAGACGGAGAATATTCTCCATTTCTTTAAGACACGCATCATCTATTGGTTCAGCACTCCACGACGGATTATCTCCGATAACGGGCCAGCTTACAGAAATCACAAAATCAGCCGCTTCGCACAGCAGCATAATATAGACTGGAGATACTCTTCGGTCTACAATCCCCGAGTTAACGGTCTAGCTGAGGCTTTCAACAAGACCTTGACAAAGATCATGAAGAAGACAGTGTCCAAAAATAAGAGGGAATGGCACGAGAGACTGCATGAAGCTCTCTGGGCGTATCAGACCACGTTCAAAACGACCACAAACACTACGCCGTATGCATTGGTATTCGGCACTAAAGCAGTACTTCCCTAGGAGATAGAGCTACCCTCCCTACGAGTGGCGGTTCATTACGAGCTAACAGACGAAGAGAATGCTCATCTTCGACTTGAGGAGCTCGACGCCCTTGACGAAACCCGGCTCATGGCGCAGCAAAACTTGGAGACTTACAAAGCGAAGATGACGCGCCCATACGAGAGATTGACTAGGCCGAGGACATTTCGCCATGGCAAACTCATGCTAGTGGTCAAGAGACCTATGATCCCCAATCGTGCCAAACGTGGGAAGTTCGAGCCGAATTATAAGGGCATGTACATCATAGACAAGGTCTACCAAGGTGGGGCTTGCTTGCTCATGAATATGCATGGTGAAAGACCCTTCGGGCCAATAAACAGTCGGTTATTGAAAAAATACTACACCTGACCGAAACGTCTTTAAACTACTTCAAACCCCCAGCATCCCCAGGCTGACGTGATGTAAAAAAAATGGTATGTCCACAAGCAAAATGGGCATGGATGAAAACTCGAAAGGGCTCCGTAAGAAAAAATAGCAAGGCTACCGGCGATGTTTGTTAAAACCCGAAGGGGCGCAGACTCGTAAAGAAAAAAGGTACGTTCACAAGCAAAATGGGCACGGATGAAAACCCGAAACGGCTCCGTGAGTAAAAACAGCAGGGCTACCGGCGAGTTTGTGAAAACCCGAAAGGGCGCAATCTCGTTAAAAGACACTTGCAAGGTTCTCTAGACCTTGTAAGGAGAAAACTACCTGCGTGAGATCCTTACGGCTCACAAAGAAGCAACACACTTAGGGATCCCTACGATTCCTAAGGAGAAATTACACTTACGAGATCCTCACGAGTCGTAAGGAGAACCCTCTTGTGAGACCCTCACGGCTCATAAGATTCAAAAGCCTTAAGCTATAGGGATCTGAACCTGTTCTTAAGCTATCACCTTTCCCAGATTGCCCTACAAGCGGTTCAATACTGACCCTTGTATACAATCCACGGGAACAAATAATCATTTCCTTGCCGAGTCCCACCAACGACGAGGAATGCCCTCATTTGATGAACAAACACTTGTAGGTCCTCTCGATTTATAAGGAGAAAACACTCTTGCAAGATCCTTATGATTTACAAGAGAACATACACTTAAGAATCCTCACGATTCCTAAGGAGAAAAGACACCTACGAGATCCTCACGACTCGTAGGGAGAAACACCTTTATGAGACCCTTACGGCTCATGAAGTCAAAAGCCTTAGTCGACAGGATCTTAATCCTGTTTGCTAAGCCACTTTTGTTCGAACCGACAAAGGCAGATGATGATTCGCTCCTGGCAATATCCCAGTTGTAGCGATACTGATACCTAAATCGGTATCAAATTCCAAGTCCTTTCATGGCAAATGATGACTTGCTCCTGGCAACATTTCAGTCGCAGCGATACTGATGCAAGATTGGTATCAGACCTTGAGTTCCATACTCGGAAAAAAATGCATATGAAATAGCCAAAATGTTTGGGCAACTCGCAATAAAAATCAGCGAGTAAAATATATGCATACAAAAATAGCCGAAATGATTGGGCAACTCGCAATAAAAAAACAGCGAGTAAAATGGAAAAAACAACCGAAATGATTGGGCACCGCAAAAAATAGCCAAAATGATTGGGCAATCGCGACTTTCGCGATACAAAAAGCTGAAATAATAGAGCATCGCGGAAAGAAAACAAAAAAAATACATATAAAATGAAACTTTTACCCTGCAGGTAAGTCCATACTGACCCCTATATACATGTAACACCTTAGAATGTGTTTTGTGGATAATTATATTGTAATATATGGTTTTTAATAAAAAGTTTACCAAATTGATTTTCAATTATTTTATCCTATTTAATGAATATTTTATTATATTTTTTCTAGCCTTGCACACACTTGTGCATGTTAACTAGGGTGTAATTTGGGGTTAAGCCATGATTAGCAACATGGGGAACTAACCATTTTCCCTAATCTAGTTTAATAATTTGTTTTAAATGTTTTGGGTTTTAATTATGCATGGTTGTTTTAAAATGAAAAAAATGAATTTAAAAGGGTTTTATATGAGTTGAAGTGTTGACCTTGAGAGAGAGAGAAAGCATGGTGCTACATGGCCCAAGCCATGCTTCTTTAAATGAAGAAAGAGAAAGAAAATGGGAGGGGGTTTTGTGTGTTCTCTCATTTCTCACTCATTCTCTCATACTCTCTCACACACAAACACACACACGCACACCACCAGCAGCTCCAGCAGCAGCAGAAGGCAGCAGCAGCACCAGAAGCAAGCAGCAGCAACACCAGAAGCAGCTTCAGCAGCAGAACAGCGTCAGCATCAGCAGCAGCTTATGCATCAGCAGCAGCAACAACATGCATCAGCAGTAGCAAACAGCTGTAACAACTCAGTTCTTCTCCTTCACTTGCTTCTTAGGGTACCATAGGGTATATTTTCTGAACCCAATTCCCCTTTTCCTAGCTTGTATGTAAAATTAGCGTCGGTTTGTGTTAAATTATGAGTTTAGTGCTAATTAAGGTGATTTATGTGGAATGTTGATTAAGTGATGATTGTGTTGGTAAACCCTACCTATTTAAATGTTATTAGGGTCACTTTAACTGAGAATTAACCCAGATTTCACTAAAATACCATAGGGTTTCCACTTCATGCAAAATTGATGTTTTTAAGCGATATTGTAGCTTTTTGTGATCTGCTTTTGACCCGGACCTTTCATGTTAAAATTGAGAATACTGGAGCATGCCCACTAGGTATAGACAACACCACCAGAACATGAGCCACCCTTTCCCAATCCAGGCCACAAATTTAATACATCTGGCCGCAAATTGCGGCCAGGAAGGGGAGTGGGGTGTTGGGGTCTTGGCTAGGGTAGTCTGCAGTGTTTTCTAGTGTTTTGGCATGTGTAGTTTTGTGAGATTTTACCTGTAGCAAAATCTGGGATCAAATATCGATTTGCATGTCCGTTTTGTTTGCGCGATACGCGCGATACGTGAGTGGGTTCTGCGATCCAGCGTGTCGCGGTAGTTTTAGACGCGTATACACACGTTTCAGCGTATCGTGCACACGCGCGTTTAGTTCGCGACGCGGGTTTCTTGTTCAATGTCAATATCGCGTTTTGCGAGATATTTGCTTATAAATATGTTTTCCTTGTCTAATTTTCAGGTTTGCAGACGGGGACTATGGACACTGCTATAGGGAGAAACAGGTGGTAGGATTCACCTAGCTTAGAGCGTAGGTGAGTAGATTTAACATCTACAGGGGAATCGCCCGCATGGCGTTATGCGTCTGTGCTAGGATTCCAATACTTGTCGCGTATTCTACGTCATTGCTAGAATTGCGCCTTACCCTATTTATTAGATATAGTCGTACGGTGACTAGTAGCCGTAGGACACTGCACATATTCTTGACGGTTCATGTTGCACAAGCACGGATTGTATGCTACACACACAGCGTCAATAATTGCCATGTCACACACAAATCATTATAGACATTATATTACTTATCACATTTGACATTTAGCTACATAGATACCTTACTCACATATTCCACTTATACCCAGGGGGTATACTTCATCAGTTCTTATAGGTAGATACCTATACATTGCTACACCTGTTTGTTACACATATATTCAGTTGCAGTTACATATTTACCTTTACTGATGTTACTTAGCAGTTTTCCTTTTATATGCTCGCATTTCAGTATATGTCGCATATATTCTATCATGGATTTGCGCATTCTTATATGGATTTTTCATGATATTTTTTGAATTTGGGAACCGCTGGAGTTTATGAAATTATGCATACATTGAAAAACTCAGTTTCCTTGATATGATATTTGCGCATCCACCATGAGTTTTATCGGTACTGATATATATATATAACCCTATGAGGAGACGTCGAGCCCATAGAGGGTACATGGTGGGGCCCGGAGGTACCCCGGGGCAAGAAAGGGATGTCGATGTACCACGCCGATGAGCCCAGCAGGGGAGCCATACCATCCGGTGACAGTACCAATGACTCGGCGGGAATCATGGAGATACCGTTGGGAGTCATGTACGTATGGATACGTGGGAAGGCGAGGGTCAGAGCTAGGCACTCTTGTTTTCCGGGATAGCGTATGATACGTACCTATCAGGATGCTAGTCTTGGTGACGGCATCTGATAGATCAGGATTTCTGTGTCGATGCTTAGCACATTGTTTTCATGATATTTCTTTTAACACCTTTATATATATAACAGGGGATTTAGCCGTTGTTATATATACCCTTACACCAATATTAGTGGAGTGGGACGCTAATATATGTGTATTGACCCCATCATATTTATTTCTGCAAATATATATTTAGAATGCTAGAATCTTACTTGAGATTTGACTTGGGATATTAGGTGATTCATTGAGATTGGATACCGGATACATATGAGATTTCTGATTTGTACATTCGGGATATAGGAGATTATTCGATATTGTATATTGAGGAGATGTGAGACTTATATGATGTGAGAGCCCAATTTGGGGGCTGATTTGAGGAATTGGGATTTGAGTGTCTTGATGGATTGTGATCCTACCACGATGTCAGGATTCCGTGGAAATGACATATTTCACTCCATACCTCATACTTATCTACTTATGCACTGTTCCATGTATTAGGAGTACCTGTTAGTGTACCCTTCATGATTGCTGCATATCTACATTCTCATACCCCTATTGCATGATTATTGCATACTATTGTCATATTATTATTGCTTCACATATTGATTATGCCTGCTAGTGTACTTTCCATTATTCAGCATGCACATGACCTGTTATTACTGTAAATTGCATATCTTAGATTCATGTTGTACGTACATACCTGCGATTACCTACATATGTTATCTACTATTCATGAGTTGGCAACTCACCCCCGTTGTGCCACAGTTGTTTTGCAGGGTGTTTCCCCAGAGTAGTCGAGGCAGGCTATTCATCTATCATCTTTTGCTACAGATACCGCATCGGCTCACAGTGTGCTATATTGCTTAGGTGGGTTTTGGTTGTTATCTGTATTTTGTATTGTATATTGATGTATCCTTGTACTCTCCATCTACTGTTATTTTGTTGACTTAGAGACTGGGTGAGGACGATATTGTATTTTATTTGTGGATTTGTTGTCTTTTATACAGTTCCTTTCTGTTGTCTTTTATTCAGCTTTATCTCTATTATGCTTTATTTATCTTCATCTGTGGTACCATTTTGGGGTTAGTTTTTACAAAAGGGGTGTTGCCAAAATTTTAAAGAAAGAAGTTGGACTTTTAAAGAATTTGGGTTGTGATTTCAAATGTTTCAAAAACTTTTATTATCTTTTCCGTATTTTCATGGTTTAGATTTCTGGATTTTGGCTTTCTTTTACTGCGTTATGTCTTTAGGCGTTGCGTAGTATTAGGGCCGTCACGTGCCAATTTCGAGTCATGACAATACAATCCATGGGCATAAGCGAAAAGGGAACCACATATCCCAACAAACTCTATCAAAGGGAGAGTCAGGTCTCAGCGGCAATATCTGCATCCCAGAAAACCAGCAACGACGTTCCTCCTCATGCCAGCAGGACACGGACGCGACACTACCAATCGGAGCCACGGCAAAGCCCCCAATTCCAAGACTCTGCGGTTCACAGACAACCTAGAGTCAACCCTGACACCATAAAAAATGGAGAAAGTCGATCCCGACACCGTAGAAAACGGAGAAAGTTAACCTGAACACCGTAGAAAATGGAGAAAGTTGATCCCGACACCGTAGAAAATGGAGAAACTCAACCCTGACACCGTAGAAAACGGAGAAAGTCGATCCCGACACCATAGAAAATAGAGAAAGTCAACCCTGACACCGTAGAAAATGGAGAAAGTCGATCCCGACACCATAGAAAACGGAGAAAGTCGATCCCGACACCGTAGAAAACGAAGAAAGTCGATCCCGACACCGTAGAAAACGGAGAAAATCGACCCCGACACCTTAGAAAACGCCGATCCTGACACCGTAGAAAACGGAGAAAGTCGACCCCGACACCGTAGAAAACGGAGAAAGTCGACCCCGACACCGTAAAAAACGGAGAAAGTCGATCCCGGCACCGTATAAAATGGAGAAAGTCGATCCCGACACCGTAGAAAACGGAGAAAGTCAACCCCGACACCGTAGAAAATGGAGAAAGTCGATCCCGACACCATAGAAAATGGAGAAAGTCAACCCTGACACCGTAGAAAATGGAGAAAGTCGATCCCGACACCGTAGAAAACGGAGAAAGTCAACCCTGACACCGTAGAAAACGGAGAAAGTCGATCCCGTAGAAAATGGAGAAAGTCAACCCTGACATCGTAGAAAACGGAGAAAGTTGATCCCGACACCGTAGAAAACGGAGAAAGTCGATCCCGACACGTAGAAAACGAAGAAAGTCAATCCGACACCATAGGAAACGAAGAAAGTCGACCCCGACACCGTAGAAAACGTCGATTCCGACACCGTAGAAAACGAAGAAAGTCGATTCCGACACCGTAGAAAACGAAGAAAGTCGATCCCGACACCGTAGAAAATGAAGAAAGTCGATCCCGACACCGTAGAAAATGGAGAAAGTTGACCGCGACACCGTAGAAAACGGAGATAGTCGATCCCGACACCGTAGAAAACGGAGAAAGTCGATCCCGACGCCGTAGAAAACGGAGAAAGTCGATCCCGACACCGTAGAAAACGGAGAAAGTCAACCCCGACACCGTAGAAAACGGAGAAAGTCAATCCTCGACCTCGCCGTCGAAGCAATGCTTCGACTCGGGAATAAGTCAACTCATCAACCACTTACGAGTCCTCTCAACTTGTAAAGGAGAAAATTCTCTTGCGAGATCCTTACGACTCTCAGGAGAAAGAAACACTTAGGAATCCTCATGATTCCTAAGGAGAAAATACACCTGCGATATCCTCTCGACTCGTAGAGAGAAAAGTCTTTATGAGACCCTCACGGCTCATAAAATTGAAAAGTCTTAGGCGACAGATCTGAACTTGTTTCCTAAGCCATCATTACCCTACAAAGAGTTCAAAATGAACTGTTATCTATCGTCTACAAGTTACACTTGCTGAAATAACATGCACAACAACACAGCAAAGAAAAGAAGGCGATAGTACAAGATAGAAAAGAAATGTGTCCTTTATTCATGAATTCAATTGAATACAAGATACATCATATATAAAAAAATTGAATGAAATAAAAAAATGAAATGAATACATGTTATTCATAAGTTACAAATTTTCAATCGATACAAGGCAGCTACTGAGAAGGAGGCATTTTTAATAAATCAGCCAGCTGCTCGCGCACTTCTCTCAACTCCTTTTCATGGTTGGCCGCTGCAGCCAGCTCCGCTTCGACTCGAGCCCGTTGCTGCAAGCAGAATGAAACCCTATCATCGATTTCCCCCTGGGCAGCCACGCGAATCTGCGTAACCCGCTCAATGAAGTCGAGCTTTCGCCTCAATACCAGCCCGTCCGAAATGCATCGCTGCAGATTGACAAAGACAGCTTTCAACTGCGCTGCATTCGCTTCGACCTCGGCGCGCAACCGAGCAGATTTGCCTGAAGCCTCCTCGCGTTCCTTCCGCATCAAAGTCTCCTCTTCTTTGAAATGGCGGAGGAAGGGAACACTCTACTTAACCCATGCGGCCCGCTGGGAGTTCAAAGCTAACACTTCCGGAGCGGGACGCCTAAGCTCAATCTCATACAGGAAGGCCTCAATCTTTCTGTAGTGATTAACCCAAGACTCAACGATGCCTTCGCTATGGAAGTGCACGAGCTTCGCCAGCATGGGATTAACCTCGGCAGCAAAATCTGCAACGAATGCAGGAGCCTCGGCGTCAAGATCCTCGACGAACTCACTCAACATTCGTAGGTTATTCGCAGCACCCCTGGAAGATGGGCGTTTAGCAAAAGGCCCTGCCGGCATCAAGATGCGAGACTCGAAGGGAGCTGGAGCTGGTGCGATTGCTGCAAGACAAATTATGGTCAAAGGTAGGCTCAAAGAGATAAAGAAGATGCACGAGCAATGGAGTCTACTATACCGGCTGCGACAAGTGGCAAATGTAGGAGTACCGGTGGCGCGACTATTCTCTCGTCCCCTCCTTCAATTTATAACGCTGTAATCAATTCAAAAAAGAATTAAAAATGACATAGTCTCCCGTAAAAGGAAGGAAAGGTTGTCGGTTAAAAACTATACTCACCGACACCAACAGGCAGACTGACTTTCCGACTGGAAGGAAAAATGCGGGTTCAGCACCTGATACAGATGATCAAAGAGAACTCCTGCAAGGTTGCGACGATACATGGTCGGTACAAGGAAAATGGTACCGACAATTTAAATTAATCGCAAATCCATACCTTCCAGCAATTGAGAGGACATAAGAGAAGGAGAAGGGATGGCGACCGTCATAGCAGCAACTGGTGATGCTTTTTCGGGTGGCAAAACCTTACCACTCACCACACCTACATTCGAAACAAACGAAATGTCATCAGAAGGGACTGAAAGGGATTGTGAAACAAAAAGTAAACAGCGACTCGAGACCTACCCGATGGGTCATCAACCAACATTGCGACGGAAGCATCACTGGGTGTTGGGGTTTCTTCGCTCTCCGTCAGTGGAATGGTTTCGACGCCAGTGGCTTCATCCCCTGACTCTACGAGGGCCGTCGTTGCACTCGCAATGCTCGCCGATGGCAGGGAACCACAAGGAGAAAGAGGGACAATTAGGACAGTTCTAGACTCCTGAGAAAAAGTAGCCGTTTCGGGCTCGGTGGTTGCCGTCATCTCACCTGCCATCTCGTCGCCAGGAATTGGACCTGCAGGATATGATTTATAAGAATTTGAAGATCAAATTCTAATAAAAAGACCTAATATTACGTTACCTTGGGGCGGCTTTTCGGTTTCTTCCCGAGCCACGCACGCAACCTGTCTATGAGCGGTAGACAGGGCAACTGGAGCATCCTATGAAGAGATGGCGACAGAGGGAGTAGTACTTGAGCCTGCACCCACGGCCAAGCTGGCATCACGTTCCCTCGCCGCACGCTTCCTACGCTTCCTTTCAGTCTGAGCGGTAAGAAGCGATCTCCGCAAGACCTCTATCAAAGGGACGTCATCATCCGAACCAGGTTCTGCCTCTGGAGCCACTACGGCATCCGTCATCGGCTGTTTAAGTGAAGCCTCTTGCGATACTGATGGGGAAGCTGGGGTCACGATAGCCAGCTCTGGAAGCGTCGCCACATCACCGCTTGGGATTGGCACCACGCTTGGAATAACCCGCGTCAAAGTAGTCCCTGCAACAAAATGAAAAAGGGGGTCAGACTACAAATAAAGAAAAAGGGAATGAAGGCATAATAAGCTGAATTATACCAAGGCCTAAAGAAGCATGGAGCCTCTCTTCCTCTTCAAATGTTTTGAGGGAAGCAGCGAGAGCCTCTTCGGAAGAGATACCTGTTGAAGAAGAGAGCGTCAGTCAAAGCATAATAAAAAAATATATAACAGCGGAAAGATGCGACTGAAGTCTACCTAACTGTGCGATAGTAATCAGCGCTGCTTCATCGCGAGCCGTCGCTCAGAAGCCACAAGGGCGGCCTGAAGATCAGTATCATCCGCAGGCCCGATAAATAGACCCTCATTGGTCCCGTACTCATTCAAGCCCTCGCTATAGGGAGCATGGGGCTCCTGGCCGAGTATAATGTCGACAGAAAACATCGACTTCTTCTTTTTCTGTGAGCGAGTGCCGGCAGCCGATAACACGAGCTTGCGCTTAGCGGGCAATTTTGGGCGACGAGTCCCGATCTCCGAACCCACCCTAGAATCCGGGGACGCAACAGCCACCGTTTCTACAGGCGCATAAGGTAGAGGCTTATCAGGAAAAGCAAGCGGGACAACAGCCACATCAGTTTCTCTTAAAGTAGGACCAACAGTGGTCCGTTGCTTTAAAGGAACAGTTGGATTGCCGGCAGGAACCGCACCTTTGCGATCGAGCAAAAGCCGTCTTTCTTCCCTAATAACGGCGCCCATCGAATGCTGGTACCACACCACATATACGTTCAAGACCCTTGGAACGCAGCTTGGCTCACTGATAAAAAAAGCTGGACCCGGTGTTAAGCCGCGTAAAATGGTGCAGTGTGCTACGAGTACCCTCCTTTGTAGTAGCCGGCTCAGCCAGGAAAGCCTCTACCGGAACACCCTGATCGTAGCTCGATTGTTGAGCGAACCGGTGTGGGTTGTACCTCATAAACAGCGCCGAATCATTCTGCCTAAACACCAAAAAGCCCAGCCTGATTGAGTACAGGTGCAAAATCTCCCGGGCCTTCAATGTAGAAGCCCCGTATTTGAAGGTGTCCCGCAGCGGCTGCACCGTCTTAGTGGACTCTTTGCCGATAGTTAAAAGCTTATCGACAAAGGTCATGTCATCTCCAACCATACGCAGACGAAGGACCAAACCCCGAGCCTCCCGCTGTGACGGATTTAAGACGGAAGTGTTAACTAGCCGCATAATTCGAGGGAAGTTATAACTGTCGTAGAAACGAGGTCGTTTATGGGCTCCAAAAGCGCCAAGCACGTGCAGCTCGATCCATGACGTAAAATAGTGCAGCGAGAAAGTGAGGGGCTGTACGCCTGGCTGAGTGGTGTCCGCCGCTAAGCGGAGACCATGATACAGGTGTGCCAACCCTGCGATCCCGACGGCCACTCGGGTTCCCGCAACCATACGATGGGCTGGGTAAAAGACTGATGGCCTCATATAACGAGGTTGCATCGGAAGCACGAACCAGTTTAACCATAGGCCAATAAATCCCAGCAAGAACGTTTCTTCATCGACGTCCGAAGCAGCAAGCTCTGCGAAAGGAACGATAGGGGCATCCGGAATAAAGAAGTTTTTTAAATCCGCCTCCACCGTCAGTTGTTTATCCAAACCAAAACCAAACAGATCGTCAAGCTTGGCGAACAGCGCAGATTTCTTCGATAAGACTTCCGGACAAAGAAAGTGAGCGATGAAGTCTGCGTAGCTGACTCCGTGCCCTCCGGACTCTAGAAATAGACTTTCGTAGATATTCAACATCTTGATCAAGCTCGGGAATCGGTGTTGAATGGCGTTCTCCGGGGTAAGACCCATTACCACTGATTTGGTGGCAAAGATGTATTCATCCGGAGGAAGTAGCTTCTCGTAGTGTTCTCCCCTGACAAGTAAGCCAGAGATCTCCGCGAACTCCTCTAAAGAAATTGAAACTTCCCGATCCGACAGAAGGAAGGTATGGTCGGAATATTCCATTGCTCCAGAAAATCTTTGACCCACCATACAGGAGGCGTGGAATACTGGAAGAAAGAAGCATAAATCGCGGGATACAACCTGAGCTTCAGCAGTTGCGATTTCCTGGCCAATAAGATGTATCGGGCCCACTGTAGGTACCCAGCTGGACGGCGAGGAGTCAAGCCTATCATGTATGGCTGTCCTCAAGGGCACGACTCGCCTTGACATGTACGTCGCCCTAAGGTATCCAAAGCCATTGGAGGTTGTACGGGTATCGCGGCCATAGAAGGCTGAAGGAGACCCTCCGAAGTCCAGTTGACTTCCTCCATGGTATAGTTCACTGGGGGTAGGTCGGCGTAGTCCGAAGGTGCTGCGCAAGAAAAGATACGCCGACCCCTGATGATTTGATTGTACCACGTCCCCCATAAATGAAGGTTCTTTTGCTCCGGGTCATGATCTTTGATCAACGCGAAGACTTCCCTATCCACAGGCGCTTCAAGGAATCCGCTTTCCAAATGAACAAACGGGAAAGAAATGTCGAAAGACATAGTACCTGCGCGAAAAAGAACAAAAGTTAGCCGAAAATGCTACAGTTTAAGTTCTGGCAATTGGTACTTTAAATTCGTACCACACTGCAATGCAGTGGAAAGGGACCAAAGGGGACCCACACAATCTAGATGACGGCTCATCATGAGACAGTCTCATCATTGATGAGACACTCATTAAATAGAATATCCTAAAGGGATTCTCATTTAATGAGGGGCCCCTCGGGCCAAGGAGTTAATCTCCCTTGAGAGCAACGCTCTGCAGACAGAGGTGACACCTGTCAACCCTAATCATAAGGGGAATAAAAATTCCCCAAGAATCCTAAAGAGCCATGCTCTGCGAAGAAGATGGAATAATCCATCAAAAACCCTAAAAGCAAAGCTTTTTACAGAAGTTAAAAACTTCAGGATCTTTAAGATCTGTAAAGTGAACTCTAAGAGTTCTTCATTAACGGGTTAAGAAACCCTAAAAAAAGATCTCTTTAGATCTATGATCTAACAAGAGCAAAGCTCTGTTGAGAAACCCTAAAAAATATATGATTTGAGAAGAGCAAAGCTTTGTTGATGGGTAAAACCCTAAAATATATTTTTAAGATCTATGATCTGAGAAGAGCAAAGCTCTGTTAATAAGTTCAATTCTTACTGAATTTAGGCAGAGTTTTGACTCTGAGAAATTTCTTAAGGGTAGAGAGCTTGGATCTGGAAGAGATTAAATTCTCAGGAAACAATAACAAAGCAAGAAGATGAACAGAGGTCATCTCAAGGGCCAAAGGCCCTATTTATAGGCGCTGGAAGTCGATCTAACTTCCAAGGCAATCCAACGGTGGAAAAGCTACCACCGTTACACTTATGTATGAGCCACATGAGCACAACGGTGGGGGGCATTTGTTTCCCCCAATCACAACAAAGCTCTGTTCAAATTTTGAAATTTGAAATAAAGCAGCGCTTCATAAAAGCGCCGGCGTTAAGAGTCAAAGACTCTGAGGCAGCTCTCACGTGCAAAGCACGAGAGCGCTCGCGCCAAGAGTGCCAGCGCTAAAAGTCAAAGACTCTGAGGCAGCGCTCACGTGCAAAGAAAGAGAGCGCTCGCGCCAAGAGCGCCAGCGCTAAGAGTCAAAGACTCTGAGGCAGCACTCACGTGCAAAGCACGACAGCGCCAGCGCTAGAACTAAATGTTCTCCACCCTTGGATCAAACATCCAACTAAGATGAATAAATCATCAGATCATAGAATTTAATTCTGTTGAGGAAATACACCTCAAATCTTTCCAAAGAAGAAAGATTGTGCTCTATAAATCAGAACGCCGTTGGATCAAAGATCCAATGGTGATTAAAAAATCACCAAGATACAGAATAAGTTCTGTATGGGAAAATATTTTTCCAATCTTATTAATAACAAGAAAACTATCTTCTGTAAAACAGATGTCCTTAGATCAAAGATCCAACGGTGGATATATTCCACAAATCAATTAAGAAATCTCTCAACGAGAGATTTTCTTAACTGATTCAACAAATCAGCTTCCCCTATATAAAGGACCCAAGACTTTACGTCTTACACAGAAGAACCCCTCTATAAACTTCAAGTTTCTCAAAAAAGAAAATAAGAAGAGCAAGCTCTCCTAAGAAGAAATTTTCTTCAAGGTAAATAATAAGAAGCGAGATCATAACATCTCTTCAATTCTTAAGAGTTTAATCCTCACATCAAAAGAACTTAGTTCTTTTTCTAGATCACAGATCTGCAAGACAAAGTCTTTCATAAAAAAAAAGAGATCATAGCATCTCTTCATAAAAAGAAGAACCTAGTTCTTAGAACCATGAGACAAAGTGTCTCATAAAGAAAAACAAAAGAGATCATAGCATATCTTCATAAAAAGAAGAACTTAGTTCTTAGATCCATGAGACAAAGTCTCTTATAAACGAGAATTTAATTCTCAGAGCACAGAACTGACCAGAACTGCCAAAGAAGCACTTCAGCGCTCTAAGTCTGGCGCTCAGCGCCAAGCGTACCATGTGCTCCTCACGTGTGCGCTATTTCAAAAGAAGCGCTCCAGGTCTGGCGCTCAGCACCAAGCGCACCACGTGCTCCTTACGTGTGCGCTATTTCAAAAGAAGCGCTTCAGCGCTCCAAGTCTGGCGCTTAGCGCCAAGCGCACCACGTGCTCCTCAGTGTGCGCTATTTCAAAAGAAGCGCTTCAGCGCTCCAAGTCTGGCGCTCAGCACCAAGCACACCACGTGCTCCTCATGTGGGCGCTATTTTATAAAGAACGCTCTGCATTCATTGGTTGGCGCTCAGCGCCAAGCGCACCACATGCCCTTCACGTGAGCGCTACTTAATAAGGAGTGCTCTGCACTCTTTGGTTGGCGCCAAGCGCCATAATAAAGAGTGTCTAACACTTAGTAAAGGACAAAAAGAAAAAGGGGTGTCAGAATCCAAATCAATGCTCAGCATTGTTGATTAAAAGGGGCTGAGCCCAAACAAATGTTCAACATTTAATTCAAAATGAGTGGACCAAGTCCAAACAAGTGTTAAACACTTTATTCAGAACGGAATGGACTGAGCCCAAGTTGGCCATGAATATTTAGCTCAGACCAACCGAGCCCATGTGCTTACAATTTCCCTAATTGGTCTTAGTCCCAAATTAGATCTCTCAACCAACTTTGGTTTAAGGGTACATCTCTTCATACCTCTGATACACATCGCTGTAATTCTTCAGCGTCTTCAGAGAGATGGAGGGCGCAATAACCAACAACTTTGGGTGCATCCCCAAACGGTTAAACCAAAACCACACAGACTATGATGTCTCTAAACTTTATGGACTATGATGTCCTTAAAATTATGGACCGCAACGTCTCTAAACCTTGCAGACTATGATGTCCCTAAGCTAGACTATGATGTCTCTAAACTAGATTATGATGTCTTTAAACTCCATGGACTATGATGTCCTTAAACTTATGGACCGCGATGTCCTTAAACTAAAACGATAGAGTCCAAATACTCTCTCGTTGGATCTAAATGATCCCAAAACCTTGTTGAGTAGATCTTAATCTAAAATTAGACTAACGTATTCTCAACAAACGTTTGAGTTGACCTTAGTCTAAAATAAGACTAATGGTCCTTAAACCAACCCAAACCCAAATCTAAGAAAATACGGATTTGGACTAATCCACACCCTACGGGCGACAATATAAATTAGTCTCCGTATACAATCCACGGGCAACCAAAAACAAAACAAATACATACAACACGAAGTGACCATTTGGAGAAAGAGAAAGTGGTTACCGCGATGCGGTAGCGTAATTAACTGTAGGGGCTTGCGCCTGCAAGGAAGAGCGTCCTCACAATCAAAAACCCCTCATATACGAGGGAGAATCTGACGAAGTCTGCTACAACGGCCGCATCTGTCTAAACCTCCGATATACGGTGCCATAAATCAACTTAGCATCTTCGGAAAGGTGAACAGATAAATCCAAATAGGATCTGCCACTAAAATTCAGGCCAGACATCCCAACGTCCCGGTCGCGTCTTTCGGCGGAGAACAAGGATGGCTCCCACTGTTTTAGTCAAATTTTCCTTCAAACCCTAAAAAGTAAGAGTAGCCGGGATTAATTACACCCTACAAGTTCGCCAATTTTTCGGCCAGGCTAATGTCGGTACTTTGAGAGAGGTTCCCCGTACTTTCGCACGGACCTAATTTAAATAAATCTCGTTTTCCCAGGGGCGTAACCCTGGTAACACCTTTTTAGACACCTGCTTGATCGGCTAATTGTAATATGTAAAACTCTCCCAGGAATAACTCTTACTCGCAGTGGGTATCGGGATCCAACTATCTCATTGAAGGTATGCAATCTCATTGCAAATTTCAACACTTGAAATTCCCGATAATGTTTTGCCCCAAGCGTCCTATGACCTTGACAGAGGTCAACAAACCATAGGCTGCTAGTCAAGTTCAACCCGTCATTTCATGATTGAAATAAACCCACCCGTACGACCCTTGAAAGAGGTTAACAAGAGGTCGCACGACTACCCTAAATCAATCGCATCATATGCTTTGCAGATAAACACTAATCAGCTACCGCACACTACGTCTTGACAGAGGTCAACAAACACAGCACGAATACTAACTACTAGTTATCTAAAATGACAGAGGGCTACGACAGGTTTTTAAGAAAACCTTTTGCGTAATGAACTTGATCTTGTTGTAGAATCGAGTGATTTTGTAAATGAGTGTTTTTTAGGCTTTTACTAGTTTTGTTAAGGAGGTTACTCCCAGTGAAGGGATCTCGGCTCTTTCCTTATCGAATAAGGTGTAGGATATTTCACAAATACCACTATACAAAGAAAAAACTATAAAAGCAAATAAAAGACAAACCGAGTGGGTTGTAGCATCTGCTAGTTTCGCTAAAGAGGTCACTCCCAGTGAAGGGATCTCGGCTATTTCCTTATTGAATAAGGTGCTGGATATCCTACAAGGAATACCGCTATGCAAAACAAGAAATAGAGCTACCAATTTTTAAAACAAGTTTCTACAACATTTTTTAGGTTTCTTTTATTTCATTAATCTCATTAATGAATTCCCATCATAATATGCTTCCTAAGCACCACATATGAAACGAAAGCAACAACAATATAACACACACACACACACACACACACACACACACATATATATATATATAATATAAGCATTCGTCTCAAAATATACACAGTGATCACATCACAGAGCAGCAGAATAACATATATGAAATATTGGATATACTAGGATTTCTGTGTTTTATATCAAGCCAGTAGAAAACGCGGATTCCACGGTCGCGATGAATATCCAAACCCACATCCCTAGACCCCTACAAGAGCGGCAAGCAACCCTACCAATTCTAGAGTTAGGAGACCCGGTCTCGACTCTTGAGATGGTCTCCCACTGGACCCTAGAACCCGGTTACTTGTGCTCTCCTCCTTGGGTCTATCCTAATGCGGAAAAGTAAATAATATACATCAACGGTGACATCTTCCTCAACCCGGAAGTGCCCCAATAAAAGAATATTACATACAAGTTTTTATATGAATGAAAATAAAAAACTCTCATCTCACATAAAAACCCTCGGCTATTCAAACACGACGATCCAATATAACATATCCCAGCAACACATAACAACACATGTCATCAACGTAAGTAAATATGCGTATCCCAATTGTCGTTGATATATAGCAACGAAACCGGCGATACACCACATATTACAATTACGGTCGCAGAAAAGAAAGTGAAAAACTACAACAGTTGGAATCCGCAACCACCTTAGACATCATAAACCCAATGTATCACATATATTGGATTTCATGCCTAAGCAAATGAATTCCTTAGACATCGCATGCCTAACAATTATAAACCCCGTATTTTAGTCTCGATATTGAAAACACTTTCCAATAACCTGTCGGGTAATTCAACAAGATTCCCGATAAACTGATCGAATGTTCGTCTGAAACTTTAATAGACGGACGCACCCCCCGATGCCGTCGACGAAGTGCACTAAGGCGGAACACCGCGACCGCGAGCACCCGAACGGATGCTTTTGGCGACGGGGTTCTCCTACAATCTCTTGGTCGGGGCTATGGGGCGGGGCTATCTAGTAAGTTTACCCGGCGAGTATCCGCGTACGCTACGTGATTGCGACGGACTTTTGATCAATATCAAAATCCCGTGGCAACCGATCAAATGAGACTAAATTGCTAGATTTACAAAATTCAAATTAGTTTTGATTCCAAGTATTGTATCCCATCACATGATATCCGGATGAAATTAAACTTTTCCATCGATTCATCAAAGTCCCACAATTCCCCAAGAGCTCAACACTTGAGCACGGTTTAATAATACCCAGAACATGTCACGGTACCTATGCACCAGCCATAGAAGGGCAGACCCAAGCCTCATTAATGGCACCGCGGAACTGCCGCAAACCCTGAGGTTCGAAAGCATTTCCATGGTCATTATGTCGAGTTAGGTTTTTATTCTTCTAGAGGGTTCACAGAATTACTTGCATGATTTTCCGAATACGTTAAACTTGGAAAAAATAGGTTTTTGACATTCGATCGAACTTTTTAACTTCGCCTAGACAACATGCGAATATCCGAAATAATGTTAAAACTACGAATACGAAACACTCCGAATTGCTTATAGTGTAAGATCACATCACATGCAAACTTAGCAAAAACAAACAACACCTGAAACACCAAAACCCAGTCTCTGGAACACAAGAAAAATTTGAGGCCAAAACTCCACATTCTAGCTGAGGAGCTCGGAAATTTAGCCAATGTGGCCGGCCAAGTTAGGCCCAAATTGCTTCAATTTTCTTCTGTGTTCATGTTATATCTCATATAACATTCTAAAGTTGTTTAAAAAAAATTTGAAGACTTTTTAAAATCGACAGAAACTAGGGTTTCGTGTTGCAAGTTTTGGAGTAGTTTCGGTTTCGTAATCTTAACAAAATCCGTCTAATTTTCTAGCATGGCTCTGATACCACTGCAGGGTTGCCTAGCACGGCAGCAAGGTTTCGGGAGGCATAATCCATACCAATTTAAATTTTTAGCCGTACTAGCTAACCCTAACTTAGAATCGTATACTAGAAAATCCGACGAAATAAAATGCAAACAACTTTGCAACTAAAGTAAACAAGGAATACAACCTTTGTAGACCGGTCCTTCACTTCGTTAGCTCCGTGTAGTAGTCTCTTCGCTGCGATCATGAACTCTTGTACTCTAGAGAGGCTCCCATGAAGAAATGAACAAGCTTGCATCGAATTCTTCGAGGCCGAAAATGATCTACGCCAAGATGACACTAACCAAGCTACCCCTTCACTAATTGTGGAATTAGTGAAGCAAACACCCTATACTAAATGGCAAATAGTAGAGGATGATGAAGTAGGAATTTTACTCATTTTAGATTTAATTTTCTCGCTATTTTTTCTCACTTTTCATGAAGCTAGAAAGCTTCAATGAGAGGAAGAAGAAGATGATGAAGTGATGAACAATAATTTAAGGTTAGAAATGCAACCATGGTGAGTTCTTATGCCATGCCTAACTCATGTAGAGAATTAACTAAGGTCAAGGGTTAAGGTTGGGTTAAAAAATATTTTAAGGAATGACAAAAGAGTGGACTTGGTCAATGTTCTACAAGCTTTATCCAAGTATGAAACATTGACTAAGTCATCACTAATTTGTGATAACTTAAATGATAAATATCAAACCCTAACTTTAACCTTAGCATGGTATTAGTCTCATACACCCTTGTTGCATATGTAACCTAGCATGACATATGAATATGTATCATATATATATTTATGTGTTAAAAGAAAACAATACATATATCACATATATGTAAAGTGTAGCATATGTGAGAAAAAGAAATCTTAAGTGAGCTAATATTAGTTAATGTAATGTAATATATCAAATATATAATTATACATTAAATTATTAAATCAACTTTTGATTTAATAATCCGGCTATATTACATATAACCGACTAATATCAAATGAATTAACTTATCGAATCAACACTTGATCCGATAACCCGGCTATATCATATATAACCGACCGATATCACATATCGCGAGAATAGAATACGGTATCACATATCGTATTAATCTCGGTCCCGCACATATCATATATATGCTCCTACTCCGTTTCGCTTGAGCCAGGAAACCTCTGTGTAGGACTCTAAAGACTCGTCAATACACTGACAGTAGGCGATGATCATATCAAACACCCACAAGCCGCAAGCAGTCTGCTAAACATAACGGCCATCCGGGTATTGAGCGATCAGAAGATTAACAAGTAAGCCTGCTCATACTCCTGCGAATCCAATTAGTAACACTACCGTACAGTCCGGTCTCTTCGTCTGATATGTAGCATATCTCATCTAGGGGTGGCAAACGTCAAACCTAAGTAACTCGATAAGTCATGCCGATGTGAGGCTCATAACGGGTCGAGAAACTACTGATAACACTTACCAGTATATCTGTCACGCCCCGCTTCCCAAAATACGGAAAACGAGGGATGACTAGGCCAGCCATGCTCCTACGGTCAAGGAATAATCCCGCCGTAGTCACACTTCGGCTTCTAGCATTACATGGTAATCAGTAAATAAAGCACAGTAGTAAAGGAATTACATCACTAAATTATTACATTAAAATCCATTGTTCATAAATTACAAATAAACATGAAGAGTTACTAACCAAGTTCAATTACACGATCACTTTTATGGAAAGCAGAAAAGAAGGAGAAGTACTCCGGACTAGATCTCCGTCAGCTCGAAAGGTAGATCCGTCTCCTGCGCTGGTTCTTCCACGGAATCTGAGCATACATACTCAGGTCGTCAGAGCGACACAATAGCAATATTATTATAATGAGGTGAAACATGTAAATGAGGTAATAACAATGAAAGTACAATGCGTGTAATCGCTATGTCACTATATGATGCGAAGTATGATCTGTGTCCCTATCAGTCTCTAGGTCATGTTTGAAATCGTATAATGGAAAGGAGGATCATGTTTAACAGGAGTCTCATATATACCCGAGACAACGGCCCACATGCCCGGGACGTAACCCTGTCAGCCGGATCGCTAGATCCTACCTGATATATATATCACTACTCGAATGATCATCCTGTAAAACACGGTCCCGCTAAATACGATTCTCTTTCCACTTCGATTTCCCCTTTTTCCCTAGGTTTATACTATTTATGATTTTGATTTAGTCGTGTACAGGTATACCAATGGCACGGTTTTATCACTGTTCACTGTATCAATCACTGTCATGAATCATTCACTTTCCATTGGTGTACTCGACACTTCTAAACCAATATCATTCACGCACGATAATGCAATGTCCACTGAACACTAACACGCACTAACACTATGTATATGGCAAATGGGGTAAGATATGTGTATGTATGCCATTAACAAGCCAAGTATGTTATGAATCAATATGTACGTCATCAACTTACGAAATTTGCATAAATTCATACGTTCGGAATTAAACGACATGATACAAATACAATAAATAGCACACTCTGTCAGCAGTTCATCAAAATTAGTTTCAGTTCGATCGGGTTTCCGGTATTCAAGTTACAGCCGTTTCATTTTAAGTGCTCGCGGCTGGAAATTCAGTTTCTGAACTGAACGTCCGTTTCGCGACACGAATTTTACTCAGTTGGGATGAGAATTTGGCGACGCTACAGTTGAATAAAATATAGGGTTTTCAATAGGGTGTTCAATGCAATAGACGGATCCTCAATCGCATCTGTACGTCGAAAGTTACACACTGTTTAACACTAGTTTATCACTTCTGAATCTGTTTTGGACTGTTATACGTCCTGTCCTTTTAATTTACAAATTAAATAGCAAACGACGATGAAACGGAATGAGACCACTTGTGTTATTTAGCTAACAAATTCACCTTTAATAAACTGCAGAGTTCAGCAACATACAAATTCAGGAAACAAGGTGGCACGCATTACGGAACAGTGTACAGTAACCAGAGTCGCTCTGGACTGCAGTCCAGAGCCGCACTCCGATCCAAATATCGTCACAATTTCAGTACAGAAACCATTAGAAACTTGCATGGGGTTATAGATCGTCGAGTCAGCTTCGATTTAATCCCTCGAACGCATCATTCCAGTATGAATCATAATTTACGGTGATTTTAACGACTTTCAGATACGTGAAATTTCTAGTTTTACGAGTATATTTGGGGGTATTCATTTTAGCCATTAACAGTCGTATTTTCCAGTGAAATTTATACACAGTATTCATTACTACATGGGCCAGCATAGACAATCCAATTCCATCAAATTAGATGAATATTTTCACTGAGATCATACATCGAACAGGTATATCATATAAGTTATCATGAATTGTAAATTTGCAATTTATACGATTTGAGTTTGTAACATGAATAGATTAGCATGTAGCAAGTAAAAATACTTGCCTGGAAATGTTTCGTGGATGCACGGTGGCGGTAACGTCACGAACGCGCGACGAACGGCGTGAATTGGTTTGCACGACCTTGGCTCGCGATACGGGTTTGACGTCGGAGCTGCCCGGAGACGTTTCACGGTCACTAGAAGCGGAGGGGGTGTTCAGTGGTTCTCTGCGAGTGTGCTGGGGTCGACGACGGTCGGCGGCGGTGCTCCGGCGATGGCAACAGTGGGTGTGAGGTTTGCAATGAAGTTTGAAAGAGAGAGAGAAATGGTGGGGCTCGGGTGTGGGTGTAGGAGAAAGTGATGAAGATGTAGAGGGTGCAGAGGTGTCGACTGGGGCGGTTCAGGGCAGTGGGGGATCGCCGGCGTCGGGCGTCGGTGGTGGTCGAGCTCAGTGGCGAGGGGATTGGGTGTGCAGGGGGTGCTCGGCAGGGGTGCTTGGGTTGATGGAGTGTAATGGTGAGGGGTTCTGTTGGTGGAGGAGGAGCGAGCAAGGGGTAGTACGAGGTGGTGGGGTCGTCGTCGTCGGTGAGGGTCGAGCGGCGTGAGGGGCTCGAGGCAGTAGGTTGGGTGAACAAGATTTTTGGGTGAACGAGAGAGAGTTTTGAGACTCGATTCTTGATGGGGAGAAAGGGTTAGAGACGAGGAGAGGGTGAGGAAATCAAGGGAGTCGTGGTTGAGGTCGCGGGGGCGTGGGCAACGGCGCTGCGACATGGGCGCGAGCGTTGGCGAGGAAAGCGAATCGCGTGAGCGGGGGAAAAGGAAAGAGCCGTTGGGAAGGAGAAGAGGGATCGAAGCGGGTCGGGTCGGGTCAGCTGCGGGTCGGGTTAGGTGAAGCGGGCTGAAGGGAGTTGGGCTTGGGCCAGAGTCTTAATTTAATAAATTCTTTTTCTATTTCGTGGGGCTGAGGAGATGGGAGAAGCCGGGCTTTGAATGTTAACATTTTAATGTTTTAAATTCAATGGGGGAAAATTATATTGGGCTGGTTTGATTTAATGTTAAAATATTTTATTTGTTTTAATTTTTGTTTTGGGTTTTAGGTTAAGTTTGGGCTTTGTTTAATCTAAATATTGAAACCTTAAGTAACCAATTACCAATGACAATCACGAGGAAAACCAGGAAACAATCGGGAACTAGGAAAATACTGAGAATTCTATAGATGGGGAACGGGGATTTACATCATACCCCCCTTACAAAAATTTCGTCCTCGAAATTTAGCAAGGATACAAAGAAACAAGGTACTAAACAAAGAGATGTGGATAACGAGTACGGATATCTTCCTCCCGCTCCCAGGTGGATTCTCCTAAGGAACGACCGCCCCAAGACACTCGGACTAACGGAATGACCTTGTTCTTCAGCTCCTTCTCTCTACGGTCGAGGATGGTAGTGGGCTGCTCCTCATACGATAGATCGGTACCCAAAACTAGCTTCGAATAGTCCAGGACATGGCTCTCATCCCGAACATAACGCCGCAACTATGACACGTGGAAGGTATTATGCACATCAGCTAGCGATGGAGGCAAGGCAAGTCGGTAGGCTACCTCTCCTACTCGCTCTAGCACCTCAAAAGGTCCGATAAAATGGGGACTGAGCTTTCCCCGACCTCCGAACCTGATAACTCTACGGGTAGGGGAAATCTTCAAGAACACGTGATCTCCGACTTCGAATTCTGGTGCCCTCCTGCTGGTATCTTCTCAGCTCTTCTGTCGATCCTGAGCCGTCTTAATACGCTGCCTGATCATTTGGACCTTGTCGACTGTCTGAACAATGAGTTCGGGGCCCAGTAATCTTCGCTCTCCCACATCATCCCAACACACTGGAGATCGACACTTCCGCCCGTAAAGTGCTTCGAAAAGGGCCATCTGAATGCTAGCCTGATAACTGTTGTTATAAGAAAACTCGACTAGATGCAGATGGTCCTCCCAGGAACCCTGAAAGTCCAACATACAGGCTCTCAACATATCCTCGAGCGTCTGAATCGTACGCTCGGATTGTCCATCCGTCTGCGGGTGATAAGCTGTGCTGAATTTGAGGCGGGTACCCAAACTCTCCTGTAAGCTCCTCCAAAAGTGCGACACGAATCTGGTGTCCCGATCTGACACAATGCTGACTGGAACACCGTGAAGTCACACTATCTCCTGCATATATCTCTCTGCCAGTGACTCTGTCGACTGTCCCACTCGGAAAGGTATGAAGTGTTCAGCTTTTGTGAGGCGATCAATGATAACCCAAATGGCGTTATTGCCCCTCGAGCTCCGTGGTAAGGCCATCACGAAATCCATGGTAATGTGCTCCCACTTCCATTCTAGTATCGGCAGTGGTTGTAACAATCCCGCTATCCTCTGATGCTCCGCCTTCACCTGCTGGCATACCAGGCACCTGGATACGAACCTCGCAATTTCCCGCTTCATTCCATTCCACCAAAAGTGCTGTTTTAGATCCCGATACATCTTTGTACCTCTCGGATGCACAGAATAAGCCGAACTATGCGCCTCAGCCAGTACTTCTTCTCGAACATCTCCCTTGGGTACGCAGAGTCTGCTACCGAATCTTAAAGAACCGTCTTCATGTATAATCAAGTCCGTTCTCAGCCCGGCTTCCACTTGCGCTCTGAACTTTTGCAATCGGGGATCATCCGCTTGTGCAGCCTTGATGCGATCCACCAGAGAAGACTGCACCTGCAGTTGCCAAAGTTGACTGAGTGCGCCCGGCGTAACGACTTCAAGCTCGAGTCTCTGGAAGTCCTCAATAATGCTCCTCTGACCGGTCAACATCATGACCACTGTCTTGCGACTGAGCGCATCTGGTACAACATTCACCTTCCCCGGGTGATACTGAAGGTCCAAGTCATAATCTGCCATCAGCTCTAGCCATCGACGCTGCCTCATGTTTGGTTCCTTCTGAGTGAAGATGTACTTCAGACTTTTATGATCCGTGTACACCTCCACTTTCTCGCCCAATAGATAGTGTCTCCAAATCTTCAACGCAAAGACTACTGCAGCTAATTCCAAGTCATACGTAGGATAGTTCTTCTCGTGATTTCTCAGTTGTCGAGAGGCGTAAGCAACCACTCGGCCGTGCTGCATCAGAACACAGCCTAATCCCTTCCCTGAGGCATCACTGTGTATCACCAACCCACCGGAATCATCTGGTACTGTAAGAATAGGCGTCGTGGTTAACTTCTGCTTCAGCGTGTCAAATGCCTGAGTGCACTCCTCTGTCCACGCAAACGGTACATCCTTCCGTGTCAGCCTCGTCAATGGTTCAGCGATTCTTGAGAAATCTTGGACGAATCTCCGATAATAACCCGCCAATCCCAGAAAACTCCTGATCTCGGCCACCGACTTCGGCGTTGGCCAATCTCTGACAGATTCTATCTTTGCCAGGTCCACTGAGATGCCTTCGCCCGAAACAATATGTCCCAAAAACTGAACCTTGTCGAGCCAGAATTCACACTTGCTTAGCTTCGCATACAGCTTCTCTTCCTAAAGAATTTGTAGAACCGTGCGCAAATGTTCAGCATGCTCCTCCCGGGTCTTCGAGTAGACAAGTATGTCGTCGATAAACACAACGACAAACGTGTCCAAGTACTTTGCAAACACCCTGTTCATCAAGTCCATGAATATTGCTGGGGCATTGGTAACACCGAACGGCATCACAAGGAACTCGTAATGTCTGTATCAGGTCCTGAAAGCCGTCTTGCATACATCCTCAGCTGCAACTCTGATTTGGTGATATCCAGAACGGAGATCCAACTTCGAAAATACCTTGGCCCCACTTAGCTGATCGAATAAGTCATCGATGCGCGGGATTGGGTACTTGTTCTTTATTGTGACCTTGTTCAGCTCCCGATAATCTATACACATTCGCAGCGATCCATCCTTCTTCTTTACTAACAGAACTGGTGCACCCCACGGTGAAGCGCTCGGCCGAATAAATCCCTTCTCCAATAGCTCTTCAATTTGCTTCTTCAACTCTGCCAACTCAACTGGTGCCATTCTGTATAGGGCCTTGGATACTGGGGCCGTACCTGAAGTCAAATCGATCGAGAACTCCAAGATGCGAAGAGGTGGTAGACCTGGTAGATCTTCAGGAAATACGTCCAGAAAGTCCCGAACAATTTCTGGGGCTGGGCTCTCATCAATCTCCATAGTTGTCAGCTCCTTGGGCTTGGCTCTGTACTTGGCTGGCTCTAAAGATTCGCTTCCGCCCTCGAAAATAAACTCCGGGTGATTGGGAATGCGGAAGATCACATTCCTTGCACGGCAATCGATAACTGCATGGAAGGTACTCATCCAATCCATCCCGAGAATTGCGTCGTAACTGCCTGTCCCAATCAGAAGGAAATTCGCATAGAATTCCCTGCCACACACTACAACCGGACATGATCTACATTCTCGACTAGATATTATAATGCCATTACCCGTATGTATCTCCAGCCCTTGGTTAGTGGTTCATGTGGTATGGAGTGTGTATCAACGAAATGCTCAGACAAGAAACAGTGCGATGCCCTAGAATCAAATAGTACTCTAGCTGGCAAAGAATGTACGAGTAGAGTACCTGTAACAATGTCTCCTGACGCCTCTGCCTGCTCGGCGGTCAAGGTGAAAGCCCATCCCTGACCGTGACCTGTAAAGGGTTGCCTCTGCTCATGTGGCCTCTGCTGCGACGGTCCAGAACCTCCCTGTATCTCTGCTCACTCAGGGCAACCACTAATCCTGTGCTGACTGGATCCGCAAATCAAGCACTGTCTCTTGGCACGGCGACAGTCCTTCTGGGTATGCCCATCTCTACCGCAGTAGCCGCAAACTACGTTCTGTCTCTGGGGGCGATGTTGTGGCACGAGCGGGCGCTTCATTTGTGTCGTTTCAGGCCTGTGAACCGGTATGGCTCCTCGAGAAGGTGCAGGGGTACGTGCTGGAACGAATGGGGGTTTCCTGAACTTGTTGATCAATTGCTCCTGAACTCTCACCGCATTGAGTACCTGTGCGAAAGTCTGCAACTCCAGTGATGCAATCAACTGCTGCAACTCGAAATCAAGCCCCTGCAAGAAGCGTCTGGCCCTGGTGGCCTCTGAGGCGACCATGTATGGAGCAAAACGGCTCAGACGGTTGAACTCTGCCACATATACGTCCACTGGACGTCCATTCTGTTTCAATAGAATAAATCTTTCCTCCATCTCTGCCTTGGCGGTGGAAGGGAAATAATGATCTAAGAAACATTCTTTGAATTTGCCCCACTCAATCGGCCTGTCCAACCTGCTTTCTTCCACTGACCACCATGTACGGGCCTCATCTTCCAATTGGATCTTTATCACGTCCACCCTATCTTCAACTGGAACCCTGGCGGCTGTCAGTAAGTTCTCCATGTTCACTAACCATTGCTCGGTCTCAAGGGGCTCAGCTAGCCCTGTGAAGGCAGCTGGATGCAACCGTCGGAAGTCTGATACGGTACCAGCTCTAGCATGATAGGCTGGTGGGGTAGCGCCCTCGGGGGCGGTAATGAGTGCGGAGGGTCCTCCTGCAGCGGTAATCTCCCTGAGTCCCTCAGCGAGTAAGTCTGTCTTCCTCTCCTGAGCTTCCGCGAGAGAGGTCAGTGCACTAAGTATTCTTTCCGTGCGGTCCTGGGTGCTGGAGTCCGAGGAGGGGTCGTTCGGGGACGTCATATCGCTGGAAGATTGAAAAAGATAAGATCAGATTCAAGGATGAAAAGCAGGAATAGTGAAACGAAAATAATGCAATACCGTATAGTTAATGTTATCCCTTATTACTAAACCTGGCTCTGATACCAACAAAACCATGTCACGCCCCGCTTCCCAAAATACGGAAAACGAGGGATGGTTAGGCCAGCCATACTCCTACGGTCAAGGAATAATCTCGCCGTAGTCACACTCCGGCTTCTAGCATTATATGGTAATCAGTAAATAAAGCACAGTAGTAAAGGAATTACATCACTAAATTATTACATTAAAATCCATTGTTCACAAATTATAAATAAACATGAAGAGTTACTAACCAAGTTCAATTACACGATCACTTTTATGGAAAGCAGAAAAGAAGGAGAAGTACTCCGGACTAGATCTCCGTCAGCTCGAAAGGTAGATCCATCTCCTGCGCTGGTTCTTCCATGGAATCTGAGCATGCATACTCAGGTCGTCAGAGCGACACAATAGCAATATTATTATAATGAGGTGAAACATGTAAATGAGGTAATAACGGTGAAAATACAATGCGTGTAATCGCTATGTCACTATATGATGCGAAGTATGATCTGTGTCCCTATCAGTCTCTAGGTCGTGTTTGAAATCGTATAGTGGAAAGAAGGATCATATTTAACAGGAGTCTCGTGCATACCCGAGACAACGGCCAACATGCCCGGGACGTAACCCTGTCAGCCGGATCGCTAGATCCTACCTAATATATATATCACTGCTCGAATGATCATTCTGTAAAACATGGTCCCGCTAAATACGATTCTCTTTCCACTTTGATTTCCCCTTTTTCCCCAGGTTTACACTATTTATGATTTTGATTTAGTCGTGTACAGGTATACCAATGGCACGGTTTTATCACTGTTCATTGTATCAATCACTGTCACGAATCATTCACTTTCCATTGGTGTACTCGACACTTCTAAACCAATATCATTCACGCACGATAATGCAATGTCCACTGAACACTAACACGCACTAACACTATGTATATGGCAAATGGGGTAAGATATGTGTATGTATGCCATTAACAAGCCAAGTATGTTATGAATCAATATGTACATCATCAACTTACAAAATTTGCATAAATTCATACGTTCGGAATTCAATGACATGATACAAATACGATAAATAGCACACTCTGTCAGAAGTTCATCAAAATTAGTTTCAGTTCGATCGGGTTTCCGGTATTCAAGTTACAGCCGTTTCATTTTAAGTGCTCGCGGCTGGAAATTCATTTTCTGAACTGAACGTCCGTTTCGCGAAACAAATTTTACCCAGTTGGGATCAGAATTTGGCGACGCTACAGTTGAATAAAATTTAGGGTTTTCAATAGGGTGTTCAACACACCATACGGATCCCCAATCGCGTCTGTACGTCGAAAGTTACACACTGTTTAACACTAGTTTGTCACTTCTGAATCTGTTTTGGACTGTTATACGTCCTGTCCTTTTAATTTACAAATTAAATAGAAAATGACGATGAAACGGAATGAGACCACTTGTGTTATTTAGCTAACAAATTCACCTTTAATAAACTGCAGAGTTCCGCAACATACGAATTCAGGAAACAAGGTGGCACGCATTACGGAACAGTGTACAGTAACCAGAGTCGCTCTGGACTGCAGTCCAGAGCCGCACTCCGATCCAAATATCGTCACAATTTCAGTACAGAAACCATTAGAAACTTGCATGGGGTTATAGATCATCGAGTCGGCTTCGATTTAATCCCTCGAACGCATCATTCCAGTATGAATCATAATTTACGGTGATTTTAACGACTTTCAGATACGTGAAATTTCTAGTTTTACGGGTATATTTGGGGGTATTCATTTTAGTCATTAACAGTCGTATTTTCCTCTGAAATTTATACACAGTATTCATTACTACATGGGCCAGCATAGACAATCCAATTCCATCAAATTAGATGAATATTTTCACTGAGATCATACATCGAACAGGTATATCATATAAGTTATCATGAATTGTAAATTTGCAATTTATACGATTTGAGTTTGTAACATGAATAGATTAGCATGTAGCAAGTAAAAATACTTGCCTGGAAACGTTTCGTGGATGCACGGCGGCGGTAACGTCACGAACGCGCGACGAACGGCGTGAATTGGTTTGCACGACCTTGGCTCGCGATACGGGTTTGACGTCGGAGCTGCCCGGAGACGTTTCACGGTCACTGGAAGCGGAGGGGGTGTTCAGTGGTTCTCTTCGAGTGTGCTGGGGTCGACGACGGTCGGCGGCGGTGCTCCGGCGATGGCAACAGTGGGTGTGAGGTTTGCAACGAAGTTTGAAAGAGAGAGAGAAATGGTGGGGCTCGGGTGTGGGTGTAGGAGAAAGTGATGAAGATGTAGAGGGTGCAGAGGTGTCGACTGGGGCGGTTCAGGGCAGTGGGGGATCGCCGGCGTCGGGCATCGGTGGTGGTCGAGCTCGGTGGCGAGGGGATTGGGTGTGCAGGGGGTGCTCGGCAGGGGTGCTTGGGTTGATGGAGTGTAGTGGTGAGGGGTTCTGTTGGTGGAGGAGGAGCGAGCGAGGGGGAGTACGAGGTGGTGGGGTCGTCGTCGTCGGTGAGGGTCGAGCGGCGTGAGGGGCTCGAGGCAGTGGGTTGGGTGAACAAGATTTTTGGGTGAACGAGAGAGAGGTTTGAGACTCGATTCTTGATGGGGGAGAGAGGGTTAGAGACGAGGAGAGGGTGAGGAAATCGAGGGAGTCGTGGTTGAGGTCGCGGGGGCATGGGCAACGGCGCTGCGACGTGGGCGCGAGCGTTGGTGAGGAAAGCGAATCGCGTGAGCGGGGGAAAAGGAAAGAGCCGTTGGGAAGGAGAAGAGGGATCGAAGCGGGTCGGGTCGGGTCAGCTGCGGGTCGGGTTGGGCGAAGCGGGCTGAAAGGAGTTGGGCTTGGGCCAGAGTCTTAATTTAATAAATTCTTTTTCTATTTCGTGGGCTGAGGAGATGGGTGAGGCCGGGCTTTGAATGTTAACATTTTAATGTTTTAAATTCAATGGGGAAAAATTATATTGGGCTGGTTTGATTTAATGTTAAAATATTTTATTTTTTTTAATTTTTGTTTTGGGTTTTAGGTTAAGTTCAGGCTTTGTTTAATCTAAATATTGAAACCTTAAGCAACCAATTACCAATGACAATCACGAGGAAAACCAGGAAACAATCGGGAACTAGGAAAATACCGGGAATTCTATAGATGGGGAACGGGGATTTACAATATCTCTGAATCAGCCTGGCCAGGGACTTCCTATTATAGCCAATCGAGCACAGCGCAACATCAACCCCCAATACCGGGAGAGACGAAACCCCTCTTATCGCTCATTGCCTCCATGTGATTCGGGACTGTACCTAAAAGCCATCGTTTTGCAAGTTCTCTTGAACGTGGTAAGGTGGAAATCAAAGCACGGTGGGAATCACACAAGACTCTATGACTATCTCGGGTCTACAGACTAACCTGTACCAGTGTCACCAGAGAACTGCCATCTGACGTGAGGTATAATACCATCTGGGAGTTCTTGGCGAGTCCGTCCAGTGTACCCAGTCTCCACTGAGCACTCATACTTTCTCTGATGTTAAACACCAATGGTTATAGGATCATCCATCGCCCATCTACATGGGTCGAGAAGCTATACGCTAGTCTACTCTGGTATATCGATACCCTGTCTCAATATACCCACGACTATGAACATTTGAAGGATGTACTTACCGACTACTCTGTCCCCACTAGTATGATCTGCATCATAATCCTGGTAGTCAAGTACTCATCCTAAGGGCTTTATCAACATGTAATAGAGAGACAATAAGTGTACATGTTAAGATAAAGAGCAACCAAATAGCATACTATCATGTCGAGCAAGAAAGTCCTCCCTATATATGTCTAAGCATCCACTACAATATATATCGTATGTATAGTAATGGCCTCTAGGGCATACATATAACTAACACATGTAAACGAATAAGGATATAAACGGATAGTCATGTAGACAAGTCAATGTATATCCATGGTTCGGTCAGATCAAGTCATGTTGATAGAGATTGTATCTGTTATAAATGGATTCATGTTGTATTGGAGTTACATTTGGATTGTATTCAAGAATGGATTGTATTCGGATTGTATTCAGATTATACTGAGACTCAAATTGAGTCAGACACTTTAAATAGAATTGAAGTCCTGAATTAGGTTTTGGAGCTATCGGTAACTGCTACACATGGACGACAGGATTTGTGACTTTTTCCAAGCTAATTACCATTGATAACCCCGTTTTAGTTTTCTACCTTAAATAAGCAAGCACTCACTTTCTCCGGCTCCCTAAGGCTCAAGAGAATTGGTCCCGCTTAAACCTATATTTACTAGGGTCCTTATTATAAATTATATAACTTGAAGGGGTTTTATGAAAAAAATAGTTTTGATATATTTTCAAAATAAACCTCAAGTATTTAATTATCGTATTTAGGGTTTTCATGGATGTAATTTTTAAAAGTGAGGTATTCTAGTAAATATAAACCTAGATTGAATAGTATATGGTATTTTAGTGTAAATTGGAATTGTATAGATTTGTGATGGTGTATTCATGAAATTTGGAATTTCTTTGTTTAGAAAACATTTAATTTATTATATATATTTAAAATAGATATTTTGATAATATTATATATAATTATTAGAAAATAAATTTATTTATTAAATAGAAAATCACATTATTCTTAAAAATTGTATTAAAAATTCTATCGAGATCGGATGCTCCATGAGAAGGTTTGCATCTCGCTCTACTAATCCTGAAGATGTGCGATAACCCGCACCATCCAAATCGGGTTCCCCAAATGGGTTGTAGAGGCTTAATTACAAGGAATTTGATCTAAAACAATCTTAAAGAATACGGTTTTATTAGTTTAAGGTATTTTATTGTAAAATTGTATTTATCCCAAAATATTGTAAAGAGACAATCGTGCTATGTCATGATGAGTGTTGTGGTGAGGTGGGTCATTATCTCGTGAGTTTTCTAAGGGTAATATGAGAAAATATATGAAATAATGTCGTAGGTAAATTTTGTGGTATTAAACTGTAAAAGCGTAATAAACATGGTTTTACATGGAGTTTTATGGTAAAATTGGTTTCTAAATTTTAGTTAATGTTTAATAAGCAAGGTTTAATAATTTGGATATGAGTTTCCTAAGAAAAATTATTATTTTAAAGAGAATAGAATTTAAAAGCCTGTTAACTCCACTTACCGACGTCATTTGAAAAGAGAACTTGTTTAATAAAGAAGAGAGGAGAAAAGATGAGATTTACTGGATAAAAAGAGAGAAGGAAGGTATGGGAAAGGTTTGAAAGTATCGTGGAGTCGCGATGTCGTCGGATTTATTCCGAATCGTCGCCGGAAGATGACCTTGGGCTAACTTCACTTGTATACCTTATTTGACTTGGAAAATTTTGAGAATTTTGATGATAAATTTCAGGATGGAGAGGGCTAAGGTATGATGTGGTATTTATAGCATAAAATTAGGGTTTAGGGAATTAAAATGAGAATTAAAAATACATTAAATATTAGATTAAAAGCTCATTTTTAATTCTCTGTTAATGTGCAGGAAAAACAAACAGAACTATGGTAGTGCGGGGAGGCCAAGGGATGTTAGGGTAAAAAAATTGGGGCTTTACCTACAGTTCCAACCGGATGTGCCAGCCCCAAACAAGTCTTCGCCGGTCGATCAAGTGAGGGTGGGGTCTGGATTTTGGCCACGTGTTAAGGTCGTTTCATATAACTCAGTGCACATGTTTGATTTCTGAGACTTTTCGTTTTTACGTGTGTTGCATGTGTAAACTTTTGGGCTTCCAAAAAGTTTAAAAGAAAAATCAACAAAAATAATATATGGCTGAGGGGATTTGAACACAGGGACTACGTCACAGCAGTGCAAGGTTTTACTAATGAGCTACATGTGTTTCTTGCTGTTCTAAAACAAATTAAATACTTATAGCATACTCAAGATTGCAATACTCCATTTAGTACATTAACTTTGTACATTATAAACAGAGTCGTTACATGTTTAGTTAATGACCACATTGTTGTAAGAATTACGTGTCTACTGCGCAATAGAAATTCAAGTGTTACGCCCCGCTTCCTAAAAAACGGTGACGGCATGTGACGAGACCCGCAACGTGTTTACTACGGGAAGGTCATTTCCCTTAAAAAAATACGTTAAGTATTTTTAAGCAATATAACAACATGAAAGAATTAACTAGAGTAATTAAAATTAACAGCAACTTTATTTACATTCAAACTTTAAAATACAGATGTCTGAAATAAAGGATACAATAACTGAAAATATTCCTAAACAATGGCATATAGAAAATAACTGCGGAAAGGAAAATAGTAATCGGGCTGGATGGTGAACTAGTCCAAGTTCTCCTGGTTTGACTCTATCTCCTCAGTATCATGTCCACCTGACGAACATCCCAAAAAACGAAGCGGAAAGGAATATCGTCGACGAACTAGTGCTCGGTAATTCCCCAAAGGAAAAGGTACTGATGACTGAAGGTATGTAAAATGAATAGAAAACCAAGTAGTAATGAACATGTAAAGTTGTATGTAAAGGTATCTTAAGCATGACATTTATATGTATAAGGGTAGTTATTCTAACGTGGTTGTTTGTCGTTTGATAAGAAAGGTATGCGTGTATACGAGAGTAGTCCATCTTACCCCGTGGATCAAAGATACAAGAGAGTACAAGACTCCGTCAAACCCCACGGAACAAAGGAAAAAGCATATTTAAAAGGTGTCTTTTAAAATGATCTCTCGTACCATGACATACGTTCCTTACCAACTTACTCCTTATCCCCGCATATTTTATTATATAGAATAAATTTACAGGTCTTGGCCGAATCCATGAATATAAAGAGTACAAGTTCAGGTTCAAGTTGTGTTCAAGTATTCAAGTCGAGTTCAAGAATTCATGTTAAGTTGTTTTCATGGTTCCGGTCAAATCAAGTCTATCATGTAATAAATTTAAGTCAAACATATAATATCTAATAATGTCTTCATGTACATGCAACAATTCAGAGATCAAGAAAAATAATATATACATGTTCGAATAGCAAGAAATGAGGCAAGTATATTATCATGTAATGACCATAAACAATCCTATAAAGAAGTGTTATGTACGACTAATTAATCAAATCAATAGAATTCGGAATATAAACAGAAATATAGCTCTGTGTGTTTTGCACGCGTGAGTTTCTGTCGCGCCTAAATATGAATGACGGTTTGGAAGATATACCCGTTTTTGTTTCGTCGTGCAAAACAGATCAGAATTTGTCCAACACCGTCGCATATTTTTAAAACACAGTTTGAGTCAATTTCCGTCGGATTTCAGGTTTCAAAAATTATTAGAAACTTGTATTTATTTCGATTTAGTTATCCAAAACACTAAGCTCCGCGTGACTTGGATTCCTAAAATTTTAGTTATGGTCATTTTAATATCAGGGTTCAAAACAGAAATTCGGATTTCTGGACAACAACTATAAGGTGTATTGTCGAGCGTATATCGGGTCATTCTATGCATTTCTAGATCACCGGGCATATATTAAATTCTAGATCTATCAATTATGCATCTATGCATATAATGATTGCCACAAACGGATATCGGGAGTTCGAGTTATGTCCTATTTAATAACAGTGTGCGAATCAGGACAGATTCTGTCCAGATTCGTCACTTAATCTTATAACGCAATTTTCTATATTTTAAGTAGATTTTCAGGAAATTAGTATAACTAAAAAAGATATTTCTTTCGATCTAGATATTCAAAACACCTGAGTTTGCTGAATTTGGATATCGGTAGACCGAATTATGTGTCCTAAAAGTTGACTAATAAATGCAATTTTCTGGTTTTAAAAACGATAAATAAAAACTATGTTACTCCTAAACTGTTATTCGATCCAATCTAAAAATTTAACTATAAATCTGAAATTCTATCTAATATTTATCCTAATGTTCCTAACATTTCCAGAAATCAAGATTGATCTCTAGAATTTATTTCGAATATAAAGGTATTTTAAGATTGTATGTGTGAATAACAAATTTATGGTAGTTATTTGTAACTTCATTTTCTTTTACAAAAATTTATATAAATTAATTTAAAACACAGCGAAAAATGATTTAATCCTAATTTTCCGAAAATTTCAAGAAGTCAAGATTGATCCCTAGAATTTATTTTGAATATAATGGAATTTCTTTGAAGGTTGTATTTTGAGAAAGATTGAAAACCGTGGTAGTTATTTGTAACTTTATTTTTCTTTTATACAAAAAATAAATATAAATGATTATAATTTCAGCAAAAGATAACATGAGTTAATATATGTGAAGCAAGTGTATGAGCCAAACATGATTAACCGTCTAAAACAACAATACTTAATATGTTATCAACCATTGTAGGCAAGATTTTATAATCAAACATATATGCTTTATTCCAATCATTTTTTAATTTAATAAAAAACTTTATCATGGAACTAACTAGTTATCTCAAGATTCGGCATGACGGAGGTATGGTAAGAGGATGAATTTCAAGTAGAGAAAAAAGAGAAGGATAGAGAACTTACGGGTCTTGCAATACAGTATAACAACCGTACTGCGGATTAGTGAGAAAAGCCTCGACTTAATCGAGACTTCGAAATCTTGAGAAAATTGATACTTCTCCAAAACTCCAAAGGAAATGATTTTTAGATTAGTCAAGAGGGGAAAAAACTAAGATGGAATGAAGAAGAGAAAGAATGATTTATTTGTATTAAAAAGGAATTAAGTAGGTTTAAAGGTCATGATAACTCTTCATAACAAATCTAATAGGGTTAAAAAGAAGATAAAATGAAAGGTCATTTATAGGTTATGAGAGATTTTTAAAAAATGATGAAAATAATTGCAAGTCCCGAGATTTGAACATGTAGCCTATGAAATAACAATGCAATGACTTAACCAATGGACCAAAAGGTTACTATTGCATAAAATTAAATAGAATAAATATATGCAGAGATTCAAAAAAGAATAATTTAAAAGTTTAACGAAATAAATCAATTTCTTAAACTAATTTTTTTTCCTTTCAAACAAAACAAATTCTCTTTCCAAAATTTTCCTTTCAAAACAAAATAGAATAAATTCTTTATATTAAAGAGATCGAGCTAAATCTTTTAAAAATCTTTCAAAATCTTTTCGTTTTATAAAACATGTCATTTCGAAATAAGTATATTTTTATTTATTAAAAAAACATTATAGTAAAAATAGAGTTATTACACCAAGACCTTTGTTTTAGGGTAGAAAAATATTATTCGAAAGATACCAAATCATAAGAAAAGAACATACTAACAACAACAAACAAGATTTACCGAGGTTTGGAGCAATCTTACATCTAATCCTGCAAACCGTGACGAGAACTTCCACTATCAACAAGAATTACAAGAGATTAGACTAACTTTTCACCCTCACTTACAAAGAAATACCCTCTTACAAAATCTCTCTTTATCACACGAACGCGCTTGGCCGATTCTCCCACTCTAATCAAACCCTAAGTTATTAGAAACTTATGGATACTCAAAACCTTAGAGAAAGACTCATATTTATAAGGTAAATAAATACTTGGAGATAAATCCATATTTAAATTAGAGATAAATATGAATTTAAACTAGATAATGGATTTAAATCTAAACTAAAGAGATTAGATTTAAATCCTAACTAATTCATAACTAATCCCGAATTTAAAATCAGATTCAACAATCTTCACCTTGATTCAAATTCAGCATAATCTCTTTACTTTCTCAACATCTTGGAATTTCATTCTCGTCGCCTTGTGCCCGAAGACATCTCAACAATCTACTAGGTAAAACTTGAATTTGGACCGGAACCATCTTAGAAACATGTCTGCCAGATTCTCATGAATATCAATCTTCGTAGGAGACATTATCTTCTTTTTGACCTTCAAGAAGAAAACTCACACCTCTTATAGAACATCCAAGCCCAACAATCTATGCAAATAGATGCTCTCCCTAACCGCCTCCAAGACGATTAACAAACCTGGCTCTGCTCTTGACTGTGCAATATCTGGCTGAAGCATCGATATACCTGGTACTACATCCATGTCTAACATGTAACCCGTCATCGACCTCTATCTGCCCATATCACCCACTGTCATAATGCAACCATCAACACTGCCTCTGCTGAATAATGAGCCGAAACCTTCACTATCTCTCAAGTATCTCAAGATCCACTCTACAGCCTGCCAATGCTTTTCGCTCTGAATTGTCAAGCATCTGTTGACCATTCCAACTGTCTATACAATACTCGGTCGCATGCATCCCACACCAAACTCTATGCTCGCATATGACACTAAAGACACGTGATCTCTATCTGCATCTGACCCTGGTGATAACATCACCGAAGGTCTGAAGTGCGCCTCTAAGTGAGAAGACACGGGCAAAGTCTCCTCCATCCTATACCGAGCTAGAACTTGCTTGATACTCTGCTGCAGCTGACGCAACTCCCTATACATGACATTCTCTATGATACAAATTAAACGTGCAGACTTTTTGTCGAACTCCTGATCCTCTTGCTTTAGAAATTGTCCCTAGCCACTCCTGTGCGCCGAACTGTCATTGGCCTCTGCACCACTGGCTATATTGGATTATCCACCTGAATCAGAGTACCGACCACCTCATCTCTCGTAACCTGAATCGGAACTTCGAACTCCACCTCACATGGCGGCATACTAGTTCTCCGTCCACCATCTGACCGGGTCTGTCTTTTTTGAAGTATCCCAGACTCAACGAATGTCACTTGGCTGATTACTCCACTTTGGGTCCCAAGACACCACGACTTGTACCTTTTTGCTTCGTCTCTAAAGCCGACAAAAAAATGTCTCTTGATCCTCCGTTCCTCAATGCATCGAATTCCATGGAACCCTGAGTAATCTATAAACTTTTCAGTCCATAACTCCTCGGGGATTCTCATATCTACTGCCGTCGATGGTGACCAATCGATGGGGTACTCAGTAGTTAGATAGGGCTCCAGGTCAAAACTTCCTTGGAAACCCAGCCGTAAGCTGTAAAGTTTTATTCTTCCTAATTGCCCGAATCATCCGCCCTGTAATGCCATCTGACCGAGGATCTCTAATAGTGGTGTACTGATGCACTATCCTCTCCGGCTGCGAAGCAAACCCTCCACATAAATCGGATCGAATAACCTCTACGCACTTCCCGGAATGCTTTAGATTAAACCGGTTAATAAGAGATTTCTTCATGTAAACAGAATCCAATTTGTTCCACAATTTTGCCGCTGTCGTTTTTTGCACCACTTCGCAAAGAACCTTATCGGCCATCGGAAGTTGGATCGAACTGTAAGCTTTGTTCTCTATATCTTTGTAAGCTTTGTTCTCTATATCTTCACTTTCCGCTACAGTGGTCATTGCCGGAACTCTGTTTTTTGCAAAGACAATCTTATGCACATCTTGTTGCCTTTAGCATTGCCGTCATCTTCAATCTCCATAGACCGAAACCATTGCGCCTTTCGAATTTTTCGATCTTGTAATTTGTAAACGCCATCTTCCTAATCAAATCCAAAACGCAAGCTTGATGCTCTAATGCCACTTGTTGTAAGGATTACGTATCTACTGCGCAGCGGAAATCCAAGACCTTTATTTTAGAGTAGATTAAAAAAAAGTATCTGATGGATACCAAGTCACATGAAAAGAACACGCATACAACAACACACAAGATTTACACAGGTTTGGCGTAACCTTTGCATCTAATCCTGCAAACCGCGATTAAAACTTCCACTACTAACAAGAATTACAAAATATTACGCTGACTTTTCACCCTCCTTTACAATGAAATACACTCTTACAAAATCTCTTCCTATCCCACGACTGCGCTTGACCGTCTCTCCCACTCTAATCAAATTCTAGATTATTAGAAAATTATGGATACTCAAAACCTTAAAGAAAGACTCATATTTATAGGGTAAATAAATGCTTTGTGATAAATTCATATTTAAATTAGATATAAATAAGATTTTAAGTTAGAGATTGGATTTAATCTAAACCAAAGAGATTGGATTTAAATCCTAACTAATCCCTAAGCAATCCCGAATTTAAATCAAATACAACATACTTCACTCTCGAGCCCAATCTTTAGTGGCCATTCTCTTTGTCCATATTTGAATATCAAGCCGTTTGTTTTTCGTGATGTTCTCTTGCTAGCCGAATCATATTATCGGCTCATTGCCACGTTTTCATTCGAGAGACGAACCGAATATGTATAGCTGCATATCTTCTGCTTCAGGTACTACAACCCAATTTAGTTGCAAACAAGTTGTCACTATAAGTGCTACTAATTCATTTTTATTCGACCACACTTCTCTTTATATTTGCAATTCATGTTCGTAGACTTAAATAGAGAGAGGAATATAATCTCCCTCTTGTAATTTTCTGATGCCTTGTTGTATTTTTGATCCCAAGGTGAAGAAAAATAAATGAATTCTGGAACAAGATAAAGTCATTAATCTAGAAATTACCAGAGACGTTATTGTTGCAAAAACTCTAGTAACAATTAATTATAATTAAATTATTGGTAGTATTATTTTTATTATTATTAGTATTAGTATTTAAGACCAGCCGATTCTTGATGTAACACCTTTCCCCATTGCTTGACTCCATATCTATTGGATTTTGGTCCCCACATTCATATGAAGGGAGTTATTTAAGAATATACCCATAATTTGTTGACAAATTGCTATATTGCCATTCGATTAGATTGCACAACAAATGAAAGCCTTGATAAATTATTTGGTATCTAGAGGCATTGCAACCAGCCGGCAGAAAGAAAGGAATGGATTTTTTCGGACACCTTCGGTCAGTTTTATGAGGCCTATGTCTTTTTCTTTTTCTTATTCAGTACATGAAAGAATTTTTCGTAAACCCACTATAAAAAAGAAGAAATCACAAACCTGCAAATATTTCTGTCTCTAACCCTTTTAGAAAGAGGAGAATAATCGGTTGTCTTTATGTGAGTAAAATGAGACTCTATCCTAGCAATTATCTTGAGCAGCAGTCAAAATATCAGCTGCACAATAGACTTTTGGATAATCAAAAATATTCATGTAGATCTTCGTATTCTAAAACTTAAGAGCAACTTTTTTCCATGGGATTTGGATACTGCTTTTCATTATTCTAAAGATATAAAATGTTCTACTCTTGAGAAATCGCTTAAAGCATCATTTGACCTCTCTAAATCAATGAGCATAGTATATTTTAATCATATACAAATTGACGTATTTATATGTTGGCTCTAAATATTCTCTACAACAATAGGCTTAGCATCAAATCATCTATTATAATTTAAAGCAACATATGTCTCCCATGTAAGTCGATGTCACACACCCCTACATGATTTGTAGAGAGACAGAATTTACAAAAAACGATTTTAAGACAAGTAACATCGACTATACTTCCAAGATCGTCCAGAAACCCTAACTAGCAAAACACATAAAGGTTCAAAACTACTATGATAGTATTTTATACCTCCAAGATACAAGTCCTTCGGGTTTTCTTCTCATTTTCTTGAGCTCCTAGAAGGTGCAGATCAAGCTCGGTCGTCGGCCTCATCGTGTCGAAAACGATCCACCCGAGAGTCTATGGTTCAAGCTCCAACCTCAAGATTGAGGTAACTAAACTATATAGTTTGCTAATTTAAATAGTTTAGGAGATGTAGAGAGTTAATTGGATTATTTTATCTCAAAGAACCCTAGAATTCACAACACATGTGAGGGTTAGGATTTGAGAAAGAAGGAGAAGAGCAATGGAGAGAGAGTGAGAAGAATAGAATGATCAAGTGAATGAGCAGGTGAAGAATGGCTAACTTTTTTTTCCAAATCAAGAATGCATTATTTTCCAAAGAAAAATGTAGCCAGGCTTGAATAGTAAGTACAAATGAATAAACTAAAGAATTAGCCATGCTTCAAACCATACCATAAATATCTCCATTTTCCACCTCATTATCTATTTTCCAAAAATAGATATGTACAAAATGAGGTGTCTCCTTCTAGAAGCACTTCTTGTAAAATTACAAGAATGCCATCACCGTATATACATACCCGTATTCGTACTGCAAAAATATGAATACAATGAGATAATAATAATCCAATAATATAATACTAGAATCTGGTTTAAACCAAAACCCACTGGTATTATCCGTCCGAACAACATCCGTGCAGCTAGTACACGTATATGATCGGAACTCTGCACGTAAAACTATACGGCCTCTACATCGTTTCACCTGAATCAGGGAAACCCTCTGTGTGGGACTATAAAGACTCGACGGTACGCTAGCAATGGGTTTAACCACAAGTCTGTCAATGGCACTAGCTGTACGTAACAGCTACTCAAACACCTGTCGAAAAGAAGGCCGACGAGCGAACTCATCCGAACCCCTACTGACCCTGTCCGTGACAATCTCCATACAATCCGGTCTGTTCGTCTAAGAGTATCGCATATCGGGACTAGGGGTGGTAAACGTCAGACCCTTAATAGCGCAATAAGTCGTGTCGGTGTAAAGCACAAGACACCCTGAGGAACTACTGGTGTACCTACCAGTAAATCCCACTTGCCCTGGCAAGGGACTTTGTATATTGGCTAACCGTACACAGCGCGATATCAACTCCCAATACTTGGAGAGACGGATCTCTTCTATCCCCTACTGCCTCCAAGTGCTTCGGGACTGCACCCAACTACTACCTGTTTGCACGGCTCATTTTAGCCGTAGTAGGGTAGTAATTTAGGTACAGTGAGAACACACTTGAAACGAATAGTGATGTCAAGTCAACGGACTAATCTGTACTCATGTCACCGGGGAACTGCCAACTGACGATAAGTATAATACCAACCAGTAGTTCCCAGTGAGTCCGTCCAGTGTAACTCATAATCTAATGCGCACATGTATACTATCTCTGGTACCGTATACCAATGGCTGAGGGATAGGCCACCTTCCCTGACTGGGATAAGAAGCGTATATACTAGTCTACTTTAGAGTATCGATGCCCTGTCTCGATAATCCTACGAATAAAGACAAGTTCAAGGATGTGCTTATAGACTACCCAGCCCCCACTAGTGTGACTGGCATTACAATGATGGTAGTCAAGCAAAGATCCTAAGGGCTCTATCAATATATATTAGCGATATGTTAAAAAGAAACATATACATATATTAAGATAGAATCAAACCAGATAACATACTATCATATTGAGCAAGACTGTTATTATATCTGTGTATATCCTAAGTTTCCAAAGTGTAATATACAATCCAGTACTATACAATAATGGCCTCTAAGGCATATATCACTAGCAATCTCTCACTTGCACTAAGGCATGTATTGGCATATCGCAGAGCTAGCATCTCGAATAACCTCTCGAACTGCATCTGAGGGATGGCTTTTATGAATGGATCTGCAGTGTTGTTCTCCGTGTCTACTCTCCGCACCTCGATCTCCCAGCGATCCACGATCTCCCTGATCAGATAATACCACCTCAAGATATGTTTGGACTTCTGATGGGACCTTGGTTCCTTCGCTAAAGTTATAGCCTCGTTGTTGTCACAATACAAAGGTATTGGATCAACAAGGGACGTAACCACTTGAAGTTTTGTAATGAACTTTCTCATCCAGATTGCTTCTTTCACGGCATCACATGCAGTGATATACTCTGCCTCCATCGTTGAGTCAGCTACGGTATCCTGCTTGGAGCTTTTCCAACAGACCGTCCCTCTATTGAGGGTGAAGACATAACCCGACATGGATTTGGAGTCATCTTTGTCACTCTGGAAGCTAGAGCCAGCGAAGGTCTCGATCTGGAGGTATTTTCTGCCGTACACCAACAACATCTCCTTAGTCCTTCTCAGGTACTTGAGAATGTTCTTAATAGCCATCCAGTGTTTCTCCCCATTGTTTAACTGATACCTGTTTACCACGCTCAGTGCATAAGAAATATCTGGTCTGGTACACAACATCGCATACATTATAAATCCTACCGCGGAAATGTAGGGTATAATACTCATGCGATTCCTTTCCAAATCAGTCTTTGGTGACATCTCTTTGGAGATGATGATCCCGTGATAAGCCGGTAGATTACCACGCTTGGAATCTTCCATACTAAATCTTTTCAGTATGGTGTCAATGTATCTGCTCTGTGAAAGTTCCAACATCCTCTTAGATCTATCACGACCCAGAATGTAGGAGGCATCACCCAGGTCTTTCATGGAGAACTTCTGTGATAATAATTCTTTGACTGATTGTAGCATAGGAATGTCATTTCCTATCAGGAGAATGTCATCCACGTACAAGACGAGGAATACTCCAGTTCTTGCTACAATCTTACTATAAATGCACGGTTCATCTGGATTTTTGATAAAGTCAAATTCTTTGACCGTCTCATCAAAGCAGATGTTTCAACTCCGCGATACCTGTTTTAATCCATAAATGGATTTAAGCAACTTTCACACTCTTCTGCTGCTCTCATTCTCTATGAAACCCTCTTGCTGATCCATATAAATACACACTTCCAAATTTCCGTTCAGAAAAGCGGTTTTTATGTCTATCTGCTAAATTTCATAATCATGGAAGGCAGCAATGGCAAGTAGGATCCGAATGGATTTAAGCATAGCCACTGGAGAAAAGATTTCATCATAGTCCAAGCCAGGTCTTTGACGAAAACCTTTTGCTACAAGTCTAGTTTTATAGGTTTCAACATGTCCATCTGCACCAATCTTCTTTCTAAATATCCATTTGCAGCCTACGGGTTTTACCCCTTAAGATACAATGTCCAAAGTCCAAACTTTGTTGGTGTACATAGATTCTATTTCGTTCCGCATTGCATCCAGCCACTTTACTGAGTCTCTACTCGTAATGGCTTGCTGGAAATTAGTTGGCTCATCATCATTGATGATGCAATCCTCTCTATCCCTGTCTATGAGAAAACCATAGTATTTCTCGGGCGGATGAGACTGCCTACTAGATCTGCGGAGTGGCGCAGGGACGTCCGGTTCTTTTGAAACTTCTGGTTCCACTATACTTTCAGTAATAGTTTGTAGTTGTAGAATTTCTTCCAATTCTATTGCGCTCCCATTTATTTATTTTTCAAGAATTTGAGTCTCCAGAAAATAGGCATGCCGAGAAACAAAAACCTTTTGTTCCTCCGCGTAATAGAAAAGATACCCCCTAAAGTTTCTTGGGTATCCCACAAAATTACACGGCACTGATCGTGTCTCGAGCTTGTTTGTATGTTGCTTTTTGACAAAAACTGGACATCCCCATATCTTAAGATATTTAAGATAGGGTTTCTTCCCACTCCACATTTCATATGGTGTGTTAGGCACAGACTTAATAGGAACTTTGTTCAAAAGATATGCAGCAGATTCTAGTGCATAACCCCAGAAAGATCACGATAACTCAGTGTTACTCATCATGGAACGTACCATATCTAATAAGGTGCGGTTCCGTCTTTCCGATAAACCATTGAGTTAAGGTATGTATGGAGGAGTAAGTTGAGAGAGAATTCCATTCTTTTTTAAATAATTCAGGAACACGACACTTAAGTATTCACCACCTCGATCAGATCGAAGTGTCTTGATATTTTTGCCTGTTTGTTTTTCCACTTCATTCTTGTATTATTTGAATTTCTCAAAGGCCTCTGATTTATATTTCATCAAGAATACATGTCTATACCTTGAGAAATCATCCGTAAAAGTAATGAAGTAGGAATAACTACTTCTTGCATGTATAGACATTGGACCACACACGTCGCTGTGTATGAGTCCCAGGAGCTCGGTGGCTCTTACTCCGTATCCAGTGAATGGAATCTTTGTCATTTTTCTTTTGAGACATGATTAACAAGTTGCATAAGACGGATATTTAAATAGATCAAAATATCACTCTTTATGTAATTTCATCAACCGTGTTTTATGTAGGGTTCCTAGGCACACTAAAGAGGTCTCATAAGGCATCAACCATGCCAATTTCAAATTTTACAAGTGCCGAGAAACCCTAATACGGATCGTTAACTAGAATTTTAGGCGAAAAGAGAAACTAGTTAACAACTTAACTAAAAGAAAGAGGCTACAACCTTTGTAGATCCGGTTCTCCACTTCCTTAGCTCCACGTAGACGTCCCCTCGCTGTCCATATCGGATCTCGGATTCTAGCGTCGGCTTCATCGGAGAAATGGACGGGCTAGGTCATCGAGGCAACACAAGATCAAGCTCCCACTTCACCAAGTCATGAAACTTGTGAAGAAAACACCCTATACTACTTGGCAAGTGGTAGAGGATGAAGAAATAGGAAGTGGGTTCACTTTAGAATTGGATTTCTCACTCTTTTTGTCAAGGCACCATTGTTGGTAGCAAGCTTCTTCATCTTGAAGAAGAAGAAGAAGAAGATAATATATGATAAGTTATTTTCAAAAAAGAAAACCAAATGATACTTATCATATTTGCAACCATAGTTAGGTGTAGAGAATAAACTAAGGTTAGCTTGAATGGTTAGGGTTAAGCAAGAAACAAAAATGGTGGACTTATTCAAAGCTTCATGAAGCTTCAACTAGAAAACAAATCAAGCCACCATTTTTCCTTTTGCCAAAAGGAATGAATAAATAAATAAATAAGCAAATACATCAAGTGAAACCCTAACCATTGACCAACCATGGTTTAAACCAAACATACACCCTAACAAGCATGTATCATCAAACATGATACAAGCAAGTGCACAAAAATATATCACATATACAATGTGCACATCAAGTGAGAAAATCCATTTAAAGTGAACAAATATTAGTTAATGCAAAGTAATATATCAAATATATAATTATACATTAAATCATTAAATCAACACTTGATTTAACGATCCGGTCATATCGCATATAACCGACTAATATCCAATGTATCGGCTTATCGAATCAATCGTTGATTCGATAACTAGGTTATATCACATGCAACCATTCGATACATTCATCGCGAGAATGGAATACGGTATCACATACACGCATTATTCTCGGTCCCGCACATATCTCATATGCGCTCCTATTTCGTTTCGCTTGATCCAGGAAACCTCTGTGTAGGACTCTAAAGACTCGTCAATACGCCGGCAGCAGATGATGATCATATCAAACACCCACAAGCCGCAAGCGGTCTGCTAAACGTAACGGCCACCCGGGTATTGAGCGATCAGAAGATCGACGAGCAAGCCCGCTCATACTCCTGTGAATCCAACCAGTAACACTTACCGTACAGTCCGGTCTCGTCGTCTGATATGTCGCATATCTCGCCTAGGGGTGGTAAACGTCAGACCCCAATAGCTCGATAAGTCGTGTCGATATGAGGTCTATAATATTTCGAGAAACTACAGGTAACACTTACCAGTAAATCTCAGCAACCCTGGCCAGGGATTTCCGGTTATAGCCAATCGAACACAGCGCAACATCAACTCCCTATACCGGGAGAGACGAATCCCCTCCTATCGCTCATTGCCTCCATGTGATTCGGGACTGTACCCAAAAACCACCGTTTTGCACGCCCTCTTGGACGTGGTAAGGTGGAAATTAAAGCACAGTGGGAATCACACAAGACTCTATGACGATCTCGGGTCAACAGACTACTCTGTACCAGTGTCACCAGAGAACTGCCATCTGACGTAAGATATAATACCATCTGGGAGTTCTCGGCGAGTCTGTCCAGTGTACCCAGTCTCCACTGAGCACCCGTATATCATCTCCGATGTCAAACACCAATGGATATGGGATCATCCATCGCCCATCTGTATGGGTCGAGAAGGTATACGCTAGTCTACTCTGGTATATCGATGCCCCGTCTTGATATACCCACGACTAGGGACCTTGAAGAATGTACTTATGGACTACCCTGTCCCCACTAGTATGATCCGCATCATAGTCCAGGTAGTCAAGTACACATCCTAAGGGCTTTACCAACATGTAACAGAGAGACAATCAGTGTACACGTTAAGGTAAAGATCAACCAGATAGCATACTATCATGTCGAGCAAGAAAGTCCTCCCTATATATGTCCAAGCACCCACTACAATATACATCCTATGTATAGTAATGGCCTCTAGGGCATACATATAACTAACAATCTCCCACTTGCACTAGGGCCATCTGATAGCAGTGGTTGTAGTATCTCATACTCAACCATCCCATAAAAGTCGCTCTCTGGGAAAAGGCCTTTGTGAGTGGATCCGCCGTGTTGTCCTCTGAGTCTACTCTCCTAACCTCGATCACCCTGGAGATCAACCATCTCCATGATCAGGTGATACTGCCTTAGAATTTGTCTGGATCACTGATGGGACGGACGTTCCTTGGCATAAGCCACAACTCCATTGTCACACAATGGGAGGAACTAAGTTCATCTCATGAACAAATATACATCCAGACTGCCTCTTTGGTAGCATCTTATGTAGCGATGTATCGAGCCTTTATCGTCTAGTATGCCACGGTATCTAACTTGGAACTCTTCCAACATACCGTCCCTTTACTGAGGGTAATGACAATGCCTGTGACTGACTTTCAGTCGTCCTTATCACCCTGGAACCCTTCCAGTGATTCTCCCCAAGATCGGTTGATACCATCTCACTACAACTAGTGAGAATCCTAACATCCAATTAGATCTATCTCATAGATCCAAAACCCAGGATTTAGGAGGTATCACTTTGATCCTATATGGAGAATCCTTGTGATAAGCGGAGATTGACCGAGCGTAGCATGGGAAACTCCTTCCCTATCAAGAGCATGTCATCCACGTACTCTACGAGGATCGCCACCATACTCCCTACTACCTTTTTGTTTATACAAGGTTCATCTACCATTTTGATGATGTCAAACTCTTTGACTAACACATCAAAACAGATGTTCCAACTCCGCGATACCTGCTTTATCCTATAAAGCATCTTGTACACGTTTCCGCTGCTCCCACTGTCTACGAAGCCCTCTGGCTGTGTACTTATAGACGTTCTCTTCTAAAACATCATTTAGAAAAACAGTCATGGCACCCAACCGCCAGATATCGTAGTCATGGTATGTAGCTGTGGTAAGTAGGATCTAGATGGACTTAAGCATAGCCACTTGAAAAGGTTTCATCATTATCCACGCCTGGTCGATGACGAAAAGTTTTAACAAGTCTAGCTTTGAAAGTCTCAACTTTTCCATCTACACCAAGTAATCTTCTCAAGATATACTTGCTCCTGATGGGGATTTAACCCTTCAGATATTGCAACCAAAGTTCATACTTTGTTGGTGTACATGGATTCCATCTCAGATCGCTAAGCATCCAGCCATTCTTACAGAGTCCCACTCCTGATGGCCAGCTCGAAATTAGTTGGGTCATCATCTCATGATGCAATCCTCGCTCCCACTGTCATAGAGTAACCGAAGTATCTCTCAGGCGGGTGAGGAACCTTACTAGATCGGCGGAGAGGCTGAGGTTCGTTGGTAACTATTGAATCCTTTGGTTCTTTCAAATCATCAGCTGCAGTTTGTATAGCTGGAACATTTCCAGTTCTACATAACTGACCTTGCCTCGAGCTTGTCCGGATTTTGTTTTTAGACATAGCCCGGACAACCCCAAATCTTAACCAACTTAAGATATGGGCTCTTCCCTTATCATATCACATATGAAATGGTAGGCAACTAATTTGATTTGAACCCTATTCAATAGGTATGCAGCTTCTCAAGTGCATAACTCCCAAAAAGGAAACAGGTAACTCAGTATTACTCATCATAGAGCGCACCATATCGAATAGGGTGCAATTGCTCCGTCCCGATATACCATCGTGCTATGGTGTATACGGAGGAGTAATGCTGAGAGAGAATCTCATTCTCCTTTAGAAAAGTCCAAGAATTTCGTGCTCAAGTTTTCTCCTCCTTGATCTCATCAAAGGACATAATACTTATACCCGTTTCGGTTCTCTACTTCTAACTTATATTCTGTGAATATCTCAAAAGGTTCGGACTTGTGTTTCAACAAGAACATATGTCTGAATCTAAAGAGATTATCAGAGAATGTAATGAAGTACGAGGAACCGGTCTTGGCATGTGTAGACAGGGGACCTTACATACATCAACATGTATCATCCCAAGAGTTCACTAACTCTTTCTCTGTTTCCAGTAAACGGAGCTATGGTCATCTTATCTTTGTGACATGACTGGCAAGTTTCACAAGATGTAAATTCAAACTGATTTAAATATGCATCTAAAATGTAACTTCAGCCAGTCGGATCGCATTGATATGACCTAGTCTACAATGCCTCAAGAAGGATTCGTTCATTCCTGAACTCTTCCTCTTGTGTGTGTTCCGTATACTAAAGAACTGTAGTTTGATTTAGAACATCAATGCTTTTAGATAACGTGCCTGAACCGATCAACTTTTGATATAGGAAATGTTCAAAACATTATCCAACTATACAAAATTTTATCATTTCTTTACTAATAAAGAGATTGATATGATTTTGTATATCAGGTTTGGTATCTAATAACATTCGTTCAGAATCAATGTATTTGGAATACAGGGTGACAGTGACCAACAGACTTGGCTGGAACGCTTGCCCCGTTTTCTGCCTCATGAAACTTATCACCCGTTCTTAGTTTTTCTACCTTTTTGCAGCCCTGTGTAACAGATTACATATCTGGGATCCTGATCCGGTATCATATACCCAGGATGCGGAGGATACTGAGAAACAGTTCTTTGTAATGAACACACCCGAAGGAGATGCATCATATGCACTTTCTTCGTTTGGGCGGCACGGGAATTCTGGTAATCCCCAATTTCCTGCTCTGTCTTATAACAATTATAAGTTAGAGCGGGACCAACGTTCCCCAGCTCAGTATAACAAGCGGGTTCGGTCAATATTCCGTATTATTATCTTGATTAAGGAGTGATATGGTCGCTACCTGGAGAGAGAGAGAAGAAAACACTCAGCGTGCGCTCTTTCAAGAATAGATTGGTTATTATTTTATCTAATCAGGATGGCTCCCACTGTTTTTGTCAAATCTTCCTTCAAACCCTAAAAGGAAAGACTAGCTGGGATTAATTACACGCTACAAGTTCGCCAATCTTTCAGCCAGGCCAGTGTCGGTATTTTGAGGGAGGTCCCGCGTGCTTTCGCACGAACCTAATTAATGTAAATCTCGTTTTCCCAGAGGCGTAATCTCGTTGACACTTTTCTAGACACCTACTTGATCGGCTAATTGTAATGTATAAAACTCTCCCAGGAGTAACTCTTACTCGCAGCGGGTATCGGGATCCAACTATCTCATAGAAGGTATGCAATCTCATTGCAAATTTCAACACTTGAAATTCCCGATAATATTTTGCCCCTAGCGTCCTATGACCTTGACGCAGGCCAACAAACCATAGTCCGCTAGTCAAGTTCAACCCGTCATTTCTTGATTGAATTAAACCCACCCGCACGACCCTTGACGCAGGCCAACAAAGTCGCACGACTACTCTAATCCAATCTGCATCATATGCATAAGCAGATAAATACTAGTTAGCTACCGCATACTACGCCTTGACGCAGGCCAACAAACGTAGCACGAATACTAATTACCACTTATCTGAAATGACGGAGGGCTACGACAGGTTTTTCTGAAAACCTATTGCGTAATGAACTTGATATCGTTGTAGAATCAAATGATTTTAAAATGGAGTATTTTTGAGGCTTTTCTAGTTTTGCTAAAGGGGTCACTCCCGGTGAAGGGATCGTCGGCCCTTTCCTCATCGAATAAGGTGCGGGATATATCATATATATATCACTGTGCAAAGCAAAACTCTTAAAAGCAATCAAAAGACAAACCGAGTGTGTAGCATCTGCCAGTTATTGCTAAAGGAGTCACTCCCGGTAAAGGGATCTCGGTCCTTTCCTCATCGAATAAGGTGCAGGATATATCATATATACCGCTGTGCAAAGCAAGAACTGTAGCTACCTGTTTTATTTTGAAATTCGATTCTACAACATCTTTAGGTTTCTTTTTATTTCATTAATCATATTAATGAAGTCCCATCATTTAAGTACCTAAACATCACAGATAAATACGATGTACACTTATGCCATCCGCATTCGCCTCGATGTCCCCTCATGCACCGTTAGGTTAGGTAACTAACGGCAGAGCGGGGCAGGGCTAGCGCGGGTGTAAAACATAAGTAACATCTATATAATATATCATATATACTATATACAGTATCTATCACAGAACATATCACATGATCACATTACAGATATCGCAGAAGAAACATATGAAATATTGGATATACTAGGACGTCCGTGTTTTCAATACGAGCCAGTATAAAACACGGATTCCACGGTCGCGATGAATAGCCAAACCCACACCCCTAGACCCCTACGAGAGCGGCAAGCAACCCTACCAATTCTAGAGTTAGGAGACCCGGACTCGACTCCTCGAGTTGGTCTCCCACTGGACTCCAGAACCCGGTTACTTGTGCTCCCCTCCTTGGGTCTATCCTAGTGCGGAAAAGTAAATAATATACAAAGGGTGACATCTTCCGCAACCTGGAAGTGCCCCAATAAAAGAATATTACATACAAGTTTTTACATGAATGAAAATGAAAAACACTCATCTCACATAAAAAAAACCCGGGCTATTCAAACACGACGATCCAATATAACATATCCAGCAACACATAACATCACATGTCATCAACGTAAGTAAACATGCGTATCCCAATTGTCGTTGACATATAGCAACGAAACCGGCGATATCACATATTACACTTACGGTCACAGAAAAGAAAGTGTAAAACTACAACAGTTGGAATCCGCAACCTCTTTAGACATCGCATGCCTAGCCAAATGAATTCCTTAGACATCGCATGCCTAACAATTATAAACCCCGCATTTTAGTCTCATTATTGAAAACTCTTTTCAATATCAAGTCGGGCAATTCAACAGGATTCCCGACATCCTGATCGAATACTCGTCGCAAACTTTAGTAGGCGGCCGCACCCCCGATACCGTCGACGAAGTGCACCAAGGCGGAACACCGCTACCGCGAGCACCCGAACGGATGCTTTCGGCGACGGGGTTCTCCTACAGTCACTTTGTCGGGGCTATGGAGTGAGGCTGTCTATTAAGTTTACCCGGCGAGTATCCGCGTACGCTACGTGATTGCGACGGACTTTTGATCGCATCAAAATTCCGTGGCAACCGATCAAGTGAGACTAAAGTGCTATGTTTATAACATTCAAATCAGTTATCTAATAACTGCTTGTGAATTCCAATTATTGTATCACATTCCAGATAAATAGAAAATGTTAAACTTTCCGATCGAACAAACGAACACCCAAGTTTTCCCGAAACAGATCAACACATGAAACAAGTTTAAAAACATCCAGTTCATGCCTCAGTACCAACGGTCCAGCCGTAGAAGGGTCAAGCCAACGCCTCACATGTGGCACGCCGTACTGCCCCAAACCCTAAGGTTCAAAGGGCAGTTCAAGACGGTCACATAATCGAGTTAAGGTTTGTTGTCTTCTAGAGGGACCATCGCGTTACTTGCACTACTTAGAACGTCGTTAAACTACGGAAAGATCCAACACTTGGAAATTTCCCGACAAGGGATAAGGTGGGTATTTATATCCGGTCGAACTTTTTAACATATTCTAAAATTACCCGAAAAAACACATAGACAAAGTTTGATAATCCGATCGAATATACGAACTCCCAATACAACCCAGAAAACTCAACTCTTGAGTTCATATTAAAAATTCCCAGGAAAACCAGCACTTAAATAAAGAAGTTACTGTGCAAAAATAATTGAATAATGGGACTATATGGCCGCGGAACCGCCGCCTGAGCCAAGCTCTTGCCGCGGTTCCGCGGTGGTTTGGTAGAATTAGACGGTCATTTTTCACAGTAACCCTTATAAAATCCTGCTGATTTTTCTGCATATTTTTAATTTGGAAAAATCCCAGTTTTAAAAAAATGTCCAGAGAGCATTTTGGATTAGGGTTTCGATGTTCGTTCGGATTTCAAACGTCGTCTACACTTCGCCTAAGGCTCTAGCTAGGCTCTGATACCACTGTAGGGTTCCCAGGCACACTGAAGAGGTCTCATAAGACATCAACCATGCCAATTTCAAATTTTACAAGTGCCGAGAAACCCTAATACGGATCGTTAACTAGAATTTTAGGCGAAAAGAGAAACTAGTTAACAACTTAACTAAAAGAAAGAGGCTACAACCTTTGTAGATCCGGTTCTCCACTTCCTTAGCTCCACGTAGACGTCCCCTCGCTGTCCATATCGGATCTCGGACTCTAGCGTCGGCTTCATCGGAGAAATGGGCGGGCTAGGTCATCGACTTCGATGCCGAAGATGATCTACGTCGAGGCAACACAAGATCAAGCTCCCACTTCACCAAGTCATGAAACTTGTGAAGAAAACACCCTATACTACTTGGCAAGTGGTAGAGGATGAAGAAATAGGAAGTGGGTTCACTTTAGAATTGGATTTCTCACTCTTTTTGTCAAGGCACCATTATTGGTAGCAAGCTTCTTCATCTTGAAGAAGAAGAAGAAGAAGAAGATAATATATGATAAGTTATTTTCAAAAAAGAAAACCAAATGATACTTATCATATTTGCAACCATAGTTAGGTGTAGAGAATAAACTAAGGTTAGGTTGAATGGTTAGGGTTAAGCAAGAAACAAAAATGGTGGACTTATTCAAAGCTTCATGAAGCTTCAACTAGAAAACAAATCAAGCCACCATTTTTCCTTTTGCCAAAAGGAATGAATAAATAAATAAATAAGCAAATAAATCAAGTGAAACCCTAACCATTGACCAACCATGGTTTAAACCAAACATACACCCTAACAAGCATGTATCATCAAACATGATACAAGCAAGTGCACAAAAATATATCACATATACAATATGCACATCAAGTGAGAAAATCCATTTAAAGTGAACAAATATTAGTTAATGCAAAGTAATATATCAAATATATAATTATACATTAAATCATTAAATCAATACTTGATTTAACGATCCGGTCATATCGCATATAACCGACTAATATCCAATGTATCGGCTTATCGAATCAATCGTTGATTCGATAACTAGGTTATATCACATACAACCATTCGATACATTCATCACGAGAATGGAATACGGTATCACATACACGCATTATTCTCGGTCCCGCACATATCTCATATGCGCTCCTATTTCGTTTCGCTTGAGTTGTAGGACTCTAAAGACTCGTCAATACGCCGGCAGCAGATGATGATCATATCAAACACCCACAAGCCGCAAGCGGTCTGCTAAACGTAACGGCCACCCGGGTATTGAGCGATCAGAAGATCGACGAGCAAGCCCGCTCATACTCCTGTGAATCCAACCAGTAACACTTACCGTACAGTCCTGTCTCGTCGTCTGATATGTCGCATATCTCGCCTAGGGGTGGTAAACGTCAGACCCCAATAGCTCGATAAGTCGTGTCGATATGAGGTCTATAACATTTCGATAAACTACAGGTAACACTTACCAGTAAATCTCAGCAACCCTGGCCAGGGATTTCCGGTTATAGCCAATCGAACACAGCGCAACATCAACTCCCTATACACAGGAGAGACGAATCCCCTCCTATCGCTCATTGCCTCCATGTGATTCGGGACTGTACCCAAAAACCACCGTTTTGCACGCCCTCTTGGACGTGGTAAGGTGGAAATCAAAGCACAGTGGGAATCATACAAGACTCTATGACGATCTCGGGTCAACAGACTACTCTGTACCAGTGTCACCAGAGAACTGCCATCTGACGTAAGATATAATACCATCTGGGAGTTCTCGGCGAGTCCGTCCAGTGTACCCAGTCTTCACTGAGCACCCGTATATCATCTCCGATGTCAAACACCAATGGATATGGGATCATCCATCGCCCATCTGTATGGGTCGAGAAGGTATACGCTAGTCTACTCTGGTATATCGATGCCCCGTCTCGATATACCCACGACTAGGGACCTTGAAGGATGTACTTATGGACTACCCTGTCCCTACTAGTATGATCCGCATCATAGTCCAGGTAGTCAAGTACACATCCTAAGGGCTTTACCAACATGTAACAGAGAGACAATCAGTGTACACGTTAAGGTAAAGATCAACCAGATAGCATACTATCATGTCGAGCAAGAAAGTCCTCCCTATATATGTCCAAGCACCCACTACAATATACATCCTATGTATAGTAATGGCCTCTAGGGCATACATATAACTAACATTTTATTGATTTGACCTAGTCTACAATACCATAAGAAAGCTTGATTTAATTCTGGAGACTTTCTTTTAAGTGTGTTCTGAACATTGAAAACCTAGTGTTGATTTAATACGTATATACCGTTATCTAGTGTACCTGACCCAATCAAATCATGATTAAGGTGAATGTTTACAATATTGCTTACAAATGTAAAATCATAACTTTCTTTAGATAGAAAAAATACAGAGATGACATTACATGTCAAACTAGGTACACAAAAACAGTTACGCAAAACCAAAATGTGTTTGCTAGTCAATCCTAGGTGATATTCCCCTACGGAAACAGCACCCACGCTCGCTCTGTTAGCAACCCTGAGGGTCATATCACCTGCCTTCAAAACTCTACGGTTTCTCAGTGCCTGCAATGAATTACAGATATGAGATCCTGAACCTGTATCCAATACCCAGGAAATAGAGTTGATTGACAGACAGTTTTCAATCATAAATACACCTGAAGCCGAAGCCACAACTTATTTCGAATCCTGGTTCTTGGCGTTCCAAGCCCTGCAGTCCTTCTTCTAATGACATTTCCTGTGATAATAGAAGCATTTCTCTTTCCCTACAGTTGGCCCCGTAAATTTTGCCTTGCCCTTTCCCTGTATCTTACTAACACCGTCTTTCGGCTTGATAGGGGCCTTCTTTTTCTTCCCCTTAGCTTTCACCTTGGATATAAAGGAGGAAGATTCCCCAATAAGCAGAGCGGGTGTCTCCCTAGTTTTGTTTAGGGTGCTCTCTGCACTCCTCAAAATGTTGAGGAGTTCTAGAAGTGTAACTTCCTTCACTTGAATATTGAAATTCAATATAAGTTGGGTATAGGTAGAGGGAAGTGTAACGACTCTGTTTTAATGTACAGAAAATTCGTTTAAAAGTTAATGTAAAAATAGAGTATTTGCAATCTTGTGTATGCTATAACTATTTAATTCGCTTTTGAACAGTAAGAAAGCACTTGTAGCTCATTTGTAAAGTCTTGCACTGCTGTGATATAGCCCTTGTGTTCGAATCCCCCAGCCACATATTATTTTTAATTGATTTTCCTTTTAAACGTTTAGAAGCTCAAAAGTTTACACGTGCACTGCACGTAAAAAATGAAAAGTCTCATAAAACAAACATATGGAAATTTTTAATTAAGCAGCCTAGGACATGTGTCTTCAATCCAGAGCCCTCCACCCCCTAGACGACCGGTGAGATGATGCTTGGGGCCGGTGCCGCCGGCCCCCCTAGCAAATGCTTCCAAATTTTTACCCTGCACCCCTTGGACTCCCCCAGTAACCCTAGTCTGTTTGATTTCCCTGCACATTTCCAGAGAATTAAAATGTGGCATTAATCTAATTTTAATGCATATTTTTAATTCATTCTTCATTATCTTAAACCCTAATTTCTCCTATAAATACCACACTACACCATAACCCTCCTCATTTAGAATTCTATTGCCAAAACCCTCCAAATTTTCGAAGTCCAAAAGTTGTACAAGTGGAGTAAGCTCAAGTCAAAGTTCCGGCGACGTTTCGGGACAAATCCGGCGACGACGCGACTCCACGACGCCTTCGAAATCTCCCTCTACCTTCCCCCACTTTAATCAATCAGTAATTCCTCTCTCCCCTCTTCTCTCTCTAGTAAATAGAATCCTCTTTTCAAAACTCGTCGGAAGCGGTGTTAATCCGACTTCCGATTCTAGTTTCATCAAAAACGCAATTTTTCTTAATAACAAATTTTCCATCTTTTTACATATTGTTTATTAACCATTAAATAACATTTGGAATAAGTTTCAATTCAAAATATAATGCTAAACAGCTTTTATTTAGCTTTTACGATAAAATACCAAGTTTACATACGACATTATTTTATAGTTTGGCCCATATTATCTTTACAAAACTCACGAGGTAATGACCTACCTCATCACAATGCTCATCTTAACATAACACGATGGCTTTTGTAAACATTTTTGTGCGACAAAATGCAATTTACATTAAAATACCTTAAACTATCAGAACCCATATTTTTTTAATTGTTTTAATTAATTCCTTGCAAATAAGCCTCTACAACCCATTTTGGGGAATCCGATCAGGATGGTGCGGGTTATCGCACGTCCTCGGGACTGGTAGAGCAAAATGCAGACCTCTTCATGGAGTATTCGATCTCGATGGAATTTTTATTACAATTTTTAAGAAAACGTGATTTTTATTTAATAAATAAATTCTATTTTTTATAATTATATATATATATAAATATTATCAAAATATCTATTTTAAATATAATATATATTCCATGTTTTCTAATCAAAAGAAATGAATTACAAAAGATCATGAAAATACCATCACATTCAATACAAGTCAAATTACACAAAAATACCATATACTATTCAAAGTTAGGTTTATATCCACTAGAATATTTCATTTTATAAAAATTACAACTATGGAAACCCTAAAGGCGATAAATAAATACTTGAGGTTTATTTTGAAAATATATCAAAACTATTTTTCATAAAACCCCCTCAAGTTATACTAATTTACAATAAGGACCCTAGTAAATATAGGTTTAAACGGGACCAATTCTCTTGAGCCTCAGAGAGCCGAAAAATATGGGTGCTTGCCTATCTAAGGTAGACAACCTAAAAACGGTGTTATCAATACGGTAATTGTCTTGGAAAAAGACACAAATCCTGCCGTCCATTTGCAACAGTTACCGATAACTCCAAAACCAATTCAAGACTTCAATTCTGTTTAAGTGTCTGATTCAGGCAGAGTCTCAGTCTAATCGATCGATCGATCTATCCTTGAATATGATTCAAGTATAACTCCAATTCAACATGAATCCATTTATACCAGAATTCAATCTATATCAATATGACTCGACTGAACCGAACCATGGATATATTCTGATTACATGACTATCCATTTATATCCGTTTCTTTTACATGAACTACTGATATCATGGTTTTGGCAAGTCATACATCTATCAAACAAAATAATATACATCAATACATAATACATCACAGGGTTTTAAAGGGGTAGACTGGCACAGAACGTGTTAAAAGTGGCACGAGATGGTCATTAAAAAATGTAACTATACTTCCATTGTCGTTGTTCTGTGGTTTTATCGACGGAGCCTTGTACTACGGGTTACCAAAGTCCACAGTGTAAGTTGGACTCCTCTCGTATACACTGGCATATTCTGTACCAAGTTACAAACAACCGCGTTAGTATAACAATCAAATATTATACCGGTTGCATCCTCTTATCTGTCTATTCTATTTCAATCTCTCTTTGGGACTTACCGAGCGATTGTTCGCTGGCGACATTCCTATTTCTCTTTCTTCTTTGGAATGTTGATAGGAGGACCCGACTCTGAGGAGTTCGAGACCAGCCAGGAGCACTTGGAGCAGACCACTGAGCAACACGACCATTAGGCTTTACTTGTACTCACTTTTACTTTCAGTACATGCCATTGTTTAGGCATCGCTTTCCAGTATCGTATTTTACTTTCCAGTTGCATTGTAAAGAATTTTTAATCAATAAAAGTTGTTATTCATTTACATTTCATGTCTTCTTGTATACTTTATTATATTGCTTAGTTACGCTTAGTGTGTTTACTTCTAAATAAATACGTAGCGGGCATCGTCGCTTCTCCTTACCCGTACACTGGGAAGCGGGGCGTGACAGGGAGGGACTGTAGAATCAAGTCCGTATACAACTCGTTCTCCAACATGGTCCCAAGGTTCGCGAGCTCTTCAATATAGCTGATCATCTTAAGGACGTGGTCCCCTACAGATGACCCGATAGCCAACCTCGCATGAAATAATTTCTTCAAGGTCTCGCATCTTACGATACGAGATTGCTCTCCATATAAATCCTGGGTATGGAGGAAGATGGAAGCTAAGTCCGTCTTCTCGTGCCGCTTCTGGTGTTCATTATCCATAGAGACTAGCACGTGGCACTTGGTTTTCGCACAGTCTAATTCCTATGTCTTACGGATCTCAATATCCGCGACGGTGGAATCTGGACCTGCGACGGCGGGGGCTTTGATAGTAAGGAGGTAGCCCAGCTTGTCATAGGTAATGGTCATCTGGACATTTCTTAGCCAATCTTTATAGTTTGGCCCCATCAATATATTTTTATCTAGTAGTAACTTAAGCTTTGTCATTTTGGTCGCTGCAATTAGGAGAGAGAGAGAAAACACTCAGTATGATACTCTTACAAATTTAGATTGGTTATTAGTTTATCTAAACATGATGGCTCCCACCGTTTCCTCAAATTCTCCTTCAAATCATAAAAGGAAAATTAGTCGGGATCAATCGCACTCTACAATTCTTGCTTAACTTTTCGACCAGGCTAGTGTCAGTACTTCGAGAGAGGTTTTACAACGCTTTCGCGAAATTCCTTAATTAAATAAACTCTTTTTCCTGGAAGTGTAGCCCTGCTAACACCGTTCTAGACACCTACTTGATTTATAGTATTGATTGTAAAGTGAAAAACTCTCCCGAGGAGTAATAAAACTCACGGTGGGATCGGAATCCAACTATCATTGTATGACAATTTTGAAGGAATCTACCAAAATCATCACACTTCATATGGTATGCAAAACTAGCAAGTTTCCTTTTCCTTTGAAACTCCCGATGTGGATTTTTGCCCCAGGCGCTTATAACCTTGACGAAGGCCAAAATATCATAAGACGCAAGTCAAGTTCTACCCGTCATTGTCCAGGTTGACCTAAACACATTCATACAAACCCTTGACGAAGGCCAAAATAGCCGTACGCCTATCCCAGATTAATACATCTATATATACTGTAGATGAATACCCAGCAGCTACCAATCACTATGCCTTGACGAATGTCAAAATACATAACTTGAATACTACTGAATACCCATATGAAATGACGGAAGGCTACGGCTAGTTTTGGCGCAAACTGTGAATGCAATGAACTTGATATAGTCGAAGGAATCATGATAGATTTTAAAAGGAGTGGTTTAGGCTCCGCATTTAAAAATTATTTTTAAAGAAAACCGAGTGGTTTTGAAATTATTCCAACGATTTAAGTTTGGTTTGTTTTCTTTGCATTAAACAATATTAATGTTGTCCCATCATTTAACCCTATCATTGCAGAAAGAGACGAAAATAAAACGTACGCTTATACCATCCGCATTCGCCATGGGGCCCCGTCATGCACCGTTAGGTTACTTAACTAACGACAGAGCGGTGGATGGACTAGCGCGGATGCAAAACATAAGCAACGTTTATTTTATATATATATATATATATATATATATATATATATAGTCATTCGTCTCACGTAACAATATCCATTCCTGATCACAGATCATAGTATCATTGATGAATATATTGGACATACTAGAATTTTCGTATTTCGTTTTAGTCTACAACGAAAAACGGATTCTATGGTCATGATGAATAGCCAAACCCCCACCTTAGACCCTTATGGGTGCGGTAAACTACCCATCAAATTCCCAAAGTGAAGTAATCTCTCTCAATAAAATAAGTAGGTCACTCGGCACTTCAAGAACCCGGTAGTTTGTACACCCCACCTTGGGTCTATCTTAAGTGCAAGAAAAAGTAAATGAAATAATACAATGGTGGTTACAATCTCAATCCGGATGTGCCCCGCAAAAGAATATTACATCAATTTACAAATATACATGAATAAAAGAAAAGAACACTCTTCCCACATCCCCCGGGCTATTCAATTACGACAATCCAATATTTCATATCCTCAAACCATAAACAAAATAAAAGATATGTGCAACCCCCACTAATAGACATATAGCAATTAATAGACGTTTAGAAACACATATACGGACTTAAACGAATAAACAATATTAAAATTTCGACTTCGAAATACTCCGTATTGCCCAAGCACAAAGATAACACAATATAAAATCTGGGCAAAATCAAACAATGCCATAAATACTAAATCGAAGTGTACAGAACACCATAAAAAACTCAAGACCCAACTCCGACAGAAAATCGGCCATAGTGGGAAAAACACCATTTCCGGCGGTTTTTTCTTGGAGTTTGTGCCTCGTTTTTCTCTGGTGTTCTAGTTTCTTTATGAGGAGCATTCTGCACTTGTCTAATGAGCTTGTTAAGATTTGAGTAGGCTCTGATACCACTGTAAGTCGATGTCACACACCCCACATGATTTGTAGAGAGACGGAGTTTACAAAAAATGATTTTAAGACAAGTAACATCAACTATACTTCCAAGATCGTTCAGAAACCCTAACTAGTAAAACACATGGAGGTTCTAAACTACTATGATAGTGTTTTATACCTCCAAGATACAAGTCTTTCGGGTCTTGTTCTCCTCTTCTTGAGTTCCTAGAAGGTGCGGATCAAGCTCGATCATCGTCCTCCTCGTGTCGAAGATGATCCACCCAAGAGTTTATGGTTCAAGCTCCAACATCAAGAATGAGGTAACTAAACTACCTAGTTTACTAATCTAGGTAGCTTAGGAGATGTAGAGAGTTAATTGGATTATTTTATCTCAAAGAATCCTAGAATTCACAACACATGTGAAGGTTAGGATTTGAGGAAGAAGGAGGAGAGCAATGGAAAGAGAGTGAGAAGAATAGAATAAGCAAGTTAAGAATGGCTAAGTTTTTTTCCAAATCAAGCATGCATTATTTTCCATAGAAAAATGTAGCCATGCTTGAATAGTAAGTGCAAATGAATAAACTAAAGAATTAGCCATATTTCAAACCATACCACAAATATCTCCATTTTCCACCTCATTATCTATTTTCCAAAAATAGATATGTGTAAAATGAGGTGTCTCCTTCTAGAAGCACTTCTTATAAAATTACAAGAATGCCCTCACCGTATATACATACCCGTATTCGTACTGCAAAAAATACGAATACAAAGAGATAAAGATAATCCAATAATATAATACTAGAATGCGGTTTAATCCTAAGCCCATTAGTATTATCCGTCCGAATAACATCCGTGCATCTAATACACGTATGTGATCAGAACCCTGCACGTAAACTATACGGCCTCTACATCATTTCATCTGAACCAAGAAAACCCTCTGTGTGGGACTCTGAAGACTCAACAGTACGCTGGCAGTGGGTTTAATCATAAGTCCGTCAGTGGCACTAGCTGTACGTAATGGATACCAAGATACCTGTCGAAAAGAAGGCCGACGAGCGAACTCATCCGAACCCCTATTGAGCCTGTCCGTGACAATCTCCGTACCGTCTGGTCTATTTCGTCTAAGAGTATTGCATATCAGGCCTAAGGGGTGGTAAACGTCAGACCCCCAATAGCGCAATAAGTCATGTCGGTGTAGAGCCCAATACACCATGAGAAACTACTGGTGTACCTACCAGTAAATCTCACTTTCCCTGGCCAGGGATTTTGTATATTGGCTAACCGTACACAGCGCGATATCAACTCCCAATACCGGAAGAGAAGAATCCCTTCTATCTCCTACTGCCTCCAAGTGTTTCGGGACTGCACCCAAGTACTATCTGTTTGCACGGCTCATTTGAGCCGTGGTAGGATAGTAATTTAAGTACAGTGGGAACACACTTGAGACGAATAGTGATGTCAAGTTAACGGACTAACATGTACTCATGTCACCGGGGAACTGCTAACTGATAATAGGTATAATACCAGCCAGTAGTTCCCAGCGAATCCGTCCAGTGTAACTTATAATCCAATGAGTACATGTATACTATCTCTGGTACCGTATACCAATGGATGCGGGACAGGCCGCCTCCCCTAGCTGGGATAAGAAGCGTATACACCAGTCTACTCTGGAGTATCGATGCCCTGTCTCGATAATCTTACGACTAAGGACAAGTTCAAGAATGTCCTTATAGACTACCCAGCCCCCACTAGTGTGACTGTCATCACAACACTGGTAGTCAAGCAAACAATCTAAGGGCTCTATCAATATGTATTAGCGATATGTTAAAAAGAAATATATACTCATATTAAGATAGAATCAAAGCAGATAGCATACTATCATATTGAGCAAGTCTGTTATTATATATGTGTACATCCCAAGCTTCCAAAATGTAATATACAATACAATACTATACAATAATGACCTCTAGAGCATATATCACTAACATCCCAAACTTAATGCCCAAGTGAAAAGGAGAACTAACTTCCCTCGGTAGGTTTCTTCTGTAAAGTCTTATTACAACAGCAGTATTTGATAGTTGTCAACAATGTTTTATTAAATAATAACAATAACCATCGAGCAAATTAACTTGAAAAAAAATACTTAGAGAAGATATAGCCAATTAATATTATTCATCGAATCATCGTAGCCAGCCGTTAAGAAGTCAATGTTTACAACCATTTTATAAATATCGGTTGCTTTGGTAGTGCTACATAACATTAGATACATATTATGATAACTAGCAAGTGGTCATCCTGCAAATGCACGGTATCGCATGGTCCTTTGAGAAAAAGATGGTTTATTTTAAAAATATTATTGTTCAATATACATTGATATACATGAAATAAGTGAATATAAATGAATTATATAAAAGATATTGAGTTTATGAAAAGCATATAAAAATATAGTTACAGCAACGCTGCATATTCTTTTCGCAGATGTTGAAAAGGGAAGAAATTCAATTTGCATAGAAACAATTCTATTGATGCAATTGCTCCAATATCCCCGAATATTCTTCAACATTCAAAATTAATCTACCACCACTTACTACAGCAGTTGCCAATGAACACCTTTCTTGGGACTGAAAACCTCTACTGCTCTTCTTTGCTATTTTGATCAAATATATAATACACAAACCCATATTGGGAAGGCAGGTGGTTTATTTTTGCATGCACAATTGCACATAGTTAATCCATTGATGATGAGATAATATTGTAAATTCAAGTATTTTCAACAGCAACATAAAATTTTAGCATCCACACATTCAAAGCCTGTATGAAATATACTCAAAAAACCGCTGAAACATTATTATGTTATAAATTTATAATTTATTTCATATAAATGAATAAAGCAATTTAAAAGCCAATCAGCTTTGTAAGATTCGTGTGGACGCAACACGCTTATCATGCCGGTTTTAGAAACTTGACTTAACAGCCATACAACAATTCGATTTGGTTAACGTCTCTTGTTTGGCCATGAACTCTTATCTAATTTCATCTCCAACGAAAAATATTGGTTGACAGAAAATTTTTAATGATTAGATATGGCCATTATATTAACAACATACTAAGTGGAGCTCATGTGTGCTAAGTGGATAACATGGGGATTAAGACATAGGTGAGTGCAAAGTAGTCAAACCAACCAGCTTGAATCCAAGCTTCAATCTTGGGTACAAGATTGCTATAGATATATAGATTTATAGATGGGTCAAGAGAAGAGCCAAGTGAGACATTAAAAAAAAAAGGTAAACATGAATGAATTGCCGTACCAATTTCATGTTAATTTTTTGGAAGCAAAGTGTAATTTTCAATCGGACAATTTGGGAATCCAAATTTCACAATCCTGCAACCAAACAGGGCCGTTTGGTTGCAGGATTGAGAAATTTGGATTTCAAAATAGTACCGTCGAAATTTCTAGATTTGGTAATTTGTTATTTGGTTGGTATTAGATTCCTATTATTGGATTTGCAGATCCTTCTAATTTTTGATTGGTCGCTAAAAAGAAAGTGGGATTTGGATTTGAGAATTTTAGAGAGAGATAGATAGAGAAAGGATTATCAAATAAATAAAGTATCCGGATCCCATCTAAAAGTACAATGAAAAGTGTCAAATCCTTGCAAATTCTCCAAATTTTTTAGGATTCAAGGATCCTTATTTTGTGATCGGCCCTCCATAAAAAACAAAGGAATCCTACTAATCCAAATGTCATAACCAAGTACAAAATTATGGAATCCTCTCAAATTTTTGAATTCAATGATCTAATTCTTTCATGATCCAAGATTTTCTTACGTGATCCAGTAAAATTAGAAAATTCATAATAATTTTCGTCAACTTTAACCTACGAATAGGACAAACATAGGGATAAATAGTCATTAACTAAATTCCTCCCTTCAAACTTCAAACTGCAAACTTGGTCAAGCCCTCTTTCAAATCGGTCCACAACCCCCTTCCACTATCAGTAATTTCCCTCAATAAACGCCACAATTTTTAGGGAAAATTATTTTCTGGCCCGGTTTTGAAAGCTGATTTATATTTAAACCCAAATACTTTCAAAATTGTTAAAATACCAAATAATTAAAAAAATACGAACGCTTCAAACCGTAATTGAGATATGTTTACAAATATACCGGTTTTATCTTCTCTCCACCTATACACACTATAACGTTATTTATTAAATCACAACATTGTTTATCAATTGATTACACCATTTATAAAACCCTAGTATTATTTATTAAATCATAACACTATTATCAAATCATATCAAATCAGGATATTGTTTATCAAGTCAAAACACTATTTATGAAAGTATAGCTTTATTTATCAAATCATAAAACCTATTTTCTGAAACCTGAAAAGGATACCATTGGTAAATACATACACCAATATGTAAACAAATCAAGATTTGGTTTTACAAGAACATTCCGAATACAATTTCAGAAAAAAAAATATAGTTTAGGAACTTATTGGGTCTAAACATAAATGAAGTTAGAAAAACTGGGCGTGGAATTAATTTTCCCTAAATTGTAAATTTCCATAATACCCCCAAAAAATATAACATAAAACATAGAGAGAGCTTAAAACTCCATTCATCACTTCCTCCATTTCTCCTTCCTCCACACATTATACATGTTGCTCTAAACTCTCTCTCCCCCCTCTCTTCTTCTTCTTCTTCTTCCTCCTCTCTCTCCCTCTCTCTCATCAAAGAAAGAAACAAAAACAGAAATTCAATGGAAACCACAAATCAAAACTCCATAGAAATCAAAGACCACCGGCAATCAAAGCCCCCATCTCCTTCGACTTCCCCCAACAGCAGCAGCACAAACAGCAGCACCAGCAGCAGCAGCAAAGCATCAACCCCCAAATCAAATCCAAACCCAAACCCTAACCCAAACCCCAATTCAAGCCCATACCCAACAACCTTCATCCAAGCCGACACCCAATCCTTCAAGCAAGTCGTCCAATTGCTCACAGGCTCCCCCGACACCGCCGCCAAGAAACCATCATCCCCAATCTGCCCCTCAAACCCTAAATCCCCTATCCCGCCGATCTCGAAGCCCAACAAGAAACCCCCTTTCAAGCTCTACGAGCGCCGTAACTCCATGAAGAACCTCAAGCTCATCAATTCCAGCCCTTGCCCTAACCCTAGCCGATCCCAGCTCGAGATCCTCTCACCGAGCATCCTCAATTTCCCCGCTCTGGTGCTGAGCCCGGTGACGCCGCTGAGCCCCGATCCGTTCAATCGATCGCCGGTGATAAATGATTCTTCCTTGGTGATCTCGGCCGAGGAACGAGCGATCGCCGACAAGGGATTCTATCTGCACCCATCGCCGAGGAACTCGACGCCCAAACTGCTGCCGCTGTTCCCGTTGACTTCGCCGAGGATGGGATCGGCCGCTGCCGCTGCCGCTGCCGAGTCAAAATAAAAAGAAGAAGAAGAGGTGATATTGTTTGTCCAAGGAATTCGATTATGGGGTTTTCTTTTGATTTTAGATTAATTAGATCTTGTGATTTTAGAGGCTGCTACTGCTTCAATTGTATGTACAATTTGAGCGCTTTGATTTTCTATCAATCTATCAGATTAATTGCTCTTTAATTACTAAAAATCTATTAACTGTTGTCGTTCTTTTATTTAAAAGCATAGGTATTGTAAATTTAAACAAACACATTTTCTGAAAATCATTGAAATTGTATAAAATACGTTTACAATTTATTAGTGGGAAATTAAGACTCCTATAGGACCAAGGGCATTCATTTTCTTACCCTTAACATTAGGTCAATTTGTGAGTAGTGGTAAAGCTTTTTGCAATTGAGCTGGAGCTCTATACAGTTCGAAATGATTTGAATCAGACTACGACCTATTAATAAAAAAACCATCACGATCAATTTTAAGGGAAAGTTAAAAGAATAACTAAAAATAAATAAAAGAGAATGCACCTGTTGTCATGAATTTGGGGAAAAAAAGGGAATAGAGTTTCCACTGACTAGGGACCGAAAGCATGGGGGCAGCTGTCAATTTATGATTGCGAGATGGTGTTGAAGGATCTAATATATAGCAGTAGTGAATGAATGAATGAATGGCCGTAGAAAGGATGCAGTAAAATAACAAAAGTCCACTTTTTGAGAGCTAGCAGTAAAATCTCTCTCATGGCAGTGCATTTGGATTCTACTCTGGCTTTTTCCTGAATATCCGACTGCCCGTATTATTGTAAAAGAAAAGTCCAAATGCTGGAATAATCTGAGCAGGAAAAAGAACAGAGGATCTAAATACTTCGACGGTCGTGTTATATAGAAGAGCGATTATTTTCTTTTCTTATGCATGCAGTTTTCACGGAAAATAAGTATAATTTCTATGTTTAAACTATCCTCTTAATATGAGTTCTTTTTCTTTAAGAGTCGCAGGAAAGAAAGGAAAAAGAAAACGTCTTGGTCGGATAAACCTTATGCTTTTTTTGTAAGCATGCTTGAAAAGTATTTTGCGTCGCTCTCATCCTCAATTTAGAGTTTTTTTCAATGCAATAACAAAACATAGAAATATCAATAGCATCCAAGATAAATCTTGGAAATGCTTCTACGATTTTATTAATTAAGAGAAAAGAGAGTATACGAACGGGACACGTGACCACACAGCATTCGATGATATAAACCTACTTTAATATCACAAATACAAGAGTAAAAAGTAATGAATTATTAACCTGTTACCATGTAAAACTGTATAATTTGCATTTTGATGCATAGGAAAAATGCAAATATTTATTGCTTGTAATATTTGGTTAAAATTAAATCAATTAAACACCCAACATCTTAACTCTAGAGAACCTTCAAATGTCTCCAAAAAGGACTTTGATTGTAAAACGATATCAATGAGCACTGGCTCAGACGGTATGAGTACTTCCTTTTTTGGGAATAGTACGTGGTTCAAACCCAAAAAACCCCAAGAGGGAAAGTTGCGACAAATTAACGCTTTCGGGGCAAATTCGTGGGTCTCTGGGTGTGTTGTGTGCGTGGGTGTGTTGTGTGTGATGTTTGCTTAGGCCCGGTACCAAAAGAAAGCAATAAGAGAAATAATAAGTCCGCTAAGGCTGCAGTCAATGGACTCAATTATCATCATTTTGGGCCCCACCAACAATTTAAGTGGTGGGACCACATCACGACCCTGTGCCCTAGCACATTAACATTTTCTTCTTAAGAACAGAGATGTGAACTATTTGATTTCCAAAAGGAGTAATAATTTACATAAATCCTATCACGAGACGAAATGGTGGGATCCGTAACACCTAAATACTAGTGTCAAACCAGTGGGCTCATAATGTTTGTCTTTTGATTAGATTGTGGTGGTATTTCAAGCCCCTTAGGTTAACCATTTTCCTTTGCGAAGAGGTCACATCCAGAAAGATAATATTTCAGCTCACAGGATTTTATATTTCTAGTCAAAGTAAATAAATAAATTAAATAATTTTCTTAAATAAAAGATCCTCACACTATAAACTTTAAAACTTAGGCTCGATTTTTCTTTATCAAGTATGGCGTGTTAGCCTCTGCTTTTTCCTCCAAAAAAGATAAACTTTGGGTCTACAGTTGCTATGCTGTTTGGAACCGGACAGCAAATCCTTCTTGTTTGAACGGCAGGTCCCAATTAATTTGTAGTCTTGTACAAAAAGCAAGTCTTTCTTCATTTCTATAACATTGACGCTGGTATTTTGCTGGCCAAACAGTGCTAAAATCAATAAATTAAAATTGATTAATAAATAAATAAGAATTGTACACAACATGAAGCAAGGGGAGGATCCGGCAAGAATCGAACATAAATAAACTTCAATTAAGAAATAAAGGATCGTCCAGTGGTTACTCCTATCTTTTCTTGCAAGTCGTGATGATGATGACAAAAATAGAAGCCGCATGACAGCGAGCATAAGCTTTATCCAAAAGGGTTTTTTACTTGTAGGCGCTCAAAACATATCAAATTTCTTTTTAACCATCCAAAATTTGGTATTTACTTTTTATCCTCCATACATCATTTTATCATTTTACGATTTCCGTCAGAAAAAAACCCTGTTAACTTTAATTTTAATTTTTCTCCATAAATTTTAGTTTTACCATTTACTTGAAGACAACATATCAGACCGCAGAAGCATTCAACTTCTTCATAACTATAGAAGGATGTTGAAGATACTTCTGTTGTTTTACCGATTTTGAGAAAGGTTGTCACGACCCAATTTAGAAAGGTAACCGGCACTTAAATCACGCAACGTCTAAAACCGTAACGAAATTCAAATAAACCGAAACCCAGAAATCTTAACCGTGAAATGAAGTAGAGTGGTACATTTGTTTTCAAAACATCAACCTTTTTAAAATCTCAAGTTGTTACCAAAAATTTCGGCAGCATCTCTTTTGTAAAAACTGATCCGAAAACGGATACAAAATATGATATATGTAAAACAATATACCCACTTGAGAGCAATCTCACGCCTAAAGGCGGAACACAACCACAACAGATATATGACGCCAAAAACGAAGATATAAGCGAATAAGAAATAAAACAACATCGCAACATAGCACAAAAGTCGGCTCACATGAACACGGCACCCAGAGTCATATATAATACAAATATCGAATCTCTTGGTCTCGTCTCTAAATCAATACATACATATGATAGATGGAGAGTACTAGATATAAGGATAAGAGTACAAATATAAAGCATATGAATACTCGCCACCCACCTACAAAATATATCAAGCCCAAAAATAGTGGTATCCGCTGAAATAGTAAAAGTAGAGTGCCCCGCCGCGACTACACTGAGGATCAGCACTGCAAGACACTGTGACACAACGGGGATGAGTTGCCAGCTCGTGAGTAAACATAAAGTCAGAAAGTCTATTTTTCTTTCTTAAGTCCACAGGCCTTTATGGGTTACCTAAGTAACATCATACGTAGTAATCGCAAGCATGATGAAATAGCGACAATTCCTAAGTATGCGGTCATGATGGCATATGTATAATAGTGTGGAATGCAACATAATCATGATCAAGGTACACGATCAGGGTACAACAACAATAATAACAGAGCATGTCACAATAAGTCCTGAATGTGGGATAAAACAGCGGTACCATCAACAAATCATCATAAAAATCTGGTGTCAAGCAACGACACCCAAATCACAATATCTCAGGCGCCGTCACTCTGATCGGCCCTCATATCCCTCATCATATAACTCCGGTCGGTATCCTCCGGATATCCGCCGAATTTCCATACAATCACCGGTCGGTAGTGCTCCCTTGCCGGGCTCAACGTCTTTCTATACGATCTTCTTGCCCCGAGATACCGTACCGGCCCACCATGTACCTACAGACGGTGCCTCCTCACTTCTCGAATCGGGTATACTCATCACTCAGAACCGAGAAAACCCATGGTGGACACCAAATATCTGTTAATGATATACGCCCTAGAGGCCATTATTGTATCATATTGGATTGTATATTACATATTGGAAGGTTGGGATATTCACAGTTATAATAACAGTCTTGCTCAAAATGATAGTATGCTACTTGGTTTGATTCTACCTCAATAAGTGCATGTGTTTCTTTTATCATATCGCTTATACATATTGGTAGAGCCCTCAGGATCTTTGATTGACTACTAGCGTTGTGATGGCAGTCACACTAGTGGGGGCTGGGTAGTCTATAAATACATCCTTATACAGATCCCTAGTCGTAAGATTATCGAGATGGGGCATCGATACTCCAGAGTAGACTGGTGTATACGCTTCTCATCCCAGCAGGGGAGATGGTCTGTCCCACAACCATTAATACGTCGTACTGGAGATAGTATACGGGTGTTCTTTGGGTTATGAGTTACACTGGACAGACTCATTGGGAACTGCTGGTTGGTATTAAACCTATCGTCAGGTAGCAGTTCCCGGGTGGCATGAGTACATGTTAGTCCGTTGACTTAATATCGCTATTCTTCTTGAGTGTGTTCCCACTGTACTTAGATTACTACCCTACCACGGCTCAAAGGAGTCCTGCAAACAGATAGTAGTTGGATGCAGTCCCGCACTTGGAGGCAATAGCGGTTAGATAGGATTCGTCTCTCCCGGTATTTGGGGTTGATATCGCGCTGTGTTCGGAAAGCCATTACACAAAGTCCTTGGCCAGGGCAAGCGAGATATACTGGTAGGTATTCCAATAGTTTCTCAAGGTGTATTAGGCTCTACTTCGGCACGACTTATTGCACTGTTAGGGGTCTGACGTTTACCATCCCCCTAGGCACGATATGCGAGTATCTTAGACGAACAGACCGGACTGTACGGAGATGTCACAGATAGGCTCAGTAGAAGTTCGGATGAGTTTGCTCATCGGCTTTCTTATCGACATATACCTGGATAGACGTTACGTGCAGCTAGTACCGCTGACGGACTTGTGGTTAAACCCACTGCCAGTGTACTGTCGAGCCTTTAGAGTCCCACACAGAGGGTTTCTCTGGTTCGGGCGAAACGATGTAGAGGCCGTATGGTTTTACGGCAGGGTTCCGATCATATACGTGTACTAGTTGCACGGATGTTGTTCGGACGGATAATACTAGTAGGATTTGGTTTAAGTCGGATCCTAGTATTATATTATTGGATTGTTATCATCTCATTGTATTCGTATTTTTCGGAATACGAATACGGGTATGTATATACGGTGAGGGCATTCTTGTAACTTCATAAGAGATGCTTCTAGAAGGGGACACCTCATTACTTGGATTAATCTATTTTGGAAAATAGATTAATGACGTGTAAATGGAGATATTTGTGGCATGGAGTTAAGCATTACTCATGACATTGTTTATTTGATTTGGACTCACTACTCAAATATGGTTGATTATTTTCCACAGAAAATAATTCATGCTTGAGATGAGGAAAAGAGATGAGCTATTCTTCACTTATCCATCACTTGCTCATTTTATTTTTCTCTCCATTTTCTCCTCCTTCTTTCTTAAGAAGCCTAACCTTCACATGTTTTGTGAGCCATAGGGTTGTATGAGATAAAACACAACATTAAATACTCTACATCTTCTAGGCTATCTAGCTTAGCAAACTAGTTACCTCAGTTTAGAGGTTGGAGCTTGAAGTATAGATTCTCGGGTGGATCGTTTTTGACACGAGGAGGCCAACGTTTCAAGCGCAATCCGATTTTCAAGAAGCTCAAGAAGAGGAAGAGGAGAAGAAGACCCGAAGGATAAGAACAAGGAGTTATAAGACTCTTACCGAGTAGTTAAATCTCCAAATAGAATAACTAGTTAAGGTTTCTGTAAAGATCCTGGAGTTAAAGTCGGTGTTCTATAGTATAAAAATCGTTTTTTGTAAATCCCGCCTCCCCACAAGTGCGTAGGATGTGCGACATCGACTTACAATATCATATCAAGGGAAACCCGCCTTTTTAAAACAATTCAAGCTTCCAAAATGTACTTCGCGGTTTCCCAAGTCTATGAAAGCAGAAATCTCATGAAACATCATATGAGAATATTGCACTATAGCAATGTATGTATGATGCTAACATGACGCGTACTAGTACAATAAACAAATGTCTAACTGTCAATTACGAATGTAGTATAATGTGGTTATCCATGGCAATTTCTATAGTGTGCGTGTCATGGCAATTACCAACGGTATGTGGGCATATGAATCAGTGCTCGTGCGATATGAACCGTTGGTAATGGTGCGGTGTCCAACTGATGATATGTCGATGTATAACAGGTAATAGTATGCACATTATGATACACATGCACAATCACAAGTGTATAAGCATATAGTATAGGTTTGTAACTAGAATCTAGCCATCGACGCTTAACGCCATACAGACGATTCCCCCGTAGATATTAAATCTACTCACTGAAACGGTCTCGATCTATTGGAATCCGATCACCTCCTTCTCTTTTCTTGCCGCGTCCGAAGTCCCCGCAAACGATCCTAGTATCGCACAAAACCATAACGCGTAAGGTTAATAAACTTTCCGATAAGACACGGACATATACGCAAAACTAACGAATCAAATCCCACAAGCTATCATGTGTTAGCTTAGCGGGCTAAATGTGTGCAGCGACATCTTAGACTACCCCTAAGGCTGCTAACCACACAAGACACCTAAATGAGAGTAGGATAAATATGTATCGCATTTTATCAAACACTTGAAATATAGCAAAACAGTCCCAGATTTTCCTATACAAGCAATTAGGGAAAGTTGCGCATGCCAAAGGCCTACAGGTAGTCCCAGAGAACACACGACCCAAGTTCCCACACTGGCCGCAATTTGCAGTCAGAACAATTAAATCTGCGGCTTAAAAATTGAGGGATGGGCTCAGGTTTTGGGGTTGTGTTTTTGACCTCTAGACTAGCTCTCAGTGATGGCAACTTCTCAAAAAGATATCTGGGTTGATAGCAGATTCGAACAGAAACCCTAGGCTTAAACAAATGCGATACTTAACACCAAACCAAAACATTAAGGTAGTTTAATGAAACTAGTTAACAAAAAGACTTTCCTTAGAGCCTAATTAGGAGTTTTAGATCATTACCTCACCAAAAACTTAAAGGAACCCTAACCATGCAAGCTCCAAGGTATCTCAAGAGGGGTTAAATATGATTAAAGGAGGGTTTAGTGAAGTTTTGTGGTGCTTCAGCTCAAGGTTGAGGTGGAGAAAATTTTCAAGAAAGGGGTTTTGTGGAAGAGGAAGAAGAAGAGGAGGAAGAATGAGAGGGAGAGTTGAGGAATGAGAGAGAGAGAGATAAGGGAAGAGGGATGGCTCTTGAGAGCCATGCCACCTCTCTCTCTCTCTCCTTATTAAATGCCCCCCTCACCTTTATGTCTCCCCCATTTCTTCATGTCTTTTCTTTTTTTTTTCTTTTTTTTAAAATAAAACCTTTTTCATATATATATATATATATAAACATAATAATATTGTAAATGTGCCATGGCTAGCAAAACATATTTAGCATATCCTTAATGCTAGATTAGTGTGCACATGTGCGTGCATAATTACAACAAGTACATAAATAATTAAATAAAATATTAATTAAATAAATAAAATATGTAAAAAAATAATAATTATTAGTTAAGTTTATTAAAAACCCATATTATATCGCTTAATTAACTCTAATCGCGTTTTTAAGGTGTTACAATCTCCCCCCTAAAGAAATTCAGTCCCCGAATTTAAAATCTAACTACGCGTATCTTCGAAAAGATGGGAAAATTTCTTCCGCATCACGATCTCGACTTCCCATGTGACATTTGTTAGTTATGTATATGCCCTAGAGGCCATTGTTGTACATATGATGTATATTATAATGGATACTTGGATATATATAGAGAGGACTTTCTTTCTCGTCATGATAGTATGCTATTTGGTTTCACTTTATCTTAACATGTTGACTTATATTAGTTTACTGTCTTGTTCTCACATGTTGATAAATCCCTTAGGATATGTACTCGACTACTGGGACTATGATGATATCATATTAGTAGGGCCAGGGTAGTCAACGAGTACATCCTATAACTGTTCCTAGTCAAGGGTGTATCGAGACAGGGCATCGATATACCAGAGTAGACTAGCGTATACGCATCTTGACCCATATGATGGGCGATGGATGATCCCATATCCATCGGTGTTTGACATCAAAGATGGTGTACGGGTGCTCAGTGGAGACTAGGTACACTGAACGGACTCGCCGAGAACTCCCAGATGGTATTATACCTCACGTCAGATGGCAGTTCTCTGGTGACACTGGTATAGGGTAGTCTGTAGACCCGAGATCGTCATAGAGTCTTGTGTGATTCCCACCTTACCACGTCCATGAGGGCGTGCAAAATGGTGGCTTTTGGGTACAGTCCCGAATCACATGGAGGCAATGAGCGATAGGAGGGGTTTCGTCTCTCCCGGTATAGGGAGTTGATGTTGTGCTGTGTTCGATTGGCTATAACTGGAAGTCCCTGGCCAGGACGGATATTGAGTACTACTGGTAAGTGTTATCAGTAGGTTCTCGACCTGTTATGAGCCTTACATCGACACGACTTATCGGTTACTGGGGTCTGACGTATACCACCCCTACACTAGATATGCAACATATCAGACGAAGAGACCGGACTGTACGGGAGTGTTACTGATTGGATTCACAGGAGAATGTGCAGGCTTGCTTGTTGATCTTCTGATCGATCAATACCTGGGTGGCTGTTACGTTTAGCTGACCGCTTGCAGCTTGTGGGTGTTTGATATGATCATTACCTACTGCCGGCGTATTGACGATTCTTTAGAGTCCTACGCAGAGGTTTCTTGACTCAGGCAAAACGGAGTAGGAGCACATATGTGATATGTGCGGGACCGAGAATAATATGATATGAGATACCGTATTCTATTCTCGCGATATTTGATATCAGCCGGGTCATCGGATCAAGTGTTGATTCGATGAATCGGTACATGAAATATTAGTCGGTTATATGTGATATAGCCGGATTGTCGGATCAAGTGTTGATTCGATAATTTAATGTATAATTATATATGTGATATATTACATTACATTATCTAATATTGGCTCGCTTTATTGATTCATTTCTCACCGGGTAATACATTGATATATATGCGATATATGTTAATTGTATTATTTTCTTTTGTTACAAAAATATATTATATATGTGATATATAATATTGTAACAAGTTATGTTTAAAAATGCAACATGATTAGTGGAGATTAAACATGGTTAGGGTTCGATTTGGGTTAGTTTTTTCTTGAAGCTTCTAGAAACTTTTGTTTTGTTTTGTGCAAAGATATTATGTGTTGATATTTTGAAGATATTATTTAACCCAACCCAAACCCTTAACCCTAGTAAACTCTCTACATGAGTTAATGATTCATATTATTAACTCAAGGTTCATTTGTAAGCATAGAAACTTTTTATTATTCATCATAAAAGAAATCATCTTCTTCTTCCTCCTTGATAAGCTCACTAGCTTTTGATTTTGTGATGAATTAGTGTGAGATCTTGAAAATAAAAGAGAGTATAATTCCTACTTCATCATCCTCATCTAATCTAGCCAATTAGATTAGGGTATTCACTTCATTAATACTTGATTAGTGAGTGAGAGCTTGAGTTAAAGAATTTCAAGGTAGATCATCTTAGAAAAGGAAGACTTGGAGCAAGCATGGATCATTCGGGTTGTGGAGCTTCTCTTGAGTCCGGGAGATCATGGATCGCGGCGAAGGGACTACTATTCGGAGCTTATGAGGCGAAGGAGCGGACTACAAAGATTGTAATCCCTCTCTCTTAGATATAAAGATATTTACTTGCATGTTTAACCCTAATTATCTAGCAAAGATCCTCGCTTTAGGTTGTTCGGCACGTCTAAATTTTAAATCGGACATTGTTGATTCCTTATAGACCCTTGTGACAGTGCCTAATAACCCTACAGTGGTATCAGAGCCAAGCTAGAGTATTAGGCGACGTGTATACGAAGTTAAAAGTCCGATCGAACCCCGAAACGTCGGTTTTGAACCCCTCTATGGAAATTTTTTAAAATGTTGATTTTTTCTGTATTAAAAATACTCAGAAAATTAAGCAGGGAATTCTAAGGATTACTGTGAAAAACGACATCCTAATTCCCTTAAAGTGCCGCGGAACCACGGCAATACCATGCCTTGCGCGGCGGTTCCGCGGCTGTATAGGGGTATTAGAGTTAGCTTTTTTCACAGTAACATCCGTAGGTACTTTTGCATGCTTCTGGGAATTTTTAATTCTACTCCAATGTTGAGTTTTCTGGAGATCTTTTGTATTCGTTGATTCGATCGGAAAGTTTAATTTCGTTTAAGTGTTTTCCGGATAATTTAGAACGTGTTAAAATGTTCGAACGGATATCAATAACTCACTTTTTCCCGACACGAAAAACTTTCAAGTGTTGAATTTTTCTTGAGTTTGAATCTTTCGGAAAAACATGCAAGCATATCTGTGGACCCTCTAGAAGAACGTAAGTTTAACTCGATTATGTGACCGTCAAAACTTCCACTGAACCCTTGGGTTTGTGGTAGTTTAGCGTTGCCACATGTGAGGCGTTGGTTTGACCCTTCTACGGCTGGTTCATTGGGGCGGTGACATGTTCTGGGATTTTTGAACTCCGCTCAAGTGTTGAGCTATTTGGGAATTCTTGGGTGTTTGATTATTCGATCGGAAAGTTTAATATTGTCTATTTATCTGGAATGTGATACAATATATGGAACTCATATAGTTAAGCATGAAATGCGAAGTATGTGATATTTCGGATTTAAGATGTCTAAAGTGATTGTGGATTCCAAATGTTGTAGTTTTACACTTTCTTTTCTGTGACCGTAAGCGTAGTATGTGGTATATCGCCGGCTTCGTTACTATACATCAACGACAATTGGGATACGCATACTTGCTTACGTTGATGATATGAGATATTATGTGTTGCTGTGATATGTTGCATTGGATCGTCGTGTTCTGAATAGCCGGGGGTTTTATGTGAGATGAGGGTTTTTATTTTCATTCATGTAAAATTCATTTGTATGTAATATTCTTTTATTGGGGCACTTCCAGGATGAGGTTGATGTCACCATTGTATATTATTTACTTTTCCACATTAGGTAGACCCAAGGAGGAGAGCATAAGTAACCGGGTTCTAGGGTGCAGTGGGAGGCCATCTCGAGGAGTCGAGACCGGGTCTCCTAACCCTAGAATTGGCAGTGTTGCTTGCCGCTCTCGTAGGGGTCTAGGGATGTGGGTTTGGCTATTCATCGCGACCGTGGAATCCGTGTTATAAAGGCTCGATATAAAACACGGACGTCCTAGGATATCCAATATTTCATATGTTATCTTCTGCTGCAATGTTCTGTGATGAGATCATATTACTGCCTGAGACGAATGCTTATACTATATATATATGTTGATATATAAATATCACTGTTTTCGTTTCTTCTGTGATGTTTAGGAAGCATTAACTGATGGGTTTTATTAATGAGATTAATAAAAGAAAAGAAACCTAAAAGATATTGTAGAATCAAAACTTTATAAAAAAGGGTAGCTACAATTTTGCTTTACATAGCGGTATATATGATATACCCTGCACCTTATTCGATGAGGAAAGAGCCGAGATCCCTTCACCGGGAGTGACCTCTTTAGCTAAACTGGCAGATACTACAAACTCGCGGTTTTGTTTTTTAACAGCTTCTATAGTTCTTGCTTTGCATAGTGGTATATATGATATACCCTGCACCTTATTCGATGAGGAAAGAGCCGAGATCCCTTCACCGGGAGTGACCTCTTTAGCGAAATTAGAAAAGCCTAAAAAACGCTTCTTTTTCAAAATCACTTGTTTCTACAACGATATCAAGTTCTTTACGCTCATGATTTTCTGAAAAACTTGCGTAGCCCTCCGACATTTCAGATAGATATTACTTAGTATTTGTACTACGTTTGTTGGCCTGCGTCAAGGCGTAGTGAGCGGTAGCTAACTAGTACTTATCTGCAACATGAGATGTGATTGGATTAGGGTAGTCGTACGACTTTGTTGGCCTGCGTCAAGGGTCGTGCGGGTGGGTTTAATTCAATCAAGAAATGTACGGGTTGAACTTGACTAGCGGACTATGCTTTGTTAGCCTGCGTCAAGGTCATAGGACGCTAGGGACAGAAGCATTATCGGGAATTTCAAGTGTTGAAATTTGCAATGAGATTGCATACCTCCTATGAGATAGTTGGATCCCGATACCCACTGCGAGTAAGTGTTACTCCTGAGAGAATCTTACACAGGACAATTAGCCGATCAAGTAGGTGTCTAGAAAGGTGTTAACGGGGTTAAGTCTCTGGGAAAACGAGGTTTATTTTAATTAGGTCCGTGCGAAAGCACGGAGAACCTCCCTCAAAGTACCAACACTGATCTGGCTGAAAGATTGACGAAATTGTAGGGTGTAATTAATCCCGGCTAATCTTACCTTTTAGGGTTTGAAGGAAGATTTGATAAAAACAGTGGGAGCCATCCTGATTAGATAAGATAATAAAAAATCTAATCTTGCAAGAGCATACGCTAAAGTGTTTTCTTCTCTCTCTCTCTCTAGGTAGCGACCATGTCAGGCCATAATCAAGATAATAATATGGATGTATTGACTGAACCCGCTTATTATACTGAGCAGGGGAACGTTGGTCCCGTTTTTTCTTATAAGTGTTAAAAGACTGAGCAGGAAATAGGAGAATATCTGGATTCTCACGCCGCCCAAACGAAGAACAAGTATGTTGATGCATCTTCTTCGGGTGTGTTAGTTATTGAGTACTGTTTCTCAGTTCACCCTACGTCCTGGGTATTAGATACCGGATCAGGATCCCACATATATAATTTGTTACGTGAGCTATGTAAAGATAGAGAACTGGTAAAGGGTGAACATTCCGTACAAGTAGGGAATGGTGCAAATATTGCAGCCAAAGCAGTTGGCGAATATCACCTAGTATTACCAAATGGTAGTACATTGATTCTGAACGAGTGCTATTATATACCGAACATGATGTGCAACATTATATCAGTTTCTTTATTAAGTAAAGAAGGATATAATTTTGTAATACAGGATAGTGCTATGAACATCTTCCTAAATCAAAAGTTGATTAGATCAGGCTCGTTACATAATGGTATATACGTTCTCAATCAAACTACAGTCCTTAATATACAAAATAGACACAAGAGAAAAAATTCAGAAATGAATGAACCCTACTTATGGCATTGTAGACTTGGTCATATCAATGCGACACGGCTATCTAAGTTATATAAGGATGAATATTTGAATCCGTTCGAATTATCATCTTATGAAACTTGCCATTCATGTCTCAAAGGCAAAATGACTAAAACTCCGTTTAGTGGACACGGAGAAAGAGTTGAGGAACTCTTAGGACTGGTATATAGTGATGTATGCGGTCCTATATCTACACATACCAGGAATGGTTTTTCCTACTTCATTACATTCACTGACGATCTCTCAAGATACGGACATGTGTTCCTGATAAAACACAAGTCTGAAGCTTTTGAGAAATTCAGAGAATATAAGAATGAAGTAGAGAACCAAACGGGCAAAAGTATTAAGATCCTTTGATCTGATCGAGGAGGAGAATACTTGAGCAATGAATTCCTAGATTATCTAAAAGAGAATGGGATTCTCTCTCAGCTTACTCCTCCCTATACACCACAGCACAACGGTGTATCGGAACGGAGGAATCGCACCCTATTAGATATGGTGCGCTCTATGATGAGCAATGCTGAGTTGCCTATTTCCTTCTGGGGATATGCACTGGAGACAGCTGCAGACCTATTGAATATAGTTCCCACCAAATCTGTACCAACCACTCCATATGAGATATGGAAAGGAAAGAGACCATATCTTAATTATGTTAGGATATGGGGTTATCCGGCATATGTGAAAACACAAAATCCGGACAAGCTCGGGGCAAGGTCTATTCTGTGTAAGTTTATTGGATATCCCAAACATTCGCGAGGGTATATCTTCTACCACACCGAAGAACAAAAGGTGTTTGTTTCTCGGCACGCCACCTTTTTAGAAAAGGAATTTCTTGCAAAAGAGATTAGTGGCACTGAGGTAGAACTGGAAGAAGTTCCAGCAACACAAACTATGACAGAAGATTTAGTGGAACCAGATGATTCAGTAGTTCCCAACGAAGCCCAGCCTCTCCGCCGATCTAGTAGGGTTTCTCATCCACCTGAGAGATACTACGGTTTTCTCCTTGATAGTGGGAGCGAGGATTGCATCATGGAAGATGATGACCTGACTAGTTTCGAGCAGGCCATCACGAGTGGTGACTCTGTGAAATGGGTGGATGCAATGCGATCTGAGATGGAATCTATGTACACCAACAAAATATGGACTTTGGAAGTTGCTCCTGAAGGGGTAAAACCCATTGGGAGCAAATAGATCTTTAAGAAGAAACTTGGTGTAGATGGAAAAGTAGAGACTTTCAAAGCTAGACTTGTTGCAAAGGGTTTTCGTCAACGACCAGGTGTGGATTATGACGAAACCTTTTCTCCAGTGGTTATGCTTAAGTCCATTCGGATCTTACTTGCCATTGCTGCATACCATGACTACGAAATCTGGCAGATGGATGTTAAGACCGCCTTTCTAAATGGCGATTTAGAAGAGTGCGTGTACATGACTCAGCCAGAGGGCTTCGTAGATAGTGCGAGCAGCGGAAAGGTGTGCAAGATGCTTAAATCCATCTACGGGTTAAAACAGGCATCGCGGAGTTGGAACATCTGCTTTGATGTTGTAGTCAAAGAGTTTGACTTCATCAAAAATGTAGATGAACCTTGTATATATAAGAAGGTTGCAGAGAGTAAGATTGTCTTCCTTGTTTGTACGTGGATGACATATTCTTGATAGAAAATGATGTTCCTATGCTGCAATCGGTTAAGCTCTTCTTATCACAAAGATTCTTAATGAAAGATCTAGGTGATGCCTCCTGCATACTGGGAATTATGATCTATAGAGATAGATCTAAACGGATACTGGGATTGTCCCAATCCAGGTACATTGACACCATACTAATAAGGTTTAGTATGGAAGAATCCAAGCGTGAGAACCAACCCACGATCTCTGGACTCACTCTCTCCAATGAGATATCTCCCAAGACTGATTTGGAAAGAGCTCGCATGCAAGAGATACCCTATGCTTCGGCAGTAAGCTCTATCATGTATGCGATGCTATGTACCAGACCCGATGTAGCATACTCACTAAGTGTAGTGAGTAGGTATCAAGCAGATCCTGGAGAGAGTCACTGGATAGCTGTGAAGAACATTCTCAAGTACTTGAGAAGAACTAAGGAGATGTTCTTGGTGTATGGTAACGGAGAACTCCAGGTGGAGTCCTTTACCGATTCGAGCTTCCAAAGTGATAGGGACAACTCTAAGTTGCACTCGGGATTTGTCTTTACCCTCAATGGAGGGGCGGTGTGTTGGAAGAGTTCCAAATAGGAAACTATTGCAGACTCGACGATGGAGGCTGAATACATCGCTGCCAACGATGCTGCAAAAGAGGCTGTCTGGATGAAGAAGTTCATTACTGAACTTGGTGTGGTTCCATCCATTGAGCATCCAATACCTTTGTATTGTGATAACAATGGAGCTGTGGCTTTGGCCAAGGAACCCAGGTCCCATCAGAAGTCCAGACATATTCTGAGGCGGTATCACCTGATCAGGGAGATAGTTGATCGCCGGGAGATCGAGATCAGGAGAGTTGATACGAAGGAAAACACTGCGGATCCACTCACAAAGGCCATTCCCCAGACACAGTTTGAGAGACTCTTCGGCATGCTGGGTATGAGATACTACAACAGCTGGCCTTAGTGCAAGTGGGAGATTGTTAGTTATGTATATGCCCTAGAGGCCATTGTTGTACATATGATGTATATTATAATGGATGCTTAGATATATATAGAGAGGACTTTCTTTCTCGTCATGATAGTATGCTATTTGGTTTCACTTTATCTTAACATGTTGACTTGTATTAGTTTACTGTCTTGTTCTTATATGTTGATAAAGCCATTAAGATATGTACTCGACTACTGGGACTATGATGAGATCATACTAGTGGGGCCAGGGTAGTCAACGAGTACATCCTATAACTGTTCCTAGTCAAGGGTGTATCGAGACAGGGCATCGATACACCAGAGTAGACTAGCGTATATGCATCTTGACCCATATGATAGGCGATGGATGATCCCATATCCATTGGTGTTTGACATCAAAGATTGTGTACGGGTGCTCATTGGAGACTGGGTACACTGAACGTACTCGCCGAGAACTCCCAGATGGTATTATACCTCACGTCAGATGGCAGTTCTCTGGTGATACTGGTACAGGGTAGTCTGTAGACCCGAGATCGTCATAGAGTCTTGTGTGATTCCTACTGTGCTTTGATTTCCACCTTACCACGTCCAAGAGGGCGTGCAAAACGGTGGTTTTTGGGTATAGTCCCGAATCACATGGAGGCAATGAGCGATATGAGGGGTTTCGTCTCTCCCGGTATAGGGAGTTGATGTTGTGCTGTGTTCGATTGGCTATAACTAGAAGTCCCTGGCCAGGGCGGATATTGAGTACTACTGGTAAGTGTTATCAGTAGGTTCTTGACCTGTTATGAGCCTTACATCGACACGACATATCGGTTACTGGGGTCTGACGTATACCACCCCTAGACTAGATATGCAACATATCAGACGAAGAGACCGGACTGTATGGGAGTGTTACTGATTGGATTCACAGGAGAATGTGCAGGCTTGCTTGTTGATCTTCTGATCGATCAATACCTGGGTGGCTGTTACGTTTAGCTGACCGCTTGCAGCTTGTGGGTGTTTGATATGATCATCACCTACTGCCGGCGTATTGACGATTCTTTAGAGTCCTACACAGAGGTTTCTTGACTCAGGAAAAACGGAGTAGGAGAACATATGTGATATGTGCGGGACCGGGAATAATATGATATGAGATACCGTATTCTATTCTCGCGATATTTGATATCAGCCGGGTCATCGGATCAAGTGTTGATTCGATGAATCGGTACATGAAATATTAGTCGGTTATATGTGATATAGCCGGATTGTCGGATCAAGTGTTGATTCGATAATTTAATGTATAATTATATATGTGATATATTACATTACATTATCTAATATTGGCTCGCTTTATTGATTCATTTCTCACCGGGTAATACATTGATATATATGCGATATATGTTAATTGTATTATTTTCTTTTGTTACAAAAATATATTATATATGTGATATATAATATTGTAAACAAGTTATGTTTACAAATGCAACATGATTAGTGGAGATTAAACATGGTTAGGGTTCGATTTGGGTTAGTCTTTTCTTGAAGCTTCTAGAAGCTTTTGTTTTGTTTTGTGCAAAGATATTATGTGTTGATATTTTGAAGATATTATTTAACCCAACCCAAACCTTTAACCCTAGTAAACTCTCTACATGAGTTAATGATTCATATTATTAACTCAAGGTTCATTTGTAAGCATAGAAACTTTTCATTATTCATCATAAAAGAAATCATCTTCTTCTTCCTCCTTGATAAGCTCACTAGCTTTTGATTTTGTGATGAATTAGTGTGAGATCTTGAAAATAAAAGAGAGCATAATTCCTACTTCATCATCCTCATCTAATCTAGCCAATTAGATTAAGGTGTTCACTTCATTAATACTTGATTAGTGAGTGTAAGCTTGAGTTAAAGAAATTTCAAGGTAGATCATCTTAGAAAAGGAAGACTTCAAACAAGCATGGATCATTCGGGTTGTGGAGCTTCTTTTGAGTCCGGGAGATCATAGATCGCGGCGAAGGGATTACTACTCGGAGCTTATGAAGCGAAGGAGCGGACTACAAAGGTTGTAATCTCTCTCTCTTAGATGTAAAGATGTTTACTTGCATGTTTAACCCTAATTATCTAGCAAAGATCCTCGCTTTAGGTTGTTCGGCACGTCTAAATTTTAAATCGGGCATGGTTGATTCCTTATAGACCCTTGTGACAGTGCCTAGTAACCCTACAACATTTTCGCTGTTCGGCCACGCCATAGAGCCTTCACTGACGGTAAGACCTTTGACCATAGTTTCTTCACCTGCCGGTCCAGAATAACTACCGGCTGCAAGGTGAAAGAAAGATCGTGCTCCAGTTGGATCGTCTGGTGCTGAATCGCGTGAGAAGGGTCATGGAGGTACTTGCGAAGCATCGATACATGAAATATGGGGTGTACATCCGAAAAACTGGGCAGAAGTGCCAAACGATAGGCAACGGTACCGACTCGCTCAAGGATCTCGAAAGGACCCACAAATCCGGGACTAAATTTCATTTTCTTTTCGAACTATATTACACCCTTCATCGGAGAGATCCATAAGAAAACATGATCACCCACAGCGAACTCAAGTCTGCGACGACGACGGTCGGCATAAGACTTCTACCTCCTTTGGGCTGATCTCATCCTATCCTGGATCAACCGGATCTTTTCTGTAGTCTCCTGAACTAGCTGCGGTCCCAAAATTCTGCTCTTGTGGAGTTCAGTCCAATAGACTGGCGATTGACACTTTCTTCCATACAAGACCTCGAAAGATGCCATCTGAATCGTCTCATAAAAACTATTATTGTAGGAGAACTCTATCAAGGGTAAGTGACGATCTCAACTGCCACCAAAATCAAGTACGCACACTTGGAGCATACCCTCTAGAGTCTGTATAGTCCGCTCTGATTGACCATTGGTCTATGGATTGAAAGCGGTGCTGAAACTCAAACGGGTACCCAAACCTTCCTGAAGTTTCTGCCAGAGATGGCTGGTAAATTGGGTGCCTCTGTCGGATACAATGCATGTCGGAACGTCGTGAAACCGCACAATCTCATCAATGTATAGCTGAGCATGCTGGGCAAATTTGAAAGTGGTCTTCACTGGGAGGAAGTGAGCCGCTTTTGTCCACCGGTCTACAGTCACCCTAATGGAGTCATACCCTCGACTGGACCTAGGTAGACTCACAACGAAATCTATGGAGATTTGCTTCCATTTCCACTCCGGAATAGGTAAAGGCTGTAACTCTCCCGTCGGTCTCTGATGTTCGGCCTTAACTTGCTGTCAAGTCAGGTATCTCGAAACGAAATCAGAAACATCACTCTTAATCCCTTCCCACCAGTAGAAATCTCCCAAATCACGATACATCTTGGTAGTACCTGGATGAACGCTGTATGCTGACTGATGAGCCTCCTTTAGGATCTCGCGTCTCGGCCCCTCGGAATCTGGTACACATAGACAAGTCCCAAATCATAACACTCCCTGGCCATCAATCACAAACTCTGAATCTCTTCCCTGCCGAACATGCTCCATAATCTCAAACAAACGAGCATCGTCGGACTGTGCCTCTCGGATGCGATCGAATAGAAGTGAACGGGCGTGGACATAAGCAAGCCGCCCTCCGGTGGAAGTGAACTCGAACTATACTCTGCTGTCATATAAGATCTGCCAATTTGTAGAAGACTGTTTCTGAATCGTGCTCAAATGGAACAAGCTACCTCCGGGCTTATGAATCAAAGCATAAGCTACCACATTCACTTTGCCCAGGTGATAAAGGATCTCACAATTATAGTCCTTTACAAGCTCCATCCAACGGCGCTGCCTCAAATTCAGATCCCGCTGCTGGAAGATGTACTTTAAGCTTTTGTGGACCGTAAAGATCTGACACGACTCTCCGTACAAGTAATGTCTCCAAATCTTGAGCGTAAAGACCACCGCGGCCATCTCTAGATCGTGAGTGGGATAGTTCTGTTCGTGCTTCTTCAACTGCCGAGAAGAATAAGCGATGACTCTGCCGTACTGCATCAACACACAACCTAGATCCACTCAAAAAGCATCACAATAAAAAACATAGCCGCCTAATCCTGAAGGCAAAGATAGAACTGGTGCAGTCGTCAAACGAGTCTTCAACTGCTGAAAACTCTGCTCACATGTCTCAGTCTAAAGAAAAGGAATCCATTTTCGGGTCAGTCCAGTCAGCGGTGTAGCGATACTAGAGAAATCCCGCACGAAACGACGGTAATAACCGGCTAAGCCCAAGAAGCTGTGGACCTCTGTCATAGAAACAGGTCTTGGACAATGCTGTTCGGCCTCGATCCTTTTCAGGTCCGCACGTATACCGTCTCTCGTAACCACATGACCCAAAAAATCAACACTGTCAAGCCAGAAAGCACACTTCGAGAATTTAGCAAACAGCTGGTGCTCTCTCAATGTCTGTAATGTAATTTTCAAGTGTTGCTCATGCTCCTATCGACTTGTGGAGTAGACCAGAATACCGTCAATGAATACGATAATAAACTGGTCGAGGAACAGCCTGAAAATCCAGTTCATCAAATTCATGAACGCTGCTGGGGCATTGGTAAGCCCAAATGACATCACCAAGAACTCGTAATGCCCGTAGCGCGTCCGAAAAGCAGTCTTCGGAATGTCATCATTCCGGACCCACAACTGATGATAACCTGACCTCAAATCAATCTTGGAAAAGTATCCCGCTCCCTAGAGCCGATCGAACAAATCGTCAATATGAGGTAAAGGATACATATTCCGCACCGTAACTCGGTTCAATTGACGATAGTCGATACACAATCTCATACTTCCGTCCTTCTTTTTGACGAACAGAACAGGAGCTCCCCAAGGCGACATACTCGGTCGAATAAGTCCCTTGTCAATAAGATCTTGCAATTGATCCTTAAGCTCTTTAAGCTCCGCCGGGGCCATCCGATAAGGCGGTATAGAAATAGGCCCTGTGCCGGGGATCAAGTCGATGCAAAATGCAATATCGCACTCTGGCGGCAATCCAGATAACTCATCAGGAAATACATCGGGAAACTCTCTTATAATCGGAACCTGATCTAATGGATCCGCTGTGGCTCCAATGTCACGAATATAAGCTAAGAATCCCCGACATCCTTTCCTCAAGAATCGACTAGCGCAAAGGGAAGAAATCAAACTGTGAGGGGCGACACTGCAGCCCCCCTGCACAACAAGAACTGACTCTCCCGGAAAACAAAACCTGACCGCCTTCTCATGGCAGTCCACGGACGCATAGCAAGTGGCTAACCAGTCCATGTCGAGAAAAACGTCAAATTCTAACATATCAAGAAGGATCAAATTGACGAAAGAATCTCTATATCCAATATGAACGGTACATGACCGAAACACATGTCGAGCAACAAAATTCTCTCCAACGGGAGTAATCACAACGAGCGGCTGATCTAACAAAGACGAATCTCAACCCAATCTCGGTACGAAGTGTGTGGATACATAAGAGTGCGTAGATCCAGGGTCGAACAATATACGCGCATCGAAAGAACACACTGAAAGAGTACCTGTCACAACTGCATTCGATACCCGCGCATCCAGAGGAGTCAAAGCAGAAACTCAGGCATGTCCTCTACCTCTGCCACCTCGTCCCCTCTGAACAAGAACACCATGACCACGGCCTCTCTGAGCATCGGTCTAGCGTGAAATAATGACGGGTGTAGGAGGCAATGCTCTATGAGGAGGTGAAGGTAATAAGGTGGCCTGTGGCACTGCTATCTCGTCCTGGCATCTCTCAGTATAATACCTGACGTGGTGATGCGGACTCCCACACCGAAAACATCCTGATGACGGCTAATGACCCTGTGAGTAAAAGCTATATAACTGGCCCCATCTCAAGCCTCTGCTACCACCACGACCTAGAAAGAATCCGCCGCGGCCTCTGCCAAACTACATGGGAGCTAATACAGCTGTACGAATCCGCTTCGGTCCCGGAACAGCCGTAGTCTCGGCAATACGCTCCTCTACTAGTAGGGCTGCGTCCATACCTGCTGCATACGTATCAAAGTGGTGGGCACTAATAGAGAGGAACACCTGTGTATCAAGACCTCACACGAATCTCTTGACGCGCTTTTCTTCGGTATCCACCAAATAAGGAGCATATATAGATAGCTGGATGAACTGGATATCATACTCGGCCACGGTCATACCGGAAATCTTGTGCAAAGACTCAAAGCTGTGAGCTCGGGCATCCCTGATGCTCTGCGGAAGGAAATGAGCAAGAAAAACTGTCGCGAACTCATCCCAGGTCATAGGAAGAAGACCTGAGGCTCGGCCTCTCTCAATAGACTCGCACCAAGTCTGGGCAAGACCCTCCAGACGAAAACTAGCAAGCTCGACCAATCTCGCATCGGAACATCTCAGGGAACGACAAATCCGGGCCATCCTATCGAGAAACGACTGTAGATCCTCTGCTGCGTCTGTGCCAGTGAAAACCGGAGGCTTCAGCCTCATAAACTCCGATAAAGATACGGCGATACTCTCGGTAGTGGTAGGTACGACTATTTGAGCAGTATGTACAATCACGGTCCCCGTAGTAGGTAGAACATCACCTGATCTCTGTGCTCGACTGGTCTCAACCAAAGATCCAACCATCTGACGTAAATTCTGAATGCTGGCCTCTAGCCTAGCAATCCGGCCTGGAGAAGGTGGATCAATCTGTAAGTGCACGGCGGCGCCCCGGCCGTTAAAACGAGGCCAAAATGCGAAAACGATACTTTACTTTAACTTTTGAAACCGGCACCACCGCGCACAAAAATCCCGGATCGGCACATTAATTTAATCCTAGCTAACTAGAGAAGGGGTAGAGAGATATACCGAGCGATCCGTGTCCTTCGGTCTTCTCGTCGTCGTCCCGATCTCCCCGCGGAATCTCCGGTCTTCATCTCCTCGTCGAAAGGGCACCACATCGCCGGGTTCTTTTACGGGCTCCCACCTCTGGACCGAGGCAACTCAGGCACGAAGTTGGCGAGCCGACGTGTCCAAGAAGTGCTGTAGAATAGCGTGGAACTCTATGTCTCATAGGGTTAAGGAAGTTGCCTTTTGGTGGAGGAAATGAACTAAGCTTTTGGAGATGGAGCAATGGGATTTTTACAAAGCCAAAGAGATCAAAATTTCCCCACAACAATTTTTGGACAGCCCACTACTTGTTGTGGCCGGCCATATGCATAAGCAATGAGAGAATGGAGTGAATTAGAATGAAAAAGAAGTGAGCCCTAACATTATGCAAGAGAGAGAAAGGGTGATGATAATAAGCAATGATCACAATCAAAGTCCAACACTCCATCAACCTAATCATAACCCATAACAATCAATCATCACATCTCCACAAGTCAAGCCATCATGAACATAGAAGTCAATGGTGGTAGAATCATCATGAAACAATTTCTTACAAAAACAACCCTTCACTAATCAAAATTTGCATGCTTGCAAATAACCCCTCCTCCACCAACTTTCAGCCAAGAAAAGATACAAAGGAAAAAGGCCGAAACGGAATGCAAACTGACAACTTCAGAAAACTGATCCCGTAATAAATTACAGGAAAACCCCGCTACTGTATATACATACCCGCATTTGTATTCCGACCGAATACAAATGCAATGAGACAAAATCTACACTGTATAATACTAGGATCCGGCTTAAACCAAAGCCCGCTAGTATTTTCCGTCCGATCATGATCCGTGCAATACCGCACGTATCTGATTGAATCCTGCCATATCTCCATACGGCCTCTACAGCGTTTCTTCCGAAACTTGAGAAAACAGTCTGTGGGGGACTCTAAAGACTCGTCAACACTTTGGCTGTGGATTTAACCACAAGCACGTTAGAGGTATTAGCCATACGTAACGGGCTACCAGGTATTGACCAAAAGGGACGTCGATGAGCGAACTCATCCTGACACCCTACTGAGTCTGTTAGTGACAATATCCGTACAGTCCGGTCCGTTCGTCTATGAGCATCGTATGGCGGGCCTAGGGGGTTGGTAAAAGTCAGACCCCCAAAAGCGGTACAAGTCGTGTCGGAGTGTAGCCCAGAACACCCTGAGATACTACTGGAATACCTACCAGTAAATCTCCTGCCTTGGCCAAGGAATTCGTGTAATGGCTCTCCTAGACACAGCGCGACCTCACCCCCAATACCGGGAGAGACGAACCCCTGAAGATCCGCTCACTGCCTCCATGTGGCTCGAGACTGTACCCAACTAAAACCTGTTTTCATGTCTCCTTTGAGCGTGGTAGGGTAGTAATCAAAGTATAGTGGGAACTCACACGAGACAAATGACAATCTCAGGTCGATGAACTAACCTGTACACATGTCACCAGGGAACTGCTATCTGACATCAGGTATAAGACCAACTAGTATGTTCCCGGCGAGTCCTGTCCGGTGTACTCATAACCCAATGAGCACCTGTATACATCTTAGGTGATCCAACCGACACCAGTGGCTTGTGAGACCGGCCACCGCCCCTCGTCGGGGTCTCGACTGTATACACTAGTCTACTCCGGAGTATCGATGCCCTGTCTCGAAACTCCTACGACTAGGGACCTTTTAAGGATGTGCTTATAGACCCCAGCTCCCTCGTATATGATTGCCCTCATACTGCTGGCAGTCAAGCAAGAATCCTAGGGGCTCTATCAACGTGTAATAGCGACCTGTCAGGTCACCTAAAGCAGTACACGATGATAAAGATAAACCAGATAGCATGCTATCATCTTGAGTAAGATTGTCCTATCGGGATAGGTCCTCCATCAATCATTGCAATCACGTGCCTGTGATCCAATAATTGACTCTGAGGGCACTATCTCCAACAATCTCCCACTTGCACTCAAGGCTAATTATTGCGATGTTGCATACTCACAGCCCGTGTGATACCGAACACCCAACTCTTCTACTAATCGGTTTCACAAAACCCGTTTGCGAAACTATTGCGTTCGAGGGACAGCCTCAGTGAGTGGATCCGCTTTGATGTTTCTTTCTATGTCTCTCTATATCTCAAGTTCGCGGAGAAAGCCATCTCCCGAAATGAGCAATACCTGTCTTAGAATATGTCTGGATGTCTGATGGGACCTAGCTCATAAATGAACTCCAAATCCAAACTTCTTAGACCGTATCGTCAACTGAACTTAATTAGTATCCTGCGTAATGCCTCCCTCAGTCTCCGCTTGGATCACCTGTCCAAAACACTGCCCCTCGTCAGAGGGAAAACTATAACTCTGACAGTCATTCTGTCATCCAGATCACCTTGGAAGCCTGGAATGATAACTGTCTCCCGAATGAGGATGTCGTTATCATATCCCTAGAACATTCGCTTATGTTCTAAAACTGCTTCCGAATGTTTCTCCAGGATTGGATTAATATCAACATATTGCACCTAGTGCAAAAACAACATCCGGTGTGGTACTTGACATCTCATGATTGACTCAATTGCCTAAGCAAGTGATCTGCCAATCATGCACATCCCTCTCCCCTTTAGTCTGAAAGACACCTTTAGAGAGGGTGACTCCATTGCCTGCAGGTATACTACCGTACCAAGAGTCGTCCATTCCAAAACACCTTTAGAATGCTGTCTAAGTACCCTAATTGGGAAACTATCCAAATCTAGATCTAAAACCATAGATCCAGTAACCAGAATGTCTTGATATTATATCCAAGTCCCATATGGAGAAACCACTGTGTGACAACCAAAGTATAACCGATCGTAGTATAGGAATATCACTTCCTACTCTGTGTATGTCATCCAAATACCAGAGCATCACACCCTACTACCTTCTTAATAGATCCATCCCCTATTCTGATGAAGTCAAATCTATGACCGTCACATCAGAAATAGATGATCTATCTCCGCTATTTCCGCTTTAGTCTATAAATAGACATAAGCCACTTGTCCACCAATGCTTCCGCTGCTCCCACTGACTACGACAACCTTCTGGCAGAGTCATATACACGTGCACTTCTAAAGCTAGTCTAGAACGACGCTATACTCATCCTCCTGCCGGGTCTCATAGTCTGGAACAACAGCAATGACAAGTCTGGGTAAACAAGAACCTCCCTGCCACCGTCCTTGAGGCTACCAAAGTACCTCTCGAGTGCCTGAGGTTACCCACCATATCCGCGGAGTGGCTAATGGAATGTCAAATCATAATGAATCTTTAGGTTCTTATCAAATTTTCAGTAATCGACTGCGGTTCTAGAATCACTTCCAGTTCTACCATACTCCCACTACTGTTTTCTGGAAAAAATCCATTTTTATTAAAACTGTGGCGAGTCTAGAACAATATCACTATTGATCTTGCAGATGGTAGAAAGTTAACCCACGTCATAGCCTGGGTCAACCCGCAAACAGCCATTACAGAAACGTGCCTTGAGTTATCCAGAGTCTGGTTTTAAGCATAAGTTGGACAACTCCCCGTACCTTAACAACGTTAAGATATGAACTGTTCTATATCCATTATAGAACCAGAGACACTGATTTAATTGAACCAGATTCAAATCATGCAGCTGTCTCCAGTGCATATCAACTAAATGGAAGGAGGCCGATCAGCGTTACTCAACTTAGGAACGCTTCCAATTATGAGTAACCTGAAAGAGAAACAAGTTTCTCAAAATCCTTACTAGCAACTGAATACCATACACAAGTATCTACATCTTCGATCACCTTGAAGAATCCTGATACTTGCAACACCTGGTTCTCTACTTTATTTTTATACCTATAACTTCTCAAAATTCGGATCTTGCATTTCTACGAAACACTTTTCTAAAAATTAGAGAAGTCATAAGTAAACCGAATATAGTACGAGGACCAACCCCTCTGTCCTTATAGACACTGGACAACATACAATACTCTGTACAAGTCCCATGAGTCGAATAACTCATTCTCTGTGTGTCGTAGGTTGAAAACTGTACTTATGGTTAAGAAGAATTACACCGCTGTTTAATGCTCCTTACCTAACCATCCACTGATATAGGTAAATGTCATAGACATAATTTCAAAAAGGTATATCTCACTCTATAAAAATAGACGTACAGATATATCAATTTGAAATTGGTGCATAACAGCGGATATTCAAAACCAAATATTTGCCGACCGGCAAACAACCCAGACGATTTCCTCAAATATCACCAATTACAACGAATTCCGATATAATGAGGATGATCACCTAATTCCCAATAACTTACTCCCACTCATCATCTGTAAAACAATACAGATGTGAGAATCATACCTGGTAAATACATACCCTGGAGTAAGGGCTAATTGGGAAATCAGTTTTCTTTTAACAATACATAGTGAAACTGAAACATGTAAATGTTTCATAGGGGTATCCGGGAATTCCTAGTAATGCCTCTTCCATTATCAGATTCACAACTGTAACCGTATATTTCTTTACCATCTCTCCAAATCCCTTTATATGTCTTTAGTCATTACCTTCTGTACACCCTTTAGGCTAAATGGTTTTCTTCCTTCCCTACCGTTCGGCACCAGCCTATGGTTAGGAAGAAGACTATCCAATAAGCATAATGGGTGTACTGTCCTAATCCTAGGAGCACTTGCAATGCGAAAGAAGGTGAAGATAAAAGACAACTGAATAAACCTTATTCCTATTTCTCCTGAACCAGAATCCATCCCCGAACTGGAACAAGTTCCTTTCGAGTTCGTATTTAACCATACGATGGAGTATCCAATAAACTGTGGATCTTCATAGTCATACGGAGTGTTCTGGAGAAATACAAAGGTGAAGTGGGAGTGGTAATGAAATACTTGGTTTGGTCGTGAATAGCAGTCGCAATTTACTTTGCCCTCCTTCTAATCCCTTTCTTTGTCTTTACATAATACCTTCTGTACACCATCGTTAGGCTAACTAGTTTTCTTCATTCCCTACCGGTCGGCACCTGCCTATGGTTTGAAAGAAGACTATCCAATTTGCGTAATAGGTGTACTATCTCCTAAACCAAGGAGTACTCGCAACCTGAGAGAAGGTAAAAGGAAAAGATAACTGAATAGTCCTATTCGTTTTCTCCAGAACCGGAAACCATCCTCGAATAAATTCCTTCGAGTTCGTATATAACCATACGATGGTTTTATCCAATGGAAGTGGACGTTCGTAGTAATACGGGGTGTCCTGGAGAAAAGGGTTTAAGAAGGTTCGGTCAACTTAGTCACTGAGTCATAGTCTAGGTCGGGTCATGGTCGCTGCCAAAGAGAGAGAGAGAGAGAAAAGAAACACTCAGCGTGCACTCTAACCTAGATCAGAATGGTTACCAATTTATCTAATCAGGAAACCTCGCACTGTAACGTCAAATTCTCCTCCAAACCTGAAAGAAGAATTAGTCGGGATCACCCGAGGAGTAAACCAACTCATCAGTGGGAATAGGGATCCAACTATCATCGCATGATAATGTGACGGAATCCGCTCACGTTATCACACTCCAGAAGGTATGCGCATATCTGGCAAGTTTCAGTTTCTTTAGAAACTCACGATGTGATTTTTGCCCCATGCTCTTATGACCTTGACTTTGGCCAACAAATCATAAGTCACATGTCAAGTTCTACCCATCATTCTCCAGGTTAATTTGAACCCACCCGTACCTACCCTTGACTTTGGTCAACAAGGTAGTACGACTGTCCCAAACCAACGCATCTATCTATGCTGCATATGAATACCCAACAGCTACCAAACACTGTGCCTTGACTTTGGCCAACAAATACAGCTTGAATACTATTGACTATCCATATGAAACGACGGAGGGCTGCGAATGGTTTCTGGCGAAAACCTTTAACGTAATGAACTTGATATCGTTGAAGGAACTGGATAGCTTTATAAAAATATAGTGGCGAAAACCTTTGCTAAAGAGGTCACTCCCGGTGAAGGGATCTCGGCGCTTTCCCTGTAGAATGAGGTGCAGGATATTCCAACTGAATACCACGATGCAAAGCAAAAGTAAACGACTATAGTGAAGTTATTGCCCTGACGCAAACTTCTGTCCAAGGAGTCACTCCCGGTGAAGGGATCTCGGCCCTTGCCTCGTCGACTGAGGTGCAGGATATTCATAATCGAATACCACTGTGCAAAACAAAAGTGAACGTCCTTGCAATAACAGCTTTTTGAAAAATTGTTCCAACAACATCAGAATAGGTTTGTTTAGCTTGCATTGATCTGAATCAATGCAGTCCCATCAATTGATCACACCAATAAAGAACGAAAATAATGATGTACGTATATGCCATCCGCATTCGCTACTGGGTCCCGTCATTACCCGTTAGGTTACTTAACTAACGACAGAGCGGGGACTGGACTAGCGCGGATGCAAAACATATACAACATCTACTAGTATATATATATCAATATATAATATTCTCTCAAGGCGTGATAAAATGCAACATCACAGAAATGTAATAAGCATCACAGAACAATACAGATATCTGGGATCCCCGGGTTTCATAGAGCCGCTACTGAAACCCGACGTTCCCCTGGTCGTGTGGATAGCTTGTGCAATGAAATCCTAGACCCCTACGGGCGCGACAAGTTACCCGCCAAAACCTGAAGCGAGGCAGCCCCTTTCAGCAACGTGAATGGACCACCCAGCACTTCACGAAATCCGGTAACTTGGGCACCCTTCCTGGGTCAACCTGTACCCCCTACGAGTGCGGCGAATAGCCCGCCAATTCTAGAGTAAAGCCCCCTCCGTCTCAATGCCATAAGATGCGGGCTCGTTGCCCTCTAGAACCCGGTTATACGTGCACCCCTCCGCGGGGTAATCCTAGTACAAAAAGTAAAATATACATACAACGGGTACATCGACCTCATCCCGGTCGTGCCCCAAAAGAATAATATACAAACAGGCAGTGACGACAGTCCACATGTCGGACGCTCGCCCCGCAATATCAAATGTACATATAAAACAAAACTGTACTAAACTTGCATCCAGGCTATCCCCACGACCAATCCGCAACATCACAGCACAATCACAGAACATCAACGTGAATGTCACGTTCGCAAATCCGTCTAAAAGGGCTATAGCAGTTAGACAGGATTTACCGATCAAATGACATTCACGGTCGCAGATATAATGTAAATACTGTGAACTAACATGTTTAAACTTTTCGATCGATCAAATTTACTGAAGTGGGCCCTAAGCACAACTGTAGCACTCAAAGAAATATGGGCCCAAACAGAACATTCCAAAAACCACATTTCCAACCCAGGAATCAACTGAAAAAATATGGTGCAGTGATACCTCCTTACTGCGGAGGAACCGCGGCCCAAACAGGGGTACGGCCGCGGTTCCGCGGCTTAAGGAGAATATCACTCGACCAAAATTTTCCAGATTCCATAAAAATCCCTGCCTGTATTTTTAAAATGCACCAAATAATTTTTTTGACAACTATAAAATTTCGACAGAAACTGCCAAGTTGGAAACGCAGTTTTGAAATTTTTGTCCGATCAAAGTTTTAAACATACAAGAGCAAGCTAGACTAGGTTAACGGCGCGGCTCTGATACCAGTGTAAGTGCACGGCGGCGCCCCGGCCGTCAAAACGAGGCCAAAATGCGGAAACGATACTTTACTTTAACTTTTGAAACCAGCACCACCGCGCACAAAAATCCCGGATCGGGCTATTAATCTAATCCTAGCTAACTAGAGAAGGGGTAGAGAGATATACCGAGCGATCCGTGTCCTTCGGTCTTCTCGTCGTCGTCCCGATCTCCCCGCGGAATCTCCGGTCTTCATCTCCTCATCGAAAGGGCACCACATCGCCGGGTTCTTTTACGGGCTCCCACCTCTGGACCGAGGCAACTCGGGCACGAAGTTGGCGAGCCAACGTGCCCAAGAAGTGCTGTAGAATAGTGTGGAACTCTATGTCTCATGGGGTTAAGGAAGTTGCTTTTTGGTGGAGGAAATGAACTAAGCTTTTGGAGATGGAGCAATGGGATTTTTACAAAGCCAAAGAGATCAAAATTTCCCCACAACAATTTTTGGACAGCCCACTACTTGTTGTGGCTGGCCATATGCATGAGCAATGAGAGAATGGAGTGAATTAGAATGAAAAAGAAGTGAGCCCCAACATTATGCAAGAGAGAGAAAGGGTGATGATAATAAGCAATGATCACAATCAAAGTCCAACACTCCATCAACCTAATCATAACCCATAACAATCAATCATCACATCTCCACAAGTCAAGCCATCATGAACATAGAAGTCAATGGTGGTAGAATCATCATGAAACAATTTCTTACAAAAACAACCCTCCACTAATCAAAATTTGCATGCTTGCAAATAACCCCTCCTCCACCAACTTTCAGCCAAGGAAAGATACAAAGGAAAAAGGCCGAAACGGAATGCAAACTGGCAACTTCAGAAAACTGATCCCGTAATAAATTACAGGAAAACCCCGCTACTGTATATACATACCCGCATTTGTATTCCGACCGAATACAAATGAAATGAGATAAAATCTACACTGTACAATACTAGGATCCGGCTTAAACCAAAGCCCGCTAGTATTTTCCGTCCGATCATGATCCGTGCAATACCGCACATATCTGATCGAACCCTGCCATATCTCCATACGGCCTCTACAGCGTTTTGCCCGAAACTTGAGAAAACGGTCTGTGGGGGACTCTAAAGACTCGTCAACACTTTGGCTGTGGATTTAACCACAAGCACGTCAGAGGTATTAGCCATACGTAACGGGCTACCAGGTATTGACCAAAAGGGACGTCGATGAGCGAACTCATCCTGACACCCTACTGAGCCTGTCAGTGACAATATCCGTACAGTCCGGTCCGTTCATCTATGAGCATCGCATGGCGGGCCTAGGGGGTTAGTAAAACTCAGACCCCCAAAAGCGGTACAAGTCGTGTCGGAGTGTAGCCCAGAACACCATGAGATACTACTGGAATACCTACCAGTAAATCTCCTGCCTTGGCCAAGGACTTCGTGTAATGGCTCTCCTAGACACAGCGCGACCTCACCCCCAATACCGGGAGAGACGAACCCCTGAAGATCCGCTCACTGCCTCCATGTGGCTCGGGACTGTACCCAACTAAAACCTATTTGCACGTCTCCTTTGAGCATGGTAGGGTAGTAATCAAAGTACAGTGGGAACTCACACGAGACAAATGACTCAGGTCGATGAACTAACCTGTACACATGTCACCAGGGAACTGCTATCTGACGTTAGGTATAAGACCAACTAGTATGTTCCCGGCGAGTCCTGTCTGGTGTACTCATAACCCAATGAGCACCTGCATACATCTTAGGTGATCCAACTGACACCAGTGGCTTGTGAGACCGGCCACCGTCCCTCGTCGGGGTCTCGACTGTATACACTAGTCTACTATGGAGTATCGATGCCCTGTTTCGAAACTCCTACGACTAGGGACCTTTTAAGGATGTGCTTATAGACCCCAGCTCCCACGTATATGATCGCCCTCATACTGCTGGTAGTCAAGCAAGAATCCTAGGGGCTCTATCAACGTTTAATAGCGACCTGTCAGGTCACCTAAAGCAGTACACGATGATAAAGATAAACCAGATAGCATACTATCATCTTAAGTAAGATTGTCCTATCGGGATAGGTCCTCCATCAATCATTGCAATAACGTGCCTGTGATCCAATAATTGACTCTGTGGGCACTATCTCCAACACAATCTGCTCCTGAGGGTTAGGCGTACCGCCCTAGTCGGCCTTCGTCTCAGACGAGCCTGCCATGACCTCATCTCTAGCGGTAGCCCTCTGGGCCCTCATAGTTTTTGGCGGCATAGTGGCTGGAATAAGAAACAGGATTCGATAAGAACATTGCAATCGAAACAAAAAGAAACATGGAATCAAGAAAGGAATTACAAGACATATGTCCTAAGGTCACTTAGGCGGAGTATCGTGTCGTAAGTATGTCGTGGAACATACACAGGCTACGCCACTGTGCTTAAGTCACCTACTCCATCATACTAAGGGTCATCCTACACTCTGAAAGGTAAAACCTAACGCTCTGATACCAACTTTATCACGACCCTATTTAGGAACGCAACCGGCACTTAAATCACGCAACGTCTAAAGGCGTAACGAAATTCAAGTAAGCCGAAACCCAGAAATTTAAAACATGAAATGAAGTAGAGTGGTAAAACATTTGTTTTCAAAACATCAACCTTTTTAAAATCTCAAGTTGTTACCAAAAATTTCGGCAGTATCTCTTTTGTAAAAACTGATCCGAAAACGGATACAAAACATAATATATATAAAACAGCATCCCCCACTTGGAAGCAATCTCACGCTTAAAGGCGGAACACAACCACAACAGATATATGACGCCAAAGGCGAAGAAATAAGCGAATAAGAAATAAAACAACATCGCAACATAGCACAAAAGTCGGCTCACACGAGCACGACACCCAGAGTCACATATAATACAAATATCGAATTTCTCAGTCTCGTCTCTAAGTCAATACATACATATGGTAGATGGAGAGTACTAGATACAAAGATAAGAGTACAAATAGAAAGCACATGAATACTCGCCACCCACCTACAAAATATATCAAGCCCAAAAGGTGAGGTATCCGTAGAAATAAAAGAAGTAGAGTGCCCCGCTGCGACTACACCGAGGATTAGCCCTGCAAGACACTGTGGCACAACGGGGATGAGTTGCCAGCTCGTGAGTAGTAAGTAACATCATACGCAGTAATCGCAAGCATGATGAAATAGCGACAATTCCTAAGTATGTGGTCATGATGGCATATGTATAATAGTGTGGAATGCAACATAATCATGATCAGGGTACACCATCAGGGTACAACAACAATAATAACAGAGCATGTCATAATAAGTCCTGAATGTGGGATAAAACAGCGGTACCATCAACAAATCATCATAAAAATCCGGTGTCAAGCAACAACACCCAAATCCCAATATCTCAGGCACCGTCACTCTGATCGGCTCTCATATCCCTCATCATATAACTCCGGTCGGTATCCTCCAGATATCCACCGAGTTTCCATACAATTATCGGTAGGTAGTGCTCCCCTGGCGGGCTCAACGCCTTTCTATACAATCTTCTTACCCCGGGATACCGTATCAGGCCCACCATGTACCTGTAGACGGTTCTTCCTCACTCCTTGAATCGGGTATACTCATCACTCAGAATCGAGAAAACCCATGATGGACACCAAATATCATATCAAAGGAAAACCGCCTTTTTAAAACAATTCATGCTTTCAAAATGTATTTTGCGGTTTCCCAAGTCTACGAAAACAGAAATCTCATGAAATATCATATGAGAATATGACACTATAGCAATGTATGTATGATGCTAATATGATGCATACTAGTACAATAAACAAATGTCTAACTGTTAATTATGAATGTAGTACAATGTGGTTATCCATGGCAATTTCTATAGTGTGCGTGTCATGACAATTACCAACGGTGTGTGTGGGCATATGAATCAGTACTCATGCGACATGAACCGTTGGTAATGGTGCGGTGTCCAACTGATGATATGTCAATGAATAACTATTGGCTATAGTGCACTCAAGTCAATTAATGAATCGCAGGCACGCGATTGTGATGATTGAGGGAGGACCTATACCTGTAGAACGGTCTTACTCAAGATAATAGTATGCTATCTGGTTTGTCTTTATCATCATGTACATGCTTCAAGTGGTATTACTGATCACTATTATATATTGATAGAGCCCATAGGATTCTTGCTTGACTACCAGCATTATGATGGCAATCATATACGTGAGAGCTGGATGGTCTATAAGCACATCCTTAAATGTCCCTAGTCATGGGAGTTTCGAGACCGAGCATCGATACTCCAGAGTAGACTAGTGTATACTCATCGAGACCCCGACGAGGGGCGGTGGCCAGGTCTCACAAGCCATTGGTGTTAGTTTGTTCACCTAAGATAGTATGCAGGTGCTCATTGGGTTATGAGTACACTGGACAGACTCGCCGGGAACCTGCTAGAGGGTATTATACCTATTGTCAGATGGCAGTTCCCAGGTGACATGTGTACAGGTTAGTCTGTCGACCTGAGATCGTCATTTGTCTCGTTTGAGTTCCCACTGTGCTTTGATTACTACCCTACCACGGCTCAAAGAAGTCGTGCAAACAGGTTTTAGTTGGGTACAGTCCTGAGCCACATGGAGGCAGTGAGCGGATCGTCGAGGATTCGTCTCTCCCGGTATTGGGGGTTGATGTCGCATTGTGCACGGGTAGCCATCACCACAAATCCTCGGCCGAGGTGGACGAGAATTATCGATCTAGGATCGATAGTTTCTCAGGTGGTGATGGATTTCATACCGATACTAAATGTCGCGTTATTAGGGGACTGAATTTATCCACAACTAAATGTCGCGTTATTAGGGGACTGAATTTATCCACCCCCTAGACTCGATATGCGATACTCTTAGAAGAACAGACCGGACTGTACGGATATTGTCACTGTCAGGTTCTGTAGGGATTTGGATGAGTTTGCTCATCCGCCTTCCTTTCACTCAATACCTGGGTAGCCGTTACATACAGCTAGTGCCGTTGACGTGCTTGTGGTTAAACCCACTGCCAGCGTATTGACGAGTCTTTAGAGTTCCACACAGAGGGTTTTCACGGTTCAGGCGATATGGTGTAGATGACGTATGTTGGTATATACAGGTGTCCGATTAAATATGTGTACAGGCTGCATAGACTTTAATCGGACGGTTGATAATACTAGCGGTTTAAGATTAAACCGAATTATTAAATCAGGTTTTGATTTAATAATTTATATATGTATATATATATATATGTATGTATTCTAGTATTATTGTTCACAATTCATTTTCTCTCTTGGCTATTCGTATTTTTGTACAAATACGCGTATATGTATTTCGATACGTGTACCAGGTTGCATTCCGTATTTATACAGAATAGCTTCTAGAAGATGGCCACCTCATTATTTGATTTTCATTTTAGAAAATCAATTTGGGAAATGAGGTGGAGGGTGAGTTGGCATTAGCATGGGCTTGAGCATGTAGAGAGGTATGGCATAGATTTGTTTATTGGAAAATTGAGATGAGATATTTTATGTGTGTACATGATTGAGAGAGAGAGAGGCAGCCACTTCTTGACATGCCTTGCTCATTTGTTTTCTAGACTTGCTTCATTAGCCATTCTCATTCTCATTCTCACTTGGAAAAAGTTTAGCCATTCGTGAGTTGCTCATGCCATTGGTTTCCTCACTTCCTTTTGATCTTCTTGAGTTGCTCTTGGAGCATTTGATGAGAGAAAAACAATAGTGAGATAATCCTACACCTCCACTCTCCATTGCTAGCAACCTTGGAGCATCGGTTGCTTCGCTTGGCGAGGTTGAAGGTTGCACCGTTTCCCTCGGGTGGATCATCGTAGATGGAGGAAGACCGGCAACCAAACTCGATCCACGGTCACTAGGAGCTTGGTATGATGGTTGAAGACCTGAAAGACTTGGTTCATTTGGTATAACCACTCCTAACTTATTTTATAGCTTACTAGTATAGGTTTTAAGGTAGATCCGGGAATCGGGTTGTGGTAGCTGTAAGTGCACGGCGGCGCCCCGGCCTCCATCCCGAGGCCAAAATGCGGAAGCGGTGATTTACTTTAACTTTTCAAACCGGCACCACCGCGCACTATAAACCCGGATCGTGCCATTAATCTAGTCCTAGCTAACTACAAGATGGGAAGAGAGATATACCGAGTGATCCGTGTCCTCCGGTCTTCTCGTCGTCGTCCCGATCTCCCGCGGAATGTCCGGTCTCCACCTCCTCGCCGGAAAGGCACCACGTCGCCGGCTTCTTTTACGGGCTCCCGCCTCTATACCGAGGCAACTCGGGCACGAAGTTGGCGAGCCGACGTGCCCAAGGATTGCTGTAGAATAGTATAGTGAGCTATTTGTGTCTCTAGAGGTTTAGGGAGTTGCCATTGGTGTAGGATATGAGATGGGCCTTTGGAGGAGGAGCTAAAAAGGTTTTTGCCTAGCCAAGTGAGCAAAAATTCCCCACTACCAAATTGGGACAGCCCCCAATCACTTTGGCCGGCCATGTAGGAAAAATGGAGAGGAGAGAGTGAATGAGGGAGTGTATGGATCAATAATGCAAGAAGAGTAAGGAGTGATCATGAGAGAATAAAATGATCACAAGCCAAAGTCTACACTCAATAACCATCTCTCATCAACAAGTCAAAAAGTCAAGCAATCATGAAGCATAATCATGAAGCAAAAAGGTCAAGGTATGGTGCTCCATCATGAAACCATCATGATACAAAAGTATGCAAAGACACCCTCCACAAATGCTTATTTGCACAAATGCAAATAAGCCCTCCTCCACCAATCTTCGGCCAATGAAAGATATAAAGAAATATGGCCGAAACGGAAAGCAAACTGGCAACTCCAGAAAACTGGTCCCGTAATAAATTACAGGAAAACCCCGCTACTGTGTATACACACCCGCAATTGTATTCCGACCAAAATACAAATGCAAAGAGACAAAATCTACACTATCTAATACTAGGATCCGGCTTAAGCCAAAGCCGGCTAGTAAAATCCGTCCGATCCTGATCCGTGCAATACCGCACGTATCTGATCGAACCCTGCCATATCTCCATACGGCCTCTACAGCGTTTCGCCCGAAAACTTGAGCAACTGAATGTGGGGGACTCTAAAGACTCGTCAACACCTTGGTTGTGGATTTAACCACTAGCACGTCAGAGGTATAAGCCAATACGTGACGGGCCACCAGCTATTGACCAAAAGGGACGTCGATGAGCGAACTCATCCTGACACCCTACTGAGCCTGTCAGTGACAATATCCGTACAGTCCGGTCCGTTCGTCTATGAGCATCGCATGGCGGGCCTAGGGGGTTGGTAAAAGTCAGACCCCCAAAAGCGGTACAAGTCGTGTCAGAGATCAGCCCAGAACACCCTGAGATACTACTGGAATACCTACCAGTAAATCTCCTGCCTTGGCCAAGGACTTTTCATGTTCTGGCTCTCCTAGACACAGCACGACCTCACCCCCAATACCGGGAGAGACGAACCCCCGAAGATCCGCTCACTGCCTCCATGTGGCTCGGGACTGTACCCAACTAAAACCTGTTTGCACGTCTCCTTTGAGCGTGGTAGGGTAGTAATAAAAGTACAGTGGGAACTCACACAAGACAAATGACGATCCCCAGGTCGATGAACTAACCTGTACACATGTCACCAGGGAACTGCTATCTGACGTCAGGTATAAGACCAACTAGCATGTTCCCGGCGAGTCCTGTCCAGTGTACTCATAACCCAATGAGCACCTGTATACATCTTAGGTGAACCAACTGACACCAGTGGCTTGTGAGACCGGCCACCGCCCCTCGTCGGGGTCTCGAATGTATACACTAGTCTACTCTGGAGTATCGATGCCCTGTCTCGAAACTCCCACGACTATGGACCTTTTAAGGATGTGCATATAGACTACCAGCTCCCACGTATATGATCGCCCTCATACTGCTGGCAGTCAAGCATGAATCCTAGGGGCTCTATCAACGTGCAATAGTGACCTGTCAGGTCACCTAAAGCAGTACACGATGATAAAGATAAACCAGATAGCATACTATCATCTCGAGTAAGACTGTCCTACCGGGATAGGTCCTCCCTCAATCATTGCAATCACGTGCCTGTGATCCAATAATTGACTCTGAGGGCACTATCTCCAACAGTAGCGCCAGTTTAGAAAATTTTTGTTCCGCATTTGGTCACGGTTTGATGGCCGGGGCGCTGCCGTAGTTTAACATGGTATCAGAGCCAACCCTTAAACCCTTAGCTAGCTTGTTTAGACGATGTTAAAGTATCAAAACCGAAACAACCCCGAAACAGTGCTGTAGGGTGTTTTTCGTCACCCCATTGAGATGGGAATACGCGCGCGCTTGTCAGGCGCACTACAGATTCCCCCGGCCTAGGGTAGGCCGGGGTTTATTGATTGTGGGGATCCGAATCTCCGGCAGCCGCGGACTAAGCTGCCGTTAATTACCCCTCGCCTTTGGGGCGAGGGAACCTCCGATTAACGGGTTAAACTGGTCATGCGAACTCAATGTGCAGTGTACGTGTGTTGTGTTTTGAAAGGGGGGTTTTGGATATATCGGGAGCCACGCAGAGTTTTTACGGGGGTCCCGCTACCCGGATAGCGGGCTGAGGGTCAAGGGGGCTAGCAGCCCCCTTGCGGGGTGCGGGGCCGCGCCCCGTTAGAAATTTTTTTCTAACAGGGACAGTGTCGCGGAGTATGTGTATGTGTACATTTATATACATATGTATATATATACATGTAAATATAAGTAAAGGGGAAAAAGACATCCAAAGGATGCGTGGGGCCAGCATCTAGAGCGCTGTGCGCTAAGGTGCTGTGCGCTCAGGCGCGCGCGCGCCACGTGTCGGCATGTGGGCGTTTTGCGCAAGAGCGCTGCGCGCAGGTGCGCAAGCGAGCGCGCGCCACGTGTCGGCACGCGGGCGCTTTGCGCACTTGCGCAAGCGCGCAGGTGCGCAAGAGCGCTGCGCGCAGGTGCGCAAGTGCGCGCGCGCCACGTGTCGGCACGCGGGCGCTTTGCGCAATTGCGCAAGCGCGCCACGTGTCGTCACGCGGGCGCTTTGCGCACTTGCGCTGCGCGCCGGAGAGGACAAGAGGCTTTTAGCCTAAAAAGATTTCTCTGAAGAGAGATCAAAGAGGAGTTGGACTCCTGAGTGTTTTTTTTTCTTTCTTGGGGGTTTAGTGAAAGATGTTCTTCTTCTTCCTCCTCTGTTGGCTGGATCTTGATGATCAAGAGATGTGAGATCTAAAAATCTCTCCTTTCTGAGATCTAATGGTAGATCCAAGTTCCCCTTTGTGGGTTTTGTGGTGAAAGACTTCTTAGTTTTTAGAAAAGAAAGAGTATAACTCTTGATTTAATTCAAAGAAATGAGAAGGTTTAGAACCTTGGAGAAGGAGCAGGAGGCACAAAGAACCCTATTTTTGGGGGAATGAAAAGTCTTTTTTTTTATTATTCATCATCATGTTGCCTTTTATAGGCTTACACATTTACATATAGCCCCTTGGGCTTTGCAAAATGGCATTTTAGCCATCCCATGGCTCATGTGCCATTTCATTTTTGCACATAAGCCATGGGCTTACAAAATATTGGCTTTATGCCCATTTTGTTTACATTCATGCATAAAAAATTACATAAAAATTATTTATTACATGATTTTGTTGTTGGCATGGGGAGGCTGGCTGTGGGCTCGACTTGGGCATGGGCCCGCTTGACCTGGGCTTGGGCCCACCTGGCTTGGGGGTTGACCTTGACTTTGACTCGGTCAACCGGGGTGTAAATTTTTACCCCAACAAATTGCCCCCCATCAATAAATGCACACCGCACATGTGGGTCGTGTGCATGAAATTGATGGATCTTCTTTCACGTGGAGGCGACTTGCTTTGGTTCCCACTTTTTTGGGATGCACTGCCCTTTGTACGACGTGGACGGTCGACGCTTGACGCTTCTCCGAGACAGAGTGTCCGTGGTAGACGTTTCCCTTGCCCGGAGCGATCCGGTTCCTTCTTTGTAGGAAGCCTGCACTGCCCTTTTTGCGACATGGACGGTCGACGCTCTGATCCGGAGCGATTTGGGTTCCCAATTTGCGGGAGCCTGCACTGCCCTTTTTGTGACATAGACGGTCGACGCTCTGATCCGGAGCGATTTGGGTTCCCAATTTGCGGGAGCCTGCACTGCCCTTTTTGCGACATAGACGGTCGACGCTCTGATCCGGAGCGATTTGGGTTCCCAATTTGCGGGAGCCTGCACTGCCCTTTTTGCGACATAGACGGTCGACGCTCTGATCCGGAGCGATTTGGGTTCCCAATTTGCGGGAGCCGGCACTGCCCTTTTTGCGACATAGACGGTCGACGCTCTGGTCCGGAGCGATTTGGATTCCCAATTTGCGGGAGCCGGCACTGCCCTTTTTGCGACATAGACGGTCGACGCTCTGGTCCGGAGCGATTTGGGTTCCCAATTTGCGGGAGCCTGCACTGCCCTTTTTGCGACATAGACGGTCGACGCTCTGTTACGCAGCGATTTGGGTTCCCAATTTGCGGGAGCCTGCACTGCCCTTTTTGCGACATAGACGGTCGACACTCTGATCCGGAGCGATTTGGGTTCCCAATTTGCGGGAGCCTGCACTGCCCTTTTTGCGACATATACGGTCGACGCTCTGTTACGGAGCGATTTGGGTTCCCAATTTGCGGGAGCCGGCACTGCCCTTTTTGCGACATAGACGGTCGACGCTCTGGTCCGGAGCGATTTGGGTTCCCAATTTGCGGGAGCCTGCACTGCCCTTTTTGCGACATAGACGGTCGACGCTCTGTTACGCAGCGATTTGGGTTCCCAATTTGCGGGAGCCTGCACTGCCCTTTTTGCGACATAGACGGTCGACGCTCTGATCCGGAGCGATTTGGGTTCCCAATTTGCGGGAGCCTGCACTGCCCTTTTTGCGACATAGACGGTCGATGCTCTGTTACGAAGCGATTTGGTAGACGTGCCCCCGGCACGGAGTGTCGCTGTTTGACGCAAAGGTCGATGTTGGAATTGGATGGTTTGATTTGTTTGACTTGAGTTGACATCAGCATCGCTATACTGGAATATGGTACCAGGAGCGAATCATCATTTGTCATGAGAGAATTTTGGGATTGGTATTTTTGTCGGCATCTGCATTGCTGCACTGGAATAATGCCAGGAGCAACTCATCATTTTCCCCGGGAGGATTTGGGAATTGGTGGCTTACGAGACAGGTTTAGATCCCAGTCACCTAAGGCTTTTCAATTTTATGGGCCGTGAGGGTCCCATAAAAGCATTTTCTCCCTACGAGTCGAAAGGATCTCGTAGGTGTATTTTCTCCTTAGGAGTCATGGGGACTCCTAAGTGTATTGCTCCTTTGTGAGTCGTAAAGATCTCACGCGGGAATTTTCTCCTCACAAAGTCGAGAGGACTTTGCGAGTGCATTTCATTTCTTCTTTTTTTTTTTTTTTTTTTACGAGTTTGCGCCCTTTCGGGTTTTCACAAACTCGCCGGCAGTCCTGCTGTTTTTACTCACGGAGCCCTTTCGGGTTTTCATCCGTGCCCATTTTGCTTGTGGACATACCGTTCTTCTTTTTTTTTTCCTTCTTTTTTTATCTCTTTTTTTTTTCATTTTCATTCATTTTTTTTGGAATCTTCCCTGCCGGTGGGACTTTGAATGTGGTCTCGCCGGTAGGACTTGGGAGAGATTGGGATCGTTTTACGCCCGTGGATTGTATACAGTTTTACAGGATGTATGATCCAGACCGTAGGGCCAAAAAGATTTCGGGACTTTGTTGGCGTCTGCATCGCTGCACTGGAATATGGTACCAGGTGCGACTCATCATTCGCCGTTGGGGTATGGGAGTTGGAATTTGGTCGGCATCTGCATCGCTGCACTGGAATGTAGTACCAGGAGCGACTCATCATTCGCCACTTGGGGATTGGGATTTGGAATTTGGTTGGCGTCTGCATCGCTGCACTGGAATATAGTACCAGGAGCGACTCATCATTCGCCACTTGGGGATTGGGGAGCGATGGCTTAGGAGACAGGTTTGGATCCCTATCACCTAAGACTTTTCAATTTCATGGGCCGTGAGGGTCCCATAAAAGCATTTTCTCCCTACGAGTCGTAAGGATCCCGCAGGTGTATTTTCTCCTTAAGAGTCGTGAGGACTCCTAAGTGTGTTTTTCCTTGGTGAGTCGTAAGGATCTCACGAAGGTTTGTTCTCCTCATGCATCGTGAGGACACATGAGTGGGTATTTCCAATGAAGCATAATTCCAAAGGCGGAGACCAGCCACGTAACTGGTGGTTGCGGTGGGGCATGGGTATACTGAGAATTATTTGAGCCCGTGGATTGTATACGGTAGTCAATTTGGGGACTGGCCGTAGGGCTGAAAGAATTTTGGGAAATTGGATTTTGTTTGGCGTCTGCATTGCTGCACTGGAATAATGCCAGGAGCAACTCATCATCCGCCCTTTTTCTTTTTCTTTTTTTTTTCTTTTTTTTTTTACCGCGATTGCTCTATCATTTCAGCTTTTATCATCGCGAAAATCGCGATTGCCCTATCATTTCGGCTTTTTATTCGCGGTTGCCCCATCATTTCGGCTTTTATTTCATCTTTATTTTACTCGCTGATTTTTATTGCGAGTTGCCCCATCATTTCGGCTTTTATTTTTTTCTTTTATTTACACATTTTTTTTTACATTTTTTTTTTTTACGTTTCCAGTTTAACGACTTAAAGGTCGATTATTCCCAGTTTAATGACGTGGCGGTCGATTGTTTCCCAGTTTAACGACGTGGTGGTCCTCTTTGCTTATCCCAGCTCCTTAAACATTGATCTTGGCGGAGCTGTGTTGATGACCTAGCTTTGTGGCTTGCCGATACATCCGAGGGTTGAGAGGTTTTTCCAAGCTTATATTGGTCCTCTGCCCAATCTTTGAAAACACAGCAGTCTTCAATGGTATGACTCAGCACTCTATGGTATGGGCAGTATATGGGATTGCTAGTCATATTCATTTCATGTGGCCTCTTCGGAATAGGCAGTTGCAGGCCATTGTTCAGGGCTTCCTCGAATATATCGCGGACCTCATCCCTCCTAAAGGAGTACACCTTCTTCCTTCTCTCCATCAGAGTAGGTGCCCTCACTGACGCCGGTCCCTGAGGCCGATCAATCTTTGGTTCGCCCTGCACATGTCTGGGAGGGTTAGGTTCCCGAAAGGTTTCGGTCTCCATTTGCATGAAATCGGCGGTCGTAGCTTGACTGTTTGCTAACACGCCTTTAGACAGTTCTATCTCTCCCGTCTTGTATTGCCTTTCGACCCAATCTTTGAAGACGAAACAGTCCTCAATGGAATGACCTATCACCCTGTGATAGGGGCAATATTTTGGGTCGTCGGTTATATTCTCTTCTTGCGGTCTCTTTGATTCTGGCAGTTGTAGACCGTTTCTTAGGGCGTCCCTGAATATCTTGTGGACCTTTTCCCTCTTGAAGGAATAGACCTTTTCCAGCTTCTCTTTCAGAGGCGATTCCCCCCCGGCGTATGTATCGGAGGGACTGGAGGCTGATTGCGGCCGTTTTTCGCGAAGGCGCTCCGCTTTTAGGTCTAAAGGGATATCAGTTGGCTGCTCCCGGGTCCTAATTCCTGGCTCATGAGCCAAAATTTGATTCTGCTGTAATTGCAATCGGGCGACTTGGGTCGCGAGATCTGCCACGACGTTTGCCAGCTCGTCGACTTTGGAATAGACCTCGGCCATCTTCTCATCCCTGTCCTGAAATTGCCTTTGAAGCCATTGGAATAATGCATGTTCTGTAGTTCCGGCTATGACAACCGGGTAATCTTTATTGCCTGAGCTCCATTCCATAGGAACCACGGGATCCTCTGGCTTATCGGCCTGAGCGGGCTCTTCATCATTTAGATCGAGCCGATGCTGGGTAGCGTCAACCGTATCATTACCATGGCTGTGAAGAAGAAGAGGGTTCGTTTCTTCATGTCCGGCCATGTAGATAGTGTGGATAACACATTCAGCCATTCTTTCATCACTGGCAGCTGGTTTCGCGGAGCGGTCCGGGCTTTGGAAATTCATAAGTTTTAACATGGCCAGAGCCCTAGCCCTTTTGTTGGCTCTATATCTGAGTCGCTTCTTCCTCGGCTTCTCGATTTTGAAGGCTTGGCGGGCATCCGCTATCCGGGAAGCCATTGTGAGTTGATCAGCGGGGAGCTTAGAGAAGACACCCGATCGAGCATTTGTTAGGGGCACCGCTGGAGCTTGCTCGGGACGTGTTATAGCTTTGTTGGTGTTGATGGCCTTGCCCCCGGCTGGGGCCAAGGAAAGTCGTTCAGACACCGACTTGCGTTTGGGTTGGGACGCCCTTGAGATCACCACATTTGGTCTCCTGCCTTTCGAGACCGGTTTGTCTGCCACCGGGGCTTGAGGAGCTGGGATGGCACCAACTGGAATGAACACAATAGAGCCGAATGGTAGCAGCGGCTCCTCCCATTATCGCCCGAGACTGGCCGGAAGGACCGTCCTGGAGTCTATCTTCATCGTGTAGAAGACAGGAGCTGAGTTCATCATCGAAGACATCGTCGAAAGGTGATCGCTTGAAAATCCTTCATGAAAAAAGCATTATTTTTAGTATAAATATAGGTATGTATATCGATTGAGTTCGCATGAACGCTTAACTCGAAATATGGGAGGAGAGATTGGTCCCACCGGGCGTGCCAGAATCTGTAGGGTGTTTTTCGTCACCCCATTGAGATGGGAATACGCGCGCGCTTGTCAGGCGCACTACAGATTCCCCCGGCCTAGGGTAGGCCGGGGTTTATTGATTGTGGGGATCCGAATCTCCGGCAGCCGCGGACTAAGCTGCCGTTAATTACCCCTCGCCTTTGGGGCGAGGGAACCTCCGATTAACGGGTTAAACTGGTCATGCGAACTCAATGTGCAGTGTACGTGTGTTGTGTTTTGAAAGGGGGGTTTTGGATATATCGGGAGCCACGCAGAGTTTTTACGGGGGTCCCGCTACCCGGATAGCGGGCTGGGGGTCAAGGGGGCTAGCAGCCCCCTTGCGGGGTGCGGGGCAGCGCCCCGTTAGAAATTTTTTTCTAACAGGGACAGTGTCGCGGAGTATGTGTATGTGTACATTTATATACATATGTATATATATACATGTAAATATAAGTAAAGGGGAAAAAGACATCCAAAGGATGCGTGGGGCCAGCATCTAGAGCGCTGTGCGCTAAGGTGCTGTGCGCTCAGGCGCGCGCGCGCCACGTGTCGGCATGTGGGCGTTTTGCGCAAGAGCGCTGCGCGCAGGTGCGCAAGCGAGCGCGCGCCACGTGTCGGCACGCGGGCGCTTTGCGCACTTGCGCAAGCGTGCAGGTGCGCAAGAGCGCTGCGTGCAGGTGCGCAAGCGCGCGCGCCACGTGTCGGCACGCGGGCGCTTTGCGCAATTGCGCAAGCGCGCCACGTGTCGTCACGCGGGCGCTTTGCGCGCTTGCGCAAGCGCGCAGGTGCGCAAGCGCGCGCGCCACGTGTCGGCACGCGGGCGCTTTGCGCACTTGCGCTGCGCGCCGGAGAGGACAAGAGGCTTTTAGCCTAAAAAGATTTCTCTGAAGAGAGATCAAAGAGGAGTTGGACTCCTGAGTGTTTTTTTTTCTTTCTTGGGGGTTTAGTGAAAGATGTTCTTCTTCTTCCTCCTCTGTTGGCTGGATCTTGATGATCAAGAGATGTGAGATCTAAAAATCTCTTCTTTCTGAGATCTAATGGTAGATCCAAGTTCCCCTTTGTGGGTTTTGTGGTGAAAGACTTCTTAGTTTTTAGAAAAGAAAGAGTAAAACTCTTGATTTAATTCAAAGAAATGAGAAGGTTTAGAACCTTGGAGAAGGAGCAGGAGGCACAAAGAACCCTATTTTTGGGGGAATGAAAAGTCTTTTTTTTTATTATTCATCATCATGTTGCCTTTTATAGGCTTACACATTTACATATAGCCCCTTGGGCTTTGCAAAATGGCATTTTAGCCATCCCATGGCTCATGTGCCATTTCATTTTTGCACATAAGCCATGGGCTTACAAAATATTGGCTTTATGCCCATTTTGTTTACATTCATGCATAAAAAATTACATAAAAATTATTTATTACATGATTTTGTTGTTGGCATGGGGAGGCTGGCTGCGGGCTCGACTTGGGCATGGGCCCGCTTGACCTGGGCTTGGGCCCACCTGGCTTGGGGGTTGACCTTGACTTTGACTCGGTCAACCGGGGTGTAAATTTTTACCCCAACAAGTGCACTGCACATTCCAGTCTCTGTCGATTTTTTCAGAGTCTTCAAATATTTTGAAGCAATTACAGAAGACTACGTGAGTGACTACTATAACACACCACAAAGACGAGCCCAAACCGCCAGTTTTGACCCGGTGAGATTGCTTAAAAATGGGTGTCGCCGGTTTTTAAGAGAGTTTGGACTTCGTATTTTTGGTGTGTACCAGTCTCTGGAATGTTGGTTTAGTGGTATTGTTTGTTTTGCCCATTTTGGATATTATGTTATCTTTTCTTCAGGGGCAATTCGAAGTGTTTCGAAGTCGATAATCTAACACTGTTTAAATGTTTGCAGTATATGCATTACTATCTGCGACCGTGATTGTCATTAGAGCGGTATAACCTGTGTAACTGCTATATGTTCTTTTAGACGAGTTTGCGAACACGACATTCACGTTGATGTTTTGTGTTGTGCTGTGATTGTGGTTGGATCGTCGTGGTGGATAGCTTTGGTGCAATGGTAGTATAGTTTAGACTCATTTGTACATTTGATATTGCCGGGCGAGCGTCCGACATGTGGACTACCGTCACTGCCAGCTTGTATATTATTTGTTTGGGGCACGACCGGTTTGAGGTCGATGTCACCCTTGTACATATTATTTTCTTTTCTGTACTAGGATTACCCTATGGTGGAGTGCACGAATAGTCGGGTTCTAGAGGGAAACGAGTCTGCATCTCATGGAGTTGAGACAAAGGGGACCTTACCCTAGAATCGGTGGGCTATTCGTCGCACTCGTAGGGGGTATAGGTTGACCCACGGAAGGGTGCCCAAGTTACCGGATTCCGTAAAGTGCTGGGTGGCCCATTCACATTGTTGATTGGGGTTGCCTCACTTCTGGGATTGGCGGGTAACTTGCCGCACTCGTAGGGGTCTAGGTTTTCATTGCACAAGCTATCCACACGACAGGAAACGTCGGGTCTCATTTGCGGCTCAAGTGAAACCCGAGGCTTCAGGATTATCCACCATTCTGTGTTGTTGGCTGAGATTCTGTGATTTTGCTTTATATCATGCCTGGGACGATTGTTATACACACACACACACACACACACTAGTAGATGTTGTATATGTTTTGCACCCGCGCTAGTCCAGTCCCCGTTTTGTCGTTAGTTAAGTAACCTAACGGGTGATGACGGGACCCAGTGGCGAATGCGGGTGGCATATACGTACATTATATTTTTCGTTCTTTTTTAGTGTGATATGATTAATTGATGGGACTGTATTGATTCTGATCAATGCAAGGAAAACAAACCTATATATGATGTTGTTGGAACCAAGTTTTTAAAAACAGACATTACAGACGTTTTCTTTTGCTTTGCACGGCGGTATTCAGTTTGGGAATATCCTGCACCTCATTCTACGAGGCAAGAGCCGAGATCCCTTCATCGGGAGTGACCCCTTGGGCAGAAGTTTGCGTCAACATAATAACTTTACTATAGTTGATTCTTTTGCTTTGCATCGTGGTATTTAGTTTGGAATATTCTGCACCTCATTCGACGAGGAAAGAGCCGAGATCCCTTCACAGGGAGCGACCTCTTTAGCAAAAGTTTGCGCCACTATATATTTGTGAAAACCACCAGGTTCCTTCAACGATATCAAGTTCATTACGTTAAAGGTTCTTCGCCAAAAACCAGTCATAGCCCTCCGTCATTTCAGATTAGTATTGCTTAGTATTTGTGCTACGTTTGTCGTTCCTGGCCGAGCGTAGTGTGCGGTAGTTCTGTAATACTTTTCTGTCATAGGGATATGTGGATTGATTAGGACAGTCGTTCGACCTTGTCGACCTTGTCAAGGGTCGGTGCGGGTGGGTCTAATGCAATCAAGATAGCAACGGGTTGAACTTGACTAGGACCCTTTGACTTGTTGACCTTGTCATGGTCACTTGGATCCTAAGGGTAAAAACTACATCGGGAGTTTTAAACATACAGAAAACTTACCAGGCATGCGCATACCTTCTGGAGTGTGGTGACTTGAGTGGATTCCATCAAGTTATCATGCGATGATAGTTGGATCCCAATTCCCACTGATGAGTAGGATTACTCCTCGGGTGATTTTAGATGACCCCGACCGATTCTCCTTTTGGGTTTGGAGGAGAATTCGAGGAAACGGTGGGAGCCATCCAGATTAGATAAAGTGATTAACCATTTTGATCTAAGTTAGAGTACACGCTGAGTGTTTCTTTTCTCTCTCTCTTTGGCAGCTACCTTGGCCCGCCCTAAACTAAAACTCATGAACCAAGTTAACCGAACCTTCTTAAAACACTTTGGCTTTTGGATTGTCATTTAGTCACATAAATCATTTCCGCTCCTTCTTTCCCTTTGCATTTCTCCAGAACACCCCGTATCACTACGAAGACCCACATTTATAGGATATTGCATCGTATAGTTACATACGAACTCGATGGAACTTGTTCCAGTTCGAGGATGGTTTCCGGTTCTGGAGAAATCGAATAAGATTATTCAGTTGTCTTTTCCTTTTACCTTCTTTCAGGTTGCAAGAGCTCCTGGTATTAGGAGAGTACACCTATTGCGCTTATTGGATAGTCTTCTTCCAAACCATAGGCAGGTGCCGAAAGGTAAGGAAGGAAGAAAACCAATTAGCCTAAGTGTAGTGTACAGAAGGTAATAAGTAAAGGCATATAAAGGGATTAGAATTAGGGCAAAGAAAATTGCGATGACTATCATTCACGTCAAAACCGTGTATACCCTTGCCACTCCTACATCCAATTTTGCATTTCTCCGGAACACTCCGTATCACTACGAAGATCCAAATTTTTTGGATATGCCATCATATAGTTACATACGAACTCGAAGGAACTTGTTCCAGATTTGAGGATGGTTTCCGGTTCAGGAGAAATAGAATAGGACTATTCAGTTGTCTTTTCTCTTTACCTTCTCTCAAGTTGCGAGGGCTCCTAGTTAGGAGTGTACACCTATTACGCTTATTGGATAGTCTTCTTCCAAACCATAGGCTGGTGCCGAAGGGTAGGGAAGGAAGAAAACTAATTAGCCTAAAGGTTGTGTACAGAAGGTAATAAGTAAGGACATATAAAGGGATTGGAGTGAAGGGTAAGGAAATATACGGTTACTGTCATTAAACTGGATAGTGGAAGAGACATTACTAGGAATACCTAGCTACCCCTTCGAAACATTTTCATGTTTCAGTTTGACTGTGCAATGTTAATTGAAAACTGTTTCCCAATTGGATTCTGACTCCAGGGTATGTATTTACCAGATTTGATTCTCACATCTGTATGGCATTATAGATGCTGAGTAGGAGTAAGATATTTGGAATTAAGTGATTATATCCTCAACATATCGAAATTCTTTGTAATTGGTGATATTTGAGGCAATCACTTGGGTTTTACCTGACGGCAAATATTTGGTTTTGAATATCCGCTGTTATGCACCAATTTCAAACTGATATATCTGTACGTTTATTTTATAAAGTGGGATATAAAATTTTGAAATTATGTCTATGACATTTACCTATATCAGTTGATGGTTAGGTAAGGAGCATTAAACAACGGTGTAATTCTTCTTAATCATAGTACAGTTTTCAACCTACGACGCACAGGGTTTGTGTTATTAAACTCAGTGAACTTATACAGAGTATTGTATGTTGTCCACTGTCCATTAGGACAAAGGGGTTGGTACTTGTACTATATTCTGTTTACTTATTGTTTACCGCCGAAAGACGCGACCGGGACGTTGGGACGTCTGGACTGAATTTGGGGGCGGATGCTATTTGGTGCTATCCGTCCACCTCTCCGAAGATGCCAAGTTGATTTATGACACAATGTATCGAAGATTTAAACGGATGCGGTCGATATAGCAGACTTCGTCAGATTCCCCCTCATTGAGGGGTTTTTGATTGTGGGGACGCTATTCCTTGCAGGCGCAAGCCCCTGCAGTTAATTACGTTACCACATCGCGGTAACCACTTTCTCCTTCTCCAGATGGTCACTTCGTGTCGTGTGTGTTTGTTTTGTTTTTGGTTGCCCATGGATTGTATACGGAGACTAATTTATGTTGTCGTCCGTAGGGCGTGGATTAGTCCAAATCCGTATTTTCTTAGATTTGGTTTTGGGTTGGGTTTAAGGATCGTTAATCTCATTTGAGACTAAGATCAACTTAAACCTTTGTTAAGAATACGTTAGTCTAATTTTAGACTAAGATCTACTTAACAGGATCATTTAGATCCAACAAGAGAGCATTTGGGCTCTATTGTTTTAGTTTAGGGACATTGCGGTCCATAAGTTTAAGGACATCATAGTCCATGGAGTTTAAGGACATCATAGTCCATAAAGTTTAAGGACATCATAGTCCAGTTTAAAGACGTCATAGTCTGTGGGGGTTTTGGTTCAACTGTTTGGGGATGCGCCAAAAGTTATTGGTTATTAGGACCCTCCATCTCTCTGAAGACGTTGAAGAATCACAACGACATATATCAGAGGTATGAAGAGATGTACCCTTGAACCAATGTTGGTTGGGAGATCTGTAGTCAAGTTTGAGACAAAGATCAGTTAAAAAGATTTATGAGCATATGGGCTCAATTAATCTGAATTAGAGGCCTGTGGCCAACTTGGGCTCAGCCTACTCAGTCAAAATGTTGGATATTTAATTAGGCTCAATCCCTTTTCATTTAACAATGCTGAGCATCAGTTTTGGGTTATGACAACCTTTTTTTCTTTTATTGAGTGTTGAGCACTCATTAAGGCTCTGGGGTTTTATTTAAAGAACGGTTTATGTTCCCTCAGCGCACACGTGAGGAGCACATGGTGCGCTTGGCGCTGAGCGCCAGACTTAGAGCGCTAAGGCGCTTCCTGTGAGATAGAGCACACGTGAGGAGCACGTGGCGCGCTTGGCGCTGAGCGCCAGTCAATGAGTGCAGAGTGCTCTTTGTGAAATAGCACACACGTGAGGAGCACGTGGTGCGCTTGGCGCTGATCGCCAGATTTGGGTGCAGAGCACTTCTTGTGAAGTAGCGCACACGTGAGGAATACGTGGCGCGCTTGGCGCTGATCGCCAGATAATGAGTGCAGAGAACTTCTTGTGAAATAGCGCACACGTGAGGAGCACGTGGTGCGCTTAGCACTGAGCGCCAACCTTGGAGCGCTGAGCGCTTCTTTAAATTGGAGCGCTAGGAGCGCTGCAGCGCTGTGCGCCAGTCTTGGAGCGCTAAAGCTCTTTTTAGGCAGTTTTGATCAGTTCTGCGTTCTGAGAGTTAAACTCTCGTTTATAAGAGACTTTGTCTCATGGATCTGAGAACTATGTTCTTCTCTTTTTTATGAGATATTATGATCTCTTTGTTTTTGTTAAAGACTTCATCATTATTTTATAGATCTATGATCTGAGGAGAATTAAGTTTTTCTCCCTCCCTTTTTATGATGAGATGTTCCAATCTCTTTTTGTGAAAGACATCTGTCTAATAGATCTATGATCTAGAAAGAGAACTAAGTTCTTCTTCCCTTTGATGAGATGCTCTGATCTCTCTGTTTTATTTACTTTGAAGAAATTCTTCTTCCGAGAGCTTGCTCTTCTCGTTGAAATTTTTCAAAGTTTAGGGGGGGTTCTTCCGTGTCAGACTTGAAGTCTTGGGTCCTTTATATAGAGGAAGCTGATTTGTTGAATCAGTTGAAGAGATCTTTTCTCTAATTGATTTAGGAATGTTTCCTACCGTTGGATTTTTGATCCAAGGGCTTCTGTTTTACAGAAGACGATCTTCTTGTTTTTAACAAGATTGGGAAAATCTTTTCCTATACAACACTTATTCTGTATCTTGGTGATTTTTAATCACCATTGGATCTTTGATCCAACGGTGCTATAATTTTTAGAGGGAATTTGATGATTTTTAGTCATCTTTGTTGGATCTTTGATCCAAGGGTGAGGAACATTTAGTTCCAGCGCTAGCGCTCTCGTACTTTGCACGTGAGCGCTGTATCAGAGTCTTTGACTCTTGGTGCTAGCGCGCTTAGCGCTAGCGCTCTCGTGGTTTACACGTGAGCGCTGCATCAGAGTCTTTGACTCTTAGCGCTGGCGCTGCTAGCGCGAGCGCTCTCGTGCTTTGCACATGAGCGCTGCATCAGAGTCTTTGACTTTTAGCGCTCGCGCTGCTAGCGCTCGCACTTTTATGAAGCGCTGCTTCATTTTCAAATTTTAAAATTTGAACAGAGCTTTGCTCTGATTGGAGGAAACAAATGCCCTCCCACCGTTGCGCTCACGTGGCTTACACGTGAGTGCAGCGGTGGAAGCATCTGCGCCATTAGATCAACTTAGAAGTTGAAACGGCTCTCAGTGCCTATAAATAGGGCCTTTGGCCCTTTAGATGACCTCTATTCATCTTCTTGTTTTCTCTTGAGAATTAATTCTCTTTTAGAGCATAGCTCTTTGTCTTAAGAACTCTCTCAGAGACAGAACCCTGTCAAAAATTTTAGGTAAAGAATAAATCTTTGAAGGGATTACTTCATAATCTAGAGTTTCACCCATTAACATAGCCTTGCTCTTTTCAGATCATAGATCTAAAGAAATTTTAGGGTTTTCTTAACAGAGATTTTCTCTCTTGAAATCATAGACCTAAAGAGATCTTTCTTAGGGTCTCTTAACCCATTAAAGAAGAACTCTTAGAGTTCATCTTGCAGATCTTAAAGATCTCAGAGTTTTTAACTCAGTAAAGCTTTGCTTTTAGGGTTTTTGATGGATTCTTCCATCTTCTTCGCAGAGCATTGCTCTTTAGAATTTGGGGGGGGGGATTTTATTCCCTTCATCATTAATTATGACAGATGTCATATCTGTTGTAGAGCGCTACTCTCAAGGGAGATTTACTTCTTGGCCCAAGGGGCCCTCATTAAATGAGAATCCTTTTAAGATTTTCTCATTTAATGACTGTCTCATCAACTGATGAGACTATTTTATTAATGATAAGCCATCATCTAGATTGTGTGGGTTCCCTTTGGTCCCTTTCCACTGCATTGCAGTGTGGTACGAATTTAAAGTACCAAGTGACATAACTTAAACTGTAGCATTGACGGCTAATTTTTTGTTCTTTTTCACACAGGTACTATGTCTTTCGACATTTCTTTCCCATTCGTCCATTCGGAAAGCGGATTCTCTGAAGCGCCCGTGGATAGGAAAGTCTTCGTGTTGATCAAAGATCATGACCCAGAGCAAAAGAATCTTCATTTATGGGGAACATGGTACAGTCAGATCATCATGGGTCGATTGAGCTTTTCTTGCGCGGCACCTTCGGAGCCTATTTCGACGATTCCTTATGCTGATGCACCTCCGGTGAACTATGCCGTGGAGGAGGTCAACTGGACCTCAGAGGGTTGCCTTCAACCCTCTATGGCCGCGATACCCGTACAGCCGCCGACGGCTTTGGATACTCTGGGTCGGCGTATATGTCAGGGCGAGTCATGCCCTTGGGGACAGCCGTACATGATAGGCCTAACTCCTCATCATTCAGCCGGGTATTTGCAGTGGGCCCGCTACATTTTGTCGGCTAAGAGATCATTGCTGCTGAGGCTTGGGTTGTACCCCGCCGTTTATGCGTCTCTCTTTCAATATTCTGCGCCTCCTGCATGGTGGGTCAAGGCTTTTCTGGAGCAATGGAATATTCCGACCCACACCTTCCTTCTGTCGGATCGAGAAGTCTCAGTATTTTTAGAGGAGTTTGTAGAGATCTCTGGCTTACCCGTTAGGGGAGAACACTACGAGGAGTTGCTTCCTCCGGACAAGTACATCTTTGCCACCAAATCAGTGGTAATGGGTTTTACCCCGGAGAACGCCATTCAACACAAATTCCTGAGCTTGATCAAGGTGTTGAATATCTACGAAAGTCTATTTCTGGAGTCCGGAGGGTATGGAGTTAGCTATGCAGACTTCATCGCTCGCTTTCTTCATCCGGAAGCCTTATCGAAGCAAGCTGCGCTATTCGCCAAGCTTGACGATCTGTTTGGTTTTGATTTGGATAACCAACCGACGGCGGAGGCGGATTTAAAAAGTTTCTTTAGTCCGGCTGCTCCTGTCGTTCCCTTCGTGGAGCTTGCTGCTCCGGACGTCGATGAAGAGACGTTCGTGCTGGGGTTCATTGGCTTATGGCTGAACTGGTTCGTGCTTCCAATGCACCCTCGTTATATGAGGCCATCATTCTTTTACCCAGCCCATCGTATGGTTGCGGGAATGCAAGTGGCTATCGGGATTGCTGGGTTGGCACACCTGTACCATGGTCTCAGCTTAGCGGTGGACACCACTCAGCCGGGGGTACAGCCCGTCACTTTCTCACTGCGTTATTTTACGTCATGGATTGAGCTGCACGTACTTGGCTCTTTTGGTGCCCATAAACGACCTCGTTTCTTCGACAGTTACAACTTCCCTAGTTAACGCGTCTGTTTTAAATCCGTCACAGCGGGAGGCTAGGGGTTTGCTCCTTCGTCTACGTATGGTTGGGGATGGCATGGCCTTTGTCGATAAGGTTTTCATCATCGGCAAAGAATCCGCAAAAACATTGCATCCTCTACGCGATACTTTTAAAGATAGGGCCTTTACCTTGAAAGCTCGAGAGATTCTTCATCTATATTCCATCAGGTCGGGCTTTCTCGTGTTTAGGCAGAATGATTCGGCGTTGTTCATGAGGTACAACCCGCACCGTTTTTCCCAGCAATCAGGCTATAATCAAGGCGTCCCGCTCGAGGCCTTCCTAGCTGAGCCAGCTGCTACAGAAGAAGGCATTCGCAACGCATTACACCATTTTATGCTGTTGAACACCGGCTTCAATTTCTTTATCAATGAGCCGAGTTGCATTCCGCGAATCTTGAACGCATATGTGGCATGGTATTAGCATTCAATTGGCGCCGTTATTAGGGAAGAAAAGCGATTATTGCTTGATCGTAAGGGCACCGCCCCCGCCGGTAATCCAGCCGTTCCCTTGAAGCGACGGACGATCGTTCATCCTCCCTTGAGAGATGCTGCTGCGGCTGTGGTACCACGTATTATGCCTGAGCTGCCCCTACCCCGCGGGCTTGTAGAAGCGGTAGCTGTAGTGTCTCCAAAGTCTGGCGTGGGTGCGAAGATCGGGACTCGCCGCCCAAAGTTGCCCGCCAAGCGCAAGCTCGTGTTATCGGCTGCTGGCACTCGCACACAGAAGAAAAAGAAGTCGATACGTTGTATTCGGCCAGGAGCCTCATGCTCTTTACAGCGAAGGCTTAAGTGAGTACGGGACCAACGGGGGTCTATTTATGGTGTCGGATGATACCGATCTGGAGGCTGCTATCGCGGTTTCAAAACAACTAGCTCGCGATGAAGCAGCATTAATCACCATCGCACAATCAGGTATCCTTCGGTCATATCTTTCCTCGGCTATTTTAATTATTATGGTTTGACTAACGCTTTCTTCTTCAACAGGTCTCTCCGCTGAAGAGACTCTCGCAGCTTCCCTCAAGACTTTTGAAGAGAAAGAAAGGCTTCGCGCTTCCTTAGGCCTGGGTATACTTCGGCCCCTTGTGCTTTCATTCCCTTTTTCTTCATGGGTAGTCTGATCCTTCTTTTTCATCTTATTACAGGGACTATTTCGACTCAGGTTATCCCGAGTGCAGTGCCAATCCCGCATGGTGGTGTGGCGACACTTTCAGGGCCAGCTGCCGGAGTCCCAGCTCCCCCAGTATTGCCAAAAGAGGCTTCGCTTAAGCAGCCGATGACGGACGCCGTAACTGCTCTAGAGGTAGCTCCTGGCTCGGACGATGACGTCACTTTGACGGAGGTCTTGAGGAGGTCTTTTCCCACTGCCAAGGCTAACAAGAAGCGCAGAAAGCGTGCGGCGAGGGAACGTGGTGTCAGCTTGGCCGTGGGTGCAGGTTTAAGTGCCATTCTATCCGTCACTATTTCTTCCAAAGACGCCCCAGCTGCCCTGTCTACCGTTCATAGACAAATGGTGCACACGGCTCGGGAAGAAGCCGAAAAGCCATCCCAAGGTAACATAACGCCGAGTCTTTTCTTAGAATTTAATCTTCAAATTCTTACATACCATATCCTGCAGGGCCAAGTCCTGATGATGAGGTAGTAGGTGAGATAACGGCAACCACCGAGCCTAAAGCGGCTACTCTCTCTCGGGAGTCCGGGACAGTTCGAACCGTCGCTCTTTCCCTCTGCAGTTCCCCGCCATCGCCTGGCATTGCGAGTGTCACGACGGCTTTTGTAGAATCAGGGGATGAAGCCACTGATGCTGAAACCATTCCACTGAAGGAGAGCGAAGAAACCGCAACGCCGAGTGATGATTCCGTTGCAATTTTGGCTGATGACCCATCAGGTGGGTTTCGGGTCGCTGTTTATTTTCTATTTTGCAATCCTTTTCAGCTTTTTCTGACGGTATTTTATTTGTAGATGTAGCGAACATTGAGATTGTGTCATCTGAAACACTTGCGGTCGCTGCCATGACGGTTGCTCCCTCGCCCTCTTCTATGTCCTCCAAGATGCTGGAAGGTATAGATTGGTGATCCATTTAATTGAACTATGACTACCGTCTTTCTTGTACTGACCATATATCATCGCAACCTTGCAGGAGTTCTCTTTGATCATCTGTATCAAGTGCTGAACCCGCATTTCTCCTTCCAGTCGGAAGTCACTTTGCCTGCTGGAGCCGGTGAGTATAGTTTTTAACCGATGTCCTTTCTTTTCTTTGACGAGCGACCCTGCCGTTGTTAATTTTAAATTGATTGCGGCACTACAAATTGAAGGAGGGGACAAGAGAATTGTCGCGCCACCAGTACTCCCAACTCTGCCCCCTGTCCCAGCCGGTAAAGTAGACTCCATTGTTCGTGCATTTTCTTTATCTCTTGAGCCGACATTTGATTATAATTCGTTTTGCAACAATCGTACCGGCTCTTGCTCCGTTCGAGTCTCGCATCCTAATGCCGGCAGGGTCCTTTTCTAGACGTCCATCTCCCAAAGATGCCGTGACCAGTCTGCGTATGCTGAGCGAATACGTCGAGGAGCTTGACGCGGAGGCCCCTACATTCGCTGCAGATTTTTCTGCCGAGGTTAACCTAATGCTGGCGACGCTTGTGAACTTCCATAACGAAGGCGTCGTTGAGTTTTGGGTTAATCACTGCAGGAAGATTGAGTCCTGCCTGCATGAGCTTGAGCTTAGGCGTCCTGCTCCTGAGATTCTGGCTTTGAACTCCCAGCGGGCTGCATGGGTTGAGCAAAGTGCCCTTTTCCTTTGCCATTTCGAACAAGAAGCGATCCTCAAACGAAAGGAATGTGAGGCGACTTCCGCCGAGTCTGTCTAACTGCGTGCCCAGGTCGAAGCGAATGCTGCGTAGCTGAACTTGATCTTTGAAAACCTTCAACGATGTATTTCTGACGGGCTGGTGCTGAGGAAAAAGCTTGACTTTACTGAGCAGGTCGCGCAGAATCAGGAGGCTGTTCAGTAGGAAATTGATGAGAAACTTTCATCCTGTTTGCAGCAATGGGCCCAAGTCGAAGCCGAGCTGACCGCGGTAGCTGATTGCGAAAAGGAGCTGATAGGATTGCGCGAGCAACTGGCTGATTTATTGAAAACGCCTCCTTCTCAGTAACTGCCTTTGTATCGATTATACATTTGTAACTTATGAATAACATGTATTCATTTCATTTTCATTTTTTTTATTCCATTCATTTTCATATGATGTAACTTGTATCCAATTGAATTCATGAATAAAGGACACATTTCTTTTCTATCTTGTATTATCGCCTTCTTTTCTTTGCTTTGTTGTCATGTGATTTTAGCAAATTTGGCCTGTAGATAGTAGATAATAGTTCAACTTGAACTCTTTGTAGGATAATGATGGCTTAGGAAACAGGTTCAGATCTGCCGCCTAAAACTTTTCAATTTTATGATGAGGGTCTCATAAAGATTTTTCTCCCTACGAGTCATGAGGATCTCGCAGGTGTATTTTCTCCTTAGGAGTCGTGAGGACTCCTATGTAAGTTTTCTCTTGAGAGTCGTAAGGATCTCACAAGAGAATTTTCTCTCTTACAAGTCGAGAAGACTCGTAAGTGATTGTTTCCCTCCTTAGCGATGTTAGATTTCGAAGAGTGTGGCCCGTGAATAGTATGCAATAGTCCATCTCAAACTGACTTGCAGGGCCCCAGTGCTCAGGAAACAGGTCCTTATCCCCATTGCCTAAGGTTTTGCCCTATGAGTCAAGATGAATCGAGAAGTTCTCATAAGGGTTTCCTAACGTCACAGTTAACTCCTGCTAACAGAAGTCCGTTAAGGTCTGTGGTACTAGGGTTTTCTACCCGTCGCACCGTCGCGTTGGCTGGTGTATTCCTCGACGCACAATCTTGCTGTTCGAGTAGCCCCGCGATTGTCATGTCTCTGATCCCTTCGGGGGCTAGACAAGACGTCTTCAAGTAATCTTCCAGGTGATATTACCGATGAAAGAGCAAGCGTTAGGGATATTCCATGTCGCTTTTTACTTGAGATTAGGCTCAGTTTGGGAGCCCCGATGAGTCATGACCACTCCGCGCTGGTGTGGGATGATCTCCGATAGTCTTTTCAGGTCTCATTTGAGTCATCGTCAAGACCCTGAAGCGAGGGATTTTCCTTGGCTTCGTTTGTTGACATCGTGTCTGCAATATTGTAACGGATGTCGAGGTTGTCTCTGGGTTATCTGTGAACCATTGAGGTTTGGAACCAGGGGACTTTGCCATAGTTCCGGGGTAGTCTCTAGGCTGTCTGTGAACCGTTGAGATTTGGAACTAAGGAATTTGCCATGGCTTCGTTGTTTTGACCCTGGGGTCGTTTGTTGATGTCGCATCTGCATCCTGCTGGAGTGAGGAGAAGCGTCGTTGGTGATCTCTGGGCTGTCTGTGAACCGTCGAGATTTAGATCTAGGGAATTTGCCATGGCTCCGTTATAGTCTCTAGGCTGTCTGTGAACCGTCAAGATTTGGAACTAGGGACTTAGCCATGGCTCCGTTGTTTTGATGTCGGGTCTGCATCCTACTGGAGGAAGAACGATGTTGTTGATCTCTAGGCTGTAGATGTTGCCGTCGAGACTCTGAAGCAAGGGATTTTCCTTGGCTTCATTTGTTGACATTGTGTCTGCAATATTGCGACGAATGTCGAGGTTGTCTCTGGGTTGTCTGTGAACCGTCGAGGTTTGGAACTAGAGGACTTTGCCATGGTTCCGGGGTAGTCTTTAGGCTGTCTGTGAACCGTCGAGATTTGGAACTAGGGACTTTGCTATGGCTCCGTTGTTTATATCGCGTCTGCCTCCTGCTGGGGGAGAGGAAGAACCCTGTTGTTGATTTCTAGGCTTGTAGATATAGCCACTGAGATCTGGCCTCCTTTTGACGGAGCTTGGTGGGACAATATGGTTCCCTTTTCGTTTGTGCCTATGGATTGTACATAGGGGTCAATGTGATCTCATCTGCAGGACAAAAAGTTTCATTCTTTCGATTTTTATTTCTTTCCGCGATGCTCTATCATTTCAGCTTTTTATATCGCGAAAGTCGCGATTTCCAAATCATTTCGGCTATTTTTCGTGGTGCCCAATCATTTCGGCTATTTTGTATGCATATATTTTACTTGCCGATTTTGTTGCAAGTTGCCCCATCATTTTGGTTATTTCATATGCATTTTTGGCCCGCTGATTTCTTGCTGCGAGTATGAGACTTGGGCTCTGATACCGATTTAGGCATCAGCATCGCTACAACTGGGATATTGCCAGGAGCGAATCATCATTTGCCTTTGTCGGTTTGAACAAAGGTGGCTTAGTAAATCGGGTTAAGATCCTGTCAACTGAGGCTTTTGACTTCATGAGCCGTAAGAGACTCATGAAGGTATTTCTCCCTACAAGTCCTGAGGATCTCGTAGGTGCGTTTTCTCCTGAGGGGTCGTGAGGATTCTTAAGTGCGTTTTTTTTGGTAAGTCGTAAGGATCTTATAAGAGTGTTTTCTCCTTATAAGTTGAGAGGACTTACAAGTGTTGTTCACCAAGCGGGGAAATTTCGCTCCATTGGAGGGAACTTGGTGGGGGAGACGTTTATTTGTGCCCGTGGATTGTATACAAGGGTCAGTATTGAACCACTTGTAGGGCGGTCTGGCAGATGTGATGGCTTAGGAACAGGTTCAGATCCCTGTAGCTTAAGGCTTTTGAATCTTATGAGCCATGAGGGTCTCATAAGAAGGTTCTCCTTACGTGTCGTGAGGATCTCATAAGTGTAATTTCTCCCCAGGAATCGCGGGGATCTGATTGGTGTCAAAAATATAAGTTTACCGCAATCAGAAACGGCGTCGCTTTGCAGCTAGCCGGTGAGTACGGGTCGATCCACAGAGACGGGTAAATTTCTTTTATGTGTTTTAACGAGTTGATTCAAAATGTCGTTTTGGTTGGTTTATAAAAATCTATAAAAACTGGATCTAATTAATCTAATTAAGAGTCTTACTAGGGTTAGGCTTAGGGGAAGTTTTGGAGATTAACGTTTTCTTCACCGCTTTCAATGCCTTCATTTTAGATCTATTAGATGTTAAGATAATTATTAATAAAGTGGATCCAAATCTTTTGGGAAGATGTTTCTTCCTCTAGATTTGTATCCTTCCTTTGTTGATAATTACCCTAACCCCCACGGAAAACGCGCACAACCGACCCTTTATACTACGGTTCATCGTTACCTCGAGGGGTAGGATGCCGTAGGGAGCGGTTGTGCTCGTATGCGTGGAGTTCTAATTCATTAGGTGAAAGTGGTATTGAAAGGGGTGAGAGATCTCATCTCTCAACCCTTTCCCTAAGGCTAACCCTAACAAGCGAGGAGATTACTCGCTCATTAGGGGATGAGAAAACATTTTAATTAAAAGAAACAAAAATAACATACCTTCCTAAGTTGACGGCTCCTTCCAAACAAGAAGAACAGATCTGAATTTATCTCTCAGAAAGTCTGAATTTTATTGATTGAAAAGAGGCATAACATTTTACAGATCTAAAATTACAATTTATAGGAAAATAGGAAACCTAGGGTTACAGATTCTCGCACATGCGCAATTACAGATTTGCCCACGAAAAATCCCAACACCCGCACCGACGCACCAACTCAGAAAGTTTGCGCCGACACGGGCATTAGACGGCCGCGGATCCGCGGCAAATGTTGGCTTGGGCCGCGGATCCGCGGCCCTTTGGTGGTTTTGGGCCGCCATCTTTTCTGGGCCGCATCTTGGTTGTTAGGGCTTCTTAGTTCTTCATAACTTTTCTCTGTTTGGCTTCTGGGTCTTCTCCAGATCTTCAGTGAAAACTTGTTCGTATCTTTTGACCGTTCACTTTGACATTTTGGACCTTGCACTGTTCTTCGTCTAGGCTTGACTAGGATCCGTCTAATTGTTGGTCAAAAGTCCCTTTTTCTGTTGTTTTGTGTCTTTTTCACTGTATTTGCTCCAGAAACCTGTATCCTGTAATATGCAACAAACGTGCGTCAAGAGTACCTGTTTATTTATAAAAAGGATAAGAATAGGGGAATGGAAAATGCAATATTATGGTCTGAACAAATACCCCCAAACTTACCTTTTGCTCGTCCTCGAGCAAACTTATTATTTTATTCACTAAAATCCTAACCACACTTTCGCAGGGAAACATGATTGCACTGAGCATGTGCAACAAGCCGTTAAACCTCTAGGTGTCCCTAGTAGGAGGAGTGTTGTCTCCTGAGGGTTTTCAGCGGATTACACCCATAAAATCCTATCAACTCGGCCCATTGACTTTTGTTTACCAATTAGGTTTTCTAACAAGGAATTCTATTATCTTATACTTGTAAATTATCCACCCACATTCTTCACACTTCCTCATCATCTAACTTAAGATTATATATGTTCTATAGATCTACTTAGCTTTCGGCATTTCTTAAGTCTTCCTTCTAGGGTTCAATCTCTACTTAGGAATTTCTATCACCTCTATTAAAGATATAAGTTCTATCCTTCATTCCTTTCTCTCATCTAAACTCTAATCACATATCCCCACGTGTGTGTAAATATCACCCCTACACTTGGAAATTCAAATCAAGCAATCATACTCTCGTCCATTGTCCAAAGCACTTATTAATTAGTGAATTTTTAAATGAAATTTGCTTACACATCCTTCATGCGACCGTTAATACTTCTTGAGGTACCAACAACCGATTACAAGATGCGTTTGCACTTTTAAGCGTAATTCCTAGTTTTGCAACACCCAAGGCTTTAGCAGTGACTCCCAAACCAGTTGGTCTAAGGAACTAGGTGATAAGGCACCCTTGCTAAGTATTTTTCTATTTTTTACAGCCTTAAGTAATCACAAAAACCAGTGTCCATTTTTTTTTATTCACTTTTTTTCTTTCTTTTATTTTCATTGCACTAAGGACTTTAGACAAGAGCATTTCAAGGTCTCTTCTACTATTCCAAATTTCAAGGTGTGTGATTGTGCAAATTGTAGGGTATATGTTTTCAGAATCTAGATTTAAGCTAGGAACTATTTTTCAAACTTATACTCTAATAAGAACATCAATACTCTTCCCTTGTTTCGACTTAGCCCAAGAAGTGAGCCCAAAATTTGCCTATTTCTAAATAAACTACAAAGGCATATACTTTCTACCGTTAAACTTTAAGGAAGGTTATCTTTAGGGTTTTTAATTTATTACGTCAAAGATCTAGTTGTTCCTAACCAGTTAACCTATCTGTCAAACTTTAGTCAATTAGCCAAAATTGAATACAATAATTTTTATAATTTTTGAAATTTTTCAATTTTTATAGGTTTTCAAATAGGTATGCAAATGCAAAAATATGTACAAATGAATGCGAAGGAAGAAGACGTACCGAGCATAAATACCCCCAAACTTGAACTTGACAGTGTCCTCACTGTCATACTAAACCAAGAGGGTCAAAATACCGGCACTTCCCTGTTTATTTATTTATAATTTTTTTTATTGTTAAGAAAAACAAAACTATATACAAAAAGGCCCTCCCCCAAACTTCATTTAAACTATGTTAGACATTACTGCCAAACTTTGCATCGACCAAACGTCAACACCAACAATTTGAAAAATTTATCAGTAAAGAGTATTGGTTGGTGGAAGAATAAGTTGTGGCGGTCCAAAAAGAATTGGGGAAGATAGAAGTGGTGGTATGGAAGGTGTGGAAACGAATATACATGAGGTGGTGATGCATCAACACGAGAATGTAAATGATCAGCAATCAGTGGAGTGTTGGCATTCTCGTAGCTTATTAAAAGAAATGAGGGTATTTCAACTTCTAAAAGAGGAGGTTGACTCACCACAATACCCCCAAGATGTTCCTGTGTGTCCTCTAGTGACTTGGCATCATCCATCAATTTTGTATGATATTCAATTATGAGGGAACTTATCTCCTCGATGTCCGCCATGGTCCAACCGAAAGTTTGCCGCCTATCTTGTAAGACCATTAAGAGGGCATTCTCTTGCTCGAGGGCTAGAGAAGCCGATATGATAATGGGAAGGGTCTCATTCTCACCTATGTAAGCATATCTAAGGTGAGACGGCAAGGGCGTGAGTTCGAGTTTCAGAGGCGAAAAAATCATTGCGGAATCTACCTCGAACTCAAAGGACTCCAACACAGGTTCGAAATCACTGCAAACAACCGATTCGGATGGCTCGACTGACTCATCCAAAAATTCAAACGACTCATATTCGGGCTGTGAGTCGTCATCATCCAAAAAAGTGAAACATTCATAATCAACATCGGTTGTGTCAACGGTGGTAGGCTCAAGGAGGGACGCATTAGTGGCGTCAAAACTGTTTTCATTAAACAAGAATCTTTCAAGCTCGCAGTCCTCCTGCGTGATTTCGTGAATAGAGCAAACTTCTCGTGTACTAGTTTTTGGTATAAGGGGCAGACTTCCCATCTTATAGATATTGAACTCACTAGACATCTTCCCAAAGGATAGAGTCATGGAGCCATTACGACAGTTTATTACAGCATTAGAAGTGGCCAAAAATGGTTGACCAAGGATCACCGGAATTTGGTTCCGTGGGTTAGCAACAGGTTGTGTATCCATAACAATAAAATCAACGGGGAATATGAACTCCCCGAATTTGATCAACACATCCTCTAGTTGACCCCTTGGATGGGTGATTGATCGATTAGCCATTTGGAGAGTGCAACGAGTGGGTTTCAACTCTCCAACCCCTAATTGTTCGTACACGGAGTAAGGAATCAGGTTAACACTAGACCCAAGATCTAAAAGTGCTCGATTAATTTTCTTATCCCCAATTGTGATTGAAATAGTAGGACAGCCGGGGTCTTTTCGTTTTTGGGGTAAGGTTTGATGGTGGTTAATAGCATTGCTCACTGCACTAGCCACTAGCACTTTCTTGGGTACTTGAGATGCCTTTCTCTTCGAGGTGCACAAGCCCTTTAAGATTTTCGCGTATGAAGGGACTTGTTGGATAGCATCTAAGAGAGGTATATTTATGCTAACCTGCTTAAATATCTCCACAATATTCTCCACTTGTGCATTTGGTTTATTAGGACTCAACCTGTTTGGGAATGGAGCATTCTGAAAATTTGTTGAGTCAAAAGTCTGTGGAGTAGAATGTGGAGTAGGAACGGATCCCAGTGTGGATGTGTTCGTGTTGTGAGAAATGGGTCCGTTCGAGTCAGAAGAAGTAGAGCCGTGTGAAGGGTGGAGAATAGGCTCTAAAGAAAAAGGTGAAGAAGGAAGTGAAGAAAATAGAGAAGGGGAAGAAGACGATGGAGAAAACGAAGAAAAAGAAGAAGAAGGACCACCGGCGGGGATGTTATCATGAGTTCCCACATTATTTTGCAAATCTCTTCCGGATCTCAACGTGGTCACCGCATTTACATTGTGATTGTGATATGCGTTTTGTGTGTGACCGGGATTTGGCAATGGTTGAGATGGAAGCTTTCCCTTTTCTCTCTCGCTCAACGCAGCAGTTAATTGTGCAATTTATGCCTCAATAGATTTGATACTTTGATCGTGTGAGGCATTGTTATTCATTAAAGATTGAACATAACTTTCAAATCTTGCTGCGGATTCAGTAGATTGCTTGAGAAATGCATCTAGACTTTTTTCTAGCGAGATAACCTTATCATCGTTTGGTTGACCAAAATTGTTCGTTTGATTTGCACAAGGTTGTTGTTGGAAAGGTTGCTGGTTTTGTAAAGGTGCTTGTTGTTGTTGTGGAGGAGGAGGTCTTTGATTATTATTTCCTTGGACTTGTTGATTTTGGTTCCAAGCGAAATTTGGGTGACTCCTCCACCCCTGATTGTATGTCGAAGAGTATGGATCGTTTCTTTGTCATTGCTGAAATACAGCATTGACTTGATCCTGTCCTTGAATAGGTGCATTATAAGGACACTCTTCGGTTAGATGTGATGGATTAGAACAACAAGCACAAACAGTTCGTGTGGGTAGAGTAAGGGCAGGAGAAGACGATGAGATTTTGGTCTCAATGGCTTCTAGCTTTTTCATAAGTGAGGCCATCTCGGCCTTCATAGCAATCAACATATCTATTTGATGTATGCCTGCCCTAGATTGACCAACAGAAGAAGATGCTGTGGTCTTGGTACTCTCCCACTGAATTGTTTGCTCACTAAGATCCTCAAGAAACTGCCATGCTTCGTCACTAGACTTGGAGAGAAAATGACCTTGACATATTGTTTCTAGCAACTGCTTCGTTGCCGAGTTCAATCCCTCGTATAATGTTTGGCAAAGTTGCCAACTTTCGATCCCATGATGAGGGCATTGAACAAGTAGGTCTTTAAATCTCTCGAAACACTTCCAAAATGGTTCGGAAGGAAGCTGTGAAAATTGTATAATCTCATTACGGATTCTAGCAGTTTTGTGATGAGGATAGAACTTTTTCAGAAAAGCTCTCACAAACTCGTCCCAATTTCTAATGGAATGTGATGCGGTGCTATATAGCCACTTCTCGGCTAGGTCACATAAGGTAAAAGGAATGACCCTTAGCCTTATAGCGTCATCACTTAATTGGGTCGTTTTCATCATAGCGCAAACGTTTTGGAATTTATTGATAAAGATATATGCATCTTCAGATTCCAAACCATGAAATTTTGGTAGTATATTGATGAAATGTGGTTTTATTTCAAAGTTGTCCCCATTTGCCGGTGGGGGTGAAAGACAAGTAGGTAAAGAAGTGCGGATGGGGTAAAAGAGATCCTGGAGCGCAACTCGTGCGGGCGCTACAGCAGGCGGAAGATTCGGGTTGTTCACACCTAACGCAGGTGGAATCATTCCCGTCGGTAAGGTATCGTTGGGGTCGTGTCCCGACATACCTTCGAAAGAAGAATTTAAAGGTGGAGGTAAGGAAATGGACGGAATGTCGACGAAGGGTTCGTCGAAGGGTTCGTCGGTCGGTACCAACGAAACACGGACTAGTCGGGCGTTAGTATCCCTAGTCCAAAGTGACATACACTAAAGGAGTAGTGTAGTCAGAAAAAAAAAGAAAAACAGAATGTGGGGGTAAGATAACGTCAGTGAAGGGAAGTGGTGGAAGTGAGTTGCAAGTTTTCTTAGCGACAAGTTGCAAGTTTTGAAAAGATTTTTTTTCTTTTTTTTTTCTTTTATTTATGTGAGAGTTTTGCAAAAAGGTTTTAGGAAAGGGACTCGTGACACCAATGTATCAACCACACATACACAATCAGGCCTAGATCTAGGGTCGCCTAGGTCTGCTAGACAGCTCCTAAGTAGGGCTAGAAATAGGACCTCAAACCGCCTCTTCACGGACAAGTACGGCCAGGTAAGTGGGAAGGAACCACCACTACAGTGGGCCTAATTAATAACCACTAGCCTAGACACCGCAATGTCGGTTAGGATAAACGGCCGATACCTATACTAGTCCTTTTCCTATTGAGCTCGATATCCTTAGGTCTGAGTCTAGTCTTTTTTAATTAATTTTGGTCAATGCACATGCTTTAGGTGTTTTCTGGGGTCCTGGGAAGGGTGGTGAAATCCCCACCCAATCTGAGTTTGGTCAATTAGCCCCTTAGAGTCCGGTTAAATTATGCAAAACAATAAAATTTCACTTGCAATCAATTTTTAGCGCGGCGCAAAGAAACCTGCAGAAAATTTGTTATTTAGAAGGGGGATAAAGATTTTTTTAGCGCAAAGAAACCTGCAGAAAATTTTTACAGTGGAGATATGGAGGTTGCAGAGGGGAAGAAAAGAGAGCAAACCGTGCAAAAATGATGCGCTGACGTGGCAGGCAGAGCGCGGATCCGCGGCAAGAGGCCTCTTTTGCGGCGGAAGCGCGGCGGGGAAGTGGGATTAGCCTCTGGAAATTTTTGTACTGTTCTGTACTTACACTTCCTCTCTGTTCTTATGCTCCTTTTTCTGTTTTGACCTTCTGTGAAACTCCAGATCCGCGATGCTTTGCTGTTCCTGCATGATTCAAACGAGAAACCCTTCAAACAGATCAAAGTTGATAATTTTTTGTATTTTTTTATATTTTCAGATTTTTATAATTTTTTTTTTAAAAATTTATATCAACCCGAAAATTCACAAAAAGAAAATTACGCCATCCCCGGCAACGGCGCCATTTGATTGGTGTCAAAAATATAAGTTTACCGCAATCAGAAACGGCGTCGCTTTGCAGCTAGCCGGTGAGTACGGGTCGATCCACAGAGACGGGTAAATTTCTTTTATGTGTTTTAACGAGTTGATTCAAAATGTCGTTTTGGTTGGTTTATAAAAATCTATAAAAACTGGATCTAATTAATCTAATTAAGAGTCTTGCTAGGGTTAGGCTTAGGGGAAATTTTGGAGATTAACGTTTTCTTCACCGCTTTCAATGCCTTCATTTTAGATCTATTAGATGTTAAGATAATTATTAATAAAGTGGATCCAAATCTTTTGGGAAGATGTTTCTTCCTCTAGATTTGTATCCTTCCTTTGTTGATAATTACCCTAACCCCCACGGAAAACGCGCGCAACCGGCCTTTTATACTACGGTTCATCGTTACCTCGAGGGGTAGGATGCCGTAGGAAGTGGTTGTGCTCGTATGCGTGGAGTTCTAATTCATTAGGTGAAAGTGGCATTGAAAGGGGTGAGAGATCTCATCTCTCAACCCTTTCCCTAAGACTAACCCTAACAAGCGAGGAGATTACTCGCTCATTAGGGGATGAGAAAACATTTTAATTAAAAGAAACAGAAATAACATACCTTCCTAAGTTGACGGCTCCCTCCAAACAAGAAGAACATATATGAATTTATCTCTCAGAAAGTCTGAATTTTATTGATTGAAAAGAGGCATAACATTTTACAGATCTAAAATTACAATTTATAGGAAAATAGGAAACCTAGGGTTACAGATTCTCGCACATGCGCAATTACAGATTTGCCCACGAAAAATCCCAACACCCGCACCGACGCACCAACTCAGAAAGTTTGGCCGACACGGGCATTAGACGGCCGCGGATCCGCGGCAAATGTTGGCTTGGGCCGCGGATCCACGGCCCTTTGGTGGTCTTGGGCCGCCATCTTTTCTGGGCCGCATCTTGGTTGTTAGGGCTTCTTAGTTCTTCATAACTTTTCTCTGTTTGGCTTCTGGGTCTTCTCCAGATCTTCAGTGAAAACTTGTTCGTATCTTTTGACCGTTCACTTTGACATTTTGGACCTTGCACTGTTCTTCGTCTAGGCTTGACTAGGATCCGTCTAATTGTTGGTCAAAGTCCCTTTTTCTGTTGTTTTGTGTCTTTTTCACTGTATTTGCTCCAGAAACCTGTATCCTGTAATATGCAACAAACGTGCGTCAAGAGTACCTGTTTATTTATAAAAAGGATAAGAATAGGGGAATGGAAAATGCAATATTATGGTCTGAACAGGATCCCTAAATGTGTTGCTCCCTTATGAGTCGTAAGGATCTCACGCAGGTATTTTCTCCTTACAAGGCCGAGAGGACCTTGCAAGTGTCTTTTAACGAGATTGCGCCCTTTCGGGTTTTCACAAACTCGCCGGTAGCCCTGCTGTTTTTACTCATGGAGCCCTTTCGGGTTTTCATTCGTGCCAATTTCGCGTATGGACGTACTGTTTTTTTTTGCGTCAGCCCTAGGATGCTGCGGTTTGTAGTAGTTTACAGACGTTTCGGTCGGTCGTTAGTTTTAGGACATTTCGGTACGTTTGTTCATCCTTTATGCACGTGTATTTGTCACGTGACAGGATACACAACGATAAAGTAGGATACACCCATTTAGGGTGTGATTTGGTTTGGTTGGGGTGTTTTGTGATCCATCCCTACCGCGACTTCTTCCACTTGACGTCGACGCCTGCCTTTTTCGAATATGACCATTTCGCGTTCTTAATCATCCTTGCTCTTCTGACGGGCTTCGTTCAGCAGCAGGTCAATCATCTCGTCAGACGGTTCCAAGGGTTTTGGCTTCGATCCTGCCCCCAGCTTCCTTATGCCATCTTCTAATGCCGAGTGAGCTTTTTTGTTAATTTGCGATGAATGAGAGATTATGTAGCAACTTGCCAGATCATCCTCAGATTCTTCTGACGAGTCATCTCCGTCATTATTGTCGTTATTTCCGCTCTCAAGGATATTGTTGAGAAATTCTCGGAGTGTGACTGGGGTTCGCGCCTTTTGGTTGTATTCCTCCAGCGCGTCAATATGTTTTTGCAGGCCCGTGCACTTGTTGTCATGCTGCACGGGCTTTTTGGTCATCTTCTTCTTCTTTGAAGGCTTTGACGACTGGGTATGGGCATTTTGACTATCGCTACCAATTCTCGGCGTCGGGCGCGATTTCCGCATTCCCTCAATGACCTCGGGTTCCAGCGGACTTTTCCACTTAATCGCCGGCATTCCCTCAATGACCTCGGGTTCCAGCGGACTTTTCCACTTAATCGCCGGGCATGTTTGGAGATCTTTCGACATTTTTTTAGTTTTTTCCGAAAGAACAATTTCCCATGGAGCTTCTCCTATAAAAGAGCATGATGCCCCCGGCGTGTCCATTTTTTTCTGAGCATGTGGTTGTGGCGGGTTCACCTTCCAGTTGTCAGACAACGCGAATTTTCCCTGTTGGTATTGGTCCTCAATCCAGCCTTTGAAGACGTAGCAATCTTCGAGTGGGTGACCCATTACTCTGAGATAGGGACAATAGTTAGGATGGTTAACGTTGCCCGGTTGCAACGGATGTCTTGGATCTGGCAGAGTGATGAGCCCGTTGCGTACTGCCAGTTCGACCAATCTCCTTGTTTTATCCTTGAGAAATGAGTAAGGACGTTTCAACTTCTCATCGAGGGATCGCAGCTTGTTGCTTTGACGAACAAACGGTCTCGGGTTACTCGGCTGTTGCTGAGCGTTGGCGACAAAGGTCGCTTTCCCTTTGCTTTTTTCATTCCGAAAATCCACTTTTGAAAGGAAAGGCCTATAGCCCATCTGGTCCATTTGGGCCAGCTTGTCAATCAAGGCATGGAAGATGTTCGGCTTGAAGAACATCATGAATTGGGAGATAGTCGACTGAGGGTCAAGGGTCCACATGAACATGCCTACGGCAGGAGCTTCTTCTATGCGTTGTTCGCATCTTGACCATAGGTTCCGCCACCGAATTGCATACTACACCCATGTCTCTCCTGGCTTCACTCTGGCGTTAATCAATGCCGTGATCGGGGTGCGTTTGCTGGCGCTTGCGAACCGCTGAGTGAACAGCAACTCCATCTCTGTAAACGTTTTGACGGAGTCGTCGGGAAGCTTCGAATACCATTCAAAAGCTGTCTCAGCTAAGTTGCCGACGAATTGGCGAAGAAGTAGCTTATCGTCACCTCTAGTGTTGCCACACAGAGCCCTGAACTGAGCGACATGTTGATGGGGATTGCCTGTCCCCTTGTATACGTGGAACTTAGGAATCATGTATCCTGACGGGTACTTAATCTGATCGTACCATCCTGGATATGGTCGCCCAGTTCTGACGACTTGGCCAGCTGCTTCATTTTCCTGGTGAGCTCGTATCTGTTGAGTGATATAGTCATCCAGGACGGCTTTGGAGATCGTCTCCTCTTTGGCTGCTGATAGAGCCGAAAGAGGGTTCGATGTCTCCCCTTTGTCGTCTTCAAGGATAATCGGGGGGTCTCCAACTGGAGGATTCGGCTGTATCATCATCCCGACCATATCTTGGAATAAAAGAACCATTTGTTTTATGTTGGCCGCTTGTTCCGCGGCCTCCTTGTCTTTCCTCTCGAGCATTCTTCGGAGAAATTCGGCATCAATTTCCTGCTCCTGATGCTGCTCCGATGATGTTTCTGGTCTTTTTTTGGCCCAGTGAGTGCGGCCATCTTCGTCAGCATCTCTTGGAGCTTTTGTTGTTGTTGCTCCTGAGCCTTTGTTACGGATCGGGTGAGTGGTCGGTGACCCGTAGAAGCATAGCTTTCCTCTTTTCCGGTAGCCATATAAACAGTGTGCACCACCATTCCCCTAGACTTGGGGCGTTTGGGTTCAGTGCCTTTGAGCTTCGTCGCAGACACGGGAATCATCTCCGGCCTTCTTCTTATGTGTGCGGTCGAAGTTGAGGGGGCCGTTGCAGCGGGCACCCAAGTAGACGACACCTTTTGCGGTATGACGGGGTGGTCCTTATCTTGCCGAATCTTCATCTTTTTTGGTTGGCGAGAGTAGTCTTGGTTAATCACAGAGTCTTGGACCCTTCGCTAGACCCTGTGAATTTTTTAGGACAGCCGCTGAGGGGGCTGTTCTGGCTTTGTCTTTGTAGCATTCTCCACAGGTAGAGGAGATCTTTTCAGCACGGCGGTTGGAGAGTTCTTGCGGACCCTCCTAAGTGGTTCAAAGTTGTTCCCAGTTGGAACAACAGTGTCGACTTCCACCATTGGAACCGCCAGGGTAAGTCCAGAAGGGGAATTGCCCCCATCTTTCCTCACTCGGTGCCAGTGGCGACGACGAGCATGTCGAGCAGACGGTATTGGCTCAGCTATGGGGGTGGCTTCATCATGCCCCCTGCTCTGGTGAAGGGTTTCTGCCGGTGCCAGCCTTTTGAAGACTGACGTCCGCTGAGAAGAAGCGCCCAACCTGTCGAAGATTGACCCTTGGGCAAGGGAAGAAACTTTGGTGATCTCTCCTGAAGCGAGAGTTGGAGCGGACAGTCTAGCGAAGACCAATCCCTTAGCAGGAGAAGTCTCTCTGATGACTTCATTTACTGGAGTAGGGATGGCTATCAATTTCGGGATAACACCTTCAGGTATTGCGGGCTTTTTCACGGGCCTATTGGAGATTTGGCCCAGTCTGTTGAAAACCGAGGCACTGGATTTGGGCGACCCGTTGAGAGGGGCCACGGTAGTGGTAAGCCGATAAAAGACCGACTTCTTCGGAGCTTCTTGCGACGACAGTGGGGCGTTGAAGCTTATGGGTAGGAGCATGGTTCCAAAGAACAACCCAGTGGTGACTTGCGTCACCTGTTCCAGTGGCATCGTAAAAACGGAGGCCGCTTGAGGCCCATAGGTCACTCCTCCTGCGAGGACGGAGCGGGAGTTGTTGCAATTGTTGCAGTTGGTGCAGTTGATAGCCATTGATCTGCACGGGAGCAAGACACCAAATCTTAGTATCTCGAATCCAGGGGCAACCACATTAAACCGCGATTCGTTCGCGAACACGACACACGAAGTGTGGAGTGGATAGAGGAAAAAGTCCCACCGAGCGTGCCAGAATCTGTTTACCACCGAAAGACGCGACCGGGACGTTGGGACGTCTGGCCTGAATTTAGGGGCAGATGCTATTTGGTGCTATCCGTCCACCTCTCCGAAGATGCTTAGTTGATTTATGACACCATGTATCGAAGGTTTAAACGGATGCAGCCGATGTAGCAGACTTCGTCAGATTCCCCCTCATTGAGGGGTTTTTGATTGTGGGGATGCTATTCCCTGCAGGCGCAAGCCCCTGCGGTTAATTACGCTACCGCATCGCGGTAACCACTTTCTCCTTCTCCAGATGGTCACTTCGTGTCGTGTGTGTTTGTTTTGTTTTTGGTTGCCTGTGGATTGTATACGGAGACTAATTTATGTTGTCGCCCGTAGGGCGTGGATTAGTCCAAATCCGTATTTTCTTAGATTTGGTTTTGAGATGGGATTAAGGATCGTTAATTTCATTTGAGACTAAGATTAACTTAAACGTTTGTTAAGGATACGTTAGTCTAATTTTAGACTAAGATCTACTTAACAGGATCATTTAGATCCAACAAAAGAGCATTTGGGCTCTATTGTTTTAGTTTAGGGACATTGCGGTCCATAAGTGTAAGGACATCATAGTCCATAGAGTTTAAAGACATCATAGTCCATAAAAGTTTAAGGACAGCAAGTCCATTTTAAAGACGTCATAGTCTGTGGGGGGTTTTGGTTCAACCATTTAAGGATGCGCCAAAAGTTATTGGTTATTAGGACCCTCCATCTCTCTGAAGACATTAAAGAATTACAACGACATATATCAGAGGTATGAAGAGATATACCCTTGAACCAATGTTGGTTGGGAGATCTGTAGTCAAGTTTGAGACAAAGATCAGTTAAAAAGATTTATGAGCATATAGGCTCAATTAATCTGAATTAGAGGCCTGTGGCCAACTTGGCTCAGCCCACTCAGTCAAAATGTTGGACATTTAATTAGGCTCAGTCTCTTTTCATTTAACAATGCTGAGCATCGGTTTTGGGTTCTGATAACCTTTTTGTCTTTTATTGAGTTTTGAGCACTCATTAAGGCTCTGGGGCTTTATTTAAAGAACAGTTTATGTTCCCTCAGCGCACACGTGAGGAGCACGTGGTGCGCTTGGCGCTGAGCGCCAGACTTAGAGCACTAAGATGCTTCCTATGAGATAGTGCACACGTGAGGAACACGTGGCACGCTTGGCGCTGAGCACCAGTCAATGAGTGCAGAGCGGTCTTTATGAAATAGCGCACACGTGAGGAGCACGTGGCGCGCTTAGCGCTGATCGCCAGATTTGGGTACAGAGTACTTCTTGTGAAGTAGCGCACACGTGAGGAACACGTGGCGCGCTTGGCGCTGATCGCCAGATAATGAGTACAGAGCACTTCTTGTGAAATAGCGTACACGTGAGGAGCATGTGGTGCGCTTAGTGCTGAGCACCAACCTTGGAGCGCTGGGCGCTTCTTTAAATTGGAGCACTAGGAGCGCTCCGGCGTTGTGCACCAGTCTTGGAGTGCTAAAGCTCTTTTAGGCAGATTTGATCAGTTCTGCGTTCTGAGAGTTAAACTCTCGTTTATAAAAGACTTTGTCTCATGGATCTGAGAACTATGTTCTTCTCTTTTTTATGAGATACTATGATCTCTTTTTTTGTGAAAGACTTCGTCTTTATTTTATAGATCTATGATCTGAGGAGAATTAAATTTTTCTCCCTCCCTTTTTATGATGAGATGTTCCAATCTCTTTTTATGAAAGACATCTGTCTTATAGATCTATGATCTAGAAAGAGAACTAAGTTCTTCTTCCCTTTGATGAGATGATTTGATATCTCTGTTTTATTTACCTTGAAGAAATTCTTCTTCCGAGAGCTTGCTCTTCTCTTTGAAATTTCTCAAAGTTTGTAGGAGGTTCCTCCGTGTCAGACTTGAAGTCTTGGGTCCTTTATATAGGGGAGGCTGATTTGTTGAATCAGTTGAAGAGATATTTTCTTTAATTGATTTGGGAATGTTTCCCACCGTTGGATCTTTGAACCAAGGGCTTCTGTTTTATAGAAAACGATCTTCTTGTTTTTAAGAAGATTGGGAAAATCTTTTCCCATACAGCACTTATTCTGTGTCTTGGTGATTTTTAATCACCATTGGATCTTTAATCCAACGGTTCTCTAATTTTCAGAGGTAATTTGATGATTTTTAGTCATCTTTGTTGGATCTTTGATCCAAGGGTGAGGAACATTTAGTTCCAGCGCTAGCGCTCTTGTGCTTTGCACGTGAGCGCTGTATCAAAGTCTTTGACTCTTGGTGCTAGCGCGTTTAGCGCTAGCGCTCTCGTGCTTTGCACGTGAGCGCTGCATCAGAGTCTTTGACTTTTAGCGATGGCGCTGCTAGCACGAGAGCTCTCGTGCTTTGCACGTGAGCGCTGCGTTAGAGTCTTTGACTCTTAGCGCTGGCGCTGCTAGCGCTAGCACTTTTATGAAGCGCTGCTTCATTTTCAAATTTCAAAATTTGAACAGAGCTTTGCTCTGATTGGCAGAAACACTTGTGACTTCTTTAGTTTTTAGATATGTGTTTCACTGTAATATAAGTTCCAAATTTTGAGAAGTTATAGGTATATGAATAAAGTAGAGAACAATATGTTGTAAGTATCAGGATTCTTCAAGGTGATCGAAAATGTAGATACTTGTGCTAGGTATTCCGTTGATAGTAATGGTTTTGAGAACTTGCTTCTTTTTCAGGTTACTCATATGTGGATACACTCTTAGATGAGTAATGCTTCTTGGCCTCATTCCACTTGGTTGACATGCACTCGAGACAGATACATGATTTGAATCTGGTTCCAATTAAATTAGTTCCTCTGTTTGTATATTGTATATAGAATGGTTCATATCTTAACGATGTTAAGGTATATGGAGTTGTTCGGCTTATGCTTAAAACCAGACTCTGGACAAACTCAAGGCACGTTTTAGTAATGGCAGTCTATGGGTTATCCCGGGCTTTGACGATGGTTAACTTTCTACCATCAGGAAGATCAATGGTTTTATTGTTCTTGACCCGCCACAGTTTTAGTAAAATGGATTCTTTTCAGAAAACATTAGTGGGAGTATGGTAGAACTGGAAGTGATTCCAGAACCACAAACGATTATTAAAAATTTAATAGAACCTGAGAATTCAATTGGATTCGACATTCCATTAGCCACTTCGCAGATTTGGTGGGTAACCTCAGGCACCCGAGAGGTACTTCGATCTTCTCAGAGACGGGGACAGGGAGGTTCTTGTTTACCCAGACTTTCCATTGCTGCTGTTCTAGACTATGAGACCCGGCAGGAGGATGAGTATAACGTCATTTTGAACTAGATTTAGAAGTGCACGTGTATATGACTCTGCCAGAGGGTTATTGTAGTCAATGGGAGCAGCGGAAGCGCAGTGGGCAAGTAGCTTATGTCTATTTATAGACTAAAGCTGGTATAGCGGAGATAGATCGTCTATTTTTGATGTAACAGTCATAGGCCTTGACTTCATCAGAATAGAAGATGGATCTGGTAAGAATGTAGTAGGGTGTGATGTCCTGGTACTTGAATGACATGCGCTTTATAGGAAGTGAAATTCCTATACTATGATCGGTTATACTGTGGTTGTCACACAGTTGTTTCTCCATATAAGATCTGGATAAAATATCAGGGTTTCTGGTCACTAGATCTATGATTTTAGATCTAGATTTGGGAAGTGTCCAAATTTGGATACTTGATACTATTCTAAAGTGTTTTAGAATGGACGACTCCTGGCATGGCGGTGTACCTGCAAGTGATGGAGTCACCCTTTCTACAGAGATATCTTCTAGACTGATGAGGAGACGGATTTGCATGATTGGCATATCACTTGGTTAGGCAATTGAGTTAATCATGAAATGTCAAGTACCACACTAGATATTGCTTTTGCACTAGCTGCAATAAGCATATATATTAATCCAATCCTGGAGAAACATTGGGAAGCAGTTATGAACATAAGTGAATGTTCTTGGTATATGGTAACAGCAGCCTCCTTCGGGAGACGGTTATCATTTCAGGCTTCCAAGATGACCTGGATGACAGAGTGGCTGTCGGAGTTATAGTTTTCCCTCTTTTGAAGGACAGTATGTTGGACAGGTGGTCTAAGCGGATACTGTGGATGGCATGGCGCTTGATACTGATTAAATTCAGCAGATGATACAATCTAAGAAGTTTGTTGGATTTGGAGTTCATTTGTGAACTAGGTCCCATCAGATATCCAGACAAATTCTAAGACAGGGATTGCTCATTTCGGGAGATGGTATCCTCCGCGAAGTTGAGATATAGAGAGATACAGAAAGAAGCACTGGAGCCGATCCACTCACTGAGGTTATTTCTCGAACACAATAGTTTCACAAACGAGTTTTGCGAAACTGAGTAGTAGAGAAGTTGGGTGTTCGGTATCACACGGGCTGTGAGTATGCGACACTACAATAATTAGCCTTAAGTGCAAGTGGGAGATTGTTGGTGATAGTGCTCTCAAGTCAATTATTGAATCGCAGGCACACGATTGTGATGATTGAGGGAGGACCTATACCGGTAGAACAGTCTTACTCAAGATGATAGTATGTTATCTAGTTTGTCTTTATCATCATGCACATGCTTCAGGTGGTATTACAGATCACTATTATATGTTGATAGAGCCCATAGGATTCTTGCTTAACTACCAGCATTATGATGGCGATCATATATGTGAGAGCTGGATGGTCTATAAGCATATCCTTAAATGTCTCTAGTCGTGGGAGTTTCGAGACTGGGCATCGATACTCCAGAGTAGACTAATGTATACTCATCGAGACCCCAACGAGGGGCGGTGGTCAGGTCTCACAAGCCATTGGTGTTAGTTTGTTCACCTAAGATAGTATACATGTGCTCATTGGGTTATGAGTACACTGGACGGACTCGCCGGGAACCTGCTATAGGGTATTATACCTATTGTCAGATGGCAGTTCCCAGGTAACATGTGTACAGGTTAGTCTGTCGACCTGAGATCGTCATTTGTCTCGTGTGAGTTCCCACCGTGCTTTGATTACTACCCCACCACGGCTCAAAGGAGTCATGCTAACAGGTTTTAGTTGGGTATAGTCCCGAGCCACATGGAGGCAGTGGGCGGATCGTCGGGGATTCGTCTCTCCCGGTGTTGGGGGTTGATGTCGCGTTGTGCACGGGTGGCTGTTTATCGCCAGAAACCGGGAAGACGGGCTGTCTTTCCTGAATCTGGGGGCAGATGCTAATTGGTGCTATCCGTCCACCTCTCCAAAGATACCAAGTTGATTTATGGCACCGTGTATCGGAGATTTGAACGGATGCGGCCGATGTAGCGGACTTCGTCAGATTCCCCCTCGTTCGAGGGGTTTTTGATTGTGGGGACACTCTTCCCTGCAGGCGCAAGCCCCTGCAGTTAATTACGCTACCGCATCGCGGTAACAACTTTCTCCTTCTCCAGATGGTCACTTCGTGTCGTGGGTGTTTGTTTTGTGTTGTGGTTGCCCTTGGATTGTATACGGAGACTAATTTATGTTGTCGCCTGTAGGGTGTGGATTAGTCCAAATCCGTATCTTTTTAGATTTGGGTTTTGGTTTGGGTTTAAGGATACGTTAGTCTCATTTGAGACTAAGATCAACTTAAACGTTTATTAAGGATACGTTAGTCTAATTTTAGACTAAGATCAACTTAACGGGATCGTTTAGATCCAACAACAGAGCATTTGGACTCTATTGTTTAGTTTAGGGACATTGCGGTCGATTACCAGTTTAAGGACATGGTGGTCCAAGGTTAAGCATATCATAGTCCGTGGGTTTAAAGGGACCCCACAGTCCAAGGTTAAGGACATCATAGTCCGTGGGTTTAAAGGGACCCCACAATCCGAGGTTAAGGACGTCGTAGTCCATGGGTTTAAAGGGACCCGACAGTCCGGTTTAAAGACATCATAGTCTGTGAGTTTAAGGACCCCACAGTCCAGGTTAAGGACATCGTAGTCCATGAGTTTAAGGACCCCACAGTCTAGGTTAAGGACATCGTAGTCCATGGGTTTAAAGGGACCCCACAGTCCAGGTTAAGGACATCGTAGTCCATGAGTTTAAGGACCCCACAGTCCGGTTTAAAGACATCATAGTCTGTGGAATGTATGGCTGTCGGGACCCGTCACCTCTCTGAAGACGTTGAAGGATTACAACGACAAATATCAGAGGAGTTCAAAGATGTACCCTTGAACCAATTTTGGTTGGGAGATCTATAGTCCAATTTGGGACTAAAGTCTGTTAAAAGGTTTATGAGCATATGGGCTCAGTTGATATGAGTTGAGGACTTACTGCCACGTTCCAAAAGTACGGAATATGACCGGCACTTAAACTACGAAACGTTTCAAGGCGTACGTAATCTAAGTAAGCCGAAAACCTAGAAATCCAAACCAAGAAAAGTAGTGGAGTGAAGGAAAACCAACTAAAAGCAAGTAGTTTTAATAGCATAAGCCGAATTATGCGTTTTAAAAAAAACATCAAGTATTTTCTGAAAATTTCGGCAGAGTCTTTTTTGTAAATACTGGCACCCAAATGGGATACAGCATGAATAGTATACGAAATCAATAAAAAGGCATCCCCAAGCGGGAGCTAGCTCTTCGTCAATCGACGGTTACAACCACACAAGCAATATAATATACAACGCCAAGGGCGAGAATCAAAACTCAAAAGGAAACTCAAAATAGCAAGAAAATCCATAGGAATACAACGCGCGACTTTAAGGTCGAAAGAATAAACATTACTGGTCTCTATCTCTAAAATAAATACATGTTTGGTTGATGGAATTTACTAGATACAACTGAATAATATATACAAGGTTTAATGATGGGTACGATACAAATAAACCCACCTACTAACAAGTCACCCGGAATGGAAATAGTGCCAGCAAGCCGTAATGAAACCTGTACGGCAAAACCTGCAAGAAACTGGGGCACAAGGGGGTGAGTTGCCAACTCGTGAGTAGAAAAACATCTACGAACAGAAATCGCATGTATGACGCAAGCCTAGGTCATACGATCATAATATATAATCCTCAAATATAAAACCTGGAGCCTATAACAATGGCTAGGGTAAATATCTAACCCAAGTGTAATCCCATGTGCCCGTGTCAGTGCCTCAGGTAGCAATATATCATATGGATGCGGTATGAATGCATGAAAACAGAATACATGAAACTGAAGAAACCGCTTTCATAACTTAGTGAGATTTTTGTATATTTAAAATGAGGTATCATAATGAAATCAGCATAAACAGTGTCTAGCATCGACACTAAACAAGTATCCAAATATCTCGATATCTCTGTGTCCCAATCTCTGTACCTCAATATCTCAAATATCTCTGTATGTCTCAATCTCACTATCTAGGGCGCCGTCAGTCCAGACCGGCCCTTAATATCCATCTCAAGACCACGACGGTATTCTCCGGATATCCGACGCGTCGGATAAAATCACCGGTAGGTAGTGCTCCCCTGCCAGGCTCACATCGTCATCATCACGCGCTTCTTGCCCCGGGGTACCTTACCGGGTCCACCATGTACCTGAAACGGTTCATCCAACTCCTCGAATCGGGTCTCGAAATCCATCAGCAAACTCATGGTGGACGACTCATACATCATGGGAAAACCGCACTTTTCTTTTAAAAAGAGAGAAAGAAGTTTATAAGTGTTTTTGCGGTTTCCCCCAAATCCAGGAAATCTCATGAAAATCCGAATCCAAATCCTCAATAGCATGTAAACAGTGAATATAGACATAAAATCCATGAATGCGGCATATCAATGAATAATAACATGCATGAAGTAGAAAGTAATAACAACAATGTCTAAACTAGCATATAAGGCAAGTACACTAATATCATGTCTAAACTACTATCTAACAACCTATGTCAAATGAAATAGTATTTTCTAAAGTGTTCGTGACATGGCAATTACCGATGAAGATGTGTGTGAGCCGGCAAGTAAGTGTACGTGGTGCATACGCGTCATCGGTAATGGTGCTGGTGTCCTAACAGCATGATATCAACAATAGAATATGAATCATAATGTAAACAGGCGATGCGGAGCGAACAACAATAATGAGCGGGAGCTGAATACTAGACACAACGACAACTAATATGGCTAACAACTATACTAAACCATAGGGCTAAGCTATCAAGCTAAACTAAAGGTAAGAAAGCCGCCTAACGTCTGAGTTGATACACACACACACATACACATATATTAGTCGGCGATCCCGCCTCGATAATATCACATCCGATACCATATCTATAATCAGACATTTCCAAGTCAAGAGTGTGGATCAAACATCAATATATAGCTCGTACGTAAATCCGTCGTACGGCATCCCCAAATCTGGGTACAGGTCAGTATCACATTCATCAAATTAATAATTTGGTATCCTCTTTATCAAAGATCATAATCCGGGGTACTGATTTACGTCTAGTACAATACTAATATCATTAATCTAATCGTGATCTGACTACTGATCGACAGTCTCGTACAAACCGATATCATCAGCACATATCATCATAAAGAAGTATACATCGCCCAATACGGCCTATCATAAACATCCTAACATATCATATCTCATAACACGATCACATGTCGATCGTTTCATTATTATCACTATTCACATGGTATCGTCGTCCAAGGATCTGCTATTGTTAGTTATATGTATGCCCTAGAGGCCATTACTATACATAGGATGTATATTGTAGTGGATGCTGGGACATATATAGGGAGGACTTTCTTGCTCGACATGATAGTATGCTATCTGGTTGATCTTTACCTTAACGTGTATGCTGATTGTCTCTCTGTTACATATTGGTAAAGCCCTTAGGATCTGTACTTGACTACCTGGACTATGATGCGGATCATACTAGTGGGTACATGGTAGTCCATAAGTACATCCTTCAAAGTCCCTAGTCGTGGGTGTATCGAGACGGGGCATCGATATACCAGAGTAGACTAGCGTATACCTTCTCGACCCATGCAGATGGGCGATGGATGATCCCATATCCATCGGTGTTTGACATCAGAGGAGATATACGGGTGCTCAGTAGAGACTGGGTACACTGGACGGACTCGCCGAGAACTCACAGATGGTATTATACCTCACGTCAGATGGCAGTTCTCTGGTGACACTGGTACAGAGTAGTCTGTTGACCCGAGATCGTCATAGAGTCTTGTGTGGTTCCCACTGTGCTTTGATTTCCATCTTACCACGTCTAAGAGGGCGTGCAAAACGGTGGTTTTTGGGTACAGTCCCGAGTCACATGGAGGCAATGAGCGATAGGAGGGGATTCGTCTCTCCCGGTATATGGGGGTTGATGTTGCGCTGTGTTCGATTGGCTATAACAGGAAATCCCTGGCCAGGGTTGCTGAGATTTACTGGTAAGTGTTACCAGTAATTTCTCGAACAGTTATAGGCCTCATATCGACACGACTTATTGAGCTATTGGGGTCTGACGTTTACCACCCCTAGGCGAGATATGCGACATATCAGACGATCAGACCGGACTGTACGGTAGTGTTACTGGTCGGATTCACTGGAGTGTGAGCGGGCTTGCTCGTCGATCTTCAGATCGCTCAATACCCGGGTGGCCGTTACGTTTAGCAGACCGCTTGCGGCTTGTGGATGTTTGATATGATCATCATCTGCTACCGGCGTATTGACGAGTCTTTAGAGTCCTACACAGAGGTTTCCTGGCTCAAGCGAAACGAAATAGGAGCGCATATGAGATATGTGCGGGACCGAGAATGATGCGTGTATGTGATACCGCATTCCATTCTCGCGATGTGACATTGATCGGTTATATGCGATATAGCCGGGTTATCGGATCAAGTATTGATTCGATAAGATGTTACTAATGATACCAGTCGGTTATGTGCGCATGACCGGATCATTGAATCAAGTGTTGATTTAATGATTTAATGTATAATTATATATTTGATATATTACTTTGCATTAACTAGTATCGGTTCACTTTAGACGGATTTTCTCACTTGGTTTATGCACATTGTATATGTGATATACATTTGTACATTTGCGTGTATCATGTTTGATGATACATGATTGTTTAAGTGTACGTTAAGAATAAACCATGGTTATTTTTATGATTAGGGTTTTATTTCCTTTTCTTATTTATTTATCTATTTATTTATTTAGGAAATAATTAGAAAAGGCATAAGAAGAAAATGGTGGCTATTTTTGTTTCATATTGAAGCTTCTTGAAGACTTTGACCTAGTGACCATTTTGTTCTTATCCTTAACCCTAACCATTCCATTAACCATGGTCTTTTCTCTACACTTAACTAGGGTTGAAGATATGATAAGTATTGATTTACTTATTCTTTTTGAAGAACTTATCATAATATAAGCTTCTTCTTCTTCTTCCTTGAACTTGAAGAAAAGCTTCACCTCCATCAATGGTGATTGATGCATATGAGTGAGAAATCCAATTCTAAAGTTAACCCAACTCCTATTTCTTCATCCTCTATCTCTTGCCAAGTAGTAGAGTGTGTTTCCTTCACAAGTTTCATGACTTGGTGAAGTGAGAGCTTGATCTTGCGATGCTTCGACGTAGATCATCTTCGGCATGGACATCGACGACCTAGCTTGCCCATTCTCCGACGAAGCCGACTCTAGAGCCCGGATTTGATTTGGACAGCGGAGACGACCTCGTTGCGGAGCCGTGGAGGTGGAGGACCGGATCTACAAAGGTTGTATTTCCGTATTCTCATTAGTTAATTTGTTAACTAGTTCTTTTCGCCTAGACATCTAGTTATCGATCCGTAGTTTAGGGTTTCTCGGCACCATAATTTTTGAAATTGCCATGGTTGATGGCTTGGGTGACCTCACTAGCGTGCCTAGGAACCCTACAGTGGTATCAGAGACTAGCTAGAGCCTTAGGCGAAGTCCAGACGGAAATTGAAGTCCGAACGAACCCGAAACTCCAAAACAAAATTGCTCTCTGTACAATTTTTAAAAACAGGGATTTGTCCACATTAAAAATATTCAGAAAAATATGCAGGGAAATATAAGAGTAACTGTGTAACCCGTAGCCCTAATTCCACTAAAGCGCCGCGCTTCCGCGGCACGAGCATGGCTCGTGCGGCGGAAGGGCGGTCGATTTGTCGTTTTGTGAGACCAAGTTTACACAGTAACTCCTAGTTTCCAGTGTTGGTCTTCCTGGGTATTTTTAATATTTTTTTCAAGTGTTGAATAATCTGGAATGTTTTGGAGCTTCGGTGTTTCGATCGGGGTATCAAATTTTGTCTGTGTGGCTTTCCGGATAAATTTTAGAATATGTTAAAAAGTTCGACCGGATATAAATACCCAATTTTTCCCCTGTCGGGAAATTTCCAAGTGTTGGATTTTTCCGTAGTTTAACGACGTTCTAAGTCGTGCAAGTAACGCGATGGTCCCTCTAGAAGACACAAACCTGAACTCGATTATGTGACCGTCTTGAACTGCCCTTTGAACCTTCGGGTTTGGGGCAGTACGGCGTGCCACATGTGAGGCGTTGGCTTGACCCTTCTACGGCTGGACCGTTGGTACTGAGGCACGAACTGAATGTTTTTAGACTTGTTTCATGTGTTGATCAGTTTCGGGAAAACTTGGGTGTTCGATTGTTCGATCGAAAAGTTTAACATTTTCTGTCTATCTGGAATGGGATACAATAATTGGAATTCACAATAGTTATGAGATAACTGAATGAATGTTATAAACGTAGCAGTTTAGTCTCACTTGATCGGTTGCCACGGAATTTTGATGTGATCAAAAGTCCGTCGCAATCACGTAGCGTACGCGGATACTCGCCGGGTAAACTTAATAGACAGCCTCGCTCCATAGCCCCGACCAAGTGACCATAGGAGAACCCCGTCGCCGAAAGCATCCGTTCGGGTGCTCGCGGCAGCGGTGTTCCGCCTTGGTGCACTTCGTCGACGGTATCAGGGGTGCGGCCGTCTACTGAAGTTTGCGACGAGCATTCGATCAGGATGTCGGGAATCTTGTTGAATTGCCCGACTAGATATTGAAAAGTGTTTTCGATTTTGAGACTAAAATGCGGGGTTTATAATTGTTAGGCATGCGATGTCTAAGTAATTCATTTGGTCAGGCATGCGATGTCTGAGGTGGTTGCGGATTCCAACTGTTGTAGTTTTACACTTTCTTTTCTGTGACCGTAAGTGTAATATGTGATATCGCCGGTTTCGTTGCTATATGTCAACGACAATTGGGATGGACATATTTACTTACGTTGATGACATGTGATGTTATGTGTTGCTGGATATGTTATATTGGATCGTCGTGTTTGAATAGCCGGGGGTTTTTATGTGAGATGAGTGTTTTTCATTTTCATTCATGTAAAAACTTGTATGTAATATTCTTTCATTGGGGCGCTTCCAGGTTGCGGGAGTTGTCACCTGTTGTATATTATTTACTTTTCCGCACTAGGATAGACCCAAGGAGGAGAGCACAAGTAACCGGGTTCTGGAGTCCAGTGGGAGACCAACTCGAGGAGTCGAGTCCGGGTCTCCTAACTCTAGAATTGGTAGGGTTGCTTGCCGCTCTCGTAGGGGTCTAGGGGTGTGGGTTTGGCTATTCATCACGACCGTGGAATCCGTGTTTTATACTGGCTCGTATTGAAAACACGGACGTCCTAGTATATCCAATATTTCATATGATTCTTCTGCTGCGATATCTGTGATGTGATCATGTGATGTTCTATGATAGATACAGTATATAGTATATATGATATATTATATAGACGTTACTTATGCTTTACACCCATGCTAGCCCTGCCCTGCTCTGCCGTTAGTTACCTAACCTAACGGTGCACGAGGGGACATCGAGGCGAATGCGGATGGCATAAGTGTACGTCGTATTTATCTGTGATGTTTAGGTACTAAAATGATGGGACTTCATTAATATGATTAATGAAATAAAAGAAACCTAAGATGTTGTAGAATCGAATTTCAAAATAAAACCAGGTAGCTACAGTTCTTGCTTTGCATAGCGGTATATGTGATATATCCTGCACCTCATTCGACGAGGAAAGGACCGAGATCCCTTCACCGGGAGTGACTCCTTTAGCAATAACTGGCAGATGCTACAACCCTCGGTTTGTCTTTTGATTGCTTTCAAGAGTTTTTGCTTTGCACAGTGATATATATGATATATCCCGCACCTCATTCGACGAGGAAAGGACCGACGATCCCTTCACCGGGAGTGACTCCTTTAGCAAAACTAGAAAAGCCTCAAAAGCACTCCATTTCAAATTCATTCGATCCTACAACGATATCAAGTTCATTACGCAATAGGTTTTCAGAAAAACCTGTCGTAGCCCTCCGTCATTTCAGATAAGTAGTAGTTAGTATTCGTGCTGCGTTTGTTGGCCTTTGTCAAGGCGCAGTGTGCGGTAGCTAACTGGTGCTTATCTGCTTATGCATATGATGCAGATTGAGTTAGGGTAGTCGTGCGACCTTGTTGGCCTTTGTCAAGGGCCGTGCGGGTGGGTTTAATTCAATCAGGAAATGACGGGTTGAACTTGACTAGCATCCTATGGTTTGTTGGCCTTTGTCAAGGTCATAGGAGGTTAGGGGCAAAATATTATCGGGAATTTCAAGTGTTGAAATTTGCAATGAGATTGCATACCTTCTATGAGATAGTTGGATCCCGATACCCGCTGCGAGTAAGTGTTACTCCTGGGAGAGTTTTATACATTACAATTAGCCGATCAAGTAGGTGTCTAGAAAGGTGTCAATGGGGTTACGCCTCTGGGAAAACGAGGTTTACATTAATTAGGTTCGTGCGAAAGCACGGGGGACCTCCCTCAAAGTACCGACACTGGCCTGGCTGAAAGATTGGCGAACTTGTAGTGTGTAATTAATCCCGGCTAGTCTTTCCTTTTAGGGTTTGAAGGAAGATTTGATAAAAAGCAGTGGGAGCCATCCTGATTAGATAAAATAATAACCAATCTATTCTTGACAGAGCGCACGCTGAGTGTTTTCTTCTCTCTCTCTCCAGGTAGCGACCATATCACGCCTTAATCAAAATAATAAAACGGATTATTGACCGAACCCGCTTGTTATACTGAGCTGGGGAACGTTGGTCCCGCTCCAACTTATAATTGTTATAAGACCGAGCAGGAAATTGGGGAATACCAGATTTCCCGTGCCGCCCAAACGAAGAGAGTGCATGTTGATGCATCATCTTCGGGTGTATTCATTACAGAGAACTGTTTCTCAGTATCCTTTACGTCCTGGGTATGTGATACCAGATCAGGATCCCAGATATGTAATCTGTTACATAGGGCTACAGACAGGTAGAGAACTGAGAACGGGTGATAAGTTTCATGAGGCAGAAAACGGGGCAAGTGTTGCAGCCAAGTCTGTCGGTCACTGTCACCCTGTATTACAATACATTGATTCTGAACGAATGTTATTAGATACCGAACCTGATATACAAAATCATATCAGTCTCTTTATTAGTAAAGAAAGGATATAATTTTGTATTGTTGGATAATGTTTTGAACATTTCCTATATCAAAAGTTGATCGGTTCAGGCACGTTATCTAAAAGCATTAATGTTCTAAATCAAACTACAGTTCTTAGTATACGGAACACACACAAGAAGAAGAGTTCAGAAATGAACGAATTCTTCTTAAGGTATTGTAGACTAGGTCAGATCAATGTGACCCGACTAGCTGAAGTTACACGTAGATGCATATTTAAATCAGTTTGAATCTACATCTTGTGAAACTTGCCATTCATGTCACAAAGATATAATGACCATAGCTCCGTTTAATGGAAACAGAGAAAGAGTTAGTGAACTCTTGGGATGATACATGTTGATGTATGTAAGGTCCCCTGTCTACACATGCCAGGACTGGTTCTTTGTACTTCATTACGTTCTCTGATGATCTTTCGAGTTTCAGACCTATGTTCCTGTTGAAACACAAGTCCGAACCTTTTGAGATATTCACAGAATATAAGTTAGAAGTAGAGAACCAAAATAAGGGTATAAGTATTATGTCCTATGATGAGATCAAGAAGGAGAATACTTGAGCACGGAAATCCTGGATTATTCTAAAGGAGAATGAGATTCTCTCTCAGCATTACTCCTCCGTATACACCATAGCACGATGGTATATCGGGGTGGAGCAATTACACCCTATATGATATGGTGTGCTCTATGATGAGTATTACTGAGTCACCTATTTCCTTTTTGGAAGTTATGCGCTTGAGAAGCTGCATACCTATTGAATAGGGTTCAAATCAAATCAGTTGCCTACCACTTCATATATGATATGGTATGGGAAGAGCCCATATCTTAAGTCAGTTAAGATTTGGGGATTGTCCATCCTATGTCTAAAAGCAAAATCCGGACAAGCTCGAGGCAAGGTCAGTTCTGTAGAATTGGAAGGAGTTCCAGCTATACAAACAAAAAGCTGATGATTTGATAGAACCAAAGGATTCAATGGTCCCCGGCGAACCTCAGCCTCTCCGCCGATCTAGTAGGGTTCCTCACCCACCTGAGAGATACTACTGTTTCTCTATGACAGTGGGAGCGAGGATTGCATCATGAGATGATGACCCAACTAGTTTCGAGCTGGCCATCAGGAGTAAGACTCCGTAAGAATGGCTGGATGTTTAGAGATCTGAGATGGAATCCTTATACGCCAACAAAGTATGGACTTTGGTTGCTATATCTGAAGGGTTAAATCCCCATCAGCAGCAAGTATATCTTGAGAAGATTACTTGGTGTACATGGAAAAGTTGAGACTTTCAAAGCTAGACTTGTTAAAGCTTTTTCGTCATAGACCAGGCATGGATCATGATGAAACCTTTTCAAGGATCTATGCTTAAGTCCATCCAGATCCTACTTACCACGGCTACATACCATGACTACGATATCTGGTGGTTGGGTGTCTTGACTGCTTTTCTAAATGATGATTTAGAAGAGTGCGTCTGTAAGTACACAGCCAGAGGGCTTCGTAGACAGTGGGAGCAGCGGAAACGTGTGCAAGATGCTTTATAGGATAAAGCAGGCATCGCGGAGTTGGAACATCTGTTTTGATGAATTAGTCAAAGAGTTTGACATCATCAAAATGGTAGATGAACCTTGTATAAACAAAAAGGTAGTAGGGAGTATGGTGACGATCCTCGTAGAGTACGTGGATGTCATACTCTTGATAAGAAAAGAGTTTCTTATGCTACGCTCGATCAATCTCCGCTTATCACAAAGATTCTCCATATAGGATTAAAGATGATACCTACTAAATCCTGGATTTTGGATCTATGAGATAGATCTAAATGGATGTTAGGACTCTCACTAGTTGTAGTGAGACGGTATCAACCGATCCTGAGGAGAATCACTGGAAGTGTTCCAGGGTGATAAAGACGACTGAGTGTCAGTCACAGGCATTGTCTTTACCCTCAGTAAAGGGACGGTATGTTAGAAGAGTTCCAAGCTAGATACCGTGACATACTAGACGATAAAGGCTGAATACATCGCTACTGAAGATGCTACCATAGAGGCAGTCTGGGTGTATAATGGTTCATGAGATGAACTATGTTCCTCCCATTGTGTGACAATGGAGTTGTGGCTTATGCCAAGGAACGTCCGTCCCATCAGTGATCCAGACATATTCTAAGGCAGCATCGCCTGATCATGGAGATGATTGATCTCCAGGGAGATCGAGGTTAGGAGAGTAGACTCAGAGGACAACACAGCGGATCCACTCACAAAGGCCTGTTCCCAGAGAGAGACACTTTTATGGGATGGTTGAGTATGAGATACTTCAAACCACTGCTACAGATGGCCCTAGTGCAAGTGGGAGATTGTTAGTTATATGTATGCCCTAGAGGCCATTACTATACATAGGATGTATATTGTAGTGGATGCTGGGACATATATAGGGAGGACTTTCTTGCTCGACATGATAGTATGCTATCTGGTTGATCTTTACCTTAACGTGTATGCTGATTGTCTCTCTGTTACATGTTGGTAAAGCCCTTAGGATCTGTACTTGACTACCTGGACTATGATGCGGATCATACTAGTGGGTACATGGTAGTCCATAAGTACATCCTTCAAAGTCCCTAGTCGTGGGTGTATCGAGACGGGGCATCGATATACCAGAGTAGACTAGCGTATACCTTCTCGACCCATGCAGATGGGCGATGGATGATCCTATATCCATCGGTGTTTGACATCAGAGGAGATATACGGGTGCTCAGTAGAGACTGGGTAAACTGGACGGACTCGCCGAGAACTCACAGATGGTATTATACCTCACGTCAGATGGCAGTTCTCTGGTGACACTGGTACAGAGTAGTCTGTTGACCCGAGATCGTCATAGAGTCTTGTGTGGTTCCCACTGTGCTTTGATTTACATCTTACCACGTCCAAGAGGGCGTGCAAAACGGTGGTTTTTGGGTACAGTCCCGAGTCACATGGAGGCAATGAGCGATAGGAGGGGATTCGTCTCTCCCGGTATATGGGGGTTGATGTTGCGCTGTGTTCGATTGGCTATAACAGGAAATCCCTGACCAGGGTTGCTGAGATTTACTGGTAAGTGTTACCAGTAATTTCTCGAACAGTTATAGACCTCATATCGACACGACTTATTGAGCTATTGGGGTCTGACGTTTACCACCCCTAGGCGAGATATGTGACATATCAGACGATCAGACCGGACTGTACGGTAGTGTTACTGGTCGGATTCACTGGAGTGTGAGCGGGCTTGCTCGTCGATCTTCAGATCGCTCAATACCCGGGTGGCCGTTACGTTTAGCAGACCGCTTGCGGCTTGTGGATGTTTGATATGATCATCATCTGCTACCGGCGTATTGACGAGTCTTTAGAGTCCTACACAGAGGTTTCCTGGCTCAAGCGAAACGAAATAGGAGCGCATATGAGATATGTGCGGGACCGAGAATGATGCGTGTATGTGATACCGCATTCCATTCTCGCGATGTGACATTGATCGGTTATATGCGATATAGCCGGGTTATCGGATCAAGTATTGATTCGATAAGATGTTACTAATGATACCAGTCGGTTATGTGCGCATGACCGGATCATTGAATCAAGTGTTGATTTAATGATTTAATGTATAATTATATATTTGATATATTACTTTACATTAACTAGTATCGGTTCACTTTAGACGGATTTTCTCACTTGGTTTGTGCACATTGTATATGTGATATACATTTGTACATTTGCGTGTATCATGTTTGATGATACATGATTGTTTAAGTGTACGTTAAGAATAAACCATGGTTATTTTTATGATTAGGGTTTTATTTCCTTTTCTTATTTATTTATCTATTTATTTATTTAGGAAATAATTAGAAAAGGCATAAGAAGAAAATGGTGGCTATTTTTGTTTCATATTGAAGCTTCTTGAAGACTTTGACCTAGTGACCATTTTGTTCTTATCCTTAACCCTAACCATTCCATTAACCATGGTCTTTTCTCTACACTTAACTAGGGTTGAAGATATGATAAGTATTGATTTACTTATTCTTTTTGAAGAACTTATCATAATATAAGCTTCTTCTTCTTCTTCCTTGAACTTGAAGAAAAGCTTCACCTCCATCAATGGTGATTGATGCATATGAGTGAGAAATCCAATTCTAAAGTTAACCCAACTCCTATTTCTTCATCCTCTACCTCTTGCCAAGTAGTAGAGTGTGTTTCCTTCACAAGTTTCATGACTTGGTGAAGTGAGAGCTTGATCTTGCGATGCTTCGACGTAGATCATCTTCGGCATGGACATCGACGACCTAGCTTGCCCATTCTCCGACGAAGCCGACTCTAGAGCCCGGATTTGATTTGGACAGCGGAGACGACCTCGTTGCGGAGCCGTGGAGGTGGAGGACCGGATCTACAAAGGTTGTATTTCCGTATTCTCGTTAGTTAATTTGTTAACTAGTTCTTTTCGCCTAGACATCTAGTTATCGATCCGTAGTTTAGGGTTTCTCGGCACCATAATTTTTGAAATTGCCATGGTTGATGGCTTGGGTGACCTCACTAGCGTGCCTAGAAACCCTACAGCTATGACATCATGACGTATCTCAAATACGAATCCTGTTATATCTCCGATCTCACGGTCTCAAATCAATCTCATCGAGTCACCTCAAATCCCAAATACTATCCTCAAATCCAGTATGTGAACACATAGTCCCATACCCATGTGAACACATAAATACATTTTCCCGTATAAGTACAAATGAAAGAAGAAAGTATGCAAGTATGGGTGTGTGTGTGTATGTGTGGTGCAACCACTACTCTAGGGTTTCGCAACACTAAACCTATCCAATCACACCTAAAATCTATCTTTATCTTCAATAAACTTAACAATATATAATCAATATATATGTGTGTATACGTATTCGTATACATCACCACGAACTGCGGGGGTGCTATACGCCATCCACCCGACTTCTCCCCGTAGATATAAATCTACTCACCTGGTCCTCGCTCGCCGGTGCCGACGTCGCCACGCGCTTTCTTGTCGTCTCGAAGTCCACATAGGGTACCTACATATCATAAAGCACCGTATCGCATTAAATTCCGACTCATGACCAAAACGACACACGAATCCCACATAGGTCAAAACCTATGGTTTGCTTTCACAAATCAACCCAAAAGCCCTCGACGTCGGCGTACAAACGCCAAACCATCGAGAAAAACCCAAACACACCCATTTGCACATTCACAAACACTAAATATATATATGAAATAGGGTGAAATCATCAAAACCAATAAATTGATTAAATCGGTTTATTTCTGAAAAGTCTAGTATAGGGGGGTCGTTAACCGTTTTACTACAAGTCTTGATGTTTTGGCAAACTAGAGTTCACAATACTCACTAAATAGCCTAAATAGGCCACATAAACATTTACTATATTTTTAATCTTGCTAAATTTCCTTAAACCAAAATCTAGTTAGCACAATTACCCTTTTTGTTCAAAACTTGATGTTTTAACCAATAAAAACATTTTAACAAATTTTAGTGGCCATAATGCTCACTAATTAACATAATTAGGTCATAAAAATATGCACTACTATTTTATCTCACTAAAATATATACATTTAAAAAAACTAGTTTGCAATTTATATAATTATTACAAATTTAATTTAACAAAAATGCAAACTAGCAACTAGATTAATTTTAGCAAGCAATTACATGTTAATCTACCCATCACAACCATAATCCAATAACCAAACCCTAATCTCCCTTCAAAACCATCCACTTGAAATTTCAAACTTGAATTCCAAACCCCTTTATTTGTTTTTTTAAAACACCAATTTAAGCTTGATTTAAACATTCAATTAACAACTAACAAATATGGATGAATCTTTATACCTCATGATCAAGAGATCAACATGAAGATCATAGCCTCCAAAATGCCAAATTTCCTCCAAGATCCATGCTAGCTTGGGCAAAAAAATAATGGGTAGGAGTAAGATTTTGATTTTGTGGGATTTTTGAAGCATTTTGGATGATTTTTTAAATGGAGTTTTGAAGAGAAAAGAGAAGAAGAAATGGGGGCTGCTGCTGTTGGAATTTTCGGCCAAGGGGAATGGGGAAGAGTGTGCAGGAATGGTGAAAAAAAATTCCAAGTCAAAGCCCTCTCATATTACCATAATACCCTTACCTCAAAATAATATATATAAAACCCTTTTTAAACCATTTCCTTCACATGAGATGAAGACAAACAAGAGGGAAGAAAATATGGGCTGTTGATGGTGGTGGGGCCGGCCATGGTGGAGGGGTGAGGAAATGTGAGAGGTTACAAAGAAATTTCATGCAAAAAGACCCCCTCAAGTTACCAAATTGCAAGTTTTAGTTAAATTATTTAAATTTTAGTTTTCCCTTAATTATAACCAATTAGAACTTGAAATAAATTGCTAAAAATTTATATTACTAACTAGATTCTAGTTGTCATGGTTCTATAGGGTGTAATTAGCCTATTCAAATTTGTATTTATCGCTAATTTAATATATTTTTAACAGCTTAAAATAATATTAAAATAATTAATTTCGGAAAAATTTTCAGAAAATTAAAAATTTTACCAGTGGCTCAATAAACACCAAATACTAGCAATTACATAGCTAGAATATGTATATTTAATTTTATAATAAAGATATTTGTATTTTGACTTTTTACAGAAAACCCCCTTATTTTACCGATTTTTCCGAAATTTCACCGAAACGATTTTCAGAACGTTACAATCTTCCTCCCTTAAAGAAATTCGGTCCCCAAATTTAAATTAAAACTCCTCCCAAATACTAAAACATTTCAGCGAAACCATCAAGTCATCGGGGCTCCGAAACCATAAGTACATTAAACAAATCGTAACGCAATGCATGCGCATGAAAAATGAGCATATAACTCAAAATCAAAACTCCGTCAAGCATCCCGCAATCATCGGAGTCATGGGGAAGACATCAATGCCAAATCCAAAGCAAAACCAATATGATATAACTCAAAACTATACATGTAAATATCAAATCTATATATGCAAATATCTGAAGGTAATGCATGCCAAATCTACTAAAGTCGATGTGCAATGCGCATAACACTGCACAGTGGCGAACGTCTATCATAAGAAAATAACCATATACATATATACCTTTTGTTTAATGTGCACGTTCCTCCGTTTTTGAAAGCAATTTAGAAGGGTTCCTTGTTTTAAACGTTTCGTGTCATGTCGGACACGTAGGTAAATACTGAGACTATAGTTCGCTTTTTGGAAATCCCTTGAAATCTATCAATGCATGCAAAATATATTCAGGTACTGTCCTCTGACTAGTCCTGCTCCGTACAAAAACACATAGCCAATATCTTAAAAACGTAATGCCCCATAAGAAATCAATCCCAAAATATGCATATGAATACTACGTGCGTCTGGTGCGCACGGAAATCAAAATCCATGGATGTGCCATACATGTGCACAAAACAACATCAAGGTGCAACAGGTGTGCACGAAACATCTGTCATAGGCAACGTGTGTGCCTGACAGCAAAATCAGGTGCATCTGACATGCATGAAAAATCTCGATTTAGTGCATCTGGTGTGCACTAAAATCGCATCTCAAAACATGCGCTCAACATGTGCAAAAATTCAAATCTGGTGCATCCATCATGCACGAAATCATGAAATCCAATATCAAGCGCTGAACATGTGCAAAATCCAATCAGGTGCACAAAACAATATCGAATATCACAATTGAAATCGAAGTCCAGTGCATCTAAGTGCACAAAATGCGTATCACTACACTACAAGCATATGTGAACTATACCGAGTGCAAAAACCAAAGCGTGTGTGTACATATGCACAAAATCAACTCACTGTATGAAACCCATATAATCATAAACATGTGAAACTAAGGCACGAAAACGATATCAAGTGCAACAACTGTGCAAAAAAAAATCGTAAATACTCAGTAGGTGCAACCATGGTGCATGAAAACAAATATCATGAAACTCAATCATCAAAATCAGTCATGCGAATAGATCGCCCAAAATACCGAAATCAAGTATGGCGGAATAGTCCCGCTCAAGCACATCCTCTAAGAATCTCTGATCAACTGTCGTGGTCACTCATAGCATGTCTCGTCGACGATCCTGAACTCTGGCCTGCCGGTATGCGTAACGTGACCACTCTTGGGTCCAAGTCTTCTCGTAATTTATTCCAGAAAGGTCCTGTCGAGATCTCTCCCAAATCCCGTCCCTGCCAAACTGTCCGGAAGTCATTGTCCCTTACTAGATCTGTTCTCGTTCCGGAACGGCTGTATACTCATCGCGACTCCTTCTGGAAGGTATATCCAAGTACAACGCCTCAGCATGCGTATCGTATCTCTGATGTCGGCGGAGTGGAACATCATCTTATCCAGATCTTGTATGAACCTCTTACTCCACTTTTCTCTAATGTCGACTGCTTTGAACTCATCTCGTCGTGGCTCCATGGACCGAGCTCCAACGGCTATGCTCATATCTGGAGTCTCCCAAGAAATGCATCTCACCACCTAGCATCCGAATGTAGTCGAACCATCCGATCGATTCGTCAAAACCTCATAATCCCCCAAGAGCTCAACATCTTGGGTACAGTTTAATAGTATCGAGTATGTACCACAGCATCGATGGTCCAGCCGTAGAAGGGCAAACCCAAGCATCACTAATGGCGCCGCGGAACTGCCGCAAACCCTAAGGTTCAAAGGCTTTCACACGGTCATTAAGTCAAGTTAGGGTTTCATTCTTCTAGAGGGTCCATAGAATTTCCTGCATGCTCTTCCGAATACTTTAAACTTGGAATAATAGGTTTCTGACATTCGATTGTTTCTGTCGACTCTCAACGTCACCGCGTGAAGTCTTCTCTAGCTGGAATCAATCTATCAGATGACCTCGCATCGGGGTAGGCGAACGAACCACATGTCCTAGTCATTCATCCTCGGATGACTAGCGACCTTTTATCATCTCTAGTACAACTCGTACTGCAATAGCTCCAACATCTGGGCGATATCTTGTCGTTCGCAGCAATAACTGGCTCACTCGTCTGCACGCTGAACAGTGCCTCAATCATCATGAGCAAGCAATACGCCAACGGTCATCAAAATCTGGCTGGCCTCTATCATTGGCTCAATCCTCTGGTGCTGATCTGCACGTCCGAGTAATCTCATACGGCGATCCATCCAATGTTCGTGGTGCGAAAACACAATAAAAAGACACATCTCTGCAATCGTGTGTTGCCGGAATCATGCCCTGGTCAGTCCTCGTTCGTGACGAGCACGTGTTGACCGCAACTCTAGTCGTAGCTCTCCCTGCCCGTAATCGTGGCAGCAAAACCATAACTGGTACCGATGAGGCTAAATCAGGAATGAATATAATACTGAACAAAGAAATGTACATCCTAAGGCTTCTTAAGTGGAGTAGCGTTTCGTAAGTATGCCGCGGAACATACCCACGGTACGTCACTCTACTTTAGTCACCTATTCCATCAACCAAGGGTCATCCTACGCTCCGAATGTAAAACCTAACGCTCTGATACCAACTTTGCCACGTCCCGAAAGTACGGAATATGACCGACACTTAAACTACGAAACGTCTCGAGGCGTACGTAATCTAAGTAAGCCGAAAACCCAGAAATCCAAACCAAGAAAAGTAGTGGAGTGAAGGAAAACCAACTAAAAGCAAGTAGTTTTAATAGCATAAGCCGAATTATGCGTTTTAAAAAAAACATCAAGTATTTTCTGAAAATTTCGGCAGAGTCTCCTTTGTAAATACTGGCACCCAAACGGGATACAACATGAATAGTATACGAAATCAATAAAAAGGCATCCCTAAGCGGGAGCTAGCTCTTCGTCAATCGACGGTTACAACCACACAAGCAATATAATATACAACGCCAAGGGAGAGGATCAAAACTCAAAAGGAAACTCAAAGTAGTAAGAAAATCCATAGGAATACAACGCGCGACTCTAAAGTCGAAAGAATAAACATTACTGGTCTCTATCTTTAAAATAAATACATGTTTGGTTGATGGAATTTACTAGATACAAATGAATAATATATACAAGGTTTAATGATGGGTACGATACAAATAAACCCACCTACTAGCAAGTCACCCGGAATGGAAATAGTGCCAGCAAGCCGTAATGAAACCTATACGGCAAAACCTGCAAGAAACTGGGGCACAACGGGGGTGAGTTGCCAACTCGTAAATAGAAAAACATCTACAAACAGAAATCGCATGTATGACGCAATCCTAGGTCATATGATCATAATATATAATCCTCAAATATAATATAACAATGGTTAGGGTAAATATCTAACCCAAGTGTAATCCCATGTGCCCGTGTCAGTGCCTCAGGTAGCAATATATCATATGGATGCGGTATGAATGCATGAAAACAGAATACATGAAACTGAAGAAACCGCTTTCATAACTTAGTGAGATTTTTGTATATTTAAAATGAGGTATCATAATGAAATCAGCATAAACAATGTCTAGCATCGACACAAAACAAGTATCCAAATATCTCGATATCTCTGTGTCGTAATCTCTGTACCTCAATATCTCAAATATCTCTGTATGTCTCAATCTCACTATTTAGGGCGCCGTCAGTCCAGACCGGCCCCTAATATCCATCTCAAGACCACGACGGTATCCTCCGGATATCCGACGCGTCGGGTAAAATCACCGGTAGGTAGTGCTCCCCTGCCAGGCTCACATCGTCATCATCACGCGCTTCTTGCCCCGGGGTACCTTACCGGGTCCACCATGTACTCGAAACGATTCATCCAACTCGTCGAATCAGGTCTTGAAATCCATCAGCAAACTCATGGTGGACGACTCATACATCATGGGAAAACCGCACACTTTTAAAAAGAGAGAAAGAAGTTTATAAGTGTTTTTGCGGTTTTCCCCCAAATCCAGGAAATCTCATGAAAATCCGAATCCAAATCCTCAATAGCATGTAAACAGTGAATATAGACATAAAATCCATGAATGCGGCATATCAATGAATAATAACATGCATGAAGTTGCAAGTAATAACTACAATGTCTAAACTAGCATATAAGGCAAGTACACTAATATCATGTCTAAACTACTAGCTAACAACCTATGTCAAATGAAATAGTATTTTCTAAAGTGTTCGTGACATGACAATTACTGATGAAGATGTGTGTGAGCCGACAAGTAAGTGTACGTGGTGTAGGGTTCCTAGGAACACTCATGAGGTTCTACAAGGTATCAACCATGCCAAAATCAAATTTTTATGTGCCGAACAACCCTATGCAAGATCGTATACTAGAGGTAAGGCGAAACTAAAAGCAAGCAAACTACTTTGCTACTAAGTGAAAGGGATTACAACCTTTGTAGATCTGGTCCTTCACTTCTAAAGCTCCATGTTGATATCCCTTCGCTGCGATCATCGGGATCCCGGACCCTAGCGATGGTTTCTTCGAAGAAATGAGCGGGCTAGGTCGTTGACTTCGAGGCCGAAGATGATCTACGTCGGGGAGACTCAAACTCAAGCTATTCCTTCACTTGGTCAAGAACTTTGTGAAGAGAACATCCTATACTACATGGCAAGTAGTAGAGGATGAAGAAATAGGAAGTAGGCTCACTTTAGAATTGTTTTTCTCACACTTTTTCTCATGGCACCATTGGAGCTAGCAAGCTTTTGATGAAGCCTGATGAAGAAGAAGAAGAAGAAAAGAATAAAGAAAAAATGAATCCAAATGAAACTTATCCTTTTAATTATGGAACCATGGTTGAGTTAAGCCCTCATGCTTAACTCATGTAGAGAATTGACCAAGGTATTAGGTTAAGGGTTAGGTTAAAGAATAACAAGAGAAATGACAAAAGAGTGGACTTTGTCAAAGTTTCTCCAAGCTTCTTCAAGCTTGATAACTTTGACCAAGTTTAATCCTTTTGTTAAATCTTAAGATAAAACAATAACCCTAATCTTAAACCTAATCTTGGTATAAGTCTCATACACCTATCTTGTGTGTATCATCAAGTATGACACAAACATATGTACATAAATATATATCACATATACACTTATGCACAAACTAGTGAGAAAACAATTCTTAAGTGAGCTAATACTAGTTAATGTAATGTAATATATCAAATATATAATTATACATTAAATTATTAAATCAACTCTTGATTTAATAATCCGGCTATAACCGACTAATATCAAAAGTAACAACTTATCGAATCAACACTTGATCCGATAACCCGGCTATATCGCATACAACCGATCAATGTCACGAATCGCGAGAATAGAATACGGTATCTCATATCGTATTAATCTCGGTCCCGCACATATCACATATGTGCTCCTACTCCGTTTCGCTTGAGCCAGGAAACCCCTGTGTAGGACTCTAAAGACTCGTCAATACGCCGGTAGTAGGTGATGATCATATCAAACACCCACAAGCCGCAAGCGGTCTGCTAAACGTAACGGCCACCCGGGTATTGAGCGATCAGAAGATCAACGAGCAAGCCCGCTCACACTCCTGCGAATCCAATCAGTAACACTTACCGCACAGTCCGGTCTGTTCGTCTGATATGTCGCATATCTCGTCTAGGGGTGGTAAACGTCAGACCCCAGTAGCTTGATAAGTCATGCCGATGTAAGGTCCATAACAAGCATGAAACTACTGATAACACTTACCAGTAAATCAGTGCAACCCTGGCCAGGGATTTCCAGTTATGGCCAGTCGAGCATAGCGCAACATCAACCCCCAATACCGGGAGAGACGAATCCCCTCCTATCGCTCATTGCCTCCATGTGAATCGGGACTGTACCCAAAAACCACCTGTTTGCACGACTCAGTAGAGCCGTGGTAGGGTGGAAATCAAAGCACAGTGGGAGACACACAAGACTCTATGACGATCTCGGGTCAACAGACTAAACTGTACCAGTGTCACCAGAGAACTGCCATCTGACGTGAGGTATAATACCATCTGGGAGTTCTCGGCGAGTCCGTTCAGTGTACCCAGTCACCACTGAGCACCCGCATACCATCTCTGATGTCAAACACCAATGGATATGGGATCATCCATCGCCTATCACATGGGTCGAGAAGATATACGCTAGTCTACTCTGGATTATCGATGCCCCGTCTCGATATTCCCACGACTAGAAACATTGAAGGATGTACTCATGGACTACCCAGGCCCCACTAGTATGATCTGCATCATAGTCCTGCAAGTCGAGTACACATCCTAAGGGCTTTATCAACATGTAATAGAGAGACAGTAATTATACATGTTAAGATAAAGAGCAACCAAATAGCGTACTATCATGTCGAGCAAGAAAGTCCTACCTATATATGTTCCAGTATCCACTACAATATACATCTCATGTACAGTAATGGCCTCTAGGACATACATATAACTAACATTCTCCCACTTGCACTAGGGCCATCTGTAGCAGTGGTTGCAGTATCTCATCCTCAACCATCCTATAAAAAGTCTCTCTCTGGGAAAAAGCCTTTGTGAGTGGATCCGCCGTGTTGTCCTCTGAGTCTACTCTCCTAACCTTGATCACCCTGGAGATCAACTATCTCCATGATCAGGTGATACTGCCTTAGAATATGTCTGGGTCACTGATGGGACCGGGGTTCCTGGGCCAAAGCCACACTTCCATTGTCACACAATGGTAGGAACCTAGTTCATCTCATGAACTAATATACACCCAAACTTCCTCTTTGGTAGTATCTTTGATAGCGATGTCACCAGCTTTTATCGTCTAGTTTGCCACGGTATCTCACTTGGAACTCTTCCAACATACCGTCCCTCCACTGAGGGTAAAGACAATGCCTGCGACTGACATTCAGTCGTCCTTATCACTCTGGAACTTTTCCAGTGATTCTCCCCATGATCAATTGATACCATCTCACTACACCTAGTGAGAATCCTAACATCCAATTAGATCTATCCCATAGATCCAAAACCCAGGATTTAGGAGGTATCACCTTTATCCTATTTGGAGAATCTTTGTGATAAGAGGAGATTGACCGTGCGTAGCATAGGAAGCTCTTTTCCTATCAAGAGTATGTTGTCCACATACTATACGAGGATGACCACCTTACTCTCTACTACCTTTTTGTATATACAAGGTTCATCTACCATTTTGATGAAGTCAAACTCTTTGACTATCACATCAAAACAGACGTTCCGACTTCGCGATTCCTGCTTTAATATGTAAAGCAACTTGCACACGTTTCCGCTGCTCCCACTGTTTACGAAGCCCTCTGGCTGTGTACTTATAGACGTTCTCTCCTAAATCAATATTTAGAAAAATAGTCATGACACCCAACCACCAGATATCGTAGTCATGGTATGTAGCAAAGGCAAGTAGGATTCGGATGGACTTAAGCATAGCCACTGGAAAAGGTTTCATCATTATCCACGCCTGGTCGATGACGAAAACCTTTAACAAGTCTTGATTTGAAAGTCTCAACTTTTCCATCTACACCAAGTAATCTTCTCAAGATATACTTGCTCCTGATGGGGATTTAACCCTTCAGATATGGCAACCAAAGTCCATACTTTGTTGGTGTACATGGATTCCATCTCAGATCGCTAAGCATCCAGCCATTCTTACAGAGTCCCCACTCTTGATGGCCTGCTCGAAACTAGTTGGGTCATCATCTCATGATGCAATCCTCGCTCCCACTGTCATCGAGAAACCGAAGTATCTCTCAGGCGGATGAGGAACCCTACTAGATCGGCGGAGAGGCTGAGGTTCGCCGGGGACCATTGAATCCTTTGGTTCTATCAAATCATCAGCTTTTTGTTTGTATAGCTGGAACTCCTTCCAATTCTACAGAACTGACCTTGCCTCGAGCTTGTCCGGATTTTGTTTTTGACATAGGCCGGACAACCCCAAATCTTAACTTGCTTAAGAGATGGGCTCTTCCCATACCATATCTCATATGGAGTGGTAGGCAGTGATCTGATTCGAACCTAATTCAATAGGTATGCAGCTTCTTAAGTGCATAACTCCCAAAAGGAAACAGGTAACTTAGTAATACTCATCATAGAGCACACCATATCTCATAGGGTGCGATTGCTCCGCCCCGATACACCGACGTGCTGTAGTGTATACGGAGCAGTAATGCTGAGAGAGAATCTCATTCTCCTTTAGAATAGTCTAGGAATCCCGTGCGCAAGTATTCTTCTCCCTGATCATATCAAAGGAAATAATACTTATACCCGTTTTGGTTCTCTACTTCTAACTTATATTCATTGAATTTCTCAAAAGCTTCAGACATGTGTTACAACAGAAACATGTGTCCGAATCTTGAGAGATCATCAGTGAATGTAAGGAAGTACAAAGAAACAGTCCTGGCATATGTAGACTGGGGACCTTCATACATCACTATGTATTAGTCCTAAGAGTTCACTAACTCTCTCTCTGTTTCGAGTAAACAGAGCTATGGTCATCTTATCTTTGTGACATGACTGGCAAGTTTCATAAGATGTAAATTTAAACTGATTTAAATATGCATCTAAATGTAACTTAGCCAGTCGGGTCGCATTGATATGACCTAGTCTACAATGCGTCAAGAAGAATTCGTTCATTTCTGAACTCTTCCTCTTGTGTGTGTTCTGTACGTAAGGAACTGTAGTTTGATTTAGAATGTATATGCTTTTAGATAACGTGCCTGAACCGATCAACTATTGATATAGGAAATGTTCAAAACATTATCCAACAATACAAAATTATATCATTTCTTTACTAATAAAGAGACTGGTATGATGTTGTATATCAGGTTCGGTATCTAATAACATTCGTTCAGAATCAATGTATTTGGAAATACAGGGTGATAGTGACCGACAGACTTGGCTGCAACACTTGTACCGTTTTCTATCTCATGAAACTTATCACCCGTTCTCAATTCTCTACCTTTCTTTAGCCCATGTAACAGATTACATATGGGGGATCCTGATCCGGTATCTAATACCCAGGACGTAGAGGATACAGAGAAACAGTTCTTTGTAAGGATCACACCCGAAGAAGATGCATCATCATGCACTTTCTTCGTTTGGGCGGCACGGGAAATCTGGTATTCCCCTAATTCCTGCTCGGTCTTATAACAATTATAAGTTGGAGCGGGACCAACGTTCCCCAGCTCAGTATAACAAGCGGGTTCGGTCAATACATCCATATTATTATCTTGATTAAAGCGTAATATGGTCGCTACCTTGAGAGAGAGAGAAGAAAACACTATGCGTGCGCTCTTGCAAGATTATATTGGTTATATATTTATCTAATCAGGATGGCTCCCACTATTTTTATCAAATCTTCCTTCAAACCCTAAAAGGAAAGACTAGCTGAGATTAATTACACTCTATAAGTTCGCCAATCTTTCAGCCAGGCCAGTGCCGGTACTTTGAGGGAGGTTCCCCGTGCTTTCGCACAGACCTAATTAAAGTAAACCTCGTTTTTCCAGGGGCGTAACCCCGTTGACACCTTTCTAGACACCTACTTGATTGGCTAATTGTAAAGTGCAAAACTCTCCCAGGAGTAACAATTACTCACAGTGGGTATCAGGATCCAACTATCATATAGAAGGTATGCAATCTCATTGCAAATTTCAACACTTGAAACTCCCGATAAAGGTTTTTACCCCTAGCACTTATGACCTTAACTATGGTCAACAAATCATAAGTACTAGTCAAGCTCTACCCGTCATTTCGTGATTAATTAGACCCACCCACATGACCCTTAACTAAGGTCAACAAAGTCACGCGACTGTCCTAACTAATCGCATCATATGCGGTGTAGGAAGGCATCACTTAGCTACCATACACTGTGCCTTGACTATGGTCAACAAACACAGCACGAATACTAAGTACTCTACTTCCTAAAATGACGGAGGGTTGCGGATGGTTTTTATGAAAACCTTTAACGCTTTGAACTTGATCTCGTTGCGGAATCAAATGGTTTTTAAATGGAGTGTTTTTTAGGCTTTTCTAGTTTTGCTAAAGGGGTCACTCCCGGTGAAGGGATCGTCGGCCCTTTCCTCATCGAATAAGGTGCAAGATATATCATATATACCGCTGTGCAAAGCAAAAACTATAGAAGCAATCAAAAGACAAACCGAGGGTTGTAGCATCTGCTAATTATTGCTAAAGAGGTCACTCTCGGTGAAGGGATCGTCGGCTCTTTCCTTATCGAATAAGGTGCTAGATGTTCTACAAGGAACACCGCTATGCAAAGCAACAACTAGAGCTACCTAATTTTTGAAATTCGATTCCACAACATCTTTTAGGTTTATTTTCTTTCATTAATCTCATTAATGAATGTCCCATCATTTAAGTCCACCTAAACATTACAGATAAATACAACGTACACTTATGCCATCCGCATTCGCCTCGATGTCCCGTCTACACCGTTAGGTTAGGTAACTAACTGCAGAGCGGGACAAGGCTAGCGCGGGTGTAAAAAATAAGCAACGTCTATATAATATATCATATATGCTATATACAGTATCAATCTGAACATATCACATGATCACATCACAGATAACGCAGCAGAAAATATCATATGAAATATTGGATATATTAGGACGTCCGTGTTTTATTTTGAGCCTGTATAAAACACGGATTCCACGGTCGTGATAAATAGCCAATCCCACACCCCTAGACCCCTACGAGAGCGGCAAGCAAGCCTACCAATTCTAGAGTTAGGAGACCCGGACTCGACTCCTCGAGATGGTCTCCCACTGGACCCTAGAACCCGGTTACTTGTGCTCCCCTCCTTGGGTCTATCCTAATGCGGAAAAGTAAATAATATACAATGGTGACATCATCCTCAGCCCGGAAGTGCCCCAATAAAAGAATATTACATACAAGTTTTTTTTACATGAATGAAAATGAAAAACACTCATCTCACATAAAAAAAACCGGCTATTCAAACACGACGATCCAATATAACATATCCAACAACACATAACATCACATGTCATCAACGTAAGTAAATATGCCCATCCCAATTGTCGTTGACATATAGCAACGAAACCGGCGATATCACATATTACACTTACGGTCGCAGAAAAGAAAGTGTAAAACTACAACAGTTGGAATCCGCAACCTCCTTAGACATCGCATGCCTAATCAAATGAATTCCTTAGACATCGCATGCCTAACAATTATAAACCCCGCATTTTAGTCTCAAAATCGAAAACACTTTTCAATACCAAGTCGGGCAATTCAACAAGATTCCCGACATCCTGATCGAATGCTCGTCGCAAACTTTAGTAGACAGCTGCACCCCCGGATGCCGTCGACAAAGTGCACTAAGGCGGAACACCGCTGCCGCGAGCACCCGAACGGATGCTTTTGGCGACAGGGTTCTCCTACAGTCACTTGGTCGGGGCTATGGGGCATGGCTGTCTATTAAGTTTACCCAGCGAGTATCCACGTACGCAACGTGATTGCGACAGACTTTTGATCACAACAAAATCCCGTGGCAACCGATCAAGTGAGACTAAACTGCTAGATTTATAACATTCAAATTAGTTATCTCATAACTACTTGTGGATTCCAAATATTGTATCACATTCCAGATAAATAGACAATGTTAAACTTTCCGATCGAATAATCAAACACCCAAGTTTTCCCAAATAGCTCAACACTTGAGGGGAGTTTAAGAACATCCATTTCATGCCACAGTACCAACGGTCCAGCCGTAGAAGGGTCAAGCCAACGCCTCACATGTGGCACGCCGTACTGCCCCAAACCCTAAGATTCAAAAGGCAGTTCAAGACGGTCACATAATCGAGTTAAGGTTTGTTGTTTTCTAGAGGGTCCATCGCGTTACTTGCACGATTTAGACGTTCTTAAACAACGGAAAAAATTCCAACACTTGGAAATTTTCCGGGTCAGGAAAAAGTGAGTTATTGATATCCAGGCGAACTTTTTAACACTTTCTAAAATTACCCGGACAAAATAAAATAAACAAAGTTAAATAATCCGATTGAATCATCGAGTCCCCAATACAACCCAGAAAACTCAACTCTTGAGTATAAATTAAAAATTCCCAGAAAACACAGGAATTACAGAAAGAAATTACTGTGCAAACCACGTGCCATGATTCACCATTATGGCCGCGGAACCGCCGCACAAGCCAGGGTAGGGCCGCGGTTCCGCGGCTCATTGGTCGATTTAGGGGCTCGTGCTGCACAGTAACTCCTAGAAAACCCTGCTGAATTTTTTGGATATTTTTAATTTGGAAAAATCCACAGTTTCAGAAAAAGTACATAGAAGGGTATCGATTAGGGTTTCGGGGTTCGATCGGGTTTCTAACTTCGTCTACACTTCGCCTAAAACTCTAGCTAGGCTCTGATACCACTGTAGGGTTCCTAGGCACACTCATGAGGTTCTACAAGGCATCAACCATGCCAAAATCAAATTTTATGTGCCGAACAACCCTATGTAAGATCGTATACTAGAGGTAAGGCGAAACTAAAAGCAAGCAAACTACTTTGCTACTAAGTGAAAGGGATTACAATCTTTGTAGATCCGGTCCTTCACTTCTAAAGCTCCGTGTTGACGTCCCTTCGCTGCGATCATCGGGATCCCGGACCCTAGCGATGGTTTCTTCGAAGAAATGAGCGGGCTAGGTCGTTGACTTCGAGGCCGAAGATGATCTACGTCGGGGAGACTCAAACTCAAGCTATTCCTTCACTTGGTCAAGAACTTTGTGAAGAGAACATCCTATACTACATGGCAAGTAGTAGAGGATGAAGAAATAGGAAGTGGGCTCACTTTAGAATTGTTTTTCTCACACTTTTTCTCATGGCACCATTGGAGCTAGCAAGCTTTTGATGAAGCTTGATGAAGAAGAAAAAGAAGAAAAGAATAAAGAAAAAATGAATCCAAATGAAACTTATCCTTTTAATTATAGAACCATGGTTGAGTTAAGCCCTCATGCTTAACTCATGTAGAGAATTGACCAAGGTATTAGGTTAAGGGTTAGGTTAAGGAATATCAAGAGAAATGACAAAAGAGTGGACTTTGTCAAAGTTTCTCCAAGCTTCTTCAAGCTTGATAACTTTGACCAAGTTTAATCCTTTTGTTAAATCTTAAGATAAAACAATAACCCTAATCTTAAAATTAATCTTGGTATAAGTCTCATACACCCATCTTGTGTGTATCATCAAGTATGACACAAACATATGTACATAAATATATATCACATATACACTTATGCACAAACTAGTGAGAAAACAATTCTTAAGTGAGCTAATACTAGTTAATGTAATGTAATATATCAAATATATAATTATACATTAAATTATTAAAACAACTCTTGATTTAATAATCCGGCTATAACCGACTAATATCAAAAGTAACAACTTATCGAATCAACACTTGATCCGATAACCCGGCTATATCGCATAAAACCGATCAATGTCACGAATCGCGAGAATAGAATACGGTATCTCATATCGTATTAATCTCGATCCCGCACATATCATATATGCGCTCCTACTCCGTTTCACTTGAGCCAGGAAACCCCTGTGTAGGACTCTAAAGACTCGTTAATACGCCGATAGTAGGTGATGATCATATCAAACACCCACAAGTCGCAAGCGGTCTGCTAAACTTAACGGCCACCAGGGTATTGAGCGATCAGAAGATCAACGAGCAAGCCCGCTCACACTCCTGCGAATCCAATCAGTAACACTTACCGCACAGTCCAGTCTGTTCGTCTGATATGTCGCATATCTCGCCTAGGGGTGGTAAACGTCAGACCCCAGTAGCTTGATCAGTCATGCCGATGTAAGGTCCATAACAAGCATGAAACTACTGATAACACTTACCAGTAAATCAGTGCAACCCTGGCCAGGGATTTCCAGTTATGGCCAGTCGAGCATAGCACAACATCAACCCCCAATACCGGGAGAGACGAATCCCCTCCTATCGCTCATTGCCTCCATGTGAATCGGGACTGTACCCAAAAACCACCTGTTTGCACGACTCAGTAGAGCCGTGGTAGGGTGGAAATCAAAGCACAGTGGGAGACACACAAGACTCTATGACGATCTCGGGTCAACAGACTAAGCTGTACCAGTGTCACCAAAGAACTGCCATCTGACGTGAGGTATAATACCATCTGGGAGTTCTCGGCGAGTCCGTTCAGTGTACCCAGTCACCATTGAGCACCCGCATACCATCTCTTATGTCAAACACCAATGGATATGGGATCATCCATCGCCCATCACATGGGTCGAGAAGATATACGCTAGTCTACTCTGGAATATCGATGCCCCGTCTCGATATTCCCACGACTAGGAACATTGAAGGATGTACTCATGGACTACCCAGGCCCCACTAGTATGATCTGCATCATAGTCCTGCAAGTCGAGTACACATCCTAAGGGCTTTATCAACATGTAATAGAGAGACAGTAATTATACATGTTAAGATAAAGAGCAACCAGATAGCGTACTATCATGTCGAGTAAGAAAGTCCTACCTATATATGTCCCAGCATCCACTACAATATACATCTCATGTACAGTAATGGCCTCTAGGGCATACATATAACTAACACGTGGTACATACGCGTCATCGGTAATGGTGCTGGTGTCCTAACGACATGATATCAACAATAGAATATGAATCATAATGTAAACAAGCGATGCGGAGCGAACAACAATAATGAGCGGGAGCTGAATACTAGACACAACGACAACTAATATGGCTAACAACTACACTAAACTATAGGGCTAAGCTGTCAAGCTAAACTAAAGGTAAGGAAGCCGCCTAACGTCTGAGTTGACACACACACAGACACACACACACACACACACACATATTAGTCGGTGATCCCGCCTCGATAATATCACATCCGATACCATATCTATAATCAGACATTTTCAAGTCAAGAGTGTGGATCAAACATCAATATATAGCTCATACGTAAATCCGTCGTACGGCATCCCCAAATCTGGGTACAGGTCAGTATCACATTCATCAAATTAATCATTTGGTATCCTCTTTATCAAAGATCATAATCCGGGGTACTGATCTACATCTAGTACAATACTAATATCATCAATCTAATCATGATCTGACTACTGATCGACTGTCTCGTACAAACCGATATCATCAGCACATATCATCATGAAGAAGTATACATCGCCCAATACGGCCTATCATAAACATCCTAACATATCATATCTCATAACACGATCACATGTCGATCGTTTTGTTCACACTGTATCGTCGTCCAAGGATCCGCTATGACATCATGACGTATCTCAAATACGAATCCTGCTATATCACCGATCTCACGGTCTCAAATCAATCTCATCGACTCACCTCAAATCCCAAATACAATTCTCAAATCCAGTATGTGAACACATAGTCCCATACCCATGTGAACACATAAATACATTTTCCCGTATAAGTACAAATGAAAGAAGAAAGTATGCAAGTATGGGTGTGTGTGTGTGTGTGTATGTGTGGTGCAACCACTACTCTAGGGTTTCGCAACACTAAACCTATCCAATCACACCTAAAATCTATCTTTATTTTCAATAAACTCAACAATATATAATCATTATATATGTGTGTATACATATTCGTATACATCACCACGAACTGCGGGGGTGCTATACGCCATCCACCCGACTTCTCCCCGTAGATATAAATCTACTCACCTGGTCCTCGCTCGCCGGTGCCGACGTCGCCACGCGCTTTCTTGTCGTCTCGAAGTCCACATGGGGTACCTACATATCATAACGCACCGTATCGCATTAAAATCCGACTCATGACCAAAACAACACACAAATCCCACATAGGTCAAAACCTATGGTTTGCTTTCACAAATCAACCCAAAAGCCCTCGACGTCGGCATACAAACGCCAAACCATCGAGAAAAACCCAAACACGCCCATTTGCACATTCACAAACACTAAACATATATATGAAATAGGGTGAAATCATCAAAACCAATAAATTAATTAAATCGGTTTATTTCTAAAAAGTCTAGTATAGGGGGGTCGTTAACCGTTTTACTACAAGTCTTGATGTTTTAGCAAACTAGAGTTCACAATACTCACTAAATAGCCTAAATAGGCCACATAAACATTTACTATATTTTTAATCTTGCTAAATTTCCTTAAACCAAAATCTAGTTAGCACAATTACCCTTTTTGTTCAAAACTTGATGTTTTAACCAATAAAAACATTTTAACAAATTTTAGTGGCCATAATGCTCACTAATTAACATAATTAGGTCATAAAAATATACACTACTATTTTATCTCACTAAAATATATACATTTAAAAAAACTAGTTTGCAATTTATATAATTATTACAAATTTAATTTAACAAAAATGCAAACTAGCAACTAGATTAATTTTAGTAAGCAATTACATGTTAATCTACCCATCACAACCATAATCCAATAACCAAACCTTAATCTCCCTTCAAAACCATCCACTTGAAATTTCAAACTTGAATTCCAAACCCCTTTATTTGTTTTTTTAAAACACCAATTTAAGCTTGATTTAAACATTCAATTAACAACTAACAAATATGGATGAATCTTTATACCTCATGATCAAGAGATCAACATGAAGATCATAACCTCCAAAATGCCAAATTTCCTCCAAGATCCATGCTAGCTTGGGCAAAGAAATAATGGGTAGGAGTAAGATTTTGATTTTGTGGGATTTTTGAAGCATTTTGGATGATTTTTTAAATGGAGTTTTGAAGAGAAAAGAGAAGAAGAAATGGGGGCTGCTGCTGTTGGAATTTTCGGCCAAGGGGAATGGGGAAGAGTGTGCGGGAATGGTGAAAAAAAATTCCAAGTCAAAACCCTCTCATATTACCATAATACCCTTACCTCAAAATAATATATATAAAACCCTTTTTAAACCATTTCCTTCACATGAGATGAAGACAAACAAGAGGGAAGAAAATATGGGCTGTTGATGGTGGTGGGGCCGGCCATGGTGGAGGGGTGAGGAAATGTGAGAGGTTACAAAGAAATTTCATGCAAAAAGACCCCCTCAAGTTACCAAATTGCAAGTTTTAGTTAAATTATTTAAATTTTAGTTTTCCCTTAATTATAACCAATTAGAACTTGAAATAAATTGCTAAAAATTTATATTACTAACTAGATTCTAGTTGTCATGGTTCTATAGGGTGTAATTAGCCTATTCAAATTTGTATTTATCGCTAATTTAATGTATTTTTAACAGCTTAAAATAATATTAAAATAATTAATTTCGGAAAAATTTTCAGAAAATTAGAAATTTTACCAGTGGCTCAATAAACACCAAATACTAGCAATTACATAGCTAGAATATGTATATTTAATTTTATAATAAAGATATTTGTATTTTGACTTTTTACAGAAAACCCCCTTATTTTACCGATTTTTCCGAAATTTCACCGAAACGATTTTCAGAACGTTACACTTACGGCCAATCTTGGGCTAAGTCCAATAAATGTTTAACATTTTATTGTTCTGGCCATTGAGCATTTATTTGGGCTTGACCTATTTAATAATGCAGAGCATCAGATCCTGACAATTTTTGTCATGTATTGAATGCATAGTATTCATCAGAACAATGTGTGTTCTGACAGTGCGCCACGTGGTGCGCCAGGCGCTTTGCACCAATTAAAGAGCGCGTTGCGCTTCTGCCAAATAGCGCACACGAAGGTGACACGTGTCACGCTTAGCGCTAAGCGCTAGTTTATTAGCGCATTGCGCTATCAATTTATGAGCGCTTTGCGCTGATTTAGAGGCGCGCCAGTGAGTGACACGTGGCGCGCTTTGCGCCAAGCTCCAGCCCATGAGCGCAGTGCGCTATTTCAGAAGCGCAAAGCGTAAGTTGTTTCTGTGATTGACACGTGGCACGTTTTGGCGCTAAGCGCCGGTCCAAGGAGCGCAAAAGCGCAATTCATGAGTACAAGGCACTGTTCAGTAGCGCAAAGCTCGTCTGATCAATTTTATGATCAGAGAACAAATTTATGTTCTTCTTTTAAAAGAGATTTTGCCTCAAGATTCAAGAACAAAAGTTCTTGTTTATAAAAGGGCTCTGCCTTTATAGATCAAGGATCTGTGAATGAAGTAAATACTTCTGATTAGATCTTTTGATTTTTTTCTTTTTATCAAAGACCTTGGTCTTTAGTAGATCTATGATCCTTTAAGAAGATAGTTCTTCTTTTTTTTATGAGATGATTTCATCTCTGTTGTTCAAGAATTAATTCTTTATCTTGAAGAAATGATCTTCTTTTTCTAAGAGCTTGCTCTTCTTTCTCTTTGAGTTTTTCTTAAAGTTTGCAGGGGGTTTCTCCTCTTTCAGACTTTAAGTCTTGGGGCCTTTATATAGGACAAATTAATTTATTAAATCAGTTTTAAGAGATTTTTCTCTGATTGATTTGGGGACATTTCCCCACCGTTGGATTTTTGATCCTAGGGTTTCTGTTTTACAGAAAATAATCTTCTTGTTTTTAACAAGATTGGAAAGATCTTTCCATAACAGAATTTTAATTCTGATTAATAATTTATTATTATTAGATCTTTTGATCTGATGGTGGGGAATTCTTAATTCCAGCGCTGGAGCACCTTGCGCTAGCGCACCTACGTTCGACACGTGGCGTGCAGCGCAGAGCGCAGCGCAACTGCGCTAGCGCACCCGTGTTTGACACGTTGCGCGCAGCGCACCTGCACTAGCGCACCCGTATTTGATACGTAGCGCGCAGCGCAGAGCGCTGGATCTGAAGCGTTACTTCAACTTTCAAAATTTGAATTTTAAAACAGAGCTTTGCTTTGATTGGGGTTGCGCTGCCTAGGACACAGCGCACCTGGCACTAACGCGTCTGTGTCTGACACGTGGCGCGCAGCGCGCCTAGCGCTGAATTTGAAGCGTTGCTTCAATTTTTAAATTTTGAATTTTGAAACAGAGGTTTACTCTGATTGGGGGGAAACAAATGCCCCCCACCGTTGCGCTCACGTGGCGCACACGTGAGTGCAGCGGTAACAGCATCTGAGCCCTTGGATCAACTCAGAAGTTGAAGAGGCGGTTCAATGCCTATAAATAGGACCTTTGGTCCCTTAGATGATTATCGTCTTCTTTGTTTGATAATTTTTGTTCAGAGCACAGCTCTTTAAGAATTTCTCAAGAGTAAAAAACTCTTTTACAACTTAGGTAAAGTTTAAAAAATTTTAATTTTTAATAAATTACGGTTTTACAGAGCCTTACTCTTCATAGATTTTTGATCTAAAGAAAACCCATTTATGGTTTCATTAACAGAGCTTTGCTCTCATGAACCCATAGATCTAAAGAGATCTTTTCTTAGAGTTTCTTAGCCCATGAATCAGAGCTCTGCTCTTTGATAATATGTAGATTTCTTGATCTTTGATGAAGAACTCTTAAGAGTTATTTTCATGGATCTTGAAGATCCGAGAATTTTTAATTCATAAAAAATTAATTTTAATTAATCCTTGATGGATTTTTCCATCATCATTACAGAGCCAGGCTCTTTAAAGAATTTTATTCCTTCATGATCAGAGTTTGACAAGTATCACTCTGTCATAGAGCTTTGCTCTCAAAGGGAGATTTTCTCCTTTTCCCAAGGGATTTCTCATTCAATGAGAATTTTCTTGAGGATTTCCTCATTAATTAACAGTCACATCTAATGATGAGGCTGTTTTATTAATTATCAATTGATGAATTGTCATCTAGATTTTATGGGTCCCCCTTTGGTCCCCTTTCCACTGCATTGCAGTGTGGTACAAAATTTTTTAAATTTCCGAGTTTCAGAAAATTTAAAATTAAATTATAGTACTGACAGTTGATTTCTGTCCCTCTTTATTGCAGGCAACATGTCTTTCGATGCCTTGTTTCCGTTCGTCCGTTCAGAGGGAGGATTCCCTGGAGCACCTGTAGACCGGGAAGTCCTAGCTTTGATCAAAGATCATGACCCGGAACATAAGAAACTTCACCTTTGAGGGACATGGTACAACCAGATTATTAAGGGTCGATAAAGCTTTTCGTGCGCGGTACCCTCGGAGCCCATCATGGTGATCCACTACGCCAACTCACCCCCGGTGAACTATGCCGTGGAGATGGTTAATTGGACTTCAGAAGGGCTTCTTCAGCCCACTATAGCTTCGATACCCGTTCAGCCTACCATGGCTTTAGATACCTTGGGACGACGTATTTGTCAAGGTGAGGCGCAGACGTAGGGGCTACCATATAATATAGGTCTGATACCTCGTCATCCGACCGGTTATCTGCAATGGGCCCGTTACATTCTGTCAGCGAAGAAGTCGCAGTTGTTGAGGTTTGGGTTGTATCCCGCCGTTTATGCTTCTCTCTTCCAGTATCCTACGCTTCCCACCTGATGGGTTAAGGCATTTCTGGAGCAGTGGAACATTCCTACCTACACCTTCCTTTCGCTGGAACAAGAAGTATCAATCTCCTTAGAGGAATTTGCAGAAGTTTCTGGCTTACCAGTCATAGGGGAGCATTATGAGAAGCTGCTTCCTACAGAAGAATATGTTTTCGGTGCCAAGCCAGTGATGACGGGCCTTACTCCGGTGAATGGCGTTCAACACCAATTTCCTAGTTTGATCAAAGTGTTGAATATCTACGAGGGCCTTTTTCTCGAATCTGGGAGCCGCGGGGTTAATTTTGAGGATTTCATCGCTCGCTTCCTTCACCCAAAAGTCCTCTCGAAGGAGGCCGCTAAATTCTCCATGCTTGACGACCCTTTCAGCTTAGGTTTGGACATCCTGCCAACGACGGAGGTAGATCAGAAGAGTTTCTTCCTTCCCAACTCTCCAGTTGTTCCTTTTGCGGAGATTGCAGTCCCTGGGATTGATGAGGAAACATTCTTCTTCGGATTTCTTGGGCTATGGTTGAGCTGGTTCACGCTCCCGATGCACCTTCGCCGTATGAGGCCGTCTGTCTTTTATCCAGCTCACCGAATGACTATAGGGGTGAAAGTGGCTGTTGGGGTCGCCGGTTTAGCCCATTTGTATTACGGCCTTGGTCAAGCGGCGGATACCACTGAGCCTGGAGTGCGGCATGTGAACTTCTCGATGCATTACTTCATGTCATGGCTCGAGCTATATGCACTTGGCATTTTTGGCATTCACAAAAGGCCTTCATTTTATGACCGGTGCAGTTTCCCCCGGATTATGCTATTAGTCGGCGCATCAATTGTAAATCCGTCACCGCGGGATGCTAGAGGTTTGCTCCTTCGTTCCCGCACGGTTGGAGACGGTATGACCTTCACCGATAAGGTTTTAACCATCGGAAAAGAGTCCGCCGCAACGGTGCGGTCATTGCAGGACATTTTCAAAGATGGAGCCTCAGTTTTGAAAGCTAGGGAGATCCTCCATTTATATTCTATCAGACCGGGCTTCCTAGTGTTTAGGCAAAATGATGCGGCGCTTTTCATGAGATACCATCCGCATCGTTTTGCCCAACAATTAAGCTATAATCAAGGAGTGCTCCTGGAGGCTTTCTTGCTAGAACCTACTACTACTGAAGAGGGAATGCGGAACGCACTGTATCACTTCATGCGCTTAAATACGGGCTCTCACTTCTTCATCAGCGAGCCGAGTTGCGTCCTGAGGATCCTTAATGTGTACACGGCGTGGTACCAGCATTCGATGGGCGCCGTCATTAAGGAAGAAAGGCGGCTGCTACTCGATCGCAAAAGTGCACCTCCTACCGGCGATCGTAACGTCCCTTTGAAGCGACGGACCACTGTCCCCCCTCCGCTAAGAGAGGTCGCTGCAGTTGAGCCTCCATGCGTGCTAAGCCCTACGCACGGGTTGCCTCATGCTCATGTAGAGACGGTGGATGTACCATCGGTGCCCCGTGCTCCCGTGAAGACGGTAAATGTAGCTTCCCCTGAATCTAGCGTGGGCTTAGATATCGGGACTCGTCGCCCCAAGGTGCCCACCAAGCGTAAGCTGGTGTTAGCGGCAACCGGAGCTCGCTCGCAGAAGTGGAAGAAGAAGTCGCTCTTCTCTGCCGATGTCGTATTTGGTCAGGAGCCTCATACTCCTTATAGTGAGGGCTTGAGCAAGTATGGGACAAATGAGGGCTTATTCATGCCGCCAGATGATACTGATCTGGCGGCTGCCATTGCAGCTTTTGAGCAATTGGCCAGCCACGAAGAGGGGTTGGCTATTCTCGCGCGATCAGGTAATCATTAGCTGTATTTTTCGCCATTGCATCGTATTTCTATTATCGTGTCTTGACTGACACTTTTCCTTCTTTAACATGCACTTCTACTGAAGAAGCTCTCGCAGCTTCTCTCAAGACTTTTGAGGAAGAGGAAAGACTTCGAGCATCCTTAGGCATCGGTACATTTCGGTTCACCATGTTCCCGCTCCCGTTTCTTATGAGTAATCTGACCCTGTCTTTATCTTATCGCAGGGACCACAATGCCGCTCCCGCAAAGTGATGTGGAAATTCTTCCTGGGCCTGCCACCGAAGTCCCGCCCCCTTCGGCACTGCCGAAAGAGGCCTTGCTCAAACGACCGATGACGGAAGCCTTGACGGCTCCAGAGGTAATCCCGGGTGTGGACGATGACGTCCTGTTCAAGGAGGCTTCTAGAAGGTCCACTTTGACGGCCTGAGCAGAAAGGAAACGCCGAGTGCGTGCAGCAAGGGAGCGTAGTGCTGCCTTAGCCGTGGGTGCGGGTTCGAGCACCGCTACCCCTGCCCCTGCTCCCTCAGAGGAATCTCCGGTTGCCTTGTCTACTGCTTACAGACGGGCGGCACGTGCGGCTCGGGAAGCAAACGATAAATCAACTCAAGGTAATGTGCCGTGAGGTTCTGTTGTCAAAGTTTTAAATTATCAGTTCTCATATATCTTATCTTACAGGGCCGAGCCTTACCGAAGAAGTGGCGGCGACCGCTGAGCCTGTGGTAGTGGTAGAGGAGGTAGCCGCGATTGCCGAACCTGAGGCAGCAGTAGGCGGGATGGCTGTGATTACCGAGTTTGAGGTAGTGTCTGATGAGACAGTCACGATCGCTATGCCTGAGATAGCTACCATTGCCGCGCCCGAGGTGGCGGCGGGTGAGACGGCTACCATGGCCGAGCCCAAGGAGGCGGTGGATGAGACGGCTACGATTACTGAGCCCGAGGTGGCGGCGAGTGAAATGGTTACAATTGTTGTGCCCGAGGTGGCCGCTCTCTCTCAAGAGTCGGGCACCACCCCGATCATCGCTCTTCCCGCCTACAGTTCTTTGCCATCTCCTGGCGTCGCAAGCGTGACGACGGCTCTCGTGGAGTCTTGGGATGAGGCGACGGGAGGTGAGACCATCCCGATGGAGGAGGGAGAAGCCGTCACTGTATCAAGTAACGCCCTCGTCACGGTTCCGACTGGCGACTCATCAGGTAGGTTTTAGGTCATTGTCTTTCTTTTTATTCTGCAATCCTTTTCAATCCTTCCTGACAGTATTTATCTCGTTTCCAATGCAGGCGTGGCGAGCGTTGAGGACGCGCTACCCGAGGCAGCGCCGTCAGCTACCGCCTTGACTGTGACCACTCCTCTACCTTCTCTCGCACCGTCTCAGATGTTGGAAGGTACGGATTTATGACCCATCAGTCTTACTTCTGGGCTGTATAGTTAATGTATTGACATCGCATTACTGCATCTTTGCAGGAGTCCTTTTTGACCACCAATATCAGGTGCTGCACCCTCACTTCTCCTTCCTGTCAGAGATTGGTCCGCCTGGTGGTGTCGGTGAGTATCTTTTCTAAATGATGTCTTTTCTTTAACGGGCAGTCAAATCATTTCTAATTCTTCTTTGTTTTGATTGCAGCACTACAGATCGAAGGAGGAGACGAAAGAACAGTTGCGCCACTGGTACTCCCGGCCTTGCCATCTGCTGCAGCCGGTATAGTAAACTCCATTGTTCATAGACCCCATCTATTTCTTAAATCGTCATTTGACTGTGATTTGTCTTCCAGCGGTCACATCGACTCCAGCCTCGTTCGAGTCTCGCGTCATAATGCCGGCCGGACCCTTTTCCATACGTCCATCCTCGAAAGGTGCCGCGAATAGTCTGCGCATGGTGAGCGACTATATCGAGGAGCTCGACGTGGAGACTCCTACATCTGCCGTGGATTTTTCCGCTGAGGTTAACCTAATGCTGGCGACGCTTGTAAACTTCCATAATGAAGGCGTTGTCGAGTCTTGGGTTAACTACTGCCGGAAGATTGAGGTCTACCTGCACGAGCTCGAGCTTATGCGTCCTGCCCCTGAGGCTCAGGCTTTGAACTCCCAGCGGGCCGCATGGGTTGAGCAGAGCGTTCCGTTCCTTCGCCATTTCGAACGAGAGGCAGCCCTAGGCGACTTCCGCTGAATCTGTTCAACTGCGCGCTGAGGTTGCAGCAAATGCTGCCCAGCTGAACACCATCTTTGAAAACCTTCAACGATGTATTTTTGACGGGCTGGTGCTGAGGAAGAAGCTTGATCTTAGTGAGCAGGTTGCGCAAAGTCAGGAAGCTTCTCAGCAGGAAATTGATGAGAAGATTTTATCGTGCTTGCAGCAAAGGGCTCAAATTGAAGCAAAGCTGGCCGTGGCGGCTGATCATGAGAAGGCGCTAAAAGAAGTGCGAGAGCAGCTGGCAGCCTTGCTAAAAATGCTTCCTTCTCAGTAGCAATTTTTTGTACCATTTGTAACTTTGAGTAAAATGTATTCATTCTTTTATTCCTTCATATGATGTATTTTGTACCTGATTGAATTCATGAATAAAAGATACATTTCTTTCGCAATGTTTTATATCTTCTCTCTGCTTTCTTCTTTCTTTTGTTATCAGCATGTCACCTTAACAAACACAGCCAGCAGATGATAAGGTGAGCATCTTGTTTTGGCTTCTTCGAAAGGTAGTGATGGCTTAGGAAACAGGGTTAGGATCTGTCACCTAAGACTTTTCAATTTTATGAGCCGTGAGGGTCTCATAAAAATTTTCTCCCTACGAGTCGTGAGGATCTCGTAGGTGTATTTTCTCCTTAAAATCATGAGAATTCCTAAGTGCGTTTTCCCTTATAAGTCGTAAGGATCTTATAAGAGAATTTTCCCTCTTACGAGTCGAGAGGACCCGTAAGCGGTTGTTTCCCTCCTTATCGAGATTTGACTTTAGAGAGTGTGACCCGTGAATAGTATGCAAGAGTTCATTTTGGATCGACTTGCAGGGCCCCAGTGCTTAGGAAACCGGTTCTTATCCCCATTGCCTTAGGCTTTTCCTCACGAGTCGAGATGCATCGAGCAGTTCTCATAAAGACACTAATTTCCTCACGAGTCGAGACGAATCGAGCATTTCTCGCAAGAATATCCTAACGTCACAGTTAACCTCTGCTCTTTACGACAAAGGTCTGTTAGGGTCTGTGGTACTAGGGTTTTGTCCGTCGTACCGTCGCGTTGGCTGATATATTTCTCGATAGGCAATCTTGCTGTTCGAGTGGCCTTACGACTGACGTGTCTCCGATCCCTTCGGGGGCTGGACAAGACGTCCTCAAGCAATCCTCCAAGTCAGTTTGACCGTCGGAAGAGCAAGCGTAAGGAATTTTTCCAAGCCGCTTTTTACTTGAGGTTAGGCTCATTTTGGAGAGCCCCGATGAGTCATAACCATTCCGCGCTGGTGTGGGATGATCTCCGATGGTCTTTCAGGTTTTATATGAGTTACCATCAAAACCCTGAAGCTAGGAATTTGGCCTTCACTTCATTTGCTGGCATTGCGTCTGCTGTATCGAGACGAATGTCGCAGTTGTCTCTAGGTTGCTGGTGAACCGTCGAGATTTGGAACTAGGGATTTTGCCGTGGCTCCGTTGTTTGATTGTCGCGTCTGAATCCTGCTGGAGGAAGAGCGTTGTGGTGACATCTCGTCTGCTGTATCGAGAAGAACGTCGAGATGGTGACCACTCCGCGCTGGTGCGAGATGATCTCCAATGGTCTTTCAGGTTTTATATAAGTTGCCGTCAAGACCCTGAAGCTAGGAATTTGGCCTTCGCTTCGTTTGCTTTAGCGTGTCCGAATCCTATTGGAGGAAGGACGCTGTAGTGACATTTCATCTGCTGTATCGAGACGAACATCAGGGTAGTGACCACTCCGCGCTGGTGTCGGATGATCTCTGATAGTCTTTCAGGTTTTATATGAGTTACCATCAAGACCCTGATGCTAGGAATTTGGCCTTCGCTTCGTTTGCTTCGGCGTGTCCGAATCCTGTTGGAGGAAGAACGCTGTAATGACATTTCGTCTGCTGTATCGAGACGAACGTCGGGGTGGTGACCACTCCGCGCTGGTGTGAGATGATCTCCGATAGTCTTTGAGGTTTTATATGAGTTACCGTCAAGACCCTGAAGCTAGGAATTTGGCCTTTGCTTCGTTTGCTGGCATTGCGTCTGCTGTATCGAGATGAATGTCTCAGTTGTCTCTAGATTGCTGGTGAACCGTTGAGATTTGGAACTAGGGATTTTGCTGTGGCTCCATTTGGCGATGTTGCGTCTGCAGTATCGAGATCAATGCTGAGGTGGAGTTGGAGTAGCTCCATCTCCGCAAAAGTTTTGACGGAATCGTTGGGAAGTTCAGAATACCATTCGAAGGCCGTTTCCGCCAAGCTGCCGACGAATTGACGAAGCAAAAGTTTATCATCGCCCCCGGTGTTGCCGCAAAGAGCCCTGAACTGAGCGACATGTTGATGGGGATTGCATGTCCCTTTGTATACATGAAATTTAGGGATCGTATATCCCGGCGGGTACTTTATTTGATCATACCAGTCTGGATACGGTCGCCCAGTTTTAACGACTTAGCCGGCCGCTTCATTCGCCTGGTGAGCTCGTATTTGCTGAGCTATATAGTCATCCAGTGCGGCCTTGGAAATGGTTTCCTCCTTAGTTGCTGAAAGAGCCGGAGGAGGATTAGACGTTTCCCCTCTATCGTCTTCAACAATGATCGAAGGGTCTTCAGCTGGAGGATCCGGCTGTAACATCATCCCTACCATGTCTTGGAAGAGAAGCGCTATTTGTTTAATGTTGGCAACTTGTTCTGCTGCTTCTCTGTCCTTCTTTTCGAGGACTCTGCGTAGGAAGTCAGCATCGGTTTCTTGTTCGTGACGCTGTTCTGATGATGCTTCCGGGCTTTCTTTTGGCCCGGTGAGTGCGGCCATTGCAGTGAGCATCTCCTGAAGCTTCTGCTGTTGTTGTTCCTGAGCCCTTGTTATTGATCGGGTAAGCGGTCGGTGGCCCATCGAAGCGCGGCTTTCCTCTTTTCCGGAAGCCATGTAAACAGTATGCACCATTATGCCCCCAGACTTGGGGCGTTTGGGTTCGGCGTCTTTGCGATCTGCCGTAGTTACAGGGGGATTCTCCGGCCTCCCTTTTTTTTGAGAAGTTGATGTCGAGGGGGCCGTCGCAGCGGGCACCCAGACAGCCGTTGCCTTTTGTGGCTTGGCAAGATGATTTTCTTTTTGCTGAAATTTCACCTTTTTCTGTCGACGAGAGTAATCTTGATCAATTACTGAGTCCTGAACCTGTCGCCAGACTTTGTAAATTTTGGAGGACAGCCGCTGAGGGGACCGCTCTGGCTTTGTTTCTGTAACATTCTTCGCGGGTGGAGGAGATCCTTTCAGTACGGCGGTAGGAGAGTTCCTGCGCACCTTGTTCAGCAATTCAAAGATATTCCTGGTTGGAACAGCAACATTGACTTCCACCGTTGGGGCTGGTAGAGTTATCCCAGAGGGGGAGTTGCCCCCAGCCTTCCTTACTCGGCGCCAGTGGCGACGTCGAGCGTGTCAAGCCGATGGTGTCATTTCAGGTTTAGGGGTGACTTCCTCATGCCCCCTGTTTTGGAGAAGGGTTGCTGCTAGCGTCAGCTCTTGAAAACCGACATTCGTTGAGCAGCAGTGTCTAATCTGTCAAAGACAGACTTTTGAGCAGGAACGGGAGCCGGAGTGGGAACCGGAACAGTCAGTCTTGTGAAGGCCGACCCTTTGGCAGGAGAAGCCGCCTTGACGACTTCAGGAGCAGGGATGGCTATCCTCTTCGGAATAACCTTTTCTGGAATTGCAGGCTTCATCATGGACCCACATGAACTTTGGCCCAATCTGGCGAAGACTGAGGAGCTGGACCCGTTGAGGGGGCCGCGGTAGTAGAAAGCCGATCAAAAACTGACTTCTTGGGAGCTTCTTGTGTTGGTATAGGAGCATTGAAGTTCATCGGTGGGAGCATAGTCCCGAAGAATAGCCCAGTGGTGGCCTGAGTCACCTGTTCCACCAGCATAGCGAAGATGGGGGCCGCTTGGGGCCCGTAAGTCACTCCTCCGGACGGGACGGAGCGAGAGTTGCAGTTGCAGTTAGTGCAGTTTGAAGCCATTGATCTTCTGTTTTCTGCACGGAGCAAGACACCAAATCTAAGTACCTCGAATCCACAGGCAACCATAGCAAACCGCGATTCGTTCGCGAACACGACACACGAAGTGTGGAGTGGAAAGAGAAAAAGGTCCCACCGGACGTGCCAGAATCTATTTACCGCCGGAAACCGGGAAGACGGGCTGTCCTGCCTGCATCTGGGGGCAGATGCTAATTGGTGCTATTCGTCCACATCTCCGAAGATGCCAAGTTGATTTATGGCACCATGTATCGGAGGTTTGAACGGATGCAGCCGATGTAGCGGACTTCGTCAGATTCCCCCTCGTTCGAGGGGTTTTTGATTGTGGGGACGCTCTTCCGTGCTGGCGCAAGCCCCTGCAGTTAATTACGCTACATCATCGCGGTAACAACATTCTTCTTCTCCAGATGGTCACTTCATGTCGTGGGTGTTTGTTTTGTGTTGTGGTTGCCCGTGGATTGTATACGGAGACTAATTTATATTGTCGCCCGTAGGGCGTGGATTAGTCCAAATCCGTATCTTCTTAGATTTGGGTTTTGGTTTGGGTTTAAGGATACGTTAGTCTCATTTGAGACTAAGATCAACTTAAACATTTATTAAGGATACGTTAGTCTAATTTTAGACTAAGATCAACTTAACGGGATCGTTTAGATCCAACAACAGAGCATTTGGACTCTATTGTTTAGTTTAGGGATATTGCGGTCGATTACCAGTTTAAGGACATGGTGGTCCAAGATTAAGGACATCATAGTCCGTGGGTTTAAAGGGACCCCACAGTCCGAGATTAAAGACCTCATAGTCCGTGGGTTTAAAGGGACCCCACAGTCCGAGGTTAAGGACGTCGTAGTCCATGGGTTTAAAGGGACCCCACAGTCCAAGGTTAAGGACGTCGTAGTCCATGGGTTTAAAGGGACCTCACAGTTCGGTTTAAAGACATCATAGTCTGTGAGTTTAAGGACCCCACAGTCCAGGTTAAGGACATCGTAGTCCATGAGTTTAAGGACCCCACAGTCCAGGTTAAGGACATCGTAGTCCATGGGTTTAAAGGGACCCCACAGTCTAGGTTAAGGACATCGTAGTCCATGACTTTAAGGACCCCACAGTCCAGTTTAAAGACATCATAGTCTGTGGAATGTATGGCTGTCGGGACCCGTCACCTCTCTGAAGACGTTGAAGGATTACAACGACAAATATCATAGGAGTTCAGAGATGTACCCTTGAACCAATTTTGGTTGGGAGATCTATAGTCCAATTTGGGACTAAAGTCTGTTAAAAGGTTTATGAGCATATGGGCTCAGTTGATTTGAGTTGAGGACTTACGGCCAATCTTGGGCTAAGTCCAATAAATTTTTAACATTTTATTGTTCTGGCCATTGAGCCTTTATTTGGGCTTGGCCCTTTTAATAATGCAGAGCATCAGATCCTGACAATTTTTGTCTTGTATTGAATGCATAGCATTCATCAGAACAATGTGTGTTCTGACAGTGCACCACGTGGCGCGCCAGGCGCTTTGCGCCAATTAAAGAGCGTGTTGCGCTTCTGCCAAGTAGCGCACACGAAGGTGACACGTGTCACGCTTAGCGCTAAGCGCTAGTTTATTAGCGCATTGCGCTTTCAATTTATGAGCGCTTTGCGCTGATTTAGGGGCGCGCCATTGAGTGACACGTGTCGCGCTTGGAACCAAGCGCCAGCCCATGAGCGCAGTGCGCTATTTCAGAAGCGCAAAGCGCAAGTTGTTTCTGTGATTGACACGTGGCACGTTTTGGCGCTGAGCGCCGGTCCAAGGAGCGCAAAAGCGCAGTTCATGAGTGCAAGGCACTGTTCAGCAGCGCAAAGCACATCTGATCAATTATATGATCAGAGAACAAGTTTATGTTCTTCTTTTAAAGAAGGCTTTGCCTCAAAATTCAAGAACAAAAGTTCTTGTTTATAAAAGGCTCTGCCTTTGTAGATCAAGGATCTGTGAATGAAGTAAATACTTCTGATTAGATCTTTTGATCTTTTTCTTTTTATCAAAGACCTTGGTCTTTTGTAGATCTATGATCCTTTAAGAAGATAGTTCTTCTTTTCTTTTATGAGATGATTTAATCTCTGTTGTTCAAGAATTAATTCTTTACCTTGAAGAAATGATCTTCTTTTTCTAAGAGCTTGCTCTTCTTTCTTTTTGAGTTTTTCTCAAACTTTGCAGGGGGTTTCTCCTCTATCAGACTTTAAGTCTTGGGGCCTTTATATAAGGCCAATTGATTTGTTAAATCAGTTTTAAGAGATCTTTCTCAGATTGATTTGGGGACATTTCCCAACCATTGGATCTTTGAACTTAGGGCTTCTGTTTTACAGAAGATAATTTTCTTGTTTTTAACAAGATTAGAAAGATCTTTCCATAACAGAATTTTAATTCTGATTAATAATTTATTATTATTAGATCTTTTGATCTGATGGTGGGGAATTCTTAATTCCATCGCTGGCGCACCTTGCGCTAGCGCACCTACGTTCGACACGTGGCGCGCAGCGCAGAACGCAACACAACTGCGGTAGCGCACCCGTGTTTGACACGTGGCGCGCAGCGCAGAGCGCTGGATCTGAAGCGTTGCTTCAACTTTCAAATTTTGAATTTTAAAACAGAGCTTTGCTCTGATTGGGAGTACGCTGCTTAGGCCGCACCACCTGGCGCTAGCGCGTCTGTGTCTGACAGGTGGCGCGCAGCGCGCCTTACGCTGAATTTGAAGCGTTGCTTCAATTTTTAAATTTTGAATTTTGAAACAGAGGTTTGCTCTGATTGGGGGAAACAGTGGCCATCACCAGAAATTCTCGGCTGGGGTGGACGAGAATTATCGATCTAGGATCGATAGTTTCTCAGGTGTTGATGGGTTTCATACCGACACTAAATGTTGCATTATTAGGGGTCTGATTTTATCCACCCCCTAGACTTGATATGCGATACTCTTAGACGAACAGACCAGACTGTATGAATATTGTCACTGTCAGGCTCTGTAGGGGTTTGGATGAGTTTGCTCGTTGGCCTTTCTTTCGCTCAATACCTGGGTAGCTGTTACGTACAGCTAGTGTCGCTGACGTGCTTGTGGTTAAACCCACTGCTAGCGTATTGACGATTCTTTAGAGTCCCATACAGAGCGTTTTCATGATTCAGGCGGTATGGTGTAGATGACGTATGTTGGTACATACAGGTGTCCGATTAAATATGTGTACAGGCTGCACAGATTTTAATCGGACGGTTGATAATACTAGCGGCTTAGGATTAAGCCGGATTATTAAATCAGGTTTTGATTTAACAATTTATATAGGTATTTATATATATGTATTCTAGTATTATTGTTCACTATTCATTTTCTCTCTTGGCTATTCGTATTTTTGTACGAATACGCGTATATGTATTTCGATACGTGTACTGAGTTGCATTCCGCATTTATACGGAATAGCTTCTAGAAGATGGCCACCTCATTATTTGATTTTCATTTTAGAAAATCAATTTGGGAAATGAGGTAGAGGGTGAGTTGGCATGAGTATGAGCTTGAACATGTAGAGAGGTATGGCATGGATTTGTTTATTGGAAAATTGAGATGAAATATTTTTTGTGTGTGCATGATTGAGAGAGAGAGGGGCAGCCATTTCTTGACATGCCTTGCTCATTTGTTTTCTAGACTTGATTCATTACTCTTTCTCATTCTCATTCTTACTTGGAAAAAGTTTAGCCATTCTTGAATTGCTCATGCCATTGGTTTCCTCACCTCCTCTTGATCTTCTTGAGTTGCTCTTGGAGCATTTTGATGAGAGAAAAACAATAGTGAGATAATCCTACTCCTCCACTCTCCATTGCTAGCAACCTTGGAGCGTCGGTTGCTTCGTTTGGCGAGGTTGAAGCTTGCGCCGTTTCCCTCGGGTGGATCATCGTAGATGGAGGAAGACCGGCAACCAAACTCGATCCGCGACCACTAGGAGTTTGGGATGATGGTTGAAGACCCGAAGGACTTGGTTCATTCTGTATAACCATTCTTAACTCATTTTATAGCTTGCTAGTATAAGGTTCAGGGTAGATCCGGGCATCGGGTTGTGGTAGCGCCAGTTTAGAAAATTTTTGTTCCGCATTTGGTCACGGTTTGATAGCCAGGGCGCTGCCGTAACCCAATAATAACAGGTAATAGTATGCACATTATGATACTCATGCACAATCACAAGTATATAAGCATATAGTATAGGTTTGTAACTAGAATCTAGCCATCGATGCTTAACGCCATACAGGCGATTCCCCCGTAGATGTTAAATCCACTCACTGGAACGGTCTCGATCTATTGGAATCCGATCACCTCCTTCCCTTTTCTTGCCGCGTCCGAAGTCTCCGCAAACGTTCCAAGCATCGCACAAAACCATAACGCGTGAGGTTAATAAATTTTCCGATAAGACACAGACACATACGCAAAACTAACGAACCAACTCCCACAAGCTATCATGTGTTAGCTTAGCAGGCTAAACGTGTGCAGCGACATCCTAGACTGCCCCTATGGCTGCTAACCACACAAGACACCTAAATGAGAGTCGGATAAATTCGTATTGCATTTTATCGAAACGCTTGAAATATAGAAAAATAGTCCCAGATTTTCTTATACAAGCAATTACGGAAAGTCGCATATGCCAAAGGCCTACAGGTAGTCCTAGAGAACACACGACCAAGACTCATGACCCAAGTCCCCACACTGGCCGCAATTTGCGGCCAGAACGATTAAATCTGCGGCCTAAAAATTGAGGGATGGGCTCAGGTTTTGGGGTTGTGTTTGTGGCCTTTAGACTAGCTCTTAGTGATGGCAACTTCTCAAAAAGACATCTGGATTGATAGCAGATTCGAACAGAAACCCTAGGCTTAAACAAATACGATACTTAACACTAAACCAAAATATTAAGATTGTTTAGTGAAACTAGTTAACAAAAAGACTTTCCTTAGAGCCTAATTAGGAGTTTTAGATCATTACCTCACTAAAAACTTGAAGTAACCCTAACCATGCAAAACTCCAAGGCATCTCAAGGAGGGTTAAACATGATTAATAGAGGGTTTAGTGAAGTATTGTGATGCTTAGGCTCAAGGTTGAGATGGAGAAAATTTTCAAGAGAGGGATTTTATGGAAGCGGAAGAAGAAGAAGAGGAAGAATGAGAGGGAGAGTTGAGGAATGAGAGAGAGATATGAGAGAAGAAGGATTGCTCTTAAGAGCCATGCAGCCTCTCTCTCTCCTCATTAAATGCCCTCCCTTACCTCCATGTCTCCCCCATTTCTTCATGTCTTTTCTTTTTTCTTCTTTTTTTTAAAATTAAAACCTTATATATATATATATATATATATATATATATATATATATATATATATATATATATATATATATATTGTAAATGTGCCATGGCTAGCAAAACATGTTTAGCATATCTTTAATGCTAGATTAGCATGCACATGTGTGTGCATAATTACAACAAGTACATAAATAATTAAATAAAATATGTAAAAAAAAATAATTATTAGTTAAGTTTATCCAAAACCCATATTATATCGCTTAATTAACTCTAATCGCGTTTTAAGGTATTACAAAGGTGCAGCAAAAGCCTAAAACTTAATTCAATTTGGGAAAGAAATTGCGTATTTTCAAATAAGAAAAGAGATTGAGATATTTTAAACAAAAACCTAACTTTATGCCGTTAAAAGTTGATGGAAATCGTAAAGGATTGGTAAAACGATGTATCTCATTAGTTTTGGGGAGTAAAAAGTAAATACCAAGTTTTTGGGGTAGAAAGGAATTTACTATGTTTTAGGAGATACAAGTAAAAAAACCTTTAAAGAAAAACCTAATGTTATACCGTTAAAAGTTAATGGAAATCGTAAAGGATGGGTAAAACGATGTATCTCATTAGTTTGGGGGGGGGAATGTTTGGGGGGGGGAGGGTTTAAAAAGTAAATACCAAGTTTTTGGGATAGAAAGGAATTTGCTATGTTTTAGGAGATACAAGTAAATAAACCTTTTAAAGAAAAACTTAATGCTATACCGTTAAAAGTTGATAGATATCGTAAAGGATGGGTAAAACGATGTATCTCATTAGTTTTGGTGAGTAAAAAGTAAATGCCAAGTTTTTGGAGTAGAAAGGAATTTGCTATGTTTTAGGGGATACAAGTGAAAAACCTTTAAAGAAAAACCTAATGTTATGCCGTTAAAAGTTGATAGAAATCGTAAAGAGGAGTAAAATAATATATTTTATTAGTTTTGTGGGTAAAAAGTAAATACCAAATTTTTGGGATAGAAATTAATTTGCAATGTTTTCGGAGGACACAAGTAAAAAATACCCTAGATAAAAAGAAGAAGAAAAATTTGTCCTCTGGAGCGTTTTCATGTGATCAATGCTTGACCTTGGGAAGAATAAACAAAGTGTAAAATCCAAAAACAAGAGAAGGGAAAGGGAAAAGGAAAGGCCATTGCAAGCTACTTCCTTGTTAATTAATTTTTCTTGAAGGTCCACTAGCTCTCAAGGATGAGCTGTCTTGACTCAAAATTGAAGTACAAGTTAATGAGCTGTACAAAAGAGCATTCCCATGTGAGTCCTATTCAAATAATTTATACACTTATATGTATTAGGTTTAGATGTGAATAGAAGAACATCACAGATCTCTTGTAGAAGTAATGTTAAGTTTATTTTTATTATAACTAGAAATCCTTATAATTAATCCACAAAATAAAAATATAATAAATGACAAAATTCTATAAGCTAAAGTAGAGAATTGGAGATGTCTATACCATCCAGCATAAAAAAGAAGAAGATAAAAAGACAACAGCTCTCTCTCTCACACATTTATTACATATTCTCTCTCATACTCACAAACCCAAATATAGATATGACTTTTATATATATATATATATATATATATATATATATATGAGAATAATGAAGAAAAGAGGCCATAGGAGGGGATTTCCTCCTATGGCGTGGAAAAAATACAAGCTCCACCATTTTTTCCGACGATCGGCACCGATCATCATCATCGTTATCATCTTAAGATGTGAGCATACCAAATTTCATGTGATTCCATAACTTTTTCACCGTTGATTTAGTGGGTTCAAAATTAACGGTTTACCGACAATAGAACTTTTTACATTGCTAAATCAACGGTGAAAAAGTTGTGGAATCACATGAAATTTGGTGTACTCACATCTTAGATGATAACGATGATGATGATGGGTGCCGATCATCGGAAAAATGATGGAGGTTGTATTTTTTCCACGCCATAGGAGGAAATCCCCTCCTATGGCATCTTTTCTCCATTATTCTCTCTCTCTCTCTCTCTCTCTCTCTCTATATATATATATATATATATATATATATATATAAGCCCTTATATATTTGTTATTTTATATAATTCATAAAATTTTCAATTCTAATATTACAACTAACCGTATTCATTTTATTTAAATTTAGATAAACTGTATCTTTAGAAATTTTCATATGATGTTCAAGATAAATTTTTTTTACACATGCCTGTATATGTTATTTAAAATATATTCACGTACGTGCAAAATTCTAGTATTAATAACTCAGTAAGAACAGAGATCATATATGGCTGTCTCTGATCCCTTTGCATGTGTGATATATTATTAACAAGTTACCGAACACATCTGCTGTCCTATTTAATTTTCTTGTTTTCACTAAACTGCTTAAAATATAGCTGTTCTTTCTTCCCCCTTTTCCCTAAACTATCAAATATTTTAAAATTACTAGTTATACCAACATTACTTGTTTTTTTTATTACTACACTAGTATTTTTTTGGATGCCACCCCTTTGATAATAGGACATGCAACCTCTTAGGAAAGGAAAGTTTTATCTCGTGAGCTATGCTGCTTGGTTAAAGTGGTATTGTTGATTAAAACGTTTTTTTAGCAACTTGTAATTTACTAAAGTTTCTGATAATTATAGGGAAAGCAGGTATAGATCTTAAGAATTTGGCGATTTATTTTTATACATGAATTTATGTAATGTTTGATGTTATGGGAAACCAAATATTTTTTTCGTAGACTGACTGACTCTCTCTCTCTCTCTCTCTCTCTCTCACACACACACACACACACACACACACATTCAAAATTATACAAAAACATAGATCGTTGATCAATTTAGCAGTTAGATCTGTCCTGATTATAGCAAAAAATAAAGATATAACATGTTGATGTAAAATAATAATGCACAACTGCATGGGTATGCATGTGTTAGTTGCTAGTGCAATGTGCATAAAACATGAATCTCTCTGTAATTATTATAAAATATTAGAGCTTCACCTAAAAAAAAATATGAGTACAATATTACAAAATGTCACAAGGGAGTTTACAACAGTTAATCTGGTTCCAAGAAATATTCAATCTCTTCATGCTCATGATACTCAATATTCAAATGGAAGTAGAAGTTGTGCAAAAATTGAAGAAGCCTTCACGCAATCATATAATCTGAAAGGGAATAATTTTCATTTCCTTTTAGATCGTTTTTTGTTTCTATGGTAGATGAAAGAAAAGATAATAGTATGGAGTTCGATAGCTACTTCAGACACACCGTGAATGAGTCTATCTATGATAGCATCCTCTATTGAGCGATACACCTTTTAGATTGTTTAATTGGGTTACCTTATCAGAATAAGCAACAAAATCTGTACCAACTTAAACCTTTATAATTTTTTGGACAGCCATCGCTGTCATCAAAATTGTATGATATACAATATGTATCTAGCATGCGATACTACATGATAGCTTCTTGATACATATCCTGAGAATATATCATATGAGCCGTGAAAACAGAATATGAGGCATTATGATGCACGGCTCTGGACCTAAGTATAAGACAAGTATAAAAGGAATCACACCGACTGTATCAATATATTAGCTCAATTTATCATGCAAGATTTGAGCCTTGACTATCAAGTATTTCCTTCCTAGCAATTAGCAATAAAATGGAACTATATTTTATTTAGTGCTAATTAGGATCAATCATAATCTATGTGATTATTTTCTCTCTTTATGATTACTTAATAGTTAAGCATAATGTACGTGTCTTTTTCCTTTTTAATTTACTTGCTAGACAAGTATTATCGTGTATATATACATATTGTAAAGTTGGATGTAAAGTTCATCAAATATTCAATGCAAAATTCTTCTTCATAAATTCTCTTACATAAAATTTCTGCTTTATAAATTTTATCATGATTTCAGAGCACACAAATCCTAGTATTTTTTCTATGGCTGCTAAAGATATCGTTCATCCTTTTTCAACCACCAAACCAACGCTGCCGCCATCTGTGTCATCAAATCCACCTCAATCCTTCAATGCTGCGGACACAACGTCAACAACTTCTCAGTCCTTCCAAACAGGCTCTATGTCAACATTTACAACTGACCAAATTCAAAAAATCAATGCGCTTATTTCTTTTGGTAATGTTCACTCAGTAGAAAATTTTGCAGGTAACACCTATTGTTTTTTTCAACAATCTCTAATGATTCTTAGATAATTGATTCTGGAGCATTCGAACATATGGTCTCAAAATAAGAATTTTTACTTTCTAAACATCCTAAATTTGCTTCTTCTTTGATTCGATTGCCTAATGGCACAAAATACCCATTACCAATATTGGTACCGCTAAACCCAATTCTAATATGTTGTTGTATGGCATTCTTCATGTGCCGGGTTTCAAGTTTAATTTGCTCTCTATTAGCAAACTCACAAAATCTCTAAATTGTTCCGTAACATTTTTTTTTGATTCTTGTGTCTTTCAGGACCTAAGGACGAAATGTGTGATTGGAAAAGATAAAGAGGACAATGGACTTTATTTTCTACTTCCACAACAATCGCTTTATGCTCCTAGTTTAGTTGCATATTCCCTATTCGACTTATGGCATTGGAGGTTAGGTCATTCTTCTTTATCTATATCTTCAAAATTTCAAAATGTGGATTCTAAAATTCCATCAATTTCTAATCAATCAATTTGTACTGTATGCCCTCTTGCTAAACAAACTCGTTTACCATTTCAATCTAGTAAAATTTCTACTAAATCTTGTTTTGAGTTGGTACACTTTAATGTATGTGGTCCATATCGTACTCCATCATTATCCGGAGCACGATGTTTCTTAACTATTGTAGACGATTATTCTCCTTGCACATAGATCTATCTTATGAGTAATAAATCTGGATTTTTTATAACATGATCCAAACACAATTTAATTCTAACATTTGCAGAATTCAAACCGATAATGATATTGAGTTTCTTAATGGTGTCACTACAAATTTTCTTCAATCTCTTGGCATCATTCATCAAAATAGTTGTGTACATACACCATAACAAAATGATATTGTAAAGCGCAAACACCATCACGTTTTAAATATTGATTGAGCTCTACGATTCCAAACCAAATTACCTCTAAAGTTTAGGAGCGATTGCATTTTGAACAGCTACTTATCTAATTAACCGACTTCCAACCACCGTTCTAAATGGAAAAACTTCTTTTGAAATGCTTTTTCATAAACCTTCATCCTATGATCATTTGCGTTTTTTTTGGATTGTTATGGTCGTAACACATCAATCACACATAAATTTGACCATCGTATATCTTTAGGAATTTTTGTTGGCTGTCTTTTTAGTCAGAAAGCTTATAAAATCTTTGATCTTCATACTTGCAAGGTTTATACATCTCGTGACGTTTTTTATGAAAACATTTTTCCTTGTCATGTTTTTTCAAACCAAGCCTGCAAAACATTTTTTTTCCAATTACCGGTTTCTAATATAGATGAGACTGATCATCTACCCAATTTTTTACCTCTTATGTCCATTAGTGAAACTCCACCACCACAAACCAATCCTTTATCACCATCTATCGAAACAAATCCGTCTCTAAATCCAACTCAAGAAACCTTAATATCATCATCTACCTTCTCCTTCAAATGATCATCAACCATCACTTACCGAAACAAATTCCACTCCAAATCCACCTTTAAGAAAATCTACTCTAACTCATAAAACTCCCACTTATCTTAAAGATTACAACTACCCTATTCCCACACACAATTCGCCTGATGGTCCAAGTATCTCATATCTTTTATCAAATTTTGTTGTCTATACGAAATTTTCTTCTCATCAAGTTTTTCTTTCCTCTTTATCTGCAACTAATGAACCAACCAGTTTTTTTCAAGCGGTCAAATTTCTAGAATTTATATAAGAAATGAAAGCTGAGATGGATTCACTTACAAAAAATAAAATATGGTCTATTATTGCATTTCCCATAGGAAAGAAACAAATAGGCTCCCGATGGGTGTACAAAATCAAACGACATTCTGATAGAACAAATGAGAGGTATAAGGCGTGTCTCGTTGCGAAAGGCTACAATCAAATCAAAGGGATTGATTATAAAGATACTTTTGCACCCGTCGCAATGTTAGTCACTGTTCTAGTTCTTCTTGCCATTGCTGCAATTAAAAATTGGCCTTTGCATCAAAACATCGTATGCTTTCTTACATGGGGATTTGCATGAAGAAGTTTTTATAGCACTTCCACCTAAATATGGAAAAAAGCGGGGAGAATCTCGTATGAAAACTTCACAAATCCCTTCTTAGTCTCAAACCAGCATCTCGAAATTGGTTTGCAAAGTCTCTTCATATCTTTTTAGTTTTGGCTTCCAACAGTCTCAAGCTGACCATTCATTATTTTACATGCATCAAAATGGCGTATCAACCTTCATTCTTGTCTGTGTTGATGATATAGTTGTTACATGAACTAATAGCCATCAAATTTAGAAGGTCAAAAACACGCTACACGAGCAGTTCCACATCAATGATCTTGGGGATCTTAAATATTTTTTGCACATTGAAGTTGATCGCTCTCCAAAAAGCATATGTCTTTGTCAACGAAAATATATTATAAATATTCTTAAAGACTCTGGAATTACTGCAACCAAGTTAAGTGATTGTCATGCCTCGCTTCCAAGAGTGCGCAAATTACGGCACATGACAGAGCCAACCATACTATCTGTGGTTAAACAGCCCTCCACAGTCACATTACGCCTGTCTATAGGATATCAAGAATAGAAAGTATATAAAAACTAGCTAGTACATGTCCATTTGTCACAGTAAAAAGAGTCAAGGAAAATGCATAAGAGGAAATGAAACGAATCAAATCTAATGAACAACATCTGAAACTTGTCCCAATATGGACTCACATCAAGAAATAAAACTGCGGAAACAATTAACTAAACTAAACATTTCTAAATAACACATGTTCAATTCTTTATCGCTCGGCTTGATGGTTAAAGTACTCATGTTCAGCCTGCGATAAAAATAGAGGATCTGGGCTATGCAAAACCCAGACGTCAGTGTGTCATAATATCAAAAAAACAATGATAATCAGGATATAACGATATAAGTAGACATGAATATAATGAATAACACAGATATAAAACAGTGAGCTATGTTTATGTATGTGATGTGTGATAAGTAACCTAAAACTGTGCTGCTAGGTTATCTATTCTAAAAGTCTTTGAAATCAATTAATGTAAACCTTATCGTAACCCAACAGTCTATGTCCCGTTTATTCCTTACGGAACCACGGTAACAGGATTTATTCCGTAACGCCCGGAAAAACGGCAAACAAGTAATTATTCCGTAATGCCCGGAAAAACGGCAAACATGTAATTATTCTGTAATGCCCGGAAAAACGGCAAACAGGTAATTATTCCGTAACGCCCGGAAAAACGGCAAATAGGTAATTATTCTGTAATACTCGGAAAAACGGCAAAATGTAATAATAGCTTTTTGAGTTACGTTTCGGTTACATTCTTGATTTCCCCTTTACCTCTAGATTTATGTTTAAGTCAGGTGTTGCCAATATAGATCCAATACCAACACAGGATCAAGCAGGTACAGTTCTCATCTATGCAGACAACAAGTTACGTTCGTCAGGACAACACGACAGGATTGTTGGCATTAGGACAAGATCCAAGTAACAGTCAAGTAGTGTGTCGTGGACATGTCATGTGATGCATATGTATCAAATAGATACCCAAATATGAAACTGTAATGAATTATCGGAACACTGTAAACAAACTGATATCAGGATGCATATGTGTCTATCTGTAATAACTTTTTATACGTTCATAACTACGTATGATACAAACTAGATAACATGTTGTACTAATATAATAGTATAATGATATCATGATATTCCGGCATGCAATCAGATATGTTATTATCAGTACGGATACGAACGGATACTATAAAACAGTAAAACTATAATATTTGCTGCATAATGAAACACATGCAATATTTTTATTCATATATAAATAGATATATTATAACATAGTATGTTGCAAGATAAACTTGCCTGATCGGATCTCACGTCGGGGTACGTACGTCACGTTCGACATCGGATAAATGTCGCAATGCAAATTCACGCGTGTAGGACTGGACCTGGCCGATCAATGACGTGACTATGCTGGATGACGATGATGACTGGGTCATCCGGATCGTCGGCGACGTGTGTGGCTTCGGCGAGACGGCCGGAAAAACCAAGAAGCAAGAGATAAAGAAAAGAGAAAGAAAGAAGAAGAAGGAGAGGAATGGGGGGTTTTGGCTGCTGGTGATCGAGTCTTGGGACAGAGGATAGAGGAAAGGGTGACGGCGACGATGGGTTACCGTCGACGGCGAAGTTTAACGACGAGGGGCAGTGGGTTTCTTGGGTTCTGTTGTGGTCGTCGGGGAGTCCAGGGTGTGGTGGTTGGCGGTGGTTTATGGTGTCGGGGAGTTGGAGAGGGATGAGGAGGTGACGGTGGTGATGACGATGAGGTCTCCGGCGAGGGTAACGGCGAAGTTAGGTTTTTGCAGTGGTTCGCCGTCGGGTTGCAGGATTGGGGTCGTGGAAGTCGGGGTTGTGCAGGGATGGGTAAGAGGAGGTGGTGAAGGTGATGATGATGGCGAGGAGATAAGGGTGAGGAGGAGGTAGTGATCGGCGGTGAGGTTGTAGGCGTTGGGTTTCGGGTTTATAGGTGGCGTCGGGGTTCTTGGGTTCTTGGGGAGGTTGCTGGGTTCTTGGGGAGAGGAGAAGAGTAGAGGAAGTGGAGGTCGGGGTGAGCTTGACGATGAGGGTTGGAGGCGTGAGTGTCGGGAAAGTTGCAGGTGTTGGGGTTCCTGGGTTGCAGAGGCTCTGCAAGAATCATGGTCGGGTAGAGGAGGAGAGGAGACAGTGAAGGTGATGATGAGGGTGGTGGTGACAAGGTTGTGGGGAGATCGGGGTCGGCGACGAGTTGAGGCGCAGGCTAGGGTTAGGGCTCGAGTTTGGGTTTCGTCGCGAGAAACGGGGAGGAAAATAGAAAAGAGAGAGAGAGGTTAGGTGATAATTAGGGTATAATAATTATATATATTAGAAGGGAGAGAGGGACAAAATAAGAGAGAGAGAGAGAGAGAGGAAAGTGTGAGAGGAGAGAGAGAGGGACAGAATAAGAAAGAGACGGTGAGGAAATAATTTAGTTTAAAAAATATATAGGGACAGAATAAGAGAGAGACGGTGAAGAAATAATTTAGTTTAAAATATATATATATATATATATATATATATATATATATATTATGAACTGATAGATTTATTAGTTTAGGTTTTAAGTTTTAAAATATTATAATATATTTTCTAGGATAACTATTATCAAATTACTCCGAAAAATACCCGGATCTCTTCTAAAAATCTAGGTTTAAAATATGGATAATATACGTATATGCCAAAACCATAATGCGATATTCGGTTAAATAAAATGCATACCCCTAATAATGGATATACGTAAATATACGTAGTGATCCAAACGAGTCTGTTTTATCAATCTGGTCATGAACACGATGTATGGATGCACTCACAATATATGGGGTATGATAACAGGCCATGCTAGATATCAAAATGTATTATCTGGCTATTATGTGTATTATTTAAAGATACGCGGATATTAAATATATTGTACATGTATATAGACTTAGATGTACACGGATTCTCTGTACTAACGAATATGTGACGTAATCTAGAACCATGATGGGTTTCAAGCATGCGGGTCGGGTCGGATATTATCCACAGTTGCCAAGTGTACTATCCGCACCCAAAACATTAATAAATAAGAAACTGTCGCAAGATTAGGAAAATACCCAAATAAAATATCGTATAATAGCACTAAGGTGTTACATTATACCCAACTACAAAAGAATTTCGTCCTTAAAATTCCCGGAACAAGAAGACAAGAAAACATGAATCCAAGAAAATAGGTGTGGAAACTTTTGTCGAATCTCGTCTTCATGTTCCCAAGTAGATTCTCCGTGCGAACGATTCTCCCATGAAACAAGTACTAGAGGGACAACCTTGCTCTTAAGGACCTTTTCTCGTCGATCCACAATCGTCATTGGTCGTTCTTCATATGTTAAGTCCTCTCTTACTGTCAGCTCCGAGTGGTCTAGGACGTGCGTCTCATCTCGAACATACTTGCGGAGTTGAGATACATGAAACACGTCGTGAATACTCGCCAAGGATGGTAGTAAAGATAATCGATAAGCTACTTGTCCAACGCGCTTGATAATACAGAAAGGCCCTATGAATCGAGGACTAAGCTTGCCTCGACTATCAAAACGGATCACTCCTCTGGTCGGTGATATTTTCAGGAATACAAGATCCTCAACTGCGAACTCCAGAGCTCTTCGTCCTGTATCGGCCCAACTTTTCTGTCGATCTTGTGCCGCTATCATATGGTTTCGAATCATGTTGACATTCTCCACTGTTTGCATAATAATATCCGGTCCCAATAATCTTCTTTCTCCAATATCGTCCTAACAGACGGGCGAGCGACACTTACGACCATACAATGCTTCGAATGGAGCTATCTGTATAGTCATCAGAAAACTGTTAAGAAAACTCTACCAAGTGCAAATGATCCTCCCATGAACCCTTGAATTCTACCATGCATGCTTTCAACATATCTTCAAGAGTTTGGATTATTCTTTCAGACTGGCCATCTGTCTGGGGATGATAAGCGGTGCTAAATTTCAATCGAATCTCCAAACTTTCCTATAAACTCATCCAAAAGTGCGAATTAGAATTGGGTATCACGATCGGAAATAATAATTACAGGTACTCCATGCAATCTCATAATCTCCTGCATGTACCGCTCTGCTAAAGCTTCCGTCGACTGACCAACTCAAAATGGTATAAAGTGAGCTGCCTTGGTCAATCGATCAACAATCACCCAAACTGCATTATTTCCCCTTGGACTCCGTGGTAAAGCTTTCACGAAATCCATGGCTATATGTTCCCACTTCCATTGAGGAATCGGAAGTAATTGCAATAAACCAGGTACCCTTTGATGTTTAGCCTTGACTTGCTGACACACCAAGCAGTTCGATACGTAGCAAACAATCTCCCTTTTCATGCCTTCCCACCAGAAATGTTGTCGTAGATCTCGGTACATCTTTGTGTCTCCCGGATATACGGAATATGCGGAAATATGAGCCTCTTTCATGACTTCTTCATGAATTTCTCCTTTAGGAACTCATAAACGACTAACATATCGTAACGAACCATCTTCATGAATTAGCAAGTCCGTTCGAAATCCCGCTTCAACTTGTTCTTAAAACTTCTGCAATCTTGGATCGTGCGACTGCGCTGCTTTAATGTTATTGATCAAGAATGACTGTACTTGCAACTGCATCAACTGTCCCGAAGAATTCGGTAGTACAATCTCCAACGCGAATCTCTAAAAATTATCTATAATCTACTTTTATGCAGTCAACATCCGTAATACTGGCAACCGACTTAGCGCATCCGGCACTACATTAACTTTTCCTGGATGGTATTTTAGATCAAGATCATAGTCAGCCATCAACTCCAACCATATACACTGCCTCATACTGAGCTCTTTCTGTGTGAACACATATTTTAGGCTCTTCTGATCGGTAAATACTTCTACCCTTTCGCTCAATACGTAGTGTCTCCAAATTTTCAAAGCAAAAATCACTGCTGGTAGCTCCAAATCATGAGTTGGGTAGTTCTTCTCGTGAGTCTTCAATTGTCTTGACGCATAGGCGATAACCTTCCCATGCTGCATTAGAACATATCCCAAACCTTTCCTAGATACTTCGCTGTGAATAACTAGTCCTCCGGAACCGTCTGGCACTGTCAAGATAGGAGCGGTGGTCAATCTTTACTTCAACGCTTCAAAAGCTGATGCACATTTTTCCATCCATACGAACGGTACCTCGTTTCGTGTTAGCTTGGTCAATGGTTCGGCTATTCGAGCGAAGTTCTCCACAAACCTTCTATAGTATCCGGCAAGCCCAAGAAAACTTCAGATCTCCGCTACGTTCTTTGGAATTGTCCAATCATGAACAGCTGCAATTTTTTCAGGGTCAACGGTAATTTCATCTCCGGATACGACATGACCCAAGAACTTCACTTCTTCGAGCCAAAATTCGCACTTTCTCATCTTAGCATATAGCCTTTCTTGCCTCAATATTTGCAGTGCGATTCTCAAGTATTCTGCATGCTCTTCCTTGCTTCTCGAATATACCAGAATATCATCAATAAACACCACTACGAACTGGTCCAAATACGGTGAAAAGATTCGGTTTATCAAGTCCATAAATATTGCTGGTGCGTTCGTGGCTCCGAATGGCATCACTAAGTACTCGTAATGCCTATATCGAGTTCGGAACGCTGTCTTGCAAATATCTTCTGATTTCACCCGAACTTGATGATATCCGGATCGCAAATCCAACTTCGAGAATACCCTCGCGCCACTGAGTTGATCGAATAATTCGCCGATGCGAGAGATTGGGTACTTGTTCTTAATAGTCACCCGGTTTAATTCCTGATAATCAATGCACATCCTCCGCGTTCCATCCTTCTTCTTGACTAGAAGAACTGAAGCTCTCCAGGGTGAATTGCTGCTGTGAATCCAACACTTCTCTAGCAATTCGGTAACTTGTTTCTTTACCTCTTCTAGCTCCACCGGTGCCATTGGATAATAGGCCTTTGAAATCGGCAATGCTCCAGGAATAAGGTCAATCGCGAACTCCGCATCTCGTTTTGGCGATAAACCCGAGATATCCTCAAACACATCCATAAACTCTCGAACTACTGCTGGCGCATCCTCCTTGTCTACTTCCATCGACGAAAGAACGACACTTGTCGGCCTAGCCCTAAATTCGACTGGCCTGACAGATCTACTACCTTCTGAAAATATAAACTCCGGATGTCCGGGAATCTAGAAAATCACTTTCTTTGTCCTACAATCGATGTGAGCGTGGAAAGTGCCAAGAAAGTCCATTCCCAAGACAACATCGTAGCTGCCAGTATCAATCACCAAGAAATCCACGAATAGCTCTCGTCCGCATATAACAATCGAACAATCTTTGCACTCACTACTAGATATAATTTTCCCATTCCCAGTGTGTATGCCCCAGCAACTAGATAGGGCCGCGTGTGGAATCGAATATGCACTAATAAACTTGGAAGATATAAAGTAATGGGATGCACCTGAATCAAATAATGCCAATGCGGGAAAATTATAAACGAGTAGGATACCTGAAACAACTTCGTCTGAAGCTTTGGCCTCCTCGGCCGTCAAAGTGAATGCCCATTCTTGATTAGGCCCCTGAGTAATATGCTTCTGCCCATGAATCTGCTTCTGCGGTGGCTTCTGAATATCGTCCCTCGATCGTAGCTTTGAAGGGAAAGCACCGATGGTATGATCAGCTGATCCGCAAACAAGACAGAGTCTAAGCCTCCTTCGACATTCTCTCCGGAAATGCCCTGATCATTGGCAGTAGTCACAAAACACACTTCCATTCTGATCGGATACCGCGGGCTTCTTCATAGGCACAATGCCTCGCCTGTTCACCGAAATGCCTCTGCGTATAGGAGCTCGGTCTGGCGTAAACACCGGCTTCCGCACTACGACGGCTTTCTATTGCATACTCTTCGCTTTCTCCGATAAACTCTGCTGCTCTCTGACTGCCTTGAAAACATAGGAGAAGGTAGTCAATCCTAGAGATATAATATGTCTCTGAATCTCCACATCCAAACTACGCATAAACCTTCGTGACCTATCTGTATCGTTGGCAACCAAAGGCCCCGCAAATCGACTGAATCGAGTCCACTCAGCTGCATGCGCATCAACGGATCCGCCATTCTGCTTCAGGCTAACAAACTTTTCTTCCATTTCCTCTCGAGCAGATTGCGGAAAGAACTTCTCCAAGAAACTTCACGAAAACGCTGCCCAACTGATCGGCTTGGGCAGACGGGTCTCCTCTATGAGCTACCACTCATGAGCGTAATCTACCGGTTGGATGCGTACTACATCCACCCTTTTCTCATCTGGATACTGTACGGCGACGAGCAGATTCTCCGTATCAACTAGCCACTGCTCCGCTGGCAATGGCACCACCAATCCTATAAATATGGACGGACCGAGCCTTCTGAAGTCCTCCACGGTGCCCTCACGCTGTGCTGGCCCGGATGATACTGCGACTATGGACTGCTGGACTGTCCATAGACCCTCCTGGAAGGCCTCGGCCTGCCGCTGATTCAGCTCAGTTTGCCGCTTCTGGTTTTCCAGCATACCACGTATAACTCCAAGCAATACGGTGTCATCAACACGCCTCTGGTACGATCACAAATCTCTATCCTCTATGATTATGAAGCCAAGACACTAAAGAGGATTAGCAATGGTAAACAGGATTCAATAAACAAGATAGCTATAGATTCAAGACTGGAAAGATAGTAATGTGGCAGGACATGTTCCTAATTCCGGATTTTCTGATTAGTGTATTAGGTTCAATACCCAACTACAAAAGAACCAAATCTGATTGATCCTAAATCGTATGGCTCCGATACCAAACAAACCCTGTCACGCCCCGATTCCCAGAGTGCGCAAACTACGGCACGTGACAGAGCCAAAAATGCTGCCTGTGGCTAGGAAACATCCCTCCACAGTCACATTACGGCTGTCTATAGGATATCAAGAGCAGAAAGTATATAAAAACTATCTAGTACATGTCCATTTGCTACAGTAAAAAGAGTCAAGAAAAATGCATAAGCGGAAACGAATCAAATCCAATAAACAACATCTGAAAATTGTCCCAATATGGGTTCACATCAAGAAATAAAACCGCGGAAACAATTAACTATACTAAATATCTCTAAATAACACATGTTCAATTCTTCATCGCTCGGTTTGATGGTTAAAGTACTCTTGTTCAGCCAGCGATAAAGATAGAGGAACTGGGCCATGCAAAACCCAGACGTCAGTGCATCATAATATCAAAATAACATTGATAACCAGGATATAACAATATAAGTAGACATGAATATAATGAATAACACAGATATGAAACAGTGAGGTATGTGTATGTATGTGATGTGTGATGCGTAACCTAAAACTGTGCTGCTAGATTATCTATTCTAAAAGTCTTTGAAATCAATTAATATAATTCTCATCGTAACCCAACAGTCTATGTCTCGTTCATTCCCCATGGGACCACGGTAACAGGATTTATTCTATAACTCCCGGAAAAACGGCAAACAGGTAATTATTTCTTAACGCTCGGAAAAACGGCAAACAGGTAATTATTCCATAACGCCCGGTAAAACGGCAAACATGTAATAATAGCATTTTGAGTTATGTTTCGGTTACATTCTTGATTTCCCCTTTACCCCCAGGTTTGTGTTTAAGTCAGGTATTGCCAATATAGATCTAATGCCAACACAGGATCAAGCAGGTACAGTTCTCGTCTATGCAGACAACAAGTTACGTCCGTCAGGATAACACGACAGGATTCTTGGTATTAGTAATAAGATCCAAATAACAGTCAAGTAGTGTATCGTGGACATGTCATGCGATGCATATGTATCAAATAGATACCCAAATGTGAAACTGTAACGAATTATCAGAACACGGTAAACAAACTGATATCAGGATGCACATGTGTCTATCTGTAATAACCTTTTATATGTCCATGACTACGTTTGATGCAAACTAGATAACATGTTGTACTAATATAATATTATGATGATATCATGATATTCCGGCATGCAATTAGATATGTTATTATTAGTACGGATACAAACGGATACTGTAAAACGGTAAAACTATAATATTTGCAGCATAATGAAACACATACACTATTTTTATTCATATATAAATAGACATGTTATAACATAGCATGTTACAAGATAAACTTGCATGATCGGATCTCACGTCGGGGTACGTACGTCACGTTCAATGTCGGATAAACGTTGCGATGCAAACTCACCCGTGCAGGACTGGACCTGGCTGATCAATGACGTGACTATGCTGGATGACAACGATGACTGGGTCATCCGGATCGTCGGCAACATGTGCGGCTCGGCAAGATGGCCGGAAAAACCAAGAAGCAAGAAATAAAGAAAAGAGAAAGAAAGAAGAAGAAGGAGATGAATGAGGGGTTGTGGCTGCTAGTGATCGAGTCCTAGGACAGAAGACAGAGGAAAGGGTGACGGCGACGATGGGTTGCCATCGACGGCGAAGTTTAATGGTGAGGGGCAGTGGGTTTCTTGGGTTCTGTTGTGGTCGTCAGGGAGTGCAGGGTGTGGTGGTTGGCAGTGGTTTGTGGTGTCAGGGAGTCGGAAAGGGATGAGGATGTGATGGTGGTGACGACGATGAGGTCTCTGGCGAGGGTAACGGCGAGGTTGGGTTTCTGCAATGGGTCGTCGTCGGGTTGCAGGGTTGGGGTCGTGGAAGTCGGGGTTGTGCAGGGATGGGTGAGAGGAGGTGGTGAAGGTGATGACGATGGAGAGGAGATAAGGGTAAGGAGGTGGTGGTGATCGGCGGTGAGGTTGCAGGCGTTGGGGTTTGGGTTTGTAGGTGGAGTCGGGGTTCTTGGGTTCTCGGGGAGGTTGCTGGGTTCTTAGGGAGAGGAGAAGACTGGAGGAAGTGGAGGTTGAGAATGTCGGGGTGAGGTTGACGATAAGGGTTGGAGGCATGAACGTCGAGGAGGTTGCAGGTGTTGGGATTCCTGGGTTGCAGGGGCTGTGTAGGAATCGTGGTCGGGTAGAGGAAGAGAGGAGGCGGTGAAAGTGATGATGAGGGTGGTAGTGACAAGGTTGTGGGGAGGTCGGGGTTGGCGACGAGGTGAGGTGCAGGCTAGGGTTAGGTCTCGAGTTTGGGTTTCGTCGCGAGAAACGGAGAGGAAAATAGAAGAGAGAGAGAGGGGTTAGGTGATAATTAGGGTATAATAATTATATATATTAGAAGAGAGAAAGAGGGAAAGAATAAGAGAGAGAGAGAGAGAGGAAAGCGCGAGAGGAGAGAGAGAGACGGTGAGGAAATAATTTAGTTTAAAAAATATATTTTTTATATATATTATGTATATATTATGAACTAATATATTTATTAGTTTAGGTTTTAAGTTTTAAAATATTATAATATATTTTCTAGGATTATACAGCTATTATCAAATTACTCCGAAAAATACCTGAATCTCTTCTAAAAATCTAGGTTTAAAATATGGATAATTTACGTACAAGCCAAAACCATAATGCGATATTCGGTTAAATAAAATGCATACCCTCAAGAACGGATATACGTAAATATACGTAGTGATCCAAACGAGTCTGTTTTATCAATCTGGTCATGAACACGATGTATGGATACACTCACAAGATATAGGGTATGATAACAGGCCATGCTAGATATCAAAATGTATTATCTGGCTATTATTTGTATTTTTAAAGATACGCAGATACTATTTATATTGTACATGTATATAGACCTAGATGTGCACGGATCCTCTGTACAAGCGAATATGTGACGTAATGTAGAACCATGATGGGTTTCAAGCATGCGGATCTAGTCGGATATTATCCACAGTTACCAAGTGCACTATCCACACCCAAAACGATAATAAACAAGAAACTGTCGCAAGATTAGGAATATACCCAAATAAAATATCGTATAATAGCACTAGGGTGTTACGGTGATTTTCCAATAGAACAAAATCTTAAGTTGACAAATTATGAAAGCATAATTCTTGATGATCCTTTAACTTTTCGTCGACTTGTAGGGCGTCTCGTTTATCTTACCGTTACTCGTCCTGACATTGTCTATACAGTCAACATTCTTAGTCAATTCATGCATCAACCTCGCATGTCTCATCTTGATGCTGCTTTCTAATTACTTCGATATATTAAATCTATATTTGGTCAAGGAATTTTTCTATCCTCCACCTTGGTTCCCACACTTCATGCATACTGCAATTCAGATTGGACGAGTTGTCCAATGACTCGACGTTCGACAACTAGTTATTGCATATTTTTAGGTTTTAGTCTAATTTCTTGTAAAACCAAAAAGCAAACTCTTGTTTCCTGCTCATCCGCAAAAGCTGAGTACGAGCTATGGCCACTGCAACTTGCGAAGTCACTCGGTTATTATATTTACTCTGTGACCTCGGTCTTCCTCTAAATTCTCATGTTTCATTATATCGTGATAATCAAGCGGCTATTCATATTACAGAAAATCAGGTCTTCTATGAACGAACAAAGCATATAGAAATCGATTGTCATGTTGTCCGTGAAAATTACAAAATGGCTTGATTCGATCTTAAAAAATTGCTAGTTCCCTTCAACTAGCCGATCTTTTTACAAAAGCTCTTAGCAAGGCTCAATTCATTTTTCTAAAATCCAAGTTGGGTATTTACCGTCGAAGACTGATTGAGACGCGGAGACGTCTAGCCTGAATTTAGAGACAGATGCTATATATAGCATATTCATCCACATCTTCGAAGATACCAAGTTGATTTATGTCACCGTATATCGGAGATTTGGTTAAGTGCGACCGTTTTAACAGACTTATCAGATTCCCCCTCATTTGAGGGTTTTTTTTATTGTGGGGACGCTCTTCCCTGCAAATGCATGCCCCTGCAGTTAATTGCGCTATCGCATTGCGATAACAACTTTCATTTTCTCCAGGTAGATCATTTCGTGTCGTGTTATATATTGTTTATATTGGGTTGCCCTTGGATTGTATACGGAGACTAATCTTGTCATGCCCGTACGGCACGGATTAGTCCAAATCCGTATATATTAGATTTGGGGTTTTGAACTTAGGACGCAGGTCTCATATAAATAAGGTTCATAAGTTCATGGGATATATAGGATATATACTGTTTTTGCCTACAGATTGTCTACGGTTGGTTATATAATCCATACCGTAGGGTTAACATATTAGTTTAAAGGACATTTCGGTCCAACATTCCTGTATTTGGGATGAAATATTAGTTTAGAAACGTTTCAGTCCAACATTCACTTGTTAGGGACATTGTATTAGCTTAGAACATTTCGGTTCAACATTCCCATGTTCGGGACAGATATTAGTTGAAGGACATTTCGGTCTAACTTTCATCTTGCACGCACGTGTATATGTTACATGGCGAAGTGAATGATGATGAAATGTGATGCACCCAATATTGGGGTGCGATCCAATTTGAAGGCATTTATGTTTCCTTCGAAAATATACATATACATATATGTATGTAGAGTGTTTTTCGTCACTTTATAGAGATAGGAATACGCGTGCTTGTCAGGCGTATACAGATTCCGCCTGCCTAGGATAGGCTAGGATTTTTTGATTTTGGGGATTTGAATCTCCGGCAGCCACGAACTAAGCTGCTGTTAATTACCCCTCGCCTTTGGAGCGAGAGAATCTTCGATTGATGGGTCAAACTGGTTATGCAAACTCAATATGCAGTGTGCGTAGATTGTGTTTTGAAAGGGTTTTGGACGTATCTGGGGTTTCCAGAGTTTACGGAGATCCCGCTACCCAGATAGCGGGTGGAGGGTCAAGAGAGCTAGCAGTCCCCTTGCGGAGTACGGGGCAGCACCCTGTCAGAAATTTTTTCTAATGAGAAAGTATTTTTAGTGTGGAACGTTTTAAAAAAAGGAGGGGTGAGAAACGTCCTAAGGATGTGTGAGACAACACACGACCGCTGGGCGACAGCGGGTCACGTGCCAGGTGCATGGGCGTGGGCTCGTGGTCGGATTTGCAGCGTGCCAGCGGGTCGCGTGCGCGGGACGCCAGCGGGTCGCGTGCACGGTACGTGGCCGCTAGAAACGCCAGCGAAAGAAGGGGCTTTACCCCTAGGCTAGGAGTTGAACTCTCGAGGGACTTTGGAGTTAAACTCCTAGGGAAAGGGGGATTTTTATTTTGATTTTTCGGAATTCAGAGGAGTTAAACTCCTAAGAAATGATTTTTTATTTGGAGTTAAACTCCTAGAAGATTTTCGGAGATGATAAAAGGGGACCCCTTTCTTCTCCCTTGAGCCTTAGATCCTCCCAAGATGGGATTTTTGAAGTTGGGTCTCCTTCTTCCTTCTCTTTCCGTTGGATCTTAAAGAAAAAGGGTGGTGAGATTTAAAAATCTCTCATTTTAAAGATTTGATTGGAGATCTGAGCTCCCCTTCAAGGGTTTTATGGTGAAAAATTATTTCTTTTTGGAAAAAGAAGAGTTAAACTCTTGATTTAGTTCAAAAAAGAAAAGAAAGTTTAAGACCTTGAGGAAGGAGAAGGAGACACAGGACCCTAGAAATTATGAGAGAATAAATTTGTTATTGATTTTCTCATCATGTTTGCCTTTAATAGGCTACACACTTTACATATAGCCTCTTGGGCCTTTCCATATGGAACTTGTGCCTCCCCATATCTCATGTGCTTATTTGTTTTTCACATAAGTCACGGGTTTTACAAAATTTTGGTTTTTTGCCCATTTTTCATACATTTATTTCTAAAAAATTGCATTAACTAATTTATTACTACATTCATTGTCATAGGGTCGGTCCTTTCCATGCTCGGTCTTGACCGGGGCTTAGACCCACTTGGCTTGGGTTTGGACACACTTGCTTGGGCACGGGCTCACTTGGCCCAGGGTTGACTGATTTTGACTTGGTCAACTAGGATGTAATTTTTCGATCCCAACAAAGTGTGCCACATCAATAAATGCACACTGTGTGTATGGGTCGTGTGCATGAAATTGATGGATCTTGTTCCATATAGAGATTGATTTGGTATAGTTCCCTGTGGAGGGTCGATGCTGCCCTTTTTGTGACGTGGACAGTCGGCGCTGCCATTTTTACAATTTTTACGGTCGGTGCTTGATTTGACTTGCTTGCTTCTTGCGGTATCGGAGTTGAAGTTGACTTTCTCTGCTTTCTGCGGTGTCGGGGTTGAATTTGACTTGCTCCACTTTCTGCAGTATCGGGATTGAATTTGACTTGCTCCGCTTTCTGCAGTTTCGGGGTTGATGTTGACTTGCTCCGCTTTCTGCGGTGTCGAGATTTTATTTGTTTCTGAGGTGGAGCCTGATTCTGCTAGGAAGGCCATTGGCTGACTTGTTCCCGAGGTGGAGCTTGATTCCACCGAAGAGGTCATTGGTTGACTTGTTGATCTGATTGGTTTTGGAGTTCTTGTCCGTTCCGCAGGACCTTTTGAGCTTAGAACCACTGCTGGTGGGACTTTGATTTGATTTATTTGATATATGTCTTGTTTGGCGGGACCATTGAATTTGAGTGGGACTTAGAATTTGGATTTTGTTTGGCATCAATATCGCTGCATTGGAATAATGCCGGGAGCGACTCATCATTTAACCTGGGAAGACTTAGGATTTGGGTTTTGGGTTGGCATCAGCATCGCTGCACTGGAATAATATCAGGAGCGACTCATCATTTGTCATTGCCCGTTGGGGAGCGATGGTTTAGAAGACAGGTTTAGATCCCTATCACCCAAGGCTTTTCAATTTTATGAGCCGTGAGGGTATCATAAAAGCATTTTATCCCTACGAGTCGAGAGGATCTTGTAGGTGTGTTTTCTCCTTAGGAATTCTGAGGATTCCTAAGTGTTTTGCTCCTTTGTGAGTTGTAAGGATCTCACGCGAGGATATTCTCCTCACAAGGTCGAGAGGACTTTGTGAGTGTATTTTTGTCTCATTTTCACAAGTTTGCGCGCTTTCGAGTTTTCACAAACTCACCGATAGTCGTGCTATTTTTACTCACGGTGCCTTTTCGGGTTTTCATCCGTGCCCGTTTTGCTTGTGGACATATCGTTTTTTTTACATTGGTGGAGCTTCATCGCCGGTGGGACTTTAAATATAGTCTTGCCGGTAGGACTTGGGAAAGATAGGGGTCATTTATGCCCGTGTACTGTATACGGTATTACAGGATATATGATCCAAACCGTAAGGCCGATGTGCTCATTTCGCCTGCAACTTGGAGCATTCATGCGTAGTATTTCTTAAGATATCGACCATTGATGGGTGGCATGGGTTTTTCTCCGTCGGCACTTATTAGTTGGTAGGATCCTCTGTCGAACACTTTCTCGATGACATATGGCCTTTCCCAATTTGGTTTGAATTTTCCCTTGGCATGTCGATTAGGGATGATCGGTCTTTTGAGGACCAACACCAATTCATCTTTCTTGAAAGCACAGAGACGGGTCATCTTGTCATAGGCCCATGACATTTGGGCCCGGTACAGCTCCAGATTTTCCTTTACTGCGAGCCTCTTTTTTTTAGGGCGTCGAGCTCTTCTAGCCAAAGGAGGACATTTTTCTCCTCCATCAAACCATGATGGACTGCCATCTTTATGCTTGGAATTTCGACTTCGAGGAGAAGGATCGCCTCCACTCCGAAGAGTAGTGAGTATGGAGTGAACTGAGTTAGAGTGAGGTGTGTTGTACGATATGTCTATAACGCCTCATGGCGCTTGAGATTCCAGTCTCGTTTCTTGGCTGAAGCATTTTTCCTCAAGAGCTTACATAGAGTTTTATTTAAGACTTTGGATAGCCCATTGGCTCTAGGATTATAGATGGGGGAATATCTCCAGTCTATCTTATGTTGTGTAGCGAACCTTGAGATTTTGAAGCTCTTGAAAGAAGGCCCGTTGTCAGAAATAATTCTTCTTGGTGTACCGAACTAGTATAGAATATTATGCCGGAAGAATATCAAAATATCTTCTTTCTTGACTTCTTTTAGTGGGACAGCTTCAGCCCATTTGGAAAAACAGTCAGTTGCGGCCAATATAAACTAGTGGCTTTTTGATGATGGAGGATCAATTGGACCAATTATGTCGGTGCCTCAAACTTCAAAGGGCCATAATGCCACCGTAGGATACAGCTGATTAGGATGCTTATGAATGAAGTCACCGTGAATTTGGCAGAGATAACATTTCTTCACATGCTCTTCGCAGTCCCTTATCATGGTGGGCCAGTAATACCCAAGCCGTTTGATTTGAAACCGCATTTTAGGGCCAGACTGGTGAGCTCCACAGACACCCGTGTGAACTTCTTTCATGAATTTTTGGGTTTCGGCCAATGACATACACCTAAGCCAGAGTTGGTCATATGATCTGCGGTATAGCGTATTATTTACAAACACGTATCGGAGAGCTATCTTCTTCAGCTGAACTCTCGTAGTTTTTTTTCCGGGCAGCTTATCGTATTAGATGTACTCTATGAAAGGCTCTCTCCAATCGGGCTCATCTTGAATGATCAGAGCTTTTTTGGCAGGATTGTTGTCTTGTTTTATACTTTCTTCTTCATTCAAAGTGTCTGGAGGTAGAATTTGCCGGCTTCTAACTGTTATTAGAATTTCATCCATATCAGGATCAACTAGCTTCTTGGCTAAGCGAGCGAGTACGTCGGATTTTCCGTTCAATGCCCTAGAAACTTTCATCAGTTCAATATGGATGAACTGTTTCATGAGTTCCACTACTTAGCTTCTGTATCGAGCTAACTCGGGCTTATATATCTTGTATTCGTCGCTCACTTGGTTGACGACAAGATGGGAATCACCGTAGACCCATCTTGCCATTTTGCCGCTAAATTGCGAGTTACCCGACGAACTCAAGAAGCATAACAGCCCATCTTGCCATTTTGACGACAAGGCTTGCTTTAGTCATTAAGTGTTTGAGCGGGTCGACCTTGGAGATCAGCTTGACCCGATGACCGAGCAGATAGTGCCTTATCTTCTTCAAGGCGAATATCAGGGCCAGGCACTGCTTTTTGATGGGGGAATAGTTATGTTCCACCCTATCTAATGTTTAAATGAGTTAGTAGAGGGCATTTTCTTTTCCCTCCTCATTATTCTGGACAAGAAGCGTGCCGAGTGACCCGTTTAGTACAACAGTGTTGAGAACCAGCAGTTTGTTCAGAATGGGAGCAGCAAGCACTGGGTTTGCAACAGATACTATTTGATGCTTTTGAATGCTTTTTGACATTCATCATCTCAGACAAAAGGAGCTCCTTTCTTCATGAGCTTTGAGAAGGGCCTGCAATTTCCCGATAGGTTTGAGATGAACCTTCGTATGTAAGCGAGCTTGCATTGAAAGGATCTTAGCTGCGTCTGATTCTTTGGAGGGGGCATCTCCATGATTGCTTTTATCTTTGATGGGTCAACTTCAATTTTCCAATGTCGGACCATGAAGCCTAAGAATTTTCCCGACAACACGCCGAAAGCGCACTTTAGAGGATTCATCTTTAGGTCATATTCTTTCAGTCTGGTGAAAATGGTCCTGAGATTTTGGATGTGATCGGCCTTGGTTTTAGTCTTAATGACCAAATCATCAACATAACATTCACCAACTTTATGGATTAAGTCGTCAAAGATCTTAGTCATTGCCATTTGATACATGACGCCTGTGTTCTTCAATCCAAACGGCATCACCTTGTAACAGTATATGCCAATCGGGGTTCGAAATACTGTGTGTTTCTCATCCTCAGGAGGCATCTTGATCTAATTATATCCAGACAATCCATCCATGAAGGTGAACAACTCGTAATTTGAGGTATCGTCGACCATCATTTCCATGACCGATAGTGAGAAGTCGTCTTTAGGGTATGCTTTGTTCAAGTCCGTGAAATCAATACAGACTTGGATCTGCCCATTCTTCTTTTTCACAGGGACGATGCATGCGATCCAATCCGCATATTTCTCTTCTCTGATGAAGCCGACATCGATGAGTTTCTTGGTTTTCTCGATGACGTTTTCTTCCAGCTCCCTTCTCATTATTCGAGGAGCTTGTTTGACTGGCTTAACATCAGGAGAAATAGCCAGCTTATGCACGGCCGCTTCAGAAGAGAGGCCTGGCGTTTCTTTGTACATCTACGTGAAGCAGCCGATGAATTCGTGCAGCAGGGCAATTATCTGCTCTTTCATTTCCTCTGGTAAGAGTGAGATGATGTAGGTCGGCCTTGGATTATCGGGCGTTCCTAAATCAACCTCGGTTATCTCGTCGAAGGTTGCTTGTCCGCCATCTTCGAGCTCTCGATGGGCTTTTTCTGGCTCGGCTAGCTTGTCGTCATCATTTGACCTTTCACTAGGTTTACCAACATGGATCATGTAGCATGATTTGACATCAAATTGAATGAAACCTATGCCCCGTCTATCAAGGATTTGTCCATCGATGAGTGCTCAGACCTGAGGCAGATGCCGTAGCTCCTCATAAAACTTCGCCTCGGAGTCCGTTTGATATAAGCGACACTCGCACTTTTTCAAATATCCCCGCATCTCGGGCGTATAATACCTGGGATTGAGGATGGCTCTTATGCCTCTCTCATAGGGAAGGCACATGACAGACATATCGTCTGGGTGCACAACAGGATTCAACCCATAAAATAGGATGCTTTTATGTCCTCTTTTCCTTCTGGGAACGTAAAAGGTTTTCAGCTGGTCCATGGTGGAGACTGACAATGCATAGAGCTCTTTGCACATTTTATCCGACACCCTTGTGACGACTAAGGCTTCTATAACTTCGAAGGTCTCTCTTAACTTCGCTTTTTGCATGAGAGCCCAATCTGCACAGCCGTTGCAAGACAAGTCCTCTTCATCTGATTCTTCAGTGTCGCTGCCTAAACACGAATGAATTTTTCTTCCGGATGGACCTTCACTATCAGACTCGTTCGTATCGCTACCGAAATGAGAGCGAGTTTTATGGAAGAATGGACTTCCTGCGTCAGACTCATCAGTGTCACTGCCGAAACGCGAATGCACTTGGGGGCTTTTGCTTTTGAAAGTGACAGCCGGCTCAGATTTACTTTTGAGTTTCAGGGCCGTTCTTTCCTCAGTCAGTTGTGGCTTAGAATATTGGGGCTTCAGAAAGTACCGGGAATCTTCATATCGGACTTCATGCACACTGAACGACTGGATGTCTTCGTCAATGCGTCTTTCTTCGCCATTTTTAGTATATTTCATGTATTGATGGAGATTTGACGGAACAATGCCGTAATCATGGAGCTACGGCAATCCCAAGAAAATCGTCGATCACGTATATTTTATCTTCAGTTTGCAAATCCCAAAATTTAATTGGTAGAACTATGGACCCTAGAACTTGCTCGCAGTTTTAATTGAAGGTTTGGATGACTATCCTCTCTCTTGACAGGTGTTGGACGTCCATTGACAAACTCTTCAGAGTTCGCAAGTTCATGATGTTCACTGAGGACCCTGGATCAATCAATATGCGATTAATCCGATCTTCGTCGCTGTATCCTGTCACGTAAAACGGTCGGTTGTGCTCAGCTGTTCCTAGTAACAGGTCTTCATCCTTAAATGTGACCGTGGCTGTATGCAGAGTGTACTGGGCCTCTTTCATATTAATTTTCGTGAAACGCGTCTGATACCGCTCGGGGTTTTGCAGGGCATGAATGAGAACATCTCTGAGCTCCTTGGATAGGACCAGAGCATTATAGATGCTTAAGAGAGACGGAAGCTTCCGGAGGTGAGCCAAGGCATTGTAATCTACCGGAGAAGAACTCAAATCTTCGTGAATCTGCTCTACACCGTTTTCTTCATTAGAGACTTGTTTTTCCTTCTTTTTCGGGACGTTGCCTTACTTCGGCGGCAGAACCTTGCCACATCTGAGCTAGATTTGGTTGGCCTTTTTGGCGAGCTCCTCGTCCTCTTCGGGAAAATAGAGCTCTTCCTCAAAGTCGCTACCAAGGTGGATGACGTAGCAGGTTACAATAGAGATCTCGTCATCGGAGTCTTCTTCTAGCTCCTCCAAAATCTCAGCCGCGTCTATGGGGAAGAACTCTTTCAATTGAATTAGAGTTCTTTCCTTTTGTTCATAGTTTTCGAGAGAATCGATATATTTTTGAATGGTCGATCTCCCCATAGACACTTTTTCGCATCGAGCCGCATTTTTATTCTTCTTGAGCGTTTTGGATTTCGAGCCTGAATGATCCGAATTGGTAACTGGAATGGTGAGCTCCTTCTGCCCCTCCCATTCTGTCCTCGTGTAACGACTCTGAAATCCCTGTACAGAATTATTTGTTTAATGTATAGAAAAGAGTATTTCAGCCAGTGTAGAAGTTATAAGTTATTTTTGTTCAATAAAAGCAAGAAACAACTTATAACTCACTGGTAAAACCTATACACTGCTGTGACATAGTCTATATGTTTGAATCCCATCAGTCCAAAAAAATTTTAAGATTTTTTAAAAAATTTTCGAAAGCCCAAGAGTTGCACGTGCAATTTACGGAGAATCGAAAGATTTCAGAATAATAAATAGGCACAAAGAGGAGTAAACACAAATCTAAACACGTGGCATGAATCTCGAGGCAAACCCTTAAGATCTGACCGCCCATTTCCCTTAAGTGCCCACCGTCGATGGTCTGATCTTGGCCATTTGACTCCGTGCTTTGCACACAAGTCTCTTCAGGTCCCCTCTACTCCCCTGCACTGTTAGATTTCCCTGCAATTAAACAGAGACTATTCAATTCAACATTTAACATCCGTTTTAATTCTCTTAATCCAAATTTTAATTTCCAAACCCTAAATTCTTCACTATAAATACCACATCATCCCATATCTCTTCCCAATTCTGAAATTTCTATCAAAAATTCTATCAAACTCTCTAAGCAACCAAGTGGAGTTAAGCACCCAAGAGGAGTAGCAAGCCAAACTCGATGACCGGAGCATCTCCGACGAGACCATGACCCCTGAAAGCTTCCCCTCTCCCTTGTTAATAAGCTAAACCCGTAAGTTTCCCTTCTATCTCTATTTCTTTCATCTCAAATCGCCTTCTAAAAATATTTCGACAAAATGGAGTTAGCTCCGATATAATATTAATTTTAACAATTGTACACCACTTTATAAGCAAAATATGTCAAACTAATATCCTCACACCACTCTTAACCTTATTTATATCATTTAGCTTTTATTTTAATAAAATTTCCCATGTGTAATAATCATAAAACGAAGTTTTCATAAAAATACCATGAACTTTAATAGAACCGTATTTTCAATAACTAGAGTATATACCTTTAGATCATTCACGAGGTAACGACCTACCCTACACTATGGTTTCATAACACGAGGTTCTAAATATATGGTTTATTTAAAGAATATGTTTCACATTAAAATACCACATTTTTAAAACAAGCTTTTTTTAATTGATATTTTTAAATCCTTGGCAATTGCGTCTCTACAACCCTGGTTAGGGGACCCGCTAATAGATGGTGCAGATTATCGCACATCCTTATGATAGTAGAGCGAGATACAGAATTCCTCACGGAGTATTCTGTCTCGAAAGGAATTAAAAATGCTGTTTTTAAGAAATATGACTTCTCTAAACAAAACGAAACTTTGGAAAATTATATAAAATTATGAATCCATATTTTCAATAAAAAAACAAATTATGAAACTATATTTTTAAAATGAAAGATTAGAATTTTAATAAAATTCCAACAAGTTTCCAGAACTAGTAGTTTTCATAAAACTACCATAAACTTTCAAAAAAGCTAGGTTTATCACTAAAATACCACAACAATTAAAATACACGTTCATGAAAACCTTAACTATTATAATTCATCCTCGAGGTTTATTTTTAAACCATATTAAAGTATTTTCATAAAACCCCCTTGAGAAATGCAAATAATATAAATACAAAGTAAACAACAATAATAAATATTTAAGAACTCTAGAATTAATATAGGCAAGCAGTATCATTTCTCTTGAGCTCCGGGGAGGCGGAGAAAGTGAATGCTTGCCTATTCAGGTTAGACAACTTAACGGAGTTATCAATGATAATTGTCTTAGAAAAAAACACAAATCCTGCAGTCCATGTGCAGCAGTTGCCGATTTCTCCCGAACATAAGATCTTTACCAGTTAAATCAATTCATATGAAAAAGACCTGAACTCGAATCCAAAACCCGAATCTAAAACTTGAACTCGAATCCAAACTCGAATCTAAACTTGAACATGAACTCAAACCCAGCCTATTTGAACTAAATTGACTCGAACTAAGATTGCAATTGACATGACTCGCATTTTACTTGACTCACTCGACTTCATTCTACACCTTTTGCAATCTATGATTTTGATAAAAACATGTTATAGCCAATTAATCAATTTAATTAAGTATATTATATAGTTATAGACTATTTATTTTCGAGGTGCTTGGGATAGTTTCTTGTGTGAATCCAACGGAATTTCAAGAGTCCCATATTAACCTTTTTTTATTTTACTCGAATATCAGTCGGGTCGACTCATCCACAGCCTGGAGCCCCGATACTAACACATGAAATGGACCCGTTTTTCCTTGCTCCTGGGGCCCCATTCTTGAGCTCGTGAATACTTCTACAGCTACATAGACATTCACACTAGGAATTTAATGTTAACATAGTGACCATATAGAGACCTATAGTACATATTTACCCATGAACATATAATTTTACTCGTCATATATATATTTTATACTTGTTACTCTTTTTACTCTTACTTTATCACCGTATGCTAGTTCGTTGACGGGCATTCCACCCACCCTTATTTTCTTGGAATGTTCGTCAGATACGGTTGAGACGGAAGAAGTGGAGGCCACAGAGGAAGACTACAACCGAATTGCTTCTCGGGATTAGCTTTGCTTCACTTTTTATTCAGCTAATGTAAGCCACATGTTTAGACATTTTCCTTTATTGTATTTACTTTCTAGTTGAAATTCATGTACTTATAAATATTTGAAATTGAATTTAATAGAAATGTTTATTGAAAATTTTACAGTCTCCATTTATTACTTGCATTGTGTGTTATTGTTTCAATACGCTTACTATATTTATTTAGGAAATGACCTTCTCTCAATAAATATGCTACGAGCTTGCCACGTCATCATTTCCGTCTACTGGGAAGCGGGGCATGACAGGTTTTATTGGTGGCCATTGCAAGTCAGTTCTGCATGAAGTCATAAACAATATACCACAAGAATTAATGAATTCAGCAAACATTTACATTCCTTGCATTTCAAATTTCTTGAATCTATCCTAATCTATCTTTTATATCAAGGTGATGGACTCTCCGAACAATATCAACACAAACGTCAACGGCAATACTCTACCGCCAACACTACCACCACCACCTACTGTTGCAGCTCCTATTAATGAGAAAACAATACTTTTTAAGGCTATCAAGAGCCTATTGGAGGGTCAGCAGCAGCAGACTGCTATTCTTATGCACCGCCCGAAGCCGAAGCACCCGGAGTTAAGCAGTTTCGGGCACTACACCCAAAGAACTTCTCGGGTATGGAGAGCCCGCTTGAAGCAGAAGAATGGGTTCAAGCAATCGAGGATGATCTAGCAACGACTCAAGTACCAGATATAGCTTGGGTAAGAGTTTCTAAATTGCAACTGACCGATAATGCCAGAGTTTGGTGGAAGGCTGAAGAGAGCGATACCAAGTACTTCTTAGAGACTTCCCGCTTTGACATGGAGCAGCAATTCATTCATTTACAGCAAGGCTCGATGTGGGTCAAGTTGGTGGATGAATATGATGCTGAGTTTACCATGCTCGGCAGATAAGATAAAGTCTCAAATTCAATTTTCCTACCTCACTTAATACACATCTAACACAAGGTCATAACAGGTTCGTTGCACACCTTATTCCCACCGCTGAGATCCGGACACGACGATTTCAGCAAGGGTTGGACCTTGAAATCCAAGCTGCACTCACTACAGGGGATTTACCAACCTATGAGCTTGCTTTGAAGGTTGCTCGACGCTATGAGGCAGTTGTGAAGAAGAAGAGAAGGCCGCAGACTGACAGTGTGAAACACCCTTTGCACCAGATCATGGGAGGGGTCTCTTCCATTCCAGCTTTCAATGGACCATCTCGGAGGCCAGTAGGTTCGTTCACCAACAACCGGCCGGAATTTTGCATTTACTGCAAAAGAATTGGGCACCTTGTAAAGAACCGTCGCAGGGCGAACAACTTGTGCCTGATCTGTGGGTCTTCTTCTCACGCCATCAGAGCATTCCCCCTGTAATGACCCTAAAAGTCCTATACACTTTTATTGATCCAATTTTAATAAAAGAGTGTATTTCTATTCTGGTTTCGAGTTATAAGTTATTTTTGATAACTTATATACAAGAAACTCCTTATAGCTCACTGGTTAAGCCTTTCCTTTGCTGTCCCTTAGCCTGTAAGTTCGAATCCCATCAATTCCAATTATTTTTAATATTTTTAATTTTTAATTTTTCGGAAACTCAAGAGTTGCACGTGCATTACACGGAGAAACGAAGAGTTGCAAATAAATCAAACAATATAAATGATAGATAAATACCCTGATAAATGCACTGCACAAACCCCGAGACCCAACTTATCTTTTGGGCCGCCGGTTTCTTCATTTTGACCGCTACCAGTGGGTGGTTTTTTCCTAAAAGTCCCCATTCTTTGCTCGTGCATCCCTTCAGCTCCCTACTACTCCTTTTTCATATTTGATTTTCCTGCAATTAACCAGAGAACCCCAGACCCTTCATCCTCCTCTTTACCCTCACTTTTAATACATTTAAATTATCTTTTTAATTCTCTCTACACCTATATTTCCTCCTTATAAATACCTAGTCTTTCTCCTTAGTTCTTCACCTAATTTATTCTGAAAATACCAATAAAAAAATTCTATCTCCGAAGCCTCACTCTCGCCAAGAAAGTCAAGCGCACAAATCCAAGCCAACTCCGTCACTCAAATTTGTTCCTCCGCACGTTAGCTATCTAGAGTTCGTTCTTGTACGCATAGTCGGACCTAAACTCAATTTTCCATGCACCGTAGGTCTCGGTTCCTCAACCGAGGGTTCTTCTTTTCTTTTCTCACTCGTACGAGTACAAACGGAAACGGCAAGTCCTCTCATTCTCTTTTCTTTCCCTCTAGTATACTCCCTTCTACTTTTACATGTCGCCACTCTGCATCACCTGTAATTACACTAACTCCCCATCTACTTCTTTCTCTTTTTGTTTCTCCTCATATATTGACGCGAAATAATACGATATTATAAATAAGCTTAAAAAATAATATATTCATTGTAATTCGACATGTTCATCATAAATTTCATGCCATGATATCAAAAAAATATGAATTTACAACTCTATTCACGCCTCACAATTTTTATATGATGTTTATTATGTAGATTGAAAATAACGAATAAATACCATGAACATTAAAAACTACCCTTTTATCGATATCTAGAATTGATACCTATAGAAAATTCACGGGGTAACGACCTACCCCACTCATAACATCATGGTTTCATAGCACGATATTTTGGTTAATTTTTATTTAAAAGAAACAATTTACATTAAAATACCATCATTTTTATAAAAAAAATTATCGCTATTTTTTATCCTTTGCAATTGCGTCTCTACAACCCTTTTAGGAGAACCCATCTACGGATGGTGCGGGTTATCGCACGTCCAAGGGATAGTAGAGTGAGATACAGAGCTCCTCACGGAGAATTCGGTCTCAAAAGGAAATAAAAATACGGTTTTTAAGAAATACGATCTTTTCTAAACAAAACAATCTTTGAAAATTTATATAAACCTATCAATCCATATTTTCAATAAAAACAACTTGTGAAAATATATTTTTAAAAGGAAAATTGAAATTTTAATAAAATACCACTAAGTTTCCAAAAGTAGTAGTTTTCATAAAAATACTATAAAATTTTAAAAACTATGTTTTATCACCAAAATACCACTAAAATTAGAATACAAGTTCATAAAAACTCTAAATATTATAAATCACCCTCGAGGTTTATTTCTAAAAAACATTAAAGTATTTTTTCATAAAACCCCCTCAGGAAATGCAAACAATATAAATATAATGTAAACAATCTATAATAAATATTTAAGGACTCTAAATTAATATAGGTTTAAACAGTATCATTTCTCTTGAGCCTCGGAGAGCCGGAGAAAGTGGGTACTTACCTACTCAAATTAGACAAGTTTAACGGAGTTATCAATGGCAATTGTCTTAGAAAAAACATAAATCCTGCCGTCCATGTGCAGTAGTTACCCGATTACTCCCGAACTTAAGAAATTCAAGAGCTAAATCATTTTATAAGATATTTACTTTAACCTGAATACAAACTCAACCAGGATCCAAATTTTAACATAAACTTGAACCCTTGATCATGAACCAGAACACTTGAACTTGAATATCCCAAAACTTGAATACTATAATACCATGACTTGACATGAATACCAGAACACAATGGCTACTATTAAAACTGACTTGACTCAAACCATGAATACAACTTGACATGAATACATGAACACTTGACACGAATACTTGACATTGACATGAACTCAATCTTATGACTTGATATATTCATGGATTCGAGCAAGACTGGTAATTTTAACTATAATCTAGGATACACGGGATGTTGGAGTAGTTCAAGTGCGAATCCAACCAAATTATCAGGAGTCCCCCTAGATCATAAATCCATGTCTACTAACACAAGTAAGCTTTCACGAGGGCTCGTGTTTCCTTGCTCCTGGATTATATCCTGTTGGGTTTGGAATATTTCAACACTAGGTTGTAGTCCCGTTACTAACACTTGATTCGAGCCCGTAGTTCCTTACCCCTGGATTACAGCCTGTTGGGTTCGAGAACACTCTTGAGATTGATTGGCATTCACCCTTAAACTTACGTTAAATTAGTTTACCCATATAGAGGTCTTTTAGAACTCTTACATGCACTTCATGTTCATTATAGCTACAGTACACGACCATGCTATACTATACTCATATTATTTTGCCATGATATATATAGAACTGCATGTTGATCTATCTCTTCAGGTTTGCCTCCCGATCAAGCTCTTGAATTCAGTATCGATTTACAACCCGGTGCACAACCAGTAATAAAAGATCCATACCGATTAAATACGAAGGGATTGAAGGAGATTCGTATTCAGTTGAACGAACTCCTGAAGAAAAGTTGGATCCGACCCAGTACTTCAAGTTGGGGATCTCCGGTGCTACTGGTGAAGAAGAAGGAAGGTACATACAGGATGTGTGTGAATTATTGAGCTCTGAACAAGGTGACAATTAAAAACAAGTATCCACTATCTCGCATCGATGACCTTTTCGATCAGTTAAGTAGCTCTTATGATTTTTCAAATTTGGATCTTCATTCAGGATATCATCAGGTAAGGGTCAAGGAGTCCGACATTCCGAAGACGACATTTAGAACTCATTATGGTCATTATGAATATCTCGTAATACCATTTAGAGTGACCAATGCACCTTCCATCTTTATGAACTTGATGAACCAAGTTTTCCGAGAGTATTTAGACAGGTTTGTTGTTATCTTCATTGACGACATCCTGGTGTATTCAAAGAATCGGAAAGAGCATGCCGAGCACTTACGGATTTTCCTGGAGATATTATGACAATATCATCTCTACGCCAAGTACAGCAAGTGTAATTTTGGCTAGATCAAGTCGGATTTCTCGGACATATCGTTTCAGGTGAAGGAATCTCTGTAGATCCAGCTAAGGTGTCAGCTGTCAGCGAGTGGCAAACACCAAAGACAGTGAAAGATATAAGAAGTTTCTAGGCTTAGCGGGATACTACAGATGCTTCATCGAAGGATTTTCAAAGATCGCGGAACCCCTGACCAAGCTCACACATAAAGACGAAGCATTCGTGTGGTCAGAAGCATGTGAGAAGGATTTTGTAGAACTCAAGTCGAGATTAACCTATGCTTCTATCCTCGTAATACCGGATCAATCTGGCAGATTCGATGTGCATTGTGATACGTCCGGTAAAGGATTAGGATGTGTTCTACACCAGCATGGAAAAGTTGTGGCTTTTGCATCAAGGTAATTAAAAATTCATGAACGCAACTATCTAACACATGATCCGAAACTGGCAGCAGTGGTCTTCGCACTCAAGATTTGACACCACTATCTTTTGGGAGAATGAGTGGATATATACACTGACCATAAAAGTCTTAAGTATGTATTTACTTAGAAGGAACTCAACATGCGGCAGAGAAAATGGCTAGAACTTATGGCGGACATCGACATCAACCTACAATATCATCCTGGGAAAGTGAACGTAGTTTCTGATGCACTTAGTCGTCAGCCATTATCAATGAACCTCATCGCTCAGTGGAAGCTACAACAAGAATTGTACAGATTGGAGATCGAAGTAGTTATGCTAGGTAACGTTTCATATTTGATGAACTTACACGTCCAGTCCACTCTTATAAATCAGATCAATGCAGCTCAAGCAAATGATGCCAAGCTACAAAAGATCTGAGAACAAGTAGAAAGTGGACTTCGAACTGACTTCATCATCCACGAAGATGGATCCTTGCATTATGGAAGCCGTTTATGTGTGTCAGTCGGCCCTGTTCGAGAAGAGTTGATGAAAAAAGTTCACAGCTCTCCATACTCGGTATACCCCGGCGGTACAAAGATGCACAAGGATCTATGGCAACACTACTGGTGGCATGGAATGAAGTGAGAACTAGCAAGGAGCGTAGCTAAGTATTTGGTGTGTCAGCAAGTGAAGGCTGAACATCACAGAACTGTTGGTCTATTTCAGCCGTTACCAAGCCCAGAATGGAAATAACAACACATTATCATGGACTTCATGACTGCTCTCCCTTGCAGCACGAAGGGTAACGATGCAATTTGGGTTATTATGGATCGACTTACCAAGTTGGCTTACTTTATTCCATTCCGAGTTGGCCAATCAACCGAGACATTGGCAATGAAGTACATAGAGGTGAGTAGAAATCTAAGGTAAGATTTAAACCTTCAAGATGTACCATACTTGTCTTGATACCCATAATCTCATATAGGAGATTGTGAGATTACATGGTGTACCTGTCTGCATCATCTCCGATCGTGATACAAGATTCCGATCACACTTTTGGCAGAGTCTGCAAGCTAGCCTGGAGACGAGTCTGAATTTCAGCACATCGTATCATCCACAGAAAGACGGACAGTCCGAGCGAACAATTCAGATTCTGGAAAACATGCTGAGAGCCTGTATGCTAGACTTTGAAGGTTCATGGGAAGATCACCTACACCTGGTGGAGTTTTCATACAACAACAGCTACCAGGCAAGTATTGGGATGACACCTTTCGCAGCACTCTACGAACGGAAGTGTCATTCCCCACTAAGTTGGGACGATGTTGGAGATCGTGAACTCCTTGGGTTAGAGATGATCATGGCAACTATAGATATAGTTCACATGATTAGAGAAAAGATGTGCATAGCCCAGGACCGACAGAAGCATTGGGCAGATGCAAAATGATGACATCTGGAGTTTCAACCCGGAAAGCATATATTCTTGAAGATCTCTCCAAACAGAGGAGTGATACGTTTTGGAAAGAGGGGCAAACTCAGTCCAAGGTATATAGGACCGTTCGATATACTCGAACGAGTTGGAGAAGTGGCATGTCATTTAGCACTACTACCCTCGTTGGAAGGAGTGCACAACGTGTTCCATATATCCCAGCTATGACGATATGTGAGCGACCCCAGCCATATATTTGATCACTCAGAACTCACGGTACAGACTGATCTAACTTGCGAGCAGCAACCAATTGAGATCTTAGACCGAAAGGTGAAGACATTACGGAACAAGGATATGAACTTGGTCTGAGTGATGTGGAGAAAAGATTCGTCGGGAGAATCAACTTGGTAAAGAGAAGAAGATATGCATGCATGATACCCTTACCTTTCTGAAAATTAGTCTCTATGTAAATTTCAAGGACGAAATTTTTATAAGGAGGGTAAAATATAACGACTCTAAAATCCATGCATAAAATTATTTGTTTAGATGTATAAAAAAAAAGGGTATTTCAGCCTGTGAGGAGTTATAAGTTATTTTTGTTCAATAAAAATAAGAAACAACTTGTAGCTCACGGGTAAAACCTCTACACTGCTGTGACGTAGCCTATGTGTTCGAATCTCATCAGTCCTAAAATTTTTAAAGATTTTTCTTTTTAATTTTTCGGAAGCCCAAGAGTTGCACGTGCAATTCACGGAGAATCGAAAGGTTTCAAAAAAATCAAACATGCGTATAGAGGAATAAACAAAAATCTGAACATGTGGCACAAATCTTGAGGCAAACCCTCAAGATCCGACCGCCCATTTCTCTCAAACGCCCGCTGCCGACGGTCCGATCTTGGCTATTTGACTACGTTCTTTGCACACAAGTCTCTTTAGCTCCCCTCTACTCTCTTGCACTGTTTGATTTCCCTGCAATTAAACAGAGACTATTCAATCCACCATTTAACATCCGTTTTAATTTTTTTAATCCAAATTTTAATTTCCAAACCCTAAATTCTTCACTATAAATACCACCTCATCCCATATCTCTCCCCGATTCTGAAATTTCTATCAAAAATTCTCTCAAACTCTCTAAGCAACCAAGTAGAGTTAAGCACCCAAGAGGTGTAGCAAGCCAAGCTCGACGACCGAAGCATCTCCGACAAGACCATGACCCCCGAAGGCTTCCCCTCACCCTTGTTCATAAGTTGAACCATAAGTTTCCCTTCTCTATCTATTTCTTTCATCTCAAATCGCCTTCTAAAAATATATATACAAAATGGAGTTAGCTCCAATATAATATTATTTTTAACAATTGTACTCCACTTTATAAGCAAAATATATCAAACTAACATCCTCACACCACTCTTAAGCTTATTTATATCATTTAGCTTTTAGTTTAATAAAATTTCCCATGTGAAATAATCATAAAACGAAGTTTTCATAAAAATACCATGAACTTTAATATAACCGTATTTTCAATAACTAGAGTATATACCTTTAGATCATTCACGGGGTAACGACCTACCCCACATGCACACTATGGTTTCATAGTACGAGATTCTAAATATATGGTTTATTTAAAGAATAGGTTTTACATTAAAATACCACATTTTTCAAAGCGGGTTACTTTTAATCGATATTTTTAAATCCTTGGCAATTGCGCCTTTACAATCCTCATTAGGAGACTCCCTAATAGATGGTGCAGATTATCTGACATCCTTGGGATAGTAAAGCGAGATGTAGAACTCCTCATAGAGTGTTCGGTCTCGAAAGGAATTAGAAATGCGGTTTTTAAGAAATACAACTTTTCTAAACAAATCCAAACTTTGGAAAATTATATAAAACTACGAATCCGTATTTTCAATAAAAAAACAAATTATGAAACTATATTTTTAAAATGAAAGATTAGAATTTTAATAAAATACTAACAAGTTTCCAAAAGTAGTAGTTTTCATAAAAGTACCATTAACTTTCAAAAAAGCTAGGTATATCACTACAATACCACAACAATTAAAATACATGTTCATAAAAACCCTAACTATTATAAATCGTCCTCGAAGTTTATTTTTAAACCATATTAAAGTATTTTTCACAAAACCCTCTCGAGAAATACAAATAATATAAATACAAAGTAAACAACAATAATAAATATATAAGGACTCTAGAATTAATATAAGCCTAAGCGGTATCATTTCTCTTGAGCCCTGGAGAGCCGAAGAAAGTGAGTGCTTGCCTATTCAGGTTAGACAACTTAACGGAGTTATCAATGGCAATTGTCTTGGAAAAAACACAAATCCTGCCATCCATGTGCAGCAGTTGCTGAACATAAGATCTTTACCAGTTAAATCAATTCATCTGAAAAAGACCTGAACCCAAATCCAAAACCCGAATCTAAAACTTGAACTCGAATCCAAACTCAAATCTAAACTTGAACATGAACTCGAACCCAGCCTACTCAAACTAACTTGACTCGAACTAATATTGCAATTGGCATGACTCGCATTTTACTCGACTCACTCGACTTCATTCTACACCTTTTGCAATCTATGGTTTTGATCAAGACATGTTATAACCAATCAATCAATTTAATTAAGTATATTATACGGTTATAGACTATTTATACTCGGGGTGCTTGGGGTAGTTTCTTGTTTGAATCCAACGAAACTTCAGGAGTCCCGTATTAACCTCTTTTTTATTTTACTCGAATATCAGTCGGGTCGACTCATTCACAGCCTAGATCCCCAATTCTAACACATGAAATAGGCCCGCGTTTCCTTACTTTTGAGGCCCCACTCTTGAGCTTGTGAATACTTCTATGGCTGCGTTGACATTTACACTTGGAACTTAGCGTTAACATAATGACCATATAGAGACCTATAATACATATTTACCCATGAACATATAATTTTACTCGTTATATATATATTCTACACTTGTCATTCTTTTTACTCTTATTTTATCCTTGGGACTTACTGAGCGCTAGTTCACTGACGGCCAATCCATCCACCCTTCTTTTCTTAGAATGTTCGTCAGATACGGTTGAGACGGAGGAAGTGGAGGCCATAGAGGAAGACTGCGACCGGATTGCTTCTCAGGATTAGCTTTGCTTCACTTTTTATTCAGTTTATGTATGCCACATGTTTAGACATTTTCCTTTATTTTATTTACTTTCCAGCTGAAATTCATGTACTTGTAAATATTTGAAGTTGAATGTAAATAAAAATATTTGTTAAAAATTTTACAGTCTCCATTTATTCTTGCATTGTGTATTATTTTTTCAATATGCTTACTATATTTATTTAGGGAATGACCTTCTCTGAATACATATGCCACGGGATTGTCACGTCATCGTTTCCATCTACTGGGAAGCGGGGCGTGACACCTGGGCTCTTTCTGAAGTAGCTTTAACATCTTCCTCCTCTTTTTAGACATGTGCATACTTCATGGAGACTGCGGCGGGTCAGTTTCATTTCTCAGGGCAGCGGGTTCAACTGTCCGCTCCCAAAAAGCTTCAGCTTTTGTCTGTATAAAGTTGGTGGTTGTAACTTGATTGTTTACCAACACGCTCTTGGACGGTTCAATTTCTCCGGTCTTGTACTGTTTCTCAACCCACTCTTTGAAAATATAGCAATTCTCGATCGCATGGCTCACTACTCTGTGGTACGGGCAATATAGGGTATTGTCGGTCATTTTTCTTTGTGAGGTCTCTTCGACTCCGGCAATTGTAGACCGTTGTTCAGGGAATCTTTGAATATCTTACGGACCTTGGCCCTCTTGAAAGAGTAGACTTTATTCTTTTTCTCCTCTAATGAAATCCTTTCTCCTCCTTATATTGGCTTTTGAGACCGGTCCGTTTTTTGTCCGCCCGCTTTTCGGTTATTTTCATTGTCAGACGCATTGAAGGCGTTGGTATTATTGGAATTCCTGCTTTTACGGTTGTCTTCCTTTCGGTTCTTCTAAGGCTTGTTATTCTGAGAGTCCGGGGCAGACTCTTACTTCGTGCATTCCAACATTTGAACTCTTTTGGTCAGCTCTTGAAACGTTTTGAGGCCCGCGGTATATAAGAATGAGACCATCCAATTGCTGAGGTTCCTAATGAGGAGGCTGACGGACTGGTCTTGTTCCGGCGGTGGTTTGCACTTGACCGTGAGATTGTGTCATCGGGCGATAAAGCCCGTGTTGTTTTCGTTCTTCCCCGACTTGGTTCTCACAAGGTCATCAATGGAGATTTTATAACTAACACTCATGAATCTTTGCCGAAATAGAAACTCCATTTAGGAAAAAGTAGTGACGGACCCGTCGGGTATGCTCGTGTACCAGTCAAAAGCGACACCAGTCAGGCTGTTGACAAACTGACGAAGAAGGAGTGCATCATTGCCCCCTGTATTTCCGTACAACACTTTAAAGTGGGCGACGTGCTAATTTTCATTCCCCGTCCCGTCAAATCTTCCGAACTTAGGAATGACGTAGCCGCTAGGGAACTCGATCATAAAGTACTGTGCGGGATATGGCCGCCCATTACTGCCAATTTCTCTCTGAGTTTCGTCTTCGGCCACCAATATTTTAACCTTGCTGGTGACCAAATCTATTATCCCTAAAAGTGGAATGTAGCAGGCTTTTGTGCGGCTCGCCCATATTTGGACCTAAAGGTACATGCATCGGTTGCTTCGGGTCATTATCACCCGGCTCTTAAGTGGAAACTTGCGCTTGATTAGAGAGAGTCAGGGCAATTTGAGCTGTGAGCTGCATCACGACATTCATCAAGTCATCGATTTTGGAGTAAAGCTTGGCCATCTCTTTATCTTTGCTCATGAGCTATTTTCGGAGCTCTTGAAACAACTCTTGCTCTACGGTCCTGGGACAGAAAGCAGGCTCTTCCTCGCTGTCCGAGCTTAGCTCTATATGGACTGAGGGGTCTTTCTTCCTGTCGGCCTTATTAAGAGGATTTTCATCGTCATGCGGAGGTGGATGATCTTGGGAAGTGGCAACCACATTCAAGCCATATTGGGCTTGGGATGTGGCGGCCCCATACTTGCTTTTGCTGTGCATATTGTCACTGGGATGCCCGCCCACCATGTAGACCGTGTGGATAACATATCTTGCCGTCTTTTCATCTTTAGTAGCTGATTTCGCGGACCGCTGTCCTGGCCTTTCTGCTTTTGGAATGGACAATCGACTGAAGACGGCTGGCCTGACCAGGTTCTTGAGTGGTGCAGGCACTTCTTTTCTGGCTTTGTTTCGCTGCTTTTGTGCGGCACAGAGCGCCCGATTGACCCTTGAAGAGACGATGTCATACTTTCTATGTTGGGGCCGAGACACGTCTCTTTGTAGTATCGTTCGGATTGTTGTCTTCTTGATTCTGGCGGTCATGCGTTTTTCTGAACTCACTTCAGAGGTTCGAAGGAATTGCTGACTTTAACGGCCAACTCAGTTATCGTCGCGGAGTAACCCCGTTCTTGGAACCTCACACTTGGCCGGAGTCTTGGCCCTCTTGTTGGCTCTATATCTGAGGCACTTCTGTATCAACTTTTTTTATTTTGAGCACTTGACAGGCTTCAACTTTTCAGGAAGCTGCCGTAGGCATGGAGATGGAGAGCTTAAGAGATACGCCTGATTGTGCACTTGTCGGAGGCGTCGCCTAAACTTGTACGCGACGTTTGATGGTGCCCTTTATTCCAGCAGTCTTGCCCCCAGCTGGAACATTAGAGAGTCGTTCGGACACAGTCTTACGTTTGGGTTGTGGTTCCTTGGCGATCACTATGTTTAGACTCCTGCCCCTTAGGTCATTTTAGCAGCTTGGTTTGCCGAGGTCTCTGCCAGATAAGCGCTCCGGCAAGGTAGATGATGACGAAGCCAAATTGGCATGGAGGCTCCTACCACTGCCTCATAAGACTCGCCGGGAGGATCACGTAGGTGTTTATCCTGACCACGTATGCGAGGAGAGAAATGTTCCCACCGGGCGTGCCAAAATCTGTAGAGTGTTTTTCGTCACTCTATTGAGATAGGAATGTGCACGCTTGTCAAGTGTGTACAGATTCCCCCTGCCTAGGGTTGGCTGGAGTTTATTAATTGTGGGGATCCGAATTTCCAGCAGCCGCAGACTAAGCTCCGTTAATTACCCCTCGTCTTTAGAGTGAAGGAACTTTCAATTGACGGGTCAAACTGGTCATACGAACTCAATATGCAGTGTGCGTAGGTTGTGTTTTGTAGAGGTTTTGGACGTATCGGGGGCCTCACAGAGTTTACAGAGGCCACGCTACCCGGATAGCGGGCTGGAGGTCAAGGAGGCTAACAGCGTCCTTGCGGGGTGCAGGGCAGCACCCTGTTAGAAATTTTTTCTAACGGGAAAATATTTGTAGTGTGGAACGTTTGATAAAAAGGAGGGATGAGGAGCGTCCTAAGGACGCATGAGACAACACGTAACCGCTGGGCACCAGCGGGTCATGAGCGTGGCGTGTGGCCGCTGGGCTCCAACGTGTCACGTGCCATGCGCGTGGCCGCTGGGCACTAGCGGGTCATGTGCGTGGTGCGTGGCCGCTGGACGCCAACGGAACGTGTGAGCGGCATATAGCCGTTGGGCGCCAGCGGGTCACGTGCGTGGCACGTGACCGCTGGAAACACTAGTAGAAGAAGGGGTTTAGCCCCTGAGCTGGGAGTTGAATTTGTGAAGGGTTTTGGAGTTAAACTCCTGAGGGAAAAAAGATTTTTATTTTGATTTTTTGAAATTCAGAGGAGTTAAACTCCTAAAGAAAAGATTTTTTATTTAGAGTTAAACTCCTAGAATATTTTTGGAGCTGGTAAATGGGACCCCTTTCTTCTCTCTTGAGATTTGGATCCTCCCTTAAGTCTTAGATCTTCCCAAAGTGGGAATTTTGGAGATGGGTCTCCTTCCTCCTCCTCTCTTTCCGTTGGATCTTGAAGAAAAAGGATGGTGAGATTTAAAAATCTTCTCTTTTAGAGATTTGATGGGAGATCTGAGCTTCCCTTTAAGGATTTTATGGTGAAAAACTATTTCGTTTTGGGAAAAGAAGAGTTAAACTCTTGATTTAATTCAAAAACAAGAAGAATGTTTAAAACCTTGAGAAAAGAGAAGGAGGCACAGAAACCTAGAAATTATGAGAGAATGAAAGCTGTTATTGATTTTCTCATCATGTTTGTCTTTTATAGGCTACACACATTATATATAGCCCCTTGGGATTTTCCATATGGCACTTGTGCCTCCCCATGCCTCATGTACTTATTTATTTTTGCATATTAGCCATGGGGTTTATAAAATTTTGGCTTTTTGCCCATTTTTCATACATTTATTTCTAAAAAATTGCATTAAACTAATTTATTGCTTCATTCTTTATCATGGGTCCGGTCCCTTCCATGCTCGGTCTTGACCTGGGCTTAGGCCTACTTGGCTTGGACTTGGGCCCGCTAGCTTAGGCACGGGCCCACTTGGCTGGGGGTTGACTGACTTTGACTTGGTCGACCGGGGTGTAATTTTTTTATCCCAACAATGTATAAAGTCGAAGCTCAATATGAGATTCGCATCTATATGGGATGCGTATCAATATGAGCTATGTACATCAATATGGAAGTGCATCAATGTGGGGTGTTTCAATATGAGGGTGCGCATTTATATGGGATGCGTAAGACATTCTCTTCTTGATGAAATTTCATATCTTTCATCAAGTAGGGACGGAAAAGGAATTGTTGGTTGTTGGGACCCGCTACCTCTCTGAAACGTCGAGAAATTATAATGACGTATATCAGAGGTGTGGAAAGGATGTACCTTTGAACCAAATCCCATATATGAGGGAAAGATCATGTTTGAACGGAGGATCATTAGTCTTAGATGAGACTAAGATCAATTTGGATATCCATATGATTTGAGAATCATTAATCATATATATGACTTAGATCGGCTTGGATGAAAGATCATTAATCATATATGAAACTAAAATCAATAAGGGTATCATGGATGAAAGATCATTAGTCATATATGAGACTAAGATCAATTTGGATGGTATCAATGAAAGATCATTAGTCTTATATAGGACTAAAATTAATTTGGACAACATTGATATGTTGATCAATGGATCATATATGAGAAGCATAAATTTCTATACTTAGTTTATTTTGACTAAGTATTCAAGCAAAGGCTTATTGTTCACGTGCGCGTCTGCATATGTGCGCATGTACATGTATCATCTTTAATGAAGGTGCACACGTGCATATCACGTGAGTTGCGCACTTGCTTGCGATCGGGGACTGCGCACGTGGATATCACGCGACATGCACCTTTTACGGTCGTGGAGCTGCGCACGTGCATATCACGTGATGTGCACCTCTCGATGGTTGGGGGACTGCGCACATGCCAACCACATGATGCGCACCTTCATGGGCAATCCGCGCTCACGTGGATATCACGTGACGCGTGTACCATCGTAGGCAATTTTCATCAAGTGCGCACACGTGGATGTCACATGATGCACATGTCTGTTTAGACGGCCTTTATCACGTGCGCACCTAGTTTGAGTGAGCACTTATTTTGATCAGAAATCAAAAGCTTTCAAATGGAAATAATGGCTTCTGTTCTTTGATTTTTCTTAGTGATGATATCATCACAAGATTATTTTATGTGGATGTCAAGTCATATTTCAATAAGAATCTCGGATTTTTAAGATCAATTCCTCATAAAAGTATGAAATTTTATATGAGATTGATCGAACATGAAATCCTTTGATTTCTTTTATAATGAATCAATGGATTCGATGAAAAGCAAAAGCTTTTATGAAAGAAGCAATGGCTTTTGTGGTGAAAGAGAAATATTTCTCTCTTTTTATCTTCATCTTTTTTCCTTTTGAAGCAAATGAAAAGCTTATAGGGGTCGGTCCTTCTCTGATTTAATCTTATGAGTCCTTTATATAGGGCATGAGAAATATCAATCAGTTTGAGAGAATATCTCATTTAGATATCTCAATTGATTTCATAATCAAGTGATGATCTTTAATCCCCGTTAGATGGAGATCATGGATCTTAACAGAAGATTTTTCTTCTAATTAAAGATTTGATTCCTTGTCAATAAGATTTATTTCTTTGTTAGAAGCGTTTGCTTCGAGGAACGTACATGCGCGCTTGTGCCATGCACACGTGCATCGTACATATGATTCAACCTGGCAATCTTACCAAGTGCACATGTATAGGTGAGTACAACTTGGGCGTCGCACATGTGATTCAACTTAGCTATCTTTCCAAGTGCGCATGTATAGATGCACACAACTTGGGCTGAGTCGTTTGATTCATGTGCACATGCGTTGCACGTCGAGCACATGTGATTTATCTTGGCCATCTTGCCAAGTGTGCATGTATAAGTGCGCACTAGTTGAGCTGAGTCATCTGACTCATACGCGTGTGCATTGCACATCGCGCACACTTGATTTGTCTTAGCTATCTTACCAAGTGCGCATGTATAGGTGCACACTACTTGAATGTGGGAACAAATACGTGCTTTGGCCAAAAAAATTGGCGGAAACAAATGCCCCTTATTAGTTTGCCCACGTAAGATATGTACGTGGGTTAAATGGTGCAAAGTAATGTATCGCCATATAATTGATGGCTTAGGAGAAGAGTTTAGGATCCTTGTCGTCTAATGCTTTTTTATCTTCATAAACTGTAAGGGTCTCAAGAAGATTTCTCTCTATGAATCGAGAGAATCTCATAGGTGTAAATTCTCCTTAGAAATCGTAAGGATTCCTAAGTGTTCATGACATCTATGAGTCATAAGGATCTCACTCGGGTATTTTCTCCTTACGAGTCGTGAGGACCTGTAAGTGGCTTCTTAACTTTATTGGCGAATGTGGCTTGTGGATAATATACAAGAGTTGGTCTTGATCTCCTTATAGGGCAATAGTGGCTTAGGAAACAAGTTGATATCCCCGTCGACTAAGGCTTTTCACCTTTATGAGCCGTGGGGGTTTCATAAAGATGTTTCTCCCTACGAGTTGAGAGGATCTCGTAGGTGTATCCTAACATGAAATATAGATAACCCCTTTCAATACAGGAGTCCATTAGGTTTTTGGTACTGGGTTAAGTCCATTATACCGTCGCATTGGCTGATATATTTTCAACATGCAGTCCCTTAAGTTGCTGCTCGAGTAGCCCCACGTCTATCGTGTCTTTGATCCCTTCTGTGACTGGACAAGACGTATTCAAGTAATCTTCTTTGGTTAGAATGTTCATATTACCATTAGAAGATCTAGCGTTTGGTATTGCCGTGGCGCTTTACTTGAGGTTAGGCTCGATTTGGAGCCCCGATGAGTCATAATCACACCCTTCTGGGGTGGGATGACACCCAATGGTCTTTAGGCTTGCCATCAAGACCCGAAGCTAGGCATATTCCTTCACTTCGCTTTTGCTCTGGAGTCGCGTCGATCCTTCGCTGAAGAAGGGTGGACATCCGTATGACCTTTATGCTATACATATCGCCATCGAGATCTAGAGTTAGGAAAATGCCGTTACTCTGCTTTTATTTGACCGTTGCGTCTGCACCCTGCTGGAATGTGGAGGATCGTCGAGTTGATCTTTAGGCTATAGATATTGCCATTGAGATTTAGAGCTAGTAATATGTCATTGCTCCACATTTATTTGACCCTTGGATCCTTATTGAAATCGTGTCTGCACCCTGTCGGAATGAGAAGGACGTAGAAATTATCTCTAGGCTGTAGATGTTGTTATCAAGATCTGGAGTTAAGATTTTTCCATCACTCCATTTTTATTTGACCATTGGGTCCTTATTGACGCCGCGTCTGTACCGAGAAGGAACGTCGTGCTGGAGCTAAGATTTTCTATTACTCCATTTTGATTTGGCTCATTGGAGTTTTGTCGACACCGCATCTGTACTTTGCTGGAGTAAGAAGGACGTCCAGATAGTCTCTAGGCTGTAGATGTACCATCAAGACTCGGTTCTTCTTTTGACGAAGCATGATGGGAAAATTTTATTTGTGCCCATGGATTGTATACAGGAGTGAGTATGGACCTACTTGCAGGGCTGAAAATATTTTATTTTCTTTTTTTCCTCTTTTTTTAATTTTCGCGATGCCCTATCATTTCAGCTTTTCATATCATGAAAGTCATGATTGCCAAATCATTTTGGCTATTTTTTCGCGGTACCCAATCATTTCGGCTATGTCATTTTTTTATTTTTACCCGCTGTTTTTTATTGCATGTTGCCTAAACATTTCGTCTTTTTCATATGCATATTTTTGCTCGCTGATTATTATAGCAAGTCGAGGACTTTGGTCCTGATACTAATATTGGCATCAGTATCGCTTCAATTGGAATATTGCTAGGAGCGAATCATCATTTGCCATGAGAAGACTTGAAGTTTGATACCTGTTTAGACATCAGCATCGCTACAATTGGCATATTGCCAGGAGCGAATCATCATTTGTCTTTATTGATTTGAACAAAGGTGGCTAAGCAAATGGGGTTAGGATCCTGTCGACTAAGGCTTTTTGACTTTATGAGCCCTAAGGGACTCATAAAGATATTTCTCCCTATGAGTCGAGAGAATCTTGTAGGTGTATTTTCTCCTTAAGAATCGTGGGGATTCCTTAGTAGTATTTTCCCTTGCAAGTTATAAGGATCTTATAAGAGTGTTTTCCCCTTGCAAATCGTATGGACTTACAAGTGTTGTTCACCATATGGGGATATTTATCGCCATCGGTGGAATTTTATAGGAACATATTTTGTCCGTGCCCGTGGATCGTATACAAGCATCAGTATTGAACTATTTGTAGGGCAACTTGGGGGATGTAATAGCTTAAGAACAGGTTTGGATCTCTGCAACTTAAGGCTTTTGAATCCCATGAGCCGTGAGGGTCTCATTGGGGGGAATTCTCCTTACGAATCATAAGGATCTCGCAAGTGTAATTTCTTCCTAAGAATCATATGGATTCCTAGGTGTGTTGCTCCTTTGTGAGTTGTAAGGATATCACGCAGATATTTCTCCTCATAAGGTCGAGAGGACCTTGCAAGTGCACACATTTTTTATTTAACGGGTTTGCACCCTTTCGGGTTTTCACAAACTCGCCGGCAGTCCTGCTATTTTTATTCATGGCGTCCTTTCGTGTTTTCATCTGCGCTCATTTGCTTGTGCACATACCTTTTTTTTACGAACGGTGAAACTCTCGAAAGTAGCTTCCCCGAAGGTGGCCCATCTATTTTCCGGTAGGACTTGGGGGATGAATTCATTGCTGGAGTAGTGGTGTAGTTGGCGGTAACTTAAGTTGCAATCTTCGTCGGTGGGACTTCGGTTGCAATATAAATCCCAAGGCACATATTATTTTTAGGGACATTTCGGTCCAACGTTCCTGTGTTTGGGACGACGTATTAGTTTAGGGACGTTTCGGTCCGTCATCTCCGTGCTCAGAGCGAAATGCTAGTTTAGGAACGTTTCGATTCGTCATCCCCCTGTTTGGAGCGAAATGCTAGTTTAGGGACGTTTCAGTCCAACATTCATCATTCGGTCGAGGAGTTACATAACTCATCCCTTCCAACGCTTGCTTGCTGAGGTACTGCTGCCTGTCCTTTGTATACATGGACATTTCACACCTTAGGCTATCTTCACCCTCTTGGACTATTTCTTTTATCATCGTACCAATCGGGTTGATTGCGGGAAATACTGGGCACTTTACACGGCACTTGCCTCTTCTCATCAATGTCGCTGTCTAACATTGACGGAGCATCTTCTTCATCTACGAAAGAACGAGATATCGCGTCACTCTTTCTGCCGAGTCTTCTTCTTTCTTAGAAGGATAAACTTAATTTGGAAGCTTTTCCCTTCATCATCTGATTCGAAGTGGGACATGGATTCTACATCCCTTCCATGATTTTTGGTTCAAGCGGACTACTCCACTTGATTGCAGGACTCACTTGTAGATCCCTTAACATCTTTTCTGTTCTTTGAAGAAATGACTACCTCGCGTAAAGATTCATCCACCAGCGAGAAATATGCCCCCTGTGTATATTTCGGGGGAGCGAGTATTCACATCCTAAGCTTTCGAATGGTAGATCCCGCACTGTCACGATTTTAGCGACAGATTGCTTTAGAGCCGCTCATTTTTTGTTGAGCATTGGCGACAAATGCCGCCTTACCTCTGCTTTTTACATATTTTCATCGGAAGAGGATGGGTCTTGACCCATCTGATCCAATCGAGCCATTTTATTTATGAGCTCTTGGAAGGTCGTCGGCTTGAAGAGTGCCATATATGAGAACACCTTTGAATTTGGGTTAAGGGTGGATATGAACATTCCTACGGCTGGGGATTCTTCTATGCGTTGCTCGCATTTAGACCAGAGATTTCTCCATCGGGTAAAATATTGAACCCAAATCTCATTTGGTCTAACCCTTTCATTGACCAATGTGGTCACGGTAGTGCGTTTATTCACACTAGCAAATTTCTGATAAAAAAGCATCTCCATCTGGTTGAAGGTGTTCGCGGAGTCATTTGAGAATTCTGCATATCATTCGAAGGCAATACCCGCCAGACTGCTGACGAACTGTCGAAGGAGTAGTATATCATTTCTTCTAGAATTGCCGCACATGGATTTAAATCGTGTGATGTGCTGATGAGGATTTCATGTCCCATTGTACATGTGGAATGTCGGAAGTATGTATTCTGGTAGGTACTGTACTTGATCGTAGCACGCCGAATGCGGTCGACCGGTCTTGATCGACCTATTCGCAGATTCCCTAGTATAATGAGCTTTGATTTGCTGAGCGATATATCCATCCAGCTTTTCTTTTAGGATCATTTCCTCCATAGCCGTTGATGGAGCTTGCAGAGAATTTGAAATGCCATCCTTGTCTTTATGAGCGACTACTGGCGGTTCATTTGCCAGTAGTTCCGATTAGACCATCATTCCAGCCATATTCTGGATCAAGAAGGCCATCTGGTTCATTTTAGCGGACATCACTACCGTTTCTTCTTCTCTCTTCTTGAGAGCGTGCTTCAGGAATTCAATATCAGACTCCTGGTCTACTCTTTCTTTGGGCGCGTTCTTGGGATTTTCCTTAGACAATAGACAAGCGAGTGTTGCCGCCTTAGTAACCATCTCCTGCAACTTTTCACGTTGCAGTTGAGCTTTTGTCGGAGATCGAGAATGCAGTCCATGACTAGTAGAAGCAGTATTTTCCTCTTTAGAATTCACCACATGGACTATGTGAACTGTCATGCTCCCAAGCTTGGGGCGTTTGGAATTTTGACCCTTGGAGTTTGCCTCGGGTGTTTGGACTTTATTGGGCCTCTTTTATTTGTAAGAAGCCGCTTTGGCTTTAGCAGGAACCATCAGAATAGGAACCGCCTTGGGATGAGTCCCCTTGTATTTGGAAAGGGAGTTGTCAGTATTTGGCTGACTCTTAGAAGAAGAGCCGCAGATGAAGACTGAGTCCTTCACCTAGTTCCACACTTTATATATAGATGAGAAAAGTTATTTTAGGGAGCGAACTAGTTTCTGCTCTCCTTGGATTTTCGTGGTTTGCGGAGACTTTTTCAATATCGTGGTAGGGGAATTTTTTATGACCCTTTGCAGCAGTTCAAAGCCATTCCCGGTTGGAATAGCAGCATTCTTCGTCAAAGTCGAAGTCAACCCGAACGGAGAACTGCCCCAAGCTTGTCTTATTTGACGCCCATATTGACGTCGAACATGTCTTTTGACCGGAGTTTCTTCAGTCTCAGAAATTTGCTGAGCCTGCCCCCTGTTTTCCTTGAGAGCATGAATATTTTGCCCCCTTTGTCGATCTTAGTTTTTGGCAGGTGCCAGTTGTTTGGGGACTGATTCTGTCGGCAAAGCTGAAGTTTGAGGATCTGGTCCATGGAAGGCAGACTTCTTCTGGACTTCCACCTTCGGCGTTGAGGCACAGAGTGTAAGAGATGGAAACATAGACCCAAAGATAAGCCCATTGATTTCTTGAAAAGCCGGATTGCAGAGATTTAAGGCTGCAAGTGGCCCATACTTGACTCCACCAGATGTGACAAAGCCTAAATTGCGGCGAGTGAAAGCAAACATCGTTCCACAAAGAGACGAAATGCCAGTTTCAGTATCTCATCATCCAAGGACAACTACAAAAATATATACCATGATTATTTAATCGCGGAGAAACATGACATACAAAATATGGAGTAGAAAGAGAAAAAGGTCAGAATCTGTTTACCGCCGAAGACTAGACTGGGACATGAAGGTGTCTAGCCTAAATTTGCGGGCAGATGCTATATAGAGCATATCCATCCACCTCTCCGAAGATGCCAAGTTGATTTATGGCACCGTATATCGGAGGTTTGGATAGATACGGCCGTTTTAGTAGACTTATTAGATTCCCCCTCATTTGAGGGTTTTTTTATTGTGGAGACGCTCTTCCTTGCAGACGCAAGCCCCTACAGTTAATTACACTATATCATTGCGATAAAAACTTTCACCTTCTTTAGGTAGATCACTTCGTGCCGTGTTATATATTGTTTATATGGGGTTTGTCACGATCCAATTTAGGAACGTGGCTCGTGGCTGGCACTTAAATCACGCAACGTCTAAAGGCGTGACGTAATTCAAGTAAACCGACAACCCAGAAATCTAAACCATAAAAGACAGAAAGATATAACATTAAAACATTTGCTGAAACATTTGAAAATCTTAAGTTAATTTATTTTCTTAAAAATTTCGGCAGCATCTCGTTTGTAAAAATTAGCCCCAAACGGGTACAAGCATAGAATAAATATAAAGCATCCCAAACGGGAGCAACTCACGCCAAAAAGGCGGAACACAACTACAACAAGTGTGTGTGTGTGTGTATGTGTGTATGACGCCGTAGCTAAGGAATAAGCGATAAGGAAGTGGAAAAACATCACAACATAAATAAAAATAGCCGGCTCATACGAGCTCGACACCCAAAGTCACCAAAATATACAATATCGATCCTCACAAACTTGTCCCTAAGTCAAAATACATGAATGTGGTGGATGGAGAGTACTAGATACAACAAGATATACAATGAGATTACACCGATAATCGCAAAACCACCCACCTATCCAAAATCACGACCAACAGCAGCGGTATCCATAGAAGTAGATAAAATGAGTAGCCATGCCGCGACTATACTGAGGGTCAAGCCTGCAAAACACCGTGGCACAACGGGGATGAGTTTCCAACTCATGAATAGTTTATAACATCACACAGATAATCGCAAGTATGCATGAAAAGCGATAATCTGAAATATGCCATCGATAGCATAAATATAACAATACGGATATGCAGTAAAATCATGATTAAGGTACATCACCAGAGTGCAACAACTACAGGAAACAATGCATGTCAAATAAATCCTGAGTATGGGATAACAGATAAAACCTCATGTATGAATCATCATCATGGAAAAACCGATGTCCATCAACGACACCCTAAATCCTAAATCTCAGGCGCCGTCACACTGATCGGCCCTTATATCCGTCACATCATGGAACCTGAGTGTCCAACATCGACACTCGAAACATCATGAAACCCATTTCCAACATCGACACGTAAATACTCATATCTCAGGCGCCGTATACTCAAATCGGCCCTCGTATCTATCTCATCTCAGGCGCCGCATACTCAGATCAGCCCTCGTCCATCTCATATCATAACTCCAAAACGGTATCCTCCGGATATCCGCTAAGTTCTATACAATCACCGGTAGGTAGTACTCTCTCTGCCAGGCTCATCGTCTACTACACAACATACCTTTCTTGTCCAGGGACACCATACCGGGTCCACCATGTACCCGCAAACGGCTCATCCATCTCCTCGAATCGGGTATCACATGGCTCAGAACCGAGAAAACTCATGGTGGATGCCTCAAATATCATATCAAGAGAAACCGCGTTTTAAATCAACATGTAGTCCTTTATCAAATATATTCACGGTTCTCAAATCCAGAAACCACATGAAATCAATACATCAATGCATATGTCCATGAAATACAAATGCATGCAACATGGAACGGTGATGTGAGCATATCAAGGGAAAACTGCTCTTCTAAATATATCAACTTTTCAAAGGTATCTTGCGGTTTCCCAATTTCACGAAATCAAAATGCGATATCTTTTGAAAGTAACGAGTGACTATAACAATGTATGTATGGATGGATGTATGTATGATGCAATTCATATGCGCAACAGAACAAGATTTAACATCTAACTATTAGTGATCAAAGAAGCAGTACAATAAGTTATCCAAGGTGATTTCTATAGTATGCGTGTCATGGCAATTACTAACAGTATGTGTGTGGCATATAGTTTAGTGCTCGTATAACATGAACCATTAGTAATAGTGTTGTGTCTCATTAATACTATGTCCATATACAACAGGAAATGGGGTATGCAACAATGGTACTCATGCACAATCGATGTATACTTATAATTAATAGTCATGTCACCGAATCTAACCCTCGACGCATAGCGCCATACGGGCAATTTCCCCGTTGATATTAAATCTACTCACCGATGATCTCGAACTAGATAAATCCAACCACCTGCTTTCCTTTCCTTGTAGCGTCTGAAGTCCCCGAAATCGATCCTATATCACATGACAACATGATAAGTGCAAATCAGAAACCTTCCGATAACACAAGCAAACAACGCTTAAACCAACGCACCGACTCCCACAAGCTATCAAGTGTTAGCTTAGTGGCGAACATGAGAAGCGACACCCTAAACCAACCCAAGTGCAGCAAGCTACACGAAGTACAAAAATCGTGTCGGATATCCGTATCGCGCGTTGCCGAAACACTAGAAACTGCCTAAGTGGTTCCATATTTTGCCTACAGTCAATATAGGAAAATCAAACAGTACCAAACACCAAGAATAACCTACAGGCACATACCCTCAAAAACACAACTCCCCAGGCCACCAAATATCCGGCGGCACCGGACTTTTCATTGTTCTCGCCAGGCCGACTAGGAGGGGTGGGGTTCGGGTTTCAGGTGCACACTTAGGGCTTCTAACACTATACTACTGTATACCTAGATTTTACAGTAGACTAACTTAGTGATAGCAGATCACAAAGACACCCAAAACCTACACAAAATACGATATTTGCACAAAACCATAACTTTAGTGTTTAAAACCTGAAACTAATAAGCATACAAACTTCATATAGCCTAATAAAGAGTCAAAGATCACTACCTCACCAAAACTTGGGAAAAATCCTAGCTTTCCAAGCTCCAAGTCATCACAAGCAAGATTAATGAAGGTTTTAGTGAGGTTGATGAAGGTTTAGGCTTAGGGTTGTGATGGAAATATTATCAAATGAAGAATTGTGAACGAGGAGAAGAACAAGAGAATTGAGAGAGTGATGTGAGAATGAAAGAGGGTGAGGTGAAGAATGAGAGTATATGAGGGTGGGGTCAGTGTATGCCTTACACTCACTCTCTCATTAATGCCATGCCTCAAAGTCTTCATCCAATATTCAACCCTTCTCTTCTCTTCTCTTCTCTTCTATTCTATTCTTTTCCAGAAAAAAACATTAAAACCCTTTTTCCTAAAAACTAAATTAGATATAATTCTTACTATATAGCATGTCTTGTTAAAAAAGATGGTTAAGTGTGCCATGGCTATATAAGCATGGTTAACATCTCCTTAACCCTAAATCAACATGCACAAGTGTGTGAAAGTGTAAAATAATTAAATAAATATTAATTAATTAAATAAAAGATGTAAATAACTAAATAATTATTAGTTTAATTTCATTAAACCCGCATTAACGCTTAATTACACTAACTGCATTCTAAAGTGTTGCAATCTTCCCCTCTTAAAGAAATTCGGTCCCCGAATTTAAAAATCTTACTATGCGTACCTTCGAAGTGGTGAGGGAATTTCTTCCGCATCTCACCCTCGGCTTCTCACGTGACCTCTTCGCTATTCGGGCCACGCCAAAGAACCTTTACCGACGACAAGACCTTTGACCGAAGTTTCTTCACCTGTCAATCCAAAATAACTACCAGCTGCTCAGTGAACGAAAGATCACGCTCCAGCTGGATAGTCTGGTGCTGAATCCTGTGAGAAGGGTCATGAAGGTACTTGCGAAGAATTGATAGATTAAATACGGGATGAACAACTGGAAAACTGGGTGGAAGTGCCAAACAATAGGCAACGGCACCAACTCGCTCAAGGATCTCAAAAGGACCCACAAATCGGGGACTAAGCTTCCCCCTCTTCCCAAATCTCATCACATCCTTCATTGGAGAAATCCGTAGGAATACATGATCACCCACTGCGAACTCAAGTCTACGACGACGACGGTCGGCATAAGACTTCTGCCTGCACTGGGCAGCTCTCATTATGTCCTGAATCAACTGGATCTTCTCCATAATCTCCTGGACTAGCTATGGTCCCAAAATCCTGCTCTCGCTCAGTTCAGTCCAACAGAGTGGCGATCGACGCTTTCTCCCATACAAAGTCTCAAAAGGTGTCATCTGAATCATCTCCTGAAAACTGTTATTGTAGGAGAACTCTATCAACGGCAAATGACAATCCCAACTGCCACCAAAATCAAGCACGCATGCACGAAGTATATCCTCAAGAGTCTGTATAGTCCACTCTGACTGACTATCGGTCTGCGGATGGAAAGCGGTGCAAAAACTCAATTGGGTACCCAAAGCTTCCTGAAGTTTCTGCCAAAGATGGCTGGTAAACTGGGTGCCCCTGTCGGATACGATGCATGTAGGAACGCCGTGCAAACGCACAATCTCATCAATATACAATTGAGCATTCTGAGCATATCCAAAAGTGGTCTTCACTGGAAGGAAGTGAGCCGCTTTCGTCAACCGGTCAACAATCACCCAAATGGAGTCATACCCTTGACTGGACCTGGGTAGACCCACAACGAAATCCATAGAGATCTGCTCCCATTTCCACTCCGGAACGGGTAAAGGCTGCAACTCTCCTGCCGGTCACAGATGCTCAGCCTTGACTTGCTGACAAGTCAGGAAACTCGAAACGAAGTCTGAAACATCTCTCTTCATCCCTTCCCACCAGTATATATCTCTCAAGTCACGATACATCTTGGTGGAACCTGGATGAACACTATAAGCTGACTGATGTGCCTGCTCTAGAATCTCGCGCCTCAGCCCCTCGGTATCTTGTACATATAAACGAGTCCTAAAACGCAGCACACCCTTGTCATCAATCAAGAATACCGACTCTCTACCCTGCCGAACATCTTCAAAAATCTCAGACAAACGGGCATCGTCGGGCAGCGCCTCACGGATACGATCTAGTAGAAGTGGACGGGCGCGGACATGAGCAAGTTGTCCCCCAGTAGAAGTGAACTCGAACTGCACTCTACTGTCGCACAAGATCTGCCAATCTGGAGAGGACTCTCTCTGAACTGCGCTCAACTGGGACAAGCTACCTCCGGGCCTATGACTCAAAGTATCAGCTACTACATTTGCCTTGTCCGGGTGATAAAGGATCTCACAATCATAATCCTTCATGATCTCCATCCAACGGTGCTGCCTCAAGTTCAGATCCCGCTGCTGGAAGATATACTTCAAGCTTTTGTGGTCCATAAAGATCTGACACGACTCTCCGTACAAGTAGTGTCTCCAAATCTTAAGCGCAAAGACCACAATGGCCATCTCAAGATCATGACTGAGATAATTCTGCTCGTGCTTCTTCAGCTGTCGAGAAAAGTAAGCGATAACTCTATCATGCTGCATCAATACACAACCGAGCCCCACTCGAGAAGCATCACAGTAAACGACATAGCCGCCCAATCCAGAAGGCAAAGATAAAACTAGTGCAGTCGTCAACCGAGTATTCAACTGCTGAAAACTCTGCTCGCATGCCTCAGTCCAAAGAAAAGGAACCCCCTTCCGGGTCAGTCCGGTCAGCGGTGCAGCGATACTCGAGAAATCCTGCACGAAGCGGCGGTAATAACCAGCTAAGCCCAAAAAGCAGCGGACTTCAGTCACCGATACAGGTCTAGGCCAAAACTATACAACCTCGATCTTCTTCGGGTCCACACGAATACCGTGTCCCATAACCACATGACCTAAGAAGTCAACACTATCAAGCCAGAATGCACACTTCGAGAATTTAGCAAACAGTTGGTGCTCTCTCAATCTCTGCAAAGCAATCCTCAGGTGCTGCTCATGCTCCTCTCGACTTCCGGAATAGACCAGAATGTCATCAATAAACACAATAATGAACTGGTCGAGGAACGGCCTGAAAATCCGGTTCATAAAATCCATGAATGCTGCTGGGGCATTGGTGAGCCCGAACGACATCACCAAAAACTCATAATGCCCGTAGCGTGTACGAAAAGCAGTCTTCGGAATGTCATCATTCCGAACCCGCAACTGATGATAACCCGACATCAAATCAATGTTAGAAAAATGTCCCACACCCTGGAGCTGATCAAACAAATTGTCAATGTGAGGTAATGGATACCTATTCCGCACCGTAACTCGGTTCAATTGACGATAATTAATGCATAACCTCAAACTGCCGTCCTTTTTCTTGACGAACAGAACGGGACCTCCCCAAGGAGAAACACTCGGACGCACAAGTTCCCTATCAATCAACTCTTGCAATTGATCCTTAAGTTCTTTAAGCTCCTCCGGGACCATCCGATAAGGCAGTATAGAAACAGGCCCCATGCCGGGGATCAAATCAATGCAAATCTCAATATCGCACTCTGGCGGCAATCAAGGTAACTCATCGGGAAATACGTCAGGAAAATCTCTCACAACAGGAACCCGGTCCAACGAATCTACTGTGGCACCGGTATCATGAATAAAATCTAAGAATCCTCGACATCCTCTCCTCAAGAGCCGACTAGCGCAAAGAGCGGAAATCAAACTATGAGGGGCGGCACTACGATCCCCCTGCACAACAAGAACTGACTCGCTCGGAAAACAAAACCTAACTGCCTTCTCACGGCAGTCTACAGACGCATAGTAAGTAGCTAACCAGTCCATGCCAAGGAGAACGTCGAAGTCTAACATATCAAGAAGGATCAAGTCGACGGATAATTCTCTATCTCCAATACGAACGGCACACGACCGAAACACACGTCGTGCAACAAAAGTCTCTCCAACAGGAGTAATCACGACAAGCGGCTGATCTAGCAAAGACGACTCTCGACCCAACCTCGGCACGAAGTTTGTGGAAACATACGAGTGAGTCGACCCTGGATCAAATAAAACATATGCATCAAAAGAACATACAGAAAGAGTACCTGACACGACTGCATTTGACGCCTGCGCGTCCTGATGATTCAAAGCAAATACCCGAGCATGCCCTCTACCGGAAACTGGCTGCCCTCCGTCTCCGCCACCCCGTCCTCTCTGAACAAAACCTCCGCGACCACGACCTCTCTGAGAATAAGACGGACACGGAGCAAAAACAGACAAAAGAGGCAACTCTCTCTGAAGTGGAGAAGGTGGTAAGGTAACATGTGGAACCACTGCCTCTCCCTGGTGTACCTCAGTACAATCTCTGACGCGATGATACTGACTCCCACACTGGAAACATCCAGATGATGACTGTTGACCCTCATGTGGATAAGAGCTCCTGGCCTCGTCTCAAGCCTCTGCTACCCCCACGTCCTGAAAGGAATCTGTCGCGGCGTCTATACATCGGTCTCTAGGCTGATACATCAGTACGCATCCTCTTCGGTTCTGAAACGACCGAAGTCCCGGAAATACGCTCCTCTACCAATAGGGCTGCGTCCACTGCGGCTGCATATGTCTCGAAATGCTGGGCGCCTATAGAGAGGAACAACTGGGTAAGCAGGCCTCGTACAATTCTCTTGACACGCCTCTCCTCAGTATCTACTAAATACGGAGCATATACGGATAGCTGGGTAAACTGAACATCATACTATGCCATTGTCATAACCGGAGTCTGGCGCAACGACTCAAATCTGTGAGCTCGAGCATCTCTAACGCTCTGAGGAAGGAATCGAGCCAGAAACACTATCGTAAACTCGACTCAGGTCATAGGAGGAAGACCTACGGCTCGACCTCTCTCTAAAGACTCGCACCAAGTCTGGGCAAGACCCTCCAGATGAAAACTACCGAACTCCACCCATCTCGTGTCGGAGTATCTCAACGAACGACAGATCTTGGCCATCCGATCGATGAACGACTATGGACCCTCAGCTGCGTCGGTGCCCATGAAAACCGAAGGCTTCAGCCTCATAAACTCAGATAAGGATACGGTGATAACCTCCATAGCAGCAGGTATGACTGTATGAACAGTAGGTACCATCACGGTCCCCGTAACAGGTGGAACAACCTCCGATCTCTGCGCTCGGCTGGAATCAACCAACGATCCCATCATCTGACGCAAACCTGCATACCGGCCTCTAGCCTAGTAATACGATCCGGAGAAGGTGGATCACGATCTGGAGAAGGTGGATCAATCTGCTCCTGTAAAGTATGCGTACCGCCCCGGTCAGTCCTCGTCTCAAACGAGCCTGCCCTGACCTCGGCTCTCGCGGCAGCTCTCTGCGCCCTCATAGTCTTCGGTGGCATAGTGGCTGGAATAAGAAAACAAGATTCGATAAGAACATAGAAGTCGAATCATAAGGATATAAAATCAAGGAAGGAATTCAAGCAATATGTCCTAAGGTCACTTAGGCGGAGTATCGTGTCGTAAGTATGCCGCGGAACATACACACGCTAAGTCACTCTGCTTAAGCTACCTACTCCATCATACCAAGGGTCATCCAACACTCCGAAAGGTAAAACCTAGCGCTCTGATACCAACTTTGTCACGACCCAATTTAGGAACGCGACCGGCACTTAAATCACGCAACGTCTAAAAGCGTGGCGTAATTCAAGTAAGCCAACCCAGAAATCTAAACCATAAAATATAGAAAGATATAACATTAAAACATTTGCTGAAACATTCGAAAATCTTAAGTGATAAAATCTTAAGTTAATTTATTTTCTTAAAAATTTCGGCAGCATCTCCTTTGTAAAAACTAGTCCTAAACGGGTACAAGCATAGAATAAATATAAAGCATTCCAAACGGGAGCAACTCACGCCAAAAAGGCGAAACACAACCACAACAAGTATACACACACAGACACACACACACACACACACACAACGCCGTAGCGAAGGAATAAGCGATAAGGAAGTGGAACAACATCACAACATAAATAAAAATAGCCGGCTCATACGAGCTTGACACCCAAAGTCACCAAAATATACAATATCGATCCTCACAAACTTGTCCCTAAGTCAAAATACATGAATGTGGTGGATGGAGAGTACTAGATACAGCAAGATATACAATGAGATCACATGGATAACCGCAAAACCACCCACCTATCCAAAATCACGACCAACAGCAGCGGTATCCGTAGAAGTAGATGAAATGAGTAGCCTTACAGTGACTATACTGAGGGTCAAGCCTGAAAAACACTGTGGCACAACGGGGATGAGTTTCCAACTCATGAATAGTATATAACATCACACAGATAATCGCAAGTATGCATGAAAAGCGATAATCTGAAATATGCCATCTGATAGCATAAATATAACAATACGGATATGCAGTAAAATCATAATTATGATACATCATGAGGGTACAACAACTATAGGAAACAATGCATGTCAAATAAATCCTGAGTATGGGATAACACATAAACCTCATGTATGAATCATCATCATGGAAAAACTGATGTCCATCAACGACACACCAAATCCCAAATCTCAGGCGCCGTCACACCGATCGGCCCTCATATCCATCACATCATGGAACCTGAGTGTCCAACATCGACACTCGAAACATCATGAAACCCGTTTCCAACATCGACACATAAATACTCATATCTCAGGCGCCGTATACTCAGATCAGCCCTCATATCTATCTCATCTCAGGCACCGCATACTCAGATCGGCCCTCGTCCATCTCATATCAAAACTCCAAAATGGTATCCTCCGGATATCCTCCGAGTTCTATACAATCATCGTAGGTAGTACTCCATCTGCCGGCTCATCGTCTACTGCAAAACATACCTTTCTTGCCCCGGGGTACCATACCAAGTCCACCATTTACCCGCAAACGGCTCATCCAGCTCCTCGAATCGGGTATCACATAGCTCAGAACTAAGAAAACTCACGGTGGACGCCTTAAATATCATATAAGGAGAAAGCGCATTTTAAATCAACATGTAATCCTTTATGAAATATATTCGCGGTTCTTAAATCCAGAAACCACATGAAATCAATACATCAATGTATATGTCCATGAAATACAAATGCATGCAACATGGAACGGTGATGTGAGCATATCAAGGGAAAACCGCTCTTCTAAATATATCAACTTTTCAAAGGTATCTTGCGGTTTCCCAATTTCACGAAATCGAAATGCGATATCTTTTGAAAGTAACGAATGACTATAACAATGTATGTATGTATGTATGGATGTATATATGATGCAAATCATATGCGCAATAGAACAAGATTTAACATCTAACTATTAGTGATCAAGGAAGCAGTACAATAAGTTATCCAAGGTGATTTCTATAGTATGCGTGTCATGGCAATTACTAACGGTGTGTGTGTGGCATACAGTTTAGTGCTCGTACAATATGAACCGTTAGTAATAGTGCTGTGTCTCATTAATACTATGTCCATATACAACAGGAAATGGGGTATGCAACAATGATACTCATGCACAATCGATGTATACTTATAATTAATAGTCATGTCACCAAATCCAACCCTCGACACATAGTGCCATACGGGCGATTTCCCCGTAGATATTAAATCTACACACCGATGATCTCGAATTAGGTAAATCCAACCACCTTCTTTCCTTTCCTTGTAGCGTCTGAAGTCCTCGAAATCGATCCTATATCACATGACAACATGATAAGTGCAAATTAGAAACCTTCCGATAACACAAGCAAACAACGGTTAAACCAACGCACCGACTCCCACATGCTGTCAAGTGTTAGCTTAGTGGCGAACGTGAGAAGCGACACCCTAAACCAACCCAAGTGCAGCAAGCTACACAAAGTACAAAACCGTGTCGGATATCCGTATCGCGCGTTGCCGAAACACTAGAAACTAGCTAAGTGGTTCCTTATTTTTCCTACACTTAATATAGGAAAATCAAACAGTACCAAACACCAAGAATAACCTACAGGCACATACCCTCAAAAACACAACTCCCAGGCCACCAAATATCCGGCGGCGCCGGACTTTTCATTTTTCTCGTCGGGCCGACTAGGAGGGGTGGGGTCCGGGTTTCAGGTGCACACTTAGGGCTTCTAACACTATACTACTGTATTGCTAGATTTTATAGTAGACTAACTTAGTGATAGTAGATCACAGAGACACCCAAAACCTACACAAAATACGATATTTGCACAAAACCATAACTTTAGTGTTTAAAACCTGAAACTTGCATACAAACTTCATATAGCCTAATAAAGAGTCAAAGATCACTACCTCACCAAAACTTGGGAAAAATCCTAGCTTTTCAAGCTCCAAGTCATCATAAGCAAGATTAATGAAGGTTTTAGTGAGGTTGATGAAGGTTTAGGCTTAGGGTTGTGATGGAAATATTATCAAGTGAAGAATTGTGAATGAGGAGAAGTGCAAGAGAATTGAGAAAGTGATGTGATAATGAGGGAGGGTGAGGTGAATGTTTCCCCCAATAAAAGAGCAAGGCTCTGATCAAAATTTGAACTGAGGCAGCGCCTCACGTGCAAAACACGAGAGCGCCAGCGCCCAGAGTTAAAAACTCAAAGGCAGTGCTTCACGTGCAAGGCACAAGAGCGCCAGCGCCAAGAGTTAAAAACTCCGAGGCAGCGCCTCACGTGCAAAGCACGAGAGCGCCAGCGCCAAGAGTTAAAAACTCCGAGGCAGCGCCTCACATGCAAAGCACGACAGCGCCAGCGCCAGAACTAAAAGTTCTCCACCCTTGGATCAATGATCCAACGGAGATGATAAATCATCACAGCACAGAATTAAAATCTGATTGAGGAAATACTTCTCAAATTTTTCTAAACAAGAAAGATTGTACTCTGTAAATCAGAGCACCATTGGATCAAAGATCCAATGGTGATTAAAAATCACCAAGATACAGAATTAAATTCTGATTGAAGAAATACTCCTCAAATCTTTCTAAATAAGAAAGATTGTGCTCTGTAAATCAGAGCACCGTTGGACCAAAGATCCAATGGCGATTAAAAATCACAAAGATAGAGAATTAAATTCTGATTGAGAAAATACTCCTCAAATCTTTCTAAACAAGAAGATCGTGCTCTGTAAATCAGAGCACTGTAGGATCAGAGATCCAATGGTGATTAAAAATCAGCAAGATACAGAATAAGCTCTGTATGGGAAAATATTTTCCCAATCTTGTTAAAAAACAAGAAAAATATCTTCTGTAATACAGAAGTCCTTGGATCAATTCCCCAAATCAATTAAGAAATCTCTCAATGGGAGATTTCCTTAACTGAATCAACAAATGTGCCTCCACTATATAAAGACCCCAAGACTTCAAGTCTTAAAGAAGAAGAACCCCCCATAAGCTTCAAGTTCAAAAAAGAAGAGCAAGTAAAAAGAGTTTTCAGAGAGAAGAAAGAAGAAGAACTTTCTTCAAGGTAAATAGAGATCATAGTATCTCATCGGCATACCTGAGGGTTTAACCCTTATAAAAGAACATAGTTCTTTCCCTGGATCTGAGATCCATGAGACAAGTCTCCCACAAATGAGAATTTAATTCTCGTAGGGACGAATTTGTTTTTGGGAATTGAAGATCCAGGGGGGAACAAAGAATTGAACTCTTCAGAAAAATGCACAAAAAAGGAAACAACGCCGAGCGCTCCTCACGTGGGTGCTGCTAAAATAAAGAGTGCTTAGCACTCGGTGGTTGGCGCTCAGCGCCAAGCGCTCCACGCGCCCCTTATGTATGCGCTAATAAAATAAAGAGTGCTTAGCACTCAGTGGTTGGCGCTCAGCGCCAAGCGCTGCACGTGCCCCTCATGTGGGCGCTAATAAAATAAAGAGTGTTTAGCACTCAGTGGTTGGCGCCCAGCGCCATGAGCCCCACGTGCCCCTCATGTGGGCGCTGATGAAATAAAGAGCGCTTTTTAAATAGAGCCCAGTGCCATAAAGTGTGTTTAACACTCAATAAAAAACAAAAAAAGGGTGAGCATCAAAGCCCATGTCAATGCTCAGCATTGTTGAACAAAACGGACCGAGCCCAAACATGTGTTTAACACTTTATTCAAAAAGTGAGTGGGTTGAGTCCAAGCTAACCAAATGTCCCTAATTCAGATCAACCGAGCCCATGGGCTCACAACTTTTCTAAATTCGATCTTAGTCCTAAACCCAACTACAGAACTCTCAACTGACATTGGTTCAAGGGTACATCTCCCCACACCTCTGATAAATGTCGTTGTAATTCTTCAAAGTCTTCGGAGAGGTGGCGGGTCTCGACAATCAACAAACCCTATGGATCGTAATGTCCTTAAACTAACTACGGACCGCAACGTCCCTAAACTAAACAATGTCCTTAAACCCAACAGACCGCAACGTCCCAAAACTAAACTCTATGGACTATGACGTCCTTAAACCCAACGGACCGCAACGTCCCTAAACTAAACTCTACGGACTATGACGTCCTTAAACCCAACGGACCACAACGTCCCTAAACTAAACTCTACGGACAATGACATCCTTAAACCCAACGGACCGCAACGTCCCTAAATTAAACTCTACGGACTATGACGTTCTTAAACCCAACGGACCGCAACGTCCCTAAACTAAACTGTACGGACTATGATGTCCTTAAACCCAATGGACCGCAACGTCCCTAAACTAAAACGATAGAGCCCAAATGCTCTTTTGTTGGATCTAAATGATCCCAAAATCCTGTTGAGTAGATCTTAGTCTAAAATTAGACTAACGTATCCTCAACAACCGTTTAAGTTTGATCTTAATCTCAAATGAGATTAATGATTGAAACGATTTCCAGATGTGTAGTTGGAAATTGTAAAGAAATCACAACCAAAAATTATTTGACCGCAATCAATAAGGGTGTCGAATGTAGCGCGTTAGTAAGTGCGGATCGTCCACAGGGAAAGTGTAATCGTTCGTGTTTCGATTTAGATGAGTTGAAACTTTAAAGAAAAGAAAACAAACAATTCATGATTTGTAAATTGAAGTTCAAGAATTAGAAAAATCTAGATCTAAGAAAACATTAAAATCAAGAATTGAGATGTGATGATTTCCAAACCAACAATCAAGATTCGAAGTGTAGCTCGTAGGAGTAGATCGGATCTATAGATGTGATGAGATCTAATGATTTCATATTCTTATCCATTAACGAATTGATACTAGATCGATGACGATTTATCGAGGTTAAGGATCTTGCGAAGAAGCTAGGGTTTCCTCATCTTATCCTTTGTCCTTTTGATGAATCTCATTCACAAACTAGCTTCAAGTAAATCTAATGATCGATCGTTGATCTCTAGTTTCGAGCGAACACAATCAAGAAAGCATTGTCTCGAAACTAGGTCATCGATCATTCGATTTACAAGAATTTACAAACATTATAGGATTTAAGAATTGTAAAAGAATCTAAATCATCATCATTCTATCGATCGTCTCGACTCCTTTACGAGCGGAGTTTTACTCAAACATTATCACAAAGCAAACATTCAAGAATCTAGATTGAATCATAATGGTTGAATTGAAAGATAAGCAAGTTAAAAGAATCTCACCTTTATTTATTCAACAATTTGTTACGCTTTGCTCAAAGAACTACAAGAATTTGAGAAGGGAACAAGGTCGTCGAATCTAGCGTTGCATCGGCTCCTTGAGTCGCGGATCGGCTTGGATCACATGCTCCGATGAAGTCCGGCTTCGCTTCTAAAGGCTTTGAAGGCTTCTTGCTTTGATTGAACTCAAAGATCTTGATCTTGGATTGGAATTAGGGTTAGGGTTTTGAGGCACAAGTTGTGTCACTCAACTTGTGTTAGAAATGGGGGAGATGAGAGAATGAACCCCTCAACCTTAGATCTAGGCTCCTTTTTATAGACCTCACAACCCTAGATCTAGGATTTCAAATTTCAAATTTCCCTCCAAAAGTTTGTTAAAGAGAGCCTTCTAGAAATAGTTTGTTAGGCCGAGCCTTCTAGATGAAGCCATGTGGAGTTTCTGGGGAGTTCTGGAAGCTTGGGCCGTTATTGGAGACACGTGGAGAAATTTTGAGGCTCTGATGACGTCACCAAGCCGCGGATCCGCGGCGCAAGCCGGCTCCGGCCGTAGATCCGTGGCTCATTTGAAGCCTTGGGGCTTGGAATTTCTAGTACTTGTTTGGGCTGACATTTGGGCCTTTTTCTAATATGTTGAATTTAATATGTCCCTCTAGATTGCTACCAGCTCTCAAGTCTTTGAGTTGGCGTAATTTTTGATCAGTACTATGACAATTTTGGCTCGGTTCCTGAAATTTCCTGCACAGACTTTGAAACAAGTGTTGCGCTATATAAGGATGATACGATGCCATGATAAACAGTCAATTTCCCTAAAAATGCTGGTTTTACTATACAGTACAGGTAATTCAGTATTATACAGGTGTTTTGCTAATATGTGCAATATGAATACTGAACACCTCTAGATGGATGCAAAAGATAGGGAAATTGCCGTGTTAAAAAAGCAGTATTTTCGACTGATCAATTAACGATCCTTAAATCAAACAAACCCAAATCTAAGAAAATACGGATTTGGACTAATCCCCGCCCTACGGGCGACAACATAAATTATTCTCCGTATACAATCCACGGGCAACCTAAAACAAAACAAATACACATGACACGAAGTGAACATCTGGAGAAGGAGAAAGTGGTTATCGCTACGCGGTAACGTGATTAACTGCAGGGGCTTGCGCCTGCAGAGAAGAGCGTCCCCACAATTAAAAAACCCCTCGCAAACGAGGGGGAATCTGATGAAGTCTGCTACAACGGCCGCATCTGTCCAAACCTCCGATACACAGTGCCATAAATTAACTTGGTATCTTCGGAGAAGTGGACGGATAAAACCAAAAAGCATCTGCCCCCAAAATTCAGGCCAGTCGTCCTAAACGTCCCGGTCGCATCTTTCGGCGGTAAACAGATTCTGGCACGCCCGGTGGGACCTTTTTCTCTTTCCCCTCCATACTTCGTGTATCATGTTCGCGAACAAATCGCGGTCTACTATGGTTGCCTATGAATTCGAGGTACTAAGATTTGGTGTCTTGCTCCCGTGCAGAGAAAAGAAGATCAATGGTTTCCAGCTGCACCAACTGCAACAACAACTCCCGCTCCGTCCCGTCTGAAGGAGTAACTTACGGGCCCCAAGCGGCCTCCATCTTCGCAATGCCGGTGGAACAGGTGACACAGGCCACCACTGAGTTGTTCTTCGGGACCATGATCCCACCAACAAGCTTCAGCGTCCAGATGCCGTCACAGGAAGCTCTGAGGAAGTCGGTCTTCGATCAGCTTGCAACTATCGCGGCCCCTCTCAACGGGTCGTCTAAGTCTAATACCTCAGTCTTCGACAGGCTGAGCCTAAGCTTAAATGGGCCCGTGAAGAGGCTCGCAATACCGTAGAACGCTATCCCAACTCCTGCTGCAGATGAAGTCGTCCAAACTACTTCCCCTACTCGAAAGTCAGCTTTCGACAGGTTGACCATTCCTTCCCAGCGGATGTCAGTCTTTGACAGGCTGGCGCCAATAACAGCCTCTCTTCAAAGCAGGGGGCAGGACGAAGCTACTTCGACGATAAAGGTGATCCCGGCTACACGACATGCTCGACGTCATCACTGGCGCCGAGTGGGGAAAGCTGGGGGCAATTCCTCTTCTGGACTTACCCCACCAGCTCCAATGGTGGAAGTTGATGCTGCTGTTCTAACTGGGAACAGCTTTGAGCCGCTCAGGAGGGTGCACAAGAACTCTCCAACTACCGTGTTGAAAAAGTCTCCTCCACCTGTGGAGAACGTTACAAAGGCAAATCCGGAACAGCCCTCTCAGCGGCTACCCTCGAAAATCCACAGGGTCTAGCGAAGAGTCCAAGACTCTGTAATCGACAAAGATTACTCCCATCGACAGAAGAAAATGAAGGTCTGGCAAGAGGAGGGTCATCCCGCCGTCGTACCACAGAAAGTATCGTCTGCAACAGCCCCCTCAACTTCGACCTCCCATAAAAAGAGAAGGCCGGAGAAGATCCCCGTGTCAAAGACAAATCTTAAGGGCATTGAATCTAAACGCCCCAAGTCTGGGGGCATGGTATTGCACACTGTCTACATGGCTTCCGGAAAAGAGGAAAGCCGTGCTTCTGGGGGTCATCGACCACTTACGCGGTCCGTAACAAAGGCTCAGGAGTAACAACAGAAACTCCAGGAGATGCTGACAAAGATGGCCGCACTTACTGGGCAGAAAGAAAGCCCGGAAGTATCGTGGGATCAACACCAGGAGCAAGAAACCGACGCCGAGTTCCTCCGAAAGATTCTTGAAAAGAAAGATAAAGAAGCCGCGGAATAAGCAGCTAACATAAAATAAATGGCACTCCTGTTCCAAGATATGGTGGGGATGATGATCCAGCCGGACCCTCCTGCCGAAGACCCCCCAATAATCATCGAAGACGACAGAGGGGAGACATCAAACCCTCTTCCAGCTTTATCAGCAGCCAGGGAGGAGATGATCTCGAAAGCTGTGCTTGATGACTACATAGCTCAACAAATACGAGCTCATCAGGCAAGTGAAGCTGCCGGCCAAGTCGTCAGAACTGGACGACCCTATCCAAGCTGGTATGATCAAATTAGATACCCGCCAGGATACATGATCCCTAAATTTCATGTGTATAAGGGGACAAGTAACCCCCATCAACACGTCGCTCAGTTTAGGGCTCTATGCGGCAATACTAGAGGTGACGACAAACTGTTGCTTTGCCAATTCATCAGCAGCTTAGCGGAGACGGCATTTGAATGGTACTTGAAACTTCCGAATGACTCCATTAAAACATTCACAGAAATGGAGTTACTATTCACCCAGCGTTTTGCAAGCGCCAGCGAACGTACCCCGATCACGGCATTGATCAATGCCAGGGTGAAGCCAGGAGAGACTTGGGTTCAATATGCAATTCGGTGGCGGAACCTATGGTCGAGATACGAACAACGCATAGAAGAAGATCCTGCCGTGAGCATGTTTGTGGGGACCCTAGATCCGCAGGCAACTATATCCCAATTCTTGATGTTCTTCAAACCGACCACTTTCCAAGCCTTGATCGACATGCTGGCCCAAATGGACCAGATGGGCCATAAACCGTCCTCCTAAAAAACGGAGCTTCGAAATGAAAAGGGTAAAGGGAAAGCTACCTTCATCACCAATGCTCAGTAGTAGCTGAGTAATTCGAAACCAGCTGCTCGCTAAAACGACAAACAACGATCACTCAGAGAAAAGCTGAGACGTCCTTACTCATTCCCTCGGGATAAAATGAGAAGACTGTTCGAACTGGCGGTGCGCAACAGGCTTATTGCTCTACCAGATCCGAGACACCCACTGCAACCCGGTGATGTTCACAATCCTAATTACTGCCCCTACCACCGAATAGTGGGCCACCCAATCGAAGATTGCTTCATCTTCAAAAACAGGATTGAGGACCAGTACCAACAAGGCAAATTCGTGCTGTCTGAAAACTGGAGGGTAAACCCGCCATAACCACATGCTCCTAAAAAGATGGACACGCCGGGGGCATCATGCTCATTTATAAAGGAAGCTCCATGGGAAGTTGTTCTTTCGGCTAAAACTAAAAGAATGCTGAAAGATCTTCAAGTATGTCCGGCGATTAGGTGGAAAAGCCCGCTAGAGCCAGAAATCATTGAGGGGATGCTGAAACCGCGCCCAACATCAGGACTTGGTAGCGATGGGCAAAATACCAAGGCCCAGCCGTCGAAGTCCTCGAAGAAGAAAACGAAGACCAAAATGCCCGCACAGTCTGATGACAAACGCACGGATTTGCAAAAGCATATTTACGCGCAGAAGACGCGAACCCCAATCACACTCCATGAGTTTCTTTACCATATCCTTGAGAGCGGAGATAATGACAATGACGACGGAAATGACTCGTCAGAAGAACCCGAGGATTATGTGGCAAGTTGTCACATGATCTCTCATTCGTCAGTAAATGACGAAGAATCCCACTCGGCGTCAGAAGATAATATAGAAGAGCTGGGGGCAGGATCAGTGCCGAAATCCTTAGAACCGTCAAACGAGATGATTGACATGTTGCTGAATGAAGCCCGTCAGAAGAGCAATGCTGATCAAGAGCGTGAAATGGCCATATTCGAAAGGTCCAGGCGTCGGCATCAAGTTGAAGAAGTCATGGTAGGGATGAGTTGCAAATCACTCCAACCAGATAGAAGCACGCCCGCGGCAAACAAAAACAAGCTTAGGACAAGGAAACGGTTCACTAAAGCCCTGTCAATGGGAATGAAGCTGCTATCTTCCAAAGGAAATACTCCTGGCGGTATACGCCTTGACGAAGCTGATGTACATCCTAACTACTGCTTATACCATCAGAGGATTGCACACCCTACCGAAGAATGCATGACTTTTAAAAGTGGTGGCAGGGATACGTTGCTCACAGACAACATTTCAAGCAGATGAAGTGCAAAACTCGTCGGGAGCAGAGAAGCACGACAGATGAGCACAGAAGAACTGCCGGCAACTGTCATATGGTCAATACCAGAGGATCGCAAGTTCTCACCTTCGGAAGCGATTCTGATGAAGAAGTAGCCCTCGGCCCTCTCTTCAAGGAATCCACCTCAGGAAAAGAGGAAGAGATAAAGAACCGTGAAAACATTTAGCTACGTAGTCATACGTTGCCCGAAAAGAATCTCGAACATACAAACAAGGGATCAAAAAAAAAAAGATAAGGGGAAGGAAAAAGTCCCTGAGGATATCGCCCTCGACGATCGAGTCGTTGAAGAGCTGGCAGCCAAGGACCCACCCAAGAAAAGCAAAGTGGATTACAATGTCCCTGCACACCTGAGGAAGATACCCTCGCAGCTGAGCATTTTGGATGCCCTTCTGATGTCTAAAAAGGCAAGAGATTCTCTGATCAGAGCATTACAAGAGCCTGAGCAGTTTCAAGCTTTCCTTGCCGTAGAAAAGATGAAGGACGAGCTAGAAGAAATGCACACAGCTGACATCACTTTCGGCGCTGAAGATCTCCTCGTCGGAACATGCGAGCACAACCGTCCTCTATATGTCACCGGGTACTGCCACGACATCAAGATAGGGAAAATCTTAGTTAACAATGGGTCCTCTGTCAACCTCCTAAATGTAAGGGTGCTAAAAGAAATTTTCATGAACGTTCAACACCTCGCTCGGGATAAAATCACCATCTCCAGGTTCGACTCACAGTCATTACGGGCGCTTGGGTCTGTAATACTGACGTTACGCTTTGGGCTGCTCGTCACTAACTTCAAATTTCATGTCATTGACGCCAGGACTTGCTACAACGCTTTGCTTGGAAGGCCTTGGTTACACGAGTACAACATCATCCCTTCAACACAACATCAGTGTATGAAATATTTCAAAGATGGTCTCGAGTATACCGTGACGGGGGAACTAAATCCATTCTCCGTAAATGAAGTCCGAAAGTACGAAGATGCAAAGTATTTACTACCAGATTTTGAAGACACAGAAAGATGCCATAAACCGGATAAAAAGCAAAAAGCTATCACCACTATTCCGGTCTTCTAGAGCGATACTGAGGAGGAAGAAGAGATAGTCTATTCGGGACCGCCCCAATGCAACAAGCCGGGACCATCTACCCCTATTCTGGTCTTTGGCAGTGACTCTGAAGACGAAGTCAACGCAGTGTTCTCGGTCTGTCCATCAATGCAGGCCCTCGCTGGAGATGATCAGAGTTTGCAAATCGCCATGGTTTCATGGAAGCACTACAGAGAGCTTGATGCGCTTGAGACATATAGCGTGCAAAAGCTGCAGACATTCTACGTCCCTTCCAGGCAAAGAGGTGAGAAGGCGATCCTTTTCTACAAATCCACAGAGACTGGAGTGGAGAAAGAAGTATGGCACGGTACCGAACCTGCGCTCTACAGGCTCCATCCCATCCGTCTGCCCAGATACTACACGGAGGGATTGAGAAGGTTATTAAGATGCCAAGGCGTACCTTTCAAATAGACTCCTCGACAAGCTCAGTTCTACAACAAGATTTGGAATGTCCCCGGAACTCAGCGAAAATTGACCAACGGAAAAATGGAAACGATTAGGCTTGGATATGTCCAGTCCAAGAAACGGGAGCAATTCCATGGCTGCCATGTCATAAATGACCTCGATAAAGAAGGGGTGCTCTTTTAAAGGACACTAACGCTGAACCAGAACGAGGTCCTCTCATAAAAATGCCGAGCTCGTCATTTGAAGAACAGATGGACAAGCTAGTGAAGGAATCGAGTCAAAAGGTTCGGAACGACCACAGCCGCGAAATGGCCATTTTCGAGAAAGCCAAGACGCAATGCCTCCTTCAGCAGGCTACGGAGGATGACAATGCTCTCCACCGTCAGCCCACCATGCATTCCCAAGATAAGAAAAAGGCCCGACTCAGAGGCAAAAACAAGTTAAAGAACGGGAAAAACGTTCAACAGCGGCAGAACGGATCCAAAAGGTCTCGCGATCGAGAAAAGGTCAGCCGGAATCCGTCTCTTGTGAAAAAGATGGGTCGAGCATATTCCTTCCCTCAAGACAAGACAAGAAGGATCTTTGACCTTGTCATGAAACATCATATGATGACACTCCTGGAGTCTCAGCACCCCGATCAAGCAAACGAGGTTCATCACCCGGATTATTGCTCCTACCACCGAGCGATAGGACATCCTCTTGAAGACTGCTTCACCTTCAAAAACTGGGTCGAAGACCAATATCAGCTCGGCAGGTTCGCCTTATCCAACAGTTGGAGGGTAGCCCCACCGCAAAGGCATGTGCCAAAAGCAACGTATATGGCAAGAGTAGAACCAGATCAACATTGGTCTTGGAAACCTGTCACGTGATAAAGCTGTCAGAAGAAGGAGAGCGCGAGAATATGGATGACCTTTCTTGGTGCTTCGAAAATGAGGATGAAGACGAGGTGATCTCAGAATTCCCACCTGCGCCAAATGAATTGGAAGATGGGATACACACCACGGCCTTAGGGACGGCAAACGACCCACGGCCAACGTTCGTCAGTGAGCTGCTGTCTAAAGAGCTGGTGGCTTCGCCAAAAGATGTGCTCATGAAGTATAGAGATTGCTTCGCATGGAACTATTCCGAGATGCCGGGGCTAGACCCAGAAATAGCTGTGCATAAATTGGCGATATCTCCGGACGTCAAGCCGGTCAAACAAGCACCAAGAAGAATGCGGCTCAAACTTGAAATGAGTATCAACACCGAAGTCAAGAAGCTAATCGACTCTGGCTTCATCCAAGAAGTTCAATAACCCGACTGGATCGCCAACATTGTCCCAGTGATGAAGAAAAATGGGACGGTGCACATCTGCGGGGATTTCCGAGACCTCAATAAAGCTTGCCCGAAGGATGATTTTCCCGTACCAGTTACCGAGTTGATGATAGATAACACATCCACTCACGAAGTTTTCTCCTTCATGGACAGATCATCATGGTACAATCAAATAAAGATGCACCCTGAAGACCAGAAGCATACCGCTTTCCGGACTCCTCTTGGCATATTTTACTACAAGTGATGCTTTTCGGTCGGAAGAACGCCGGCGCTACCTATCAGAGGGCCATGACAAAGATCTTTGATGACCTCATACATAAGATTGTCGAATGTTATATTGACGACCTCGTGGTGAAAAGCAAATCGTACGAAGAGCATTGGGAGCATCTGAAGATGGTGTTTCAGCGCCTTCAGAAATACAACCTGAAGATGAACCCTTTGAAATGCGCGTTTGGAGTTTCCTCAGGAAAATTCCTAGGATTCATCGTATGAGATCGAGGCATCGAAAAAGATCCATCGAAGATTAAGGCGATTATGGAAATGCCCATTCCAAGAACTTTAAAACAATTGCGGTCTCTACAAGGGAAGCTCGCGTATATCCGACGGTTCATAACCAACCTCTCCGGAAAATACCGCCCCTACTGTCGGGACCCGGTTCTTGCTCACGGAGCAAAGTGCCACACGGAACAAAGTGCCACGCCAAGTGTCGTGTTAAGTGGGCGGGGGCCACCTCTTGAATCCGTGGGAGCCAGCTCTTGAGTCCGTGGGACCCACTGTAGAACAATGGGGACTCTTCGGAATACATTCCGAAAGGGGGCAGATCTGTACTATAAATGGAATGATACCACTCTTCAATATAGAGGCGCCTTTTAAATGAACCGGAACTACAGGAGCTTGAAAACTCCGTAGTTAAGCGTGCTCGGGCTAGGGAAGTCTTGGGATGGGTGACCTCCTGGGAAGTGGCCCCTGGTCGGGTCCGGTTCGCCCCGAAGGACAAAACCGTACGGTTTCGACCAAAGCGGACAATACTCTCTGTATTGGGGATGAGGCATGACAGAATGGTATCAGAGCTGGTCCCTCGATAGTAGGTCTGTGGTTCGAGGGCGAACCATTGTTCAAAGGTGGGGAGAATGTCGGGACCCGGTTCTTGCTCACGGAGCAAAGTGCCACACGGAACAAAGTGCCACGCCAAGTGTCGTGTTAAGTGGGCGGGGGCCACCTCTTGAATCCGTGGGAGCCAGCTCTTGAGTCCGTGGGACCCACTGTAGAACAATGGGGACTCTTCGGAATACATTCCGAAAGGGGGCAGATCTGTACTATAAATGGAATGATACCAATCTTCAATACAGAGGCGCCTTTTAAGTGAACCGGAACTACAGGAGCTTGAAAACTCCGTAGTTAAGCGTGCTCGGGCTAGGGAAGTCTTGGGATGGGTGACCTCCTGGGAAGTGGCCCCTGGTCGGGTCCGGTTCGCCCCGAAGGACAAAACCGTGCGGTTTCCACCAAAGCGGACAATACTCTCTGTATTGGGGATGAGGCATGACACCTACAGTCATCTAATGAAGAAAAGGACCCCGTTCGTTTGGGATCGCAAATGCCAAAGCGCACTAGACGAAATCAAGCAATATCTGTAGAACCCGCCGGTACTGACCACTCCGGTCAAGGGAAAGCCCTTTATCCTGTACACAACAGCCCTTGAAGGTTCTTTAGGTGCGTTATGGGCACAGGAGAACGACCAGGGGAAGGAGAGAGATCTCTACTATTTGAGTCGAGTTCTCCTGGGGGCAGAAAACAACTACTCCCCAATCAAAAAGCATTGCCTGGCATTGATCTTCGCGGTAACGAAGCTCCGACATTAAGCTTTGGCACATGAGGTTCGTCTCATATCAAAGGTGGATCCTCTCAAATATTTGATGTCAAGATCCATATTAATAGGAAGGCTTGCTAAATGGGCCCTCCTCTTGATGGAGCTCTCAATATTATATTGACCCCTCAAGGCAATAAAAGGCCAGGCCATTGCCGGCTTTCTCACTGAGCATCTGATACATGCTAACTCTCTCTTGAACTGCGAGTTGCCGGAAGAACACGCGTTTGATGCAATTGACAGGGAGAAAGAAGGGAATGATACCCGATGGGAACTCTACTTCGATGGAGCGTCCTCCTTGAAGAAGCGAAAGCAAAACACCTCCATGATTAAAGCCGGGGTGGGCTTTATCTTCGTGACTCCACAAGGAGGGATAATGCGCTTTGCATTTTCCTTAACAGAGCCGAGGACAAACAATGAAGCAGAATATGAGGCTTTGATACGGAGACTCCCAGCTGGTCGTTAGCCAAGTAAACGGTGACTATCAGACGTGCAAGGCAGAGTTGGTAAAATATGGAAAAAGAGTGCAACAGTTACTATCTCAAATTCCCTCCTACGCCCTGAAAAGCATACCGCGTACAGAAAATAGTAAAGCGGACGCGTTAGCCAAACTCGCAAAAGAACTGGCTGACGAAAAACCCGATGACGTAAGGATCGTTGTGCAAAGCCGTCGGGTTCATGCACTAGCAGAAATATCCCCGGAGTCGTCTGAAGAAAAGAAAGCGACCAAGCAAATAACCCTACGAATATAGGATCAAGAAAAAGCTAAGGATTGGAGAGAAGACTTTATAGACTACTTCAAATTCTGCCGAACACCCGAAGACGCATCCTCAAGACATCGGCTCATGAAACGAGCTCTGTCATCCACCTTCGTCAGTGATACTCTATATAAAAGATCATTCAACTCTCTATGGCTGAGATTCCTGGGACCGGAAGAAGCAAAGAGAGTCATCTAAGAAACTCATGACGGACTTTCCGGTTCTCATCAGGCTGGGCCAAAGATGAAGCTGAAGATCAAAAGGATGGGCTACTATTGGCCCACGATGATTCAGGACTGCCTCGAATACGCGAAGCAGTGTCACTCGTGCCAAATTCATGGAGACTTCATCCACCAGCATCCAAACCCGCTACACCCAATAGTAGCTAGCTGGCCGTTCGAAATGTGGGGAACCGACATACTTGGGCCTATCGAACCAGCATCATTCAAAGGACATCGGTTCATATTGGCGACAACTGATTACTTCTCTAAGTGGGCAGAAGCGGTACCGCTAAGAGAAGTGAATATGGAGAATATTCTCCATTTCTTCAAGACACATGTCATCTATCGATTCGGCACTCCGCGACGGATTATGTCCGATAACGGGCCGGTCTACAGAAGTCACAGAATCAGCCGCTTCGCACAGCAGCATAACATAGACTAGAGATACTCTTCGGTCTATAATCACCGAGCTAACGATCTATCCGAGGCTTTCAACAAAACCTTGACAAAGATCATAAAGAAGATGGTGTCCAAAAATAAAAAAGACTGGCACGAGAGACCGCATGAAGCTCTCTGGGCGTATCGAACTACGTTCTAAACAGCTACGAATACAACGCCGTATGCATTGGTATTCGGCACGGAAGCAATATTCCCTTTGGAGATAGGGCTACCCTCTCTATGAGTGTCAGTTCATTATGAACTAACAGATGAAGAGAATGCTCATCTTCGGCTTGAAGAGCTCGACGCCCTCGATGAAACTCGTCTCATGGTACAGCAAAACTTGGAGGCTTACAAATCAAAGATGACACGCTCATACGAAAGATTAACTAGGTCGAGAACATTTCGTCAAGGCGAACTCGTGCTAGTAGTCAAAAGACCTATGATCCCTAATCGTGCCAAATGGGGGAAATTCGAGCCAAACTATGAGAGCCCGTACATCATAGACAAAGTTTATCAAGGTGGGGCTTACTTGCTCATGGATATGCATGGCGAAAGACCCTTCCAGCTAATAAACAGCCGATTCCTTAAGAAATACTATGTCTGACGAGTCACAGCCCAGGTTAATGATGGATGACGACGCTTGTGTCCGCTCGCTGTCTTCCTGAGTACCAAACTCTGTAAGTGCTATCCGGCGCCGCAGAAAACTAGCAACGGACCGAAACGTCCCTAAACTAACAATGGACCGTAATGTCCTGAAACTAACAGCAGACCGAAACGTCCCTAAACTAATAATGGACCGCAATGTCCTGAAACTAACAGCGGACCGAAACGTCCCTAAACTAACAATGGACCGCAATGTCCTGAAACTAACAGCGGACCGAAACGTCCCTAAACTAACAATGGACCGCAATTTCCTGAAACTAACAGCGGACCGAAACGTCCATAAACTACTATGGACCGCAACATCCTTAGGCTAACGCGGCAAAATAAAATAAAATAAAATAAAAAATAAAAAAAACGGTACGTCCATAAGCGAAATGGGCACGGATGAAAAACCGAAAGGGCTCCGTGAATAAAAACAGCAGGACTACCGGCGAGTTTGTGAAAACCCGAAAGGGTGCAGACTCGTTAAAAAAAATTCATGCACACTTGCAAGGTCCTCTTGACCTTGTAAGGAGAAAATACCTGCGTGAGATCCTTACGACTCACAAGGGAGCAACACACTTAGGGATCCCCACAATTCCTAAGGAGAAATTACACTTACGAGATTCTCACGACTCGTAAGGAGAATCCTTTTATGAGACCCTCACAGCTCATAGGATTCAAAAGCCTTAAGCTACAGGGATCTGAACCTGTTCTTAAGCCATCACATTCCCCAGATTACCCTACATACGGTTCAATATTGACCCTTGTATACAATCCACGGGCACAAATAAACGTCTCCCCCACCAAGTTCCACCAATGGCACGAAATGTCCTCATGAAGTGAACGACACTTGTAAGTCCTCTCGACTTATAAGGAGAAAACACTCTTGTAAGATCCTTACGACTTATAAGAGAACACACACGTAAGAATCCTCATGATTCCTAAGGAGAAAACGCACCTACGAGATCCTCACGACTCGTAGGGAGAAACACCTTTATGAGACCCTTACGGCTCATGAAGTCAAAAGCCTTAGTCGACAGGATCCTAACTCTGTTTACTAAGCCATCTTTGTTCGAATCGAAAAAGGCAAATGATGATTCGCTCATGGCAATATCCCAGTTTTAGCGATGTTGATGCCTAAATCGGTAAAAATTCCAAGTCCTTTCACGGCAAGTGACGGTTCGCTCCTGGCAATATTCCAGTCGCAGCGATGCTGATGCTAAGTTTGATATCGGATCTCAGGTCCATACTCGCAACAAAATCAGCAAGCAAAAAATACATATAAAAATATCCGAAATGATTGGGCAACTCGCAATAAAAAGCAGCGAGTAAAAAGAAAAATAGCCGAAAGGATTGGGCAATCGCGACTTTCGCGATATAAAAAGCTGAAATGATAGAGTATCGCGGAAGGAAATAAAAAATGAAAGAATGAAACTTTTGCCCTACAGGCGAGTCTATACTGACCCCTGTATACAATCCATGGGCATAAACGAAAAGGAAACTACATTTCCCAACAAACTCTGTCAAAGGGAGAGTCAGATCTCGACGGCAACATCTGCATCCCAGAAGATCAACACGACGTTCCTTCCTGACACCACAGAAAGCGAAAACAAGTCAACCAATGACCTCCCCACCGGAACAACGCTCCGACCCGAAAACAAGTCAACCAATGACCTCCCCGCCGGAACAACGCTCCGTCTCGGAAACAAGTCAACCAATGACCTCCCCGCCGGAACAACGCTCCGTCTCGAAAACAAGTCAACCAATAACCTCCCCGCCGGAACAACGTTCCGTCGTGGAAACAAGTCAACCAATGACCTCCCCGCCGGAACAACGCTCCGACCCGGAAACAAGTCAGCCAATGACCTCCCCGCCGGAACAACGCTCCGTCTCAGAAACAAGTCAACCAATGGCCTCCCCGCTGGAACAACGCTCTGACTCGGAAACAAGTCAACCAATGACCTCCCCGCCGGAACAACGCTCTGTCTCGGAAACAATTCAACCAATGACCTCCTCGCGGAAATAAGTCAACCAATGACGTCCCCGCCAGAACAACGCTCGGAAACAAGTCAACCAATGACTTCCCCACCGGAAAAACGCTCCGTCTCGGAAACAAGTCAACCAATGACCTCCCCGCCGGAACAACGCTCCATCTCCCCGCCGGAACAACGCTCCGACCCGGAAACAAGTCAGCCAATGACCTCCCCACCGGAACAACGCTCCGTCTCGGAAATAAGTCAACCAATGACCTCCCCGCCGGAACAACGCTCCGACCCGGAAACAAGTCAACCAACGACCTCCCCGCCGGAACAACGCTCCGACCCAGAAACAAGTCAACCAATGACCTCCCCGCCGGAACAACGCTCTATCTCGAAAACAAGTCAACCAATGACCTCCCCGCCGGAACAATGCTCCTTCTCGAAAACAAGTCAACCAACGACCTCCCCGCCGGAACGACGCTCCATCTCGGAAACAAGTCAACCAATAATCCCTCGATTCGTCTCGACTCATAGAGGAAAGCCTTAGGCAATGGGGATAAGGACCTGTTTCCTAAGCACTGGGGCCCTGCAAGTCGGTCCAAGATGGGTCGTTGCATACTATTCATGGGCCAGACTCTCCAAAGTCCAAATTCTCTTGTAAGGTCCTTACGACTCTTGAGAGAAAATACACACTTAGGAATCCTCATGATTCCTAAGGAGAAAATACACCTGCGGGATTCTCTCGACTCGTAGGGAGAAACGTCTTTATGAGACCCTCACGGCTCATAAAGTTGAAAAGTCTTAGGCAGCAGACCTGAACCTGTTTCCTAAGCCATCGCTACCCTATAATGAGTTCAAGATGAACTGTTATCTAGCATCTACAGGCCACATTTGCTAAAGTCACATGCCAACAACACGACAAACAAAAGAAGACGATAGTATGAGATAAAATACGTCTTTTATTCATGTATTCAAGTGAATACAAAATACATTTCATAAAGGAACCAAAATAAATACATGTTATACATAAACCGCAAGTTTACAGTAAAAAAGATGGTACAAAGACGGTTATTGAGGAGGAGGCGTTTTCAACAAATCAGTCAGCTGCTCGCGTGCTCCTCTCAATCCTTTCTCATAATTGGTCGCCGCGGCCAACTCCGCTTCAACTCGGGCCCGCTGTCGCAAACAAGATGAAAGCTTTGCATCGGTTCCTAGCATGGCAGCTTGGTAGTCTTGCACGACCCGCTAGGTAAAGTCAAGCGTCCGTCTTAGCATCAACCCATCCGAAATGCATCCCTGGAGATTGTCGAAGACAGCTTTTAACTGCGCGGCATTCACTTCAATCTGAGCGTGTAACCGGGCAGATTCGCTTGAAGCTACTACATGTTCCTTTCGCCTCAGGGTCGCCACTTGTTCAAAATGACGGATGAAAGGAACACTACTCTCGACCCACGCAGCCTGCTGAGAGTTCAAAGCTGATACTTCAGAAGCGGGACGCTTGAGCTCAATCTCATGCGGGCAAGCCTCGATCTTTCTGCAGTAATTAACCCAAGACTCGACGACACCTTCGTCATGGAAGTTCACGAGCGTTGCCAGCATAGGATTAACCTCACCAGCAAAATCTACAGCGAATGCGAGGGCCTCGGCGTCAAAATACTCGACAAATTCGCTCAACATTCGCAGGCTAGTCACAGCGCCTCTGGAAGATGAGCGTTTAGCAAAGGGCCCTGCCGGCATTGGGATGCAAGACTCAAAGGGAGCTGGAGCCGGTGCGATTGCTGCAAAACAAATTATGGTCAAATGTCGACTCAGGAGGTAAAGAAAATGCACGAGTAATGAAGTCTACTATACCGGCTGTGACAGGTGGCAAAATTGGGAGTACCGAATGCGCGGATATTCTCTCGTCCCCTCCTCCGATCCGTGACGCTGCGATTAATGTAAAGAAGTCTTAGCAACAATACGGCTATTCATAAAAGAAAGAGAGAAACATTAGCTAAATAATATGCTAGCCAATACCAGCAGGCGGAATGACTTCCGACTGGAAGGAGAAATGCAGGTTCAACACCTGGTATAGATGGTCGAAAAGGAATCCTGCAGAGTTACGACAATATACTGTCAATACAAGGAAGATGGTGTCCATAGTTAAACTAAATAAATCGCAAACCTATACCTTCCAGCATTTCGGAGGACATAGGAGATGGCGAGGGAACAACAACCGTCATGGCGGCGACCAAAGGTGCTTCAAATGGCACAATCTCAGCGTTCGCTGCACCTACAAACAAAATATCGTCAGAAGAAGCTGAACGGGATTGTGAAATAAAAATAAAACAGTGACTCAAGACTTACCTGACAGGTCATCAACCAAAACCGCGACGGAAGCATCACCAGGCGTAGCGGCTTCTTCGCTCTCCCTCAGAGGAGTAGTTTCTGCGCCCATGGCTTCATCCCCTATTTCGACGAGGGCCGTCGTGACGCTTCCGACGCCCGCCGATACCATGGAGCCACACGGGGAAAGAGCAGCGGTCTGGACGGTCCCAGATTCTAGAGAAAGTGTGGCAATTTCGGGCGCGGTAACCGCCAGGCTTTCACCCGTCATCCCATGGCCAAGACTCGGCCCTAAAAGAAAATGCATGTGTCAAAATTTGAAGATCAAGTTCTAATAAAAGACTCAGCGTTACGTTACCTTGGGGAAGCTTTTCAGTCTTTTCCCGAGCCGCGCGTGCAACCTGTCTATGGGCGGTAAACAACGCGTGGGGAACATCCACTGAATAAGTATCAACAAGGGGGATGCTTCTTGAGCCTGCACGCACAGCCAAACTAGCATCGTGTTCCCTCGTCACACACTTTCCATGCTTCTTTTCGGTCTGAGTAGTGAGAAATGATCTCCTCAAGACCTCTGACAAAGGGACGTCGCCATCCGAACCAAGCTCTGCCTCCGGAGCCATTACGGCGTCTGTCATCGGCTGCTTGAGTGAAGCCTCCTGCGGTAATGTTGGGGGAGCTGCGGTCACAATAGCCGGCTCTGGAAGCGTCACTGCATCACCGCTCGGGATCGGTACCACACTCGGAATAACCTGAGTCAAGGTAGTCCCTGCAACAAAATAAAGGAGAGGGTCAGAGCACGAATAAAAAAAGGGGGGAATGAAGGCATAATGAGCTGAATTATACTAAGACCCAAAGAAGCGCGGAGTCTCTCTTCCTCCTCGAAAGTCTTGATGGAAGCCGAGAGAGCCTATTCGGCAGAAATACCTGTTGGGGTCAAAATTTGCACCCCAGTTGACCGGGTCAAGGTCAAGGTCAACCCCAAGTAAGTGGGCCCAAGCCCAAGCAAGTGGGCCCATGCCCAAGTCGAGCTCCGCGGCCGGCCTCCTCCATACCGAAATAAAAAATCATGTAATAAATAATTTTGATGTAATTTTTTATGCATGAATGTAAGAAAATGAGCATAAAGCTAAATTTCGGTAAAGCCCATGGTTTATGTGCAAAAGACATGAGCACATGAGACATGGGATGGGCAAAATGCCATTTTGTAAAGCCCAAGAGGCTATATGTAAATGTGTAAGCCTATAAAAGGCAACATGATGATGAGATAAAAAATAACTTTTTCATTCTCTCAAACTCTAGGGTTTTTGTGCCTCCTCCTTCCTCAAGGTTCTAAACCTTCTTCCCCTTTTCAATTAAATCAAGAGTTTTACCATTCCTTCTCCAAAAATAAATAGTTTTTCACCACAAAACCGATAAAGGGGAGCTCAGATCTTCCATTAGATCTCAAAAAGGAGAGATTTTTAAATCTCACCCCCTTTCTCCAAGATCCGACCAACCAAGAAGAAGAAGAAGGAGACCCATCTCCAGAAATCCCATCTTGGGAAGATCCAGGACCAAAGGGGAGAGAAACAAAAGGGGCCCCTTTGATCATTTCTAAATATTTCTAGGAGTTTAACTCCATTCAAGATCTGTTGAAGTTCAACTCCATAAATTAATCTCATTTTAGGAGTTTAACTCCAGAAGTCAAATCGGGAGCACAGCTCCCAGTGCAGGGACAAAGTCCCATTTCCTGCTGACGCCCAGCGCCCATGTACCAAGCACGTAGGGTGCTGGTGCCCTACGCCCGCGTGCCAAGCAGGTAGGGCGCCAGCACCTAGCACCAGCGCCCACGTGCCAAGCACGTGGGGTGTTGGTACCCAGCGCCCACGTGTCGGGCACGTGAGGCGCTCGCGCCCAAGCGCCCAGTGCCCACGTGATGGGCACGTGAGGCGCTCGCACCCAGCGCCAGCGCCTAGAGCCCGTGTGCTAGGCACGTGAGGCACTGGCGCTCACGTGTCCTTTGGACTCCATTTTCCCCCTCATTTTATATACACTCCACACTCAAAATACCTCCCCCGTTAGAAAAAAACCCCGCAAAAGGGCTGCTAGCCACTTGACCCCCAGCCCGCTATCCGGGTAGCGGGACCCCCATAAAAACTCCACGAGGCCCCCGATATATCTAAGACCCCTTCAAAATACAACACTGTACGTTGAGTTCGCATGACCTGTTTGACCCGTCAATCGAAGGTTTTCTCGCTCCAAAGGCGAAGGGTAATTAACGGCAGCTTAGTCCGCGGCTGCCGGAGATTCGGATCTCCACAATCAATAAACCCCAGCCTACCCTAGGCGGGGGAATCTGTAATGCGTCTGACAAGCGCGTGCGTATTCCCATCTCAATGGGGTGACGAAAAACACCCTACAGATTCTGGCACGCCCAGTGGGACCCCATCTCTCCTCCCATATTTCGAGTTAAACATTCATGCGAACTCAGTCAACATACATATCGACATTTATACTAAAATAATGCTCTTTCATGCAGGATTTCAAGCAAATAATTTTCAACAATGTCTCCAAAGATGAACTCAGCTCTCAAGACAGCTTCCATCTCCTACACAATGAAGATGGGCGCCAGGACTGTCCTTCCGGTCAGTCTCGGGCGCCAGTGGAAGGAGCCGCTGCTACCATTTGGCTCTATTCTGTTCATGCCAGCTAGCATCATCCCAGCTCCTCATGCTCTGGTAACAGACAAACCGGCCTCGAAAGGAAAGAGGCCAAATGTGGTCGTCTCGAGGGCGCCCCAACCCAAACGCAAATCGATATCTGAACGGCTTTCCATGGCCCCAGCTGGGGGCAAAGCCGTCAGAATAAAAGAAGTTGCTAGACTTCGCAGGCAAGCCCAGGCGATACCTTCGACGGACACGATGGCGGATGTCTTCTCAAGCCTCTCCATCACTCGGTCTATGGCGGCTTCCCGAAGAGCAGAAACCTGCCGAGCGCTCAAAACAGAGAAGCTGAGGCAGAAGCGGCTCAGATACAGAGCCAACAACGATAATCTATCACATGTAATCTGATAGCATGAGTATGGCAAAATGAATATGCAACTATCATGATCAAGGTACACCACCAGGGTACTATATCTACATGAATCAAATGCATATCAAATAAATCCTGAGTGTGGGATAAATAATAAACCTCATGCACAAATCATCAGCATGGAAAAACCTGGTGTCTATCAACGACACCCCAAATCCCAAAATCCTCAGACACCGTCACCAGGACTGGCCCTCATATCCTGTAAATCTCATGGAACTTGAGTGCCCAATATCGGCACTCGAAAACATCATGAAATACTCGTGTCCAACACCGACACATAAATCCAAATATCATATCTGTACATCTCACGGAACCTGAGCATCCAATATCGACATTCGCAATCCACGGAACCTGAGCTCGCAATCCACGGAACCTGAGCTCGCAATCCATATATCCATACGTCTCAAGGAACCTGAATGTCCAACTCCGACACTTGCAATCCACGTATCCATACGTCTCACGGAACCTGAATGTCCAACTCCGACACTCGCAATCTACGTATCATATCGAGAGAAACCGGGTTTTCAAAATAATACACATTTCTTGAAAATATCCCCACAGTTCTCAAATCTAGAATATCACATGAAATCCATATCTCAATGCGTAAATCCATGTAATATGATTTATGCAACATAGAACAACAATATGAGCATATCAAGGGAAAATCCGCTATTTAAATGCATCAAGTTATTAAATATATCACACGGTTCCTAATTATCCAAATCCAACGCAACATCATATAACGGTGAACATATAGCTATAGCAAGGTATATGTGTAAGCATATAAGTATAGCAAGGCATATGTGTAAGCATGTAGGTATACAGGTATGCTATATTTCATATGCGCAATAGAATAAGGATCATGTCTCAATGTCCTTAACCAATACAATATCACATAGGTGGGTTGTGTGTATCATGGCAATTACCGACAGTGTGTGTAGCATACAATTAGTGCTCGTGCAACATGAACTATCAATAATAGTGCAGTGTCAACAGGGTACAAGTTCAGGCACAACAAGTAATAATATGCAATGAAGTTCATGCACCATCACTATATGTGCATATAAACATGCGGCTAATATCATATCATATCTAGCCCTGACGTTTAACGCCATACGGGCGTTTTCCCCGTAGATGTTAAATCTACTCACAGACAATCTCCAGCTAGGTAGATCCAATCAACCGCTTCCCTTTCTTCGCGGCGTTCGAAGTCCCCGCCTGCGATCCTATTAACACAACATAACAGGTGCAAATATCAGAAATCGACCAATCTCACACACAAACTACGTTTGGCCGACGCACCAACTCCAAACCAATTCTCAAGTGTTCGTCTAGTGGTTAACGTGTGTGGCGACACCCCAAAATCAACCCAGGTGCAGCAGCTACCCAAGATCACGAACCGTGTCGGATAACGTAACACGTGTATTCAAAACACTAGACTATAGCAAAGTGATCCCAGATTTTGATACACAGATAATTAGTGAAAGTTGCAAGTTCCACGAGACCACATACAACCCCAGAGATCCTACGACCAAAACTCAATACCCCAGTCCTCTCTCTGGCCGCAATTTGCGGCCAGAACCAATAAATTTGCGACCTTGAAAAGAAGGGATGGTCTCAGGTTTTTATGGTGGGTTCTAGGTCACAACACTAGGTCACTGTGATGAGAACTTTTCCAACAAACACCTGGTTCTACAGCAGATCACAAAGACTCCATAATGACACTAAAAATACAATATTTGCACAAAACTAAACCTTTAGTGTTCTAAACCATAACTACAAGGCAGCACAACCATATGAACACCTAATTAACAGTTAAGAAGGCCTTAACCCACCAGGCATAGGGAGACTGATAGTGTAAAAGAGACGTGTATATTGCCTGATAGAGTCCGACCCTCTGCAGTCGTGCACGATGGGCGGACATGATATAACGAGCCCAGAGAAGGTAGCCCGTGGGATGTCGAGGAGTAAGCCCTATCTTGTAAATCTGTCCCCATGGCTGGGCATCGCCCTAGCAAATGCGATGCCCTAAAATGTCTATAGCCAGCACTGGATGGTTCGGAATACCATTTGTTGATGGCTCAAGCCATCCCATAGGGGTCCAATTTAGCATCTCCACAGCAAAGGCGGTCCGTGGAGGATCCATCGGCAGGAATGGATAGGTAGGCTCTGTCGGTATCTCGCAAAGAAAACAGCGGCGACCGCGGATGATGTGACCGTACCAGGTCCCCCATAATAGTAAATTGGTGCGATTCGGATCATGAGCCCTGATCATCGCCATCACTTCCTCGTCAGACGGTGACTGAGGAAAGGCAGCCTCCGAGCGAATGAAAGGGAAGCATGGAACAGAAGTCATTGTGCCTGAAATAAAAGAAGGGGAAACTGTTAAGCGAAGCCAACACGTGTGTGTGTGTGTATATATATATATATATATGTTTGTAAATGCAAATATAAAAAGACAGTGGAAGAAAGCGATAGAGGACTTATTTTATGGGACCATTAGTTACAAAACGCATGGGTCCCACAAAATCAAGATGGCGGCTTACTAATGTTGAGGCAAAGCAATCATTATGAGAACAAAAGGAAGATTCTCAATAAATGAACGGTGGATTTCAAATGACCCTACACATTCCCCAAAAAGAAATCCATCTTGGACTCTGCAAAAATCAAGCAGAACAAGGGAATTAAATTCCCAGAAAACCCTACTGCAAATCCTTTCTTTTGTTGCAAAGAATAACTCAGGCAGAAAAATCTCAAGAGATCTTCTGTTAAAGAACTAAGTTCTTTAGGGGAATTAAATTCCTTTTGAGCAGGGGAATTAAATTCCCAGAAATATTTTTCAGAGCCAAAGCTCTTTGGAATGGAATTAAATTCTAGAGAAAAAGACAAGCATCGCCATCGATCTCTGAGATCAAAGGAGCCTTAACAAAAGGGATTTATGATTTAAAGATTGAGCGGTTTTCTTTTTAAAGAACTTTAAAAAATGGGTTCTTGTCAAAGGGAAAAACCCCTGGTGTGGATTTAAAATCCAACGAAGATTTCTACAAAAAGTTCTTCAGCCGTTCAAGATCATTAGCTGAGAAAAGGGAATCTTTTGTTAACAGAGTTAAACTCTGGAAATTTTCGAAACAGAGAACTAAGCTCTGGGAAAGAGAATTAAATTCTCAGAGAAAAAAGCAAGCAAAGAAGAAGATGAACAAAGTGGAGGCGCTTCTGAAGGAACGCTGGCATTTATAGGATGTGATGGGAAACGGTTCATCTCCCCTATTCCCTAGACAGATCTAATGGTCACAAAGGTGACAGCGTTGCGCTCACGTGCAGACACGTGAGAACAACGCTGTGGGGGCATTTGTTCCCTGATAAAATATCAGGAAATACCTCAATGAGGTATCACGTGTTCACACGTGACCAAGGGTCACGTGTTGACACGTGATAGTTTCCTGTGATCTCTACTTTATAGAATTAAATTCTAATCAAACAAAAATGTAACAAAACAGCTAAGAAAAGACCCCAATGGGGAATCACGTGCTCACACGTGACCAAGGGTCACGTGCTGACATATGATGGTCCCTTAGCTCTGTTAAAAGGCAGAATTAAATTCTGAATAAAAGAGGGTCACGTGCTAACACGTGACAGGTCCCTTAGCTCTGTTAAAAGGCAGAATTAAATTCTGAATAAAAGAGGGTCACGTGCCACCACGTGACAAGTCCCTCAGCTCTTTAACTGATAGGATTAAATTCTATTTCAATGACCAAACATTGGGATCTCGTGCCAACACGTGATGGGCTTTAAAAGACTTCTGAATTAATATAATTAAATTCTAATTAAGGGAAATCAAAGACCCTAATTGGGAAAGTATTTCTTTAAATCTTTCCAAAAAAAAGGATTATGCTCTGTAAATTGGAGCACCGTTGGATTAAAAATCCAATGGTGATTAAAAATCACCAATTTATGGAAAGATTTTATACAAGGAAAGATTTCCGTAAAATTCACCAAGAATAACAAACAGAATATCTTCTGGATTAAAAATCCAATGGTGAATAAAATCCACTAAGATCATGTTAGTTACAAAAACAAACAAAATCTTTTAATGAAAGATTCACTAAACAAATTGATTTTTTTCCTTCTCCTATAAATAAGAGCCAAGAAGATAAGAGAAAAATAAAGAGGAATTTTTGAATCTTGGAATTTTCCGAAGAAAAAACAATAGCAAAGAGAAAAGAAAGGCGAATTTAATTCTCAAGAAAAGAAACCCTAGGTGAGAAAGGGGAAAGAGATCAAAGCTCCATAAAACAAAAAGAGAATTTAATTCTCAATCTAAAAGTTTAACTCTTCTGCAAAAGAACTTAGTTCTTCCTCTGGTTGAAGATCTGCAGAAGCAGATCTTCCCAAAAGTTGAGAATTTAATTCTCATAGGGGAGATTCTGCCATGCAGATCCAAAACTTAGAGGGAGAATTGAGTTTAGAGAATTTAATTCTCCCAAATTCATAGGAATTTAATTCCTCCAAATAAAACTAGGGTTTAACCCTATATGAGAATTTAATTCTCCCAAATTCATAGGAATTTAATTCCTCCAAATAAAATTAGGGTTCAACCCTGCATGAGAATTCAATTCTCCCCAAATTCATAGGAATTTAATTCCTCCACGATAAAACTAGGGTTTAACCCTATATGAGAATTTAATTCTTCCACATACATAGGAATTTAATTCCTCTAAAACATAATTAGGGTTTAACCCTACAGAGAATTTAATCCTTAAAACAAGAGACTTAAAGCTCTCCATGCACATAAAGAACTTGATCACGTGGTAACACGTGACCCCCATTCTCAATGAGCAGAGAGGAAAAACAGAACTTGGTCACGTGGTGACACGTGACCCCTATCCTCAATGATCATAAAAGAATGAATAAAACTAGGTCACGTGTCCCCACGTGACCCCTAAACAGACTCCCCAAAATGAGAAGAGAAAAACTTGGAGGCAATGCCTCACGTGTTCCCACGTGACTTTCAAAATAAAGGGAACAAAAGCAAAGGCAGTATTGGCTTTGGGCGCTCTCACGTGTCTTCACGTGACCCCTAATAAACACTCTAATGAATCAATGCATGAGTACCTATCACGTGCCCACACGTGATGGCCATGAAAACTAAAAGTGTTTAACACTCATTTGCAGATTTGAGAATAAAACAAAAGGAGGTCTGGCCCCACCTTTGGGTGCCCTCACGTGCCCCCATGTGACCCCTTCCTTTCTTGTGTTTAACACTATTTTAAGCATTTCGTCTCCAGTGTTTAACACTAGTTTAAATACATCACGTGAGGACACGTGACCACCAGATGTCCTCTAGTGTTTAACACTACTTTAAAACCGGCCTAGCCTAAATTGGCTAAGTTTTCCTAGAGGCAAATCTCTTCTTCAAATAAGCCTTAAAATCCAGAGCTATAATGTTTAATGCTCAACCAAAGACAATGTGTTGTCAGACCCTCAAACCCTTGCTTAGCATTGCTAAATAATGAGGCGCTGAACCCAGACAAATGTCCAATAGCCTAACAAAGAGTCAACATTTCAAACTTAATTGGACTTAGCTTAAATGGCTATAAGTCCTCAATTCAAATTTAACTGAGCCAGTGTGCTCATAATCTAATTAATTGATCTTAGTTCCAAATTGGACTATAGATCCCCAAATCAACTTCGGTTCAAGGGTACATCTCTTCACTCCTTTGATATTTATCGTTGTAATCCTTCAACGTCTTTAGAGAGGTGACAGGTCCCAACAACCACACATTTCACGGACTACGATGTCCTTAACCTTGACTGTGAGGTCTTTAAACTCACGGACTACGATGTCCTTAACCTTGGCTGTGAGGTCTTTAAACTTACGGACTATGATGTCCTTAACGTTGACTGTGATGTCTTTAAACTCACGGACTATGATGTCCTTAACCTTAGACCGTAATGTCCTTAAACTAATCGACCGCAATATCCCTAAACTAAACAATAGAGTCCAAATGCTCTTTTGTTGGATCTAAATGATTCCGTTAAGTTGATCTTAGTCTAAAATTAGACTAACGTATCCTTAACAAACATTTAAGTTGATCTTAGTCTCAAAAGAGGCTAACGTATCCTTAAACCCAACCCCTAAACCCAAATCTAAGAAGATACGGATTTGGACTAATCCACGCCCTACGGGCGACAACATAAATTAGTCTCCGTATACAATCTACGGGTAACCAAAAACAAAACAAACACATACGACACGAAGTAACCATCTGGAGAAGGAGAAAATTGTTACCGCGATGCGGTAGCGTAATTAACTGCAGGGGCTTGCGCCTGCAAGGAAGACGTCCCCACAATCAAAAACCCCTCAAATGAGGGGGAATCTAACGAAGTCTGCTACATCGGCCGCATCCGTTTAAACCTTCGACACACGATGCCATAAATTAATTTGGCATCTTCAGAGAGGTGGACGGATAGCACCAATTAGCATCTACCCCGAAATTCAGGCAAGACGTTTATCGCGTCTTCCCGTGTTTTCGGCGGGGAACAGATTCCGGCACGCCCGGTGGGACCTTTTCCTCTTTCCACTCCACACTTCGTGTGTCGTGTTTTTCCGCGATCAAATAATCGTGTGGTATGATATGGTTGCCCTTGGATTCGAGGTTCTAAGATTTGGTGTCTTGTTCTGTGCAGAAAACGAAAGATCAATGGCTTCAACCTGCACTAACTGCAACTCCCGTTCCGCCTCACCTGGCGGTGTAACCTACGGGCCCCAGGCGGCCTCCCTTTTCACAATGCCGGTAGAGCAGGCAACACAGGCTACCACCGGATTGTTCTTCGGGACCATGCTCCCACCAGCGAGCTTCAACGCCACTGTACCATCGCAAGAAGCTCCCAAGAAGTCGGTCTTTGATCAGCTTGCAACTACTGCGGCCCCTCTCAGTGGGTCGCCTAAGTCCACTGCCTCAGTTTTTAACAGATTGGGCCAAAGCTTTAATGGGCCCGTCAAGAAGCCAACGATACCTGAAGCGGCCATCCCAAAACGGATAGCCATTCCTGCTCTCGAGGTCACTAAAGAAGCTTCTCCCGTCAAAGGATCAGTCTTTACGAGGCTGGCCACTCCAGGTCCTGTTCTTGCTCAAAGGTCTGTCTTTGACAGATTGGATACTACTGCTCAACGAACGTCGGTCTTCAAGAGGCTGGTACCAGCAGTGCCTCACCAGAACAGGAGGCATGACAAAGCCATCCCCATAACTGAACCAACACCATCTACGCGACATGCTCACCGTCGTTACTGGCGCCGAGTAAGGAAGGCTGGGGACAGCTCTCCGTCTGGATTTACTCCACCAGCTCCAACGGTGGAGATCGATGATGCTGTTCCAACCGGGAACAGTTTTGAACTATTTAACAAGGTGCGCAGGAACTCTCCTACTACAGTGCTGAAGAGATCTCCTTCACCCGTGGAGAATGCACCGAAGGCGAAGCCGGAATAACCCCCTCAGCGGCTTTCTTCCAAAATTTACAAAGTCTGGCGACAGGTTCAGGACTCAGTAATTGATCAAGATTACTCTCGCCGACAGAAAAAGATAAAAGTTCGGCAAGAAAAGGACCATCCTGTCAAGCCACAAAAGGCGACAGCTACCTGGGTGCCCACTGCAACGGCCCCCTCGACTTCAACTGCTCACAAGAGAAGGAGGCCAGAGAAAGCCCCTGTGACCGCGGCGAACCGCAGAGACACCGAACCTAAACGCCCTAAGTCTGGGGGCATGATGGTGCATACTGTTTATATGGCTTTCAGAAAAGAGGAAAGCCGTGCTTCTGCGGGACATCGACCGCTTACCCGGTCAATAACAAAGGCTCAAGAACAACAGCAGCAGAAGTTTCAGGAGATGCTGACCGCAATGGCCGCACTCACTGGGCTAAAAGAAAATCCAGAGACCTCGGAGCAGCGTTAGGAACAAGAAACTGACACCGAATTCCTCCGAAGAATGCTCAAGAGGAAAGAAAAAGAGGCTGCGGAACAGGCAGCCAATATAAAACGAATGGCTCTCTTGTTCCAAGACATGGCTGGGATGATGTTACAGCCAAAACCTCCAGCTGAAGACCCCCCGATCATCATTGAAGACGACAGAGGGGAGACATCGAACCCTCCTCCGGCTCTTTCAGCAGCCAAAGAGGAAACCATCTCCAAGGCCGCTCTGGATGACTACATTGCTCAGCAAATATGAGCTCACCAGGAGAATGAAGCGGCCGGCCAAATTGTTAAAACTGGGCGACCATATCCAGGCTGGTATGACTAAATAAAATACCTGCCGAGATATACGATCCCTAAATTTCATGTATATAAAGGGACAGGCAATCCCCACCAGCATGTCGCCCAGTTCAGGGCTCTATGTGGCAACACCGGAGGTGATGATAAATTGCTACTTCGCCAGTTTGTTGGTAGCTTGTCAGAGACGGCATTCGAGTGGTATTCTAGACTTCCAAATGACTCCATCAAGACATTGGCGGAGATGGAACTACTATTCACCCAGCGTTTCGTTAGTGCTAGTGAACGCACCCCAATAACCGCACTAATTAACACCAGGGTGAAGCCAGGCAAAACTTGGGTACAATACGCAATACGGTGGCAAAATTTATGGTCAAAATGTAAGCAGCGCATTGAAGAAGCGCCGGCAGTGGGCATGTTCGTAGGCACTCTGGACCCTCAGGCAACTATTTCCCAATTCATGATGTTCTTCAAGCCGACCACGTTCCAGGCCTTGATCGACAAACTGGCCCAAATGGACCAGATAGGTCATAGACCGTCTCCTCCAAAGCCGAAGCCGCGGAACGAAAAGGGTAAAGGGAAGGCGACATTCGTTGCGAATACTCAGCAGCAGCCCAGTGCCCCAAAACTAACGGATCAACTAGAAGAGAGACGGTGATACTATAATGAGAAAATGAAGCGTCCTTATTCGTTCCCTCAGGACAAAACGAAGAGACTGTTTGAACTGGCGGTGCGCAACAGGCTCATCAATCTGCCGAATCCAAAACGACCATTGCAACCCGGCGAGGCTAATGGTCCCAATTATTGCCCTTACCATCAAACAGTAAGCCATCCAATTGAAGATTGCTTCATCTTTAAGGGATGGATCGAGGACCAATACCAACAAGGCAAGTTTGCCCTGTCCGAGAATTGGAAGGTGAACCCACCACAGCCACACGCTCCCAAGAAAACAGACACACCGGGGGCATCATGCTCTTTCATAAAAGAAGCTCCATGGGAGGTCGCTCTTTCAGCCAAAACTAAAAGAATGCTGAACGATCTCCAAACATGCCTGGCGATCAGGTGGAAGAATCCACTGGAACCCGAGATCATCGAGGGAATGCTGAAGCCGCGCCCAATTCCAAAAATTGGTGGTGATATTCAAAGTGCTCACACCCAGCCGTCAAAGTCTTCGAAGAAGAAGAAGACCAAAAAGCCCGTGAAGCCTGGTGACAAGCGTACGGACCTACAAAAGCGGATTGACGCGCTGGAAGAGTATAACCAAAAGGCGCGGACTCCAGTCACGCTCCAAGAATTTCTCAGTCACGTCCTTAAGGACGGAGATTATGGAGAAGACTCGTCGGATGAATCTGAAGATTACGTAGCAAGTTGCCATGTGGTCTCTCACTCGTCGATAGACGATGAAGAATCTCCTTCCATAGAGAAACTGTTGGTAGGTCCTGAGCCGGAACTTCTAGGGCCATCAGACGAAATGATTGATGCGTTCCTGAACGAAGCTCTTCTTAAAAGCAAAGCTGCTCGAGAACGTGAGACGACCATGTTTGAAAAAGCCAAACGTCAGCGACTGGATGAAAGGTTTGAAACTCTCCCGCTGGATCAGAGTACATCCACTGTAAATAAAAGCAGGTTCAAGACTAGGAAGAGATTCGCCAAAGCCATATCGATGGGAATGGAACTGCCACCCTCCGAAGGAAAAATTCTTGGTGAAGCGGAAATGTATCCTAGCTACTGCTTATATCATCGAAGGATTGCGCACCCTACCGAAGAGTGCAGCGCTTTTAAAATATGGTGGCAGGGATATGTTGGTCACCGGCAACATTTCAAGCGAATGAAATGCAAAACTCGTCGGGAGCAAAGAAACATGACCGACGAGCGTAATAGAACTACCGGCAACTGTTGCATGGTCGACGCTGGGGGATCGCAAGTTCTCGCCTTCGGGAGTGACTCTGACGAAGAAATGATTCTTGGCCCTCTCTTCAAAGAATCCACCTCGGGAAAAGAGGAAGAACCGAAGACCTATGAAAATATTCAGCTGCGCAATCGTACGCTGCCCGAAAAGAATCTGGGGCCCTCGAACAGTGGGTCAAATAGAAAAGACAAGGGGAAAGAAAAGGTCCCTGAGGATATCATCCTTGATGACCAAGCCGTCAAAGAGCTGACAGCCAAGGACCGGCCAAAGAAGAGTAAGGTGGACTACAACATACTGGCACACTTGAGAAAGCTACCTTCACAGCTAAGCATTCTCGATGCCTTCTTGTTATCAAAAGAAGCAATAGATTCTTTATTCAAGGCGCTGCAAGAACCCGAGCAATTCCAAGCTTTCCTTGCCGAAGAAAAGATGAAGGACGAGCTGGAAGAAATACACACGGCCGATATCACCTTCGGCGATGAAGACCTCCTCCTCGGGACGTGCGAGCACAACCGTCCCTTTTATGTATCCGGATACTGTCATGATATCAAGATAGGCAAAATCCTGGTCGACAATGGATCTTCCGTCAATCTCCTTAATATGAGAGTATTGAAGGAAATTTGCATGAGTTTTCAGCACCTCGCTCGTGATAAAATCACCATCTCCGGGTTTGACTCTCAGTCATCACGAACGCTTGGGTCTGTAATATTGACACTACGCTTTGTGCTGCTTGTCACGGACATTAAGTTTCATGTCATCGAGGCCAAGACGTGCTACAATGCTTTGCTCGGCAGGCCTTGGTTACATGAGTACAACATTATCCCTTCTACACAACATCAGTGTATGAAGTATTTCAAGGACAGTCTCGAGTATACCGTAACAGGAGAGTTGAACCCATTCTCCGTGAATGAAGTCCGAAAATACGAAGATGCAAAATACTTCTTACCAGATTTTGAGGACACGGAAAGATGTCACGGATCGAAGATTGAAGAACAAAGCCATCACTACTATTCCGGTCTTCGGGAGTGTACCGAGGAGGAAGAAGAGATAGTTTATTCAGGGCCGCCCCAATACAACAAGCCGGGACCGTCCATCCCTACGTTGATCTTCGGCAGCGACTCGGAAGACGAGGTCAATGTTGTATTCTCTACTCGGCCATCGATACAAATCTTCGCCAACGAAGATCAAAGTTTGCAAGTTGCTATGGTTCCACAAGAGCATTATAAAGAGCTCGATGTACTTGAAACTTATAGTGTGCAAGAACTGCAGACATTCTACGTCCCTCCCAGGCAAAGGGGTGAAAACGCAATCCTATTCTACCGATCCGGGGAAACCAAAGTGGAGAAAGAAATTTGGCATGGCGCGGATTCTACACTTGACAGGCTCCAGCCCATCCGTCTGCCTAGATATTACACAGAAGGCTTGAAAAGACTGTTGAGGCGCCAAAGTGTACCCTTCAAACAGACCACTCGACAAGCTCGGTTCTACAACAGGATTTAAGATGTCCCCGGAACTCAGCGCAAGTTGCCTAACGGGAGAATCTAAACGATCGGGCTTGGATATGTTCAATCCAAAAAACGAGAGCGAGTCCATGGCAGCTATGTCATACATGACTTCGATGAAGAAGGAGACATTCTGTTAAAAGACGCTGATCCTGAACCAAAACAAGGTCCTGTCATCAAAATGCCAAGTCCTTCATTTGAAGAACGGATGGACAAATTGATCAGGGAAGCGGGTCAAAAGGTCCGGGATGACCATAACCGCGAGATGGCCATTTACGAGAAAACCAAGACGCAGCGCCTCCTTCAACAAGCCGCGGAGAATGACAATTCTCCTCGTCGCCAGCCCGTTATACAAAAGACCCGGCGCAGAGGCAAAAATAAACCAAAGAACGGAAAAAACGTTCGACAGCAGCCAAGCGGGTCTAAGAAGCCACGCGAGCAAGAATCGAGCAGCCGGGATCCGTCCCTTATAAAGAAGATGGGTCGAGAATATTCTTTTCCCCAAGATAAGACAAAGAAGATATTCAATCTCGTCATAAAGCATCAGATGATGACACTCCCGGAGTCCAAGCACCCCGAGCAAGTGAACGAGGTCTCTCACCCAGACTATTGCTCTTACCACCAAGCAATAGGGCATCCTCTCGAAGACTGCTTCACCTTCAAGAACTGGGTTGAAGACCAATATCAACAAGACAGGTTCGCTCTATCTAGCAGCTGGAAGGTAAGCCCGCTACAGAAGCATGAACCAAAAGCGGCGTGTATAGCGAGAGTAGAACCAGATCAACATCGATCTTGGAAACGATCTCGTACCTGCCATGTGATAACACTGTCAGAAGAAGAGCCTGAGAATACGGATGACCTCCCCTGGTGCTTCGAAAACAATGATGATGAGGTGATATCAAAGTTTCCACCGGTGCCAAAAGAATTGGAAGATGGAATACATACTACTGCAGATAACCTCAAGAAAATTGATTTGGGGACGACAAGTGATCTGCGGCCGACATTCGTCAGTGAGCTACTGTCTGAAGAAAGGGTGGCTACACTAAAGGACGTGCTCATGCAGCATAGAGACTGCTTTGCATGGAACTATTCCGAGATGCCAGGACTAGATCTAGAGATTGCTGTCCACAAATTAGCAATATCCCCGGATGTCAAACCGATCAAACAAGCGCCAAGAAGAATGTATCTTGAGCTTGAAATGAGCATCACCGCCGAGGTCAAGAAGCTAATCGACACTGGCTTCATCCAAGAGGTTCAGTACCCCGACTGGATCGCCATCATTGTTCCAGTAATGAAGAAAAATGGGACGGTGCGCATATGTGTGGACTTTCGGGATCTCAACAAAGCTTGTCTAAAAGATGACTTTCCAGTATCAGTCACTGAGCTGATGATAGATAACACATCCACTCACGAAGTCTTCTCCTTCATGGACGGATCATCAGGACACAATCAGATAAAGATGCATCCTGAGGACCAGAAGCACACTGCTTTTCGGACCCCGTTGGGCATATTTTGCTACAAGGTGATGCCTTTCGGTCTAAAGAACGCCGGTGCCACTTATCAGAGGGCCATGACGAAGATTTTCGATGACCTTATACATGAAATCATCGAATGTTATATCGACGACCTCGTAGTTAAAAGCAAATCATACGAGGAACATCTAGAGCATCTGAAGATCGTATTTCAACGCCTTCGGCAATACAACTTCAAGATGAACCCTCTCAAATGCGCGTTTGGAGTTTCCCCGGGCAAATTCCTAGGATTCATCATCCGACACCGAGGCATCGAGATAGATCCGTCAAAGATCAAGGTGATTATGGAAATGCCTTCACCAAAGACTCTCAAGCAACTGCGGTCTCTCCAAGGAAAGCTCGCGTATATCCGGAGATTCATAGCCAATCTCTCCGGCAAGTGCTGTCCTTATAGTCACCTAATGAAGAAAGGGACCCCTTTCATTTGGGATCACAAATGCCAAAGCGCACTGGATGAATCAAGCAATACCTGCAGAATCCGTCAGTACTAGCCGCTCCCGTTAAAGGAAAACCTCTCGTCCTGTATACAACAGCCCTCGAAGGTTTGCTAGGCGCATTATGGGCATAAGAGAAAGCACTTTATTATCTGAGTCGAGTTCTCCTGGGGGCAGAAAGCAATTACTCTCCCATTGAAAAACACTTCCTGGCATTGATCTTCGCAATAACGAAGCTCAGACACTACGCGTTGGCACATGAGGTCCATCTCATATCGAAGGTGGCTCCTCTCAAATATTTGATGTCGAAGGCCATATTAATGGGACGACTCGCTAAATGGGCCCTGCTATTGAAGGAGTTCTCGATTACTTATCGTCCTCTTAAGGCAGTGAAAGTCCAGGCCATCGTTGACTTCCTCGCTGAGCATCCGATACCCACCGATTCTCCTTTGAACTACGAATTGCCAGACGAACATGCGTTTGACACGATCGACGGGGAGAGAAGAGAGCATAATACCCAATGGGAACTCTATTTCGATGGAGCATCTTCCATGAAGAAGCGCAAACAAAGCACCCCCATAATCAAATCAGGGGTAGGCCTCATCTTCGTGACTCCACAAGGAGGAATAATGCGCTTTGCCTTCTCCTTAACAGAGCCGAGGATAAACAATGAAGCCGAATATGAATCTTTGATAGCAGGTCTCGAGATCGCTATCGACATGGGAATTGAAAACCTCCTCATATACGGAGACTCCCAACTGGTCGTTAGTCAAGTAAACGGCGACTATTAAACGTGCAAGCCAGAGTTGGTGAAGTATGGTGAGAGAGTACAGCAACTGCTGATTCAAATTCCTTCCTATGCCTTGGAAAGTATACCGCGTGCGAAAAATAGCAAAGCGGATGCATTAGCCAAGCTCGCTAAAGAACTGGCTGACGAGAACCTCGATGACGTAAGGATCGTTGTGCAAATCCGTCGGGTTCTTGCACCAGCAGAAATATCTCCGGAGTCGTCCAAAGAAAAGGGAACGACCGAGCAAACGGCCCTGCAAATAAAAGACCAGGAAAAGGCTATGGATTGGAGGGAAGTCTTTATAGATTACTTCAAATCCCGTCGAACACCTGAAGATGCATCCTCAAGGCATCAGCTCATGAAACGAGCTCTATCCTTCGCCTTTGTTAATGATACTCTGTATAAGAGATCATTTGATTCTCTATGGCTAAGATGCCTGGGACCTGAAGAGGCAAAGAGAGTCTTCCAACAAACTCACGACGGACTCTGCGGTTATCACCAAGCCGGGCCGAAGATGAAGCTGAAGATTAAAAGGATAGGCTACTATTGGCCCATGATGATTCAGGACTGCCTCGAGTATGCGAAGCAATGCCACTCATGCCAGATCCATGGGGACTTTATCCACCAGCATCCGAATCCACTACATCCAACAGTTGCTAACTGGCCGTTCGAAATGTGGGGAACTGACATAATCGGCCCCATCGAACCAGCATCGTCCAGAGGACATCGATTCATTTTGGCAACAACTGAATACTTCTCTAAATGGGCAGAAGCAGTACCGCTGAGGGAAGTGAAGACGGAGAATATCCTCCATTTCTTCAAGACACACGTCATTTATCGGTTTGGAACTCCGCGACGGATCATCTCCGATAACGGGCCAACCTACAGAAGCCACAAAATCAGCCGCTTCGCACAACAGCATAACATAGACTAGAGATACTCCTCAGTCTATAATCCCCGAGCTAACGGTCTAGCTGAGGCTTTCAACAAGACCTTGACGAAGATCGTGAAAAAGACGGTGTCTCGAAATAAGAAGGACTGGCATGAGAGACTGCATGAAGCTCTCTGGGCGTATCGAACTACGTTCAAAACGTCCACGAATACAACGCCATACACATTGGTATTCGGTACAAAAGCGGTACTCCCCCTCGAGATAGAGTTACCCTCTCTACGAGTGGCAGTTCATTACGTGCTAACAGACGAAGAAAATGCTCACCTTCAGCTTGAGGAGCTCGATGCCCTTGATGAAGCCCGGCTCATAGCGCAACAAAATCTGGAAGCTTATAAAGCAAAGTTGACACGTTCATATGAGAGATTGACTAGGCCGAGAACATTCCGCCAAGGCGAACTCATGCTAGTGGTCAAAAGACCTATGATCCCTAATCGCGCCAAACGGTGGAAATTCGAGCCGAACTATGAAGGCCCATATATCATAGACAAAGTTTACCAGGGTGGAGCTTACCTACTCATGGACATGCATGGTGAAAGACCTTTCCGGCCAATAAACGGTCGATTCCTGAAAAAATACTACGCCTGACGAGTCATGGCCTAGGTCAACGATAGATGACGAAGCCTATGTCCGCTCGCTATCTTTCTAAGCCCAAACTCTATAAGTAGTAACCGGCGATGGACCGAAACGTCCTTAAATTAACCACGGACCGAAACGTCCTTAAACTAACGACGGACCGAAACGTCCTTAAACTAACAATGGACCACTATGTCCTAAAACTAGCTGTTGAACGAGACGTCGATAAACGACTGTGGATTGCAACATCCCAAGGCTGATATAAAAAAAAAGAAAAGAAGAATGAAAAGAAGAAGAAAAAGAAAACGGTATGTCCATAAGCAAAATGGGCACGGATGAAAACCCGAAAGGGCTCCGTGAGTAAAAACAGCAGGGCTACCGGCGATTTTTGTGAAAACCCAAAAGGGCGCAATCTCGTTAAAAGACACTTGCAGGGTCCTCTCGACCTTGTAAGGAGAAACCACTTGAGTGAGATCCTTACGACTCACAAGGGAGTAACACACTTAGGGATCCCCACAATTCCTAAGGAGAAATTACACTTACGAGATCCTCACGACTCGTAAGGAGAACCCTCTTATGAGACCATCACGGCTCATAAGATTCAAAAGTCTTAAGCTACAGGGATCTGAACCTGTTCTTAAGTGGCCACCACAACCTCCAATACTGCCCTACAAGCAGCTCAATGCTGACCCTTGTATACAATCCACGAGCGCGAATAAACATTTCCCTAACAAAATCCCATCCGTGACTAGGGATATGTCAGCACAGAGAACAGCCCTTGTAAGTCCTCTCGACTTATAAGGAGAAAGCACTCTTGTAAGATCCTTACGACTTATAAGTGACTATACACTTAGGAGTCCTCACGATTCCTAAGGAGAAAACGCACCTACGAGATCCTCACGACTTGTAGGGAGAAATACCTTTATGAGACCCTTACGGCTCATGAAGTCAAAAGCCTTAGTCGACAGGATCTTAACCCTGTTTGCTAAGCCGCCTTTGTTCGACATTGACAGAGGCAAATGATGATTCGCTCCTGGCAATATCCCAGTTGTAGCGGTGCTGATGCTGAAATCGGTGTCTAATTCCAAGCTTGCAGCGAAAAGCCAGCAAGCCACACATGCATACGAAATGGCCGAAATGATGGGGCAACTTGCAACAAAATCAGCAAGTAAAAATGTATGCATGCAAAATAGCCGAAATGATTGGGCAACTCACAATAAAAAGAAGCAAGTAAAAATAAAACAAATAGACGAAATGATTGGGGCAACTCGCAATAAAAAGCAGCGGGTAAAAATAAAACAAATAGCCGAAATAATTGGGCACCACGAAAAATAGCCGAAATGATTGGGAAATCACGACCTTCGCGATACAAAAGCTGAAATGATAGAGCATCGCAGAAAGAAATAAAAAAAATGAAATGAAATTTTTGCCCTGCAGGTGATATCACATCAATCCATGTATACGATCCAGGGGCGCAAACAAAGAGGGAATCACACCTTTCCTCCCCAGACTTCATCAGAAGAAGAAGCCAAATCTCAACGGTTCACAGATAGCCTGAAAATCATCTCAACATTCGTCTCATTACAACAGACACAACATCAACTAAAGCGGAACTGCCGAAACTCCCAGTTCCATGACTCGGTAGCGCACAGATAATCGAAAGTCAAACCCCGACTCCGTGAAATGCGGATAAAGTCAACCCTTCCTTGTCATGTGGAACGCGGCTTATGTCAATCCTGACCCCGTGGGAAACGTCCAGAGCGGAGCCTGGTCCTCGCAGAACACGGCTATGACCCCGTGGGAAGCATCCGGAGCAAAATTCCTGGTCACGTAGAACACGGCTTATGTCAATCCTGACCCCGTGGGAAAAGTCCAGAGTGGATCCTGGTCCTCGCAAAACACGGCTATGATCCCGTGGGAAGCATCCAAAGCGGAGCCTGGTCCTCGCAGAACACGGCTATGACCCCGTGGGAAGCATCCAGAGCAAAATTCCTGGTCACGTAGAACACGGACTATGTCAATCCTAACCCCGTGGGAAACGTCCAGAGTGGATCCTGGTCCTCGCAGAACACAGCTATGACCCCATGGGAAGCATCCAGAGCGGAGCCTGGTCCTCGCAGAACACGGCTATAACCCCGTGGGAAGCATCCAGAGCAAAATTCCTGTTCATGTGGAACACGGCCTATGTCAATCCTGACCCTGTGGGAAACGTCCAGAGCGGATCCTGGTCCTCGTAGAACACGGCTATGATCTCGTGGGAAGCATCCAAAGCGGAGCCTGGTCCTCACAGAACACGGCTATGACCCCGTGGGAAGCATCCAGAGCAAAATTCCTGGTCATGTGGAACGCGGCTTATGTCAATCCTGACCCCATGGAAAACGTCCAGAGCGGATCCTGGTCCTCGCAGAACACGGCTATGACCCCGTGGGAAGCATCCAGAGCAAATTCCTAGTCACGTATAATACGGCCTATGTCAATCCTGACCCCGTGGGAAACGTCCAGAGCGGATCCTGGTCCTCGCAGAACACGGCTATGACCCCGTGGGAAGCATCCAGAGCGGAGCCTGGTCCTCGCAGAACACGGCTATGACCCCATGGGAAGCATCCAGAGCAAAATTCCTGGTCACGTGGAACGCGGCTTATGTCAATCCTGACCCCGTGGGAAACGTCCAGAGTGGATCCCGGTCCTCGCAGAACATGGCTATGACCCTGTGGGAAGCATTCAGAGCGGAGCCTGGTCCTCGCATAATACGGCTATGACCCCGTGGGAAGCATCCAGAGCAAAATTCCTGGTCACTTAGAATACGGCCTATGTCAATCCTGACCCCATGGGAAACGTCCAGAGCGGATCCTGGTCCTCGCAGAACACGGCTATGACCCCGTGGGAAGCATCCAGAGCGGAGCCTGGTCCTCGCAGAATACGGCTATGACCCCGTTGGAAGCATCCAGAGCAAATTCCTGGTCACGTGGAACGCGGCTTATGTCAATCCTGACCCCGTAGGAAATGTCCAGAGAAGATTCTGGTCCTCGCAGAACACGGCTATGACCCCGTGGGAAGTATCCAGAGCGGAGCCTGGTCCTCGCAGAATATGGCTATGACCCCATGGGAAACATCCAGAGCAAATTCCTGGTCACGTGGAATGCGGCTTATATCAATCCTGACCCTGTGGGAAACATCCAGAGCGGATCCTGGTCCTTGCAGAACACGGCTATGACCCCGTGGGAAGCATCTAGAGCGGAGCCTGGTCCTCACAGAACACGGCTATGACCCCTTGGGAAGCATCCAGTGCAAAATTCTTGGTCACGTGGAACGCGGCTTATGTCAATCCTGACCCGTGGGAAAAGTCCAGGGTGGATCCTGGTCCTCGCAGAACACGGCTATGACCCCGTGGAAAGCATTCAGAGCGGAGCCTGGTCCTCGCATAATACGGCTATGACCCCGTGGGAAGCATCCAGAGCAAAATTCCTGGTCACGTAGAATACGGCCTATGTTAATCCTGACCCCATGGGAAACGTCAAGAGCGGATCCTGGTCCTCACAGAACACGGCTATGACCCCATGGGAAGCATCCAGAGCGGAGCTTGGTCCTCACAGAACATGGCTATGACCCCGTGGGAAGCATCCAGAGCAAATTCCTGGTCACGTGGAACGCGGCTTATATCAATCTTGACCCCGTAGGAAACGGCCGGAGCGGATCCTGGTCCTCGCAGAACACGGCTATGACCCCGTGGGAAGCATCCAGAGCGGAGCCTGGTCCTCGCAGAACACGGCTATGACCCCGTGGGAAGCATCCAGAGCGAAATTCCTGGTCAAGTGGAACGCAGCTTATGTCAATCCTGACCCCGTGGGAAACGTCCAGTGTGGATCTTGGTCCTCGCAGAACACGGCTATGACCCCGTGGGAAGCATTCAGAGCGGAGCCTGGTCCTCGCATAATACGGCTATGACCCCATGGGAAGCATCCAGAGCAAAATTCCTGGTCACGTAGAATACGGCCTATGTCAATCCTGACCCCGTGGGAAACGTCCAGAGCAGATCCTGGTCCTTGCAGAACACGGCTATGACCCCGTGGGAAGCATCCAGAGTGGAACCTGGTCCTCCCAGAACACGACTATGACCCCGTAGGAAGCATCCAGAGCAAATTCCTGGTCATGTGGAACGCGGCTTATGTCAATCCTGACCCCGTAGGAAACGTCCAGAGCGGATCCTGGTCCTCGCAGAACACGGCTATGACCCCGTGGGAAGCATCCAGAGCGAAACCTGGTCCTCGCAGAACATGGCTATGACCCCATGGGAAGCATCCAGAGCAAATTCCCGGTCATGTGAAACGCGGCTTATGTCAATCCTGACCCCGTGGGAAACATCCAGAGCGGATCCTGGTCCTCGCAAAACACGGCTATGACCCCGTAGGAAGCATCCAGAGCGGAGCCTGGTCCTCGCAGAACACGGCTATGACCCCGTGGGAAGACTCCAGAGCAAAATTTCTGGTCACGTGGAACGCGGCTTATGTCAATCCTGGCCCCGTGGGAAACGTCCAGAGCTGAGACTGGTCTTCGCAGAACACGGCCTATATCAATCCTGACCCCGTAGGAAGCATCCAGAGCAAATCCTGGTCCCATAGAACACGGCTAAAGTCAATCTTGACCCCATGGGAAATGGCCAGAGTAACCCCTGACCCCGTGAAATGCGGATAATGTCAACCTCATCCATCACTTATGGGTCCTCTCGACTAGTAAGGGAGAAAACTCTTTTGGGAGATCCTTACGACTCTCAGAAGAAAACGCACTTAGGAATCCTCACCATTCCTAAGGAGAAATTACACCTATGGGATCCTCTCGACCTGTAGGGAGAAAATTCTTTATGAGACCCTCACGGCTCATAAAGTTGGAAAGTCTTAGGAGGCAGATCTTAACCCTGAACCCTAAGCCATCGCTGTACTACAAAGAAATCAAAATAGACTATCCACATAATACACTTACTAAAAGGGACACACCATCATGAAGCAAAATATGTCTTTTATTCATGAATCAAAATGAATACAAAGTACAATTTATGAAAGAATAAAAGAAAATATACTCTCATTCAGGAGTATGTACAAAAGAAGAATAAAAAAATATACAATTCTTCAAGTCGGCGGGCAATTTAGTAGATTTGCCAGCTCACCCCTTTTCCGCTGGGCCTCGGCTTCATGATTCATTATCGTCAAAAGACGGGCCTCCGCTTGAGCCTGTTGTGCCTGGTATGAGGCAAGCCGGCCTTCAAGCTCTTTTTCAGTAACCTTATGGGCTTCGACCATTTCACGAGTAAACACGGCGGCTTTATCAATGACTACCACCTCCTTGATAGCCTCTTGAAGCACCCACCAAAGTTCATATGCTTTAGTGGTCTTGGCCGTAAGGTTAGCTTGAAGCTCCCTCAGCGCTTTGGAAGCCAGCTCCCTCTCCGAAAACTTGCGGCTGAGCCTCTTCACGCATGATATCATATTCGCAGCGCACCGCTCAATAAGCCCCCGTAAGCTCGCCTTTGCGGCCACAACCTCCGAAGGAAGGCGTGTACATTCAAGAATATGCAAGCAAGCCTCCACCTGCCAACAAAATTCAACCCAAACTTATACCAATGTTTCACTATGGTAGATGGCAAGAAAGGGAAGAGAACCGTTGGCTTCAGCGGCAAACACTTCGGCCGTGATCAGACTGCCAGCGCGAAGGTCCTCAATTAGGGCTGACAAGGAGTGGAGGCTTAGCTTTGCCATCCGTTCCGAAGCACATAGAGCGTAGGGGGCGGGTGGCATGATGATACGAGACTCCAGCATGGTTAGAACTGGCAAAGCTGTTCAGATTTATAAACAGTCAGCGAGACTTGTAGGCAAAGAACAAATGGAACGACACTGAGACTTTACTTACGCACAGTCATGCAAGAGGGGTCTGAAAGCTCCCCAGGCCCGTCAAGAATTTCAACCTCGTCATCAGCTTTCAGAACTGTAGAAGACATCAATGTCATTATATGAAATAATAATAACACGGTGAGAAGAGGGCAAAAGACACCGACCTTGCCCGGAAGAGAGGACGATGCGTTGAGGAGATATCGCCTGCGGAGCGGCCATCTCCAACAGGTACTGAAAAGACTTCCTGGGAGACAGATCGGCAATAAACGCCGCCGATCCACGCAATTCTGAAAAGACAGAAGGGTTCAGATAATGGAGAGATCATTAATGTAAAATATAGAATGCTTCTCCCATTATGGGCTGGAGGGATAGCAGCTTCAGCGGCCTCCTCCGTGCCCCCAGGCACATCATCAGGGACGTGGGCCAATGTAACAACTTCCGAGCGAGGAGCAGCGGCCGCCACTGCAGGCTCCAGCGGAAGGACGGTAGCCTCGAGTACCTGTCCCCTAATCTTCGGTCCACCCCCAGAAAGATCCATCGGATCGGCGACCAACAAAGATGTCTCTCCCAGGGGAGCAAGCGCTTGGGGAACAAGAGTCACCAAGGGAGGCTCCATTGCAGGAGCAACGGTTGCATCGACCCCCTCCACAATGATTAGTGTTTCATTAAGGATATTAGCGGAGTCTATAGTCAAAGCGCGACTCAAATTCAGATCCTCCGCCATCGCCGAAGTCCCTGCAAAGTTTGTACGAAGATAAGGATATATATATATGTATACGAGCAATACAAAATATTATAAGGAGATACATGAACATACCGATGCGCAAGGGAGCCTATAATATGGCTTGTTCAAGCCGACGCTCCTTCCTGAGGAGATATGCTCACCGAGGTTCGAGAGTAGACTCGTGACCACCGGTCCACAATGAAGTGCGTCCTCGGCGTCGGCCGAAACAGCCTGCTTAAGGGCCCTCTCACCCCATTTTTCCAAAGGGCCTATGAATAGCCGCCGTATCGATGGAGGGTCTTCATAAAAAATGACGGGAGGGTAAGGCCTTTGGGATCTTTACGTTCTCGGATTCATCTTGTGAATGTCTTATAGCCTCAGCCAATTGTGCGGCTTCCTCGGCAGATGAACCCGGAAAAAGTAGACCACCATCCGATTCTTGCATGGCTAGTGGTTTATCTTGAAGAATAGGATCAGACTCTATTAAAGAGTCGAGCAGATTGGTGACCGTCTTCCTCTGCCTCTTGGGCCCAGAACTAACCGCCGAAGACGATCGTTTCCTTCCCCGTGGAGCTTTGGTACGCCGTTGACCCACTTTGCCTTCAATATCCTCGCTCGGCGGTGCTACCGATGACAACACGGCCATTGTTGACGCCGCGGCCGATGACACTGCTACTGGAGCCCTATTAGCTCTTGATTGAGCCCTAGTACGCAGTGGCATACCAGCTGTGGGAGTTAAATCCACTTCCACCGCCTCCGAAATAAGCACGACGCTGGTATCCCTCAAGGGAGGGCGAACTGTTGCGCGCGGTTGAAGCGGAACTCCCGTGGCTTGGATCGGAGTAGGAGCCCTATATCCGAGGAGCACCCTCCTCTTCTCGGCAATAATTGGACTGACTCGGTGGAGGTACCAGCCCGTGAATGACCCCACACATCGAGGAATATGATCAGCTCAGGAATCATGAAGCGGGAACCAGCGTTCAGCCGCAAGAAGTGATGAGCGGCGTCATGAACAACCTCTGGTGATGGGCTAGGTGCCACTGTAAATGCCTCGAAGGGGACGCCCTGGTCATATCCGAGTTGCCGAGCAAAGCAGTGTGGGTTGTACCGCATAAAAAGGGCCGCACTGTTCTGATAAAATACCAGATAACCTGGTCTGATAGAGTATAAGTGCATGGCTTCCCTGGGCTTCAGAGAAGGGACCCCCTCTTTCGATAGGTCGCAGAGCTGTTGGACCGGTCCTGAGGGAGCAGAGAGAACTCGTTCGTTGAATACCATCCCGCCTGTAGTGGCATAGGGATTGACCAGCACGCGAATAGCCCCAGACTCAGTCGGGTCAGGAGCAGAAGCGCCCACCAGCCGCATGAGTCGCGGAAAAGTGTAAGCGTCATAAAAGCTGGGTCTTTGGTGCGCAGCAAATGCCCCCAGCACGTGCATCTCAATCCAGGACGTAAAGTAATGAAGAGAGAAATTTACCACATCTATGCCTGGAGTTGAGGTGTTGACCGCGGCGCTTAACCTATGATATAGATGCACTAGCCCTGCAATGCCCACAGCTAGTCGCGTCCCCTCAGCAATGCGATGAGCAGGGTAAATAACTGAGGCTCTCATGAAACGACGATGCATAGGAATGGCAAACCAACTGGGCCAAACACTAATGAAGCCCATAAAGAAAGTCTCCTCATCCATACCAGGAGCTGCAATCGACTCGAAAAACACGGTCGACATGATGGGAATGTAGAACTGCGACAAGTCATCTTCTTTAGCAGGCCGCTTATTTAAACCAAACCTAAATGGGTCGTTGATGTTTGCGAACTTCGGAGCCGTCTTTAATAGAACGTCTTCGCGAAGGAAGCAAGCGATAAAGCTTTTGAAAGTGACGTCGTGCTCCTCTGACTCTGCGAATAACTTCTCAAAAATGCTCAAAGCCTTGATCAAACATGAGCGCTTGTGGCGGACGGCATTCTCTGTCGACAGGCCGTCAAGCATGGCAGGCTCAGTTTCAAAGACATATTCATCAGGAGGCAGCAGTTCTTCATAGAGCGTCCCCCTGATCGGCAACCTTGATATCTCGCAAAACTCTTCCAGAGAAATTGAAACTTCGCGGTCCCCTAGAAGGAAGGTGTTGGTAGGAAGATTCCATTGGTTTAAGAAAGCTTTAACTCACCAAATATGGAGAGACTGATAGTGGAAAAGAGACGCATATATCGCCTGATAGAGTCCGACCCTCTGCAGTCGTGCACGATGGGCGGAAAGGATATAACGGGCCCAGAGAAGGTAGCCCGTGGGATGTCGAGGAGTAAGCCCTATCTTGTAAATCTGTCCCCATGGCTGGGCATCGCCCTGAAAAATGCGACGCCCTAAAATGTCTATAGCCGGCGCTGGATGGTTCGGAATACCAGTCGTTGATGGCTCAAGCCGTCCCATAGGGGTCCAATTTAGCATCGCCACAGCAAAGGCGGTCCGTGGAGGATCCATCGGCAGGAATGGATAGGTAGGCTCTGTCGGTATCTCGCAAAAAAAACTGCGGCGACCGTGAATGATGTGACCGTACCAGGTCCCCCATAAAAGTAAATTGGTGCGATTCGGGTCATGAGCCCTGATCATCGCCATCACTTTCTCGTCAGACGGTGACTGAGGAAAGGCAGCATCCGAGCGAGTGAAAGGGAAGTATGGAACAGAAGTCATTATGCCTGAAATAAAAGAAGGGGAAACTGTTAAGCGAAGCCAACACGTGTGTGTGTGTGTGTATATATATATATATATATATATGTTTGTAAATGCAAATATAAAAAGACAGTGGAAGAAAGCGACAGAGGACTTATTTTATGGGACCATTAGTTACAAAATGCATGGGTCCCACAAAATCAAGATGGCGGCTTACTAATGATGAGGCAAAACAATCATTATGAGAACAAAAGGAAGATTCTCAATAAATGAACAGTGGATTTCAAATGACCCTACACGTTCCCCAAAAAGAAATCCATCTTGGACTCTGCAAAAATCAAGCAGGACAAGGGAATTAAATTCCCAGAAAACCCTACTGCAAATCCTTTCTTTTGTTGCAAAGAACAACTCAGGCAGAAAAATCTCAAGAGATCTTCTGTTAAAGAACTAAGTTCTTTAGGGGAATTAAATTCCTTTTGAGTAAGGGAATTAAATTCCCAGAAATATTTTTCAGAGCCAAAGCTCTTTGGAATGGAATTAAATTCCAGAGAAAAAGACAAGCATCGCCATCGATCTCTGAGATCAAAGAAGCCTTAACAAAAGGGATTTATGATTTAAAGATTGAGCTGTTTTCTTTTTAAAGAACTTTAAAAAATGGGTTCTTCTTCAAGGGAAAACCCCTTGGTGTGGATTTAAAATCCAATGAAGATTTCTACAAAAAGTTCTTCAGCCGTTGAAGATTATTACCTGAGAAAAGGGAATCTTTTGTTAACAGAGTTGAACTCTGAAAATTTTCGAAACAGAGAACTAAGCTCTGGGAAAGAGAATTAAATTCTCAAAGGAAAAAGCAAGCAAGGAAAAAGACGAACAAATAGGAGGCGCTTCTGAAGGGACACTGGCATTTATAGGATATGATGGGAAACGGTTCATCTCCCCTATTCCCTAGATAGATCCAATGGTCACAAAGGTGACAGCGTTGCGCTCACGTGCAGACACGTGAGAACAACGCTGTGGGGGCATCTGTTCCCTGATAAAATATCAGGAAATACCTCAATAAGGTATCACATGTTCACACGTGACCAAGGGTCACGTGTTGACACGTGATAGTTTCATGTGATCTCTACTTTATAGAATTAAATTCTAATCAAACAAAAATATAACAAAACAGCTAAGGAAAGACCCCAATGGGGCATCACGTGCTCACACGTGACCAAGGGTCACGTGCTGACACGTGATGGTCCCTTAGCTCTGTTAGAAGGCAGAATTAAATTCTGAATAAAAGAGGGTCACGTGCCAACACGTGACAGGTTCCTTAGCTCTGTTAAAAGGCAGAATTAAATTCTGAATAAAAGAGGATCATGTGCCAACACATGACAGGTCCCTTAGCTCTTTAACTGATAGAATTAAATTCTATTTCAATGATCAAATATTGGGATCACGTGCCAACACGTGATGGGCTTTAAAAGCCTTTTGAATTAATAAAATTAAATTCTAATTAAGGGAAATCAAAGACCCTAACTGGGAAAGTATTTCTTTACATCTTTCCAAACAAAAAAAGGTTTATGCTCTGTAAAGTGGAGCACCGTTGGATTAAAAATCCAATGGTGATTAAAAATCACCAATTTATAGAAAGATTTTATACAAGGAAAGATTTCCCTAAAATTCACCAAGAATAACAAACAGAATATCTTCTGGATTAAAAATCCAATGGTGAATAAAATTCACTAAGATCATGTTAGTTACAAAAACAAACAAAAATTTTCAATGAAAAATTCACTAAACAAATTGATTCTTTTCCTTCTCCTATAAATAGGAGCCAAGAAGAGGAGAGAAAAAGAATGAGGAATTTTTGAATCTTGGAATTTTCTGAAGAAAAAACAATAACAGAGAGAAAAGAAAGGAGAATTTAATTCTCAAGAAAAGAAAACCTAGGTGAGAAAGGGGAAAGAGATCAAAACTCCATAAAACAAAAAGAGAATTTAATTCTAAGTCTAAGAGTTTAACTCTTCTGCAAAAGAACTTAGTTCTTCCTCTGGTTGAAGATCTGCAGAAGCAGATATCCCCACAAGTTGAGAATTTAATTCTCATGGGGGAGATTCTTCCATGCAGATCCAAAACTTAGAGGGAGAATTGAGTTTAGAGAATTTAAGTCTCCCAAATTCATAGGAATTTAATTCCTCCAAATAAAACTAGGGTTTAACCCTATATGAGAATTTAACTCTCCTAAATTCAAAGGAATTTAATTCCTCCAAATAAAATTAGGGTTCAACCCTGCATGAGAATTCAATTCTCCCCAAATTCATAGGAATTTAATTCCTCCAAGATAAAACTAGGGTTTAACCCTATATGAGAATTTAATTCTTCCACATAAATAGGAATTTAATTCCTCTAAAACATAATTAGGGTTTAATCCTACAGAGAATTTAATCCTTAAAACAAGAGACTTAAAGCTCTCCATGCACATAAAAAACTTGATCACGTGGTAACACGTGACCCCCATTCTCAATGAGCAGAGAAGAAAAAACAGAACTTGGTCACGTGGTGACACGTGACCCCTATCCTCAATGATCAGAAAAGAAAGAATAAAACTAAGTCACGTGACCCCTAAACAGACTCCCCAAAATGGGAAGAAAAAAACTTGGAGGCAATGCCTCACGTGTTCCCACGTGACTTTCAAAATAAAAGGAACAAAAGCAAAGGAAGTATTGGCTTTGGGCGCTCTCACGTGTCTTCACGTGACCCCTAATAAACACTCTAATGAATCAATGCATGAGTACCTATCACGTGCCCACATGTGATGGCTATGAAAACTAAAAGTGTTTAACACTCATTTGCAGATTTGAGAATAAAACAAAAGGAGGTCTGGCCCCACCTTTGGGTGCCCTCACATGCCCCCAGTGACCCCTTCCTTTCTAGTGTTTAACACTATTTTAAGCATTTCATCTCCAGTGTTTAACACTGTTTTAAATACATCACGTGAGGACACGTGACCACCAGATGTCCTCTAGTGTTTAACACTACTTTAAAACCGTCCTAGCCTAAATTGGCTAAGTTTTCCCAGAGGCAAATCTCTTCTTCAAATAAGTCTTAAAATCCAGAGCTATAATGTTTAATGCTCAGCCAAAGACAAAGAGTTATCAGAGCCCTCAAACTCTTGTTTAGCATTGCTAAATAATAAGGGGCTGAACCCAGACAAATGTCCAATAGCCCAACAAAGGGTCAACATTTCAAACTTAATTGGACTTAGCCCAAATTGGCCATAAGTCCTCAATTCAAATTTAACTGAGCCAATGTGCTCATAATCTAATTAATTGATCTTAGTTCCAAATTGGACTACAGATCCCCAAATCAACTTTGGTTTCAGGGTACATCTCTTCACTCCTTTGATATTTGTCGTTGTAATCCTTCAACGTCTTCAGAGAGGTGACAGGTCCCAACAACCACACATTTCACGGACTACGATGTCCTTAACCTTGACTGTGAGGTCTTTAAACTCACGGACTACGATATCCTTAACCTTGACTGTGAGGTCTTTAAACTCATGGACTATGATGTCCTTAACCTTGGACTGTAATGTCCTTAAACTAATCGACCGCAATGTCCCTAAACTAAACAATAGAGTCCAAATGCTCTTTTGTTGGATCTAAATGATCCCGTTAAGTTGATCTTAGTCTAAACTTAGACTAACGTATCCTTAACAAATGTTTAAGTTGATCTTAGTCTCAAAAGAGGCTAACGTATCCTTAAACCCAACCCCCAAACCCAAATCTAAGAAGATACGGATTTGGACTAATCCACGCCCTACGGGCGACAACATAAATTAGTCTCCGTATAAATCCACGGGCAACCAAAAACAAAACAAACACACACGACATGAAGTAACCATCTGGAGAAGGAGAAAGTTGTTACCGCGATGCGGTAGTGTAATTAACTACAGGGGCTTACGCCTACAGGGAAGAGCGTCCCCACAATCAAAAACCCCTCAAATGAGGGGGAATCTGACGATGTCTGCTATATCGGCCGCATCCGTTTAAACCTTCGATACACGATACCATAAATCAACTTGGCATCTTCGGAGAGGTGGACGGATATCACCAATTAGCATTTGCCCCAAAATTCAGGCAAGACGTTAATCGCGTCTTCCCGCGTTTTCGGCGGGGAACAACCTAGCCACTCTTGCTCAAAAATCCTAGCTTTCTAAGCTCCAAGGCATCCTAGTGGCTAAACATGACATGTGAAGTATTTTAGTTGGATTTTTGTGAAGTTTTGCAAGGTTTTAGTAAAGGGATAGTGAGGGTTCAGTTTAGAGTTGAGGGAATGAACAAAGATTGAGAATGAAAGAAGAATGAGAGAGTGAGGGAAAGATAATGATGAGAGGTGAATGTAGGGTGAACCAAAGTCTTACACTCTCTCTCTCCCTCACCTTATTAATGCTCACATTAAATGCCTCATGACTCACATAGCCACCTCTCTCTCAATCCAAAACAAAGTAGATATTTTTCACACAAATATCTAGGGCAAGGTTAAGGCAAGGTTAAATCAAGGCATGGATTGCTTAAGGTGTCATGGTCACTTAACGAGATTAACACTAACAAACCCTCACATTAACATGCACATGTGTGTGCAAGCCATAACAAATAATAATAAAATATTAATTAATTGTTATAAAATGTGAGGAACCGATTCGGTAAACTTTTCCCTAAAAACCCGCATTAACGCTTAATTAACACTAATCGCATTCTAAGGTGTTACACGCTCGCGCCCAAGTGCCCAGCGCCCACGTGCCGAGCACATGAGGCACTCGTATCCTGCGCCAGCGCCCAGCGCCCGCGTGCCAAGCACTGGCGCTCACGCGTCCTTTGGACGCCATTTTCCCCCTCATTTTATATACACTCCACACTAAAAATACCTCCCCCGTTAGAAAAAAAATTCTAACGGGGTGCTGTTCCGGACCGCGCAAGGGGGCTACTAGCCCCCTTAACCCCCAGCCCACTATCCGGATAGCGGGACTCCCGTAAAAACCCCGCGGGGCCCCCGATATATCCAATACCCCTTCAAAACACAACACTGCACGTTGAGTTTGCATGACCTGTTTGACCCATCAATCGGAGGTTCTCTCGCTCCAAAGGCGAGGGGTAATTAACGGCAGCTTAGTCCGCGGCTGCTGGAGATTCGGATCCCTACAATCAATAAACCCCAGCCTACCCTAGGCAGGGGGAATCTGTAATGCGCCTGACAAGCGCGCGCGTATTCCCATCTCAATGGGGTGATGAAAAACACCCTACAATACCTGTTGAAGAAAAGGGCATTAGTAAAAGCATAATAATAAAAAAGGAATGAACGTGGGAAGAATACAACTGAAGTATACCTGATTTCGCGATGGTGATTAGCGCCGCTTCTTCGCGAGCCAGTCGCTCAAAGGCCACAAGGGCAGCCTGTAGATCGGTGTCGGTCACAGGCGTGTCGAACAAGCCGTCGTTAATGCCATACTCACACAAACCTTCGCTGTAAGGAGCATGGGGCTCCTGGTCGTGTACAACGTTAGCAAAAAAGAGCGACTTCTTCTTTTTCTGTGAGCGAACACCGGCGGCCGATGACACGAGCTTACGCTTGACGGGCATTTTTGGGCGACGAGTCCCGACTTCCGTACCCACTCCAGACTCCGGGGATGCTGCAGCTGCCGTTTCTACAGGAACACGGGGTAGAGGCTTCTCAAGAAAAGCGCGCGGGACCGCAACCGCAGCAGCTTCTCTTAAGGAAGGATGAACAATGGTCCGTCGCTTTCAGGGGATAGCTGGATTACCAGCAGGGGCTGCACCCTTGCGATCGAGCAGTAACCGCTTTTCTTCCCTAATAACAGCACCCGTCGCATGCTGGTACCACGCCATGTATGCGTTCGAGGCTTTCGGAACGCAGCTCAGCTCACTGATAAAAATGTTGGACCCAGTGTTTAGCCGCATGAAATGGTGCAGCGCGCTGCGGATACCCTCTTCCGTAGCAACCGGCTCAGCTAAAAAAGCCTCAAGCGGGACACCCTGATCGTAACTCGACTATTGAGCAAAACGGTGTGGGTTGTACCTCATGAACAGCGCCGAGTCGTTCTGCCTGAACACTAAAAAGCCCGGCCTGATTGAATTCAAATGCAGAATCTCCCGAGCCTTCAATGTAAGAGCCCCGTCTTTGAAGGTATCGCGCAGCGGCTGCACCATTTTAGTGGATTCCTTGCCGATAGTTAAGACCTTATCGACGAAGGTCATGCTATCCCTGACCATACGCGGGCGAAGGACCAGACCCCGAGCCTCTCGCTGTGACGGATCTAAAGCAGAAGCGTCAACTAGGAACATAACCCGATAGAAATTATAACTGTCATAGAAACGGGGTCATTTGTGGACTCCAAAAGCGCCGAGCACATGTAGCTCGATCCACGACGTGAAATAGTGCAGCGGGAGAGTTACGAGTTGTACCGCCGACTGAGTGGTGTCTGCCGCTAAGCTGAGGCCATGATACAGGTGAGCCAGCCCAGCGATCCCGACGGCAACTCGCATCCCGGCAACCATTTGGTGAGCCGGATAGAAGACGAATGGCCTCATATAGCGAGTGTGCATTGGGAGCACAAACCAGCTTAACTATAGGCCGAGGAACCCTAAAAAGAACGCTTCTTCGACGATGTCTGAAGCTGCGATCTCTGCAAAGAGGACGACCGGGGTATCTGGGAGGAAGAAATTCCTTTGATCTGCTTCCGCTGTCGGCTGGCTGTCCAAGCCAAAACCAAAAGGATCGTCAAGCTTGGCGAATTTCGTGGTTTGTTTTGACAAGGCTTCCGGGTGAAGAAAGCGGGCGATGAAATCCACGAAGCTGACTCCGTGCCCTCCGGACTCGAGAAACAGACTCGCGTAAATATTCGACACCTTGATTAGACTCGGGAATCGATGTTGAATATCATTCTCCGGAGTGAGACCCATCACCACTGATTTGGTGGTGAAGATGTATTCGTCAGGGGGAAGTATTTCCTCATAATGTTCCCCTCTGATGGGTAGGCCCGAAATTTCTGCAAATTCCTCCAAAGAAATCAAAACCTCCCGGTCCGATAAAAGAAAGGTGTGAATCAGGATATTCCACTGTTCCAAGAAAGTCTTGACCCACCATACGTGAGGAGCGGGATACTGGAAAAGAGACGCGTAGATAGAAGGGTACAATCCGAGCTTCAGCAGCAGCGACTTTTTGGCCGACAAGATGTATCGAGCCCACTGCAAGTATCCAGCTGAATGACGAGGAGTCAAGCCTATCATGTATACATGTCCCCAAGGGCGCAACTCTCCTTGACATATGCGCCGCCCTAGAATATCTAAAGCCATCGGCGGCTGTACAGGTATCGAGCCCATAGAAGGATGGAGGCATCCATCCGTAATCCAGTTAACCTCCTCCACAGTATAATTCACCTGGAGTGAGTCAACATAATGAATGGCGGAAATTGGCTCTGAAGGCACCGCACAAGAGAAACTGCACCGACCTTGAATAATTTGGTTGTACCACAACCCCCATAAGTGAAGAGACTTCTGTTCCGGGTCATGATCTTTAATTTGTGCAAAAACTTCCTGATCCACAGGCGCGTCGGCGTATGCACTCTCTGGGTGAACAAACGGGAAAGAAGTGTCAAAAGACATAGTACCTGTGCGAAAAGAAACGAGGGTTAGATGTCAATACTACATTACAAATTCTGACATTTGGTACTTTAAATTTGTACCACACTGGAATGCAGGAAAAAGAGACCAAGGGGGACCCACAAAATCAAAGTGACGGCTCATCATTGATGAGACAGTCAATTATTAAGGAAGAAATCCTAAAAAGATTCTCATTTAATGAGAAACTCATTGGGCCAAGGAGTTAAACTCTCTCGAGAGCAGTGCTCTGCAAACAGAAATTACATCTGTCAACTTTAATTATAAGGGAAATAAATATTCCCCAAAAATTTCTAAGAGCCATGCTCTGTGAAAACGATGGAGTAATCCATCAGAACCCTAAAAAGCAAAGCTTTTTACAGAGTAAAAACTCCAAGATCTTTTAGATCTACAAAACGAACTCTAAGAGTTCTTCATAAAGATGAACAATGTTCTAACTAATGGGTTAAGTAACCCTAAAAATCTATTTTTTAGATCTATGAACTAATAAGAGCAAAGCTCTGTTTAAGGGTTTCGATTATGGTCCTTACCAAATTTGGACAGAGTTCTAACTCTAAAAAGAATTTTCTTGGGCAGAGATCTAAACTCTGAAGGGAGAATTAAATTCTCGGAAATAAGAAAGAAAGAAGATGAAAATAAATCATCTCAAGGGCCAAAGGTCCTACTTATAGGCGGTGGAAGACGATCCGACTTCCGAGATGATCCAACGGTGGAAAGGCTGCCACCCCTGCACTCACGTGTGAGCCACGTGAGCGCAACGGTGGGGGGGCATTTGTTTCCCCCCAATAAGAGAGCAAGGCTCTATTCAAAATTTGAACTGAGGCAGCGCCTCACATGCAAAACACGAGAGCGCCAGCGTCCAGAGTTAAAAACTCTGAGGCAGCACCTCACGTGCAAGGCACGAGAGCGCCAACGCCAAGAGTTAAAAACTTTGAAGCAGCGCCTCACGTGCAAAGAACGAGAGCGCCAGTGCCAGAAATAAAAGTTCTCTACTCTTGGATCAAAGATCTAACGGAGATGATAAATCATCATAGCATAGAATTAAAATCTGATTGAGAAAATACTTCTCAAATCTTTCTAAACAAGAAAGATTGTGCTCTGTAAATCAGAGCACCGTTGGATCAAAGTTCCAATAGTGACTAAAAATCACCAATATACAGAATTAAATTCTGATTGAGGAAATACTCCTCAAATCTTTCTAAACAAGAAAGATTGTGCTCTGTAAATCAGAGCACCGTTGGATCAAAGATCCAATGGTGATTAAAAATCATAAAGATACAGAATTAAATTCTGATTGAGGAAATACTCCTCAAATCTTTCTAAACAAAAAAGATTGTGCTCTGTAAATCAGAGCACCGTTGGATCAGAGATCTAATGGTGATTAAAAATCATCAAGATACAGAATAATCTCTGTATGGGAAAATATTTTCCCAATCTTGTTAAAAAACAAGAAAAATGTTTTCTGTAAAACAGAAGTCATTGGATCAAAAATCCAACAGTGGATAAATTCCCCAAATCAATTAAGAAATCTCTCAATGGGAGATTTCCCTAACTGAATCAACAAATGTGCCTCCACTATATAAAGACCCTAAGACTTCAAGTCTTAAAGAATAAGAACCCCCCCCCAAGCTTCAAGTTCAAAAAAGAAGAGCAAGCAAAAAGAGCTTTCAGAGAGAAGAAAGAAGAAGAACTTTCATCAAGGTAAATAGAGATCATAGTATCTCATTGGCATACCTGAGGGTTTAACCCTTATAAAAGAACATAGTTCTTTTCCTGGATCTAAGATCCATGAGACAAGTCTCCCACAAATGAGAATTTAATTCTCGTAGGGACGAATTTGTTCTTGGGGATTGAAGATGCAGGGAAGAACAAAGAATTGAACTCTTCAGAAAAATGCACAAAGAAGGAAACAATGCCGAGCGCTCCACGTGCTCCTCACGTGGGCGCTGCTAAAATAAAGAGTGCTTAGCACTCGGTGGTTGGCGCTCAGTGCCAAGCGCTCCACGTGCCCCTCATGTGGGCACTAATAAAATAAAGAGTGCTTAGCACTCAGTGGTTGACGCCCAGCGCCAAGCGCCCCACGTGCCCCTCACGTGGGCACTGATGAAATAAAGAGCGCTCTGTAAATAGATCCCAGCGCCATAAAAAATGTTTAACACTCAATAAAAAAACAAAAAAAGGTGAGTATCAAAGCCCATGTCAATGCTGAGCATTGTTGAACAAAAGGAACCAAGCCCAAACAAGTGTTTAACACTTTATTCAAAAAGTGAGTGGGCTGAGTCCAAACTGACCAAAAGTCCCTAATTCAGATCAACCGAGCCCATGGGCTCACAATTTTTCTAAATTCAATCTTAGTCCTAAACCCAACTACAGATCTCTCAACTGACATTGGTTCAAGGGTACATCTCCCCACACCTCTGATAAATGTCATTATAACTCTTCAATGTCTTCGAAGAGGTAGCGGGTCTCGACAATCAACAAACCCTATGGACCGTAATGTCCTTAAACTAACTATGGATCGTTATATTCTTAAACTAATTACGGACCGCAACGTCCCTAAACTAAACTCTACGGACTATGATGTCCTTAAACCCAACGGACCGCAACGTCCCTAAACTAAACTCTATGGACTATGACGTCCTTAAACCCAACAGACCGCAACGTTCCTAAACTAAACTCTACGGACTATGAAGTCCTTAAATCTAACGGACAGCAACGTCCATAAACTAAACTCTACGGACTATGACGTCCTTAAACCCAATGGACCGCAACGTCCCTAAACTAAAACGATAGAGCCCAAATGCTCTTTCGTTGGATCTAAATGATCCCAAAATCCTGTTGAGTAGATCTTAGTCTAAAATTAGACTAACGTATCCTCAACAACCGTTTAAGTTTGATCTTAATCTCAAACGAGATTAACGATCCTTAATTCAAACAAACCCATATCTAAGAAAATACGGATTTGGAGTAATCTCCGCCCTACGGGCGACAACATAAATTAGTCTTCGTATACAATCCACGGGCAACCTAAAACAAAACAAATACACATGACAAGAAGTGAACATCTAGAGAAGGAGAAAGTGGTTATCGCTACACGGCAACGTAATTAACTGCAGGGGCGTGCGCCTGCAGGGAAGAGCGTACCCACAATCAAAAAAACCCTCACAAACGAGGGGGAATCTGACAAAGTCTGCTATAACGGCCGCATCTATCCAAACCTCCGATACACGGTGCCATAAATTAACTTGGTATCTTCGGAGAGGTGGACGGATAAAACCAAATAGTATCTGCCCCAACATTCAGGCCAGACGTCCTAAACGTCCTGACCGCGTCTTTCGGCGGTAAACAGTGAAGAATGAGAGTATATGAGTGTTGGGTAAGTGTATGCCTTACACTCACTCTCTCATTAATGCCATGCCTTGAAGTCTTCATCCAATATCCAACCCTTCTCTTCTTTTCTATTCTCTTTTCTTCTATTCTTTTCCAAAAAAAAAAATTAAACCCCTTTTTTCCTAAAAACTAAATTAGGTATAATTGTTACTATATAGCATGTCTTGTTAAAAGTGATGGTTAAGTGTGCCATGGATATATAAGCATGGTTAACATCTCCTTAACCCTAAATCAACATGCACAAGTGTGTGCAAGTGTAAAATAATTAAATAAATATTAATTAATTAAATAAAATATGTAAATAACTAAATATTATTAGTTTAATTTCATTAAACCCGCATTAACACTTAATTATACTAACCGCATTCTAAAGTGTTATAAGGTTGCCCTTGGATTGTATACAGAGACTAATCTTGTCATGCCCGTAGGACGCGGATTAGTCCAAATCCGTATATATTGGATTTGGGGTTTTGAATTTAGGATGTAGATCTTATATAAATAAGGTCCATAAGTTCATAGGATATATGGGATAGATATTGTTTATGCCTATGGATTGTCCATGGTTGGTTATATGATCCATACCGTAGGGCCAACATATTAGTTTAAAAGACATTTCGATCTAACATTCCCGTGTTTGGGACGAATTAGTTTAGTTACGTTTCGGTCGAACATTCCCTTGTTAGGGAAGTTGTATTAGTTTAAGAACATTTCGATCCAACATTCCCGTGTTCGGGATAGATATTAGTTGAAGGACATTTCGGTCCAACTTTAATCTTGCACGCACGTGTATATGTTACGTAGCGAAGTGAACAATGGTGACATAGGATGCACCCAATATTGGAGTGTGATCCAATTTGAAGGCATTTATATTTCTTTCAAAGATATATATATATATATATATATGCATATATGTATAAAGTCGGAGCTCAATATGAGATTCGCATATATATGGTATGCGTATCAATATGAGGTATGCACATCAATATGGAAGTGCATCAATATGGGGTGTATCGATATGAGGGTGTGCATCTATATGGGATGCGTAAGGCATTCCCTGTCTTGATGAAATTTCATATATTTCATCAAGTAGGGACAAGGAAGGAGTTGTTGGTTGTTGGGATCCGCCACCTCTCTAAAAACGTTCAGAAATTACAACGACGTATATTAGAGGTGTGGAAAGGATGTACCCTTGAACCAAATCTCGTATATGAGGGAAAAGATCATGTTGGAACGGAGGATCGTTAGTCTTAGATGGAACTAAGATCAATTTGGATATCGATATGATTTGAGAATCATCCGTCGTATATGTGACTAAGATCAGATTGGATGAAAGATCATTATCAATATATGAGTCTAAAATCAATATGGATATCATGGATGAAAGGTCATTAGTCATATATGAGACTAAGATCAATTTGGATGGTATCGATGAAAAATCATTAGTCGTATATGGGACTAAGATCAATTTGGACATCATTGATATGTTGATCAATAGATCATATATAAGAAGCATAAGTTTCTATACTTAATTTATTTTGACGGAGTGTTCAAGCAAAGGCTTGTTGTTCACATGTGCATATGTGCACGTGTACATGTATTATCTTTAATGAGGGTGTGCACGTGCATATCACGTGGTTGCGTACTTGCTTGCGATGGGGACTGCGCACGTGAATATCAGGTGACACGCATCTCTTATGATCATGGGGCTGCGCACGTGCATATCACGTGATGCACACCTCTCTATGGTTGGGGGCTGCGCACGTGCATATCACTTGATGCGCATCTTCATGGGCAGTCTACGCTCACATGGATATCACGTGACACAAATGCTTTTGTAGGCAATTTTCATCATGTGCGCACACGTGGATGTCACGTGATGTGCATGTCTATGTAGACGGCCTTTATCACGTGCACATTTAGTTTGTGTGCATACTTATTTTGATCAGAAAGCAAAAGCTTTCAAAAAGAAGCAATGGCATCTATTTTTTGATTTTCTTGGTGATGATATCATCATAAGATTATTTTGTGTGGATGTCAAATCATATTTCAATAAAAATCTCGGATCTTTACGATCGATCTCTCATAAAAGTATGAACTTTTATATAAGATTATTCGAACATGAAATCTTTTGATTTCTTTTATGATGAATCAATGAATTCGATGAAAAGCAAAAGCTTTTATGAAAGAAGCAATGGTTTCTGTGGTGAAAGAGAAATATTTCTCTCTTTTTATCTTCATTTTTTTTCTTTTTGAAGGAGATAAGAATCTTATGGGGGGTCAGTCATTCTCTGATTTAATTTCATTGGTCCTTTATATAAGACATGAGAAGTATCAATCAGTTTGAGAGAATCTCTCATTTAGAAATCCCAATTGATTTCATAATCAAGTGGTGATTTTTAATCACCGTTGGATGGAGATTATGGATCTTAAAAGAAAATTTTGCTTCTAATTAAGCATTTTATTTCTTATCAACAAGATTTAGTTCTTTGTTAGAAGTGTTTGCTTCAAAGAATGTACATGCGCGCTTGTGACATGCACACGTGCATCGCACGTATAGATGCACACATATGATTCGACTTGGCAATCTTGCCAAGTGCGCATGTATAGATGCATACAACTTTGGCGTCGCATATGTGATTCAACTTGGCCATCTTACCATGTCCATATGTATAGATGCGCCCAATTTGGGCTGAATTGTTTGACTCATGCGCACGTGCGTTGCACGTCGCGCACATGTGTTGCACGTCGCGCACATGTGATTTGTCTTGGCTATCTTTCTAAGTGTGCATATATAGATGCGCACTACTTGGACTGAGTCACTTGACTCATGCGCACGTACGTTGCACGTCGCGCGCACGTGCTTTGTCTTGGCCACCTTGCCAAGTGCGTATGTATAGATGCGCTCTACTTGAATATGGAAACAAATGCACGTTTTGGCTTGGCGGAAACATTGGGCATTCTTAATCTCCTTTTACATGGGAGTATTAGCTAAATTTATCATTTAAGATTTGAGCTTTAACCATCAAGTATTTCCTTCCTCCCAATTAGCAATAAAATTGCACTATATTTTATTTAGTGATAATTTGGATCAATCCTAATCTTTTGTGATTATTTTTTTCCTTCATGATTACTTGATAGGCAATCATAATGTATTTATCTTTTTACTTTTTTATTTACTTGCTGTGAAAGTATTATCGTGTATATATACATTGTAAAGTTGGATATAAAATTCATCAAATAGTCAATACAAAATTTTTTCTTCATAAATTCTTTTATACGAAATATCTTTTTTATAAATTTTTTCAATCAATCAGAGAATCTCCATTTTGAACTATCTTGAACTCAGATAACATGAAGCACAATAACCATTGCAGTATTGGGAGACAACTGAGAGATGAAAGTGGAAAATGTTGCAAAATTGGGGTTGAAATAAATGAGAAGAAAAAACACAAACATAATAGATTTGGTTGAAACACGTAATCGCTATCTTTAAAGAAATATTCTCTTACCTGCAATACAACGGGAATTGATGTGATTTGCTTATAGGATACAACAACCTAACCTTGTGTTTACAATTTTCCGTGTTGCACCCGCAATGAATTGTCCCGATGAACTTGATGTTTATGAGTACTAAAAGAAAATAAAGAAGAGCCGAGAATTGGTTGTTATACTTTTTTGTGTGTGGAACAAAAAAAATAAGTTGGTTTAAATAGGAATAAAGGAAGACGAATGGTATCCTTTCACCATTTGAATTCAAAATCAAATTTTGCATAACTCCCATAACTATCCTAAAATGGGAGGGAGATTTGGCTCCAATAAAATGGGAGAGAGTTTTAAATTCAATTGAAACTTCATCCCATTAAATAATCATAAATCCAAAAAAATATACATTTTAATTTATTGAAATTACTTATATTATAAATAATATAACATTCACCGGCAATTTCAAAAAATTCCAAAAACAAACAAAAATTGGTACTAAATGTACATATATACCATGAAGATATCTTTTGGACTTGAATCTTCACTTAATACATTCACATCAAAGTTCAATCAAGATGCACGGTAACCGAACTTTTGAACCGAGGACTCGTTTGCGAAAGTGCCGGATATAAAGCATATACGTACATTTCAAAAATCAAGTAATTCATAAATTTGCACTATTATGGCCATGCACAAGTATTGGTTTCATGAACGCTTCTGAGGAAACCTTTTGATCTCATAGAAGGCGGCCGCACTCTCACATTCATATAGGTAGGCAATTTAGTATGTCTTGTAATCATATTTTATCCTCTATTAAGAAATATCCATCTTCGTTTATCTACAAGATCCAAGCATGATCATTTTAGGGATAATAATAAATTTTCATGCTTTTACAATCAATCGTAACATTTACTCTTCTTTTGAACTCGTGATACTTGGAGCACAAGTATCGAGTAAGATTTCAATGATTGTTGATTTAAGTGTAAGGTTTTCAACTTATCCCCAATGATATCTTCTATAGCAAATCTTTTGACAAATCTTTGATAAAAGGATTAACAGGATTCTGATTTGTACGCATACAGTTTATCCTAATTACTCACGTATTATTGAGTAATTGTCAAATACAATAATAATTTAGATTCAAGTGTATAGAGTTTACACGCTATTAATTTAGCATCATCATTGTCGTAGTTAATGCCAATCATTGGCTTAGAATTAGGCCACAAAGGATACAAAGAAGATTCCTTGACCACTCCGCTTTCTTTCCGTAAAAGGATGGAGTAATAAATTTTGTCTAGACTCTGTAAGTCTAACAAGAGCATTACATCGCTATACATAAAATTGACTTAGATATATTTTCTTTTCTCTTCCAAAATTTATACAATGTCATAATTCTCCACTTAAATCTGAATATATGTCACATGCAGGAATAAGACCTAAATTAATCATGTCATTCATGCGACGATAGTGTACATGTCCTAATGTATCATGCCATAAAGAAAACGAATCAATATTATAAACAGAACTAGTATATTTATTAATTAGACTCAATTTGAACATTTCAGTACATGCATAACCCTTTCCCATAAATATTCCACTCTCGGTAATTACAATTTTATCGGACTCGAATACAAGTTTAAAACCATGTTTACTTAGCAAACTTACAGACATTAGATTCTTACGAATTTTTAGAACATACAACACTTCAGTCAATTTCATTGACTTATCCGAAATGATTTTAAATTAACCGTTTCAATGCCTTTAACCGTTGTAATTGATTCATTACCTATAAAAAGTTGATGGCCATCATTTTCTTTCTTGAAAGTTGCAAATATAGATTTATTATTCATTACATACCTAGTAGCACCCGAATTAAAATACCAATTTATGTCACTTCCAACCACATTGATTTCAGAAATCATTGTGATGAATCCATCATTCGTTTCCGATTTCTTCTCTATTTTGAGAAATCGACAATCTTTCCAAAAGTTAGATAATTTATAAAATATTACATGACTATAAAATGTATTAATAAAAACAAATTTTAGATACTTGTTACCTAAAAGGTTCCTCTTTTCCAATCTACATTTTTGTGCTTTGAGTCAATTACTTTTCACAAATTCTCTTCATATTTCGGTGCGGTGGGGATCGGAATAGTGAGTTTGTAGTTCGATTTGACAAGTTTGAGACTCTTCATCTTCATCGTTGATATTTTCGGTGCTATTGATGAGCACGAAACATTGCTTTAAAATATTGTTGCAAAATTGGGGTTGAAACAAATGATAAGAAAAAACACAAACACAATAGATTGAGTTGAGGCACGTAATCGCTATCTTGAACGCAATATTCGCTCCTCTACAATACAACGGGGATTGATATGATTTGCTTTCAGAATACAACAACCCAAGCTTGTGTTTACAATCTCCCGTATTGCACCTGCAGAGAATTGTCCCGAAGAACTTGATCTTTATGAGTATCAAAAGAAAAATAAAGAAGAGAAGAGAAGAGAATGAGTTGTTATGCTCTTTTGTATGTATGAAACAAAAAAAACAAGTTGGTTTAAATAGGAGTGAAGCGATGTGAATGGAATCCTTTCACCATTTGAATTCAAAATCAAACTTTCCATATCTATCATAACTCTCATAACTACTCCCTCCAATAAAATGGAAGATTTGCCTCTAACAAAATGAGTGCGAGGTTTGAATTCAAATGAAACTTCATCCCATTAAATGATTATAAATCCAAAAAATATAAATTTTAATTTATTGAAATTACTTATATTATAAATAATATAACAGAAAATGATTGTACGGTAAGATACAATAGCTTCTTTTTTTAACATATAACATGAGAAATACATTGTAGCGGTCGATATACAACTATCATTAGTATTTGTGAGAGAAACATTTAGAAATATTTGAGAGGTTCTCTCGGCAATGCGTACACCACCAAGAGTATTTTCCCTCTTGCTAATATTCTCTCAGCAATTATCTATTTATAAGAATGAAATAGCATATTTACAAAGGAAAACTATAAAAGAGGAAATTTAGTTAGACCAAAATATGTTGAGTGATATATCCCTTGGCAACAGTCGTATTAGCTACTAAAGAAATACCAAGTTATCTCTCAACAATGTTCCCTCGGCAATGTTTCCCTTGTAGCTAATGCGACTATTGCCAAAAGATATATCCGTCGGCAATGTTTCTCTTGTTATGCTTTGGTCCAACTAAATTTACATTTTTATACTTTATCTCGATAATGTATTCTTTCACTCTTATAAATAAATAATTGTTGTGAGAATATTAGCAAGATAAAAAATTCGCTTGGTAGTGTACACATTGCTGAGGGGAATTTGTCCCTCGTAAATTTTTCTAAATGTTTCCCTCACTAATCCATATTTTTCCACTAGTGATGTACAATATGATATGATACGATATCTGCGACACAAAAATTAGAGGACCGAAATCATATTTGGGTCAGGTTTGAACATACAGATCAGGTTATTAGGCCAATAATGTAATATAATTAAATTGAACCACAGTTCCAAACTTCCTAATATCCTTTCAAAGCCGTAATCAGAATGCTATTGCTAAAAAGAAATCGTCTAAAGGGATAAAAATAACCAGTTAGTGGATGTGGAGAAGTTCGTGAAGGGCGATGAAGATGAAAATGATGATGATAACGATGGATCGATCGAGGATTATTGATGTAGTCTTGCTTTGTTACTTTTTGGAAAACTTATGATATGTGAATTTGGTTTGGATGTTCTATTTGTAAAGCTTATGTTAATATTTATATCATGTGATTTACAATTTACACTGTTTCTCATTAGTTTCATTTTGCATAATTATCTTACACATGATAAGTTTTCACATGAAATTTGTTGATTTATGTGTGGCATTTGTATTATTGTGTTGTTGATTTATGTGTGGCATTTGTATTATTGTGTCACGTGTGATTGTAGCTTTGCAGACAATTACATGTCTTTTTACGTATGTTTTCATTTGGCTAACTTAATCATATTTTATATACAGACAGAGCGCGCGCGCTCTCTCTCTGTATATAGAGAGAGAAAGAGAGTGGGAGAGAATCCTATAGGAGGAATTTGTGTTTTAAAAAACATGAATCTGATTGAGGGTCATTAGATCTTATGTTTTTAAATAACGGTTAAAATTAATTCAGCTTAATAAATCGTTGATAAACGGAAGGTAAATGATTTCAGAAAAAAATTCAAGAGAAACATCAAAACTTTCAAATATTGTGTAAATAATACTAAAGGATTTGATGTTTCTTTTAATTTTTTTCCTTTTAAAATTAAGGAGTAGAATATTTACCTTCCATTTATTAACGATTTATTAGGCTGAATTAATTTTAACCATTGATTAAAAACACAAGAACTAACAGCCCTCATTCAGGTTCGTACTTTTAAAAAATGCGAACCCGTCCTATAGGATCCGTACTCTATATATATAAGGAATAAAAATGTTATAAGTACTAATAAAAAAGTTTCATTTTTCTAGTTTATGGGCATGTCTTTTATTGAGTTAGCAGTGTGTGTGAGAGAGAGAGAGAGTGTGTGTTCTTTTGATGTTTTCTTAGGAAGGTGTGAGAGATGAGTAGGATCACGGGCGGAACCAGTGGGGCGGGCTGGTGCCTGGCCCTCCCAAAGTTCCGACCAACCTATATATGTTGGATTTTGTCTATTACAAATAAACATCAAGTTTCAGATAAATACGATGAACTTTGTTATTACAAATAAATGAAATTTCAACGTTCTTTAAATTACTGTGGACTTTGTTTTATTGCAGATAAATATTACATAACCCTATAGATTATCGGCAAATCGCACAGATTGCGTGTGGTTCTTTCTTCCCCGGTCTTTCTTTCTTTCTTTCTTTCTTTATAATAATAGAAAGTTGTGTGAAAGGTGAACTTTGCAAAATCCCATCATTCCCCTTTGATGTTAAAAGCATTGATATTTTTGGATAAGTATGTGCTGGCTCATTTGAGAATAATCTGATGGAATGAGGGGAAATATGGAAAATACGCACAAAAATTCTGCCTGTATTCTTATACTTCTATACATTTGGTGGGACCCATCTTCTTAGCCATTAAGTGGACAACAACATCATGTTTCCCACCTCATGGAACGTGCTCAAGGAGGGAAGTTGTGGGCCTCACCTACATGGCCGATCCAGAGAGAAAGAGGACTGGCGCCTCAAGAGACATGGGGCCCTCTTTGTTCTTTAGGAGAGGGACTGGATTTGGGTCATATGTCAAGGTGTCTAACAAGCCGTGCCGGCCCTCTTTATTCTTTACGAGAGGGAGTGGATTTGGATCATATGTCAAGGTGTCTAACATGCAGGCCGGCCCGGCCCAGCTCGGGCCCAAGGCCTGACCAAATTCAAATTTGATTTTGGCCTGGGAAGCTTATTTGGGAGGAGGGGGGATCAAATTCTTGGGATGGTTTTTTTTTTTTATAATGGAGATGAGTTTTTCAATAAAGAGGGAAATTTGAATTAAAGTGGGGTTTGTAAAATTATCTAAAACTCCCTAACTCAAAATTATACATTTCTGTACTTCTAATCCAAAACTCTATAAATACGTATGTACACTTCTTATTCTTCTCACAATCCACAACAACAAAAATTTTAATCTCCCAATCACTCTCTTTAATTTCCGAGAAGTTTACTGTTAAAATTGGAATCACACAATTTTCATTTCCGCATTCTCAATCTTTATTTCAGTTTCACTAATTTGATTCTGCTATTTGGAATAAGGTTTTTTTTTTATTGATTATATATTTTTGTCGTATATTTTTTATCTCTCTTTTTCTGTTATTAATATTTTTAATTAAAAATGTCATGCTCATCTTCACAAGATAATATGGGTGCTTCATCTTCACAGAGACGTTCATTTCAAATCGATATGGATTCACAAGAGAGACAGAGATTAACCAATATACTGCAAACTAATTTTAATTCTTATTCTCTTAACTATGAATTTTCTAATTATGAGATCCCTGCTGCTTCATAAAGTAATGTCCCTGAATAAGTTCCTTCTCTTACCGTTCTTGAAGCAAAAACTTATGCCCCTAAAGATAAAAGAGCTAAAACTTCTTATGTTTGGAAATATTTTGTAGTACAAACAGTTGCAGGTAAAGAAGAGCGAGCAATTTAAACTCATTGTCAAGCAGATTTTACTTGTACCACTTCATATAAAACTCCCCATCTAAAAAGACATTTAATCAAACACGAAAAAGCTGATTCTTGGCAGACGACTCTAAGTATGTGGTCAAACTCTTTATCTAGTTTTTTTTATTCGTAAGATACTAATAAAAGAGAACTTTCTAGATATGTCATATATGCTGAACAACCATTTGGTATTGCGGAAAATGAAAAATTTGATAGATTGGTAAAAAATGCATATAATCCAGCATTTCAAAGAGTATCCAGAACAACACTTAGAAGTGATGTTTTTAAAAAATTTCATGATGGTAAAACCAATTTGATTGATATTTTTGCAAATTTTAAGAGTAAAATTGTATTAAGTTCTGATTTTTGGACTACAAAATGGGGTATAAGTTATATTTGTGTTACTGCGCATTTCATTGATAATAATTGATTTTTACATAAAAAAAATATTGGTTTTTCAAGAATGGAGCATCCACATAGTGGAAATAATATAAGTAATTGTATTTTGACTACTGTACGTGAATATAATATTCAAAATAAAATATTTTCTGTTAGTTTTGATAATACTACTAATAATAATTCTGTTATAGCGATTTTAAAAAATAATTTAAATCCTGTTTTGAATGGAGAATTATTTCATCAAAAATGTGCATACCATATGTCAAATTTAATTGTGCATGATGGTCTTACTATAATCAATCCTCATTATTTAAACTTAAAAATGCAATGATATTTATTGAAACATTTGAACTCCGAAAACAGATTTTAAGCAAACTTATACCCAATTAAATTTAAAATTTGGATTTTTCAAATTCAACATTCCAATTTGATGGAATTCCACTTATGACATGTTGAAATGTGTTTTAAAATATCGGGAGCCCGTTACTTTATTTTATGATGAACAAATGCCCAATAATAATTTAGAGAATTATGATTGGTTTGTTTGTGAGTATGTTTTGAAATTTTTAGAAATATTTTACAATACAACTAAATGTTTATCTGGTATTTATTATCCTACTACATGTTTAGCAGTAGAACAGTTATTTTATATTAGTAAGATTATTAATGAGCATGTAATTGATCCTGAAGCGCATTTGCTGGAATATTATAGCATACTTACGAAATTGAATAAATATTGGCGAAAAGTTCTTGCATTGTTTTGTTTAGCATCTGTTTTCGATCCTGGACTTAAAAAAGATAATTTATTTTTTATTAGATGGATACCATGAAAACTTAGATACTGATATAGGAGATTATAAAAATATTTTAGATTCTTGTTTATATAAATTGTATGCAATATATGATGCACAGTACGGTTAAAACAGAACTTCTTCTTTATTTTCCTCTTCACAATAAACTTCCAAAAAAGGAATATTTCTGTTTTTGCAGCAGGAAAAGCAAAGAACAACTGTTTCTATCTTTTCTACTTATAATGAGCTTACAATATATTAGCAAACTGATTTCAGTAATTTTCTTACCGCGGATCAAATAGATAATTTTGATATATTAGATTGGTGGAAAATACGCGGACACATGTATCCTGTGCTTTCTGTTATGGCTCGTGATTTACTAACAACTCCGATGTCCACGGTAGTTTCGGAGTCTGCTTTTAGTACAGGTAACAGAGTTCTGAGTAACAAGAGAGCGAGACTGTCGGATGACGCATTGGAAATCGCAGTGTGCCAAAAATTTTGGTTCGATGCAGAAGCTAGACAACAACACGTTAAGAGCATTAAAGATTCCGACACCGATGAAAAGTAAAGACCAATAGAAACTATCTAGTTAGTTTTCTTTCATTGAATTGTATTTTTAATTTTTTTGACAATTGTATGAGAGGTAAGCTTTGCCAACTTATGTCCCTTTTAAAATATTTTTTAATTAATAAAATATTAGGTCTGTCCCGGGACTTACACGAAGTTCGGATTAAAAAAATTTCAAATTTTTTAATAAAAATTAAAATTTACTTTAAAATTTTTTTTGAAAAAAATCAAAATTTTTTTTGAAAAAAATCAAAATTTTTAAGTGAGCCCGAGCCCGGGCCACAGGCTAAGTCGGGTTCGAGTTGGGGGGATTCGGACCGGGCCTAAGCCCGACTCGAAGCCCAGTCTGGCTGGATCCGGCCGGCCCGATAGACACCCTGAGTCATATGGTAACATGTTTAATGCAAAATAAATACTATAAACATGAAACTCTTCATTAAATTATGATGAACTTCCAAATAATAAGAAATTTAAGCTATGTGTTTTTGACGGCAAAAGCCCGCTAGCCCTGCGTGTCTCTCTTCGAAACATTAAATAGAAAATCCCGGATTCGATCCCAGGTCTTACCCCCACAAACTCCTATTGCCCATCATCGGGGCCATGTGCCCCACACGAAATTTAAGCTGTTAGAAGTTTAAAAAAATAAATATTGTGAACTTAAAGGCATCAAATAATTACCGTAACTTGAACATGAGTGAAGCAATATTTAATTTCTCAACTTAAAAATTACAATTTGTAATGTGGTTTTAGAATTAAAAATATTGAAAGTAAATAGCAACTTTAATTTTAAATTACTTATTTTCTCAAAATTCTTTAAGAAAATTCTTCCCACATGCGTTACATATTAGTATATTGGCCGTTATAAATATGTTGAAACAAATCTAAAACTAGCACAATATTACTACTTTTAAATACACAAAAAGGCAAGAAAAAAATTAATCCAGCTATATGTACTGTGTGACAACCTCAATAATTTTAGTAATAGACCTTCCAAATTTTAAATACCATTAAGTGGAAGTTTTCAGATAAATACCATAGACTTTGTTATTATAAATAAATTAAATTTTAATATTGTTTACATAAATGCCATGGATTTTTTTATTGTAAATAAATGTCGTCTGTTGCGAATAAGGCAATCACAAAATACAAAACAATCGACAAAGAGAAGAGTATCAAACCACAGGTAACATAGAAATATGAATACTAAGCACAAAACAAATAGGCGAAGACGAATCTTTATTAATTATCAAATTCAGAAGAGTACAAATCGACGAAGAATACAAATCCCTCTTAAAACCCTACATCTCTCAAAATAACAATAGGTTCTCACCAAAATAATCAAATTGCTATCAGATCTGGGGTTAAATATTTTATCATATAAATAGGATAATATTCTCAAAAAACTAATTTCCTAACTAGGGAAAATTGCGTCCGGCCCGACAACAGACGTCTGCCCCAGAGATGGATAGACGTCTGTCAGAGCATATCCCAAAACTTCAACTCTTTGTCCAGTCGTACAGACGTCCGCTTCAGATAGGCAGACGTCTGTCAGGCTATTTACCTAAAACTCTAGAAAAATGGCAAAGCGAGGATGTCTGATGTCTGGTACAGACGTCTAACTTGAAAATAACTGAAAATTTTCATTTTATGATAACGCCGAATCGATAGAGAAACTTTTAGGGATGAATGTGAGACACACATAACAAATCTCCATCTTACCTCACATTCCACAAAACTTCTCCATCAAAATAATAACAGCTCCACCTTCATCACAAAACTCCTCAAGAGCTCAATGAGTGCTACGCACTCTAATTAAGTTTAAGCAATGCTTAATGATTGTTAGATTTTTGCGTTGTTTTTCAAAGAATTTAAAATTAACTGCAATCAAAGACGGTGTTACGTGTAGCAAGCCGTGATAAGTACGGGTCGTCCGCAGGGAGATGGTAGGTTTTTAACCTTGTTTTAACGAGTTTGTTGGGGTAAAAATTTACACCCCGGTTGACCAAGTCAAAATCAAAGTCAACCCCAAGCCAAGTGGGCCCAAGCCCAGATCCAGTGGGCCCATGCCCGGGTCGAGCCCGAACATGAAACGGCCGGCCTCCCCCCATGCCAAGATAAAAAATTTATAATAAATAATTTTGTTGTATTTCTTTTATTTTATTTTATGGATAAATGTAAGAAAAATAGGCATAAAGCCAAATTTTTGTAAAGCCCATGGCTTATGTGCAAAAAGAAATGGCACATGAGCCATGGGATAGGCAAAATGCCATTTTGTGAAGCCCAAGGGGCTATGTGTAAAGTGTATAGCCTATAAAGGCAAAGATAATGAAATATCTCAAGAACTTTTTTCTCTCTCTCAAAATTATCTTCAGATCTGAGATCTTTTCTCCTTCTTCAAGGTTCCAAAACCTTCCTTTTTCTCTTGAATTAAATCAAGAGTTTTACTCTTTTTTTTATAAAACAAATTAGTTTTTCACCACAAAATCCATAAAGGGGAACTCAGATCTTCCATTAGATCTCCAAAAGAAGAGATTTTTAGAAATCCCATATCTCTTGATCTTCAAGATCCAGCTAACAGAGGAGGAGGAAGAAGAACATCGTTCACTAAACCAAAAAAAAAAAACACACTCAGGAGTCCAACTCCTCTCTGATTTCTCTTCTGAGAAATTTTTTTAGGCTAAAAGCCTCTTTTTCTCACCGGCGTTCAAGCGCAGAGCGCCCGCGTGCCGACACGTGGCGCGCTTGCGCTCCAGCGCAAGCGCTCGAGCGCAAGTCGCCCCCGTGCCGACACGTGGCGTGCAAGCGCAAGTCGCCCCCGTGCCGACACGTGGCGCGCTTGCGCTCAAGCGCCCAGGCGCTGGCCCTACGCATCCTTTGGATATCTTTTTTCCCCTTTTTTATATATATACATATGTATACAAATGTACACATACACATACTCCACGACACTGTCCCTGTTAGAAAAAAATTTCTAACGGGGCGCTGCCCCGCACCCCGCAAGGGGGTTGCTAGCCCCCTTGACCCCCAGCCCGCTATCCGGGTAGCGGGACCCCCGTAAAAACCCTGCGTGGCTCCCGATATATTCAAACCCCCCTGCAAAACAAAACACACGTGCACTGCACATTGAGTTCGCATGACCAGTTTAACCCGTTAATCGGAGGTTCCCTCGCCCCAAAGGCGGGGGGTAATTAACGGCAGCTTAGTCCGCGGCTGTCGGAGATTCGGATCCCCATAATCATTAAACCCCGGCCTACCCTAGGCAAGGGGAATCTGTAGTACGCCTGACAAGCGCACGCGTATTCCCATCTCAATGGGGTGACGAAAAACACCCTACAGATTCTGGCACGCCCGGTGGGACAAATCTCTCCTCCTATATTTCGGGTTAAACGTTCATGCGAACTCAATCAATATACATATCGATTGCCTATACTGAAATGATGTTCTTTTTTCCATGCAGCAATCAACCTTCGACGACAATGTCTCCCCAGACGTATTCAGCTTCCAACGTGATCCCGATTCCGTACGTGGTCAAGATCAACGCTCGTGTGGTTCTCCCCGCGAGCCTCAGTCGACAGTGGGAGGAACCGCCCCGCCAGTTTGGCTCCGTCATCATCTACCCTGCCGGAAGCGCTCATCTGGCAAAAATCCCGGCGGAACAGGTGGCCAAGCCGGTCCCAAGGGGCAAGAGGCCGAATGTTGTGATTGCTAAGGCACCACAACCGAAACTTAAGACGGTATCTGAACGATTCTCTGGTGCTCCAGTAGGGGGCAAGAACTTCGGTACAAAGGGCAACATCAAATGTTGCGGACGAGCTCAGGCGAGGACTCCAACAAATGCACAATCGAGCGTATCTCCAAGTCCTTCCATCGCCCGGTCTGCGGCGTCTTTCCAAAGAGCCGAAGTCTGCCAAGTGCTTAGAACAGAAAAGTTAAGGCAGAAGCGGCTCAGGTATCGAGCCAACAAGAGGGCCAAGGCTTCGGCCAAATGGAATCATGTGAAGTTCCAAGTGCAGGGTTGCCCCGCGACGACGGCCTAATCGGACGTAAGAATCAGCAATTCCTTCGAGCCTCTGAAGTGGGTTCAGAAAAATGCCATGACCGCCAGAATCAAGAAGACAGCGGTCCGAACAGCGCCACAAAGAGACGTGTCTCGGCTCCAACAGAAGAAGTATGACACTGTCTCTTCAAGAGTCTATCAAGCACTCTGTGCCGCACGAAAGCAGTGGGGCAAACCCAGAAAAGAAGCGCCAGCACCATTCAAGGACCTGGCTAGGCCAGCCGCCTTCAATCGACTACCAGCTACCGAAACAAGGGGGTCAGGACAGCGATCCGTGAAATCAGCTGCCAACGATAGAAAGACAGCCGGATATATCATCCATACGGTCTATATGGCGGGTGGGCGCCCCAGCGACAACCTTCGCAGCAAAAGCAAGGATGGGGCCACCACATCCCAAGCCCAATCTAGCCTGAATGTGGTTGCCACTGCCCAAGAACAGCCGCCCCCGCTGGATGAAGAAAACCCTCTCGATGAGGATGTAGGCAGAAAGACCCCTCGGTCCACGCAGAGTCAAGCTCGGACAGCGAGGAAGAGCCGACTTTCCGCCCCAGGACTGCGGAGCAAGAGCTGCTTCAAGAGCTTCGAAAACAGCTCAAGAGCAAAGATAAAGAGATGGCCAAGCTCTATGCGAAGATTGACGACTTAACGAACGTGGTGATTCAGCTTACTGCTCAAATTGCTCGAGCACCTCCCAATCAAGCACAAGCCGCTACTAATCAACCGGGTGATGACAATCCGAGGCAGCCAATGCCTGTTCCTTTGGGACCAAGACTGGTCGAGCCGCATGAAAGCCGGCCACATTCCGCTTCTGGGGACGCCTTGGCCCCAGATAACACTATCCCGCTAACACAGGATCGGATAATGGATTTGGTCACCAGCAAGGTTAAAACATTGGTGGCCGAAGCTGAAGCTCAGAAAGAAATCGGCAGTAGCGGGCGGCCATATCCCGCGCAGTACGATCTGATTGAGTTCCCAAGCGGCTATGTTATTCCTAAGTTCGGAAGATTTGATGGAACGGGGAATGCAAATCAGCACGTCGCCCACTTCAAAGCATCGTGCGGAAATACAGGGGGCAATGACGCGCTCCTTCTTCGTCAGTTTGTCAATAGCCTGACCGGCGTCGCCTTCGACTGGTATGCGAGTATACCGGACGGGTCCGTCATTACCTTTGCCCAAATGGAGTTCCTGTTTCGGCAAAGGTTCATGAGTGTCAGTGATAAAATCTCCATTGCCGACCTTGTGAGGACCAAGCCGGGGAAGAATGAAAGCAACACCGACTTTATTGCCCGATGGCGTAATCTCACGGTCAAGTGCGAACCGCCGCTGGAGCAGGACCAGTCCATCAGCCTTCTCATTGGGAACCTCAGCAATTGGATGATCCCATTCTTGTGTACAACAGGCCTCAAGACGTTTCAAGAGCTAACCAAGAAAGTCCAAATGCTGGAACGCTCGAAGCAAGAGTCCCCGCCGGACTCTCAGAGAGACAAAACTTGGAAAAGCAAGCGGGACGACAGCCGTAGAAGCGGGAGTTCCAGCAGTACCAACGTCTTCAATGCGTCCGACAATGAAGAAAAGCGAAGGGCGGCCGAATCCAAAACTAACCGGTCTCGAAAGCCATTGTTGGGAGGAGATGGGCCTTCCCTAGAGGAGAAAAAGAACAAGGTTTACTCTTTCAGAAGGGACAAAGTCCGCAAGATATTTAAAGATGCCTTGAACAACGGCTTCCAATTGCCGGAGTCGAAAAGACCCCAAGAAGCAAAAATGACCGACAATCCTCTGTATTGCCCGTACCACCGAGTAGTGAGCCATGCGATCGAGAATTGCTATATCTTCAAAAATTGGGTCGAGAAGCAGTACAAGGCTGGAGAGATCGAACTGTCCAAAAGTGTGTTGGTGAACAATCAAGTTGCAACCACCAACTTTATACAGACAGAAACTGAAGCCTTCTGGGAGCAGACAGCCGAACCCGCTGCCCTGAGAAATGAAACGGACTCATCGCGGCCTCCGTGGAGTACGCACATATCTAATAAGATGAAGAAGATGATAAAGCTACTTCGGAAAGAACCCAGGACGGAATGGGAAGGGCAGAAGAAGCCTACCAGTCCAGCTGCCAATGCGGCTCCATCAGGCTCAAAATCCAAGAAGCTCAAGAAGAAGAAAAGCGCAGCTCGGCGCGAAAAAGAGTCTGCAGGGAGATCGACCATTCAAAAATATATCGATTCCCTCGAAGAATATGAACAAAAGGAAAGAACATTGATTCAATTGAAGGAGTTCTTCCCTGTACAAGCGGCTGAAATTCTGGAGGAGTTAGAAGAAGACTCCAATGAAGAGATCCCAGTAGTGACTTGCTACGCCATCCATCTTGGCAGCGACTCCGAGGATGAGCTCTGTTTTCCCGAAGAGGACGAGGAGCTCACCACAAAGGCCAATCAAATCCAGCTCAGAAGCGGCAGGGCTCTACCGCAAAATCAGGGCAACGCTCCAAAAGGAAAGGAAAAACAAGTCGCTAATGAAGAAGATGGAAGAGAACTGGCCGATGAAAACATAAGTCCTTCCTCGGTGGACTATAATGTTTTGGCACATCTCCGGAAGCTTCCGTCTCTCCTGAGCATCTACGACGCCTTGGTCCTATCTAAGGAGCTTAGAGATGTTCTCATTCACGCTCTACAAAACTCCGAGCGGTATCAGGCTCACTTTGCGGAAATTAATATGAAAGAAGCCCAGCACGCTTTGCATGCCGCCGCAGTCACATTTAAGGATGAAGACTTGCTACTGGGAACGGCTGAGCATAATCGGCCACTTTACGTGACCGAGTACAGCGATGGAGATCGAATTAATCGCATATTGATTGATCCGGGGTCCTCAGTGAATATCATGAACTTGCGGACTCTGAAGAGTTTGTCAATGGACGTCCGACACCTGTCAAGGGAAAGGATTGTCATTCAAGGCTTCAACCAAAATTGCCAGCAAGTTCTGGGGTCTATAGCTTTGCCAATCAAATTCGGGGATCTGCAAACTGAAGCTAAGATATACGTGATCGACGCCGACACGTCTTATAAGATTCTCTTGGGGCGGCCCTGGCTCCACGATTACGGCATCATTCCATCAACTCTCCATCAATGCATGAAGTATATTAAAAATGGCGAAGAAAGACGCATTGACGGAGACATCCAGCCGTTCGGTGTGCATGAAGTCCGATATGAAGATTCTCGGTACTTTATGAACCACCAAAATGCTAAGCCATAACTGACTGAGGATAGACCGGGCCCAAGACTCAAAAGCAAATCTGCGCCGGCTATCACTTTCAAAAGCAAAAATACCCAAGTGCGCCCGCGTTTCGGCAGTGACACTGATGAGTCCGACGCTGCAAGCCCGTCCTTCCGCAAAACTCGCCCTCATTTCGGTAGCGATACGGACGAATCTGTTACTGAAGGCCCATCTAGCAGCAAAGCCCGCCCTCATCTTGGCAGTGACACTGAAGAGTCAGAAGAAGAGGACCTGCCGTGCAACAGCTGTGCAGATTGGCCCCCCATGCAGCAAGCGAAACTACGAGAGACCTTCGAAGTCGCAGAAGGGTCCCTAGCCGTCACAAGGGTACCAGAGCAGATGTACAAAGAGCTCGATGCGTTGTCAGTCTCCACCGTAGACCAGCTGAAAACTTTCTACGTCCCCGGGAGGAAAAATGGACAGAAAGGCATCCTGTTTTACGGGTCAAACCCCGTTGTGCACCCGGACGATCTTTCTGTCGCGTGCCTTCCCTATGAGAGAGGCATAAGAGCCGTCCTCAATCCCAGATACTATGCGCCCGAGATTCTGGAATACTTTAAGAAGTGCGGATGCCGGTTATATCAAACGGAGTCCGAAGCAAAGTTTTACGAAGGGCTATGGTATCCGCCCCAGGTCCGAGCACTCATTGATGGACGAATTCCAGATAGACGGGGCATAGGCTACATTCAACCTGATTCCAAAGCGTGCTACATGATCCATGTTGGTGAGGCCAGCGAAAGATCAAATGATGACGACGAGATAGCTGAGCCAGAAGAAGCTCCTCAAGAGCTCGAAGATGGCGGACAAGCAACCTTTGACGAGCTAACCGAGATTGACTTAGGAACGCCCGATAATCCAAGGCCGACCTACATCAGCTCGCTCTTGTCAGAGGAAATGAAAGCGCAGATAATTACCCTGCTGCATGAGTTCGTCGACTGCTTCGCGTGGACATACAAAGAAATGCCTGGCCTTTCCCCTGAAGTGGCCGTACATAAGTTGGCTATATCTCCTGATGCTAAGCCAGTCAAACAAGCTCCTCGAAGATTGAGAAGGGAGTTGGAAGAAAAGGTCATCGAGGAAACTAAGAAACTCATCGATGCCGGCTTCATCAGGGAAGAGAAATATGCGGACTGGATCGCATGCATAGTCCCAGTGAAGAAGAAGAATGGGCAGATCCAAGTTTGTGTCGATTTCAGGGACCTCAACAAGGCATGCCCAAAGGACGACTTCCCGCTACCGGTCATGGAAATGATGGTCGATGACACCTCAAATTATGAGTTGTTCACCTTTATGGATGGCTCGTCTGGATATAATCAGATCAAGATGTCGCCTGAGGATGAGAAGCACACAGCATTTCGAACTCCGATCGGAATATATTGCTACAAGGTGATGCCGTTCGGACTGAAGAACGCAGGTGCTACGTATCAAAGGGCAATGACCAATATCTTCGATGACCTAATTCATAAAGTCGTCGAATGTTACGTTGATGATCTGGTCGTTAAGACTGAAACCAAGGCCGATCATATCCAGGATCTTAGGACCGTTCTCACCAAACTGAGGGAATTTGACCTGAAGATGAATCCTCTGAAATGTGCTTTTGGCGTGTCATCGGGAAAATTCCTGGGCTTCATAGTTCGGCATCGAGGGATTGAAGTTGACCCATCAAAGATAAAGGCCATCATGGAGATGCCCCCTCCGAAGAGTCTGACGCAGCTAAGATCTTTTCAAGGCAAGCTTGCTTATATACGGAGGTTCATCTCAAATTTATCGGGGAGATGTAGGCCCTTCTCAAAGCTCATGAAGAAAGGAGCTCCTTTTATCTGGGATGCCGAATGTCAAGCATCGTTCGAAAGCATCAAACAATACTTGTTGCACCCTCCAGTGCTGGCCGCTCCCATTCCAAATAAACTGTTGATTCTCTACACTGCCACGCTAGATGAGTCACTCGGTGCGCTCCTCGCCCAGAATAATGAGGAGGGAAAGGAAAATGCCCTCTACTACCTCAGTCGAACTCTAGTCGGGGCGGAACGCAACTATTCCCCAATCGAAAAGCAATGCCTGGCTCTGATATTTACTGTGAAGAAGCTGAGGCACTATCTGCTGGCTCATCGGGTTATGATGATCTCCAAGGTCGACCCGCTCAAACACTTGATGACCAAAGCAAGCCTAGCCGGCAGAATGGCAAGATGGGCTGTTATGCTACTTGAGTTTGACATAGTTTATACTCCTCAGAAAGCAGTAAAAGGGCAAGCTCTTGCAGACTTTCTCGCTGCTCATCCCATACCAGAAGGGTCGCCGCTAAATTGTGAGTTACCCGACGAACAAGTGTTGCACCTCGAGAATGACGAGCCATGTTGGGAGCTCTACTTCGATGGGGCCTCATCGATAAGAACCTCTAGTAAATCAAGCGTCCCGGAGATAAAAGCAGGGATAGGATTGGTGTTCATCACGCCATCAATGGGAACCTTACGGCGTTCTTTTGCTCTCACCGAGCCTCGCACAAACAATGAGGCCGAGTATGAAGCTCTGATAGCTGGTTTGGAGCTTGCCATAGAAATGGAAATCCTTCGACTACGGGTTTACGGTGACTCCCAACTTGTTGTCAACCAAGTAAGCGGCAACTATAAGATATACAAACCCGAGTTAGCTCGGTACAGAGGCCGAGCGGTGGAACTCATGAAACGGTTCACTCACATTGAACTAATGAGAGTCCCTAGAGCGTTGAATGGAAAGGCTGACGTACTCGCTCGCTTAGCCAAGGAGCTGGCCGATCCTGACATGGACGAAATTCTGATCACAGTCAGGAGCCGACAAATTCTACCCCCAGTCTCTCTACGAGAAGTGAAAAGTGCGGAACAGAAGAGCAGTCCTGCCGAAGAAGCTTCGATCATCCAAGACGAGCCCGATTGGAGAGAACCCTTCATAGAGTACCTCCGATACGACAAGCTGCCCGAAGAAAAATCTGCGAGGATCCAGCTGAAGAAAAGAGCTCTCCGATACGTGTTTGTAAATGACACGTTATACCGCAGGTCATATGACCAACTCTGGCTCAGGTGTCTGTCATTGGCCGAAGCCCAAAAGGTCATGAAAGATGTTCACTCGGGCGTTTGCGGTGCCCACCAATCTGGCCCCAAGATGCGACTTCAAATTAAACGGCTTGGGTATTATTGGCCCACTATGATACGGGATTGCGGAGAGCACGCAAAGAAATGTCAGATCTGCCAAATCCATGGTGATTTCATTTACAAGCATCCCAACCCATTGCATCCTACGGTGGCGTCGTGGCCCTTCGAAGTTTGGGGCACCGACATTGTTGGCCCAATTGATCCTCCGTCATCTAAAGGCCACCGGTTCATACTGGCCGCGACAGACTACTTCTCTAGATGGGCAGAAGCTGTCCCGCTAAAAGAAGTCAAGACAAAAGATATTCTGACATTCTTCCAACATAATATTCTATACCGCTTCGGTACACCAAGAAGAATCATTTCTGACAATGGGCCTTCTTTCAAGAGCTTCAATGTCTCAAGGTTCGCTACTCAGCACAAGATAGACTGGAGATATTCCTCCATCTATAATCCAAGAGCCAATGGGCTAGCTGAAGCCTTCAATAAGACTCTATGCAAGCTCCTGAGGAAAAATGCTTCAGCCAACAAGAGAGACTGGGATCTCAAACTTCACGAGGCGTTGTGGGCATATCGTACCACGCACCGTACTCCAACACAGTCCACTCCATACTCATTGCTCTTCGGAGTGGAGGCGGTCCTCCCCCTCGAAGTCGAAGTTCCAAGCTTAAGAATGGCCGTTCAGCATGAGTTGACGGAGGAGGAAAACGTGCTCCTTCGACTTGAAGAGCTCGATGCCCTCGAAGAAAAGAGACTCGCGGTACAGCAAAATCTGGAGCTATACCGAGCCCAAATGTCACGGGCCTATGACAAGATAACCCGTCTCCGCGCTTTCAAGAAAGGTGAATTGGTGTTGGTCCTCAAAAGACCGATCATCCCCAATCGACATGCCAAGGGAAAATTCGAGCCAAACTGGGAAGGACCATACGTCATCGAGAAAGTGTTCGACGGAGGATCCTACCAACTAATAAGTGCCGAGGGAGAAAGGCCCATGCCACCCATCAATGGCCGATATCTCAAGAAATGCTATACGTTAATGCTCCAAGTCGCAGGCGAATTGAGCACATCAGCCCTACGGTCTGGATCATACATCCTGCAAAACCGTATACAATCCACGGGCGTAAATGACCCCTATCTCTCCCAAATCCTGCCGGTGAGATTACTTTTAAAGTCCCACCAGCGGCAAAAAAAAAAGAAAAAGAAAAAAAGAGAGAAAGAAATAAAAAATAAATAAATAAATAAACGGTATGTCCACAAGCAAAATGGGCACGGATGAAAACCCGAAAGGGCTCCGTGAGTAAAAACAGCAGGACTACCGGCGAGTCTGTGAAAACCCGAAAGGGCGCAAACTCGTGAAAGGAGATGAAATACACTCGCAAAGTCCTCTCGACCTTGTGAGGAGAAAACCCTGCGTGAGATTCTTACGACTCATAAAGGAGCAACACACTTAGGAATCCTCACGATTCCTAAGGAGAAAATACACCTGCGGGATCCTTACGACTCGTAGGGAGAAAATGCTTTTATGGGACCCTCACGGCCCATAAAATTGAAAAGCCTTAGGTGATAGGGACCCAAACCTGTCTCCTAAGCCATCGTTCCCTAACGGGCAACGGCAAATGATGAGTCGCTCCTGGCGTTTCGCTTCAGTGTTAGCAGTACTGATGCCGACCAAAAACCCAAATCCCAAGTCCTCCCAAGGCAAATGATGAGTTGCTCCTGGCATTATTCCAGTGCAGCAATGCTGATGCCAAACAAGATCCAAATTCCAAGTCCCCAAACGGCGAATGATGAGTCGCTCCTGATACCATATTCCAGTGCAGCGATGCAGACGCCAACCAAAATCCAATTTCTCAAAATTCTCCAGCCCTACGGTGGGTCCCCAAGTTGACCATCGTATACAATCCACGGGCTCAAATAATTCTCATCATACCTATGCCCCACCGTAATCATCAGTTACGCGGCCGGTCTCCGCTTTAGGAATGATGCTCCATTGATAAGACCCACTCATGTGTCCTCACGATATATGAGGAGAACAAACCTTTGTGGGATCCTTACGACTCACAGAGGAAAAACACGCTTAGGAGTCCTCACGACTCCTAAGGAGAAAATACACCTGCGGGATCCTTACGACTTGTAGAGAGAAAATGCTTTTATGGGACCCTCACGACCCATAAAATTGAAAAACCTTAGGCGATAGGGATCTAAACCTGTCTCCTAAGCCATCGCTCCCCAATCCCCAAACGGCGAATGATGAGTCGCTCCTGGTACCATATTCCAGTGCAGCGATGCAGACGCCAACCAAATTCCAAATCCCATACCCCAACGACAAATGATGAGTCGCTCCTGGTACCATATTCCAGTGCAGCGATGCAGACGTCGACAAAGTCCCGAAATTTTTCCGGCCCTACGGTCTGGATCATACATCCTGCAAAACCGTATGCAATCTACGGGCGTAAAACAATCCCAACCTCTCCTAAGTACTACCGGTGAGACCACATTCAAAGTCCAAAAAAAAAAAAATATCCTCCCGGGGCAAATGATGAGTTGCTCCTGGCATTATTCCAGTGCAGCAATGCAGATGCCAAAAAAAAAAAAAAAACCAAAATCCCAGAATCCTCTCACTGACAGATGATGATTCGCTCCTGGTACCATATTCCAGTATAGCGATGCTGATGTCAACCCAAATCAAAATCAACAAGTCAACATCCACTCCGACACCGCAGAAAGCGGAGCAAGTCAGAATCCAATCTCGACACCGCAAGAAGCGGAGCAAGTCAAGTTTACCCCTGACACTGCAAGAAGCAGAGCAAGTCAAATCAAGAACCGACCGTCCAAGTCGCTAAAAGGGCAGCACCGACCGTCCAAGTCGCTAAAAGGGCAGCACCGACTGTCTACGTCGCTAAAAGGGCAGCACCGACCGTCCAAGTCGCAAAAAGGGCAGAACCGACCGTCCACGTCGCTAAAAGGGCAGCACCGACCGTCCCAGTCGCAAAAAGGGCAGAACCGACCGTCCACGTCGCTAAAAGGGCAGCACCGACCGTCCAAGTCGCAAAAAGGGCATAACCGACCGTCCACGTCGCTAAAAGGGCAGCACCGACCGTCCCAGTCGCAAAAAGGGCAGAACCGACCGTCCACGTCGCTAAAAGGGCAGCACCGACCGTCCCAGTCGTAAAAAGGGCAGAACCGACCGTCCACGTCGCTAAAAGGGCAGCACCGACCGTCCAAGTCGCAAAAAGGGCAGAACCGACCGTCCACGTCGCTAAAAGGGCAGCACCGACCGTCCACGTCGCTAAAAGGGCAGCACCGACCGTCCAAGTCGCAAAAAGGGCAGAACCGACCGTCCAAGTCGCTAAAATGGCAGCACCGACCGTCCAAGTCGCAAAAAGGGCAGCACCGACCGTCCAAGTCGCAAAAAGGGCAGCGCAAGATTCCTACAAAGAGGGAACCAGATCACTCCGGGCCAGGGAAAACGTCTATCACGGACACTCCGTCTTGGAGACATGTCAAGCAACGACCGTCCATGTCGTAAAAAGGGCAGTGCCAGCTTCCCAAAAAGAGGAAACCAAATCAAGTCGCCTCCACGTGAAAGAAGATCCATCAATTTCATGCACACGACCCACATAGGTGGTGTGCATTTATTGATGGGGGGCAATTTGTTGGGGTAAAAATTTACACCCCGGTTGACCAAGTCAAAATCAAAGTCAACCCCAAGCCAAGTGGGGGCCCAAGCCCAGATCCAGTGGGCCCATGCCTGGGTCGAGCCCGAACATGAAACGGCCGGCCTCCCCCCATGCCAAGATAAAAATTTTGTAATAAATAATTTTGTTGTATTTCTTTTATTTTATTTTATGGATAATGTAAGAAAAATAGGCATAAAGCCAAATTTTTGTAAAGCCCATGGCTTATGTGCAAAAAGAAATGGTACATGAGCCATGGGATAGGCAAAATGCCATTTTGTGAAGCCCAAGGGGCTATGTGTAAAGTGTATAGCCTATAAAGGTAAAGATAATGAAATATCTCAAGAACTTTTTTTTCTCTCTCTCAAAATTATCTTCAGATTTGAGATCTTTTCTCCTTCTTCAAGGTTCCAAAACCTTCCTTTTTCTCTTGAATTAAATCAAGAGTTTTACTCTTCTTTTTATAAAACAAATTAGTTTTTCACCACAAAACCCCTAAAGGGGAACTCAGATCTTCCATTAGATCTCAAAAAGAAGAGATTTTTAGAAATCCCATATCTCTTGATCTTCAAGATCCAGCTAACAGAGGAGGAGGAAGAAGAACATCGTTCACTAAACCAAAAAAAACACACACACTCAGGAGTCCAACTCCTCTCTGATTTCTCTTTTGAGAAATCTTTTTAGGCTAAAAGCCTCTTTTTCTCACCGGCGTTCAAGCGCAGAGCGCCCGCGTGCCGACACGTGGTGCTCTTGCGCTCCAGCGCAAGCGCTCGAGCGCAAGTCGCCCCCATGCCGACACGTGGCGCGCTTGCGCTCGAGCGCAAGTCGCCCCCGTGCCGACACGTGGCGCGTAAGCGCTCGAGCGCAAGTCGCCCCCGTGCCGACACGTCGAGCGCAAGCGCTCGAGCGCAAGTCGCCCCCGTGCCGACACGTGGCGCGCTTGCGCTCAAGCGCAAGCGCTCGAGCGCAAGTCGCCCCCGTGCCGACACGTGGCGCGCTTGCGCTCAAGCGCCCAGGCGCTGGCCCCACGCATCCTTTGGATGCCTTTTTTCCCCTTTTTTTTATATATATACATATGTATACAAATGTACACATACACATACTCCACGACACTGTCCCTGTTAGAAAAAAATTTCTAACGGGGCGCTGCCCCGCACCCCGCAAGGGGGCTGCTAGCCCCCTTGACCCCCAGCCCGCTATCCGGGTAGCGGGACCCCCGTAAAAACTCTGCGTGGCTCCCGATATATTCAAACCCCCCTCCAAAAAAAAACACACGTGCACTGCACATTGAGTTCGCACGACCAGTTTAACCCGTTAATCGGAGGTTCCCTCGCCCCAAAGGCGGGGGGTAATTAACGGCAGCTTAGTCCGCGGCTGTCGGAGATTCGGATCCCCATAATCATTAAACCCCGGCCTGCCCTAGGCAAGGGGAATCTGTAGTACGCCTGACAAGCGCACGCGTATTCTCATCTCAATGGGGTGACGAAAAACACCCTACAGAGTTAATACTGTAACTTGAGTTGTTGTTTATACTAAGTGTCGTAACTATGATATGTTTAATAAAAAGACTTGTTAGGGGTAGTTTTATGTTAGCTTGCGTTAGGATGATATTTGCCGATTCCTTATAGACCTAATTTTGATATTGACACTAAGATAATAGGCAACAACGTAGATTAGGGAACTTGAAGTACGATATTTGCAATGGTGTGCTAAATCCGTATTTCTTGTCCCTTGTCCTCCCGTTGTTGTCTCTTGACCTAGCCTTCGGCAAACCACTCGCAATCCGGTCACGATTAGGATTCACTGCTATCGTGGTAGGATAGGGTGCCTAACGGAGCGGAATTCTGAGTCGTTTGGTCGGAGTTTCAATTTGCAATGTTAAGGTATTTTAAGGTTTTAGCAAACGCATCTCTTAACACAAACTAACTATATTCTACTCTTAACAAGTAAATCGATTACTCACACATATTTACAAAGCAAAAAAAAAAAAGAAAAGAAAAGAAAAGAAAAGAGTGAGATACATAACAAAAATTGCAAGAAAAGTAAAGTCAAGTTAGAAAGTTAAGAACCGATAAATCCTACATGCAAATATCTTCAAGTGTTCTTTAAGCCCGTACCAATGTAAAATCAAAATACCAAACTTTAGATTGCAAGCTCACTTAAGAGGTTGCAAGATCAAAGCAAGGCAAGGATTTCACAAGTTCAATAGAAAGCAAGACACATGTAATGAACAATGAGAACTTTTATTGATTTTCAAATGAGATACATTAATCTTGAATTCAAAAACCTAAATATTAAGCTTGCAAGTTCAATGAAGAAGTTGCAAGGTCAAGATAAAGGGCAAGAGCTCAAGAGTTCAAAGGAAAAGCAAGTTACAAATCAGAATTGTTCTAAACTAAAACTAAAGCAAAAATATCATCTCCCCTTACCCATTGATCTGGTATTTATAGGTCTCATTCCAGAATAAACAAACAATAAAAATAAGATTATAGGACCCAGATAAACAACCAGAAGAAAAATGGGGTCATTTGGAGACAGAAAAACCGGTGGTGCCGGTTTTTGGGAGGGTCTCGCCGGTCCAATCTTGGGCAATTGGGTTCGTGTTGGTGTGGTGGTCTCGAGTGCACTGAACAAGTCCACTTGTAATGTTTGATTTCTTCATATCGGTTTGGGTTATACTCAGTAGTCTTGGAGGGAAACTTGATGCTTTAAATCACATCAAATCTTTTAGCACTTATTACATATCGCACTCACTTGTGCCTTGGGCAGCCCCACCTAGGTCCAAGCATCAAAGAGTTATGTGCACACTTGTATTGTGTTAGAACAAAATTGTGTACACTTTATTTGTTGCAAAAGAACTCTTTGGATATCGATTGGATTTCGTTTTGATTACAACGTCGGCTCACAAATGTCATATCTGTGAATTTGAGTGTGTATCCAGTATTTGTCACGAATACCTGTAATCTGTATTTACTGAGCAGACACTGGTTAATAGTACCAATAAATAACAGAATAGATAATGAATGAGTGGTATTAAAATGCAGTTTTCCGTGATGAACACTTAAACTTAACAACTGAAAGAGATTTCGTCAACATGGCGGCCAGATTGTCTGCTATGCCAACCTTCTCCATAATAATCTCTTCTTTCTCAACGATCTTCTGCACAAACCAATACCTTACGTCAATGTGCTTCGTCCTATCATGATGCATCTGATTTTTCATCAAATGAATAGCGTTTTGGCTATCATAGTAGACTATTATGGTATGTTTTAGAATAATAAGTTCCAAAAATAGCCCTTTCAACCAGATCGCCTCCTTAACTGTCTCAACAACGGCCATATACTCCGCCTATGTTGTAGACAACGCTGCCATAGGCTATAAAGAAGCACGCCAACTGATGGCACATCCTCCCAAGGAGAACACATAATAGGTGATCGATCTGCGTCTATTAAGATCACCCGCATAATCGGGGTCGCTGAATCCAACTAAATTGTCGTCGTTCCTTCCAAACACCAATGCCACGTCAGACGTATCTTGAAGGTATCGTAATATACACTTCACTTCCTGTCATTGGATTTTGCTAGGAGATTTCATATATTGACTTACAACACTAACGGCGTGTGAAATATCGGGTCGTGTACAAACTATGGCATACATAATTCTACCCACCGCACCCATATATGGAACATTCGATATATATATATAATCTCATCCTCTGTCTGCGGTAATGAACGAGCTGAAAGTTTAAAATGAGTTGCCAGTGGAGTACATACAGATTCAGTGTCTGCCGTGTCGAAACGCTCCAAAACTTTCTCAACATATCATTATTGAGACAAGTATAGATTTCCTCTTTTGCGATCTCACCTAATCTCCATACTAAGTATTTTCTTGGTCGCTCCCAAAATTCTTGGTCTCAAACTTTCCTTTCAACTGGTCCTTCAAAATCTGAATATCAACCATATATTTTGCTATTATCAACATATCATCAATATAGAGTAGCAAATATCTGAAAGAATCATCGGCGAGCTTCTTCAAATATACACAACCGTCGCCCATGCTTCTCGTAAACCCAACTTCTTTCATGAAGGAGTCGAATTTCGTAAACCACCGTCTAGGTGACTGCTTCAAACCGTAGAAAGACTTCTCTAGCGAGCAAACATGGTCTTCTTTTCTTTCAACTTCAAAGCTTTCGAGTTGTTTCATGTAGATTTTCTCCACCAAATCGCCGTGCAAGAATGTAGTCTTCACATCGAGCTTCTCAAGTTCCAAATCTTGAATAGCTACCAAACCGAGCAAGACACGTATTGAGGTATGTTTAACAACCGGAGAAAATAGCTCAGTGAATTCAACTCCCCGCACTTACGAATAGCTTTTAGCAACCAACCAACCGCTCGCTTTGGTACACAGAGCATTGACAGAAGAGAGTGGACCGCCTCTAGGAATAATCCTTAGCTCATACACGTCTTGTACCTCGTATCAACTGCTCCTTGGTCACTTTCTTTTTTTCTTGAAAACCAACTTTCAGCCAACAATCTTCTTTCCTTCTTCAGGATTTACAAGCTTCCAAATTTGGTTCTTATGAAGAGATTCAATCTCTTCATTCATAGCGACTGGCCAACGAGCTGTTTCATCGGATAAGATGACTTCTTTATAGCTTGTCGGCTCGCTACTATCAACTGTCTCTGCAATAGACGATGCATACTCCACTAAGTCATTGTAGCCATATACCTTTGTGGCGGTCTAATATCCATTCTCTGTCAGTCATGAGAGAACAAATACTCCTCTTCATGAGATTGCTCATCTTGAGATTCTTCAAACGATGGTGAATGAGAGATCTCCTACAAACCTAAGCTATCACCGACCTCAATATCAACTCTCGGGTCATTATTCTTCGAATCGTCTTCAACAGGAGATTCCTTATTGTTCGGTTTCAACATAGAAAATTCATCAAATGTCACATCTCTACTAATCATAAATTTAGGAGACTTTGGATCCGAACACCATAACCTGTAACTCTTCACGCTGGTAGCATAACCAAAAAATATGCATTTCTTTGCTCAGGGATCCAACTTGCCTTCACGGCAATGTGCATAAGTGGGGCAACCAAACACCTTAAGTGTCGAATAATCGACGTGTTTTCCTGACCATACCTGCTTCGGTGTCTTACAACCTAGCGATGTATGAGATGTCCAATTCATAATATAACACGCCGTATTTACCGCTTCTGCTCAAAACTCCTTTCCGAGCCCTGCGTTGGACAACATGCACCGCGATTTCTCCAAAAGAGTCCAGTTCATTCGCTCCGTGTAATAACCGATTTCCCTGTGTGTATATATTATCCGTACTAATTCAACTTCTATTATTTTTCATATCCTATTTTCCCTATATCTTTCTATTTAATTTGCTCCATATATATTCCTTCCAATCATTTTATTTTTCCTAATTTAAATCTCAATTATCTTTTCCAAACTCTAATATAATTGTTAATACCCTAATATTTATTTCTTAAACTATATCATACCCCAAGCCCACAACCCAATCACAAATTCAAACTTTTAGCCCAATAACCCAAACCCAACTCTCTCACCAACTGCCATATTTCTTTTTGAATTCCCCCATTTAATTCCCACTTTAATTCCATTCAACAAACAAATCAACCCCATTTAATCCATTTAATTCCTAAATAAATCCTATTAACTATTATCTAATTATTTCAAAATCTTTTCAAATCCTACGTTCTCTCTCTCTCTTCCCCTCGCTCTCACTCCTTAAACTCAGTCTCATTCTCTCTCTCCATCTCACTCTCTTTCTCTTTCCCTCTCTATCACAAACTCTCTCTCCTCTCCATCTCTCGCCTCCTCTCTCCAACTCACTCACGACGAACTCACGACACCCCCCACGAGACCGCTCCACCGTCATTGCCCTCGCCCTCATCAACTCCGGTCGATTCCTTCGCTGATGAGCACCGTCTCAACCTCCACCGTGACCTACCTCGTCACCGTGACCCACCTTGTCGCTGCGACCACCGGAGCCACCGCTAACACCTCCGGCTCCCCACCATCTCCTCCTCCGACCCTCCCCATGCCCCTCTCCCTATCACCTCTACCAACCACATCTTCTACCGAGCACTCATCATCGGGCACCCATCATCGGGCACCCATCACTAGAGCCACCCCCCTTCCCGACCTCACTAACTTGCAGCGTAACCCCGAGCCCCATCTTCGCAAGCGATCTCCAACAGCGCTGACAGCAGCAACAACCACCCTCACCTTCAAGACCCCAGCCACTTTTTCTCCAGCGCCACCGACTTCCACTCTCCGTTGCTGCCTCCGCCGCGCCACCAAGTGCCTCTCGAGCCCTCGTCGACGACCACGCCGCCGACCACCCTACACAACACGCTTCAGCCAAAGACCGAGGTCAGAACCCGTGCCAAGCTCGAGCTGAGGTCAAGTTTGCCGTGTTGCACTTAACGGTGCATGCGTCGTGCCATGCTCGTGCCCATGCGACCCATCGCCGTGACCAGTCGCCGCGACCATCGCTGTCGTCTCGTCAAAAGGCAAGTGGAAACCCATTTCCCTTGCAAATCATGCTATTGTAGATTATAATATTATTTTATATCGTTATGAATGTATATGGGTTATCGTACATAGAAGCATCATTACTTGGTAGCAATGAGTTTAATCATACACACATACTTGAGCCATCGTGTTTGTTCATATTGGGTCGAACTCATATTAGGTATACTGAACATGTGAATATCATCTGGGTTCTTTTATGGATTAATCATGTTTGCTCGTTATTAGCGTACACCGGCTAAGTACTCGATGCGAAGACTAAATCGAATATGGTGGAACATAGGTCTACTAGACTGCTTTAGTGATAATGGTTGATATGTAGAAATTTAGAATGAAAATACGGACCCTAATGCCATGAAATGTCACCCTTAATTAGTTTCACCAAAGTTGGAATTTTCCGTACCCCTAACTTGTGAAAATCATAGTAACTTGGATACATACTGGAACGGTGTGTTTGAAGGCTCATATTGAATCTAACTCGACACCCTTGAACCCTATGTAATTTATATTTTGTTCCTGTTTTAAAATGATGATGAAAACTATTTGGGAGTGCGGCTCTGGACTGCAGTCCAGAGTAGCAACGCGTGTCGACAGCTAGATTAAAAGGTTTTAACAACTCTGTGTGAAAATGATATTATGCGGAACCCTATACCATTATGAAAATTATTCTATTATATAACTATTGGAGGTGTTTTCATTTATTTTAACTGTCGTTTGCTATTTTAATTATATTTTAAATTATCGATACGTAGTGCAGTCCCAAGCAGGGATAGAACGTATACCCTTATCATAAACAATACATATCTTCCAGCACACAGTGGATATTGTCAATCCGTCTAGTGCATTGGAACTCTAATTAATAGACCTAAATACTATCCAACTGTAGTATCGCCTAAATATGATCCCAACAGGGTGAAAACAGTGTTACGAAACGGACCTTCAGTTCAGGAACTGAATTTCTATCAGCGAACACTTAAAAAAATGACCGTAATTCATAAATCCGAAACCGGATTGACTTGAAACTAATTTCATTGAATTTATAATTAAGTTTAATTTTTACCCCTTTTGTATCATTTTGCTTAATTCTGATCGTACGATTTAACATGATTTTTCTAAGTTCCTAAGACGCGTAATGACTTGTATTGCATATGATTTGTTTAGCAGCATAATTCACATATTTACCTGACTGCGATACCTTTAGCGATAGTGGGCGTCCATATTATTTCTCAGTGTAAAATGTATTATTGAATGTGAATGGTATCGGTTTAGTTATGTCGAGTACACCGGTGAAAAGTGAACGATTCGTAATAGTGAACAGCTCAGTGAATAGTGAATAAAGCGGTGTTATTGGTGCATACTTGTACACAACTGGCTCATACTTATAGATAGTGAAACTTGGGGAAAAAGGGGAAATCGAAGTGGAAAGGAACTTGTATTTAGCGAGATTAGCGATTTAGAGGATGATCATTCGAACAGCGACTCTTATATATATTAAGTTTGGACTTAGCGGTCCGGCTGACAGGGTTATGTCCCGGGCAACAGTGGGTCGTAGTCTCGGGTACGCACGAGACCCTCGTTAAACATGATCACTCTTTTCTGCAAACTCAATTTCAAAATTGACTTAGAGACCAGTAGGAACGCAGGTCATACATTGCATTGATTATTGACATATTGATTATGTCTCCACTGTTATTACTTTTATTTCTTGCCTCGTTATTGTTATCATAATATTGCTATTGCATCGCTCTGACGACTTGAGTATGCATGCTCAAAGCTTGGAGAGGACCTAGTTCAGGAGTCAGACCTACCATTCGAGCTCGCAGAGATCTAGACGGTCGCACCTTCAGTACTTTTACCACTTTCCATAAACCAACCTTGTATATGCACTTGGTTAGTAGTTTCCTTTTCTTTCGAACTATTGTAAGCTGTGAACAATGAAAGTTGATGTAATAAACCAGTGATGTGTTTTCTTTACTTCTGTGTTGTTTACTGATTACCATATAATACTAGAAGCCGAAGTGTGACTATGGCGGGATTGTTCCCTGACCATAGGAGCATGGCTGGCCTAGTCGCTTCCCGTATCTCGTATTTTGGGAAGAGGGGCATGATACGGTTTTGTTGGTATCAGAGCGCCAGGTTTTAGTATTAAGAGATAACATTAACTACGCTTTATTATATTATTTTCACTTCACTATCTTTCACTTTCATCCTTATATCTAATCATATCCGTTCATCTATTTTCCAGCGACATGACTTCCCCGAACGACCTCTCCTCGGATTCTAGTTCTCAGGATCGCACATAGAGGATCCTGAACGCACTAACGACCCTCGCGAAAGCCCAAGAGAGAAAGACGGACCTACTTATCGAGGGTTTCAGGGCAATTACTGCATTAGGAGAACCCTCCACTCTCATTGCCGCCCGTGAGGGCGCCACTGCACCAGCTACACCTGCCAGAGCTAGCACTATATCGGATTTCCGGAGGCTACACCTGTCATGCCCCGCTTCTCGGTGTACGAACAAGAGGATGTAGCGGCTCACGCGACGTATTTACTCAAAAGTAAACACGCTAAGCGTAAATAAGCAATATAATAAAGTACACAAGAAAAATGACAAGAGATATAAATGAACAGCAACTTTTATTTATTAAACATTTCTTTACAATACAACTGAAAATATAAATACAAGAATGGAAAGAAATGCCTAAACAATGGCATGAACTGAAAGAAAAGTGAGTACAAGTGAAGCCTAGTGGTCGTGCTGCTTAGTGGTCTGCTCCAATTGTTCCTGGCTGGTCTCGAACTCCTCAGAGTCGGCTCCTCCTGAAAACATTTCAAAGAAAGATTAGAAATATGAATGTCGTCAGCGAACAATCGCTCGGTAAGTCCTAAAGAGACAGAAATAGAATAGACAGACAAGAGGATATAACTGGTATAATGTTTGATTGTTATGCTAACGCAGTTGTTTGTATCTTGGTACAGAATATGCCAATGTATACGAGAAGAGTCCAACTTACACCGTAGACTATGGTCACCCGTAGTACAAGACTCCGTCGATAAAATCATGGAACAACGACAATGGATGTATAGTTACGTCTTTTAATGACCATCTCGTGCCACTTTTAACACATTCTGTGCCAGTCTACCCCTTTAAAACCCCGTAATGTCTTTTGTATTGATTGTATTGAAGTAAATTATAGATGTAAGGCTTGCCGAAACATGATATCAGTTATTCATGTAAACGGAAAGGATATAAATGGATAGTCATGTAAACAAGTCAATGAATATCCATGGTTCGGTCAAATCAAGTTATATTGATATAGACGGAAATTCTGGTATACATGGATTTATGTTTTATTGCAGTTATATTTGAATTATATTCAAGGATGGATTTATTTCAGATTAGACTGAGACTCTGTCTGAGTCAGACACTTAAACAGAATTGAAGTTCTGAATTAGTTTTGAAGTTATCGGTAACTGCTGCACATGGACAGCAGGATTTGTGTCTTTTTCCAAGATAATTACCGTATTGATAACACTATTTTTAGTTTGTCTACCTTAAATAGGCAAGCACCCAAATTCTCCGGCTCCCTGAGGCTCAAGAGAACTGGTCCCGTTTAAACCTATATTTACCAGGGTCCTTATTGTAATTTAATATAACTTGAGGGGTTTTTATGAAAAATAGTTTTGATATATTTTCAAAATACACCTCAAGTATTCAATTATCATCTTTAGAGTTTTCATAGATATAATTTTTAAGAGTGATGGGATAGTCTAGTGGATATAAACCTAATTTGAATAGTATATGGTATTTTCATATAATTTGACTTGTATTGATTCTTGATGGTATTTTCATGAACTTTGTGATTCTTTTCTTTTGATTAGAAAACATGGAATTATTAAATATAGTTAAAATAGGTATTTTGATAATATATATATATATATAATTATTAAAAATAGAATTTATTTATTAATAGAAATCACGTTTTCTTAAAAATTGTAATAAAAATTCCATCGAGATCGTATGCTCCGTGAGGAGGTCTACATCTCGCTCTACTAGTCCCGAGGACGCGCTATAACCCACACCATCCCGATTGGGTTCCCCAAAATGGGTTGTAGAGGCTTATTTGCAAGGAATTAATTAAAATAATTTAAAGAATACGTGTTTTGATAGTTTAAAGTATTTTAATGTAAAATTGTATTATGTCCCACAAAAATTATTACAAAAACCATCCTGCTATATCAAGATGAGTGTTGTGATGAGGTAGGTCATTACCTCATGAGTTTTCTAAAGGTAATATGAGAAAAATGATAATGTAATGTCGTATGTAAACTTGATGGTATTTTACCATAAAAATGAAATAAAAGTTACAATACTTATTATTTTGAATTGAAACTTGTTGTAGATGTTGTTTTATATTTGTTAAACAATATAAGAAGATATGGTTAATTTGTTGTTTAAGAAAAGTTGAGTTTTTAAAGAAATGAGAATTGGAAATCGGAATAACTCCGCTTCCGACGAGTTTTGAGAAGAGATTGTTTTAGATTAGAAATGTAGGAGGGGAGAAGGGACTTAGAGTTTGAGAATAGAGGGGGGAGGTATAGGAAGATTTTGAAGGCGTCGTGGAGTCGTGTCGTTCGTCGGATTTGTCCTGAAATGTCGCCGGAACTTTGACCTTGGCTAACTCCACTTGCACAACTTCTTGGACTTGGAAAATTTAGAGAGTTTTGGCAAAAGATTTCTGAATGAGGAGGGCTATAGTGTAGGGTGGTATTTATAGGAGAAATTAGAGTTTAGGGTATTGAAATGAGAATTTAAAATGCATTAAAATTTAGTTTTAAGACTCATTTTAATTCTTTGTTAATGTGCAGGAAAATCAAACATAACTAGAATAGTGGGGGAAGCTAAGGGGTGCTAGGGTGAAAAATTGGAGGCGTTAGGGATGGGTGGGACCGGCGGCGCCGGCCCCTACGAGGATCTCTTCGGCCATTGTTGGGGTGTGGGGCTCTGGATCTTTGACACGTGTCCTAGGCTGTATAAATACTATTTTGCACATGTTTGATTTCTGAGTATTTTCATTTTTACGTGTTTTGCACGTGTAAACTTTTGGGCTTCCAAAAAATTTAAAAGAAAAATCAGCAAAAATATTATGTGGCTGATGAGATTCGAACACAGGGGCTACGTCACAACAGTACAAAGCTTTACCAATGAGCTACACGTGCTTTCTTACCGTTCAAAAGCAATTTACATTTATAACTTGTGTTCAGGCTAAGGTATTCCTTTCTGTACTTTACAAAAAAAATTGTACAGAAGTTTATGGTTGTTATATTCTACCCTCCTTATAAAAATTTCATCCTCGAAATTTATAGAAGGAGATTGTAAAAGATTCAAGAAAAGTTTGATGACAGTGGTGGTGAAAGAATACTGGTAGTGCATGAAAAGTAACGAGATGAAGCAAGGGTTTGAAAAGATTGAAGGGAATTACCAGTGTTATCTTGACCTATATCTTCGGCTCCCACGGCCGCTAAAGTAAAAGCCTGACGCCGGAGTACATTCCTCCTAGCTAGAGGCACATTCCTCTATCCTTGTAACGTTTTGAAAATCGTTTCGGTGAAATTTCGAAAAAACGGTAAAATAAGGGGGTTTTCTGTAAAAAGTCAAAATGCAAGTATCTTTATTATAAAATTAAATATACATATTCTAGCTATGTAATTGCTAGTATTTGGTGTTTATTGAGCCACTGGTGAAATTTCAAATTTTCTGAAAATTTTTCCGAAATTAATTATTTTAATATTATTTTAAGCCGTCACTAATACATTTAATTAGGGAAAATTACAAATTGGAATGAATTGAAACAAATTTTGTGCATCATAAAACATTAAATAAAATTTTATCATGTGGTTTTTGAAATGAAATCGTTTGCCAAAATGGTTTAGAAAATATCGAAGAAAAAGGCTTTTTCGGTGAAATTAGTGTTAATGGGAATTGGGGTAATACATTTATCTTGTTCCCTAACCCACACACCCACACCTCACCCTCTCTTCCCCTCCCCATGTGGCCGGCCCCACCATGACAGCCCTCCCCCTCTCCCTCTCTCCAATCACTTCTTTTGTCAAAAGAAAAGAAAAGAAAAGAGTAGAAAATGATAGAATTAGAGTGGACTTTGACTAGAGTGGACTTTCCCCACCTCACTCTCTCTCCTCCCTCACCCAAACCCCCTCCATTTCTGGCCAAACCTGAACCCTTTCCAGCAGCAGCCCCCTCCCCCTTTTCTCCTCTCATTTCTCTTCAAAAAATGCTTCAAAATTGCCTCAAAATCCATCAAAAAAAATCCCAAAATCCAAATCCAACTCTTACCCATTTTAGCTTAGCCTAACAAGCATGGATTGTGGTGATAAGAGAGCATTTTGAGAGGCTAGATTTCATGATTGATCCATGATCATGAGGTATAAATTAAACCTTATTCATATATTGTTGTTTAATTGCTTCTATGTTAACAAATTTGATGTTTAATTGGGTTTTATTGCAACTTTAGGAAATTCAAGACTAGGGTTTGAATTTAATTAGGGTTTTTATCATTAGTTTATGATTGTAATGAGGAGATTAACATGTAATTGTATGCAAAATCTAGGTTGGTTGCTACTTGCTAATTTGTTAAATTAAAATGGTGATAATTTTGCTAAATTGCTAACTAGGTTTTAAAAAATTGTTTAAATATTGGGTTTAAAAATGTGATTAGGTTTTTCATGACTTCATTAACATTATAAAATATAGTTTAATACTTTAGTTCATGAAAATCTAAGCTAAATTGTCGTTTGTGCATTTTTGCTATAAAATTGTTAAAATTTGTGTATATTGTAAACTAGAATTTTGGAATTTATGGAAATTGATGAGAATAAATTATAGGAATGGTTTATATGACTTTGTTATGATATTTAGTGAATATTGTGGCCGCTAGATTCGTTTAAACATCAAGATGTTGTATTAAAACGGGTAATTTGTGCTTGCTAGATTTTCGGAAAAATGGCTTTTAAAGTGAATTTGGGGTTTTTGTGAATTTTAAGCTATTTTATATTATAATTAGTGCTCGTGATTGTACAAATGAGTGTGGTTGGGTTTTTCTCGATGGTTTGTCGTTTGTACGCCGACGTCGAGGGTTTTTGGGTTGATTTGTGAAAGCAACCATAGGTTTAGACCTATGTGGGTTTCGTGTGTCGTTTTGGTCATGAGTCGGATTATAATGCGATACGGTGCGTTATGATATGTAGGTACCCATGTGGACTTCGAGACGACAAGCAAGCGTGTGGCGACGTCGGCACCGGCGAGCGAGGACCAGATGAGTAGATTTATATCTACGGGGAGAAGTCGGGTGGATGGCGTATAGCACCCCCGCAGTTCATGGTGATGTATACGAATACGTATACACACATATATATTGTTTATATATTGTTTGAGTATATTGATGATAATATGGATATTTGGTGTTCTTGGATATTTAGTGTCGCGAAACCCTAGAGTAGTGGTCGCACCACACATGCACACACCAACCCATACTTGCATACTTTCTTCTTTCATTTGTGCTTATACGGGAATATATAGTTATGTGTTCACATGGGTATGGGACTATGTGTTCACATACGGATTTGAGGATGATACTTGGGTTTGAGATGAGTCGATGAGATTTGTATTGAGGTTGTGAATTCGGTGATATGGCAGGATTCGTATTTGAGATATGACATGACGTTGTAGCGGGTCCTTGACGTAGTGTTTCATACACGTCCATGCATAATTAGGCGGTATCAGTATTGTACTAGACGTAGATCAGTACCCCGATCATGATATTTGATAAAGAGGATACCAGATGAATATTATGATGAATGTGATATTGACCCGTACCCAGATTTGGGATGCCGTACGATGGATTTGTAGGGTTCCTAGGCACACTAATGAGGTCTCACAAGGCATCAACCATGCCAATTTCAAACTTTACAAGTGCCGAGAAACCCTAATACGGATCGTTAACTAGAATTTTAGGCGAAACATGCAACTAGTTAACAACTTAACTAAGTGAACGGAAATACAACCTTTGTAGATCCGGTCCTCCACCTCCATAGCTCCATGATGAAGTCTCCTTACTGTCCAAATCGAATCCCGGGCTCTAGCGTCGGCTTCATCGGAGAAATGGGCGGGCTTGGTCGTCGGCTTCGATGCCGAAGATGATCTACGTCGAGGCAACACTAGATCAAGCTCCAACTTCACCAAGACATGAAACTTTTGAAGAAAACACCCTATACTACTTGGCAAGTGGTAGAGAATGAAGAAATAGGAAGTGGGTTCACTTTAGAATTGGATTTCTCACTCTTTTTCTCAAGTTGCCATTGATGGAGGCAAGCTTTCTTCATGTTGAAGAAGGAGAAGAAGAAGAAGATAATATGATAAGTGTTATTTTTTAAAAGGAAAATAATATGAATACTTATCATATACTAACCATGGTTATGTGTAGAGAATAGACTATGGTTAGGTGGAATGGTTAGGGTTAAGCATGAGACAAAATGGTCACTTAGTCAAAGCTTCATGAAGCTTCAACAACAAACAAAGAAAGCCACCATTTTTCTTTTTATCTTTTCCATAATAAATAAATAAATAAATAGATATGAAAAACAAAACCCTAACCATTTAAATAACCATGGTTTAATCTTTACACAAACTCAAGTAAGCATGTATCATCAAACATGATACAATCAAGTGCACACAAAAATATATCACATATACAATGTGCACATCAAGTGAGAAAATCCATTTAAAGTGAATCAATACTAGTTAATGCAAAGTAATATATCAAATATATAATTATGCATTAAATCATTAAATCAACACTTGATTTAACGATCCCGTCATATCGCATGTGACCGACTAATATCCAATGTATCGGCTTATCGAATCAATCCTTGATTCGATAACTAGGTTATATCGCATACAACCATATCGATACATTCATCGCGAGAATAGAATACGGTATCACATACACGCATTATTCTCGGTCCCGCACATATCTCATATGCGCTCCTATTTCGTTTCGCTTGAGCCAGGAAACCTCTGTGTAGGACTCTAAAGACTCGTCAATACGCCGGCAGCAGGTGATGATCATATCAAACACCCACAAGCCGCAAGCGGTCTGCTAAACGTAACGGCCACCCGGGTATTGAGCGATCAGAAGATCGACGAGCAAGCCTGCTCACACTCCTGTGAATCCAACCAGTAACACTTACCGTATCGTCCGGTCTCGTCGTCTGATATGTCGCATATCTCGCCTAGGGGTGGTAAACGTCAGACCCCAATAGCTCGATAAGTCGTGTCGATATGAGGTCTATAACAGTTCAAGAAACTACAGGTAACACTTACCAGTAAATCTCAGCAACCCTGGCCAGGGATTTCCGGTTATAGCCAATCGAACACAGCGCAACATCAACCCCCTATACCGGGAGAGACGAATCCCCTCCTATCGCTCATTGCCTCCATGTGACTCGGGACTGTACCCAAAAACCACCGTTTTGCACGCCCTCTTGGACGTGGTAAGGTGGAAATCAAAGCACAGTAGGAACCACACAAGTCTCTATGACGATCTCGGGTCAACAGACTACTCTGTACCAGTGTCACCAGAGAACTGCCATCTGACGTAAGGTATAATACCATCTGGGAGTTCTCGGCGAGTCCGTCCAGTGTACCCAGTCTCCACTGAGCACCCGTATATCATCTCTGATGTCAAACACCAATGGATATGGGATCATCCATCGCCCATCTGTATGGGTCGAGAAGGTATACGCTAGTCTACTCTGGTATATCGATGCCCCGTCTCGATATACCCATGACTAGGGACTTTGAAGGATGTACTTATGGACTACCATGTCCCCACTAGTATGATCCGCATCATAGTCCAGGTAGTCAAGTACACATCCTAAGGGCTTTACCAACATGTATCAGAGAGATAATCAGCGTACACGTTAAGGTAAAGTGCAACCAGATAGTATACTATCATGTCGAGCAAGAAAGTCCTCCCTATATATGTCCCAGCATCCACTACAATATACATCCTATGTATAGTAATGGCCTCTAGGGCATACATATAACTAACAATCTCCCACTTGCACTAGGGCCATCTGATAGCAGTGGTTGCAGTATCTCATACTCAACCATCCCATAAAAGTCTCTATCTGGGAAAAGGCCTTTGTGAGTGGATCCGCCGTGTTGTCCTCTGAGTCTACTCTCCTAACCTCGATCACCCTGGAGATCAACTATCTCCATGATCAGGTGATGCTGCCTCAGAATATGTCTGGATCACTGATGGGACGGACGTACCTTGGCATAAGCCACAACTCCATTGTCACACAATGGGAGGAACTAAGTTCATCTCATGAACAAATATACATCCAGACTGCCTCTTTGGTAGCATCTTAAGTAGCGATGTATCGAGCCTTTATCGTCTAGTATGCCACGGTATCTAGCTTGGAACTCTTCCAACATACCGTCCCTTTACTGAGGGTAAAGACAATGCCTGTGACTGACTTTCAGTCGTCCTTATCACCCTGGAACCCTTCCAGTGATTCTCCCCAGGATCGGTTGATACCGTCTCACTACAACTAGTGAGAATCCTAACATCCAATTAGATCTATCTCATAGATCCAAAACCCAGGATTTAGGAGGTATCGCTTTGATCCTATATGGAGAATCCTTGTGATAAGCGGAGATTGACCGAGCGTAGCATAGGAAACTCCTTCCCTATCAAGAGCATGTCATCCACATACTCTACGAGGATCGTCACTATACTCCCTACTACCTTTTTGTTTATACAAGGTTCATCTACCATTTTGATGATGTCAAACTCTTTGACTAACACATCAAAACAGATGTTCCAACTCCGCGATACCTGCTTTATCCTATAAAGTATCTTGTACACGTTTCCGCTGCTCCCACTGTCTACGAAGCCCTCTGGCTGTGTACTTATAGACGTTCTCTTCTAAAACATCATTTAGAAAAGCAGTCATGGCACCCAACCGCCAGATATCGTAGCCGTGGCAAGTAGGATCTGGATGGACTTAAGCATAGCCACTTGAAAAGGTTTCATCATTATCCACGCCTGGTCGATGACGAAAAGCTTTAACAAGTCTAGCTTTGAAAGTCTCAACTTTTCCATCTACACCAAGTAATCTTCTCAAGATATACTTGCTCCTGATGGGGATTTAACCCTTCAGATATAGCAACCAAAGTCCATACTTTGTTGGTGTACATGGATTCCATCTCAGATCGCTAAGCATCCAGCCATTCTTACAGAGTCCCACTCCTGATGGCTAGTTTGAAACTAGTTGGGTCATCATCTCATGATGCAATCCTCGCTCCCACTGTCATAGAGTAACCGAAGTATCTCTCAGGCGGGTGAGGAACCTTACTAGATCGGCGGAGAGGTTGAGGTTCGTTGGTAACTATTGAATCCTTTGGTTCTATTAAATCATCAGCTGCAGTTTGTATAGCTGGAACATTTCCAGTTCTACATAACTGACCTTGCCTCGAGCTTGTCCGGATTTTGCTTTTAGACATAGCCCGGACAACCCCAAATCTTAACTAGCTTAAGACATGGGCTCTTCCCATACCATATCTCATATGGAGTGGTAGGCTGTGATCTGATTCAATCCCTATTCAATAGGTATGCATTTTCTCAAGAGCAAAACCCCCAAAAAGGAAACAGATAACTCAGTAGTACTCATCATGGAGCGCACCATATCGAATAGGGTGCAATTGCTCCGCCCCGATATACCATCGTGCTATGGTGTATACGGAGGAGTAATGCTGAGAGAGAATCTTATTCTCCTTTAGAATAGTCCAGGAATTCTATGCTCAAGTATTCTCCTCCCTGATCGCATCAAAGGACATAATACTTATACCCTCTTTGGTTCTCTACTTCTAACTTATATTCTGTGAATATCTCAAAAGGTTCGGACTTGTGTTTCAACAGGAACATATGTCTGAATCTTGAGAGATTATCAGAGAACGTAATGAAGTATAAAGAATCGGTCTTGGTATGTATAGACAGGGGACCTACATTCATCAACATGTATCATCCCAAGAGTTCACTAACTCTTTCTCTGTTTCCAATAAACAGAGCCGTGGTCATCTTATCTCTGTGACATGACTGGCAAGTTTCACAAGATGTAAATTCAAACTGATTTAAATATGCATCTAAATGTAACTTCAGTTAGTCGGGTCGCATTGATATGACCTAGTCTACAACACCTCAAGAAGGATCCATTCATTTCTGAACTCTTCCTCTTGTGTGTGTTCCGTATACTAAAGAACTGTAGTTTGATTTAGAACATCAATGCTTTTAGATAACGTGCCTGAACCGATCAACTTTTGATATAGGAAATGTTCAAAACATTATCCAACTATAGAAAATTTTATCATTTCTTTACTAATAAAGAGATTGATATGATTTTGTATATCAGGTTCGGTATCTAATAACATTCTTTCAGAATCAATGTTTTTGGAATACAGGGTGACAGTGACCAACAGACTTGGCTGCAACACTTGCCCCGTTTTCTGCCTCATGAAACTTATCACCCGTTCTCAGTTTTTCTACCTTTTTGTAGCCCTATGTAACAGATTACATATCTGGGATCCTGATCCGGTATCATATACCCAGGATGCGGAGGATACTGAGAAACAGTTCTTTGTAATGAACACACCCGAAGATGATGCATCAGCATGCACTCTCTTCGTTTGGGCGGCACGGGAATTCTGGTAATCCCCAATTTCCTGCTCTGTCTTATAACAATTATAAGTTGGAGCGGGACCAACGTTCCCCAGCTCAGTATAATAAGCGGGTTCGGTCAATACATCCATATTATTATCTTGATTAAGGCGTGATATGGTCGCTACCTGGAGAGAGAGAGAAGAAAACACTCAGCGTGCGCTCTTGCAAGAATAGATTGCTTATTATTTTATCTAATCAGGATGGCTCCCACTGTTTTTGTCAAATCTTCCTTCAAACCCTAAAAGGAAAGACTAGCCGGGATTAATTACACGCTACAAGTTCGCCAATCTTTCAGCCAGGCCGGTGTCGGTACTTTGAGGGAGGTCCCCCGTGCTTTCGCACAAACCTAATTAATGTAAACCTCGTTTTCCCAGAGGTGTAACCTCGTTAACACCTTTCTAGACACCTACTTGATCGGCTAATTGTAATGTATAAAACTCTCCCAGGAGTAACTCTTACTCGCAGTGGGTATCGGGATCCAACTATCTCATAGAAGGTATGCAATCTCATTGCAAATTTCAACACTTGAAATTCCCGATAATATTTTGCCCCAAACGATCTATGACCTTGACAAGGTCAACAAACCATAGACCGTAAGTCAAGTTCAACCCGTCATTTCTTAATTGAATCAAACCCACCCGCACGACCCTTGACAAGGTCAACAAGGTCGTACGACTACCCTAACCCAATCTGCATCATATGCATAAGCAGATAAATACTGGTTAGCTACCGCACACTGCGCCTTGACAAGGTCAACAAACGCAGCACGAATACTAAACATGACTTATCTGAAATGACGGAGGGCTACGACAGGTTTTTCTGAAAACCTATTGCGTAATGAACTTGATATCGTTGTAGAATCAAATGATTTTAAAATGGAGTGTTTTTTAGGCTTTTTTAGTTTTGCTAAAAGGGTCACTCCCGGTGAAGGGATCGTCAGCCCTTTCCTCATCGAATAAGGTGCGGAATATATCATATATATCACTGTGCAAAGCAAAACACTTAAAAGCAATCAGAAGACAAACCGAGTGTGTAGCATCTGCCAGTTATTGCTAAAGGAGTCACTCCCGGTGAAGGGATCTCGGTCCTTTCCTCATTGAATAAGGTGCAGGATATATCATATATACCACTTTGCAAAGCAAGAACTGTAGCTACCTGTTTTATTTTTGAAATTCAATTCTACAATATCTTTAGGTTTCTTTTATGTTCATTAATCATATTAATGAAGTCCCATCATTTAAATCACCTAAACATCACAGATAAATACGACGTACACTTATGCCATCCGCATTCGCCTCGATGTCCCCTCGTGCACCGTTAGGTTAGGTGACTAACGGCAGAGTGGGGCAGGGCTAGCGCGGGTGTAAAACATAAGTAACGCCTATATAATATATCATATATACTATATACAGTATCTATCAAAGAACATCACATGATCACATCACAGATATCACAGCAGAAGAATCATATGAAATATTGGATATACTAGGACGTCCGTGTTTTCAATACGAGCCAGTATAAAACACGGATTCCACGGTCGCGATGAATAGCCAAACCCACACCCCTAGACCCCTACGAGAGCGGCAAGCAACCCTACCAATTTTAGAGTTAGGAGACCCGGACTCGACTCCTCGAGTTGGTCTCCCACTGGACTCCAGAACCCGGTTACTTGTGCCCTCCTCCTTGGGTCTATCCTAGTGCGGAAAAGTAAATAATATACAAAAGGTGACATCTTCCGCAACCTGGAAGTGCCCCAATAAAAGAATATTACATACAAGTTTTTACATGAATGAAAATGAAAAACACTCATCTCACATAAAAACCCCCCGGCTATTCAAACACGACGATCCAATATAACATATCCAGCAACACATAGCATCACATGTCATCAACGTAAGTAAATATGCGCATTCCAATTGTCGTTGAAATATAGCAACGAAACCGGCGATATCACATATTACACTTACGGTCACAGAAAAGAAAGTGTAAAACTACAACAGTTGGAATCCGCAACCTTCATAGACATCGCATGCCTAATCAAATGAATTCCTTAGACATCGCATGCCTAACAATTATAAACCCCGCATTTTAGTCTCATTATCGAAAACACTTTTCAATATCAAGTCGGGCAATTCAACAAGATTCCCGACAATTTTGATCGAATGCTCGTCGCTAACTTCAGTAGACGGCCGCACCCCCGACGCCGTCGACGAAGTGCACCAAGGTGGAACACCGCTACCGTGAGCACCCGAACGGATGCTTTCGGCGACGGGGTTCTCCTACAGTCACTTGGTCGGGGCTATGGAGTGAGGCTGTCTATTAAGTTTACCCGGCGAGTATCCGCGTACGCTACGTGATTGCGATGGACTTTTGATCGCATCAAAATTCCGTGGCAACCGATCAAGTGTGACTAAAGTGCTATGTTTATAACATTCATTCAGTTATCTCATAACTACTTGTGAATTCCAATTATTGTATCCCATTCCAGATAAATAGAAAATGTTAAACTTTCCGATCGAACATTCAAACACCCAAGTTTTCCCGAAACAGATCAACACATGAAACAAGTTTAAAAACATCCAGTTCATGCCTCAGTACCAACGGTCCAGCCGTAGAAGGGTCAAGCCAACGCCTCACATGTGGCACGCCGTACTGCCCCAAACCCGAAGGTTCAAAGGGCAGTTCAAGACGGTCACATAATCGAGTTAAGGTTTGTTGTCTTCTAGAGGGTCCATCGAGTTACTTGCACTACTTAGAACGTCTTTAAACCATGGAAAAATCCAACACTTGGAAATTTCCCAACAGGGAAAAAATTGGGTATTTATATCCGGTCAAACTTTTTAACATATTCTAAATATCCGGAAAAACACACACGAAGTTAAACTTCCCGATTGAAACGTCGAATTCCCAAAACAACCGCAGAAAACTCAACTGTATAGTACAGATTAAAAAATCCCAGAATACTCAGCACCTCAAGAAATGAATTACTGTGCAAAATTGGAAGGCTGACGTTATTATTTGGCCGCGGAACAGCCGCAGAAGCCAGGCTTCTGCCGCGGTTCCGCCGCGCTTTAGCAGTAACTTTTAATCATTTTTGCACCGTAATTCATAGAATTTCCTGTTGAATTTTTTAAGAATTTTTAATCTGGAAAAAACCCAGTTTTATAAAATAGTCCAGAGAGCATTTTGGAATTTGGGGTTTCGGTTCGATCGGACTTCAAACTCCGTCTACGCATCGCCTAAGGCTCTAGCTAGGCTCCAATCCGTATTAGGGTTTTTCGGCACTTGTAAAGTTTAAAATTGGCATGGTTGATGCCTTGTGAGACCTCATCAGTGTGCCTAGGAACCCTACAGTGGTATCAGAGCCTAGCTAGAGCCTTAGGCGATGCGTAGACGGAGTTTGAAGTCCGATCGAACCGAAACCCCAAATTCCAAAATGCTCTCTGGACTTTTTTATAAAACTGGGTTTTTTCCAGATTAAAAATTCTTAAAAAATTCAGCAGGAAATTCTATGAATTACGGTGCAAAAATGATTAAAAGTTACTGCTAAAGCGCGGCGGAACCGCGGCAGAAGCCTGGCTTCTGCGGTGGTTCCGCGGCCAAATAATGACGTCAGCCTTCCAATTTTGCACAGTAATTCATTTCTTGAGGTGCTGAGTTTTCTGGGATTTTTTAATCTGTACTATACAGTTGAGTTTTCTGGGGTTGTTTTGGGAATTCGACGTTTCGATCGGGAAGTTTAACTTCGTGTGTGTTTTTCTGGATATTTAGAATATGTTAAAAAGTTTGACCGGATATAAATACCCAATTTTTCGCTGTTGGGAAATTTCCAAGTGTTGGATTTTTCCATGGTTTAAAAACATCCAGTTCATGCCTCAGTACCAACGGTCCAGCCGTAGAAGGGTCAAGCCAACGCCTCACATGTGGCACGCCGTACTGTCCCAAACCCGAAGGTTCAAAGGGCAGTTCAAGATGGTCACATAATCGAGTTAAGGTTTGTTGTCTTCTAGAGGGTCCATCGAGTTTAACTAGAATTTTAGGCGAAACATGCAACTAGTTAACAACTTAACTAAGTGAACGGAAATACAACCTTTGTAGATCCGGTCCTCCACCTCCATAGCTCCATGATGAAGTCTCCTTGCTGTCCAAATCGAATCCCGGGCTCTAGCGTCGGCTTCATCGGAGAAATGGGCGGGCTTGGTCGTCGGCTTTGATGCCGAAGATGATCTACGTCGAGGCAACACTAGATCAAGCTCCAACTTCACCAAGCCATGAAACTTGTGAAGAAAACACCCTATACTACTTGGCAAGTGGTAGAGGATGAAGAAATAGGAAGTAGGTTCACTTTAGAATTGGATTTCTCACTCTTTTTCTCAAGTTGCCATTGATGGAGGCAAGCTTTCTTCATGTTGAAGAAGGAGAAGAAGAAGATAATATGATAAGTGTTATTTTTTAAAAGGAAAATAATATGAATACTTATCATATACTAACCATGGTTATGTGTAGAGAATAGACTATGGTTAGGTGGAATGGTTAGGGTTAAGCATGAGACAAAATGGTCACTTAGTCAAAGCTTCATGAAGCTTCAACAACAAACAAAGAAAGCCACCATTTTTCTCTTTATCTTTTCCATAATAAATAAATAAATAAATAGATATGAAAAACAAAACCCTAACCATTTAAATAACCATGGTTTAATCTTTACACAAACTCAAGTAAGCATGTATCATCAAACATGATACAATCAGTGCACACAAAAATATATCACATATACAATGTGCACATCAAGTGAGAAAATCCATTTAAAGTGAACCAATACTAGTTAATGCAAAGTAATATATCAAATATATAATTATGCATTAAATCATTAAATCGATACTTGATTTAACAATCCGGTCATATCGCATGTGACCGACTAATATCCAATGTATCGGCTTATCGAATCAATCCTTGATTCGATAACTAGGTTATATCGCATACAACCATATTGATACATTCATCGCGAGAATAGAATACGGTATCACATACACGCATTATTCTCGGTCCCGCACATATCTCATATGCGCTCCTATTTCGTTTCGCTTGAGCCAGGAAACCTCTGTGTAGGACTCTAAAGACTCGTCAATACGCCGGCAGCAGGTGATGATCATATCAAACACCCACAAGCCGCAAGCGGTCTGCTAAACGTAACGGCCACCCGGGTATTGAGCGATCAGAAGATCGACGAGCAAGCCCACTCACACTCCTGTGAATCCAACCAGTAACACTTACCGTACAGTCCGGTCTCGTCGTCTGATATGTCGCATATCTCGCCTAGGGGTGGTAAACGTCAGACCCCAATAGCTCGATAAGTCGTGTCGATATGAGGTCTATAACAGTTCGAGAAACTATAGGTAACACTTACCAGTAAATCTCAGCAACCCTGGCCAGGGATTTCCGGTTATAGCCAATCGAACACAGCGCAACATCAACCCCCTATACCGGGAGAGACGAATCCCCTCCTATCGCTCATTGCCTCCATGTGACTCGGGACTGTACCCAAAAACCACCGTTTTGCACGCCCTCTTGGACGTGGTAAGGTGGAAATCAAAGCACAGTGGGAACCACACAAGACTCTATGACGATCTCGGGTCAACAGACTACTCTGTACCAGTGTCACCAGAGAACTGCCATCTGACGTAAGGTATAATACCATCAGGATTTACGTACGAGCTATATATTGATGATTGATCCGCACTCTTGACTTGGGATGTCTGATTATAGATATGGTATCGGATATGATATTATTGAGGCGGGATCACCGACTATACATATACAGGTATGTATTTGTATCGACTCAGATGATAGGCGGTTTCCTTACCTGTAGTTCAGCTTGTTAGTTCAGCCGTATAGTTTAGTGTAGTTGTTAGATTTGATTAGATTCCTACCTATTTCAAAACTAGCGGATCGTGGGTATTTTAAAAGACAGGTCAAGGGATCTACGGATATTTCAAAAGACGTATCCTTTCTTAAAACTACCGTAGCCCTATTTTCAAAACCCCACGATTCGTGTTATTTCAAATGGCACCATTTGTTTAGTATTTAGCTCCCGCTCATTATTGTTGTTCGCTCCGCATCGCATGCTTATATTATGATTCATATCCTATTATTAATATTATGCTGTTAGGACACCAGCACCATTACCGATGACGCGTATGTACCACGTACACTTACTTGCCGGCTCACACACATCTTCATCGGTAATTGCCATGTCACGAACACTTTAGAAAATACTATTTCATTTGACATAAGTTGTTAGCTAATAGTTTAGACATGATATTAGTGTACTTGCCTTATATGCTAGTTAGACATTGTAGTTATTGCCTACTACTTCATGCATGTTATTATTCACTGTTGTGTCGCATTCATGGATTATCATGCCTATATTCACTGTTTACATGCTATTGATGACTTGGATTCGGATTTCATGAGATTTCTTGGATTTGGAGGAAAACCGCAAAAACATAAATAAACCTTTTCTCTCTTTTAAAATAAAAAGTGCGGTTTTCCCATGATGTATGAGTCGTCCACCATGAGTTTGCTGATGGATTTCGAGATCCGATTCGAGGAGTGGAGGAACCGTTTCGGGTACATGGTGGGCCCGGGGCGGTACCCCGGGGCAAGAGGATCGTGTTGTTGACGTTGAGCCTGGCAGGGGAGCACTACCGACCGGTGATATTACCCGACGCGTCGGATATCCGGAGGATACCGTCGTGGTCTTGAGATGGATGGTAGGGGCCGGTCTGGACTGACGGCGCCCTAGATATTGTGATTGAGACATTGAGATTTCGAGATATTGAGGTACAGAGACTGTGATACAGAGATATCGAGATATTGGGATTACGTTTTGTGCCGATGCTAGGCACTGTTTTATGCTGATTTCATTATGATACCTCATTTTAAAAATACAGAAATCTCACTAATTTATGAAAGCAGTTTTCTTCAGAACATGCATTCTGTTTCATGCATTCATACATCATCCATATGATATATTGCTACCTGAGGCACTGACACGGGCCCTTGAGATTACACTCGGTTAGATATTACCCTAGCCATTATTATAGGCTGCATGTTATACATATATTTGAGGATATATTATGATCATTGACCTAGGTTGCGTTATTTATGCGATTTCTGTTCGTAGATGTTTTTCTACTCACGAGTTGGCAACTCACCCCCGTTGTGCCACAGTTTCTTGCAGGTTTTGCCGTACAGGTTTCATTACGGCTTTGCTGGCACTGCTTCCCGTTTCCGGGTGACTTGCTAGTAGGTGGGTTTACTTGTATCGTACCCCCATTATATATCTTGTATATCATTATTCTGTTGTATCTAGAAGTTCCATCAACCAAACATGTATTTATTTGAGATAGAGACCAGTGATGTTATTCTTTCGACCTTAGAGTCGCGCGTTGTATTTCTGTGGACTTCTTGTTGTTTTGCGTTTCCTTTTGAGTTTTGATCCTCGCCCTTGGCGTTGTATATGATATTGCTTGTGTGGTTGTGACCGTCTATTGACGAAGAGCTAGCTCCCGCTTGGGGATGCCTTTTTATTGATTTCGTATACTATTCATGTTGTATCCCGTTTGGGGGCCAGTATTTACAAAGGAGACTCTGCCGAAATTTTCGGAAAATATTTGATGTTTTTTTAAAAAAACCCGCATAATTCGGCTTATGCTATTAAAACTACTTGATTTAAATTGGTTTTCCTTCACTCTACTACTTTTCTTGGTTTGGATTTCTGGGTTTTTCGGCTTACGTAGATTACGTACGCCACGAGACGTTCGTAGTTTAAGTGCCGGTCATATTCCGTACTTTCAGGACGTGACAATCCTTCGGTCATGTTTCTCTGCCCTCGAGGAATGTTCCTCATTTCCCGATGGAATTGGCGAGGAGACTGTGTAAGAGGTCCACGTGGAGGTGGAGCTGGGAAAGCAAGACGAGGTGCAGGAGCCTGGATAGTTAGCTGCTGTGAATAAGTGATGTGATTTGGAACTGGGTTGGGTCTATAAGGACATGTTCCAATTCCATAAGTGGATGTGCCACAAACTAAGCACAGGCCTTTTGTGCGCCTACAGTCCTTCCACAGGTGTCCATCTCTCTTGCAGTAGAAGCAAAAATCTGGACTTGGCCGGTTATTTGTTACTTCCGGTCTCCCGAATTCAAAAGTTGGTATTAAAGAGGCTCCTCCTGCCATCTGGGTGGCAGGGTGCTTCACATTGGAAGATTGAGGTCTGCCCTTCTTCTTCACTACTGCCTCATATTGACGGGCAGCTTTAAGAGCTAGGTCGTGGATTGGGAAATTCCCTGTAGCTAAAACAGCTTGGATTTCCCGGTCCAACCCTTGCTGAAATCGTCTGGCCCTGATTTCAGCAGTCGGAATAAGGTGTGCCGCGAACCTGCTCAACATGGTGAAATCGCCATCATACTCATCCACTGATTTGCTCCACATAGAGCCTTGTTGTAAGTGAATGAATTGCTGCTCCATGTTGAATCGGGCAGCCTCCGGAAAATACTTCGCGTCGAACATGTCGCGAAAAGTCTTCTATTCGATCAGTTGGGCAAGACGGCTTTCTTCCGCCTTCCACCATACTCGGGCGTTATCGGTAAGTTGCAGCTTCACAACTTTCATTCAAGCAATGTCTGGCACTTGTGTTGCTGCCAAATCGTCTTCAATTGATTGAGCCCATTCATCAGCTTCCAAAGGGCTCTCTTTCCCAGAAAATTGCTTCGGATGAAGTGCCCGGAATTGCTTTACTTTAGGTGCTTCCACTTCTGGACGGTTCATTAGTATGGCAGTCTGCTGCTGCTGTCTTTCCAGGAGGCTCTTAATTGCCTCGAGCAGTACCGTCTACTCGTTGATCGGAGCTACAATCGTAGGCGTAAGTGGAAGAGGTGGTGGTGGTGTGTTGTTGACGTTTATACCCGTGTTGTTGGAAGAATCCATAACCTTGAAAGAAAAATAGGGTTAGGATAGATTCAAAGATTATGAAATATAAAAAATGTTTAGTTGTTGAGTCTTGTAATTCTTATATTATATTGCTTAGGTTTCCATGCAGAACTGACTTGCATGGTTGGGTTCCATGCAGCACTGATCTATATGGGCAGCCAAAAAAACCTGTCATGCCCCGCTTCCCGGTGTACGGACAAGGGGACGTGGAAGGTCACGCGACGTATTTACTCAGAAGTAAACACGCTAAGCGTAAATAAGCAATATAATAAAGTACATAAGAAAAATGACAAGAGATGTAAATGAACAACAATTTTTATTTATTAAACATTTCTTTACAATACAACTGAAAATATAAATACAAGAAAGGAAAGCAATGCCTAAACAATGGTATGAACTGAAAGAACAGTGAGTACAGGTGAAGCCTAGTCGTCGTGCTGCTCAGTGGTCTGCTCCAATTGCTCCTGGCTGGTCTCGAACTCCTCAGAGTCGGGTCCTCCTGACAACATTCCAAAGAAAGAAGAGAAATAGGAATGTCGTAAGCGAACAATCGCTCGGTAAGTCCTAAAGAGATAGAAATATAATAGACAGATAAGAGGATGTAACTGGTATAATGTTTGATTGTTATGCTAATGCAGTTGTTTGTAGCTTATTACAGAATATGCTAGTATATACGAAAGGAGTCCAACTTACACCATGGACTATGATAACCCGTAGTATAAGGATCCGTCGATAAAACCACAGAACAACGAAAATGGAATCTTTTAATAATCATCTCGTGCCCCTTTTAACACATTCCGTGCCAGTCTCCCCCTTTAAAACCCCGAAATGTCTTTTGTATTGATTGTATTGAAGTAAATTATAGATGTAAGACTTGCCGAAACCATGATATCAGTAATGCATGTAAACAGAAAGGATATAAATGGATAGTCATGTAAACAAGTCAATGAATATCCATGGTTCGGTCAAATCAAGTTATATTGATATAGACGGAAATTCTGGTATACATGGATTCATGTTGTATTGCAGTTATATTTGAATTATATTCGAATTATATTTAAGGATGGATTGATTTCAGATTAGACTGAGACTCTGTCTGAGTTAGACACTTAAACAGAATTGAGGTCCTGAATTAATTTTGGAGTTATCGGTAACTGCTGCACATGGACGGCAGGATTTGTGTCTTTTTCCAAGACATTTACCGTGTTGATAACACCGTTTATAGTTTGTCTACCATAAATAGGTAAGCACCTAAATTCTCCGGCTCCCTGAGGCTCAAGAGAACCGGTCCCGCTTAAACCTATATTTACTAGGGTCCTTATTGTAATTTAATATAACTTGAGAGGGTTTTATGAAAAATAATTTTGCTATATTTTCAAAATACACCTCAAGTATTCAATTATCGTCTTTAGGGTTTTCATAGATGTAATTTTTTAAGAGTGATGAGATAGTTTAGTGGATATAAACCTAATTTGAATAGTATATGGTATTTTCATGTAATTTGACTTGTATTGATTCTTGATGGTATTTTCATGAATTTTGTAATTTTTTTTCTTTTGATTAGAAAATATGGAATTATTAAATATATTTAAAATAGGTATTTTGATAATATATATATAATTATTAAAAATAGAATTTATTTATTAATAGAAATCACGTTTTCTTAAAAATTGTAATAAAAATTCCATTGAGATCGTATGCTCAGTGAGGAGGTCGACATCTCGCTCTAATAGTCCCGAGGATGTGCGATAACCCACACCATCCCGATCGGATTCCCCAAAATGGGTTGTAGAGACTTATTTGTAAGGAATTAATTAAAACCCTTTAAAGAATACGGGTTTTGATAGTTTAAAGTATTTTAATGTAAAATTGTATTATGTCCCACAAAAATTGTTATAAAAGCCATTGTGTTATGTCAAGATGAGTGTTGTGATGAGATAGGTCATTATCTCGTGAGTTTTCTAAAGGTAATTGTTCCCGCCAAAATTTTGGCTCAAAACCCGCTCCTTATAAAATAATAACAATAAAAATAATAAATAATAATAATAATAATAATAATAATAATAATAAAAATAAATGAGAAAATCTCCCTTTCAGAGCAAAGCTCTGTTCAAATTCCAAGGTGAGAAACGAAGCAACGCTTCTGTTTCCCCCAATCAGAGCAAAGCTCTGTTTAAAATTCAAACTTTAATAAAGGAAGCAACACTTCAGCTGACCTGCGCTCTGCGTTGCGCGACACGTGGAAGCGCAGTTGCGCTGCGCGACACGTGGCAGCGCAGTTGCGCTGCTTGACACGTGTCAAGCGTAGGTGCGCTTGCGCCAAACATAATTAAAATTCTGAAAGATCTTTCTGATCTTATTAAAACAATAAGATTCTCTTCTGTAAAACAGGAGCCCTTGGATCAAAAATCCAATGGTAGGGAAAAATCCCTAAATCACTCAGAGAAAGATCTTTCTAACTGATTTAACAAATCAAATGGCACTATATAAAGGCCCCTAGACTTCAAGTCTAAAAAACACACAGAAACAAAAAAAAACAGAGAGAGAAACACAGAGAAATATTCAGAAATCCTCTAGAAAACTTTGAGAAGAAACTCAGAGAAATAAAAAAAAAGTGGTAAAAACCTTTAAGAAAAAAGAAGAGTTTCTTCTAAAAAAATTATTGATCTAAGAACAAGATCAAAGATCTTCAATAAAAAAATATATAATAATAATAAAGGCATTGCCTTTTGATGAACCACTGGTTCTGGAATCTTAAAAGATTCTTTTCTTGAATCCAAAATTGGATCAAGGTATTAAAACAGTGCCTTGCACTTGTAAATCTGCACTGTTGCGCTCTTGGGTTGGCGCAAGCCACCAGAGAGCGCCACGTGTCAGCTTTAGAACAACTTGCGCTATACGCTTTTAAAATAGAGCAATGCTCTCTTAAATTGGCGCAACTCACCAGAGCGCGCCACATGTCAGCAGCGCAACAGCGCAGCGCACTGCGCTAACTGCGCTTGCGCTCACCAGAGTGTGACACGTGTCATCTCCACATGCGTTTGCGCTCATTAATTGGCGCAAAGCGCCTGACAAGCCACGTGGCACACTGTCAGGAGATTTAATGCTCTGCATTATTTAAAAGAGAGACAGAGCCCAATTAAAAAGGCCTAATAGGCCTGATAAAATGCCATGCATTATTTTAAAGAGGGCAGAGCCCAAACAAGGGTTTGTCAGACCAAAACAGATGCTGTGCATCAATTTAAAAAGGGGCAGAGCCCAAATAAAGGCCAAATAGGCCGAATAAAAATGCACTGCATTATTAAACAAAGGGCAGAGCCCAAGCCAAGGCCTAACAGGCCGACCACAAATAAAAATGTTGAACATTCTCAACTGGACTTAGCCCAATTCTGGCCGTAAGTCCTCAAATTAAATTGACTGAGCACGACTGCTCTCTTAAATCAATTTACATCCAGTTCAAGGGTACATCTCTGAACTCCTCTGATATTTGTCGTTGTAATCCTTCAACGTCGTCAGAGAGGTGACGGGTCCCGACAACCATACATCGACATGGACTTAAGCGTCCTTAAACTCCCGGACTTAAGCGTCCTTAAACGAGCTCATGGACTTAAGCGTCCTTAAGCTCCCGGACTCAAGCGTCCTTAAACTCCCGGATTTAAGCGTCCTTAAACCAACTTATGGACTTAAGCGTCCTTAAACTCCCGGACTTAAGCGTCCTTAAACCAGCTCATGGACTTAAGCGTCCTTAAACTCCCGGACTCAAGCGTCCTTAAACTCCCGGACTTAAGCGTCCTTAAACTAACTCATGGACTTAAGCATCCTTAAACTCCCGGATTTAAGCGTCCTTAAACCAGCTCATGGACTTAAGCGTCCTTAAACTCCTGGACTCAAGCGTCCTTAAACAAATGGACCTCCATGTCCCTAAACTGGAACATGGACCACTATGTCCCTAAACTGGAACAATGGAGCCCCCAAATGCTCTTTTGTCGGGTCTAAACGATTCCGTTTAAGTTGATCTTAGCCTCAAATATGGCTAACGTATCCTTAAACCTTCAAACAGACTTTAGTCCCAAATCGGACTATAGATCCCCCAATCAACTTTGGTCCCAGGGTACATCTCTGAACTCCTCTGACACCTGTCGTTGTAATCCTTCAGCGTCGTCAGAGAGGTGATGGGTCCCGACGGCCATACATTAAATGGACCACTATGTCCTTAAACTAGAACAATAGAGCCCCCAAACGCTCTTTTGTCGGATCCAAACGATCCCGTTAAGTTGATCTTAGTCTCAAATTGGACTAACGTATCCTTAATAAACGTTTAAGTTGATCTTAGCCTCAAATATGGCTAACGTATCCTTAAACCAAAACCCAAACCCAAATCTAGGAAAATACGGATTTGGACTAATCCACGTCCTACGGGCGACGACATAACTTAGTCTCCGTATACAATCCACAGGCAACCACAAACAAAACAAACACCCACGACACGAAGTGAAATTCTGGAGAAGGAGAAAGTTGTTACCGCGATGCGGTAGCGTAATTAACTGCAGGGGCTTGCGCCTGCAGGGAAGAGCGTCCCCACAATCAAAACCCCCTCAAGCGAGGGGGAATCTAACGAATTCTGCTACATCGGCCGCATCCGCCCAAACCTCCGATATACGGTGCCATAAATCAACTTGGCATTTTCGGAGAGGTGGACGGATAAAACCAAATAGCATCTTTCCCGAATCTCAGGCAAGACGAGCCTACGCGGTCGCGTCTCTGTGTTCGGAGTGGAACAGATTCTGGCACGCCCGGTGAGACCTTTTCCTCTTTCCACTCCACACTTCGTGTGTCGTGTTCGCGAACGAATCGCGGTTTGATATGGTTGCATGTGGATTTGAGATACTTAGATTTGGTGCCTTGCTCCGTGCAGAAGACAGAAGATCAATGGCTTCAAACTGCACTGACTGCAACTGCAACTCTCGCTCCATCCCCTCCGGAGGAGTGACTTACGGGCCCCAAGCGGCCTCCATCTTCGCTATGCCGGTGGAACAGGTCACTCAAGCCACCACTGGGCTATTCTTCGGGACCATGATCCCACCAATAAGCTTCAACATTCAGATGCCCTCACAGGAAGCTATGAAGAAGTCGGTCTTTGATCGGCTTACTACTACCACGGCCCCTCTCAACGGGTCGTCCAGCTCCAACTCCCCGGTCTTCGCCAGACTGAGCCTGAACTCCGATGAGCCTGCCAAGAAGCCCATGATATCTGAAGTGGCCATCCCAAAGAAGATAGCCATCTCTGCTCCTGAAGTCGTCAAGGCGGCTTCTCCTGCCAAAGAGTCGGTCTTTACAAGACTAACTATTCCGGCTCCCGTTCTTGCTCGAAGGTCTGTCTTTGACAGATTGGATACTGCTACTCAAAAGACGTCAGTCTTCAAGAGGCTGGCACCAGTGGCGCCTCATCTGGATAGGGGGCAAGACAAAGCCATCCCCATCGCCGAACCAACCCCAATAGCTCGACACGCTCGACGTCGCCACTGGCGCCGAGTGAGGAGAGCTGGGGGAAAGTCCCTTTCTGGACTTACTCCGCCAGCTCCAATGGTGGAAGTTGATGCCGTTGTTCTAACTGGGAACAGCTTCGAACCGCTTAGGAGGGTTCGCAAGAACGCTCCGACTGCCGTGCTGAAAAGATCCCCCCACCTATGGAGAAATCCCCAAAGGCGAAGCTGGAGCAGCCCCCTCAAAGGCTGTCCTCTAAAATTTACAAGGTCTGGCGACAGGTCCAGGAGTCAGTGATTGATCAAGACTATCTCCGTCGACAGAAAAAGATGAAGGTTCGACAGGAGAAGGATTACCCCGTTAAGCCACAAAAAGCAACAGCTACCTGGGTGCCCACTACAACGGCCCCCTCAACTTCGACCACTCAAAAAAGAAGAAGGTCGGGGAAAATCCCTGTGTCTTTGGCAAATCGCAAAGACACTAAAGCTAAACGCCCCAAGTCTGGGGGCATGGTGGTGCACACCGTTTATATGGCTTCCGGAAAGGAGGATAGCCGCGCTTCGACGGGTCACCGACCGCTCACCCGATCCGTGACAAAAGCCCAGGAGCAACAACAAAAGCTTCAGGAAATGATGACTGCAATGGCCGCACTTACCGGGCCAAAAGAAAGCTCGGAGGCATCCTCGGATCAACGCTGGGAGCAAGAAACTGACGCTGACTTCCTACGCAGAGTCCTCGAAAAGAAGGACAGAGAAGCAACAGAACAAGCAGCTAATATAAAACAAATGGCGCTTCTTTTCCAAGATATGGTAGAAATGATGTTACAACAGGATCCTCCAGCTGAAGACCCTCCGACCATTACTGAAGACGATAGAGGGGAGACATCCAATCCTCCTCCGGCTCTTTCAGCAGCCAAGGAGGAAACCATTTCTAAGGCCGCACTGGATGACTATATAGCTCAGCAAATACGAGCTCATCAGGCGAGTGAAGCGGCTGGGCAAATTGTTAGAACCGGATGACCCTATCCCGGCTGGTACGACCAAATCAGTTACCCGCCGGGATATACGATCCCTAGATTCCACGTGTACAAGGGTACAGGGAATCCACACCAGCATGTCGCTCAATTCAGGGCCTTATGCGGCAACACTGGAGGCGACGACAAACTGCTGCTTCGCCAATTCGTCGGCAACTTAGCAGAAACAGCCTTTGAATGGTATTCGGAGCTACCTAACGACTCTGTCAAAACATTTGCGGAGATGGAGCTACTGTTTACACAAAGATTCACGAGTGCTAGCGGATGCACCCCAATCACGACATTGATCAACGCCAGGGTAAGGCCAGGCGAAACTTGGGTCCAGTACGGCGGCGTAATCTATGGTCAAAGTGCGAGCAGCGCATCGAAGAAGCTCCTGCCGTAGGCATGTTCGTAGGTACTCTCAACCCTCAAGCGACCATATCCCAATTCATGATGTTCTTCAAGCCGACCACTTTTCAGGCCTTGATTGACAAGCTGGCCCAAATGGACCAGATGGGTCATAGACTATCTCCTTCAAAGACAGAGCCTTGGAATGAAAAGGGCAAAGGGAAAGCAACCTTCGTCGCCAACGCTCGACAACAGCTGAGCAACTCAAAGCCGGTTGTTCGCCAAAACAACGTGCATCCGCGCCCATCCCTCGAGGAAAGACTGGGACGTCCTTACTCATTTCCTCAGAATAAAACAAGGAAACTGTTTGAGCTGGCAGTGCGCAACAGATTCATCAATCTGCCGAGTCCGAAATGTCCGCTACATCCAGGCGATGTCAATGATCCTAATTACTGCCCCTACCATTGAGCAGTAAGTCATCCGATCGAAGATTTCTTCATTTTCAAAAACTGGGTTGAAGACCAATACCAACAATGCAAACTCGCGCTGTCCGAAAACTGGAAGGTGAGCCCGCCACAACCACATGCTCCAAAAAAGATGGATATGCCAGGGGCATCATGCTCATTCATAGAGAAAGCCCAACGGACCACTACGTCCTAAAACTGGATAATAGACCGAAACGTCGTTAAACTAACAATGGACCACTATGTCCTAAAACTGGATATAGACCGAAACGTCGTTAAACTAACAATGGACCGTAATATCCTAAAACTTGCAAATGACCGAAACGTCTTTAAACTACTACCGCAGCATCCTCAGGCTGGCGTGGTAAAAAAAATGAAAAAACCCGGTATGTCCATAAGCAAAATGGGCACGGATGAAAACCCGAAAGGGCTCCGTGAGTAAAAACAGCAGGGCTACCGGTGAGTGTTTGTGAAAACCCGAAAGGGCGCAACCTATTTAAGAGACACTTACAGGGTCCTCTCGACCTTGTAAGGAGAAACCACCTGCGTGAGATCCTTACGACTCACAAGGGAACAATACACTTAGGGATCCTCATGATTCCTAAGGAGAAATTACACTTGCGGGATCCTCACGACTCGTAAGGAGAACTCTCTTATGGGACCCTCACGGCTCATAAGATTTGAAAGCCTTAAGTTACAGAGACCTGAACCTGTTCTTAAGCAACCGCCACAACCTCCGATATTGCCCTAGAGGCGGCTCGATACTGACCCTTGTATACAATCCACGGGCACGAATAAACATTTCCCTAACAAAGTCCCACCCGTGACTAGGGATATGTCCATACGGTGAACAACCCTTATAAGTCCTCTCGACTTATAAGGAGAAAACTCTTTTGTAAGATCCTTACGACTTACAGAGGAACATACACTTAGGAATCCTCACGATCCTTAAGGAGAAAACGCACCTACGAGATCCTCACGACTCGTAGGGAGAAATACCTTTGTGAGACCCTTACGGCTCATGAAGTCAAAAGCCTTAGTCGACAGAATCCTAACCCTGTTTGCTAAGCCACCTTTGTTCGACATCAACAGAGGCAAGTGATGATTCGCTCCTGGTAATATCCCAGTTGTAGCGATGCTGATGCCTAAACCGATATCAAATTCCAGGCCCTTTCACGGCAAATGATGATTCGCTCCTGGCAATATTCCAGTTGTAGCGATGCTGGTGCTGAGATTGGCGTCAGATTCCAAGTTCCACAATCGCGATAAAAAAAAAATATGTATGCGAAATAGCCGAAATGATGGGGCAACTTGCAATAAAAATCAGCAAGTAAAAATGTATGTATACAAAATAGCCGAAATGATTGGGCAACTCGCAATAAAAAGCAGCGAGTAAAAATAAACTAAATAGCCGAAATGATTGTGCACCGCGAAAAATAGCCGAAATGATTGGGCAATCGCGACCTTCGTGATATAAAAGCTGAAATGATAGAGCATCGCGGAAAGAAAATAATAATAAAAAAAATGAAAATGAATGAAACTTTTGCCCTACAGGTGAGATCACATCGATCCCTGTATACAATCCAAGAGCATGAACAAGGAGGGAACCATACCTTCCCAACAGGCTCCACTAGAAAGTGAAGCCAAGTCTCGACGGTTCATAGACAACCTAGAGACAACCTCGACGTTTATCGCAATATTGTAGACACGATGTCAACAAACGGAGCAAAAGAAGATACTTAGCTTCAGAGTCTCGACGTCGATATCGACAACTTAGAGATCACCAATGGCATTTCTCCTCACTCCAGCCAGATGCAGACGTGACGTCAACAACCGACCTCAGAGTCGTAACGAAACGGAGCCATGGCAAAGTCCCTTGTTCCAAATCTCAATGGCCACATCTACAGCCTGGGGACCAACAACGGTGTGCATCCTCATTCCAGCAGGACACAGATGTTACACCATTAAACGGAGCCACGGCATAGTCCTTAGTTCCAAATCTCGACGGTTCGCAGACAACCTAGAGACCACCTCAGCATTCATCTCGTTACAGCAGACGCAATGTCGACAACGGCGTTCCTTCGCAGTCAAACAAGATGCAGAAGCAACGTCAACAAAAGACCCCATGGTCAGTAAAGCGGAGTGACGGCGAAATCCCAGCTCCCCCTCAGCATTCGTCTCGATACAGCAGACGCAATGTCAACAACAGTGTCCTTCCTTCGACAGGATTCAGACACACCAAAGCAAACGAAGCGAAGGCCAAATTCTTAGCTTTAGGGTCTTAACGGCAAGTCATATAAAGCCTGGAAGACAATCAGAGATTATCTCGCACAAGCACGGAGTGATCACCACCTCGACGTTCGTCTCGATACAGCAGACGCAACGCTAAATCAAATGAAGCGAAGGCCAAATTCCTAGCTTCAGGGTCTTAACGGAAAGTCATATAAAGCCTGAAAGACAATCGGAGATCATCTTGCACCAGTGCGGAGTGGTCACCACCTTGACGTTCGTCTCGATACAGCAGACGAGATGTTACCCCAGCGTTCTTCCTCCAACAGGATTCAGACGCGACAATCAAACAGTGGAGCCACGGCAAGGTCCCTAGTTCCAAACCTCAACGGTTCATCAGCAACCTAGAGACATCCATGACATTCGTCTCGATACAGCAGACGCGATGCCAGTAAACGAAGCGAAGGCCAAATTCCTAGCTTCAGGGTCTTAACGGAAAGTCATATAAAGCCTGAAAGACAATTAGAGATCATCTTGCACCAGTGCGGAGTGGTCACCACCTCGGCATTCGTCTCGATACAACAGACGAGGTGTCACAACAGTGTCCTTCCTTCGACAGGATTCGGACACACCAAAGCAAACGAAGCGAAGGCCAAATTCCTAGCTTCAGGGTCTTAACGGCAAGTCATATAAAGCCTGGAAGACAATCGGAGATTATCTCACACAAGCACGGAGTGATCACCACCTCGACGTTCGTCTCGATACAGCAGACGTAACGCTAAAGCAAATGAAGCGAAGGCTAAATTCCTAGCTTCAGGGTCTTAACGGCAAGTCATATAAAGCCTGAAAGACAATCGGAGATCATCTTGCACCAGTACGGAGTGGTCACCACCTTGACGTTCGTCTCGATACAGCAGACGAGATGTTCCCCAGCGTTCTTCTTCTAACAGGATTCAGACGCGACAATCAAACAGCGGAGCCACGGCAAGGTCCCTAGTTCTAAACCTCAACGGTTCATCAGCAACCTAGAGACATCCGCGACATTCGTCTCGATACAACAGACACGATACCAGCAAACGAAGCGAAGGCCAAATTCCTAGCTTCAGGGTCTTAACGGCAAGTCATATAAAGCCCGAAAGACAATTGGAGATCATCTTGCACCATTGCGGAGTGATCACCACCTCGGCATTCGTCTCGATACAACAGACGAGATGTCACAACAGCGTCCTTCCTCCAGCAGATTCAGACGCGACAATCAAACAACGGAGCCACGGCAAAATCCCTAGTTCCAAACCTCGACGGTTCACCAGCAACCTAGAGATAACCGCTACATTCGTCTCGATACAGCAGACGCGATGCCAGCAAACGAAACAAAGGCCAAATTCCTAGCTTCAAGGTCTTAACGACAAGTCATATAAAGCCTGAAAGACAACCGGAGATCATCTCACACCAGTGCGGAATGGTCAACACCTCGACGTTCGTCTCGACACAGCAGACGCAACATCATCAAACAGCGGAGCCACGGCAAAATCCCTAGTTCCAAATCTCGACGGTTCACCAGCAACCTAGAGACAACCGCGACATTCGTCTCGATACAGCGGACGTAATGCCAACAAACGAAGCAAAGGCCAAATTCCAAGCTTCAGGGTCTTGACGGCAACTCATATAAAACCTGAAAGACTATCGGAGATCATCCCACACCAGCGCGGAGTGGTTATGACTCATCGGGGCTCTCCAAAATGAGCCTAACCTCAAGTAAAAAGCGGCATGGCAATATTCCTAACGCTTGCTCTTCCGACGGTCAAACTGCCAAGGAGGATTGCTTGAAGACGTCTTGTCCAGCCCCCGAAGGGATCAGAGACACGGCAGTCGCAGGGCTACTCGAACAGCATGATTGCCTATCGAGGAATATATCAGCCAATGTGACGGTACGACGGGCAAAACCCTAGTACCACAGACCCTAACGGACCTCTGTCGTAAAGAGCAGGGGTTAACTGTGACGTTAGGATATGCTTGCGAGAACTGCTCGATTCGTCTCGACTCGTGAGGAAATTGATGTCTTTGCGAGAACTGCTCGATTCGTCTCGACTCGTGAGGAAAAGCCTTAGGCAGCGGGGATTAAAAAACCTGTTTCCTAAGCACTGTGATCCTGCAAGTCGGCCCAAAACTGTCTCTTGCATACTATCCACGGGTCTCACTCTCCAAAGTCGAATCTCGACAAGGAGGGAAACAACCGCTTACCGGTCCTCTCGACTCATAAGGGGGAAAAAATTCTCTTATAGGATCCTTACGACTTATAAGAGAAAACGTACTTAGGAATCCTCACGGTTCCTAAGGAGAAAATACACCTATGAGATCCCCTCGATCCGTAGGGAGAAAAGCCTTTGTGAGACCCTCACGGCTCATAAAGTTGAAAAGTCTTAGGCTATAAGGACCCTAAACTTGTCTCCTAAGCCCTCAATTCCATGGCTACTCATAATTTTGCACTACTTCACCCACGTACATACTTACATGGGCAAAGTAGTGGGGGGCATTTGTTCCCGCCAAAATTTTGGCTCAAAACCCGCTCCTTATAAAATAATAACAATAAAAAAAAATAATAAATAAATAAATAATAATAATAAAGGAGAAAATCTCCCTTTCAGAGCAAAGCTCTGTTCAAATTCCAAGGCGGGAAACGAAGCAACGCTTCTGTTTCCCCCAATCAGAGCAAAGCTCTGTTTAAAATTCAAACTCTAATAAAGGAAGCAACGCTTCAGCTGACCTGCGCTCTGCGCTGCGCGACACGTGGCAGCGCGGTTGCGCTGCGCTCTGCGCAGCTCGACGCGTGTCAAGCGCAGGTGCGCTTGCGTCAAACATAATTAAAATTCTGAAAGATCTTTCTGATCTTATTAAAACAATAAGATTCTTTTCTGTAAAACAGGAGCCCTTGGATCAAAGATCCAATGGTAGGGAAAAAACCCTAAATCACTCAGAGAAAGATCTTTCTAACTGATTTAACAAATCAAATGGCACTATATAAAGGCCCTTAGACTTCAAGTCTAAAAAACACACAGAAACAAAAAAAAAACAGAGAGAGAAACACACAGAAATATTCAGAAATCCTCTAGAAAACTTTAAGAAGAAACTTAGAGAAATAAAAAAAGAGAGGTAAAAACTTTTGAGAAAAAAGAAGAGTTTCTTCTAAAAAGATCATTGATCTAAGAACAAGATCAAAGATCTTCAATAAAAAAATATATAATAATAATAAAGGCATTGCCTTTTGATGAACCACTGGTTCTGGAATCTTAAAAGATTCTTTTCTTGAATCCAAAATTGGATCAAGGTATTCAAATAGTGCCTTGCACTTGTAAATCTGCACTGTTGCGCTCTTGGGTTGGCGCAAGCCACCAGAGAGTGCCATGTGTCAGCTCCAGAACAACTTGCGCAATGCACTTTAAAATAGAGCACTGCTCTCTTAAATTGGCGCAACTCACCAGAGCGCGCCACGTGTCAGCAGCGCAACAGTGCAGCGCACTGCGCTAACTGCGCTTGGCTCACCAGAGCGTGACACGTGTCACCTCCACATGCGTTTGCGCTCATTAATTGGCGCAAAGCGCCTGACAAGCCACGTGCACACTGTCAGGAGATTTAATGCTCTGCATTATTTAAAAGAGATACATAGCCCAATTAAAAAGGCCTAACAGGCCTGATAAAATGCCATGCATTATTTTAAAGAGGGCAGAGCCCAAACAAGGGTCTGTCAGACCAAAACAGATGCTGTGCATCAATTTAAAAAGGGTCAGAGCCCAAATAAAGGCCAAATAGGCCGAATAAAAATGCACTGCATTATTAAACAAAGGGCAGAGCCCAAGCCAAGGCCTAACAGGCCAACCACAAATAAAAATGTTGAACATTCTCAACTGGACTTAGCCTAATTCTGGCCGTAAGTCCTCAAATTAAATTGACTGTGCACGACTGCTCTCTTAAATCAATTTATATCCGGTTCAAGGGTACATCTCTGAACTCCTCTGATATCCGTCATTGTAATCCTTCAACGTCGTCAGAGAGGTGACGGGTCCCGACAACCACACATCGACATGGACTTAAGCGTCCTTAAACTCCCGGACTTAAGCGTCCATAAACCAGCTCATGGACTTAAGCGTCCTTAAGCTCCCGGACTCAAGCGTCCTTAAACTCCCAGACTCAAGCGTCCTTAAACCAACTCATGGACTTAAGCGTCCTTAAACTCCCGGACTTAAGCGTCCTTAAACCAGCTTATGGACTTAAGCGTCCTTAAACTCCCGGACTCAAGCGTCCTTAAACTCCTGGACTTAAGCGTCCTTAAATCAACTCATGGACTAAAGCGTCCTTAAACTCCCAGATTTAAGCGTCCTTAAACCAGCTCATTGACTTAAGCGTCCTTAAACTCCCGGACTCAAGCGTCCTTAAACAAATGGACCCCCATGTCCCTAAACTGGAACATGGACCACTATGTCCCTAAACTGGAACAATGGAGCCCCCAAATGCTCTTTTGTCGGATCTAAACGATCCCGTTTAAGTTGATCTTAGCCTCAAATATGGCTAACGTATCCTTAAACCTTCAAACAGACTTTAGTCCCAAATCGGACTATATATCCCCCAATCAACTTTGGTCCCAGGGTACATCTCTGAACTCCTCTGACACCTGTCGTTGTAATCCTTCAACGTCGTCAGAGAGGTGATGGGTCCCGACGGCCATACATTAAATGGACCACTATGTCCTTAAACTATAACAATAGAGCCCCCAAACGCTCTTTTGTCGGATCCAAACAATCCCGTTAAGTTGATCTTAGTCTCAAATTGGACTAACGTATCCTTAACAAACGTTTAAGTTGATCTTAGCCTCAAATATGGCTAAAGTATCCTTAAACCAAAGCCCCAAACCCAAATCTAAGAAAATACGGATTTGGACTAATCCACGTCCTACGGGAGACGACATAACTTAGTCTCCGTATACAATCCACGGGCAACCACAAAAAAAACAAACACCTACGACACGAAGTGAAATTCTGGAGAAGGAGAAAGTTGTTACCGCGATACGGTAGCGTAATTAACTGCAGGGGCTTGCGCCTGCAGGGAAGAGCATCCCCACAATCAAAAACCCCTCAAGCGAGGGGGAATCTGACGAAATCTGCTACATCGGCCGCATCCGCCCAAACCTCCGATATACGGTGCCATAAATCAACTTGGCATCTTCGGAGAGGTGGATGGATAAAACCAAATAGCATCTGCCCCGAATCTCAGGCAAGACGAGCCTACACGGTCGCGTCTCTGTGTTCGGAGGGGAACAGTAATATGAGAAAAATGATAAAATAATGTCGTATGTAAACTTGATAGTATTTTACCGTAAAAATGAAATAAAAGTTGCAATACATATTATTTTGAATTAAAACTTTTTGTAGATGTTGTTTTATATTTGTTAAACAATATAAGAAGAGATGGTTAATTTTTTATTTAAGAAAAGTTGAGTTTTTAAAGAAATGAGAATTGGAAGTCAGAATAACTCCGCTTCCGACGAGTTTTAAGAAGAGAGTGTTTTAGATTCGAAATGTTGGAGGGGAGAGGGGAATTACAGTTTGAGAATAGAGGGGGGAGGTAGAGGATAATTTTGAAGGCGGCTTGGAGTCGCGTCGTCGCCGGATTTGTCCCGAAATATCGCCGGAACTTTGACCTTGGCTAACTCCACTTGTACAATTTCTTGAACTTGGAAAATTTAGAGAGGTTTGGCAAAAGATTTCTGAATGAGGAGGGCTATGGTGTAGGGTGGTATTTATAGGAGAAATTAGGGTTTAGGGTACTGAAATAAGAATTAAAAATGCATTAAAATTTGGTTTTAAGTTTCATCTTAATTCTCTGTTAATGTGCAGGAAAATCAACCAGAACTAGGGTAGTGGGGGAGGCCAAGGGGTCCTAGAGTGAAAAATTAAAGGCATTAAGGATAGGTGGGACCGGCGGCGCCGGCCCCTACGAGGATCTCGCTGGCCATTGTTGGGGTGTGGGGCTCTGAATTTTTGACACGTGTCCTAGGCTGTATAAATACTATTTTGCATATGTTTGATTTATGTGACTTTTCATTTTTACGTGTTTTGCACGTGTAAAATTTTGGGCTTCCAAAATGTTTAAATGAAAAATCAGCAAAAATATTATGTGGCTGATAGGATTCGAACACAGGGGCTACGTCACAGCAGTGCAAGACTTTACCAATGAGCTACATGTGCTTTCTTGCTGTTCAAAAGCAATTTAAATTTATAATTTGTGCTCAGACTAAGGTATTCCTTTCTGTACTTTAAAAAATAAAATTGTACAGAAGTTTAGGGTTGTTATAACACCCAACTGTATTTACAGGGCTAGACGAACCACTCGAGACCGAGCAATGGCTGGTCAATGTGGAGAACCTACTGACAGCCGCACGGGTCCCCGATGAAGAGAAAGTGAACGTGATAAAGATCCAGTTGGAGGACGAAGCCTGTACTTGGTGGTTCGTCGAAGAGAGCAGACTCGATGGGCTGATCGAGTGGAGTAAGTTCAAAAAATGCTTTTTGGACCACTATTTCCCCTCCACCGCCTAGGCAGAGATGGAAGAAAGATTTATCTTGCTGAAATAAAATGGCCGCCCTATTGACGTATATGCGGCAGAGTTCAACCGTCTGAGCTGATTCGCTTCATATATGGTCGCTTCAGAGGCTACCAGGGCCAGGCGTTTCTTAAAGGGACTTGTCTTTGAGCTACAACAGTTGATTGTGTCACTCGAGTTGCAGACTTTCGCGCAAGTACTCAATGCTGCACGAATGCAGGAGAAGCTAATCAATAAATTCAGGGGGCCCAACTTAAGTGACATGAGGCATCCAGTTGTCCCGACACGTACTCATACATTGTCCCGAGGGGTCATACCAGTTAACAGTCCAGGGACGACGCAAATGAAGCGTCTCTTCGTGCCCCAGCGACAACCACAGAAGAAGGCTTTAGCCTGCGGCTACTGTCACAAGGATAGGCACACCTAGAAGGACTATCGCCATGCCAAGGGACAGTGTTTGATTTGCGGATCTAACCAGCACAGGGTTAGTGGTTGCTCTCAGCGAATAAAGTTACAGGGAGGATCTAGACCGCAAGAGCAAAGGTCATTAGAGCAGAGGCGGACCAACATAGGTCGCGGTCAGGGGCGGGCTTTCATCCTGACTGCCGAGCAGGCAGAGGCCTCAGGTGAAGTTGTAACAGGTACTCTACTCGTTCATTCTATGCGATCTAGAGTACTATTTGATTCTAGAGCATTATATTGTTTCATATCTACACATTTCATCAACACTCACTCCATACCATATGAACCATTGACCAAGGGATGGGAAATACATATGGGTAATGGTATTAAAGTGTCTAGTCGAGAATGTAGGTCTTGTCCAGTTATAGTGTGTGACAGGGAATTCTATGCGAATTTCCTTTTAATCGGGATAGGCAGCTATGACGTGATTCTTGGGATGGATTGGATGAGTACATTCCATGCGATCATCAATTGTCGAGCTAGGAATGTGAATTTCTGCATTCCCAATCACCCTGAGTTTGTTTTCGAAGGCAGAAGTGAATCTTTGAAGCCGGCCAAGTATAGAGCTAAGCCGAAGGTGTTGATGGCTTGATGAGAACCCGGCACCATAAATCGTTCGGGATTTTCTTGATGTGTTCCCTGAAGATTTACCAGGTCTACCACCTCTTCGCGTCTTGGGATTCTCAATCGACTTGATTCCGGGTGCATCACCAGTTTCTAAGGCACCGTACAGAATGGCACCAGTTGAATTGGTAGAATTGAAGAAGCAAATTGGAGATCTTCTGGAGAAGGGATTTATTCGTCTAAGCACTTCACCGTGGGGTGCACCAGTCTTATTGGTGAAGAAGAAGGATGGCTCACTACAGATGTGCATAAACTACCGTGAGCTGAACGGAGTAATGATAAAGAACAAATACCCCATTCCGCGCATCGACGACTTATTTGATCAATTGGGTGGTGCCAAGGTATATTCGAAGCTGAATCTTCGTTCGGGTTATCATCAGATCATAGTAACAGCTGAAGATATATGCAAGACGGCTTTCCGGACCCGATACGGGCATTATGAGTTTCTTGTGATGCCGTTCGGCGTTACCAATGCTTCAGCAATATTCATGGATCTGATGAATAGAGTATTTGCAAAATACTTGGAAACGATTGTCGTTGTATTCATCAACGATATACTAGTCTACTCTGAGACTCAAGAGGAGCACGTCGAACATTTCCGAACTGTACTACAAATTCTTCGGGAAGAGAAGCTATACACAAAATTGAGCAAGTGTGAGTTCTGGCTCGACAAAGTGCAGTTCTTGGGACACATTGTTTCGGACGAAGGCATCTCAATAGACCCAGCGAAGATAGAATCTGTTAAGAATTGGCCGACACCGAATTCAGTGGCGGAAATCAGAAGCTTCCTGGGATTGGCAAGATATTATCGGCGTTTCGTTCAGGACTTTGCACGAGTTGCTGAACTTTTGACAAAGCTGACACGGAAGGAAGTTCCTTATGTGTGGTCAGAGGAATGTACTCAGGCTTTTGAGTTACTGAAACAAAAGTTGACCACGGCTCCTATTCTTACAGTGCCGGATAATTCGGGTGGTTTGGTGATACACAGCGATACTTCAGGGAAAGGTTTAGGCTGTATTCTGATGCAGTACAGTCGGGTAGTTGCTTAAGCCTCACGGCAGCTGAAGAATCACGAGAAGAACTACCCAACACACGACTTGGAGTTAGCTGCAGTGGTTTTCGAATCGAAGATATGGAGACATTACTTATTGGGCGAAAAGGTAGAAGTGTACACGGATCACAAGAGTCTGAAATACATGTTCACTCAGAAGGAATTGAATATGAGACAACATCGATGGCTAGAACTAATGAAGGACTATGACTTGGACTTATAGTACCATCCAGGGAAAGTAAATGTCGTACCCGACGCTCTCAGTCGTAAGCCAGCGGTCATGATGTTAACCAGTCAGAGGAACATCATTAAGGACTTTCAGAAACTCGAACTAGAGGCTGTTACACCGAGTGCAACCGGGTAGTTTTGGCAATTACGGATGCAGTCTTCACTTGTAGATCACATTAAGGCTGCACAGGCCGATGATCCTCGATTGCAGAAGTTCAGAAAGCAAGTGGAAACCGGACTGAGGACAGACTTGCTCATACATCGAGATGGTTCTTTGAGATTCGGCAGTAGACTCTGCGTTCCCAAGGAGGATGTTCAAGAAGAAGTACTAGCAGAGGCTCATAGTTCAGCTTATTCAATGCATTCGGGAGGCACGAAGATGTACTGAGATCTGAGGCAGCATTATTGGTGGAACGGGATGAAGCGAGAAATTGCACGGTTTGTATCCAAGTGCTTAATATGCCAATAAGTAAAGGTGGAACACCAGAGAACAGCTGGATTGTTGCAACCGCTTCCGATACCCGAATGAAAATAGGAGCACATCATTATGGATTTCATGACTGCTTTACCACGGAGTCCAAGAGGCAACAACGTCGTCTAGGTTATCATCGACCGTCTTACGAAAGCATCACACTTTATACCCTTCCGAGTGGGACAGTCGACAGAGTCGCTTGCGGAGAAGTACATGCAAGAAGTAGTGCGACTTCACAGAGTTCCGGTTAGCATAGTATCAGATCAAGACACCAGATTCATTTCGCACATTTGGAAGAGTTTACAGGAGAGTCTGGGTACACGTCTCAAGTTCAACATGGCTTACCATCCATAGACGGATGGACAGTCCGAGCGTACTATTCAGACGCTCGAGGACATGTTGAGAGATTGCATGTTAGACTTTCAAGGTTCTTAGGAGGATCACCTCTGTAACGACTCTTAAATCTTAGTACGGATTAGAGTTTCACAACCTGAATTGGGGTTATAAGTTACAAAATAACAGCAATAAGCCACTTGTAGCTTACTGGTAAAGCCCTTGCACTACTGTGACGTAGCCCCTGTGTTCGAACCCCAACAGACACATTATATTTTTCTGATTTTTCTTTTTAAATTTTTGGAATCCCAAAAGTTTACACGTGCAAAACACATAAAAATAAAAAGTCAGAAAAATCAAATATGTGCAAAAGGGTGTTAAGACTGGCGTGAACACGTGGCACCAATCCGACGGCCCCACCCCTTCAAACGACCGGAAGATCTTCATGTTTGGCCGATATTGACGGTCGACACGAGCCTAAAGAGGCTCGGGCTTTACACATTCGACCCTTCCCTTACCCATAACTCTCCTGCACTGTTTGGTTGCTCTGCAATCAAATAGAGACCATTCAATTCCCCATTATCATCATTTTAATTCCAAAACCCTAATTCCGCACTATAAATACTACCCGATACCCTAGCCCTTCATCATTCTGAAAATTCTAGCCAAAATTCTCAAAAATTTCTTAAGTAGAAGTGGAGTAAAAGAGGAGTTAGCAAGCTATCAACTTCCGGCGAGGACCGACGCAAATTCCGGCGATCCCGCGACACCACGATGACAACAATCTCTTCTTCTACCTCTTCTTAATATAACCAAGTGGTAAGTCCCTCCCAATCCCTCTTCTTCTTCCTTGAAAGTCTTATTTCAAAACATATGTCGGTATGTGGAGTTAATACCTGCATCTTCTTCTAAACTCTAGAAATTCCATTTTTTCTTAAATATTATTCATCCATATTCTTAAACCATGCTTGTTATCATAAAACCAATGTTTATGTAACGTTTAAAAAAAAATCGTTTGGTTAATTGTCCGATAATCGGTAATATAACTCGTGTTTTCCGTAAAACTTAATTATAATTATTCTTCAACGTAGACTTAATTATACCTATTTTAGCTATGTAATTGCTAGTATTTAGTATTTAATTAGTCACTTATAAATTGATAGTTTACTTAAATATTTTTCTTTAATTAATTATTTTAAGTATTATTGTAAGCTTTCATTTATACATTTAATTAGTGTAAATGTCACGCCCCGCTTCTCGGTGTACGGCGAAGGGGACGCGACGAGGCCACTACGTATTTACTCTGAAGTAAATACGCTAAGCGTATCTAAGCAATATAAAAGAAATATACACAAGAGACAATATGTATAACTGAACAACAACTTTATTTATGAACATTCTTTTATACAATGCATGGAAAAGTAAATACATCTGGATGAAAGCAATGCCTAAACAGTGGCATAACAGAAATAAAAATGTGTACAATGAAGCTAGAGCTCTGGGTCGTAGGCAAGTTGATCCAAGTCCTCGCTAGTAAGCTCGATCCCCTGAGTGTCCAGATCACCTGACAACATTCGAAAGAAGAAAGAGAAGGAATATCGTCAACGAACAATCGCTCGGTAAGTCCCAAAGATAAGGGAGAAATAGAAAAGACGGAGAGTAAGAGAGAGAGTGTAACTTTCAAAATGGTATTATATTGTTATAATGTTGTATTTAGTATTGATGTTATTATTTGTAACTTGGTACAGAAGGATGCCAGTGTATACGAGAGAAGTCTCTATATGCTAGATACTAGGGCAAATGGAAGTAGAAGGCTCCGTCGATAATACCACGGAACAACGGCATGGATGTAATTACGTCTTATGGTTGCTGTCTCGTGCCGCTTCTAACACCTTCCGTACCAATCTATCCCTTAAACCCCGCGATGTCTTGGTTGTATTGTTTGTATTTTATTGCAACTTGTAATGTCTTGTAATATAGATTGTATAATTGGATGACTTGCCAAAACCATGATATCAGTAAATGGATGTAACTGGAAAATCATGGATGTAACTGGAGAATCATGTAAATGGAAGTATATCCATGGTTCGGTTCATTCAATATAGATTGAATAGTTTGATCCGATTGATTATATAAATTCATGGATCATATTGAATTGTAATATTATAGATTGTACTTGAATCATATTCAAGTCAGCTTATTATAATGAGACCCAGTCTGAGTCAGAACAATTAGAAAGAGAAATTGAAGTCTTGAACTAGGTTTTGACGTTATCGGTAACTGCTGCACATGGGCGGCAGGATTTGTCTTTTTCAAAGACAATTACCGTATTAATAACACCGTTTGTTAAGTTGTCTACCTTAAATAGGCAAGCACCCATATCTCCGGCTCCCTGAGGCTCAAGAGATTGGTCCCGCTTAAACCTATATTTACTTGGGTTCTTAGAGTAATTTATAGAACTTGAGAGGGTTTTATGTAAAAATAATTTTGTATAATTTTCAAAATACCACTTAAGTATTTAATTATCATATTTATATACATACAACAATTTAATGATCAATATAAATATGTATACATGTTCGAATGGCATGAAATGAGTCAAGTATATTATTCGAGTAACTACCATAAACAATGCTATAAAGAAATAGTATGTATGACTAATCAATTAAGTCAATCAATTTCTGAATATAAACAAAAATATAGATCTAAGTTTTTTTCACGTGTGATCTTCAGTTGCGCCTAAATACGACTACCGGTTTAGGAGACATACTCATTTTCGTTTTGTCGCGCAGAACAGATCAGAATCTGTTCAGCACCGTCGCATATTTTTAAAACATAGTTTGAGTTAATTTCCATCAGCTTTCAGGTTACGATGATTATTAGAAAATTGTAGGTATTTCAATATAATTATCCAAAACACCAAGATTCATACGATTTGGATTTCTTAAACTCTAGTTATGATCATTTTAATATCAGCGTTTAAAACAGAAATTCAGATTTCTGAATAGCAATATGTTATATTGCAAAGCCTATATCGGGTTGTTCCGTGCATTTCTAAGTAATCTAATATACAGAAAATTATAGTTTTATCATTTATACATCTACACATCTAAATTTTATCACGAACGGATATCGGGATTTCGAGTTATGTCTTATTTAAAAACAATGTGCGAATCAGGACATATTCAGTCCAGATCCGTCGCTTAATATTGTGACGCAGTTTTCTTTATCTTACGTCAGTTTTTAGTAAAAACTTAAAACTAATAAAATATATATTATTCGATGTAGATATCTAAAACACCTGAATTTGCTCAATTTGGATATCCGTATACCAAGTTATGTGTCCTACAAGTTGACCAATAACTGCAGTTTTCTATTTTACGAACAGTGAATAAAAATGATATAATTCCTAAACCATTAAGTGTTTCGATCTAAAATTTTTATAGCGTGTACAAAATAATATAATATATCATATGTAAATTTTTTGAAATTTTCAGAAGTAAAAATTAATTTCTAAAAATTATTTTAAAGCTAAAGGTTTTGATGTGTATACTAAAATCGGCAAAAAAATTAACTAGTATTTTATGCAGGCTTCTATTTTTCTTTTAATAAACAAACCAATTTCATGAGACATTATAGATATATCGTGGCTTGAAATTTGTGTTCTCATAACTTGTAATAAACATTCATAGTCATGAATAAAGAATTAAAAACACTTTAATTTGAACAAGAGGTAATAAGGTATTATTAAATCATATAGAACCATATATATCTAAACTTATATATATGTATATGTTTATGTTTATCTTCTCTAATGGATTTTGATATGAAAAGAATAGCGGGTTCACGAGATATGACAAGAGAAGAATAAAGAGATGGAGGGGGAGAGAGAAGAGACTTACATACACAAGCCGGTATTGTCACCGGGCTTGTCTATCCGCCGATAGTCTCGCGTTACTAGCGAGACCTTCCTGAAGACTTCTTCATGTTCTTCCTCTTGGACTCTAGGTGAAGAGGGAGAAGTGAGAGATAGAAAAATTTGAGGAAGGAAAAGATAGATGAGGACAAATAAAGATGGTGTAATGGTGAATTATGTATAATAATATATGCATTTAACATGGGAATTAAAAGAGAAATGAAAGGTCACCATTCATTTTGGAAATGAAAGGTCTCATTTGTAAGTTATGAGAAGAATAAAAAATTGATAAAAAAAAATAATTGCAAGAATGGGGATTTGAACATGTGATCTATGGAAAAATAATGCAAAGACTTAACCAATGAGCTACAAGGTTGTTCATACACATATTTAATAAAAATTAAATATATGATGTTGCTTAAAAAGAAAGTGGGCTTTTGGGCTCATAGTTTTATAAAATAAAATAAAATTGAAATTGGATTTGGGTTATGGGCTGGGTCAGGTCTTATGTTTAATTTGAAAAAATGTTAAAATTTAGTTTTAAAGAAATGTGTGGGGGAAAAATAGATAGAAAAATAAAATAATATATTTATGAAAAACAAAATATACAGAAAATACTAAGAATAAATAAATACAATATTTTACTAAAGAAAGAAAACACGAAGCTACAGTAATACTAGGGTCGTTACATTCTACTCTCCTTAAAATAATTTCGTCCTCGAAATTACTCAAGAAGGTGTTGCAATAGAGTAAGGAAATAGGATTAGGATGATGTCATTTTCGAGCTCCGTCGATTGATACTCTAACCAATTGAGTTACTATGCCAACGAGATATAAATAGAAAGGGTGAATAAGAGTTAAGAATTCAAAAGTCTTGAGATGGACTTCAAGGAAACCGTAGGTGAAGTTCAAGATGGATTCGAGGAATATATAATATAAAGAATGTTTTCAGTTGCTGTTTTTTGTGTTATATTGCTTAGGTTGTTCACGCAGAACATAACTGCATGATAGTGTTCCATACAGCTCGGACCTACATGGGCCGCCACTAAAACCCGTCACGCCCCGCTTCTCGGTGTATGGCGAAGGGGACGCGATGAGGCCGCTACGTATTTACTCTGAAGTAAATACGCTAAGCGTATCTAAGCAATATAAAAGAAATATACACAAGAGACAACAGGTATAACTGAACAACAGCTTTATTTATGAACATTCTTTTGTACAATGCATGGAAAAGTAAATACATTTGGATGAAAGCAATGCCTAAACAGTGGCATAACAGAAATAAAAATGTGTATAATGAAGCTAGAGCTCTGGATAGTAGGCAAGCTGATCCAAGTCCTCGCTAGTAAGCTCGATCTCCTGAGTGTTCAGATCACCTGACAACATTCCAAAGAAAAAAGAGAAGGAATGTCGTCAATGAACAATCGCTCGGTAAGTCCCAAAGATAAGGAAGAAATAGAAAAGATAGAGAGTAAGAGAGAGTGTAGCTTTTAAAGTGGTATTATATTGTTATAATGTTGTATTTAGTGTTAACGCTGTTGTTTGTAACTTGGTACAGAAGGATGCCAGTGTATACGAGAGGGGTCTCTATATGCTAGAGACTAGGGCAAATGGAAGTACAAGGCTCCGTCGATAATACCACGGAACAACGACGTGGATGTAATTACGTCTTATGGTTGCTTTCTCGTGCTACTTCTAACACCTTCCGTACCAATCTACCCCTTAAACCCCGCGATGTCTTGGTTGTATTGTATTGCAACTTGTAATGTCTTGTAATATAGATTGTATAATTGGATGATTTGTCGAAACCATGATATCAGTAAATGAATGTAACTGGAGAATCATGGATGTAACTGGAGAATCATGTAAATGGAAGTATATCCATGGTTCGGTTCAGTCAATATAGATTGAATAGTTTGATTCGATTGATTATATGCATTCATGGATTCATATTGAATTGTAATATTGTAAATTGTACTTGAATCATATTCAAGTCAACTTATTATAATGAGACCCAGTCTGAGTCAGAACAATTAAAAAGAGAAATTGAAGTCTTGAATCAGGTTTTGAAGTTATCGGTAACCGCTGCACATGGACGGCCGGAATTGTGTCTTTTTCAAAGACGATTACCGTGTTGATAACGCCGTTTGTTAAGTTGTCTAGCTTAAATAGGCAAGCACCCATATCTCCGGCTCCCTGAGGCTCAAGAGATTGGTCCCTCTTAAACCTATATTTACTAGGGTCCTTAGGGTAATTTATAGAACTTGAGGGGGTTTTATGTAAAAATAATTTTGTATAATTTTCAAAATACAACTAAAGTTTTTAATTATTGTCTTTATGTATATACACCAATTTAATGATCAAGATAAATATGTATACATGTTCGAATAGCATGAAATGAGTCAAGTATATTATTCGAGTAACTACCATAAACAATGCTGTAAAGAAATAGTATGTACGACTAATCAATCAAGTCAATCAATTTCTGAATATAAAAAAAAATATAGATCTAAGTATTGTGCATGTGTGAGCTCCAGTCTCGCCTAAATACGATTACCGGTTTCAGAGATATACTCATTTTCGTTTTGTCGCGTAGAACAGATCAGAATCTGTCCAGCACCGTCGCATATTTTTAAAATATAGTTTGAGTTAATTTCCATCCGGTTTCAGGTTATGATGATTATTATAAAATTGTAGGTCTTTCGATATACTTATCCAAAACACCAAGATTCGCACGATTTGGATTTTTTAAACTCTAGTTATGATCATTTTAACATCATCGTTTAAAACAGAAATTCAGATTTCTGGACAGCAATATATATCGGGTTGTTTCGTGCATTTCTAAGTAATCTAATATACAGAAAATTATAGTTTTATCATTTATTCATCTACACATCTAAATTTTGTCACGAACGGATATTGGGATTTCGAATTATGTCCTATTTAAAAACGGTGTGCGAATCAGGATATATTCTGTACAGATCCGTCGTTTAATATTGTAACGCAGTTTTCTTTATCTTACGTTAGTTTTCAGTAAAAACTTATAACTAATAAAATATATATTATTCGATGTATATATCTAAAACACCTGAGTTTACTCAATTTGGATAACGGTATACCAAGTTCTGTGTCCTAGAAGTTGACCAATAACTGCAGTTTTCTATTTTACGAACGGTGAATAAAAACGATATAATTCCTAAACCGTTAAGTGATTCGATCTAAAATTTTTATAGCATGTACAAAATAATATAATCTATCATATGTAAATTTTCTGAAATTTTCAAAAGTAAAAATTAATTTCTAAAAATTATTTTAAAGCTAAAGGTATTGATGTGTATATTAAAATCGGCAAAAAGATTAACTAGTATTTTATGCAGGCTTCTGTTTTTCTTTTAATAAACAAACCGATTTCATGAGATATTATAGATATATTGTGTCTTGAAATTTGTGTTCTCACAACTTGTAATAAACATTCATAGTCATGAGCAAAGAATTAAAAACACTTTAATTTGAACAAGAGGTAATAAAGGATTATTAAATCATATAGAACCATATATATCTAAACTTATATATATGTATATGTTTATGTTTATCTTCTCTAATGGATTATGATATGAAAAGAATAGCGGGTTCACGAGAAATGATAAGAGGAGAATAAAGAGATGGAGGGGGAGAGAAAGAAAAGACTTACATACACAAGCCGGTATTGTCACCGGGCTTTTCTATCCGCCGATAGTCTTGCGTTACTAGCGAGACCTTCTTGCAGACTTTTTCATTTTCTTCCTCTTGGACTCTAGGTGAAGAGGGAGAAGTGAGAGATAGAAAAATGTGAGGAAGGAAAAGATAGAGGAGGACAAATAAAGATGGCGTAATGGTGAATTATGTATAATAATATATGCATTTAACATGGGAATTAAAAGAGAAATGAAAGGTCACCATTCATTTTGGAAATGAAAGATCTCATTTGTAAGTTATGAGAAGAATAAAAAATTGATAAAAAAAATAATTGAAAGAATGGGGATTTGAACATGTGATCTATGGAAAAATAATGCAAAGACTTAACCAATGAGCTACAAGGTTGTTCATACACATATTTAATAAGAATTAAATATATGATGTTGCTTAAAAAGAACGTGGACTTTTGGGCTCATACTTTTATACAAGAAAATGAAATTGGATTTGGGTTATGGGCTGGGTCAGGTCTTATGTTTAATTTGAAAAAATGTTAAAATTTAGTTTTAAAGAAATGTGTTTGGGAAAAATAGATAGAAGAATAAAATAATATATTTATAAAAAACAAAATATACAGAAAATACTAAGAATAAATAAATACAATATTTTACTAAAGAAAGAAAACACGAAGGTACAGTAATACTAGGGTCGTTACAGTAAATTATAAATGAGAATGGGTTAATCATAGATTAGTGAACCATGACAACCTAATGGCTAGTTTGGAACATATTCTTTTTTTACTTTTGTTGCCTTCATGGTTCTAGATAATTCTAGGGTTTAATAGGAAAATTAAATAATTAATAAATGGGTGAATAGGTGTAATAATTGGGGGAACTTTCTTGACTTGGAATTTTCTACACACACACCCAAACTTTCTCACCTCTCATTCCCTTCACTGGCCGAGCCTCCCTACTGCAGTTCCTCCATTTCTTCATCTCTTTTCCATCTCCAAAATTCTCAAATTTCCTTCAAAAATCCATATAAAAATCTCACAAATTCATAGTTAAATCTTCACCCAATTTTCCTTGGCCTACACTAGCTTGGATCTAGAAGCATGATGGCATTTTTAGAGGCAAGTTTGCAAGTTAAATCTATAAATCTTTGAGGTATAAATCTTAACCCAATGATTAATTTGTTGGCTAATTTTTTTAAGCTAACTTATTTAGGTATTATTTTGGTTCTAATTGTAAGTTTGAATTTTTAAAGAAAAGTGTTTGAATTAGAGTTAGGGTTTTAACCATCACTACTGGGTTAGCTAAGTGTAGTTTGCTATCTAGTGGTTTAGTTGGATGTTTACTTGTGGTCTGGCCATTAGGTCGCTAATCCGTGAAATTTTGCGCCAAAATACCATTGGTTTGCTTACTAGGTTTTAGTGTAAATAGATGTTGGTTTAGTTTGTAGTTGTTGTGATCTACAATCCATTTCCTTTGTCATGTATTGTGTTGTGAATGCGTGATCGGTACGATCGGATTCTAGGCTTGGTGGTTGTCACGTATAGCGATCCTAGTTAAGGTTGTGGCGATGTCGTATGTGTTTTGTGTACCAAGTGCACACAAGTCTAACTTGTGGACGTTCATTCTTGCGTTTCGTTATCTTCGTGTCGTCTCAGGATATTTAGCCTCATGTTTTGTGTTTGTGAAATTCTAGGATCGGTTGCAGAGGCGTCAGACGCGATGCGGAAAGGCAAGGCTGTGATTAGATTAGATTAGCCGAGGCATCCGGGTGACTAGATGTACACATCTATGGGGGGATCGTTTGGATGGCGCGAGACGCCCGATAGTTAGGATTACTAGTAGTGCTTGTATTTACATGCGTAGTCTCCTAGTCATTCATATTATCGCATTGCATCATCTTATATATATATATATATATGATATCATCTCATAGGACACTTACACCATTACCATTGGTCCATGCCGCACGTGCACTATTTTATGTGAACGCACATGCCATTGGTAATTGCTATGTCACGAACACTATAGAACTTGCTTAGAATTGGTATTTGTGTATTTGCATCATATATGATCCGTAGACTTATACTTGTATATTCATTTCATTAAGATGGATACGTAAGGATTGTTAGTCATCCATACATACCTCATTGCATCATGAATCATGTATAGTTTCTGGCCGTACTTCGCATAGTATATACTATCGAATCACAGACTTCCATCATCATCAACATGCTTACATATTGTGATTCTTCTTGATGATTTCAGTACTTATGAGATTTCTGGATTTTGGGGGAAACCACAAGAATTTGATAAACCTATTATCATTTTAAAAATAGAAATTTATGGTTTTCTCGTGATATGATGTGTGTAGCGTCCACCATGAGTTTTCTCGGTTCTTGAGCTGTATCATATACCCGATTCGAGGAGGGGGATGCACTGTCTGCGGGTACATGGTGGGCTCGGTGCGGTACCTCGGGACAAGAAGATCGCATAGATGGCGTTGAGCCCGGCAGGGGAGCACTACCGACCGGTTATTTTTGACGCGGCGGATATCCGGAGGATACCGACGTAGTCGTGAGATTTGATGATATGGGTCGATCCGGACTGATGGAGCCCGAGATATTGAGATATTGAGACATTGAGATATAGAGATATTGAGACATTGAGATATTGGGATGTATATATATATATTATGTCGATGCTTGACACGGATTTTCTGTTGATTTCATTGATGATACTTCAGTTTATTGTACAGAGATTTTTCTAAGATAAGAATAATGATTTTCTCATACCAGACTTGTTCAGGTTTCGTGTTTGATTATGCATCCATATTGCATTCATGTTAGTACATCGCATCATATCGATATGCGTAGGTTGTGATGAATTTGCGTTCATACTTACGATAGCCTTATTAGATGTTACTTAATACTCATGCGTTGGCAACTCACCCCCGTTGTGCCACAGTATCTTGCAGGTTCGACCCGTCAGCACAGTAGCGGCGGGCGTACTTCCTCTTTTTACTTCATTGCATCGATTTGCAGGTTTGCTCATAAGTGGGTTGTGAGGATACTTTTGTTCCATCTTTTATTATTGTTTGTATCTAGTATACTCCATCTACCCTTGTATATTGGACTAGACGGTGAGACTCGTGAGACTTGTATTTATTGTTTTTGGTGTCGATGATCGCTTGAGCCGACGTGGTGTTTCTTATTTCTTGCTTTCAGATGCTTATTTCGCACTTTGATATACATATTGCATATGGTTATGATTCCGCCATTGGCGAAGAGCTAGCTCCCGCTTAGGGATGCCTTTATTCCTTATTTATATGTATTTTCATATGTTGTACCCGTTTGGGGGCCAGTATTTACAAAGGAGACTCTGCAGAAATTTTCGGGAAAATTTTGAATTTTTTAAAAATATTTAGTGCGACTTATTTTGTTAAAATTATTGTCTTTAAATAAGTTTTCCTTCACTCTATTTCTTTAAAAGATTTAGATTTTTGGGCTTTGGCTTACTTAGATAACGTTACGCCTTAAGACGTTTCGTAATTTAAGTGCCAGTCACATTCCATACCTTCGGGTCATGACAAAGTTGGTATCAGAGTGTTAGGTTTTACTTTTCTGAGTGTAGAATGACCCTTGGTAGATGGAGTAGCTGACTTAAACAGAGTGACGTAGCGTGTGTATGTTCCACGGCATACTTACGATACGATACTCCACCTAAGTGACCTTAGGATATATATTTGCTTGTATCTCCTTTCTTGATTCCGGAAACCCTTTGATTCGATCACAATGTTCCTATCAATCCTGTTCTTGTTCCAGCCACTGTGCCGCCGAAGACTACGAGGGCCAGAGGGCTACCGCCAAGGATGAGATTAGAGCAGGCTCATTTGAGACGAAGACCGATCGGGGCAGTACGCCTATCCCTCAGGGACAGATTGATCCACCTTCTCTAGGACGGTTGGCTTGGCTGGAGTTGAGTGTTCAGGACTTGTGACAGATGGTTGGATTGTTAGTTCTAGCCAAGATCCGATGATGTCCCTCCTACTGCGGGGACTGTGATTGTACCTGCTGCTCAGGCAGCTGTTTCTGTTGTTACCGAGATTATTTCCGTATTCTTACAGGAGTTTTTGAGGTTGAAGTCTCCAGTTTTTACCGGCACGGATGCAGTGAAGGATCCGTAGACAATCCTCGATAGGATGGCTAGGATTTGTCGTTCACTGAGATGTTCTGACAAGAGATGGGTTGAGCTTGCGAGTTTTTGTCTAGGGGGTCCTGCTCAGACCTGGTGCGAGTCGGTTGAGAGAGGCCGAGCTACATGTCTACCTCCTATGACTTGGGATGAGTTCACAGCTGTATTTCTTGCTCGTTTCCTTCCGGAGAGCGTTCGAAATGCCCGAGCTCGTAGTTTTGAGTCTTGGCACAAGACTTCAGGTATGACGGTGTCCGAGTATGACATTCAGTTTACTCAGCTGTTCTGATATGCTCCTTACCTGGTGGACACTGAAGAGAAACGGATAAAGAGGTTTGTGTGGGGATTGGACATGCAGTTATTTCTTGCTATCGGCGCCCAACTTTTTTACTTTTACGCCGCTGCTATGGATGCGGTCTTACTGTTGGAAGAGTGCATTTCTGAGACTTCGGTCATTTTTGGGCCGAAGCGAATTTGTACCGGTATGTCAGCTCAAAGGCGGTTAGATAGACACCGTTGTGACAGGTATTCTTTTGGTGTTTTCTTCCGATGCGTATTTCTTTCTGGTGTTGTTTGAAATGGTATCTACATATTTTGTATCGAGGAATCTGTTCCCCTCCGAAAGACGGCGACGACGTGAGGACGTCTTGCCTGAGATTCAGGGCAGATGCTATATGGTTTTATCCGTCCACCTCACCGAAGATGCCAAGTTGATTTATGACACCGTGTATCGGAGGTTTAGACGGATGCGGCCGATGTAGCAGACTTCATCAGATTCCCCCTCGCTCGAGGGGTTTTTGATTGTGGGGACGCTTTTCCCTGCAGGCGCAAGCCCCTGCAGTTAATTACGCTACCGCATCGCGGTAACAACTTTCTCCTTCTCCAGAATTTCACTTCGTGTCGTGGGTGTTTGTTTTGTTTGTGGTTGCCCGTGGATTGTATACGGAGACTGAGTAATGCCGTCGCCCGTAGGACGTGGATTAGTCCAAATCCGTATTTACTTAGATTTGGGTTTGGTGTTTTTGGTTTAAGGATACGTTAACCGTATTGAGGCTAAGATTAACTTAAACGTTCGTTAAGGATACGTTAGTCCTGTTTGAGACTAAGATCGACTTAACGTGCTGATCCATTTATTATATGGCCGTCAGGACTCGTCACCTCTCTGACGTCGTTGAAGGATTACAACGATAGGGGTCAGAGGAGTTCAGAGATGTACCCTTGAACCAAAGTTGATTTGGAGTTTTATAGTCCATTTGAATATTTAAGGATACGTTAGCCGTGTTTGGGGCTAAGATCAACTTAAACGGGACCGTTTAGATCCGGCGAAAGAGCATTTGGAGGCTCTATTGTTCCAGTTTAGGGACGTGGTGGTCCATCGCCAGTTTAGGGACGTGGCGGTCCGATATTAGTTTAGGGACGTTTCGCTCCAATATTAGTTTAGGGACGTTTCGGTCCGATATTAGTTTAGGGACGTTTCGGTCCGATATTAATGAGTGGTCGTTGGGACCCGTCACCTCTCTGACGTCGTTGAGGAATTACAACGATAAGTGTCAGAGGAGTTTGGAGATGTACCCTCGAACCGGTTGTAAATTGATTCAGTCAATTTAATTTGAGGACTTACGGCTATGATTGGGCTAAGTCCAGTTGAAAATATTCAACATTTTATTTGCTTTTGCATTGCATTTTATTTTTATTTGGGTTCTACTCATAAAGGATGCAGGGCATCAATTTGTTTTGGGCTCTGCCCATTTATAAATGATGCGCAGCATCAATTTTACTTGGGCTCTGCTCTTTATTGCTTTGCAATTTAACTTGGCCTGTTAGGTCTTTTTGACTTGGGCTTGGCCCATTTTTTTAAATAATGCATTGCATTTCAGGCGCTTTGCGCCAATCAAAGAGCGCAAGCGCTTGTGGTGATGACACGTGTCATGCAAGCGCAGTGCGCTGCGCTAGTGCGCTGCGCTTGCGCTGCTGACACGTGGCGCGCTCTGGTGAGTTGTGCCAATTTCAGAGAGCAAAGCTCTATTTCAAAAGCGCATAGCGCAAATGGTTCAGACGCTGACACGTGGCGCTCTCCCAAGAGCGCAACAGCGCAGTTTGCAAGTGCAAGGCACTCTAAATTTGAGAATCTTTTAGATTCAAGAACCAAAGGTTCATAAAAGAAGTGTAAAGCACTGTTTGCTTTCTTGATCTAATTTAGATCAAAGAAAACAAGTTTCTCTTGTTTTTCTTATCTCAGAGAACCAAAGGTTCATAAAAAGTGCAAAGCACTGTTTGTATTTGTTTTTTTTATTGAAGATCATTGATCTTGTTTTTAGATCCATGATCTGTTTATAAGAGAATTTTCTCTTTTTCTAAAGGCTTTTTACCTTTTTTGTTCTTGAGGATTTCTCTCCAATTCTTCAGAGCTCTCTCTGTTTAATTTCTCACAAAATGTTCATGCTTTTGAATTGAGCTCTAGGGTCCTTTTTATAGTGCCCATAAATTAGTTAAATTTGTGAAAGAGATCTTTCTCTGAGTGATTTGGGGAATTTTCCCCACCGTTGGATTTTTGATCTAAGGGCTTCTGTTTTACAGAAGAAAATCTTCTTGTTTTAATAAGAACAAAAAGATTTCTTTAAAATCTTAATTCTGTTTGGCGCAAATGCCCCAGCGCGTGACACGTGTCACGCAGCGCACAGCGCAGCGCAACTGCGCTAGCGCATCTGCGCTGACACGTGTCGCGCAGCGCAACTGCGCTAGCGCATCTGCGCTGACACGTGTCGCGCAGCGCAGTCCTTGCGCAACTGAAGCATTGCTTCCTTTAATTTTGCTTAAAATAGAGCTTTGCTCTGATTGGGCGCGCCTTCTTGGGCGCTGTACTGAGGTATCAGCGCCTGACATGTGGCGCGTTGCGCCCGAGATTTGAAACGTTGCTTCAAAATTTGAATTTTGAATTTCAACAGAGCTTTGCTCTGATTGGGGAAACAAATGCCCCCCCACCGTTGCGCTCACGTGGCGCACACGTGAGTGCAGCGGTGGCAAACTCTTGACCGTTGGATCAAGGGGTGAGCTGAAGGGGCGCAAGCGCCTTATAAATAGGACCTATGGCCCTTAGAAAATCTTCACCATTTCAAGATTTTGATTTTCCAGAGCTTTGCTCTTACTCAAGAACTTCAGAGCTTTACTCATTTCTAAAGTCAAAAACTTTAGGTAAAAATTAATTTAAATCAAATTAATTTAACTTAATCTCAACCAAAGTGCTTTGCTCTCACAGATCTTTTGATCTAAAGAGATCCCCATTGGGGTTTCATAAACAGAGTTTTGCTCTCAAGAACTTATAGATCTGCAGAGATCTTGTTCATGGGTTCTAACCCATGAACAGAGCTTTGCTCTTGAATCAATTGTAGATCTTTTAGATTTGAAAAATGAAGAATCTTTTTATAAGTTTTTCATGAATCTTTCAAGATTCCAAAATTTTTAATTCTTTTAAGTGTAAATTTTTTTTCTGATGGACCTTTTCCATTATTACCACAGAGCTATGCTCCTTTAAGGAATTTTATTCCTTTGAGACCAGAATTTGACAAGTGTCATTCTGTGACAGAGCTTTGCTCTGAAAGAGGAGATTTTCTCCTTGTCTCTAGGGATTCCTTACTGATGATAATATTCTCTTGGGGATCTTTTCTTTAACTGACAGTCTCACCCAATGATGAGGCTGTTTTATTAAATGAGGCATTTTCATCCAGATTTTGTGGGTCCCCATTTGGTCCCCTACTCACTGTACTGCAGTGTGATTAATTTTAATCTAATTAATTTTTTAAATTCATTTAATTGAAGATTTTTAAGCGCCAAGCGTTGAAATTACAGCACTAACGGCTATTTCTTGTTGCTTTGCAGCGATCATGTCTCTTAATACCTTGTTCCCGTTCGTCCGCTCGGAGGAAGGTTTTCCTGAAGCGCCCTTGGACCGTGAAGTTCTAGCCATGATTAAGGACCACGACCCGGAATACAAGAGTCTCCACCTTTGGGGGTCGTGGTATAATCAGATCATCATGGGTCAACGGAGCTTCGCATGCGCAGTGTCGTCAGAACCTATCACGGCGATTCACTATGCTACCCCACCCTCGGTGCAGTATGCCGTGGAGATGGTGGATTGGACCGCGAAGGGCTTTCTTCATCCCGCTATAGATGCAATCCCGGTCCAGCGTCCCATGGTTTTGGATATCCTGGGACGCTGTATCTGTTAAGGCGAGGCACGACCTTGGGGGCAATCATATAATATAGGTTTGATCCCCCGCCACCCGATCGGCTACCTACCATGGGCTCGGTATATCCTGTCGACGAAGAAGTCGCAGTTGATAAAGTTAGGATTGTACACCGCAGTGTACGTCTCTCTGTTCCAATATCCCACGCTCCCCACCTGGTGGTTCAAGGCCTTCCTGGAGCAGTGGAACATTCCTACCCACACTTTCCTCGCCATTGATCGGGAAGTGTCAATCTCTTTGGAAGAGTTTACAGAGGTATCCGGTTTACCGGTCATGGGGGAACATTATGAGGAGTTGCTCCCGACGGATGAGTACATCTTTGGTGCTAAGCCGGTGATAAGGGGGCTCACGCCGGAGAATGCTGTTCAACACCAGTTCCCAAGCTTGATTAGAGTGTTGAACATATATGAGTCTCTTTTCATCGAACATGGGAGTCGAGGGGTTAACTTTGAGGATTACATTGCTCGGTTTCTTCGTCCAAGCGTCCTCTCATCAGAGGCTGCTAAGTTCGCTACCCTGGATGACCCTTTCGGTCTAGGTATGGATAACCTGCCGGAAAAGAAGATAGATCAAAAGGGTTTTTTCCTTTCGGAATTCCCGACTATGTCTTTTGCAGAAATTGCGGCCCCTGGAATGGATGAGGAGGCCTTTTTCTTAGGATTTCTCGGGTTATGGTTGAGTTGGTTTGCAATTCCAATGCACTCTCACCGCATGCGGCCCTCTGTTTTTTACCCAGCCCACCGGATGACTATCAGGGTAAAGGTGGCCGTTGGGATCGCCGGCTTGGCGCACTTATATCATGGCCTCAGCCGAGCAGCGGATGCTAATGAGCCTGGGGTGCTGCACGTGGTCTTCCCGATGCACTACTTTATGTCGTGGCTCGAGCTACATACGGCGGGTGTCTTCAGCATGCACAAAAGGCCCTCATTCTACGAAAGGTGTAGCTTCCCTCGCCTCATACAGCTGATTGGCGCATCAATTGTGAATCCATCGCCATGAAATGCCAGGGGTTTACTCCTTCGCTCCCACACCGCTGGAGCCGGTGTTTCTTTCGTCGACAAAGTGTTGACTATTGGAAAAGCGTCTACCACTGCAGTGCGGTCATTGCAAGACACTTTCAAGGATGGAGTTTCGGTTTTAACGGCCCGGGAAACCCTTCACTTATATTCCATCAGACCGGGCTTCTTGGTGTTTAGGCAGAACGGGACAGCGATCTTCATGAGATATAACCCGCATCGTTTCGCCCAGCAGCTGAGCTATAATCAAGGGGTACCGCTCGAGGCTTTCTTATCGGAACCTGCTGCGACCGAAGAAGGGATGGAGAGAGCGCTGCATCATTTCATGCGTCTAAACACGGGCTCCCACTTCTTTATCAGTGAGCCGGCTTGCGCCCCACGACTCCTCAGGGTATATACAGAATGGTACAGTCATTCGACGGGAGCGGTCATAAAAGAGGAAAGGCGGTTGCTGATCGACCATAAGGGTGCACCTCCAGGTAGCGATCGCAACGCTCCTTTGGTGCCAAGGACCCCGGTAATCCCCCCTTTAAAAGATGCCAGAGCCAGACCTTCGCGTGCGCAGAGTCCTCCACGCGGATTGCCGCTCCCTGATATTGCGGATGCACCTACAGCGCCCTGTGCTTCAGTGGAGACAGTGGTTATAGCCTCGCCGGAGTCTGGCGTGGGTGCAGACATCGGGACCCGCCGTCCCAAGGTGGCTGCTAAGCGTAAGTCAATCCCACGTGAGCCTAGGGTCGGAGGGTAGAAGAAAAAGAAGTTGCTCTTCGCTGCCGATGTCGTGTTCGGTCAGGAGCCCCATGCTCCCTATGCCGAGGGCCTGATCGAATATGGGACTAACGAGGGATTAGTCATGCTGCCGCCGGATGATACAGACTTGGAAGCCGCTCTCGAAACTTCAGCGTGGTTGGCAAAGCGTGACGCGTGGCTAGCTGAGCTTGCGCAATCAGGTAACTACTAGTCGCATTTTCTTTATTGTATCATATTCTTCTCATTGCCTTTGACTAACGTTTTTCTTTCTTTTCTTCCAACAGGCATCACTGATGAGGAAGCCATTGCCGCTTCACTCAAGACCTTCCAAGAGGAGGAACGCCTTAGAGCGTCTTTAGGCCTCAGTAAGTTTCGATTCATCAAGTTTTTATTCTCCTTACGTTATGGTCAATCTAATCTCTCCCTTTTTATTGCAGAAACCTCAATGCCGTTCCTGCCAAGCGACGCAAATGTTCTGCCAGCTGCCGATGTTCCCGCTTCCTCTGGGCCACCGCAAGAGGTTCATCTTGAAGAGCCGATGAGAGATGCCTTAAAGGCTCTGGAGGTATCTTTAAATGAGGACGACGATGCTTCGATAAAGGAAGCGTCGAAGAGGTCCATCGTGACGGCCCGGGAGGAGAGGAAGCGGTCAAGGCACGAAGCAAAGGCACGCAGGGCTGCTTTGGCCATTGGAGCGGGCCCCAGCACCATTCCTCGAGCCGACACTCCGTCAGAAGAGTCCCCGGTCGTTCTGTCTACAGCTCATAGACAGGCGATCCGTGCCAATAGAGAGGCTAACGACGAGTCTACCTCAGGTAATACTTCTTTCAGAATTTCGTTATAAAACTCATAAAGCTGTCGGTTCTTATATATTTTATCTTACAGGGCCAAGTCCGACCGAGGGGGAGGCGAAGACCGTTGAACCCAAGGAAACAGAGGAGGCGGCACCTGCTGAACCTGAGCTGACGGTGGGCAATGTCGCTGAGGCTTCGGAGCCTGAGAGGGAGGTTGAGGGGTCTGCAGCCGGGAAGGTCATCGATGCCGAGCCTGAAGTGGCGGCAGATGAAATGATCATTACAACTGAGCCCAGGGTGGTGGCAGACGAGGCGTTTGAGGCCGGCGACCTCGTGGTGACGGCGGATGAGCCGATGGAGACCGCGGAGCCCGCAGAAGTAGCGAGTGAGATGGGTACGACTCTTGGGGAAGAGTTAGCCGCTTTCTCCCAAGAGTCCGGCAACGCTCCAATCATTGCCCTCCCCGTGTACGATCTTCCACCGTCTCCAGGTCTTGCGAGCACGACAACGGTCCATATCGAGTCGGGTGATGAGGCCACGGGCGGTAGCCTCATGTCCATGGAGGAGGGAGTCGCCTCCGTTTCAGCCGGGAGCTCATCAGGTAAATCCCAAGTTGCTGTCTTTCTTTACCTTACAATTCTTTCTGACAAGTTCACCTTTTTTCGTAACGTAGGTGCAGCCAGCACTGATGCCCCACTGCTCGAGGGAGCGCCTTCAACGACTGCCTTGGCGGTGGTCACCTCTCAACCCTCTCTCATACCGTCGAAGATGTTGGAAGGTATGGGTTTGCAATTTATTAATCTTATCTTCCAAGCGCATAATTTGTGTACTAAAGTCGCACTGTTATGTCTTTTCAGGTGTGCTCTTTGATCATCTATATCAAGTGTTGCTTCCACACTTCTCCTTCCCATCCGAACTCATTTCTTCCTCTGGCGGTGCTGGTGAGTATAGTCCCTGACTGATACCTTTCTTTTTCGGTGATAGAATTATTTCTAACTCTCTCTTGTCCTGACTGCAGCGTTACAAATCGAAGGGGGAGAAGAAAGATCGGCCGCGCCACCTGCCCTTCCGGCCTTGCCATCTGTCTCAGATGGTACGGCGACTATCACATTGATAACTCCCCCCTCTTTATTTTTTATACTGTTATCTGATCACATCTTGTTTCTTTTCAGCTGTCGTTCCGGTCTCGGCGCCCTTCGAGCCTCGCATCACAATACCGGCAGGTCCTTACCTGAGACGTCCATCTTCGAAAGGCGCTGCGAACAGCTTGCGTATGTTGAGCGACTACATTGAGGAGCTCGACGTCGAGACCCCTACGCCTGCTGCGGATTTCGCTACGGCGGTTAACCCGATGCTGGTGATACTCGTGAATTTTCATGACGAGGGCATCATCGCATCTTGGGTTAACCATTGTATGGAGATCGAGGCTCGCCTGCATCAGCTGGAGTCGATGCGTCCCGCCCCCGAGACTTTAGCCGCGAGCATTGAAAGAGCAGCATGGATCAAGGGAAGCGCTTCTTACGTCCGCCATTTGGAACAAGAAGCAGCTTTAAGGCTAAGGGAATGCCAAGAGACTTCGAGCGAGACGGCCCGTCTGCGTGCTGAGGTTGAAGCGAATGCTGCTCAAGTGAAGGCTATCTTTGAGGGTCTCCTGGAGCGCATCTCCCATGGGCTAAACTTGAAGCGAAAGCTTGATGTAGCCGAGCGCGATACCCCAGGCCAGGAAGCTGCTTATCAGGCCATCAGGGAGCAGCTTGCATCTGTCTTGCAGCAACGGGCCCAAGTGGAGGCGGAGCTGGCGGTGGTAGCCGATCAGGAGAAAGTGGCACCAGTAAAATAAGGGGTTGCCCCTACGGATAACAACATCCGTAGGGGCAGATAAAGTTTGGCCCTACGGATTAATCCGTAGGGCCAAACGGTTGCCCCTACGGTCCTTCCATATTTATTTAAAAATTATTAAATCTTAAAGTGTTGTTTGCCCCTACGGAGCCGCAAACCAAGCACCTACGGGTATATCCGTAGGGGCATCTAAATAGGGATTTAAGTGATCTATCCCTACGCCGATTATTTCTTATTCCCTTTATCGTTGCGCGCGAACCCAAATCCCCAAACCCTCGACGTTCCCGCCGATCGCCGTTCTCGTCGTCGCCAGCGCCGGCCGAATCGTCGTCGCCACCGCCTGCAGTGATCTCGTCGTCGCCACCGCCCTCCATTCTCGTTGTCGCCACCGCCCTCGTTCTTCCTCGTCGCCGATTGCGCGCATCGTCGACCACCGAGCGTCTCCGTCGTCTCCTCCACCGCCTAGCCTACAGGTTAGTTAAACATTATTTTAATGATGTTAGGGTAGCGATGAGGGTTAGGGTTAGGTATCGGTTGGGGTTAGGGTTAGGATTAGGGTTAGGGTACGGGTTCGGTTGGGGTTCGGCTGGTGTTGGGGTTAGGGTTAGGGTTAGGGTTCGGTTGGGGTTTGGTGTTGGGGTTAGGGTTCGGCTGGGGCTGGGTTGGGGTTAGGGTTAGGGTTTGGTGTTGGGTTGGGGTTCGGCTGGGGCTGGGTTAAGGTTAAAAAGGTGAAATTTTATGGGATTGATCTGGAAAATAGTGAAAGTCGATACTGTTTATTTGTGAATAACACAGTCCACGGTTTTTATATGAGAAAAAGGTCCATGAAAGTCTATGGGATTTATCTAAAAAACGCTGAAAGTTCATGTATTTATTTGTAAACAACAAAGTTCATGGTATTTATCTGGAAAACGTTGGAAGTCAATGGTATGTATTTGTAAACAACAAAGTCTATGGAAATTATGTGAAAACGTTAAAACTTCATGGTATTTATTTGTAACAAACAAAGTCTATGGCATTTGTTTGAAAAATATTGAAAGACCATGACATTTATATGTAATGGGTCAAAGTCATTTGGGTTATGTCAATCTTATTGGCGATGCTCTCTTTTTGTGCATATCCAAAAACTTTGAAAGTTCTTGGTACCTATTAGAAAATATAAAGGGTTTTGTAGTGAAACGAAAGAATTGGATTTAGAAAAACCGTGTGTAACTTTTAGAAATTCTATACACCCAAGTATATAGAAAAGGGTTAATAGCGGATACAGCCTATGTACTATGGGGGTTAAGCACTTATAACCTCTGAAGTATAATAATAAGCACTTTTGTTTGTTTTTCATTAGTGATTAATTTTTAGTTTGCTATTTATTCTTTTTCAGTATGGATACTTGATAGAATTACAATTGCTTTACTATTGTTTGCCTTTTTCCTTTTGTGTAGAAAATATATCCATTGTGTCATATGGACACTATTAATTTCACATCGATTCAAGGGAAAAATTGAGGAAGATTGTGTTTGTTATATCAAAAACCTTTTTGTTGAACCCAACATGTGAAACTTTAGAGTTGTTATAGATAGCTCTTACATGTTTAATGCATGTACCATTGTTAAGAGAGTGCAAGGTGGAGAACAATAATTTGTTTCAACGGCACGTTTTTCAAGTTATAACCAATATATGATGTTCGATGATAATATGAAACCTTCATATTCTCATCGATACTCATATATGAAACTAAAAGCGCCACTTAGTCCCCGTCTATCGGTTAACATACGTGCGATGCTCGTCGTGACATAGAATTATACGAAGGTTGTTAAATATCGGACAGTATAGCTCGATACTAACAACCGTCGTATAGTCTACCCGACGAGAAAATTCAATCGTATGGTAACCCATAGATTTGTCCCGTGTGGACAAGTTAAGAATGTATAAAGCAAATGCCTTCATTCACTTGTGTTTTCATCCGTTTCGAGATATTTCGTCGATACCTTTCTGCTGGTTCTCCGTGTACAAAGATAGATTAGATGTTCATTTCAACGTTGTTTCACGGCTTTGAAATGATTATCTATTCTATTACAGTGTACTCGGAGAACAGCGGGGAGGTGCTGCCGAAATTTACTCGAAACGGTTGAAAGCACAAGTGATGGGCGTTCGCTCTATACATTCTTAATGGGATAGAAGCCTATCCCCGACAGCCAGAACACACACATACAACAAGAATACACAACAAACGCATAATTAGAGAGCGATTCGAGATGTTTGGGTTAAAACCAATATATGATATTCGATGATAATATGAAACCTTCATATTCTCATCCATACTCATATATTAAACTAAAAGCGCCATTTAGTCCCCGTCTATCGGTTAATATACGTGCGATGCTCGTCGTTACCTAGAACTATACGAAGGTTGTTAAATATCGGACAGTATAGCTCGATACTAACAACCGTCGTATAGTCTACGCGACGAGAAAATTCAATCGTATGGTAACCCATAGATTTGTCCCGTGTGGACAAGTTAAGAATGTATAAAGCAAACGCCTTCATTCACTTGTGTTTTCATCCGTTTCGAGATATTTCGTCGGTACCTTTCCGCTGGTTCTCCGTGTACAAAGATAGATTAGATGTTCATTTCAACGTTGTTTCACGGCTTTGAAATGATTATCTATTCTATTACAGTGTACTCGGAGAACAGCGGGGAGGTGCTGCCGAAATTTATTCGAAACGGTTGAAAGCACAAGTGATGGGCGTTCGCTCTATACATTCTTAATGGGATAGAAGCCTACCCCCGACAGCCGGAACACACATATACAACAAGAATACACAACAAACGCATAATTAGAGAGCGATTCGAGATGTTCGGGTTAAAACCAATATATGATAATATGAAACCTTCATATTCCCATCGATACTCATATATGAAACTAAAAGCGCCACTTAGTCCCCGTCTATCGGTTAACATACGTGCGATAATTTATTCTTTTCAACGACAAACGCACACACAAAGCATATACACGGATTTTCTCCTTTGTCAGTAACTATCCCGTTCATATATTTCTCAATATAGTCAGCATAACCTACAATTTATATGTTATACAGTCTAACATGGCCCATGAGTACGTCAGAGTTAAGGACTGGATGTATGTGGATTGGAAACAACGTATGCAACCTAAGTTTGTCGCAGGAGCTGCTGCTTTCCTTGAATTTGCACGCGCACATAATAAGATCATAATAGAGAAGATTCTTTGTCCGTGCGATAGATGTGGCAATAAGTACTGGCAGAAAGTAGAATTGGCAGAGCTTCATATTGTAAAACATGGGTTTACTAGACTTTATACAACCTGGAAATATCACGGGGAAGGAGAAGAATGCAGTACTGCGGCAGAAGAAGAAGGAGAACACGATAATGCGGCAGGAGAAGAAGAAGAATTCGGTAATGCGGCAGGAGACGGAAATTTATTTCCATCAGAAGAAATGGAGGATATGGTAGAGGCTGCCCTAGGTGAATCTATTCGTACCGAAGATGACATTCCTTCCGGTCAAGGACCGCGTGCGGATAAATATGAAAATTTCATGAATGATGCTAGGAAACGAATTTATGAGAATGCGAAGTATTCCACCCTCTCATGGTTCGTCCAACTTTTCCAGATTAAGTGCCTAAATGGATGGAGTAACAAGTCATTCACAATGCTTCTTTCGTTCTTGAAAGATTCTATGCCTCCGGGAAATAATGTGCCCGAAAGCTGGTGCGAAGCCCTGAAGATGATGTCTGATTTAGGTCTAAAGTGAGAGAAGATTCAAGCATGTCCTAAAAATTGCGTGTTGTACCGGAAAGATAATTCAGATTTAAAAGAGTGTCCAACATGCGGAGAGGCCAGGTATAAGCCGAAAGATTCTGATAAGAAGCCTGATATACCTGTGAAGATAGCACGATGCTTTCCCATAACACAGAGGCTACAGAGGCTATTCAGGTGCAAGAAAACAGCCGAGGCAATGATTTGGCATCACCGTGCTTCTCCAAGCGAAAATGGAAAAATGAGCCATCCAAGAGATTCACCGGCATGGAAGGATTTCGATAGGAGGCACGCAATATTCAGTAGCGATCCTTGCAATGTCCGGCTCGGACTGGCTACTGATGGCTTCTGCCCATTCAACTATATGGCTGGAAGTCACAGCACATGGCCCGTTGTAATGATAATTTATAATCTGTCGTCTTGGTTGGCTATGAACACACAACATCAAAATTCTTGAATTGTAGCAGGAAGGTTTGTTATTGCGGCCATCGACGTTTTCTGCCTCCAGACCACCCATATAGGTTAGATACGGTTCACTTTGATGGTCATCAGGAGCTTCTTGGACCTCCATCCCCATTGTCCGGAGAGGACGTGACTGCTAAATGGGATGGTTACAATAACGTGACCTTCGGGAAGGATCCGATGAAACAGGTCAAACCACAATATTGGAACAAGTTAAGCATTTTCTTCGAGCTTCCGTACTGGTCTACAAATTCAGTGCGTCATTGTCTGGACGTCATGCATATAGAGAAGGGAGTATCAGAGCACATACTTAACTTGCTTCTTTGTAAAGACGGGAAATCGAAAGACAACATGAATGCTCGGATGGATCTACAAGAGTGGGGAATGAGAAGTGAATTGCAACCTAGACCGGTAGCGGGTAAACCGGGCAAGTTTGTACTTCCCAATGCCGCTTATCATATGTTACAACCGGAGAAGAAAAGATTTCTGCAGGTGTTGCATGATTTGAAAGTCCCCACAGATTTCTCAGGATCATTCAGCAAGAAAATAAAAATTGTGAAGGGCAAGATCGAAGGGCTGAAAAGTCATGATCACCATGTTATCGTGGAGCACCTTCTTCCATTAGCCCTCAGGACTTCTCTCCCCGACTCGGTTGGTCTAGTAATCAATGACCTATATTGTTTTTTCAGGGAGTTGTGTGCTAAAATACTGGAGGTTGCGATGCTGGATAAATTAGAAAATTCTGTTGCGTTGATACTTTGCAAGTTTGAGCGTATTTTCCCACTGTCATTCTTCGATATCATAATACACTTGACGGTTCATCTTGCAACTGAGGCGAAGTTAGCCAGACCGGTACAATATCGATGGATGTATCCCGTCGAGAGGTACGTGTAATTTTTCGTTTCGCGCAATTTATAAATTTATTGTTGTCCTGTATGCCCGTATTTATTTATTCAACATATTCTCATTAGGTACCTCTACACTCTTAAGAAGTATATACGCAATAAAAATCGACCAGAGGGTTTTATCATGCAAGGTTATCTTCATGATGAAGCAACCACATTTTGTTCCCACTATCTGGACGAGAATATTGAGACAAGGCTTAACCGACCACGAAGAATTCAAGACGGGCCATATGGTAAAGCCGAGTATAAGAGGGTAGACACTATGTTTATCAACAAGATATACCGGTTTATCTTGCTTAATTGCGCATGTCTTGAACAAATTAGAGAGTAAGTTCATTTGGATTAATTGTTATATCTGTGTTTGTGTGTGTATGAAATGATATAATATTAATGTCACAATTATTTGTCGAAAACAGAATTCATTTTAACGAGGTACGTGAGGGGCATCCTGATTGGAACGAAGAACGTTTGGAAAAATACCATCAGGATAATTTTTGTGATTGGGTCACAGATCATGTAAGTTATTCGAATAACATTTTATTGCTATCAGTTTTAATCTAAACTTGTATCGTTATGTATTTGTCGTAAAATTTGTTTTGTTAGATCCATGATCCGAACTTGTCTGCATCATCTGAGAGTGATTCAAGATGTTTAGCTCAATTTCCTAGTATAGAGGTTGCATATTACAAAGGATTTGGTGTCCTTGGATACAAATTCGAAGTTAAGGACATAGAAACATCTAGAACCACTCAGAATAGTGGGATTGCGACGGTAGGATCGGACGGTGTGATTTACTATGGGTACTTAAATTGTATACTCGGCATCCACTATCCCGGACGATCAGAACCTTTTTATATATTCCAGTGTACTTGATACGATCCGCGAACCGATACGGACAGGTGGAGAAGCAGTCTTGGGACTTGGAAAGATGAATATGGATTGACCAGTGTGTACACACTTCGATTTTACGGTCAGGACGATCCGTTTATCTTTCCGAACCAAGCGTTCCAAGTATACTACTCACAGTGTTTGAAGCATTCGGGGTGGAGTGTTGTATGCCGATGGAAACCCAGAGATGTGTAGGATGTCCCAGAATACGAGGACAGCGATAAGGACGAAGAAGAGAGAAGGCTTAAAGTGCTCCGACCGTCTGTTGTGAAGGACGGGTTGTCTTCGACCGATCATGAAGTTACGTGAGTTAGAAATGACATCGACGATGAAATCCAAGTAGATATGTATAATGCGCCCACGAAACGAAAAAGGTTATCAGTAATGTTATATTATTACTTCAAATTTTACGCTCTATACATATATAGTCAATACTTTTAATGATTGTCTAATGCGTCTACGAACCGTTTATCTAGATTTGATGACGATGTCGGGAGCAGCGAGGGGCGGCAGGAGCTCCAGCCGCGGCAGAGGCAGAGGCAGAGGCAGAGCGGTTCTGCCGCCCGGAGAGCTCCGTAGGGAGCTTCAGAGGGCCGGTCTTGCACCCAGATCGGAGACCCCTTCGGATGCCTCCTTCCGTGTGGATTTTGCCACATCTCCAGGTATACTGCACGCATATCCATTTTGAATGTAAAATTACAGATATTCATGCCTATTTATGTCAAAATTACTTATATTGTCAATGTTTGATTGTCTAGTTGTTGGTGATGCGTCCACATCTGGGACAGAGGCTACCCCCGCTCCTCCAGGTATGTTTATATATCATATAGTGTATGTATATTGATTTAGAATGCTATATCATAAATACACACATTCCTTTTGCTCTTACTTAGCAATTTTTATTATTGTCTAGCTGTAGGTGGTGACACCACCGCACCTGCGGGTATGTTTATATATCCTATAGTGCATGCATATTGATTTAGAACGTTATATTATTGATCTACACATTCTTTTTGCAATTACTTATATAATCTATTTTTAATTGTCTAATTATAGGTGGTGCGTCCACATCTTCCGCAGGGGCCACTCCTGCCGCTTCCATACCCTCCGCATCGTCTGCAGGTTAGTATGAATAAATTTAAAATATTTATTCATTTTACATATGCTCTATAGAATAAATATGAACTTCATGGAAATTTAGCGTCGATGTTTATTTTCTAGTTGGAGGGGATGCGTCCGCATCCGGGACCCCGGTTGTTCCTCACCGGAGGAACTATCGTCCCACTCGTGCTGCTGCCCGGGCCCAGGCTCGTGCGATAGTCACCGGAGGTATATATCACACTTGAATTTTCGTTTAACCTTGATTTCTTAATACAACTTTGTCTTATTATTGATTGTCTTGATATTTCGTGCAGACGCAGGGCCTCCCCATCCCCAGAGGGGGACTCGAGGCCCGAATCAGTCCCATAGGCTGAGGCCTGACAGAGCTAGGGGGGAGGCAGCATTCCCCCTTTTTTTAACCTTGACTATCGCTATACCGGTCCTCATGCCGAGAGGTTCGGCCGGTATTTGGGGGACGAGAGCCAGCTCGTGAAGAACTATCCACTTCACGTTGAGTGGGGCGAGCAGCACCAGCGCTCATTCGCCCTCTTCTTTGATCAGGCTCGGGTATGTATTAATATATATTTTCATTTGATCTATCCAATCTATTTATTATTAACACTTGCAATCTAATAACAATGTTTTTTTTAATTTTCAGTTGGATTACGATTTTCAGCCTGTAGCCGACCCTGATCACCCGGGGAGGGTGCTCGACCTTCATGCTCTGTACAATGGCCTGATGAAGAACATGCAGGCCAAGGTATGATACAACAAGAATGAGCTGAAGGCCGACTGCTACTCCCTGTGGATGGCGACCCCCGAGGCAGAGAGAGCGGCCCTCCTATCTACTCCGGCGTTTGCGAGAGTCGACGTAGAGACATGGCCTCTATTGTGCGCTTATTTCGACTCCCAACGCAAACAGGTATGTATTTTAAATGTAATTCATTATTTATGATATAATTTATTTCTTTGTGTTTCTTAATTAGAAAACTAAATGTTAATGCGTTGTGCAGAAACATGCCGCTCAGAATACAGAGAACAGGAAGTCGGCGAAGAGGGGTCGCCCTACTTACACAGGTGGCTCGAGGAACATTACTCGAGCCATGGAGTTATCGGTAAATTACAATAGACCGACCTTTGTGATATTCTGCAATATTAAGAGTTATTTTCTAATATTTCTAATATTAAGAGTTACTTTCTAATATTGCAGACATCTCGGACCGTGGCGTCAGGTGGTACACCGAGCATGCTGTCCGCATATCTTGCCGTCCACGGCACCTTGACAGATCCCGCCATGGGCGAGCTTCGATATCCCGACGTCGCTACCCAGGAGTACTGCGTAAGTGTTAATATTTTTTCTACCCAAATTTGAAATTTTAGTTTTGGAAGGTTCAAGTTTAAATTTTATACTTATATTTTACTGCTTAATGTGGGTGTAGGAGCGGGTGGTTGAGCAGGCCCAGGCCTCGGGGATCGATTTTACCGGACAGAGCGATCCGAGGCTGCTGACCCCAGTTCTGGACGCCGCACACGGAGGGCATCACGGAGGTTGGGAGAGAGGCCGGGGACTGGGCCCTAGCAGGGCCCATATGAGGTTGGACTCCACCCCGGCGGTTACTTCCTCCGTCTCCAGTGACCGACGTGTCCATCAGGAACTGGAGAGCTTGAGGGCCACCGTTCAGGAGTTGAAGGAGATGCTGGTATGTATACTAATTTATAGTAAAATATCATGTCATATTATATAGATATCAACATATCCATAATTAGTACGTAGCTTGAGCTTATTTGGTTTTAGACTTAAGTTTGATTAATCATACATACAGATGTAAATAAAATAAACAACAAACTAGATATCCAAACGGGGTTTCGAAATAACTTAATAATGATACGAATTCGAATAATACACAGTTCTTACACGCTTATTACACACGTTATGTCCAGATGCGAAAGGGTACATCGGCCGAGCTTCCACATGCATCTCCTTCGGCTGCGGCTCCGCAAGCCACTACATCGGCTGCGGTTCCGCAGACAGCTCCTATAGCTCCACCGCCCGCTCAGATTCCCGCAGCCGCGGCTCCGCAAGCGACTACCTCGACGGCGGCTGCGCAGACCACATCGTCAGCTCTACAGGCCGCTCAGACTCTCGCTCGCGCCGAATTGCAGAGTTTATTGACCGAGGAGCAGGCGCGCGTTATTCTATCGTTATTCAGAGGTAGAGCTGGACCGAACTAGGGTAGCTTTTTGGTTCTTATTTTTTGAAACATGTATTTATTTATATCATACACATTGTACTACATTTTGAAACGATATTGATATTGGTTTATATTTATATCATATTCAGTTTTTGGGTTTCTTTTGTATATTATATATATGCGTGAGATGTGATTATGAATACTGCGATATATGTTGTGTGATGATTAATTTTATATTAGATTGATGTATATATTATTATGCACAGGGCGGGAAAAAATCAAGCACCCATTTTAAAAAAAAAATACAGATAATATGTACCTACGGATTAATCCGTAGGTACACATGTTGCCCCTACGGCTATATCCGTAGGGGCAAAATATCAGCAGTAACTGATATTTCCCCCCTGATCTCAGTACAAGGGGGTTGGGAGTGCCCCTACGGACATATCTGTAGGGGCCACGGCCTCGCCCCTACGGCGTTATCCGTAGGGGCAAAATATCAGGAATCCTGATATTTTGCCCCTACGGATAGGTACCTACGTAGATATCCGTAGGGGGTAGTACATGGCCCTACGGTTATGTCCGCAGGTACATTTAATATATTAAAAAAAACCGTAAATAATATAACTTTTTTTACCCTACGGCCTACTCCGTAGGGGCAACAAGACCTACACAGAAATCCGTAGGGGCAAGAATTTGCCCGTAGGGGCAAGTTCAGGGCTTCAAGTTGCACCTGCGGCCTTTGCACCTACGGGGTATTTTTCGTCTCTACGCATATATCCGTAGGGACAGTGGGTTGCCCCTACGGATAAATCCGTAGGGGCAACCCTTATTTGTAGTAGTGTAGGGAAGGAATTGCGCGAACAATTGCTAGAGTTATGTAAGACGCTTCCTTCTCAGTCACTCTCCTTGTATCGTTTGTGCAGGGTTCCTAGGCACTCTAGTGAGGTCTCCCAAGCCATCATCCATGGCAATTTCAAAAATTACGGTGCCTACAAACCCTAAACAACGGATCGTATACTAGAGGTCTAGGCGAACAAGTACTAGTTAACAGTTAACTATATAAAATACGGAAATACAACCTTTGTAGATCCGGTGCTCCACCTCCATAGCTCCGCAACGAGGTCCTCTCCGCTGTCCAAATCAAATCCGGGCTCTAGGATCGGCTTCGTCGGAGAATGGGCAAGCTAGGTCGTCGATGTCCATGCCGAAGATGATCTACGTCGAAGCATCGATGAATCAAGCTCCACCTTCACCAAACCGTGAAAAGTTGTGAAGGAAACACACTCTACTACTTGGAAAGAGGTAGAGGATGAAGAAATAGGAAGTGGGTTAACTTTAGAATTGGATTTCTCACTCAAAACATCAATCCACCATTGATGAGGTAAAGCTTTTCTTCTTGAAGTCAAGGAAGAAGAAGAAGAAAGCTTATTATGATAAGTTAAAAGAAAATGAAAAGAAAATGAAATTCTTATCATAATTCTAACTAGAGTTAAGTGTAGAGAATGAATCATGGTTAGTGGGAATGGTTAGGGTTAAGGATGAGATAAGGATGGTTGACTTGAACAAAGCTTCATGAAGCTTCAACTAAAGTCCAAATCTAGCAACCATTCTTTTCTCTTTTCTTTTTATTTTCCAAAGTGAATAAACAAATAAATAAATGAATAAATAAGTAATGGAAAATAAAACCCTAATCATTCTTTTAACCATGGTTTATTCTTTGCACTTAACCAAGTAAACTTGTATCATCAAACATGATACAATCAAGTGCACAAAATCATATCGCATATGTAATGTGCACACCCGAGCGAGAAAATCCATCTTAAGTAAACCGATACTAGTTGATGCAAAGCAATATATCAAATATATAAATATGCATTAAATCATTAAATCAACACTTGATTCAATGATCCGGTCATGCGCACATAACCGACTGGTATCAAATATATCGGCTTATCGAATCAACGCTTGAATCGATAACTAGGTTATATCGCATACAACCATTCGATATATTTATCGCGAGAATAGAATACGGTATCACATACACGCATTATTCTCGGTCCCGCACATATCTCATATGCGCTCCTATTTTATTTCGCTTGAACCAGGAAACCTCTGTGTAGGACTCTAAAGACTCGTCAATACGCCGGCAGCGGATGATGATCATATCAAACATCCACAAGCCGCAAGCGGTCTGCTAAACGTAACGGCCACCCGGGTATTGAGCGATCTGAAGATCGACGAGCAAGCCCGCTCACACTCCAGTGAATCCGACCAGTAACACTACCGTACAGTCCGGTCTGATCGTCTGATATGTCGCATATCTCGCCTAGGGGTGGTAAACGTCAGACCCCAATAGCTCAATAAGTCGTGTCGATATGAGGCTCATAACGGGTCGAGAAACTACTGGTAACACTTACCAGCAATTCTCTGAGCAGCCCTGGCCAGGGACTTCCTGTTATAGCCGATCGAACACAGTGCAACATCAACCCCCATATACCGGGAGAGACGAATCCCCTCCTATCGCTCATTGCCTCCATATGACTCGGGACTGTACCCAAAAACCACCGTTTTGCACGCCCTCTTGGACGTGGTAAGATGGAAATCAAAGCACAGTGGGAACCACACAAGACTCTATGACGATCTCGGGTCAACAGACTACTCTGTACCAGTGTCACCAGAGAACTGCCATCTGACGTGAGGTATAATACCATCTGGGAGTTCTCGGCGAGTCCGTCCAGTGTACCCAGTCTCTACTGAGCACCCGTATATCATCTCTGATGTCAAACACCGATGGATATGGGATCATCCATCGCCCATCTGTATGGGTCGAGAAGGTATACGCTAGTCTACTCTGGTGTATCGATGCCCCGTCTCGATACACCCTCGACTAGGGACTTTGAAGGATGTACTTATAGACTACCATGTCCCCACTAGTATGATCCGCATCATAGTCCAGGTAGTCAAGTACAGATCCTAAGGGCTTTACCAACATGTAACAGAGAGACAATCAGCATACACGTTAAGGTAAAGTTCAACCAGATAGCATACTATCATGTCGAGCAAGAAAGTCCTCCCTATATATGTCCCAGCATCCACTACAATATACATCCTATGTATAGTAATGGCCTCTAGGGCATACATATAACTAACAATCTCCCACTTGCACTAGGGCCATCTGTAGCAGTGGTTGCAGTATCTCATACTCAACCATCCCATGAAAGTCTCTCTCTGGGAACAGGCCTTTGTGAGTGGATCCGCTGTGTTGTCCTCTGAGTCTACTCTCCCTACCTCGATCACCCTGGAGATCAACCATCTCCATGATCAGGCGATGCTGCCTTAGAATAAGTCTGGATCACTGATGGGACCGGCGTTCCTTGGCATAAGCCACAACTCCATTGTCTCACAATGGTAGGAACATAGTTCATCTCATGAACCTATATACACCCAAACAGCCTCTTTGGTAGCATCTTAAGTAGCGATGTATCCAGCCTTTATCGTCTAGTATGTCACGGTATCTAGCTTGGAACTCTTCCAACATACCGTCCCTTTACTGAGGGTAAAGACAATGCCTGTGACTGACATTCAGTCGTCCTTATCACCCTGGAACACTTCCAGTGATTCTCCTCAGGATCGATTGACACCATCTCACTACATCTAGTGAGTATCCTAACATCCATTTAGATCTATCTCATAGATCCAAAACCCAGGATTTAGTAGGTATCATTTTGATCCTATATGGAGAATCATAGTGATAATCGGAGATTGATCGAGCGTAGCATAGGAAACTCCTTTCCTATCAACAGTATGTCATCCACGTACTCTACGAGGATCGTCACCATACTCCCTACTACCTTTTTGTTTATACAAGGTTCATCTACCATTTTGATGATGTCAAACTGTTTGACTAACACATCAAAACAGATGTTCCAACTTCGCGACGCCTGCTTTATCCTATAAAGCATCTTGCACACGTTTCCGCTGCTCCCACTGTCTACGAGGCCCTCTGGCTGTGTACTTATAGACGCTCTCTTCTAAATCATCATTTAGAAAAGCAGTCAAGACACCCAACCACCAGATATCGTAGTCATGGTATGTAGCCGTGGCAAGTAGGATCTGGATGGACTTAAGCATAGTCACTTGAAAAGGTTTCATCATGATCCACGCCTGGTCGATGACGAAAAACTTTAACAAGTCTAGCTTTGAAAGTCTCAACTTTTCCATCTACACCAAGTAATCTTCTCAAGATATACTTGCTCCTGATGGGGATTTAACCCTTCAGATATAGCAACTAAAGTCCATACTTTGTTGGTGTACATGGATTCCATCTTAGATCGCTAAACATCCAGCCATTCTTACAGAGTCTTACTCCTGATGGCCAGCTCGAAACTAGTTGGGTCATCATCTCATGATGCAATCCTCGCTCCCACTGTCATAGAGAAACTGAAGTATCTCTCAGGTGGGTGAGGAACCCTACTAGATCGGCGGAGAGGCTGAGGTTCGTTGGTAACTACTGAATCCCTTGGTTCTATCAAATCATCTGCTGTAGTTCGTATAGCTGGAACACTTCCAGTTCTACATAACAGACCTTGCCTCGAGCTTGTCCGGATTTTGCTTTTAGACATAGGCCGGACAACCCTAAATCTTAACTAACTTAAGACATAGGCTCTTCCCTTTCCACATCACATATGAAATGGTAGGCAACTAATTTGATTCGAACCCTATTCAATAGGTATGCAGCTTCTCAAGTGCATAACACCCAAAAGGAAAAAGGTAACTCAGTATTACTCATCATAGAGCACACCTTATCACATAGGGTGTGATTGCTCCGCCCCGATATACCATCGTGCTATGGTGTATGCGGAGGAGTAATGCTGAGAGAGAATCTCATTCTCCTTTGGAATAATCCAGGATTTTCATGCTCAAGTATTCTCCTCCTTGATCTCATCATAGGACATAATACTTATACCCGTTTAGGTTCTCTACTTCCAACTTATATTCTGTGAATATCTCAAAAGGTTCGGACTCATGTTTCAACAGGAGCATATGACTGAATCTTGAGAGATTATCAGAGAATATAATGAAGTATAAAGAACCGGTCTTGGCATGTGTAGACAGGGGACCTACATACATCAACATGTATCATCCCAAGAGTTTATTAACTCTTTCTCTGTTTCCAATAAACAGAGCTGTGGTCATCTTTTCTTTGTGACATGACTGGCGAGTTTCACAAGATGTAAATTCAAACTGATTTAAATATGCATCTTTATGTAACTCTAGCTAGTCGGGTCACATTGATCTGACCTAGTCTACAATGCCTCAAGAAGAATTCGTTCATTTCTGAACTCTTCCTCTTGTGTGTGTTCCATATACCAAGAACTGTAGTTAGATTTAGAACATCAATGCTTTTAGATAACGTGCCTGAACCGATCAACTTTTGATATAGGAAATGTTCAAAACATTATCCAGCAATACAAAATTATATCCTTTCTTTACTTATAAAGAGATAGATATGATTTTGTATATCAGGTTCGATATCTTACAACATTCGTTCATAATCAATGTATCGGTAATACAGGGTGACAGTGACCGACAGACTTGGCTGCAACTCTTGCCCCGTTTTCTGCCTCATGAAACTTATCACCCGTTCTCAGTTCTCTACCTATCTGTAGCCCTATGTAACAGATTACATATCTGGGATCCTGATCTGGTATCACATACCCAGGACGTAAAGGATACTGAGAAACAGTTCTGTATAATGAACACACCCGAAGATGATGCATCAGTATGCACTCTCTTCGTTTGGGCGGCACGGAAATTCTGGTAATCCCCAATTTCCTGCTCTGTCTTATAACAATTATAAGTTGGAGCGGGACCAACGTTCCCCAGCTCAGTATAACAAGCGGGTTCGGTCAAATATCCGTATTATTATCTTGATTAAGGCGTGATATGGTCGCTACCAGGAGAGAGAGAGAAGAAAACACTCAGCGTGCGCTCTGTCAAGAATAGATTGGTTATTATTTTATCTAATCAGGATGGCTCCCACTGCTTTTTATCAAATCTTCCTTCAAACCCTAAAAGGAAAGACTAGCCGGGATTAATTACACACTACAAGTTCGCCAATCTTTCAGCCAGGCCAGTGTCGGTACTTTGAGGGAGGTCCCCCGTGCTTTCGCACGAACCTAATTACTGTAAACCTCGTTTTCCCAGAGGCTTAACCCCGTTGACACCTTTCTAGACACCTACTTGATCGGCTAATTGTAATGTATAAAACTCTCCCAGGAGTAACACTTACTCGCAGCGGGTATCGGGATCCAACTATCTCATAGAAGGTATGCAATCTCATTGCAAATTTCAACACTTGAAATTCCCGATAATATTTTGCCCCTAGCAGCTATATGACCTTAACATAGTCAACAAATCATAAGTGCTAGTCAAGTTCAACCCGTCATTTTCCGATTGAATTAAACCCACCCGCACGACCCTTAACATAGTCAACAAAGTCGCACGACTACCCTAATCCAATCGCATCATATGCTAATACAGATAACCAATAGTTAGCTACCGCACACTACGCCTTAACATAGTCAACAAACGTAGCACGAATACTAACTAGTACTTATCTGAAATGACGGAGGGCTACGACAGGTTTTTCTGAAAACCTATTGCGTAATGAACTTGATATCGTTGTAGGATCGAATGAATTTTGAAATGGAGTGCTTTTGAGGCTTTTCTAGTTTTGCTAAAGGAGTCACTCCCGGTGAAGGGATCGTCGGTCCTTTCCTCGTCGAATGAGGTGCGGGATATATCATATATATCACTGTGCAAAGCAAAACACTTAAAAGCAATCAAAAGACAAACCGAGTGTGTAGCATCTGCCAGTTATTGCTAAAGGAGTCACTCCCGGTGAAGGGATCTCGGTCCTTTCCTCGTCGGATGAGGTGCAGGATATATCACATATACCGCTGTGCAAAGCAAGAACTGTAGCTACCTGTTTTATTTTGTAATTCGATTCTACAACATCTTAGGTTTCTTTTATTTCATTAATCACATTAATGAAGTCCCATCATTTAAGTACCTAAACATCACAGATAGATATGACGTACACTTATGCCATCCGCATTCGCCTCGATGTCCCCTCGTGCACCGTTAGGTTAGGTAACTAACGGCAGAGCAGGGCAGGGCTAGCGCGGGTGTAAAACATAAGTAACGTCTATATAATATATCATATATACTATATACTATATCCATCACAGAACATCTCATGATCACATCACAGATATCGCAGCAGAAGAATCATATGAAATATTGGATATACTAGGACGTCCGTGTTTTCAATACGAGCCAGTATAAAACACGGATTCCACGGTCGTGATGAATAGCCAAACCCACACCCCTAGACCCCTACGAGAGCGGCAAGCAACCCTACCAATTCTAGAGTTAGGAGACCCGGACTCGACTCCTCGAGTTGATCTCCCATTGGACTCCAGAACCCGGTTACTTGTGCCCTCTTCCTTGGGTCTATCCTAGTGCGGAAAAGTAAATAATATACAACAGGTGACAACTCCCGCAACCAGGAAGCGCCCCAATAAAAGAATATTACATACAAGTTTTTACATGAATGAAAATGAAAAACACTCATCTCACATAAAAACCCCCGGCTATTCGAACACGACGATCCAATATAACATATCCAGCAACACATAACATCACATGTCATCAACGTAAGTAAATATGTCCATCCCAATTGTCGTTGACATATAGCAACGAAACCGGCGATATCACATATTACACTTACGGTCACAGAAAAGAAAGTGTAAAACTACAACAGTTGGAATCCGCAACCACCTCAGACATCGCATGCCTGACCAAATGAATTACTTAGACATCGCATGCCTAACAATTATAAACCCCGCATTTTAGTCTCATTATCAAAAACACTTTTCAATATCAAGTCGGCCAATTCAACAAGATTCCCGACAGCCTGATCGAATGCTCGTCGCAAACTTAAGTAGGCGGCCGCACCCCCGATACCGGCGACGAAGTGCACCAAGGCGGAACACCGCTACCGCGAGCACCCGGAGGGATGCTTTCGGCGACGGGGTTCTCCTACAGTCACTTGGTCGGGGCTATGGGGTAAGGCTGTCTATTAAGTTTACCCGGTGAGTATCCGCGTACGCTACGTGATTGCGACGGACTTTTGATCACATCAAAATTCCGTGGCAACCGATCATGTGAGACTAAACTGCTGTGTTTATAACATTCATTTAGTTATCACATAACTTTTGTGAATTCCAATTATTGTATCCCATTCCAGATAAACAGAAAATGTTAAAATTTTCGATCGAACAATCGAACACCCAAGTTTTCCCGAAACAAATCAACACATGAAACAAGTCTAACAACATTCCGTTCGTGCCTCAGTACCAACGATCCAGCCGTAGAAGGGTCAAGCCAACGCCTCACATGTGGCACGTCGTACTGCCCCAAACCCGAAGGTTCAAAGGGCAGTTCAAGACGGTCACATAATCGAGTTAAGGTTTGTGTCTTCTAGAGGGACCATCGAGTTACTTGCACTACTTAGAACGTCGTTAAACTACGGAAAAATCCAACACTTGGAAATTTCCCGACAGGGGAAAAGTTGGGTATTTATATCCGGTCGAACTTTTTAACATATCCTAAAATTTATCCGGAAAGCCACACAGACAAAATTTGATATCCCGATCGAAATACCGAATCCCCAAATCAACTTAGAAAAATCAACTCTTGAAAATATATTAAAAATATCCAGGAATACCAGAAATGTTAAATAGGAGTTACTGTGCTGTCAAGACCTCACTACACGACAAAACGGCCGCTCTTCCGCCGCACGAGCCATGCTCGTGCCGCGCAAGCGCGGCGATTTAATGGAATTAGGGCTTACGTCTTCACAGTAACTCTTAGATATTCCTGCATGTTTTTCTGAATATTTTTAATGCTGAAAAATCCCTGTTTTTAAAAATTGTACAGAGAGCAATTTTGAATCGGGGTTTCGGGTTCGATCGGACTTCAATTTCCGTCTGGACTTCGCCTAAGGCTCTAGCTAGGCTCTGATACCACTGCAGGGTTCCTAGGCACTCTAGTGAGGTCTCCCAAGCCATCATCCATGGCAATTTCAAAAATTACGGTGCCTACAAACCCTAAACAACGGATCGTATACTAGAGGTCTAGGCGAACAAGTACTAGTTAACAGTTAACTATATAAAATACGGAAATACAACCTTTGTAGATCCGGTGCTCCACCTCCATAGCTCCGCAACGAGGTCCTCTCCGCTGTCCAAATCAAATCCGGGCTCTAGGATCGGCTTCGTCGGAGAATGGGCAAGCTAGGTCGTCGATGTCCATGCCGAAGATGATCTACGTCGAAGCATCGATGAATCAAGCTCCACCTTCACCAAACCGTGAAAAGTTGTGAAGGAAACACACTCTACTACTTGGCAAGAGGTAGAGGATGAAGAAATAGGAAGTGGGTTAACTTTAGAATTGGATTTCTCACTCAAAACATCAATCCACCATTGATGAGGTAAAGCTTTTCTTCTTGAAGTCAAGGAAGAAGAAGAAGAAAGCTTATTATGATAAGTTAAAAGAAAATGAAAAGAAAATGAAATTCTTATCATAATTCTAACTAGAGTTAAGTGTAGAGAATGAATCATGGTTAGTGGGAATGGTTAGGGTTAAGGATGAGATAAGGATGGTTGACTTGAACAAAGCTTCATGAAGCTTCAACTAAAGTCCAAATCTAGCAACCATTCTTTTCTCTTTTCTTTTTATTTTCCAAAGTGAATAAACAAATAAATAAATGAATAAATAAGTAATGGAAAATAAAACCCTAATCATTCTTTTAACCATGGTTTATTCTTTGCACTTAACCAAGTAAACTTGTATCATCAAACATGATACAATCAAGTGCACAAAATCATATCGCATATGTAATGTGCACACCCGAGCGAGAAAATCCATCTTAAGTAAACCGATACTAGTTGATGCAAAGCAATATATCAAATATATAAATATGCATTAAATCATTAAATCAACACTTGATTCAATGATCCGGTCATGCGCACATAACCGACTGGTATCAAATATATCGGCTTATCGAATCAACGCTTGAATCGATAACTAGGTTATATCGCATACAACCATTCGATATATTTATCGCGAGAATAGAATACGGTATCACATACACGCATTATTCTCGGTCCCGCACATATCTCATATGCGCTCCTATTTTATTTCGCTTGAACCAGGAAACCTCTGTGTAGGACTCTAAAGACTCGTCAATACGCCGGCAGCGGATGATGATCATATCAAACATCCACAAGCCGCAAGCGGTCTGCTAAACGTAACGGCCACCCGGGTATTGAGCGATCTGAAGATCGACGAGCAAGCCCGCTCACACTCCAGTGAATCCGACCAGTAACACTACCGTACAGTCCGGTCTGATCGTCTGATATGTCGCATATCTCGCCTAGGGGTGGTAAACGTCAGACCCCAATAGCTCAATAAGTCGTGTCGATATGAGGCTCATAACGGGTCGAGAAACTACTGGTAACACTTACCAGCAATTCTCTGAGCAGCCCTGGCCAGGGACTTCCTGTTATAGCCGATCGAACACAGTGCAACATCAACCCCCATATACCGGGAGAGACGAATCCCCTCCTATCGCTCATTGCCTCCATGTGACTCGGGACTGTACCCAAAAACCACCGTTTTGCACGCCCTTTTGGACGTGGTAAGATGGAAATCAAAGCACAGTGGGAACCACACAAGACTCTATGACGATCTCGGGTCAACAGACTACTCTGTACCAGTGTCACCAGAGAACTGCCATCTGACGTGAGGTATAATACCATCTGGGAGTTCTCGGCGAGTCCGTCCAGTGTACCCAGTCTCTACTGAGCACCCGTATATCATCTCTGATGTCAAACACCGATGGATATGGGATCATCCATCGCCCATCTGTATGGGTCGAGAAGGTATACGCTAGTCTACTCTGGTGTATCGATGCCCCGTCTCGATACACCCTCGACTAGGGACTTTGAAGGATGTACTTATAGACTACCATGTCCCCACTAGTATGATCCGCATCATAGTCCAGGTAGTCAAGTACAGATCCTAAGGGCTTTACCAACATGTAACAGAGAGACAATCAGCATACACGTTAAGGTAAAGTTCAACCAGATAGCATACTATCATGTCGAGCAAGAAAGTCCTCCCTATATATGTCCCAGCATCCACTACAATATACATCCTATGTATAGTAATGGCCTCTAGGGCATACATATAACTAACAGTTTGTACTTGTAAATAAAAAAAAGTATATATATATATATATTTTAGCACAATGTATCCTGTACTCAATCAAGTTTATGAATAAAAGATATACATTTTCTGTAATGTCTTGTGTCATTTCTCCGCCTTTTCTTTCTTTTATTATCAGCATGCCGCCTTAGTAAACATGGTCAACAGATAATAGAGCACGCATCTTGTCTTTTTTAAGAAATAGCGATGGCTTAGGCCGCAGGTTCAGATCTGCTGCCTAAGACTTTTCAACTCTATGAGCCGTGAGGGTCTCGTAGAGATTTTTCTCCCTACGGATCGAGAGGATCTCGTAGGTGGGTTTTTCTCCTTAGGAGTCGTGAGGATTCCTAAGTGTGTTGTCTCTTATAAGTCATAAGGATCCTATAAGAGAATTTTTCCCTCTTACGAGTCGAGAGGACCCGTAAGCGGTTGTTTCCCTCCTCGTCGAAACTCGACTTTGGAGAGTGAGACCCATGAATAGTATGCAAGAGATCGTTTTAGATTGACTTGCAGGGTCCCATTGTTTAGGAAGCAAGTTTTTTTTAGTCTCTGCTGCCTGAGGCTTTATCTTGTAAGTTGAGACGAATCGGGAACTTCCCGCGGAGACACTGGTTTCTCTGCGAGCCGACGTGAATCAGGAGGCTCTTGTCAAGGATTGTTTGTTTCCCTGAGTTGAGGTGTTTGCCAGGGATTATTTGTTTCCCTAGCGCCAAGGATTATTTGTTTCCTTGGTGTTGAAACGAGTCGAGAATTTCCCACGGAGGCACTGGTTGCTCTGCGAGTCGACGCGGATCAGGAGGCTCTCGTCAAGGATTGTTTATTTCCCTGAGTTGAGGTATTTGCCAGGGATTATTTGTTTCCCTAGCGCCAAGGATTATTTGTTTCCTTGGTGTTGAAACGAGTCGAGAATTTCCTACGGAGATACTGGTTGCTCTGCGAGTCGACGCGCATCAGGAGGCTCTCGTCAAGGATTGTTTGTTTCCCTGAGTTGAGGTGTTTGCTAAGGATTATTTGTTTCCTTAGCGCCAAGGATTATTTGTTTCCTTGGTGTTGAAACGAGTCGAGAATTTCCTACGGAGATACTGGTTGCTCTGCGAGTCGACGCGCATCAGGAGGCTCTCGTCAAGGATTGTTTGTTTCCCTGAGTTGAGGGGTTTGCCGAAGATGCTGGTTTCTTCGGAGTTGGGATGAATCGTTGGGGTCTGGCTTCGTTTTTCTGGCGGAGCCTGTTGGGAGAGTCTGGTTCCCTCTTTGTTTGCGCCCTTGGATTGTGTACAGGGATCGATGTGATCTCCACTGTAGGGCCAAAGTTTTATCATCATTTTTTTAATTTTATTTCCGCGATGCTATATCATTTCAGCTTTTATATCGCGAAGGTCGCAATTGCCCAATCATTTCGGCTATTTTTCGCGGTGTCCAATCATTTCGGCTGTTTATTTCGTTTTTACTCGCTGCTTTCTATTGCGAGTTGCCCAATCATTTCGGCTATTTTGCATGCATACATTTTTACTTGTTGCTTTTTATTGCAAGTTGCCCCATCATTTCGGCTATTTCATATGCATGTGCAGCCTACTGTTTTTTCGCCGTAAACCTAAAATTGGACACCGATTTCGGCATCAGCACCGCTACAACTGGGATATTGCCAGGAGCGAATCATCATTTGCCTCTGTCGATGTCGAACAAGGGTGGCTTAGCGAGCAAGGTTAAGGTCCTGTCGACTAAGGCTTTTAACTTCATGAGCCGTAAGGGTCTCACAAAGGTATTTCTCCCCACAAGTCTTGAGGATCTTGTAGGTGTATTTTCTCCTTAGGAATCGTGAGAATTCCTATGTGCTTTATTCCTCTGTAAGTCGTAGGGATCCTACGAGAGGGTTTTCTCTTTGTAAATCGAGAGGATTTACAAGGGTTGTTCACCATGTGAACATATCCCCAGTCACGGATGAGACTTGGTTAGGGAAATGTTTATTCGCGCCCGTGGATTGTATACAAGGGCCAGTATTGAGCCACTTGTAGGGTAATATCAGAAGTTGTGGGGATTGCTTAAGCACAGGTTTAGGTCTCTGTAACTTAAGACTTTCAAATCTTATGAGCCGTGAGGGTCTCATAAGAGAGTTCTCCTTACGAGTCGTGAGGATCTCGCAAGTGTATTTTCTCCTTAGAAATCGTGGGGATCCCTAAGTGTGTTGCTCCCTTGTGAGTCGTAAGGATCTCACGCGGGTGGTTTCTCCTTACAAGGTAGAGAGGACCCTATAAGTGTCTTTGAACGAGGTTGCGCCCTTTCGGGTTTTCACAAACACTCGCCGGTAGTCCTGCTGTTTTTACTCATGGAGCCCTTTCGGGTTTTCATCCATGCCCATTTTGCTTATGGACATACTGTTTTTTTATTCTTTTTATTTTTATTTACCTTTTTTTTACGAGGTCGTGCCCTTTCAGGTTTTCACGAACACTCGCCGGTAGCCCTGCTGTTTTTACTCACGGAGCCCTTTCGGGTTTTCATCCGTGCCCTTTTTGCTTATGGACATACCGTTTTTATTATCATCATTTTTTTATTTTTTATTTTTTTTTATCTCGTCAGCCTAAGGATGCTGCGGTAGTAGTTTTAAGGACGTTTCGGTCCGCTATTAGTTTAAGGATGTTTCGGTCCGACATGGAGAAGGCTGGCTATTGCTTATAAAGCTTGAGCTTAGGAAGATAGCGAGCGGACATAGTCGTCGTCATCTATCGTTGACCTAGGCTGTGGCTCATTAAGCGTAGTATTTCTTTAGGAAGCGACCGTTTATTGGCCTGAAAGGCCTTTCACCGTGCATGTCCATGAGTAGATAGGCCCCACCCTGATAAACTTTATCTATGATGTACGGGCCTTCGTAGTTTGGCTCAAATTTTCCCCGCTTGGCGCGATTGGGGATCATAGGACTTTTGACCACTAGCACGAGTTCGCCTTGGCGGAATATCCTCGGTCGGGTCAATCTTTTATATGAGCGCGTCATCTTTGCTTTATAAGCTTCCAGATTTTGTTGCGCTATGAGCCGTGTTTCTTTAAGGGCATCAAGCTCCTCAAGCCGAAGGTTAGCATTTTCTTTGTTCGTCAACTCGTAGTGGACTGCCACTCGTAGAGAGGATAACTTTATCTCGAGGGGGAGTACTGCTTCCGTCCCGAATACCAACGCGTATGGCGTTGTGTTCGTGGCCGTCTTGAACGTGGTTCGATACGCCCAGAGAGCTTCTTGTAGTCTCTCGTGCCAGTCTCTCTTATTTCGGGACACCGTCTTTTTCATGATCTTCGTCAGGGTCTTGTTGAAGGCCTCGGCTAGACCATTAGCTCGCGGATTGTAAACTGAAGAATATCTCCAGTCTATATTGTGTTGTTGCGCGAAGCGACTGATCTTGTGGCTTCTGTAAGCTGGTCCGTTATCGGAGATGATCCGTCTTGGCGTTCCAAACTGATATATGACGTGCGTCTTGAAGAAGTGGATGATATTTTCCGTCTTCACCTCTCTTAACGGTACCGCTTCTGCCCATTTGGAGAAGTAGTCAGTCGTCGCCAGGATGAAACGATGTCCCTTGGACGATGCTGGTTCGATCGGGCCGACTATGTCGGTTCCCCACATTTCGAACGGCCAGCTAGCCACCGTCGGGTGTAGTGGATTTGGATGCTGATGGATGAAATCCCCATGAATTTGACATGGGTGGCACTGCTTCGCATATTCGAGGCAGTCCTGAATCATCATGGGCCAGTAGTAGCCCATCTGCTTGATCTTCAACTTCATCTTTGGGCCTGCTTGATGAGAACCACAGATTCCGTCATGAACTTCCTGAACGACTCTTTTCGCTTCGCCAGGTCCCAGACATCTCAGCCACAGAGAATCGAATGACCTCTTGTATAGAGTATCATTGACGAAGGCGAAAGACAGAGCTCGTTTCATGAGCTGATGTCTTGTGGACGCATCTTCGGGCATTCGGTGGGACTTAAAGTAGTCTATGAGGACTTCCCTCCAGTCCTCAGCCTTTTCCCGGTCTTCTATTTGCAAGGTTGTCTGTTCAGTCTCCCCCTTCTCTTCGGATGATTCCGGAGATATTTTTGCTGGGGCAAGCACCCGACGGCTTTGTACCATGATTCTAACGTCATCGAGGTTTTCGTCAGCCAGTTCTTTAGCAAGTTTGTCCAACGCATCTGCTTTGCTGTTTTCCGCGCGCGGTATGCTTTCCAAAGTATATGAGAGAATTTGGGTCAACAGTTGTTGCACCTTTTCGCCGTACTTCACCAGCTCAGGCTTGCACGTTTGGTAGTCGCCGTTTACTTGACTAATGACCAGTTGAGAATCTACGTATATGAGGAGGTTTTCAATTCCCATGTCGATGGCGATCTCGAGACCTGCATTCAAGGCTTCATATTCGGCTTCGTTATTCGTCCTCGGCTCTGTTAAGGAGAAGGCGAAGCGCATAATCCCTCCTTGTGGAGTTACGAAGATGAGGCCTACTCCCGATTTGACTATAGGGGTACTTTGTTTGCGCTTTTTCATGGAAGATGCTCCGTCAAAATAAAGCTCCCATCGGGTATCACTACCGTCGATCGCATCAAACGCATGTTCGTCCGGAAGATCGCAATTCAAAGGAGAATCGTCGGGTATCGGATGCTCAGCGAGGAAGTCGGCGATGGCCTGGCCTTTGACTGCCTTGAGAGGTTGATATGTTATCGAGAATTCCATCAAGAGCAGAGCCCATTTAGCGAGTCGCCCCGTCAATATGGCCTTCGACATTAAATATTTAAGAGGGTCGACCTTCGAAATGAGACGGACCTCATGTGCCAATGCATAGTGCCTGAGCTTTATTATCGCGAAGATCAACGCCAAGCAGTGTTTTTCAGTGGGGAATAATTGCTTTCTGACCCCAGTAGGACTCGACTTAAATAGTATAGTGCTCTTTCTTTCCCTTGGTCGTTCTCTTGCGCCCATAATGCGCCTAAAGAACCTTCGAGGGCGGTCGTGTAAAGAATGAGAGGCTTTCCCTTAACCGGAGCAGCCAACACTGGCGGGTTCTGCAGGTACTGTTTAATCTCGTCCAGCGCGCCCTGGCATTTTTGATCCCAGACGAATGGAGTCCCGTTCTTCATCAGGTGACTGTAAGGACGACACTTGCCCGAATGGTTGGCTATAAATCGCCGTGTATGCGAGCTTCCCTTGGAGAGATCGCAGCTGCTTAAGAGTCCTTGGCGGAGGCATTTCTATGATCGCCTTGATCTTTGACGGATCTATTTCAATACCTCGGCGTCGGATGATGAATCCCAGGAATTTGCCCGAAGAAACTCCGAATGCACACTTGAGAGGGTTCATCTTCAAGTTATATTGCCGAAGGCGTTGAAATACAGTTTTTAGGTGCTCGAGATGTTCCTCATACGATTTGCTCTTAACCACGAGGTCGTTAATACAACATTCGACGATTTCATGTATAAGGTCATCGAAGATCTTCGTCATGGCCCTTTGATAGATGGCACCGGCGTTCTTCAGACCGAAGGGCATCACCTTGTAACAAAATATCCCTAGAGGGGTCCTGAAAGCGGTATGCTTTTGGTCTTCGAGATGCATCTTTATCTGATTATACCCTGACGAGCCGTCCATAAAAGAGAAAACCTCATGAGTGGACGTGTTGTCTATCATCAGTTCGGTGACTGGCACTGGGAAATCGTCTTTCGGGGAAGCTTTATTGAGATCCCGGAAGTCTACGCATATGCGCACTGTCCCATTTTTCTTCATCACCGGGACGATGTTGGCGATCCATTCAGGGTATTGAACTTCCTGGATGAAGCCAGAGTCGATCAGCTTCTTGATCTCGGCGTAGATACTCATCTCAAGCTCAAGCCGCATTCTTCTTGGTGCCTGTTTGACCGGCTTGACGTCCGGGGAGATCGCCAATTTGTGCACAGCGATTTCTGGATCTAGTCCTGGCATCTCGGAATAGTTCCATGCGAAGCAATCTTTGTGCTGTACAAGGACGTCTTTTAACGCAGCCACCCTTTCTTCAGACAACAGCTCACTGACAAACGTCGGCCGTGGGTCACTTGCCGTCCCCAACTCAATTTTCTTGAGGTTATGTGCAGTGGTATGTATTCCATCCTCCAGCTCTTTCGGAGCTGGGGGAAATTCTGAGATCACCTCATCATTGCTGTTTTCGAAGCACCAGGGAAGGTTGTCCATGTTTTCGGGCCCTTCTTTTAATATTGTTATCACGTGACAAGTACGAATTCGCTTCCAATCCCAATGTGGAACTGGTTCTTCTTCCGTGGCCTTGGGTTCGTGCTTTTGTGGCGGCGCTACCCTCCAGTTGTCAGACAGAGCGAATTTGCCAAGCTGATACTGATCTTCAACCCAATTCTTGAAGGTGAAGCAATCTTCAAGAGGATGCCCTATTACTTGATGGTAAGAGCAATAGTTTAGGTCAAAGACTTCGCCTGCTCGTCCGGGGTGCTTGGACTCCGGCAGTGTAAGCATCTGATGTTTTAGAGCAAGCTCAAGTATCTTCTTCGTCTTGTCCCGAGGAAACGAGTACGCTTGACCCATTTTCTTCATGAGGGACAGGTCAATAACGCTCGACTCCCGCTTGCGTGGCTTCTTAACCCCGCTTTGTTGCTGTTGAGCGCCTTTTTGGCCTTTCGGCTTGTTTCTGCTTCTGCGTCGAGCCTTTTTTATAACAGGTTAGCAGGGGGAGGCACTTTCATCTTTGACGGCCTGTTGAAGGAGGCGTTGCGTTTGGGCTTTCTCATAGATGGCCATCTCGCGGTTGTGATCATCTCGGACTTTTTGACCAGCTTCCCTTATAAGCCTGTCCATTTGTTCTTCAAACGACGGATTGGGCACTCTTGCATAAGGAACTTTTACTGGTTCAGGATTGGCCTCCTTCCGTTGAGCACCTGCTTCTTCATTGAAGTTGTGCACGACGTAACAGTCGCGGAGCAGCTCTCGTTTCTTGGAGCGAATGTATCCGAGCCCGATCATCTCCATCCTGCCACTAGGCAGCTTGTGCTGAGTTCCGGGGACGTTCCAGACCCTGTCATAGAGTTTGGCCTTTCTAACGGTCTGTTTGAAGGGTATCCCTTGACGCTTCAACAACTTCTTCAAGCCTTCTGTATAATATCTGGGTAGACGGATGGGCTGAAGCCTGTCCAGCGTAGGATCCGCCCCGTGCCAGATTTCTTTCTCCACTTTGTTTTCTTCAGAGCGGTAGAATAGAATTGCCTTTTCGCCTCCTCGCCTGGGAGGGACATAGAACGTCTACAGCTCCTCTATACTGTCGGTATCAAGCGCATCTAGTTCTTTATAATGTTTAAACGGCACCATAGCGACTTGCAGACTTTGCTCTTCGTCAGCGGAAGCTCGTATTGAGGGTCGAGCAGAGAATACAGCATGGACCTCATCCTCCGAATCACTACCAAAGATCAACGTAGGAGCGGATGGTCCCGGCTTGGTGTATTGGGGAGGACCCGAATAAACTATCTCTTCTTCCTCCTCGGTATCACTGCCGAAGACAGGGATGGTAGCGTTAGTTTTATTCTCCGGCTTGCGACACCTTTCCGTGTCTTCAAAATTCGGCAAGAAGTATTTGGCATCTTCATATTTGCGAACTTCATTCACGGAAAACGGATTCAGTTCTCCCGTTACGGTATACTCGAGACCATCCCTAAAATATTTCATACACTGATGCTGTGTAGAAGGGATGATGTTGTACTCGTGTAACCATGGTCGGCCGAGCAGAGCGTTGTAGCATGTCTTAGCATCTATGACGTGGAATTTAATTTCTGTGACTAGCAACCCGAAATGTAGCGTCAGTATCACAGATCCAAGAGTCTTTGACGATTGGGAGTCGAACCTGGAGATGGTGATCTTGTCTCGAGCGAGATGCTGGACGCTCATGCAGATTTTCTTTAACACCCGTACATTGAGTAGGTTAACAGACGACCCGTTATCGATCATGATTTTTCCTATCTTTATATCATGGCAGTATCCCGAGACGTAGAGAGGGCGATTGTGTTCGCACGTCCCAAGGAGAAGGTCTTCATCGCCGAAAGTGACATCGGCCGTGTGCACTTCTTCCAATTCATCCTTCATCTTTTCTTCGGCCAGGAAAGCTTGGAACTGCTCCGGGTCCTGTAGTGCCTTAATTAACGAATCTCTCGCCTCCTTTGATAGTAAAAAGGCGTCAAGAATGCTGAGCTGCGATGGTAGTTTCCTCAGATGCGCTAAGACGTTGTAATCCACCTTATTTTTCTTCGGCGGGTCTTTGGCAGCTAGCTCTTCCATGACTTGGTCATCTAGGGCGATGTCCTCAGAGACCTTTTCTTTCCTTTTATCTTTTTTGTTTGAGGGTCCGAGATTCTTTTCGGGCAGCGTCCGATTCCGCAGCCGAATATTTTCACAAACCTTTGGCTCTTCTTCTTTTCCCGAAGTGGACTCTTTAAAGAGAGGGGCAAGTTCCAGCTTTTCATCAGAATCGCTCCCGAATGTAGGCACTTGTGACCTGCCGGTGTTAACCATGCAACAATCGCCAGTAGTTCTTTTAAGCCCTTCGGTCGTATTTCTTCGCTCCCGACGAGTTTTGCGCTTTTCCCGCTTGAAGCGTTGTCTATGAGCAACGTATCCTTGCCACCATTTATCGAAAGCTTTGCACTCTTGAGTGGGGTGCGAAACCTTCTGATGATATAAGCAATAGGAGGGGTGCATTTCTATTTCACCATTAATTTTTCCTTCGGAGGATGGTAGCTTCATACCCATTGACATGGCTTTAGCAAACCTCTTCCTCATCTTGAATTGGCTTTTGTCGATGTTGGAGGCATTTTGCTCCAGCGGGATCGTTTCAGCTCTTTCATCAAGTCGCTGGCGTTTGGCTCTTTCAAATATGCCCGCCTCGCGTTCCCAATCAGCTTTACTTTTTAAGAGAGCTTCATTGAGGAATGCATCAATTACTTTATCCGATGGCCCCAGAATTTTTGGTTCAGGAGCTGCCCCCGGCGTTTCAGTACAAAGGGTCTCCTCATCGTCCATGAACAAGTGGGAAATCACATGACAGCTCGCCATGCATTCTTCAGAATCATCAGATGAACTTTCTCCTTCATCTTCCTCTTGAAAGATGCGATTGAGGAATTCTTGGAATGTAATGGGAGTCCGTGCCTTTTGGTTGTATTCCTCCAGCGCGTCAATTTGTTTTTGCAAGTCCGTACGCTTGTCGCCAGGCTTCACGGGCTTCTTTGACTTCTTTTTCTTCTTCTTTGAAGATTTTGACGGCTGGTTATGAATGCTTGGGCCACCTCCATCGATCTTTTGAGTTGGACGAGACTTCAACATCCCTTCAATGATCTGCGGCTCCAACGGGTTCTTCCACTTGATCGCTGGGCATGTCTGAAGATCGTTTAGCATCCACTTTGTCTTGGTTGATAATACAACTTTCCAAGAAGCTTCTTCAACGACGGAGCATGTTGCCCCCGGCGTATTAGTCTCCTTAGATGTGTGGGGATGCGGGGGATTCACCTTCCATTTGTCAGATAACGCGAATTTGCCCTGTCGGTACTAGTTTTCAAGCTAATTTTTGAAAACGTAGCAATCTTCGATCGGATGGCCCAGTACTCGATGATAAGGACAGTAGTTGGGCTCATTGACATCACTTGGTTGCGACGGACGTTTTGGATCTGGCAGGTTTATGAGTCGGTTGCGCAACGCCAGCTCGAATAACCTTCTCGTCTTATCTCGGGGAAAGGAGTAAGAACGTCCTAGCCTCTCCTCAAGGGCCACGTATGGACGCGTATTACTTTGACGAACAACCGGCTTCGAGTCGCTCGGTTGTTGTTGAGCATTAGCGACAACGATCGCTTTTCCCTTCCCTTTGTCATTTTGGGAGTCCGGCTTTGGAAGAGGGGGTTTATGGCCCATCTGATCCATTTGCGCTAGTTTGTCAATCAAGGCCTGGAAGGTAGTCGGCTTGAAAAACATCATAAATTGCGAGATGGTTGCTTGCGGATCAAGGGTTCCCACAAATATACCCACTGCGGGAGCTTCTTCAATGCGCTGCTCGCACTTCGACCATAAGTTTCGCCACCGTATAGCATATTGGACCCATGTCTCGCCTGGCTTTACCCTGGCGTTAATCAGTGCCGTCATCGGGGTACGTTCACTGGCGCTTGCAAAACGTTGGGTAAACAACAGCTCCATCTCCGCGAAGGTCTTGATCGAGTCGTTCGGGAGCTCAGAGTACCACTCGAATGCCGTATCTGATAAACTTCCAACAAACTGGCGAAGCAACAGCTTGTCGTCACCGCCGGTGTTGCCGCAGAGTGCCCTGAACTGGGCAACATGCTGGTGGGGATTGCCAGTCCCCTTGTAGACATGGAACTTAGGAATTGTGTAACCGGGCGGGTACTTGATTTGATCGTACCAATTTGGATATGGACGCCCTATTCTTACGACCTGGCCAGCTGCTTCAGTCGCATGATGAACCCGTATTTGCTGGGCTATGTACTCGTCCAAGTCAGCTTTGGAGATTGTCTCTTCTTTAGCTGCCGACAGAGTTGGCGGAGGATTCGACGTCTCTCCTTTATCGTCTTCAAGGATGATCGGGGGATCTTCGGCCGGAGGATCTTGTTGGATCATCATCCCCACCATGTCTTGGAACAGGAGGCCCATACGCTGTATGTTGGCTGCTTGTTCAGCAGCCTCTTTGTCCTTCTTTTCCAATATTCGACGAAGGAATTCGGCGTCGGTTTCTTCCTCCTGGCGTTCATCCGAGGACGTTTCAGGGTTTTCTTTTGGCCCAGTAAGTGCGGCTATAGCGTTCATCATCTCTTGGAGCTTCTGCTGTTGCTCCTGCGCTTTGGTCATGGATCGCGTAAGTGGTCGATGACCCGTAGATATGCGACTGCCCTCCTTACCAGATGCCACGTAGACTGTATGAACTACAATGCCCCCTGACTTAGGGCTTTTGGGTTCACCACCTTTGATATTCGTCATCGGCGTCGGCACTTTCTCTGGTCTTCTTCTTTTATGGGCCGTAGAAGTTAAGGGGGCCGTTGCTTTGGGCACCCAAGCGGTCGTCGCCTTTCGTTGCTTGACCAGGGGATTTTCTTCCTGCCGACCTTTCGACTTCTTGTGCTGGCGAGAGGAGTTAGGATCAATGACAGATTCTCGGACTCGTCGCCATGTCTTGTAGATCCTGGAGGACAGCGATTGAGGAGGCTGCTCCGGCTTTTCTGTTTCCACGGCAGTCTCTACCGGTGGAGGAGATCTTCTGAGCACCGCAGTTGGTGAGTTCCTGCGTACCCTATTCAGCAGCTCAAAGCTGTTCCCGGTTGGAACAGCAGCATTGACTTCCACCATTGGAGCTGGTGGAGTTATCCCAGAAGGGGAGTTGCCCCCAGTCTTCCTTAACCGACGCCAGTGGCGTCGTCGGGCGCGACGAGTAGTCGGTATTGGCTCAGAGAGAGAAACAGCTTCTTCTTGCCCCCTGTTCTGGTGTAGGGCGGTTGCCGGTGTCAGCCTATTGAAGACTGATGTCTTTTGAGCAGCAAGAGTAGGAGTGGGAGTTGGGAAGTTCAATCTTGTAAAGACCGATCTCTTAGCAGGAGAAGCCGCCTTGACGACTTCAAGAGCATGTTTGGGTACTCCTTTTGGAATAACCTTTTCTGAGACTGCACGCTTCATTGCGGGTCCGCGAGAGTTTTGGTCCAATCTGGAGAAGACCGAGGCACCGGTGTTGGGCGACCCGTTGAGAGGGGCCGCAGTAACTGAAAGTCGATCGAAGACCGACTTCTTAGGAGCATCTTGTACGGGCATAGGGGTGCTGAAGCTTGTTGGCGGAAGCATAGTTCCGAAAAACAACCCCGTGGTGGCTTGGGTAATCTACTCCATGGGCATGGTGAACAGAGAGGCCGCTTGGGGCCCGTAGGTTATGCCCCCAGTTGAGGCCGGACGCGAGCTGCAGTTGTAGTTGGAGCACTTCAAACCAGTTGAGGCCATCGATGCTTGATTCCTCTTCTGCACCAAGCGAGAGACCAAATCTTAGTAAACTTGAAATCCAAAGGCAACCGTTAACAAACCGCGATTGGTTCGCGAAGACAACACACGAAGTGTGGAGTGGAAAGAGGAAAAGGTTCCACCGGGCGTGCCAGAATCTGTTCCCCTCCGAAAGACGGCGGCGACGTGAGGACGTCTTGCCTGAGATTCGGGGAAGATGCTATATGGTTTTATCCGTCCACCTCTCCGAAGATGCCAAGTTGATTTATGACACCGTGTATCGAAGGTTTAGACGGATGCGGCCGATATAGCAGACTTCATCAGATTCCCCCTCGCTCGAGGGTTTTTTGATTGTGGGGACGCTTTTCCCTGCAGGCGCAAGCCCCTGCAGTTAATTACGCTACCGCATCGCGGTAACAACTTTCTCCTTCTCCAGAATTTCACTTCGTGTCGTGGGTGTTTGTTTTGTTTGTGGTTGCCCGTGGATTGTATATGGAGACTGAGTAATGCCGTCGCCCGTAGGACGTGGATTAGTCCAAATCCGTATTTACTTAGATTTGGGTTTGGTGTTTTTGGTTTAAGGATACATTAGCCGTATTGAGGCTAAGATCAACTTAAACGTTCGTTAAGGATACGTTAGTCCTGTTTGAGACTAAGATCGACTTAACGTGCTGATCCATTTATTATATGGCCGTCAGGACTCGTCACCTCTCTGACGTCGTTGAAGGATTACAACGATAGGGGTCAGAGGAGTTCAGAGATGTACCCTTGAACCAAAGTTGATTTGGAGTTTTATAGTCCATTTGAATATTTAAGGATACGTTAGCCGTGTTTGGGGCTAAGATCAACTTAAACGGGACCGTTTAGATCCGGCGAAAGAGCATTTGGAGGCTCTATTATTCCAGTTTAGGAACGTGGTGGTCCATCGCCAGTTTAGGGACGTGGCGGTCCGATATTAGTTTAGGGACGTTTCGCTCCAATAGTAGTTTAGGTATTAGTTTAGGGACGTTTCGGTCCGATATTAATGAGTGGTCGTTGGGACCCGTCACCTCTCTGACGTCGTTGAGGAATTACAACGATAAGTGTCAGAGGAGTTCGGAGATGTACCCTCGAACCGGTTGTAAATTGATTCAGTCAATTTAATTTGAGGACTTACGGTCATGATTGGGCTAAGTCCAGTTGAAAATGTTCAACATTTTATTTGCTTTTGCATTGCATTTTATTTTTATTTGGGTTCTACCCATAAAGGATGCAGGGCATCAATTTGTTTTGGGCTCTGCCCATTTATAAATGATGCGCAGCATCAATTTTACTTAGGCTCTGCCCTTTATTGCTTTGCAATTTAACTTGGCCTGTTAGGTCTTTTTGACTTGGGCTTGGCCCATTTTTTTAAATAATGCATTGCATTTCAGGCGCTTTGCGCCAATCAAAGAGCGCAAGCGCTTGTGGTGACGACACGTGTCATGCAAGCGCAGTGCGCTGCGCTTGCGCTGCTGACACGTGGCGCGATCTGGTGAGTTGCGCTAATTTCAGAGAGCAAAGCTCTATTTCAAAAGCGCATAGCGCAAATGGTTCAGACGCTGACACGTGGCGCTCTCCCAAGAGCGCAACAGCGCAGTTTGCAAGTGCAAGGCACTCTAAATTTGAGAATCTTTTAGATTCAAGAACCAAAGGTTCATAAAAGAAGTGCAAAGCACTGTTTGCTTTCTTGATCTAATTTAGATCAAAGAAAACAAGTTTCTCTTGTTTTTCTTATCTCAGAGAACCAAAGGTTCATAAAAAGTGCAAAGCACTGTTTTTATTTGTTTTTTTATTGAAGATCATTGATCTTGTTTTTAGATCCATGATCTGTTTATAAGAGAATTTTCTCTTTTTCTAAAGGCTTTTTACCTTTTTTGTTCTTGAGGATTTCTCTCCAATTCTTCATAGCTCTCTCTGTTTAATTTCTCACAAAATGTTCATGCCTTTGAATTGGGGTCTAGGGTCCTTTTTATAGTGCCCATAAATTAGTTAAATTTGTGAAAGAGATCTTTCTCTGAGTGATTTGGGGAATTTTCCCCACCGTTGGATCTTTGATCCAAGGGCTTCTGTTTTACAGAAGAAAATCTTCTTGTTTTAATAAGAACAGAAAGATTTCTTTAAAATCTTAATTTTGTTTGGCGCAAATGCCCCAGCGCGTGACACGTGTCACACAGCGCAGCGCAACTGTGCTAGCGCATCTGCGCTGACATGTGTCGCGCAGCGCAAAGCGCAGCGCAACTGCGCTAATGCATCTGCGCTGACACGTGTCGCGCAGCGCAAAGCGCAGCGCAACTGCGCTGACACGTGTCGCGCAGCGCAAAGCGCAGCGCAACTGCGCTGACACGTGTCGCGCAGCGCAGTCCTTGCGCAACTGAAGCGTTGCTTCCTTTAATTTTGCTTAAAATAGAGCTTTGCTCTGATTGGGCGCGCCTTCTTGGACGCTGTGCTGACGTATCAGCGCCTGACATATGGCGCGTTGTGCCCAAGATTTGAAGCGTTGCTTCAAAATTTGAATTTTGAATTTCAACAGAGCTTTGTTTTGATTGGGGAAACAGTTTAGCCGATAGTGGTCCTTGCTAAATCAGTCGCTTGTTGTGATTTTTTCCATAGGCTAGTCTTTTGTCGCTCGAAATTGTTCTCCGCCGAAAGATGCGACTGGGACGTTGGGACGTCCGGACTGAATTTTGGGGGCACATGCTATTTGGTTTTATCCTTCTATCTCTTCGAAGTTGCGAAGTTGATTTATGGCACCGTATATCGGAGGTTTAGACGGATGCGGCCGTTGTAGCAGACTTCGTCAGATTCCCTCTTGTTTGAGGGGTTTTTGATTGTGGGGACGCTCTTCCCTACAGGCGTAAGCCCCTGCAGTTAATTACGCTACCGCATCGCGGTAACCACTTTCTCCTTCTCCAGATGGTGACTTCGTGTCGTGTGTGTTTATTTTGTTTTTGGTTGCCCGTGGATTGTATACGGAGACTAATTTATGTTGTCGCCCGTAGGGCGTGGATTAGTCCAAATCTGTACTTTCTTATATTTGGGTTTGGGTTGGGTTTAAGGATCGTTAATCTTATTTGAGAATAAGATCAACTTAAACGTTTGTTAAGGATACGTTAGTCTAATTTTAGACAAGATCTACTTAACAGGATCATTTAGATCCGACAAAAGAGCATTTGGAATCTATTATTTTAGTTTAGGGACGTTGCGGTCCATCAGTTTAAGGACATCTTAGTCCAGTTTAAAGACGTCATAGTCTGTAAAGTTTAAAGATATCATAGTCTATGAGTTTAAAGACCTCACAGTCCATAAAGTTTAAGGACATCATAGTCCATGAGTTTAAGGACCCCACAGTCCGTAAAGTTTAAGGACATCATAGTCCAGTTTAAAGACGTCATAGTCTGTGTGGTTTTGGTTCAACCATTTAGGGATGTACCAGAAGTTATTGGTTATTGGGACTCTCCATCTCTCTGAAGACGTTGAAGAATTACAACGACATATATCAGAGGTGTGAAGAGATGTACCCTTGAACCAATGTTGGTTGGGAGATCTATAGTCAAGTTTGGGACTAAGAACTATTACAAGATTTATGAGCATATGGGCACAATTAATCTGAGGTAGGGTTCTGTGGCCACTTTGGGCTCGGCCCATTTAGTTAAAATGTTAAATATTTAACAATGCTGAGCATTGGTTTGGGTTCCGACAGCCTTTTTGTATTTTATTGAGTGATGAGCACTCATCATAGCTATGGGGCTTTATTTATAGAACTGTTTATGTTCTCTTAGCGCCCACGTGAGGAGCACGTGGTGCGCTTGGCGCTGTGCGCCAGTTAATGAGCGCAGAGCGCTTCTTGTGAAATAGCGCACACGTGAGGAGCACGTGGTGCGCTTGGCGCTGTGCGCCAGTCAATGAACCCAAATCGCTTCTTGTGAAATAGCGCACGCGTGAGGAGAACGTGGTGCGCTTGGCGCTGGGCGCCAGACTTGGAGCGCTGAGGTGCTTATTGTGAAATAGCGCACATGTGAGGAGCACGTGGCGTGCTTGGCGCTGTACGCCAGTCTTGGAGAGAAGTCATGCTTCTTGTGAAATAGCGCACACGTGAGGAGCACATGGCGCGTTTGGCACTGTGCGCCAGACTTGGAGCACTGAGGCTCTACAACGCTGTGCATTAGTTTTGGAGCGCTGAAGCGCTTCTTTTAATTGGAGCGCTAGGGCTCTGCAGCGCTGTGTGCTAGATTTGGAGCGCTGAAGCGCTCCTTTTAATTGGAGCGCTAAGGTTCTTTTTAGGCAGCTTTGCGCTCTGAGAATTAAATTCTCTCTTATACGAGACTTTTTCTCATGGATCTAAGAACAAAGTTCTTATTTTATAGGAGATGTTTCATTCTCTTATGTTTTTGGTGAAAGGCTTTGCCTTTATGGATCTGTGATCCTAAGAGAATTGAATTATTCTCCCCCCTTTTATAATGAGATGTTATGATCTCTTTTGTGAAAGACAGTTTTCTTATAGATCTATGATCTAGCATAAGAACTAAGTTCTTTTTCTGATGAGATACTTTGATCTCTTTATATTACCTTGAAGAAATTCTTCTTCTGCCGAGAGCTTGCTCTTCTCTCTGAAATTTCTCAAAGTTTGGGGGGGGGAGGGTTCCTCTCTCTTTTTCTCTTTCGATTTGAAAGATTATGGGGAGGTCTCTCTATGCAAGACTTGAAGTCTTGGGTCCTTTATATAGTGAAGGCTGATTTGTTGAATCAGTTAAGGAGATCTTTTCTCTAATTGATTTGGGGATGTTTCCCCCATTGGATCTTTGATTCAAGGGCTTCTGATTTAAAGAAGGAAATCTTCTTATTTTTAATAAGATTGGGAAATTTTCCTCATACAGAATTTATTCTGTATTTTGGTGATTTTTAATCACCATTGGATCATTGATCCAACGGTGCTCTGATTTTCAGAGCACAATCTTTCCTGTTTGGAAAGATTTTGAGGAATGTTTCCTTAACAGAATTTTATTCTGGTCAATTAATGATTTATCATTTTCATTGGATCTTTGATCCAACGGTGGGGAACATTTAGTTCCAGTACTAGCGCTCTCGTGCTTTGCACGTGAGCGCTGCATTAGAGTTTTTGACTCTTAGTGCTAGCGCACTTAGCGCTAGCGCTCTCGTGCTCTGCACGTGACCGCTGTATCAGAGTCTTTGACTCTTAGCGTTGGCGTTGTTAGCGCACTTAACGCTAGCGCTCTCGTGTCTTGCACATGAGCGCTGCAGCAGAGTCTTTGACTCTCAACGCTGGCACATTTAGCACGAGCGCTGCTATGAAGCGCCGCTTCATTTCAAATTTCAAAATTTGAACAGAGTTTTGCTCTGATTGGGGGAAACAAATGCCCTCCACCGTTGCGCTCACGTGGCTCACACATGAGTACAGCGGTGGCAGCATCTGCGCCATTAGATCAACTTTGGAAGTTGAAACGGCTCTCAGTGCCTATAAATAGGGCCTTTAGCCTTTGAGATGATCTCTGTTCATCTTTTTTCTTGTTTTCTGAGAATTAATTCTCCTTCAGAGTATAGCTCTTTGTCTTAAGAATTTTCTTAGGGACAGATTTCTGTCAAAAATTTAGATTAAGATTAAATCTTTGAAGGGATTAGTTAATAATCTAGGGTTTCACCTATTAACAGAGCCCTGCTCTTTTCATATCATAGATCTAAAGAAAACTTTTTTAGGGTTTTGTTAACAGAGCTTTGCTCTCTTGAAATCATAGATCAAGAGATCTTTTTTACGGTCTCTTAACCCATTTTTAAAGAAGAACTATTAGAGTTCATCTTGCAAATCTTAAAGATCTCAAAGTTTTTAACTCAATAAAGCTTTGCTACTTAAAGTTTTTGATGGATTATTCCATCTTCAGAGCGTAGCTCTTCAAAATTTTTGGGGGAATTTTTATTCCTTCATCATTAATTATGACAGATGTCATATCTGTTGAAGAGCACTGCTCTCAAGGGAGATTTACTCCTTGTCTCGAGGGGCCCTCATTAAATGAGAATCCTTTTAGGATTTCCTTATTTAATGATCGTCTCATCAAATGATGAGACTGTTTTATTAATGATGAGCTATCATCTAGATTATGCGGGTCCCCCTTGATCCCTTTTTACCGCATTGCAGTGCGGCACGAATTTAAAGTGCCAAGTGCCAGAACTTAAATTATAGCATTGACGGCTAATTTTTTGTTCCTTTTCGCGTAGGTACTATGTCTTTCGACATTTCTTTCCCGTTCGTCCGTTCGGAAGGTGGATTCCCCGAAACGCCAGTGGATAGGGAGGTCTTCGTGCTGATCAAAGATCATGACCCGGAGCGAAAGAATCTTCATCTATGGGGCAGATGGTATAGTCAAATCATCAGGGGCCGATGGAGCTTTTCTTGTGCGGCACCTTCGGAGCCTATTTCGGCGATCCCTTATGCTGACGCACCTTCGATGAACTATGCCGTGGAGGAGGTCAACTGGACCTCAGAGGGCCTGCTTCAGCCTGTTATGGCTGCAATACCCGTACAGCCGCTGACGGCTTTGGATACTCTAGGGCAGCGCATATGTCAGGGCGAGTCGCGCCCTTGGGGGCAGCCGTACATGATAGGCCTAACTCCTCTCCATCCAGCCGGGTATTTGCAGTGGGCCCGCTACATCTTGCCGGCCAAGATGTCACAGATGCTGAAGCTCGGGTTGTATCCCGCGATTTACGCTTCTCTCTTTCAATATTCCGCGCCTCGTGCATGGTGGGTCAAGGCTTTTCTGGAGCAATGGAATATTCCGACCCACACCTTCCTTCTGTCGGATCGAGAAGTCTCAATATCTTCAAAAGAGTTTGCAGAGGTCTCTGCATTACCCGTTAGGGGAGAACATTACGAGGAGCTGCTTCCTCCGGACGAGTACATCTTTGCCACCAAATCAGTGGTAATGGGTCTCACCCCAGAGAACACCATTCAACACCAATTCCCGAGCTTGATCAAGGTGTTGAATATCTATGAATGTCTATTTCTGGAGTCCGGAGGGCATAGAGTCAGCTACTCAGACTTCGTCGCTCGCTTTCTTCGTCCAGAAGCCTTATCGAAACAAGCTGCGCTGTTCGCCAAGCTTGATGATCCGTTTGGCTTTGGTTTGGATAATCAACCCACGGTGGAGGCGGAATTAAAATTTTTTTTTATTTCGGCTGCTCCTGTCGTTCCCTTCGTGGAACTTGCTGCTCCGGACATTGACGAAGAGATGTTCGTGCTGGGGTTCATTGGCTTATGGCTGAACTAGTTCATGCTTCCGTTGCACTCTCGTTATACGAGGCCATCAGTCTTTTACCCAGCCCATCGTATGGTTGCGGGAATACAAGTGGCTATTGGAATTGTTGGGTTAGCACACCTGTACCATGGTCTCAGCTTAGCAGTGGACACCACTCAGCCAGGGGTACAGCTCGTCACTTTCTCGCTGCATTATTTTATGTCATGGATTGAGCTGCACATACTTGGCGCTTTTGGTGTCCATAAACGACCTCGATTCTATGACAGTTACAACTTCCCTCGGATTATGCACCTAGTTGACGCGTCCGTTGTAAATCCGACACAGCGAGAGGCTAGGGGTATGCTCATTCGTCCGCGTACGGTTGGAGATGGCATGACTTTTGTCGATAAGGTTTTAACCATCGGCAAAGAGTCCACAAAAATGGTGCAGCATTGCGGGACACTTTTAAATGCCGGGCCTCTACCTTGAAAGCTCAGGAGGTTCTTCATCTATACTCCATCAGGTCGGGCATTCATGTGTTTAGGCAGAATGATTCGGCGTTGTTCATGAGATACAACCCGCACCTTTCGCCCAGCAATCAAGCTACAATCAGGGCGTCCCGCTCGAGGCCTTCTTAGCTGAGCCTACTGCCATAGAAGAAGGTATTCGCAACGCATTACACCATTTTATGCGGTTGAATACCGGCTCCAATTTCTTTATCAGTGAGCCGAGTTGCGTTCTGCGAATCTTGAATTCATATGTGGCGTGGTATCAACATTCGATGGGCTCCGTTATTAAGGAAGAAAAGCGATTATTGCTGGATCGCAAGGGCACCGCCCCCGCTGGCAATCTAGTCGTTCCCTTGAAGTGACGGACGATGGACCATCGTCCGTCCTCCCTTGAGAGAATCTGCTGCGGCTTTGCTACTACGTGATATGCCTGAGCTGCCCCTACCCCGTGCTCCTGTAAAAGTGGTAGCTGCGGTGTCTCCTGAGTCGGGTGTGGGTACGGAAATTAGTACTCGTCGCCCAAAGTTGCCCGCCAAACGTAAGCTCTTGTTGTCGGCTACCAGCGCTCGCTCACATAAGAAAAAGAAATCGATACTTTCTGCAGACGTCGTATTCGGCCAGGAGCCTCATGCTGCTTACAGCGAGGGCCTGAGTGAGTACGGGACCAACGAGGGTTTATTTATGGCGCCGGATGATACTGATCTGGAGGCTGCCATCGCGGCTTCAAAGCAATTAGCTCACAATGAAGCAGCACTAATCACCATTGCACAATCGGGTATCCCTTGGTCATACCTTTTCGCGACTACTTTAATTATTATGCTTTAACTGACGCTTTCTTCTTCAACAGGTATCTCCACCGAAGAGGCTGTTGCAGCTTCCCTCAAGACTTTTGAAAAGGAGGAAATGCTTCGTGCTTCCTTGGGCATCGGTACATTTCGGCTCACTGTGTCTTCATTCCCTTTTTTATGGGTAAACTAACTCTTCTTTTTTCATTTTATTGCAGGGACTATCTCGACTCAGGTTATCCCAAGTGCAGTGCCGATCGCGAGTGGTGATGCAGCTGCATCGTTAGCGCCGGTCACTGCAGCCACGGCTATCCCTAAGTCGCAACTAGGGGTCTCGCAGAAGCAGCCGATGATAGACGTCGTAACGGCGCCGGAGGCAGAACTTGGTTCAGATGATGGTCTACCTTTATCGGAAATCCTGAGGACGTTAGCTCTCGCGGATCAGGCTGAAAGGAAGTGCAAGAGGCGTGCAGCGAAAGAACGCAATGCCGCCTTGGCTGTAGGTGCAGGCTCGAGCACTGCATCCCTTGTCCCTATTTCTTCAGAGGGTGCTTCGGCCTCCCTGTCTACCGCTCATAGATAGGCGGTACGCGCGGCTCGGAAAGCAATTGAAAGGCCATCCCAAGGTAACGTAAGACTGGGTCCTTTTATTAGAGTTTGATCTTCAAATTCTCATATATCATACCCTGCAGGGTCAAGTCCTGATGAGGAGGTGGTAGGTGAAATGACGGCAACCACCGAGCCTGAAGTGGCCACTCTTTCTCAGGAGTCCGGGACTGCCCCAACTGCCACTCTTTCCCCTTGCGGTTCCCTGCCATCGCCTGGCGTTGCGAGTTTCACGACGACTCTCGTAGAATCGGGGGATGAAGCCACGGGCGGCGAAACCCTTCCAATGGAGGAGAGCGAAGCAGTCGCTGCGCCTAGTGATGCTCTTATCGCGGTTTCGATTGGCGACTCATTGATAGATTTTGGGTCATTGTTTTCCTTTTTATTCCGCAATCCCTTTCAATCCCTTCTGACGGCATTTCTTTTGTTTCTAATGCAGGTGTGGTGAGCATTGAGGTCGTGCCACCCGAAGAAGCGTCACCGGTTGCTGCTCTGACAGTCGCCGACCCTTCGCCTTCTCTCATGTCCTCTCAAATGTTGGAAGGTATGGGTTTGCGATTTGTCTAATTTAAATTGTGGATGTAATCTTCCTTGTAGTGACCATGCATCATTGCAACCTTGTAGGAGTTCTCTTCGATCATCTGTATCAAGTGTTGAACCCGCACTTCTCCTTCAAGTCGGAAGTTAGTCTGCCTGCTGGTGCCGGTGAGTATCTTTTCTAATCGACGTCTTTTCTTTTCTTTAATGGGTGACCCTGCCGTTGTTAACTTTGAATTGATTACAGCGCTACAAATTGAAGGAGGGGACAAGAGAATCGTCGTGCCACCAGTACTCCCAGCTCTGCCACCTGCCGTAGCCGGTATAGTAGCCTTCATCGCTCTTGCATTTTCTTTATCTCTTAAGCCGATATCTGACTATGATTTGTTTTGCAGCAATCACACCGACTCTAGCTCCCTTCGAGTCTCAGATTCCCATGCCGATAGGGCCTTTTGCTAAATGCCCTTCTTCCAGGGGTGCTGCGAATAGCCTGCGAATGTTAAGCGAGTTCGTTGAGGACCTTAGCGCCGAGGCCCCCTCATTTGCTGCAGATTTTGCTGCCGAGGTTAATCCCATGCTGGTGAGCTCGTGCACTTCCATAGCGAGGGCAACGCCGAGTCTTGGGTTAATCATTGCAGGAAGATTAAGGTCTGTCTGTATGAGATTGAGCTTAGGCGTCCTGCTCCGGAGGTGTTGGCTTCGAACTCCCAGCGAGCTGCATGGGTTGAGCAGAGCGTTCTGTTCCTTCGCCTTTTCGAACGAGAGGCGATCCTTAAGCGAAAGGAACGTGAAGCGACTTCCGCTGAATCTGTCCAACTGCGTGCTGAGGTTGCAGCGAATGCTGCACAGCTGAACTCCATCTTTGAAAACCTTCAACGATGTATTTCTGATGGGCTGGTACTGAGGAAGAAGCTTGATCTTACTGAGCAGGTTGCGCAGAGTCAGGAGGTTGCTCAGTAGGAAATTGATGAGAAACTTTCATCCTGTCTGTAGCAATGGGCCTAAGTCGAAGCAGAGCTGGCCGCGGCGGCTGATCGTGAAAAGGAGTTGAGAGGAGTGCGCGAGCAACTGACTGATTTATGAAAACGCCTCCTTCTCAGTAGCTGCTTTTGTATCAATTAAACATTTGTAATTTTTTAATAACATGTATCCATTTTTTATTCTTTTATATGATTCATCTTGTACTCCATTGAATTCATGAATAAAAGATACACATTTTTTCCCCACTGTTGCTTTCTTCTCTTTGCTGTGTTGTTGCCATATGATTTTAGTAAATGTGGCCTGTAGATAGTAGGTAGCTGTCGATCTTGGACTCTTTGCAGGGTAACGATGGCTCAGGAAACAGGTTCAGATCTGCCGCCTTAGACTTTTCAATTTTACGAGCCATGAGGGTCTCATTCAAGATTTTTCTCCCTACAAGTCGAGAGGATCTCATAGGTGTATTTTCTCCTTAGGAATCGTGATGATTCCTAAGTGTGTTTTCTCTTGAGAGTCGTAAGGATCTCACAAGAGAATTTTCTCCTTACAAGTCGAGAGGACTCATAAGTGATTGATGAGTTGACCTGCTCCCGAGTCAAAGCATTGCTTTGACGGGGAGGTCGAGGGTTGACTTTAGCCGTTTTCCACGAGTCAGGATTGACTTTAGCCGTGTTCCACGGGGTCAGGTGTAACACTTTGAATTTCCATTTGAATGTCTTTCGTGATAATTAGTGATCGTACGTGTTATTATATATATGTGTTCCTAGGATTATTAGTTATTTTTAGTAGTGTTAGCATACTGGAAATTTTCCTTTATAGTGTACACCTTGCACACTTAGCCATTTTTGAGACATAGGTTTAAGTGTTAGCCATATTCTTGTGTTGCATGGTTGCTAACTTATTCCCCACCATTTTAATCTTTTCAAAACCCCATTTTATAATTCAAACCCTTTTTCATAATTCAAATTCTATTAAACAAATGAGGCATGGGGGTTAGGTAAAAGCTTGACTTTTGACCCATTTTCCCTCTCTTCTCTATCTCTTTCCCCACTCCAGAATTCTGGAGAATTCCAGCAGCAAACCCTCCCATTTTCTTCATCTTTTCTTCTCCTCTTCATGTCTCTTTGATCTCTACACAAAAACCACACTTTTCCTTCATAAAACCTTAGGAAAAAAGGTGTTTTTAGGTGTTTGGAGGCTAAATCTGTACACTTGAGCGGGGAGCTGGAACTTTTGGTTTTTCTAAGGTCTTTAGAAGGTATAAACTCATGTCTTAACCTCTTTTTCCATAACTTGTAGTATTCCTTAGTAAAAATCTCATTTTTGTGCATTTTTGGTGATATTTAAGGATATTTGTGATTCACATGTTAGATTAGGGTTTTGCTAGTTGTGTTAGCTCTATTATGTGTTATTAGAGCTATCTTAGGCCAAGTTTTGTTTCAGTTTGCACAAAAATACCCTAAAGTTCCATTTTAGTGCAAAGTGTGGATTTTAACTAGAAATAAGGCTCTGTAGGATCTGCTGTTACCCGAGACATTTCAGAGTAAAACTAGATGTTATTGTAGCATGTATGGGGGGTATAGAGTGCACGCACCAAACCTGGGAGCTCAATTCCCAAGTGAGGCCGCCGGAATATTCATTCTGGCCGCAATTTGCGGCTAGATGGGGGAGTTTTGGGTTGGGGTTTGGGGTGTGGGTGTCTGCTGCTATGTGGGTTGTTTTGGTATATATAGTTTTACAATATCTTTCCTGTATCAAAATCTGGAGGTGATTACCTATTTTCCCGTATTTTCAATCTTTCGCGACACGCGTGATACGTGTGTGTGGGTTTGGGGTTTCTGCGTATCGCGACGCGTCGGAGTGGTTTCAGGCGCGTAGCCACACGTTTTAGCGTATCGCGCACACGCACGCTTGGTTCGCGACACGAGTTACTAGTTCGGCTTTAATGTCGCGTTTGTGTGACTTCAAGCTTACGTGCGATATATTGTGTAATTCTAGGTTCGCAGGCGAGTACGGCGGACGCCGCGTAGAAGGGGAAACAAGTTGTTGGCTACACCTAGCGAGAGACTACGGTGAGTAGATTTCACATCTACGGGGATATCGCCCGCATGGCGTTCTACGTCAGGGCTGATAGGACCTTATAGTTTCCTTTGTATACATTGACTATTCATGGCTACTTTTTAGTGCATGCTGCATTCCCTGCTATTTGGATATAAACTAGGATTGATAGAACACCGCACCATTACTAACGGTCCATGTTGCACGAGCACTATCCTGCATTTTACACACACACCGTTAGTAATTGCCATGACACTCACACTGTAGAATTCACATCGGATCATTATATTGTAGCTTATCTATATGTGACTTGACATGCTATTCATACTTGATGCCTATATCACATCGGATCATTAAATTGTAGCTCATCTATATGTGACTTGACATGCTATTCATACATGATGCCTATATCACATCGGATCATTATATTGTAGCTTATCTATATGTGACTTGACATGCTATTCATACTTGATGCCTATATCACATCGGATCATTATATTGTAGCTCATCTATATGTGACTTGACATGCTATTCATACTTGATGCCTATATCACATCGGATCATTATATTGTAGCTTATCTATATGTGACTTGACATGATATTTATATTTGACGCACATATCATATCGGATCATTGACTTGCATTTTGGTTTGGATTACATGTGATTTCTGGATTTGGGAACCGTGGTAATTGCAAATATGTAATCATTTAAAAACCCGGTTCCTTTGATATGATATTTCGGTGCGTCCACCATGTGTTTTCTCGGTGCTAGAGTGATATATGTGAACCCGAATTGAGGAGCTGGTTGAGGCCGATTACGGGTACATGGTGGACCCGGTATGGTACCCCGGGGCGAGAACGGTTTCGCTGTGTAGTAGACGGTGAGCTTGGCAGAGGGACTACTACCTACCGGTGATTGGTTGGACCTGACAGTTATCCGGAGGGTACTGATCAGAGTCTATAGATGGATGCGGGGTGATCCGTACTGCCGGGGCCGAGGGCCGATACCGCAGACGGAGCCCGTGGGCTGACCCGGATTGACGGGGCCCGAGGGATGAGGATTTGCGTGTCGATGCTGGACACGAGTATTTATGATATTTGGGTGCCGATGTTGGGCACTCGGGATTCTCAGAGATGTACAGGATTTGAGGGCCGATGAGAGTGCCGGCGCCTGAGCTATTTGGGGGATCTGGGTGCATTGATGGACACCGATTATATATTCCACGTTGACATTCCGTGTAGATATTATATTGCCCTGCTCAGCTTTTACTATTGTACCTCATCCTGTAGTTACATTACCTGATAGAGCATTTGCTACCTCATCCTGTAGTTACATTACCTGATAGAGCATTTGCATGATTATTGCACATACTGCTTATCACACATTGATATCATCTGTTGGCATATGATAGAGTAGCGCAGTACGTGCATGCTCGCGATTACCTTTATATGTTATCTCTATTCATGAGTTGGCAACTCACCCCCGTTGTGCCACAGTGTTTGCAGGTTGCCCTTCGGAGTAGTCGCGGCAGGCTGCGGTTGCATCTTTTGATACAGATACCCCCATAGTTGGCGTACTAGCTCTTTTGCTGATAGGTGGGTTTTGTGCGGTATCTGTTTATCTTTCAGTATGTACATTGTTGTATCTAGTATTCTCCATCTACCATGTATGTATTTGACTTAGAGACAGTGTGAGGACGATGATGTATTTTATTTGTATTCTGGTGTCGAGCTCGTTGTGAGCCGACTGTACTTGCAGTTTATCCTATCTGTGTTGTTACCACTTGTGGATCTTGATCTTCGCTACGGCGTCGTATATTACTATCTTGGTGATTGTTTACTTAGATTTCTTATCATGATTAGTAAGTGCTTTCATTTAAAACTTATAACACTCTTTACTTTCACTGGTTTGATTTCTGGGTTTTCGGTTCGCTTAGTCGCGTTACGCCTGTAGACGTTACGTGGTTAAGTGCCGGTCACGGGCCAAACTTTGGGTCGTGACATCAGGGTTGACTTTGGCTGTGTTCCACGGGTTCAGGGGTTGATTTTGGCCATTTTCCACGGGGTCAGGATTGAATTTAGCCGTGTTCTACGGGGTTAGGAGTTGACTTTGGCCATTTTCCACGGGGTCAGGATTGACTTTAGCCGTGTTCTAGGGGTCGGGGGTTGACTTTGACCGTTTTCCACGGGGTCAGGATTGACTTTAGCCATTTTCTATGGGGTCAGGGATTGATTTTAGCTGTATTCTACGGGGTCAGGGATTGACTTTGGCCGTTTTTCACGGGGTTAGGATTGACTTTAGCCGTGTTCCACGGGGTCAGGATTGACTTTAGCCGTGTTCTATAGGGTCAGGATTGACTTTGTCCGTATTCCACGGGGTCAAGGGTTGACTCTCGGTTGTCTGTGCACCGCCGAGTCCTGGAACTAGGAACTTTATCGCGGCTCCGCTTCGCTGACGTTGCGTCTACTGTAACGAGACGAATGTCGAGGTGGTCTCTAGGTTGTCTGTGAACCGTCGAGATTTGGTACTAGGGACTTTGCCATGGCTCCGAGGTTGATTGTCGTGTCTGAATCCTGCTGGAATGAGGAGGAATGCTGTTGTGGGTCTCCAGGTTGTAGATGTGGCTGTCGAGACTTGGAAATAGGGACTCTGCCGTAGCTCCGAGATAGTCTCTAGGATGTCTGTGACCCTTCGAGATTTAGAATGAGGGAACTTTGCTATGGCTCCGTTTGTTGACGTCGTATCTGCTTCTGATTGGAACGAGAAAGAACGCCATTGTTGATCTCTAAGTTGTAGATGTTGCCATCGAGACTTGGCTCTCTTTCTGATGGAGCTTGGTGGGATGATATGATTCCCTCTTTGTTTGTGCCCCTGGATTGTATACAGGGATCGATGTGATCTCATCTGTAGGGCAAAAGTTTCATGTTATATGTATTTTTTTTGTTTTCTTTCCGCGATGCTCTATCATTTCAGTTTTTTGTATCGCGAAAGTCGCGATTGCCCAATCATTTCGGCTATTTTTTCTTTTTACTCGCCGTTTTTTATTGCGAGTTGCCCAATCATTTCGGCTATTTTGTATGCATATATTTTACTTGCTGATTTTGTTGCAAGTTGCCCTATCATTTCGGCTATTTCATATGCATTTTTGGCTCGCTAATTTTTTATCGCGAGCATGGAACTTAGAATCTGATGCCAGTCTTAGCATCAGCATCGCTGCGACTGGAATATTGCCAGGAGCGAATCATCATTTGCCGTGAAAGGACTTGGAATTTGATTCCGATTCAGGCATCAGTATCACTACCACTGGGACATTGCCAAGAGTGAATCATCATCTGCCCTTTTCAATTTGAACAAAGGTGGTTTAGCAAACAGGGTTAAGATCCCGTCAACTAAGACTTTTAACTTTATGAGCCGTAAGGGTCTTATAAAGGTGCTTCTCCCTACGAGTCGTGGGGATCTCGTAAGTGCGTTTTCTCCTTAAAAATCGTGAGGATCCTTAAGTGTATGTTCTCTTATAAGTCGTAAGGATCTTACAAGAGTATTTTACCCTTATAAGTCAAGAGGACTTACAAAGGTCATTCACCGTGTGAGCATATCCCTAGTCGCTGGTGGGACTCTGTTAGGGAAATGTTTATCCGTGCCCGTAGATTGTATACAAGGATCAATATTGAAACGCTTGTAGGGCAATATTGGAGTGTATGACGGCTTAAGAACAGGTTCAGATCCTTGTAGCTTAAGGCTTTTGAATCCTATGAGCCGTAGGGTCTCAAAGGGGAGTTCTCCTTACGAGTCGTGAGGATCTCGTAAGTGTAACTTCTCCTTAGGAATCGTGGGGATCCCTAAGTGTGTTTCTCCTTTGTGAGTCGTAAGGATCTCACGCAGGTATTTTATCCTTACAAGGTCGAGAGGACCTTGCAAGTGTCTTTAAACGAGATTGCGCCCTTTCGGGTTTTCACAAACTCGCCGGTAGCCTTTCTATTTTTACTCACGAAGCCCTTTCGGGTTTTCATCCGTGCCCATCTCGCTTATGGATATACCGTTTTTTTTTTTTTTTTGCGTCAGCCTTGGGATGCTGCGGTCCGTAGTAGTTTATAGACGTCTCGGTCAGGCGTAGTATTTCTTCAAGAAACGACCGTTTATTGGCCTGAAGGGTCTTTCGCCATGCATATCCATGAGCAAGTAAGCCCTACCCTGGTAAACTTTGTCTATGATGTACGGGCCTTCATAGTTCGGCTCGAATTTTTCCCGTTTGACACGATTGGGGATCATATATCTCATGACTACTAGCACGAGTTCGCCTTGGCGAAATGTTCTCGGCCTAGTCAATCTCTCGTATGAGCGCGCCATCTTTGCTTTGTAAGCCTCCAAGTTTTGTTGTGCCATGAGCCGGGTTTCGTCAAGGGCGTCGAGCTCCTCAAGCCGAAGATGAGCATTCTCTTCGTCTGTTAGCTCGTAATGAACTGCCACTCGCAGAGAGGGTAACTCTATCTCCAAGGGGAGTACTGCTTCAGCGCCGAATACTAATGCATACGGCATTGTGTTTGTGGCCGTTTTGAACGTAGTTTTATATGCCCAGAGAGCTTCATGCAGTCTCTCGTGCCAGTCCTTCTTATTTTTATACACCGTCTTTTTCACGATCTTCGTCAAGATCTTGTTGAAAGCCTCAGCCAGACCATTAGCTCGGGGATTGTAGACCGAAGAGTATCTTCGGTTTATATTATGTTGTTGTGCGAAGCGTCTTATTTTGTGGCTTCTGTAAGCCGGCCCGTTATCGGAGATAATCCGTCGCGGAGTGCCCAACCGATAGATGACATGTGTCTTGAAGAAATGGTGGATATTCTCCGTCTTCACTTCTCTTGGTGGTACTGCTTCTGCCCACTTGGAGAAGTAATAAGTTGTCGCCAATATGAATCGATGTCCTCTGGAAGATGCTGGTTCAATAGGCCCGATTATGTCAGTTGCCCACATTTTGAACGGCCAGCTAGCCACCGTTGGATGTAGTGGATTTGGATGCTGGTGGATAAAGTCCCAGTGAATCTGGCACGAGTGGCACTGCTTCGCGTATTCGAGACAGTCTTGGATCATTGTGGGCCAATAGTAGCCCATCATTTTGATCTTCAGTTTCATCTTCGGCCCGGCTTGATGAGAACCGCAGAGTCCGTCGTGAATTTCTTGGACGATTCTCCTTGCCTCTTCATGTCCCAGGCATCTTAGCCATAGAGAATCAAATGATCTCTTATATAGAGTGTCATTGACGAAGGCGAAGGATAGAGCTCGTTTCATGAGCTGATGTCTTAAGGACGCATCTTCAGGTGTTCGACGGGATTTGAAGTAGTCTACAAAGACTTCTCTCTAATCCTTAGCCTTCTCCTGGTCTTTTATTTGTAAGGCCGTTTTCTTGGTCGCTTCCTTTTCTTCAGACGCCTCCGGAGATATTTCTGCCGGTACAAGAACCCGACGACTTTGCACAACGATCCTCACGTCATCGAGGTTTTCGTCAGCCAGTTCTTTAGCGAGTTTGGCTAACGCATCCGCTTTGCTATTTTCTGCACGCGGTATGCTTTCCAGGGCGTATGAGGGAATTTGAGTCAGCAATTGTTGCATTCTCTCACCGTACCTTACTAACTCTAGTTTGCACTTTTGATAATCGCCATTTACTTGACTAACGACTAGCTGGGAGTCTCCGTATATGAGGAGGTTTTCAATTCCCATATCGACAGCGATCTAAAGACCTGCTATCAAAGCTTCATATTCGGCTTCATTATTTGTCCTTGGCTCTGTCAAGGAAAAGGTAAAGCCCATTATCCCTCCTTATGAAGTCACGAAGATGAGGCCTACCCCAGATTTGATTATGGGGGTGCTGTGCTCTCGCTTCTTCATGGAAGATGCCCCGTCGAAGTAGAGTTCCCATCGAGCGTCACTCTCTCCTTTCTCCTTGTTGATCATTTCAAACGCGTGCTCGTTTGGCAATTCGCAATTTAGGGGTGAATCGGCAGGTATCGGATGCTCAGCGAGGAAGTCGACAATGGCCTGGCCCTTCACTGCCTTGAGAGGTCGGTATGTTATCGAGAACTCCATCAAGAGGAGGGCCCATTTACCGAGCCATCCTATTAGTATGTCTCTTGACATCAAATATTTGAGAGGATCCACTTTTGATATGAGGTGGACCTCATGCGCCAACGCATAGTGTCTGAGCTTCGTTATCGCGAAGATTAATTCCAGGCGGTGTTTTTTGATTGGGGAGTAGTTCTTTTCTGCCCCTAGGAGAACTCGACTTAAATAGTAAAGGGCCCTCTCTTTCCCTTGGTCGTTCTCCTGTGCCCATATCGCGCCTAAAGAACCTTCAAGGGCTGTTGTATACAGGATGAGAGGATTTCCCTTGACTGGAGTGGTCAATACTGGCGGATTCTGCAAGTATTGCTTGATTTCGTCCAAGGCGCTTTGACATTTGCGATCCCAGACAAACGGGTTCCCCTTCTTCATGAGGTGACTGTAGGGGCGGCATTTGCCGGAGAGGTTAGCTATGAACCGCCGAATATACGCAAGCTTCCCTTGGAGAGACCGCGGTTGCTTGAGAGTTTTTGGCGGAGGCATTTCCATGATCGCCTTTATTTTCGACGGGTCTATCTCGATGCCCCGGTGTCATACGATGAATCCTAGGAATTTACCTGAGGAGACTCCAAACGCGCATTTGAGAGGGTTCATCTTCAAGTTGTATTTCCGAAGGCGCTGAAACACGATCTTCAGATGCTCCCAATGCTCCTCGTGTGATTTGCTTTTTACCATGAGGTCGTCAATATAGCATTCGATGATTTCATATATGAGGTTATCGAAAATCTTCGTCATGACTCTCTGATAGGTAGCGCCGGCGTTCTTCAGACCGAAGGGCATCACTTTGTATCAGAATATGCCCAGAGGAGTCCGGAAAGCAGTATGCCTCTGGTCTTCGGGATGCATCTTTATTTGATTGTACCCTGACGAGTCGTCCATGAAGGAGAAGACTTCGTGAGTGGACGTGTTGTCTATCATCAACTCGGTAACTGGTACGGGAAAATCGTCTTTCGGACAGGCTTTGTTAAGGTTCCGAAAGTCCATGCAGATGCGCACTGTCCTGTTCTTCTTCATCACTGGGACGATGTTAGCAATCCAGTCGGGGTATTGCACTTCTTGGACTAAGCCTGAGTCGATTAGCTTCTTGACCTCAGCATTGATGCTCATTTCAAGTTCAAGCCGCATTCTTCTTAGCGCTTGTTTGATTGGCTTGATGTCTGGAGATATTGCCAATTTGTGCACAGCTACTTCTGGATCTAGTCCCGGCATTTTGGAGTAGTTCCATACGAAACAGTCTTTATACTGCATGAGCACATCTTTGAGCGTAGCTACCTTTTCTTCAGACAACAGCTCACTGACGAACGTCGGCCGTGGGTCGTTTGCCGTTCCCAAGTTGATTTTTATGAGGTTATCTGCAGTAGTGTGTATCCCATCTTCCCGCTCTTTTGGCGCCGGTGGAAACTCTGAGATCACTTCGTCATCATTTTCGAAGCATCAGGAGAGGTCATCCATATCTTTAGGCACTCCTTCTCCTGTCAGCGTTATTACGTGACAGGTACGGGATCGTTTCCAGGACCGATGTTGATTCGGTTCTATTCTCGCTGTATACGTTGCTTTCGGTAAATGCTTCTGTAGTGGGGTTACTCTCCAGCTGTCGGATAGAGAGAACCTGCCGAGTTGATACTGGTCTTCAACCCAGTTTTTGAGGTGAAGCAATCTTCGAGAGGATGTCCTATTACTCGGTGATAGGAGCAATAATCTGGGTGATGAACCTCATTTCCTTGATCGGAGTGCTTGGACTCCGGGAGAATAATCATTTGATGTTTCATGACAAGATCGAATATCTTCCTTGTCTTGTCTTGGGGAAAAGAATATGCTCGACCCATCTTCTTTATAAAAGATGGATCTCGGCTGCTCGATTCTCGATCGCGTGGTTTCTTGGATCCACTTTGCCGCTGTCGAACGTTTTTCCATTCTTTAGTTTGTTTTTGCCTCCACGTCGAGTCTTCTTTATGACGGGCTAGCGACGAAGGGCATCATCATTCTTCGTAGCCTACCGAAGGAGGTGCTGTGTCCTGGTTTTCTCGTAGATGGCCATTTCGCGGCTGTGGTCATCCCGGACCTTTTGACCCGCTTCCCTTATTAGCTTGTCCATCTGTTCTTCGAATGATGGACTTGGAACTTTCATAGCGGGACCTGGTTTTGGTTTAGGGTTAGCATCTTCTAACATAGCATCTCTTTCTTCATCAAAGTCATGAATAACGTAGCAGGCATGGAATCGCTCCCGTTTCTTGGGTTGAACATATCCAAGCCCGATCGTTTCCATTCTCCCGTTGGGCAATTTTCGCTGAGTTCTAGGGACGTTCCAGATTCTGTTGTAGAACTGAGCTTGTCGAGCAGTCTATTTGAAGGGTACGTCATGGCGCTTCAATAGCCTTTTTAATCCTTTTGTGTAGTATCTGGGAAGACGGATGGGCTGGAGCCTGTCAAGTGTAGAATCGGCACAATGCCAGATTTCTTTCTCCACTTTGGTTTCCGTGGATCGATAAAAGAGGATCGCCTTTTCATCTTTTCGCCTGGGAGGGATGTAGAACGTCTGCAGTTCCTGCACACTATAGGTATCAAGTGTGTCGAGCTATTTGAAATGCTCTTGTGGAACTATGGTGATTTGCAAACTCCGTTCATTGCTAGTGAAGGCTCGTATTGATGGCCAGACCGAGAACACTGCATTGACTTCGTCTTCAGAGTCACTACCAAAGACCAGAATAGGGGTGGATAGTCCTGGCTTGATGTATTGGGGAGGTCCCGAATAGACTATCTCCTCCTCCTCCTCGGTATCTCTTCCAAAGACCGGAATAGTGGTGGTAGCTTTTTGCTTATTCACTGGGTTATGGCATCTTTCCGTGTCTTCAAAGTCTGGCAGAAAGTACTTTGCGTCCTCGTATTTGCGGACTTCATTCACGGAGAATGGGTTTAGCTCCCTCGTTACGGTGTACTCAAGAACATCCTTGAAATACTTCATACATTGATGTTGTGTAGAAGGGATGATGTTGTACTCGTGTAACCAAGGCCTGCCGAGCAAAGAGTTGTAGCAAGTCCGGGCGTCAATAACATGAAAATTGATGTCAGTGACGAGCAGCCCAAAGCATAACGTCAGTATCACAGACCCGAGCGTCCATGATGACTGGGAATCGAACCCAGAGATGGTAATTTTATCCCGAGCGAGGTGTTGAATGCTCATGTAGATTTCTTTTAACACCCTCACATTTAGGAGGTTGATAGAGGACCTGTTATTAACTAGGATTTTCCCTATCTTGATGTCATGGCAGTATCCGATGACGTACAAGGGACGGTTGTGCTCGCATGTCCTGAGGAGTAGATCTTCGTCGCCGAAAGTGACGTCAGCAGTGTGCACTTCTTCCATCTCGTCCTTCATCTTTTCTTCAGCAAGGAAAGATTGAAACTGGTCGGGCTCTTGTAGTGCCTTGATCAAAGAATCTCTCGCCTCTTTAGATAGCAGAAGGTGTTAGTTATATGTATGCCCTAGAGGCCATTACTGTACACACGATGTATATTGTAATGGATGCTTGGACATATATAGGGAGGACTTTCTTGCTCGACATGATAGTATGCTATCTAGTTGTACTTTATCTTAACATGTACTCTGATTGTCTCTATATTACATGTTGATAAAGCCCTTAGGATATGTACTCGACTACTGGGACTATGATGAGATCATACTAATGGGGCCACGGTAGTCGACGAGTACATCCTATAACTGTTCCTAGTCGAGGGTATATCGAGACAGGGCATCGATGCACCAGAGTAGACTAGCGTATACGCATCTTGACCCATATAATGGGCGATGGATGATCCCATATCCATCGGTGTTTGACATCAAGGATGGTGTACGGGTGCTCAGTGGAGACTGGGTACACTGGTCGGACTCACCGAGAACTCCCAGATGGTATTATACCTCACGTCAGATGGCAGTTCTCCGGTGACACTGTTACAGAGTAGTCTGTTGACCCGAGATCGTCATAGAGTCTTGTGTGATTCCCACTGTGCTTTGATTTCCATCATACCACATCCAAGAGGGCGTGCAAAAAGGTGGCTTTTGGGTACAGTCCCGAATCACATGGAGGCAATGAGCGATAGGAGGGGATTCGTCTCTCCCGGTATAGGGAGTTGATGTTGTGCTGTGTTCGATTGGCTATAACCGGAAATCCCTGGCCAGGGTTGCTGAGATTTACTGGTAAGTGTTATCAGTTGTTTCTCGAACTGTTATAGACCTTATATCGACACGACTTATCGAGCTACTGGGGTCTGACGTTTACCACCCCTAGGTGAGATATGCGACATATCAGACAATGAGACCGGACTGTACGGGAGTGTTACTGTTTGGATTCACAGGAGAATGTACAGGCTTGCTTGTTGATCTTCTGAGCGCTCAATACCTGGGTAGCTGTTACGTTTAGCTGACCGCTTGCAGCTTGTGGGTGTTTGATATGATCATCACTTACTGCCGGCGTATTGACGATTCTTTAGAGTCCTACACAGAGGTTTCTTGGCTCAGGCAAAACGGAGTAGGGGCACATATGTAATATTCTTTTATTGGGGCACTTCCAGGTTGCGGAAGATGTCACCGTTGTATATTATTTACTTTTCCGCATTAGGATAGACCCAAGGCGGGGAGCACAAGTAACCGGGCTCTAGGGTTCAGTGGGAGACCATCTCGAGGAGTCGAGACCGGGTCTCCTAACCCTAGAATTGGCAGTGTTGCTTGCCGCTCTCGTAGAGGTCTAGGGATGTGGGTTTGGCTATTCATCGCGACCGTGGAATCCGTGTTTTATACAGGCTCGTATTGAAAACACGGACGTCCTAATATATCCAATATTTCATATATGTTCTTCTGCTGCAATGTTCTGTGATGAGATCATATTACTGCCTGAGACGAATGTTTATATTATATATATATGAGATATATGTTATATTGCAGATTTCGTTTCAAATGTGATGCTTGTGAAGCATAATTAAAAATGGGACTTCATTAATGAGATTAATGAAATAAAAGAAACCTAAAGATGTTGTAGAAACTTGTTTAAAAACTGGTAGCTCTAGTTCTTGCTTTGCATCGCGGTGTTCCTTGTAGAACATCCTGCACCTTATTCGATAAGGAAAGGGCCGAGATCCCTTTACCGGGAGTGACCCCTTTAGCAATAACTGGCAGATGCTACACACTCGGTTTGTCTTTTGATTGCTTCTATAGTTCTTTCTTTGCATAGTGGTATTTGTGAAATATCCTGCACCTTATTCGATGAGGAAAGGGCCGACGATCCCTTCACCGGGAGTGACCCCTTTAGCAAAACTAGAAAAGCCTCAAAAACACTCCATTTAAAAATCACTCGATTCTACAACGATATCAAGTTCATTACACAAAAGGTTTTCTTAAAAACCTATCGTAGCCCTCCGTCATTTCAGATAAGTACTGGTTAGTATTCGTGCTGCGTTTGTTGACCTCTGTCAGGGCGTAGTGTGCGGTAGCTGATTAGTGCTTATCTGTATAAGCATATGATGTGATTGATTTAGGGTAGTCGTGCGACCTTGTTGACCTCTGTCAAGGGTCGTGCGGGTGGGTTTACTTCAATCAGGAAATGACGGGTTGAACTTGACTAGCAGCCTATGGTTTGTTGATCTCTGTCAAGGTCATAGGACGCTTGGGGCAAAATATTATCGGGAATTTCAAGTGTTGAAATTTGCAATGAGATTGCATACCTTCTATGAGATAGTTGGATCCCGATACCCGCTGCGAGTAAGAGTTACTCCTGGGAGAGTTTTACACATTACAATTAGCCGATCAAGTAGGTGTCTAGAAAGGTGTTAACGGGGTTATGCCTCTGGGAAAATGAGGTTTACATTAATTAGGTTCGTGTGAAAGCACGGGGGACCTCCCTCAAAGTACCGACACTGGCCTGGCTGAAAGATTGGAGAACTTGTAGCGTGTGATTAATCCCGGCTAATCTTTCCTTTTAGGGTTTGAAGGAAGATTTGATTAAAACAGTGGGAGACATCCTGATTAGATATATTAGATAACCAATCTAATCTTGCAAGAGCATACGCTGAGTGTTTTCTTCTCTCTCTCTCCAGGTAGCGACTATATCACGCCTTAATCAAGATAATAAAACGGATAAATTGACCGAACCCGCTTTTTATACTGAGCTGGGGAACATTGGTCCCGCTCCAACTTATAATTGTTATAAGACAGAGCAGGAAATTGGGGAATACCAGATTTCCCGCGCCGCCCAAACGAAGAAAGTGCATGTTGATGCATCATCTTTGGGTATGTTCATTACAGAGAACTGTTTCTCAGTATCCTTTACGTCCTGGGTATGAGATACCGGATCAGGATCCCGTATATGTAATCTGTTACATGGGCTACAGATAGGTAGAGAACTGAGAACGGATGATAAGTTTCATGAGATAGAAAACGGTGCAAGTGTTGCAGCCAAGTCTATTGGTCACTATCACCCTGTATTACCAGAATACATTGATTCTGAACAAATGTTATTAGATACCGATCCTGATATACAAAATCATATCAGTCTCTTTATTAGTAAAGAAGGATATAATTTTGTATTGTTGGATAATGTTTTGAACATTTCCTATATCAAGAGTTGATCAGTTCAGGCACGTTATCTAAAAGCATTGACGTTCTAAATCAAATTACAGTTCTTAGTATATAGAACACACATAAGAGGAATAGTTCAGAAATGAACGAATCCTTCTTGAGGTATTGTAGACTAGGTCATATCAATGCGACCCGACTAGCTGAAGTTACATTTAGATGCATATTTAAATTATTTTGAATTTACATCTTGTGAAACTTGCCAGTCATGTCACAGAGATAAGATGACCATAGCTCCGTTTATTGGAAATAGAGAAAGAGTTAGTGAACTCTTGGGATTAATACATGCTGATGTATGAAAGTCCCCTGTCTACACATGCCAAGACCGGTTCTTTGTACTTCATTACATTCTCTGATGATCTCTCAAGATTCAGACATATGTTCCTGTTGAAACACAAGTCCGAAGCTTTTGAGATATTCACAGAATATAAGTTAGAATTAGAGAACCAAAATACGGGTAAAAGTATTATGTCCTATGATGAGATCAAGGAGGAGAATACTTGAGCACGGAATTCCTGGACTATTCTAAAGGAGAATGAGATTCTCTCTCAGCATTACTCCTCCTATACACCATAGCACGATGATATATCGGGGCGGAGCAATAGCACCCTATATGATATGGTGCGCTCTATGATGAGTACTACTGAGTTTCCTATTTCCTTTTGGGAATTATGCACTTGTGAAGCTGCATACCTATTGAATATGGTTCAAATCAAATCAGTTGCCTACCATTTCATATGTGATATGAAAAGGGAAGAGCCCATATCTTAAGTTTGTTAAGATTTGTGGTTGTCCGGCCTATGTCTAAAAGCAAAATCCGGATAGGCTCGAGGCAAGGTCTGTTATGTAGAACTGGAAATGTTCCAGCTATACAAACTGCGGCTGATGATTTGGTAGAACCAAAGGATTCAATAGTTTCCAACGAACCTCAGCCTCTCCGCCGATCTAGTAGGGTTCCTTACCCACCTGAGAGGTACTTCGGTTTCTCTATGACAGTGGGAGCGAGGATTGCATCATGAAATGATGACCCAACTAGTTTCGAGCTGGCCATCAGGAGTGGGACTCTGTAAGAATGGCTGGATGCTTATCGATCTGAGATGGAATCCTTATACACCAACAAAGTATGGACTTTGGTTGCTTTATCTGAAGGGTTAAATCCCCATCAGGAGCGAGTATATCTTGAGAAGAGTACTTGGTGTACATGGAAAAGTTGAGACTTTCAAAGCTATGCTTAAGTCCATCCATATCCTACTTGCCACGGCTACATACCATGATTACGATATCTGGTGGTTGGGTGTCATGACTGCTTTTCTAAATGATGTTTTAGAAAAGAGCGTCTATAAGTACACAGCCAGAGGGCTTCGTAGACAGTGGGAGCAGCGGAAACGTGTGCAAGATGTTTTATATGATAAAACAGGCTCGCGGAGTTGGAACATCTGTTTTGATGTGGTAGTCAAAGAGTTTGACTTCATCAAAATGGTAGATGAACCTTGTATATACAAAAAGGTAGTAGAGAGTATGGTGGTGATCCTCGTAGAGTACGTGGATGACATACTCTTGATAGGGAAGGAGTTTCCTATGCTACGCTCGGTCAATCTCCGATTATCACAAGGATTCTCCATATAGGATCAAAGTGATACCTCCTAAATCCTGGGTTTTGGATCTATGAGATAGATCCAATTGGATGTTAGGATACTCACTAGTTGTAGTGAGATGGTATCAATCGATCCTGGGGAGAATCACTGGAAAGGTTCCAAGGTGATAATGACGACTGAATGTCAGTCGCAGGCATTGTCTTTACCCTCAGTGGAGGGATGGTATGTTGGAAGAGTTCCAAGATAGATACCGTGACTTTCTAGACGATTAAAGGCAAGACACATCGTTACCAAAGATGCTACCAAAGAGGCAGTCTGGATATATATAAGTTCATAAGATGAACTTCGTTCCTACCATTGTGTGACAATGGAGTTGTGGCTTTAGCCAAGGAACTACCGTCCCATCAGAAATCCAGATATAATTCTTAGGCAGTATCACCTGATCATGGAGATGGTTGATCTCCAGGGAGATCGAGGTTAGGAGAGTAGACACAGAGGACAACAGCGCGGATCCACTCACAAAGGCCTTTTTCCCAGCAGAGACTTTTATGGGATGGTTGAGTATGAGATACTTCAACCACAGCTAATTGTTGGATATATGATACCACAACAGATGGCCCTAGTGCAAGTGGGAGATTGTTAGTTATATGTATGCCCTAGAGGCCATTACTGTACACACGATGTATACTGTAATGGATGCTTGGACATATATAGGGAGGACTTTCTTGCTCGACATGATAGTTGCTATCTGGTTGTACTTTATCTTAACATGTACTCTGATTGTTCCTATTTTACATGTTGATAAAGCCCTTAGGATATGTACTCGACTACTGGGACTATGATGAGATCATACTAATGGGGCCACGGTAGTCGACGAGTACATCCTATAACTGTTCCTAGTCGAGGGTATATCGAGACAGGGCATCGATGCACCAGAGTAGACTAGCGTATACGCATCTTGACCCATATGATGGGCGATGGATGATCCCATATCCATCGGTGTTTGACATCAAGGATGGTGTACGGGTGCTCAGTGGAGACTGGGTACACTGGTCGGACTCGCCGAGAACTCCCAGATGGTATTATACCTCACGTCAGATGGCAGTTCTCCGGTGACACTGTTACAGAGTAGTCTGTTGACCCAAGATCGTCATAGAGTCTTGTGTGATTCCCACTGTGCTTTGATTTTCATCATACCACGTCCAAGAGGGCGTGCAAAAAAGTGGCTTTTGGGTACAGTCCCGAATCACATGGAGGCAATGAGCGATAGGAGGGGATTCGTCTCTCCCGGTATAAGGAGTTGATGTTGTGCTGTGTTCGATTGGCTATAACCGGAAATCCCTGGCCAGGGTTGCTGAGATTTACTGGTAACTGTTATCAGTAGTTTCTCGAACTGTTATAGACCTCATATCGACACGACTTATCGAGCTACTGGGGTCTGACGTTTACCACCCCTAGGCGAGATATGCGACATATCAGACGATGAGACCGGACTGTACGGGAGTGTTACTGTTTGGATTCACAGGAGAATGTACAGGCTTTCTTGTTGATCTTCTGAGCACTCAATACCTGGGTAGCTGTTACGTTTAGCTGACCGCTTGCAGCTTGTGGGTGTTTGATATGATCATCACTTACTGCCGGCGTATTGACGATTCTTTAGAGTCCTACACAGAGGTTTCTTGGCTCAGGCAAAACGGAGTAGGGGCACATATGTGATATGTGCAGGACCGAGGATAATACGATATGAGATACCGTATTCTATTCTCGCGATATTTGATATCAGCCGGGTCATCAGATCAAGTGTTGATTCGATGAATAGGTACGGATAAATATTAGTCGGTTATATGCGATATAGCCGGATTGTCGGATCAAGTGTTGATTCGATAATTTAATGTAAAATAATATATATGATATATTAAATTACATTAACTAATATTTTCTCACTAAAAGATTCTTTTTCTCACTCGGGTAATACATTGATATATATGCGATATATGTTAAATGTATTATTTTATTTTGTTACGATAAATATTATATATGTGATATATAATATTGAAACATGATATGATAACTAATGCAACATGTTTTGTGGAGTTTAAACATGATTAGGGTTTGGATTAGGGTTAACACTTCTAGTTGATTCTAGAAGCTTTTCTTTTGTCATGATAAAGCTATTTGTGTAGATTTTTATCCATGACTCATACTTAATCCAACCCAAACCCTAGCCCTTGGTTAATTCTCTATAATGGTTTAGTCAACCATGGTTGCATTATTTCATTATATTATTCTTTTCATTATTCATCACAAAAGGATTCTTATGATTTTATTTCATCTTCTTCTTCCTTCATCTTTTCTTTCATGAAAAAGCTTACTAAGTTTTTCCAAAGTGATGAATAAATGTGAGAAAAAGATAAATAAAGAGAGAGAAAATCCTACTTCATCATCCTCATCTTTCCTTGCCCTTTAGATGAGAGTGTTCACATCATTTCATGAGTGATAGCTTGTGTTAACGAAACATCAAGGTAGATCATCTTTGTATCGAAGATCGGAAGCAAAGGTTGCATCTTTCTCTTCGTGGAACCTCTCGAGAGTCTGGAACCCGTTGATCGCAGCGAAGGGACCTCAACACCGAGCATATGAAGTGAAGGACCGGATCTACAAAGGTTGTAATCCCTCTCACTTAGTGTTAAAGTGTTTAGCATGTTAGTTTTCGCATAATCTCTAGTTTAAAGATTCGTATTCGGGTTGTTCGGCACGGCTAAAATTTTAATCGGGCATGGTTGATGCCTCGTAGACCCTTGTGCGCGTGCCTAGCAACCCTACAGAAGGGCATCGAGAATGCTTAGCTGCGAGGGTATCTTCCTCAGGTGTGCCAGAACGTTGTAATCTACCTTGTTTTTCTTTGGCGGGTCCTTGGCTGTCAGCTCTTTGACAACTTGATCATTGCGGGCGATATCTTCAGGGACATTTTCCTTCCCTTTATCTTTTTTACTCAACCCCTTGTTTGTGGGTTCGAGATTTTTTTCGGGTAGCGTGCGATTACGCAGCTGAATGTTCTCGCAGGTCTTTATCTCTTTCGTTTCGGAGATGGATTCTTTGAGGAGAGGGCCGAGGGCTATTTCTTCATCGGAATCGCTCCCGAAGGTGAGAACTTGTGATCCCTTGCTATCTACCATGTGACAGTTGCCGGCAGTTCTTTTGCGTTCATCTGTCGTGCTCTTCTGCTCTCGACGGGTTTTGCGCTCCATCCACTTGAAATGCAGCCGATGAGCAACATATCCTTGCTACCAGTTTTTAAAGGCATTACATTCTTCAGTAGAGTGTGCAATCCTTTGATGGTATAAACAGTAGCTAGGATGTGCATCCGCTTCGTCAGGGTGTATCCTGCCGGGAGTATTCCCTTTGGAGTGTGGCAGCTTCATTTCCATTGACAGAGCTTTGGCGAACCGTTTTCTCGCCTTAAGTCCGCTTTTGCTTGCGGTGGCTTTGCTTTGATCTGACGGGAGTGTTTTAAACCTTTCGTCCAGTCGCCGGCATTTGGCTTTATCAAATATGGCCATTTCACGCTCTCGATCAGCTTTGCTCTTTTGACAGGCCTCGTTCAGCAGCATGTCAATCATCTCGTCTGACGGTTCTAGGAGTTCCGGTTCGGGATCTGCCCCCAGTTTTTCTGCATCAGGTGCTTCTTTGCCATTTATTGAGTGAGAGATCATGTGGCAGCTCGCCATATAGTCTTCAGGCCCTTCTGAAGAATCGTCTCCTTCATCAGTGTCATTGCCTTTATTCTCAAGAACATGCTTAAAGAATTCGTCCAACGTGATTGGGGTCCGTGCCTTCTGGTTATATTCTTCCATCTGTAGACCTGTACGGCTGTCTTTGGGTTGGACGGGCTTCTTGTCCTTCATCTTTTTCTTTAAAGAATTTGGAGGTTTGACCTGAATGTTTTGTCCACCTTCATCAACTTTCAGCGTTGGGCGCGGCTTCAGCATCCCCTCAATAATCTCGGGTTCCAGCGGGCTCTTCCACCTAATCGCCGGACATGCTTGGAGATCTTTCAGCATTCTTTTCGTTTTGGCTGAAATAGCGACCTCCCATGGAGCTTCTTCTACAAACGAGCACGATGCCCCCGGTGTGTCTGCTTTTTTAAGAGCGTGCGGCTGGGGCAGGCTTACTTTCCAATTTTCGGATAGCGCGAATTTGCCTTGTTTGTACTGGTCCTCAATCCAGCCTTTGAAGACGAAGCAATCTTCGATTGAATGGCCTACCACTTGGTGATAGGGGCAATAATTGGGATTGTTGGCATCACCGGGCTGTAATGGGCGTTTTGGATCCGGCAAAGTGATGAGCCTGTTGCGTACCGCCAGATCGAACAGTCTCCTCGTTTTATCCCGGGGAAACGAATAAGGGCGCTTCAGCTTCTCGTTAAAGAATCGTTGTCTATCGTCTTGGCGATTGGTTAGTTTTGGACCACTGGGCTGCTGCTGAGCATTGGCGACGAAGGTTGCTTTCCCTTTCTCCTTTTTACTCCGCAGTTCCGACTTCGAAGAGGAAGGCCTGTGGCCCATTTGATCCATTTGGGTCAATTTGTCAATCAAGGCCTGGAAGATAGTCGGCTTGAAAAACATCATGAACTGGGTTGCCTGCGAATCGAGGGTGCCACGAACATGCCTACTGCAGGAGCTTCCTCTATGCGCTGTTCGCAGTTCGACCATAGATTCCGCCACCGTATCGCGTACTGAACCCATGTTTTGCCTGGATTCACCCTGGTGTTAATTAGTATGGTGATCGGAGTGCGCTCGCTAGCGCTGTGAATCTTTATGCAAACAGTAGCTCCATTTCTGCAAATGTCTTAACGGACTCATTCGGGAGCTCAGAATACCATTCAAACGCTGTCTCCGACAAGCTGCCAACAAACTGGCGAGCAGTAGCTTATCGTCACCTCCGGTGTTGCCGCACAGAGCCCTGAATTGAGCCACGTTTTGGTGTGGATTTCCCGTCCCCTTATATACGTGGAATTTAGGGAACGTATATCTTGGCGGGTACTTTATTTGATCGTACCAACCCGGATAGGGTCGTCCAATTTTAACGATTTGGTTAGCCGCTTCGCTCGCCTGATGAGCTCGTATATGTTGAGCTATATAGTCATCCAGGGCGGCTTTGGAGATCGTCTCCTCTTTGGCCGTTGATAGAGCCGGAAGAGGGTTTGATGTCTCTCCTCTGACGTCTTCAAGGACAATCGGATGGTCTTCAGCTGGAGGATCCGGCTGTATCATCATACCGACCATATCTTGGAATAAAAGCGCCATTCGTTTTATATTGGCCGCTTGTTCCACGGCCTCTTTGTCCTTCTTCTCAAGCATTATCTGAAGGAATTCGGCATTGGTTTCTTGTTCATGACGCTGCTCTGATGATGTCTCCGGGCTTTCTTTTGGCCCAGTGAGTGCGGCCATCTATGTTAACATTTCCTGGAGCTTCTGTTGTTGCTCTTGGGCCTTTGTTACGGATCTGGTGAGTGGTTGATGGCCCGTAGAGATACGGCTATCCTCTTTCCCGGATGCCATATAGACAGTGTGTACCACCATGCCCCCAGATTTTGGGCGTTTAGATTCAGTGCCTTTGAGATTCGTTGCAGGCACAGAAATTTTCTCCGGCCTTCCCCTTTTGTAGGCGGTCAAAGTTGAGTGAGCCGTTGCAACGGGAACCCAAGTAGATGACACCTTCTGTGGTACAACAAGGTGGTCTTTCTCTTGCCGAACTTTCATCTTCTTCGGTTAGCGAGAGTAGACTTGGTTAATCACAGAGTTTTGGACCTGTCGCCAGACCCTGTGAATTTTAGAGGACAACCGCTGAGGGGGTTGTTCTGGCTCTACCTTTGTAACATTTTCCGCATGTGGAGGAGATCTTTTCAGCACGATAGTCGGAGAGTTCTTGCGGACCCTCCTGAGTGGTTCAAAGCTGTTCCCAGTTGGAACAGCAGCATCGACTTCCACCGTTGGAGCCGGCGGGGTAAGTCCAGATGGGGAACCCCCAGCTTTCCTCACTCGATACCAGTGGCGACGTCGAGCTTGTCGAGCAGACGGTTCTGGCTCAGCTATGGGGGTGGCTTCTTCATGTCCTCTGCTCTGATAAAAGGCTGTTGTTGTCGTTAGCCTGTCGAAAACCGACATCCGCTGAGAGAGGATGGCCAACCTGTCGAAGGCAGACTTTCCAACAGGGGTAGCAGCCTTGGTGACTTTGCCTAGAATGGGATTTGGAGTGGCCAGTCTTGAAAAGACTGATTCTTTAGCAGGAGAAGCCACTTTGACGACTTCGTTTATTGGAGCAGGGATGGCTATCCGTTTCGGGATAACCCCCTTAGGTCTCTCAGGCTTCTTCACGGACCCATTGGAGTTTTGGCCCAGTTTGTTGAAGACTGAGGCGTTGGATTTGGGCGACCCGTTGAGAGGGGCCGTGGTAGTCGTAAGCCGATCAAAGTCCAACTTCTTCGAAACTTCTTGCGACGGCAGTGGGGCGTTGAAGCTCATTGGTGGGAGCATGGTCCCAAAGAACAGCCCAGTAGTGGCTTGCTTCACCTTCTCCACTGGCATCATGAAAACGGAGGCCGCTTGAGGCCTATAAGTCACTCCTCCTACGAGGACGGAGCGGGAGTTATTACAGTTAGTGCAGCTGGAAGCCATTGATCTGCACGGAAGCAAGACACCAAATCTTAGTACCTCGAATCCAGGGGCAACCATAGCAAACCGCGATTCGTTCGCGAAACACGACACACGAAGTGTGGAGTGGAAAGAGGAAAAGGGTCCTACCGGGCGTGCCAGAATCTGTTCTCTACCGAAAGATGTGACCGGGACGTTGGGACGTCCGGCCTGAATTTTAGGGGCAGATGCTATTGGCTTTTATCCGTCCACCTCTCCGAAGATGCCAAGTTGATTTATGGCACCGTATATCGGAGGTTTAGACGGATGCGGCCGTTGTAGCAGATTTCGTCATATTCCCCCTCATTTGAGGGGTTTTTGATTATGGGGACGCTCTTCCCTACAGGCGCAAGCCCCTGCAGTTAATTACGCTACCGTATCGCGGTAACCACTTTCTCCTTCTCTAGATGGTCACTTTTTGTCGTGTGTGTTTGTTTTGTTTTTGGTTGCTCGTGGATTGTATACGGAGACTAATTTATGTTGCCGCCCATAGGGCATGGATTAGTCCAAATCCGTACTTTCTTAGATTTGGGTTTGGGTTGGGTTTAAGGATCGTTAATCTCATTTGAGACTAAGATTAACTTAAACGTTTGTTAAAGATACGTTAGTCTAATTTTAGACTAAGATCTACTTAACAAGATCATTTAGATCCGACCAAAGAGCATTTGGACTCTATTGTTTTAGTTTAGGGACGTTGCGGTTCATAAGTTTAAGGACATCTTAGTCTAGTTTAAAGACGTCATAGTCTGTAAAATTTAAAGACATCATACTCTATAAGTTTAAGGACCTCACAGTCCATAAAGTTTAAGGACATCATAGTCTATGAGTTTAAGGACCCCACATTCCATAAAGTTTAAGGACATCATAGTCCAGTTTAAAGACGTCATAGTCTGTATTATTTTGGTTCAACCGTTTGGGGATGTACCAGAAGTTATTGGTTATTGGGACCCTCTATCTTTCTTAAAACGTTGAAGAATTACAACGACATAGATCAGAGGTGTGAAGAGATGTACCCTTGAACCAATATTGGTTGGGAGATCTATAGTCAAGTTTGGGACTAAGATCTGTTACAAGATTTATCAGCATATGGGCTCAAATTAATCTGAGGTAGGGTTCTGTGGCCACTTTGGGCTCGGCCCATTTAGTTAAAATGTTAAATATTTAACAATGCTGAGCATTGGTTTGGGTTCTGATAGCCTTTTTGTCTTTTATTGAGTGTTGATCACTCATCATAGTCCTGGGGCTTTATTTATAGAATAGTTTATGTTCTCTTAGCACCCACGTGAGGAGCACGTGGTGCGCTTGGCGCTGTGCACCAGTTAATGAGCGCAGAGAGCTTCTTGTGAAATAGCGCATACGTGAGGAGCACATGGTGCGCTTGGCGCTGTGCGCCAGTCAATGAGCGTATAGCGCTTCTTGTGAAATAGCACACACGTGAGGAGCACGTGGCGCGCTTGGCGCTGTGCGCCATACTTGGAGCGCTGATGTGCTGCTTGTGAAATAGCGCACACGTGAGGAGCACGTGGCGTGTTTGGCTCTGTGCGCCAGCCTTGGAGAGAAGTCGTGCTTCTTGTGAAATAGCACACACGTGAGGAGCACGTGGCGCGTTTGGTGCTGTGCGCCAGACTTGGAGCGCTGAGGCTCTACAGCGCTGTGCGTTAGTTTTGGAGCGCTGAAGCGCTTCTTTTAATTGGAGCGCTAGGGCTCTGCAGCACTGTGCGCTAGATTTGTAGTGCTGAAGCGCTCCTTTTAATCGGAGCGCTAAGGCTCTTTTTAGGCACCTTTGCGCTCTGAGAATTAAATTCTCTCTTATACGAGACTTTTTCTCATGGATCTAAGAACAAAATTCTTATTTTATAGGAGATGTTTCAATCTCTTATGTTTTTGGTGAAAGACTTTGCCTTTATGGATCTTTGATCCTAAGAGAATTGAATTATTCTCCCCCCTTTTATAATGAGATGTTATAATCTCTTTTGTGAAAGACATTTTTCTTATAGATCTATGATCTAGCATAAGAACCGAGTTCTTTTTCTGATGAGATGCTTTGATCTCTTTATTTTACCTTGAAGAAATTCTTCTTCTGCCGAGAGCTTGCTCTTCTCTCTGAAATTTCTCAAAGTTTGTGCGGTGCGGGGGGGAGGGGGGTTACTCTCTCTTTTTCTCTTTCGATTTGAAAGCTTATGGGGAGGTCTCTCTATGCAAGACTTGAATTCTTGGGTCCTTTATATAGTGAAGGCTGATTTGTTGAATCAGTTAAGGAGATCCTTTCTCTAATTGATTTAGGGATGTTTCCCCCGTTAGATCTTTGATCTAAGGGCTTCTGATTTACAGAAGGTAATCCTTTTATTTTTAACAAGATTGGGAAATTTTCCCCATACAGAATTTATTCTGTATTTTGGTGATTTTTAATCACCATTGGATCATTGATCCAACGGAGCTCTGATTTTCAAAGCACAATCTTTCCTGTTTGGAAAGATTCTGAGGAATGTTTCCTTAACAGAATTTTATTCTGGTCAATTGATGATTTATCATCTTCATTGGATCTTTGATCCAACGGTGGGGAACATTTAGTTCCAGTGCTAGCACTCTCGTGCTTTGCACGTGAGCGCTGCATTAGAGTTTTTGACTCTTGGTGCTAGCGCACTTAGCGCTAGCGCTCTCGTGCTCTGCACGTAAGCGCTGCATCAGAGTCTTTGACTCTTAGCGCTGGCACTGTTGGCGCACTTAGCGCTAGCGCTCTCGTGCCTTGCACGTGAGCGTTGCAGTAGAGTCTTTGACTCTCAACGCTGGCGCATTTAGTGCGAGCACTGCTATGAAGCGCCGCTTCATTTCAAATTTCAAAATTTGAACAGAGCTTTGCTCTGATTGGGGGAAACAAAAATGTTTTTGTTCGTGTCGGAGATAGGGATTCTTTTGTCAATTTGTTTCTTCTTGATATGTTAGACCTTGATGTTCTTCTAGGCATGGATTGGTTAGCCATGTGTTATGCGTCTGTGGATTGCCATGAGAAGGCAGTCAGATTTAGTTTTCCGGGTGAGCCAGTTCTTGTTTTCGGGGAGACCGTAGCGTTGCCTTTCCTAGTTTGATTTCTTCTCTTCGCGCTAGTCAGCTTTTGAGGAAGGATGTTAGGGATTCTTAGCGTATGTTTGTGATGTTAAAGCCATAGAGGTCCTGATTGTGAGGGAAATTCTGGATGTCTTTCTTGACAAGTCGCTTGGTTTGTCGCTAGAGCGCGATATTGAGTCCTACTTTGACTTAATTCCCTGCGTGGAGCTTTTTTCTATACCGCCATATCGGATGGATCCGGCGGAGCTTAAAGAGCTGAAGGATCAGTTGCAAAATTTGTTGGATAAAAGGGCTTGTTCGTCACCTTGAGGGTGCTCCTGTCCTGTTCGTCAAGAAGAAAGACGGCAGTTGTATTTGTGCATCGATTTTCGTCAGTTGAATTGAGCTACTGTGTGGAACAAATATCCCTTACGCATCAACGATTTATTTGATTAGCTCTAGGGTGCAGGACATTTCTCGAAGTTTGATTTGCGATCAGATTACCAACAGTTGCGGGTTCGGACGGATGATATTCCGAAGACTGCTTTTCACACACGTTACGGGCGTTATGAGTCTTGGTGATGTCGTTTGAGCTCACCAATTCCCCAGCAGCGTTTATAGACTTGATGAACCATATATCCAGGCCGTTTCTTGATTAATCATTATCATGTTCGTTGATGACATTTTAGTACACTTTTGGAGCCGAGGGGAGCCTGGGTAGCATTTGAGGATTTTGTTGCAGACCTTGAGAGAGCACCATCTATTCACTAAATTATCCACGTGTGCTTTCTGGTTGGATAATGTGGACTTCTTGAGACACGTAGTTACGAGAGATGGTAAGTATGGAACCGAAGAAGATCGAGGTCGTTCAGCGTTGGCCTAAAACGTTATCAGTTACAGAGATTCGCAGCTTTCTAGGTCTGGCCGGCTACTATCGACGTTTTGTTTAGGATTTCTCCCGTATCGCTGCACCGTTGACTGGGTTGACCCGGAAGGGAGTTCCTTTTGTTTGGACTGAGGCATGCGAGCATAGCTTTCAGCAGTTGAAGACTCGTTTAATTACTGCACCAGTTTTATCATTGCCTTCTGGATCGGGCGGTTTTGTGGTTTATTGTGATGCTTCTCAAGTGGGGCTAGGCTGTGTGTTGATGTAGCATGGTAGGGTCATCGCTTACGCTTCTCGGCAGCTGAAGAAGCACGAGCAGAACTATTCCACTCATGATTTATAGATGGCTGCGGTGATTTTTACACTTAAGATTTGGAGACACTACTTATACGACGAGTCGTGCTAGATATTTACGGACCACAAGAAATTTAAAGTATATCTTTCAGCAGCGAGATCTAAATTGAGACAGCGCCGTTGGATGGGGTCAGTGAAAGACTATTGTTCCCGCTAAAAATTTCTGCGCAAAAGAGCCTAAGGTATCAAATGGCAGCGATACGCTTAAGAAAATGCGAACCAGTGTTTTCCGGGCTGTTTTTTGATAAACTCCCGAATGAGAAATAGCTAAATTCTGATAGTATCGAAGGAGTCTCGAAAAATTCTTCGATTTGATATATTATGGGCCTCATAATTCATCCGGGATCAAAAGTTATGAGGCATCACGTGCCCGCACGTGACCGGGCATCACGTGCCCACACGTGACCGGGCATCATGTGCAGATACATGACCATTTACAGTCAAAGCCTGTAGGCACTGAATAAAATAAATAATTGGAAATAATTAATCAGTGGGGTCACGTGCCAATACATGATAGGCTCTTAAACCCTCTGAAACAATAGAATTAAATTTTAATTAAATAATTAATCGGTGGGGTCACATGCCAACACGTGATGAGTTCCTGAGCCTTCTAAACCGATAGAATTAAATTCTAATTAATTGGTCAATCAGTGCGGTCACATGCTAACACGTGATAGGCATTTAAACCTTCTGAACTAATAGAATTAAATTCTAATTAAGGGAAATCAAAAACCCTATTTGGAAGGCATGTTCGTGGGTACTCTTGATCCGCAGGCGACCACTTCGCAGTTCATGATGTTTTTCAAGCCGACTACTTTGCAGGCCTTGATTGACAAACTGGCCCAAATGGATCAGATGAGCCATAGACCATCTTCCTCAAAGATGGAGCCTCGAAACGAGAAGGGCAAAGGGAAAGCAATCTTCGTCGCCAACGCCCAATAACAGCCGAGTGGCTCGAGACCGGTTGTTCGTCAAAGCAACAAGAGGCAATCCCTTGATGAGAAGTTGAGACGTCCTTACTCGTTTTCCCGAGATAAAACAAGGAGACTGTTCGAACTAGCAGTACGCAATGGGCTCATCACTCTACCGGAGTCGAGACACCCACCGCGACCGAACGACATCAACGATCCCAATTACTGCCCCTACCATCGAGTATTGGGCCATCCACTCGAAGATTGCTACATCTTCAAAAATTGGGTTGAAGACCAATACCAGCAAGGCAAATTCACATTGTCTGAAAATTGGAAGGTGAACCCGCCACAACTACATGCTTCGAAAAAGATGGATATGCCGGGGGCATCGTGCTCATTCATAGAGGAAGCTCCATGGGAAGTTATTGTTTCGGCAAAAACTAAAAGAATGCTGAAAGATCTTCAAACATGTCCCACGATCAGGTGGAAAAGCCCACAAGAGCCGGAGATCATCGATAGGATGCTGAAACCACGCCCAACATTGGGAGTTAATAGTGATGATGGACAAAACATTCAGGCCCAGCCGTCAAAGTCTTCGAAGAAAAAGAAGAAGACCAAAAAGCCCGCTCAGTTTGATGACAAGTGCACGGATCTGTAAAAGCATATTGACGCACTGGAGGAATATAACCAGAAGGCGCGAACCCCAGTCACACTCCAAGAATTTCTCAACAATATCCTTGAGAGCAGAGATAACGACAATAACGACGTGGATGGCTCTTCAGAAGAATCTAAGGACTATGTGGCAAGTTGTCGCATGATCTCTCATTCGGCGTTAACTAATGAAGAAGCTCACTCGGCGATAGAAGACAGCATAAAAGAGCTGGGGGCAGGATCGAAGCCAAAACCCTTGGAACCGTCTGACGAGATGATCGACTTGCTACTGAATGAAGCCCGTCAGAAAAGAGAAGCCAATCGAGAGTGCGAACTGGCTATATTCGAAAAAGCCAAACGCCGACGACTAGATGAAAAGGTCGAAGCACCCCAACCGGATCGAAGCTTCCCTATCGCCAGCAAAAGCAAGCTTAAAGTAAGGAAACGATTCGCTAGGGCCCGGTCAATAGGAATGAAGTTGCCCTCTTTCAGAGGAAATTCTCCTGGCGGTATACATCTTGATAAAGCGGACATACATCCTAACTTCTGCTTATACCATCAGAAGATTACACACCCTATCGAGGAGTGCATAGCCTTTAAAAACTGGTGGCAGGGATATGTTGCCTACCGACAACACGTTCAACGAGTGAAGCGCAAGGATCGTCGGGAACAGAAAAGCACGACAGATGAGCGCAAAAGAGCCGCTGGCAACTGTCACATAGTTGACACCAAGGGATCGCAGGTTATCACCTTTGGAAGCGACTCTGACGAAGAAATCGCCCTCAGCCCTTTCTTTAAGGAATCCACCTCCGACACAAAAGATGCGAAGATTTGCAAGAAAATCTAGCTGCGTAATCGTATGTTGCCCAAAAAATCTCGGACCTATGACCGAAATGTCGTTAAACTAATACAAACCCATGGCGTCCCTGTTCCCCACCGAAACATGGAGATGCGACCGCGCGGGTCCGTCTTGCCTGAATTTCGGGGCAGATGCTAATAGGTGCTATCCGTCCACCTCTGTGAAGATGCCAAGTTGATTTATGGCACCGTATATCGAAAGTTTAAACGGATGCGGTCGATGTAGCAGACTTCGTCAGATTCCCCCTCATGGTGAGGGTTTTTTGATTGTGAGGACGCTCTTCCCTGCAGGCGCAAGCCCCTGCAGTTAATTACGCTACCGCATCGTGGTAACTACTTTCTCCTTCTCCAGATGGTCACTTCGTGTCTTGGGTGTTTATTTTCTTTTTGGTTGCCCATGGATTGTATACGGAGACTAATTTATGTTGTAGCCCGTAAGGCGTGGATTAGTCCAAATCCGTATTTTCTTAGATTTGGGTTTGGGGGTTGGGTTTAAGGACACGTTAGTCTCATTTGAAACTAAGATCAACTTAAACGTATGTTAAGAATACGTCAGTCTAATTTAGACTAAGATCAACTTAACGGGATCATTTAGATCCAACAAAAGAGCATTTGGACTCTATTGTTTAGTTTAGGGACATTGCGGTCAATTACCAGTTTAAGGACATGGTGGTCCAATGTTAGTTTAAGGACATCTCGGTCCAATGTTAGTTTAAAGACATTGCGGTCGAGGTTAAGGACATTATAGTCCGTGAGTTTAAAGACATCACCGTTAAGGTTAAGGACATCATAGTCCGTGAGTTGAAAGACCTCACAGTCAAGGTTAAAGATATCATAGTCCATGGGCTTAAAGATCCCACAGTCCAGTTTAAAGACGTCATAGTCTATGGAATGTATGGTTGTCGGGACCCGTCACCTCTCTGAAGGCATTGAAGGATTACAACGACAAATATCAGAGTAGTTCAGAGATGTACCCTTAAACCGATATAGGTTAAGAGACCTGTAGTCCAATCGGGACTAAGATCTGTGATTTATGAGCATATGAACTCAACTAATCTGAATTGAGGACTTATGGCCAATTTGGGCTAAGTCCATTCAATTACAATGTTCAACATTTGTTTTTGAGTTGTTAGATGTTTGTTTGAGCCCAATCCCCTTAAAAAATGCTAAGCATTGGTTTGGTCTCTGACAATGTTTTGTCTTTAGTTGAATGCTGTGCATTTATCATAGCTCCAGGCTTATTCAAAGAACAGTTCATGTTCTGTCCAGGCGCACATAAAAGCATGTGGCGCACTTGGCACTAGCGCCAGTCGATGAGCGTAGTGCGCTATGGTTAAAGTGCTAATGCGCTTAGCGCTTTGCGCCAGATATGAAGCGCTTTGCGCCAGATATGAAGCGCTAATGCACTTAGCGCTTTGCGCTAAATGAAGAGCGCTGATGCGCTTAGCGCTAGATGTAGAGCGCTGATGCGCTATAGTTGAAGTGTTGAGGCATTTGGCGCCGGTGCCATATAATGAGCGCAAAGCGCTTCTAGTAATGCCGTGCACACGTGAGGAACACGTGGCGCGCTTAGCGCTGAGCGCTAGCTAATGAGCGCAGTGCGCTGTGTTTGAAGCGCTATGGCACTGCAGCGCTTTGCTCTAGATGAAGAGCACTAAGGCTTTTCTTAGATTAGGAGCGCTAAGGCTCTTCTTAGGTTAGGAGCGCTAAGGCTCTTCTTAGGTTAACTTTGCGCTATGAAGATTATCTTTTCTTTGATAAGAGACTTTGTCTCAAGATTCTAAGGACAAAGTTCTTAGTTTATAGGAGATATTTCAATCTCTTTTTGATGAAAGCCTTTGCCTTTATGGATCTGTGGTCCTAAGAGAATTGAAGAATTCTCCCCCCTTATAATGAGATGTTCATAATCTCTTTTGTGAAAGACAATTTGTCTTATAGATCTGTGATTTGTGAAAGAAGTATATACTTCTTTTTATATTGAGATGATTTTGTCTTTCTATTCTTTTTTTTTACCTTGAAAAGAATTGTCTTCTTTGCCGAGAGCTTCTTCTCTTTCTGAGATTTTCTCAAAGTTTATGGAGGGTTCCTCTCTATGCTTCTGTATATGAGACTTGAAGTCTAGGGGCCTTTATATAGGGCAAGCTGATCAATTCGATCAGTTAAATAGATCTTCTCTCTAATTGATTTGGGAATTTCCCCACCGTCGGATCTTTGATCCAAGGGCTTCTGATTTACAGAAGATAATCGTCTTATTTTTAACAAGATTGAGAAATCTTTCCCCATTATAGAACTTGTTTTGTATTTTAGTGATTTTTAATCACAATTGGATCATTGATCCAACGGTGTTCCAAATTCAGGGCACAATCTTTTCTGTTTGGAAAGATTCAACAGAATTTCATTCTTGTTAATTGATGATTTAATCATATCCGTTGGATATTTAATCCAACGGTGAGGAACATTTAGTTCCAGCGCTAGCGCTTATGCGCTCTGCCCATGGTGCGCTACTTGGAGCGCAGCGCTTTTAGCGCTAGCGCACACGTGCTTTGCACTTGGAGCGCAGCGCATCTAGTGCTAGCGCCTATGCGCTTTGCCCGGGGTGCGCTAGTTGTAGCGCTGCGCTCTTATAAAAGTGCAGCTTTAATTCAAATTTTGAATTCTGAACAGAGGTTTGCTCTAATTGGGGAAACAAATGCCCCCCTACCATTGCGCTCACGGGGCCCACACGTAGGTGCAGCGGTGGCAGCCTCTCCACTCTTGGATCAACCGAGGAATTGAAACGGCGCTTAGTGCCTATAAATAGGACCCTTGGCCCTTGAGATGACTTCTGTTCATCTTCAATCCTTCTTGAAAATTTATTTTCTCCTTCAGAGCGCAACTCTTCTTCTTAAGAATTTTCTAAGGATAGAACTCTGTCAGATTTTTTTTAGGTAAAAGATTAAATCTTTTTGAAACAACTTTTAGGGTTTCACCCATTAACAGAGCCTTGTTCTTCATAGATCTTTGATCTAAAGAAAATTCTTTTTAGGGTTTTATTAACAGAGCTTTGCTCTCTTGGAGTCACAAATCTAAAAGGATCTTGCTTATGATTTCTTAATCCATTAATGGAGCTTTGCTCCTTTCAGATCATATAGAAGAACTCTTAAGAGTTTGTTCATGGATCTTGAAGATCAAATTGAAATTTTATTTTCGATGGATTATTCCATCATCTTCTCTAAGCAAGGCTCTTAAGATTTTCTTGAGGAATTTTATTCCTTCATCATTGGACTTTGACAGATGTCTGTCTAGTGAAGAGCGCTGCTCTCAATGGGAGTTTTACTCCTCTGCCCGAGGGATTTCTCATTTAATAAGAATCTCTTGAGGATTTCCTCACTTAATGACAGCCTCATTCAATGATGAGGTTGTTTTCTTAATGATGAACTGTCATCTAGATTTTGTGGGTCCTCTTTGGTCCCTTTTGACTGCATTGCAGTGTGGTACGGATTTATAGTACCTAGTGATAGAATTTGATTTATAGCATTGGTGGATGAAAATTCGTTCTTTTCTGCGCAGGTACTATGTCTTTCGACACTTCCTTCCCGTTCATTCGCTCAGAAGGCGGATTCCCTGAAGCACCCGTAGACCAAGAGGTTTTTGCGCTGATCAAAGACCATGACCCGGAGCACAAGAGTCTTCATCTATGGGGTAAATGGTACGATCAAATTATCATGGGCCGACGGAGCTTTTCCTGTACGACACCCTCGGAGCTTATTTCGGCGATCGCTTATGCAGATGCACCTCCGATAAAATACGCCGTGGAGGAGGTCAACTGGACTTCAGAGGGTCTGTTTCGGCCTTCTATGGCCGCAATACCCGTGCAGCCGCCGGTGGCCTTGGACATTCTAGGAAGACGCATTTGTCAAGGCGAGGCGCGCCCGTGGGGACAGCCTTACAATGTAGGACTAACTCCCCGTCACCTAGCCGGGTATTTGCAATGGGCTCGGTATATTTTATCGGCGAAGAAATCACAGTTGCTGAAGCTCGGATTGTATCCCGCCGTTTACGCTTCTTTGTTTCAATATTCCACACCTCCTACATGGCGGGTCAGGGCATTTCTGGAGCAGTGGAACATTCCGACCCACACCTTCTTCCTATCAGATCGAGAAGTCTCCATTTCTTTGGAGGAATTTGCAGAGGTCTCGGGTTTACCCGTTAGGGGCGAACATTATGAGGAATTGCTTCCCCCGGATGAGTATATTTTCACCAAAATGGATCTTACTCCCAAAAACTCTATTCAACACCAATTTCTGAGTTTGATAAAGGTGTTGAATATCTATGAGAACCTCTCTCTTGCATCCGAAGGCCGTGGAGTTAATTTTACAGCTTTTATCGCTGATTTTCTTCGCCCAGAAGTATTAAAGGAAGAAGTCGAGAAATTCGCCAGTCTTGATGACCCCTTCGGCTTAGGTTTGGGCAACCTGCCGGCGGCGGAGGCAGATCAGAAGAGCTTCTTTCTACCCGACACCCCGGTCATCCCTTTTGCAGAGCTGGCGGCTCCTAGGATTGACGAAGAAACGTTCTTTTTAGGGTTTCTTGGGTTATGGCTGAGTTGGTTTGCGCTTCCCATGCACCCTCGCCGTATGAGGCCGTCCATCTTCTATCCTGCGCATCGAATGGTTGCTGGGATATAAGTGGCTGTAGGGATCGCTGGGTTAGCCCATGTGTATCATGGCCTCAGCTTGGCAGTGGATACCACTGAGCCAGGGGTGCAGTTAGTAAATTTCCCGATGCATTATTTCACGTCATGGCTCGAGTTGCACATGCTAGGCATCTTTGGCATCCATAAGAGGCCGGGTTTTTATGACAGGTGCAGGTTCCCTCGGATCATGCGATTGGTCGGCGCCTCTATTGTGACTCCAACGCAATGGGAAGCTAGAGGCTTGCTTCTTCGCCCGCGTATGGTTGGAGCTGGCATGTCTTTTACTGATAAAGTTTTGACCGTTGTTCATATCATAATTTTGCATTATTATATTCCTCATTCTTATACTTTTTACAAATAAACAGGTGCTTTTGACCCATGTCTGCTACATAGTTGCATGTTACAGGTTCTCGGAACAAAAACAGTGAAATTGATAAAAAAAATGATACAAAAGTGAGACTGCGACCGATAAATGATGGAATCTTGATCATGCCACATTTTGAGGGACAATGAAGATCAATGAACAAATTCACAAAGCACAAAGGCAGCGCAAGACTTCGACACGAAGGAACGGTAAAAGTCCACTACATTTATTCACTGTGGAAATCTGGAAGAGAGCCAGAAGACATTCTGAAGAACAAACTGAAGAAAACATAAGACAACAGCAACAGACAGAAGCCCTAAGAAAATGAACAAACAAGCTCACTGTTTAGCCGCGGAACCACGGCCAAACCATGATTTTGGCCGCGGTTCCGGGGCCGTGTGTCGCCCGTATCAGTGGAAATTTCTGGAAGCGGCTGGCGGCGCGTTGACTAGTCTTCCTAGGGGTATATTTGTAAAACCAGATGTGCGTCGGTTGTAAACCTAGGGTTTTCTATGTCCTATAAATAGAGACCCAAAAACTTGTTTTAGATCATGCCTCTTTTCATTGAATAAAATTCAGAATTCTTTTGAGAGCATCAATTTTGTAAGTAGTTCTTTTATTTTACCCTAGTTCTTAGTTTTTAATTCTGCCCTACTTAAATTTATTCTCTGCCCTAGTTTAATTTAGATTAGAACTTCTTATTAATCTGCAGTAGTTAGATAATTAATCTTTTAAATCGAAAAAAAACCTATAAAAATCATGTCTTTCATAGATCACCTAATGAGCGAGTAGTTCCTCGCTTGTTAGGATTAGGAATAGGGAAGAGTTTGAGAGATGCAAATCTCTCACCCCTTTCTTGCCCATCACATATTAATAATTATGACTCCATGCATACATACACATACCGCTCCCTACGGCACCCTACCATTTGATTTGGTGAGATTTTTAGATCAAAAATATTTGTTAACTGCAATCAAGAACGGCGTCGCTTGGTAGCTAGCCGGTGAATACGGGTCGGTCCCCAGGGATGTTGTGTATTTCCTAATTGTTTTAACGAGTTAATTCCAAACGGCATGAATGGATTATCGCTAAAAACTAATTTGACTTAGACTAGGATTAGAAATCTTGCTAGGGTTAGGTAAAGTTTGGAAAATTAAAGATCTCCCACCGCTTTCAATGCCCTAAATTAGATCTCTTTAGGAGTTATGGTAATTATTAATAAAGGGGATTAGGAAGATCGGGAAGAAACGATGTTTCTTCCTCTAGGTACTTGTCCTTCCTTTCTTAATCCTTACCCTAACCTCCATAGAAAACATGCACAACCGGTCTTTTATACTACGGGATCACCGTTACCTCATGGGTAGGGTGCCGTAGGGAGCGGTATGCGTATGTATGCATGGAGTCCTAATTATTAATATTGATGGGAAAGAAAGGTGTGAGAGATTTGCATCTCTCAAACCCTTCCCTATTCCTAACCCTAACAAGCGAGGAACTACTCGCTCATTAAGGGATCTATGAAAAACATGATTTTTATGAGTTTTTGATTTAAGAGATTAATTATCTAACTACTGCAGATTAATAAGAAGTTCTAATCTAAATTAAAATAGGGCAGAGAATAAATTAAACTAGGGCAGAAATATAAATTAAGACTAGGCAGAAATAAAAACTAAGAACTACTTACAAAATTGATGCCATCAAAACTTGAAGGAATTCTGAATTTTATTCAATGAAAGGAGGCCTGACCTAAAATAAGTTTATGGGTCTCTATTTATAGGACATAGAAAACCCTAGGTTTACAATCGACGCACATCTGCTTTTACAAATATACCCCTAAGAAAACTAGTCAACGCGCCGCCAGCCGCTTCCAGAAATTTCCACCAATACGGGCCATACACGGCCGCGGATCCGCGACCAAAAGCAAGGTTTGGCCGCGGTTCCGCGGCCAAACAGTGAGCTTGTTGGTTGATTTTTGCTGTGCTGGTTTTGGTTGTGTTTTTCTTCCTATTTTTTTGGTTGGTTCTTCAGAATGTCTTCTAGTTCTCTTTCAGATCTCCAAAGTGATTAATGTAGTGGACTTTTACCATTTGCTTCGTGTCGAAGTCTTGAACCTTGCGCTGCCTTGTTCTTTGTGAACTGATTTTCGTTTATTCTCCAACTGTAGGCTTGATCAAGATTCTTCCATTTGTTGGTCGTAGTCTCACTTTTGTATCGTCTTTTGTCTTTTTCACTATTTTTGTTCCGAGAACCTATAACCTGCAACTATATAGCAGACATGGGTCAAAAGCACCTGTTTATTTGTAAAATGAATAAGAATGGGGTTTATAAGAATGCAAAATTATGGTATGAACAAATACCCCCAAACTTATCTTTTGCTCGTCCTCGAGCAAACCTGGTTTTATTCTTGACAAAGATCTAGCCTCACTTTCGCAGGGAAACGCGATTGCACTGAGCTCATGCAACAAACCGTTAAACCTCTAGGTGTCCCTAGTAGGAGGAGTGTTGTTTCCTGAGGGTTTTCAGCGGATACTACCCATAAAATCCTATTAACTTTTATTCTCCAATTAGGTTTTCGAACAAGAAACTCTATTATCTTTGACTCAGAAATTATCCACCCGTATTCTTCACGCTTCCTTATTATTCAATTTAATATTATATATGTTTTGTAGACTTTACTTAGCTTTCAGCATCTTTTAAGTTTTCCTTCTAGGGTTCTATCTCAACTTAGGAATTTTTATCATCTCTATTAAAGATATAAGTCCTATTTTTCATTCCTATCTCTTATCTAAACTCCAATCACATACCCCTACGCGTGTGTATATATCATCCCTACACTTGGAAATTCAAGTCAAGCTATCATATTCTTGTTCGTTGTCCAAAGCACTTCTTAATTGGTGAATTTTTAGATGAATTTCGCTCATACATCCTTCATGCGATTGTTAATACTTCTTGAGGTACCAACAACCGATTACAAAATGTGTATGCACATTAAAGCGTAATTCCTAGTCTTGTAACATCTAAGGCTTTAGCAGTGACTTCCAAACCAGTTGGTCTAAGGCACTAGGTGATGAAGCACCCTTGCTAAATATTTTTTCTATTTTTGAAGCCTTAAGTAATTACAAAAACCAGTGTTCATTTTTTTTTCTTTATTCACACTTGTATTTATTGTATTTTTCATCGTACTAAGGACTTTAGACAAGAGCATTTCAAGGTCTCTCCTACTATTCCAAGTTTCAAAATTCGTGTTTGTGCAATTTTGTAGGGTATATATTTTCAGAATTTAGACTTAAGGTAGGAATTATTTTTCAAACTTATACTTTAATAAAAATATCAATACTCTTCCCTTGTTTTAAGTTAGCCCAAGAGGTCAACTCGAAATTTGCCTATTTCTAAATAAACTACAAAGACATATACTTTCTACCGTTAAATTTTAAGAAAGGTTATTTTTAGGGTTTTTAATTTTCCTAAGTCTAAGATTTAGTTAACCTATTTGTCAAACTCAAGTCTATTAAGGCCAATATTGGATTTTTTAATTTTTTATAATTTTTCAAATTTTTCATTTTTTATTTGATTTTTTCTTTTTCTATTTTTTTATTTTTCAATTTTTTCAATTTTTATGATTTTTATATAAGGATGCAATTGCAAAAATATACATATGAATGCGAAGGAAGAAAACTTACCGAGCATATCCCCAAACTTAAACTTGACAGTCTCCTCACTGTCAGGCTACACCAAGAGGGTCGAAAATGTCGGTACTTCCCTATTTATTTTTTTAATGTTATTTTGTATTTATATTTACAAATGATACACACCCCCAAACTTATTTGAAATAAAGTTTTGGCAAAATGATCAAAAATTTGGGGGTAAAATGGAGGAAAATCAATCGGTGTAAATCGGCTCCTGCAAAAACAGGAGCTCCTCCGACGGGTCCGCGGTGAGGAACGGTTTCAGTCGATGTCCGTTTAATTTGAATAAAGTACCGTCCTCCAGATTTTCAAGATTTACCGCACCGTGCGGATATACGGTGCGTACTAAAAATGGCCCTTTCCACCTAGATCTGAGCTTGCCGGGGTGAAAGTGTAACCGAGTGTCATAGAGTAAAACCTGTTGACCAGGTTTAAACGTTTTGCGCATAAGGTGTTTGTCATGGAACACCTTAGTTCGGTTTTTAACAATGACAGTATTATCATAAGCCTCATCCCGCAGCTTTTCTAGTTCGTTTAGTTGCAGCTTTCGATTGCTGGCCGCATCTCCCATTGATAAATTCAACTCCTTGATCGCCCAAAATGCCTTATACTCAATCTCAACTGGTAGGTGGCAGGCCTTCCCATAAACAAGCCGGTATGGAGACATACCAAGATCGGTCTTGTATGCAGTACGGAAAGCCCATAGTGCGTCGATCAGTTTGTGTGACCAATCTTTACGGTTTTTAGAAACCGTTTTCTCCAGATTTGCTTAATTTGCCGATTCGAAACGTCAGCTTGCCCACATGTTTGGGGATGGTATGGTGTTGACAGCTTGTGTGTAATGGAATATTTGCGCATTAAGGACTCAAAAGTCCTATTGCAGAAGTGAGATCCATTATCACTTATAATTGCTCGAGGGTGCCCAAACCGAGAAAAGATATGTTCTTTAAGAAATCGAACGACAACCATGTTATCATTCGTTCGGTTAGGCACAGCCTCGACCCATTTTGACACATAGTCAACAGCCAAAAGAATATACACATTCCTAAAAGAATTGGGAAATGGTCCCATGAAGTCGATTCCCCAAACATCAAAAATATCCACAACCAAAATTGGTTGGAGCGGAATTTCATTACTCCGCGATATCCGGCCCAAGTGTTGGCACCGGGAGCATATCTTGCAGTATTCATATGCATCTTTAAAGAGACGTGGCCAGTAGAAACCACACTGCAAGATTTTCTCGGCTGTCTTCTTTGGGCCAAAGTGCCCGCCACACGCTTGATCATGGTAAAAAGACAGCACACTCTTAAACTCATTTTCAGACACACACCGACGAATGATTTGGTCGGAACAGTATTTAAAAAGATACGGTTCATCCCAGTAAAAATGCTTTACTTGGGACAAGAATCGAAGTTTATCCTGTTTCGACCAATCTTTAGGTATCAAGCCGGTGGCCAAGTAGTTTACTATATTAGCGAACCAAGGTTCGCAAGACACGGTTAAGAGTTGATCATCGGGAAAAACATCTTTAATTTGAATTTCAAGTGTAGGCAAAGAAGGAAGTCGTGAAAGGTGATCGGCCACTACATTTTCACATCCTCTTTTTTCCTTATGACAAGATCAAACTCTTGTAGTAAGAGGATCCAACATATTAGCCTCGATTTAGCATCCTTCTTCGCAAAAAGGTGGCGAAGAGCTGAATGGTCCGTATACACTATCACTGGAGAGACGATTAAATAAGGCCGGAATTTTTCAAGTGCAAACACAACGGCTAGAAATTCCTTTTCTGTTGTTGTGTAGTTCATTTGGGCCTCATTTAATGTTCGGCTAGCGTAATAAATCACGTGCGGCATCTTATTAATGTGCTGTCCAAGAACAGCACCAATGGCGAAATCTGATGCATCGCACATAATTTCAAAAGGATGCGTCCAGTCTGGAGATGAAAGAATGGGCGCAGAAATGAGAGAGTGTTTCAATGACTCGAACGCTTCCATGCAAATTGAGTCAAAATAAAATGTTGTGTCCTTGGCCAATAAGAGAGTCAAGGGTCTAGCAATCTTCCTAAAATCCTTGATGAACCGTCTATAAAAACCTGCATGGCCAAGGAAGGCTCGGATTTCTTTGACGCATTTAGGTGGAGGAAGATTAGAAATGACTTCAATCTTGGCTTTATCAACCTCTATGCCGTTTTGCGAGATGACATGTCCTAAAACAATGCCTTCTCGTACCATAAAGTGGCACTTCTCCCAATTTAAAGTGAGGTTCTTATCCCTACAGCGGGTAAGAACTGCGTCAAGGTGTAGCAAACACTCGTCGAAGGAGTCACCAAAAATGGAGAAATCATCCATAAAGATCTCCAAAAACTTTTCAACCATGTCTGAAAAGATCCCTATCATACACCGCTGAAATGTAGCGGGTGCATTGCATAATCCAAAGGGCATGCGACGATAAGCAAAAGTACCGAAAGGACAAGTAAATGTGGTCTTGTCTTGATCCTTTTCGGCGATGGGGACTTGGTTATAGCCGGAATAGCCATCCAAAAAGCAGTAAAACTCGTGCCCAGCCAATCGTTCTAGCATTTGGTCAATGAAAGGTAAAGGAAACTGGTCTTTCCTTATCGCGGCATTGAGTTTTCTATAGTCGATGCAAACTCGCCACCCAGTTTGGGTGCGAGTAGGTATTAACTCATTTGCCTCATTTGTTATGATCGTAATGCCCGATTTCTTTGGCACAACATGAATGAGGCTAACCCACTGGCTATCCGAGATAGGGTAAATGATACCACTATCAAGACATTTAACAATCTTCTTCTTAACAGCCTATTTCATTATGAGGTTGAGGCGTCTTTGTGGATCCTGTACCGGCTTGGCATCATCCATCAAGTGTATATGATGTTCAACTATGAGGGGACTAATCCCCTTGATGTCCGCCATAGACCAGCCAAAAGCTTGCCGATTATTTTGTAAGACCATTAAAAGGGCCTTCTCTTGCTCGAGAGCTAGAGAGGCCGATATGAGAACGGGAAGGGTCTCATTCTCACCTAGGTAAGCATATTTAAGGTGCGACGGCAAAAGCTTTAGTTCGAGTTTAGGAGGTGAAACAATTGAAGATAGCATTGGTGAAACTGTTTCAAACTCGAAGGATTCCATCAACGGTTCAAATCCAGTGTACGCAACCGAGTCGGATGGTTCAACTAACTCATCCGAAAAAGCAAAAGACTCAAACTCGGGTGGTGAGTCTTCAAAATCGTCCAAAAAGGTGAAACACTCATAATCGTTGTCCGGCGTGAAAGCTGTGTCGGATTCTAGGAGGAACGCACTAGAGGCGTCAACACTGCTGTGATCGAACATAAATTTTTCGAGCTCACAGTCCTCCTCCGTGATCTCATTGATCGAGCAAACATCAAGTACGCTAGAATTAGGCTCGGAAGGCTAATTTCCCAACTTGAAAATGTTGAGTTCAATTGTCATATTGCCAAAAAATAGATTCATTGAACCATTACGACAATTGATCACCGCATTAGATGTCACAAGGAATGGTCGACCAAGTATCACCGGAATTTGACTCCGGGGGTTAGCTACAGGTTGTGTATCCATAACAATAAAGTCAACGGGGAAAATGAAATCCCCTACTCTAATTAACACATCCTCCAACTCTCCCCTAGGATGGGTGATGGATCGGTCGGCCATTTGGAGAGTACAATGAGTGGGTTTAAGCTCTCCAACGCCTAATTGCTCGTACGCAGAATAGGGTAGCAAATTGACACTAGCACCAAGATCTAATAGTGCTCTATTGATGTTCTTGTCCCCAATTGTTATCGAAATAGTAGGACAGCCGGGGTCCTTGTGCTTTTGGGGTAAAGATTGGACAAGAGCATCACTAACAGCACTAGCCACGAAAACTTTCTTTGGTACTTGTGACTTCCTCTTCTTGGTGCATAAGTCCTTTAAGATTTTCGCGTAAGAAGGAACTTGTTGGATTGCATCCAAGAGAGGTATATTTATGCTAACCTGTTTGAACAACTCTACAATCTTCTCCATTTGTAGAGTTGGTTTATTGGATCTCAACTTGTTTGGAAAAGGAACATTTTGAAAATTTGTTGAGTACAATTTTTGTGGATCAGATTGTGTAGTTGGAACGTATCCCCGTGTAGATGTGTTCGTGATGTGAGAAGTAGGTACGTTCGAGCTAGAAGAAGTAGAGCCTTGTGAAGGATGAAGAATAGGCCCTAAAGAAGAAGAAGAAGAAGAAGATGATGATGAAGAAGGACCACCGGCAGGGCTGTCATTGTTAATACCCACATTATTGTGCAACACTTTTCCGGGTCTCAACGTGGTCATGGCATTTACGTTATGATTTTGCTGTTCATATGCAACATGTGCGTGACCGGGATTTAGAAGTGGTTGAGAGGGAAGCTTTTCTTTTTCTCGCTCCCTCAACGCAGCATTTAGTTGTGCAATTTGTGCCTCAATAGATTTGATACTTTGATCGTGTGAAGCACTGTTTTGCACCAAAGATTGAATAGAAGTCTCCAACCTTGCTGCGGATTGTGTAGATTGCTTTAGGAACGCATCTAGGCTTCTTTCTAGCGAGTTAACCTTATCATTATTAGGTTGAACAAAGTTGTTTTGAGGGTAAGAATTGTTGGGCACAAAATTGTTTATTTGGTTAGGGTAAGGTTGCGGTTGGAAAGGTTGCTGGTATTGAGTTTGTGGAGGTGCTTGTTGTTGAGGAGGAGGAGGCCTTTGAAAGTTGTTGTTGCCTTGGAATTGTTGATTTTGATTCCATGGAAAATTTGGGTGACTCCTCCAACCCGGATTATAAGTCGAAGAGTATGGATCATTTCTTTGTCGTTGCTGAAAGGCAGCATTGACGTGATCTTGTCCTTGAGCAAGTGGATTGTAAGGACACTCTTCGGTAAGATGTGATGGATCCGAACAACAAGCATAAACAGTTCGTGGGGGCAAAGCAGGGGCAGGAGAAGGCGATGAGATTTTGGTCTCAATCGCTTCTAGATTTTTCGTAAGTGCGGCCATCTCGGCCTTCATAGCAATCGACATATCTAATTGTTGTATGCCTGCCCTAGACTGACCAATAGAAGAAGATGAGGTGGTCTTGGTGCTTTCCCACTGAAGTGTTTGTTCAGCGAGATCCTTGAGAAACTGCCACGCTTCCTCACTAGATTTGGTTAGAAAGTGACCTTGACAAATGGTTTCTAGCAACTGCTTCGTTGCTGGGTTCAATCCCTCGTATAATGTTTGGCAAAGTTGCCAATTTTCGATCCCATGGTGAGGGCATTGAACAAGTAGGTCTTTAAATCTTTCAAAACACTTCCAAAAGGGTTCGGAAGAAAGCTGGGAAAATTGTATAATCTCATTGCGAATTCTCTCAGTCTTGTGATGAGGATAAAACTTTTTAAGAAAAGCTTTAACAAACTCTTCCCAATTTTTAATTAAATGTGATGCTGTGCTGTATAACCACTTCTCGGCTAAGTCACATAAGGTGAAAGTAATGACCCTTAGCCTTATAGCATCATCTGATAATTGGGTTGTTTTCATCATTACGCAAATGTTTTGGAATTTGTTTATGAAGATATAGGCATCTTCAGATTCCAGTCCGTGAAATTTTGGCAGCATATTGATGAAGTGGGGTTTGATCTCAAAATTGTCCCCATTTGCCGGTGGGAGTGAAAGACAAGTAGGTAAGGCGGTGCAGATAGGGTAGAAAAGATCCTGGAGCGCGATTCATTGGAGCGCTTCAACAAGCGGTTGTCGCGGGTTATTCGCACCTAACGGAGGTGGAATTAGTCCCGTGGGTAAGGTGGTGTTAGGATTATATCCCGACATCCCTTCGGAAGAAGAATTTGAAGGTGAAGGTGAGGAAGTGGAAGGAATTTCGACTTTGGAGTCGAAAGCTTCGTCGGTCGGTACCAACGAAACACGGACTAATCGGGCGCTAGTGTCCCTAGTCCAACCGGACATACACTAAAGAGGTAGTGTAGTCAAAAAAGTGAAAAAATAGAATGTGGAGGTAAGAAAACGTCAATGAGAAGAAAGTGGTGTAAGTGGGGTGCACGGATTTCTTAGCGACAAATTGCAAGTTTTTGTAAAAATTTTCTCTTTTTCTCTCTTTGTTTTATCTGGAGCTTTTTGCAAAAAAGATTTTTGATAAAAGACTTAGACACACTTTCAATCAACCACAAATGCACAATTAGGCCTAGATCTAGGGTCACCTAGGTCAGCTAGACAGCTCCTAACTGTTCGAAAGGGCAAGAAATAGGACCTCAAACTGCCTCTTCACCGCCAATTGTGGCCAGGTAAGTGCCAGGTAAGTGGGAGGCTCTCCACCACGTAAGTAGTGGACCTAATTAAGTAACCACTTGCCTTAGACATACTTGCCTATACACCACAAAGTCAGGTTAGGATCAACGGTCGATGCCTATAACTAGTCCTTTGTCCTATTGAGCGCGAAGTCCTTAGGGCTGAGTCTAGTCATTTTTAATTAATGATGGTCAATAGAATATGCCTTATGTGATTTCTGGGGTCCGAATGAGACCCTTCCCGTCATCATATCGGCCTCTCTAGCTCTCGAGCAAGAGAAGGCCCTTTTAATGGTCTTACAAAATAATCGGCAAGTTTTTGGCTGGTCTATGGCAGACATCAAGGGGATTAGTCCCCTCATAGTTGAACATCATATACACTTGATGGATGATGCCAAGCCAGTAAGGGATCCACAAAGACGCCTCAACCCCATAATGAAAGAGGCTGTCAAGAAGGAGATTGTTAAATGTCTTGATAATGGTATCATTTACCCTATCTCGGATAGCCAGTGGGTTAGCCCCATTCATGTTGTGCCAAAGAAATCGGGCATTACGGTCATAACAAATGAGGCAAAGGAGTTAATACCTACTCGCACCCAAACTGGGTGGCGAGTTTGCATTGACTATAGAAAACTCAATGCCGTGACAAGGAAAGACCACTTTCCTTTACCTTTCATTGACCAAATGCTAGAATGATTGGCTGGGCACGAGTTTTACTGCTTTTTGGATGGCTATTCCGGCTATAACCAAGTCCCCATCGCCGAAAAGGATCAAGACAAGACCACATTTACTTGTCCTTTCGGTACTTTTGCTTATCGTCGCATGCCCTTTGGGTTATGCAAGGCACCTGCTACATTTCAGCGGTGTATGATGGGGATCTTTTCAGACATGGTTGAAAAGTTTTTGGAGATCTTTATGGATGATTTCTCCATTTTTGGTGACTCCTTCGACGAGTGTTTGCTACACCTTGACGCAGTTCTTACCGGCTGAAGGGATAAGAACCTCACTTTAAATTGGGAGAAGTGCCACTTTATGGTACGAGAAGGCATTGTTTTAGGACATGTCATCTCGCAAAATGGCATAGAGGTTGATAAAGCCAAGATTGAAGTCATTTCTAATCTTCCTCCTCCTAAATGCGTCAAAGAAATCCGTGTCTTCCTTGGCCATGCCGGTTTTTATAGACGATTCATCAAGGGTTTTAGCAAGATTGCTAGATGCTTGACTCTCTTATTGGCCAAGAATACAACATTTGATTTTGACTCAACTTGCATGGAAGTGTTCAAGTCATTGAAACACTCTCTCATTTCTGTGCCCATTCTTTCATCTCCAGACTGGACGCATCCTTTCGAAATTATGTGCGATGCATCAGATTTCGCCATTGGTGCTGTTCTTGGACAGTACATTAATAAGATACCGCACGTGATTTATTACGCTAGCTGAACATTAAATGAGGCCCAACTGAACTGCACAACAACAGAAAAGGAATTTCTAGCCGTTGTGTTTGCACTTGAAAAATTCCGGCCTATTTAATCGGCTCTCCAGTGATAGTGTACACAGACCATTCAGCTCTTCGCCATCGTTTTGCGAAGAAGGATGCCAAATCGAGGCTAATACGTTGGATCCTTTTGCTACAAGAGTTTGACCTTGTCATAAGGAACAAATGAGGATGTGAAAATGTAGTGGCCGATCACCTTTCACGACTTCCTTCTTCGCCTACACTTGAAATTCCAATTAAAGATGTTTTTCCCGATGTGCAACTCTTAACTGTGTCTTGCGAACCTTGGTTCGCTGATATAGTAAACTACTTGGCCACCGGCTTGATACCTAAAGATTGGTCGAAACAGGATAAACTCCGATTCTTGTCCCAAGTAAAGCATTTTTAATGGGATGAATCGTTTCTTTTTAAATACTGTTCCGACCAAATCATTCGTCGGTGTGTACCTGAAAATGAGTTTAAGAGTGTGCTGTCTTTTTGCCACGATCAAGCGTGTGGCGGGCACTTTGGCCCAAAGAAGACAGCCGAGAAAATCTTGCAGTGTGGTTTCTATTGGCCACGTCTCTTTAAAGATGCATATGAATACTGCAAGACATGCCCCCGGTGCCAACACTTGGGCCGGGTATCGCGAAGAAACGAAATGCCGCTCCAACCAATTTTGGTTGTGGATATTTTTGATGTTTAGGGAATCGATTTCATGGGACCGTTTCCTAATTCTTTTGGGAATGTGTATATTCTTTTGGCTATTGACTATGTGTCAAAGTGGGTCGAGGCTGTGCCTAGCCGAACGAATGATAACAAGGTTTTCGTTCGATTTCTTAAAGAACATATCTTTTCTCGGTTTGGGCACCCTCGAGCAATTAGAAGTGATAATGGATCTCACTTCTGCAATAGGACTTTTTAGTCGTTAATGAGCAAATATTCCATTACACACAAGCTGTCAACGCCATACCATCCCCAAACATGTAGGCAAGCCAAGGTTTCGAATCGGCAAATTAAGCAAATTTTGGAGAAAACGGTTTCTAAAAACCGTAAAGATTGGTCACATAAGCTGCTTGACGCACTATGGGCTTTCCGTACGGCATACAAGACCGATCTTGGTATGTTTCCATACTGTCTTGTTTTTGGGAAGGCTTGCCACCTCCCAGTTGAGATTGAGCACAAGGCATTTTGGGCGATCAAGGAGTTGAATTTATCAATTGGAGATGAGGGCAGCAATCGAAAGCTGCAATTAAACGAACTAGAAGAGCTGCGGGATGAGGCTTATGATAATGCTGTCATTGTTAAAAACCGAACTAAGGTGTTCCATGACAAACACCTTATGCGCAAAACGTTTAAACCTGGTCAACAGGTTTTACTCTATGACACTCGGTTACACTTTCATCCCGGCAAGCTCAGATCTAGGTGGAAAGGGCCGTTTATAGTACGCACCGTATATCCGCACGGTGCGGTAGATCTTGAAAATCCGGAGGACGGTACTTCATTTAAAGTAAACGGATATCGATTGAAACCGTTCCTCACCGTGGACCAGTCGGAGGAGCTCCTGTTTTTGCAGGAGCTGATTTACACCGATTGATTCTCCTCCATTTCTACTCCCAAATTTCCAATCTTCTTGCCAAAACTTTATTTCAAATAAATTTGGGGGGGACCTTTTTGTATATATATATATATTTTTTCTTTTAACAATAAAAAAATAATAAAAAAATATTAAAAAATAAATAGGGGAGTGCCGACATTTTCAACCCTCATGGTGTAGCCTGACAGTGAGGACACTGTCAAGTTTAATTTTGGGGGTATGCTCGGTAAGCCTTCTTCCTTCGCATTCATGTGTATATTTTTGCATTTGCATACTTATTTTAAAACCCATAAAACTAAAAAATTTGAAAAATTATAAAAATTAAAACATTCAATTTTGGCCATAATTGACTTGTGTTTGACAAAAAGGTTAACTAGCTAGGAATAATTAGATCTTAGACTTAGTAAATTAAAAACCCTAAAAATAACTTTTCTTAAAGTTTAACGGTAGAAAGTATATGTCTTTGTAGTTTATTTAGAAATAGGCAAATTTTGAGTTCACTTCTTGGGCTAAGTTAAAACATGGGAAGAGTATTGATATCTTTATTAAAATATAAGTTTGAAAAGTAATTCCTAGCTTAAGTCTAAACTCTGAAAATATATACCCTACAAATTGCAAAATCACGAACCTTGAAACTTGGAATAGTAGGAGAGACCTTGAAATGCTCTTGTCTAAAGTCCTTAGTACGAAGAAAAATACAAAAATATTCAAGTGTGAATAAAGAAAAAAATGAACGCTGGTTTTTGTAATTACTTAAGGCTGCAAAATAGAAAAAAAAATTTAGCGAGGGTGCTTCATCACCTACTGCCTTAGACTAACTGGTTTGGGAGTCACTGCTAAAACCTTAGGTGTTACAAGACTAGGAATTACGCTTTAATGTGCAAACACATTTGTAATCGGTCGTTGGTACCTCAAGAAGTATTAACGGTCGCATAAAGAATGTGTGAGCAATTTAATCTAAAAATTCACCAATTAAGAAGTGCTTTGGACGACGGACAAGAGTATGACAGCTTAATTTGAATTTCTAAGTGTAGGGGTGATATATACATACACGTAGGGGTATGTGATTGGGGTTTAGATAAGAGATAGGAATGAAGAATAGGACTTGTATCTTTAATAGAGATGATAAAAATTCCTAAGTTGAGATGGAACCCTAGAAGGAAAACTTAAAAAATGCCAAAAGCTAAGTAAATTCACAAGAATATATATAATCTTAAGTTAAATGATAAGGAATCGTGAAGAATATGGGTGGATAATTTATAAGTTGAAGATAATAGAATTCCTTGTTGGAAAACCTAATTGGAGAATAAAAGTTAATAGGCCAAATTGATAGGATTTTGTGGGTAGTATCCGCTGAAAAGCCTAAGGAGACAACACTCCTCCTACTAGGGACACCTAGAGGTTTAACAGCTTGTTGCACGAGCTCAGTGCAATCGCGTTTCCCTGCGAAAGTGAGGCTAGGTCTTTTTCAAGAATAAAACTAGGTTTGCTCAAGGACGAGCAAAATATAAGTTTGGGGGTATTTGTTCATATCATAATTTTGCATTATTATATTCCCCATTCTTATACTTTTTTACAAATAAACAGGTGCTTTTGACCCATGTCTGCTACCTAGTTGCAGGTTACAGGTTCTCGGAACAAAAACAGTGAAATTGATAAAAAAAAATGATACAAAAGTGAGACTACGACCGATAAATGATGGAATCTTGATCATGCCACATTTTGAGGGACAATGAAAATCAATGAACAAATTCACAAAGCACAAAGGCAGCGCAAGACTTTGACACGAAGCAACGGTAAAAGTCCACTACATTTATTCACTGTGGAAATCTGGAAGAGAACCAAAAGACATTCTGAAGAACAAACTGAAGAAAACAGAAGACAAAAGCAACAGACAGAAGCCCTAAGAAAATGAACATACAAGCTCACTGTTTGGCCGCGGAACCGCGGCCAAACCATGCTTTTGGCCGCGGTTCCACGGCCTGTGTCACCCGTATCAGTGGAAATTTCTGGAAGCGGCTGGCGACGCGTTGACTAGTCTTCCTAGGGGTATATTTGTAAAAGCAGATGTGCGTCGATTGTAAACCTAGAATTTTCTATGTCCTATAAATAGAGACCCAAAAACTTGTTTTAGGTCATGCCTCTTTTCATTGAATAAAATTCAGAATTTTTTTGAGAGCATCAATTTTGTAAGTAGTTCTTTTGTTTCGCCCTAATTCTTAGTTTTTAATTCTGCCCTAGTTAAATTTATTCTCTGCCCTAGTTTAATTTAGATTAGAACTTCTTATTAATTTGCAGTAGTTAGATAATTAATCTTTTAAATCGGAAAAAAACTTATAAAAATCATGTCTTTCATAGATCCCCTAATGAGCGAGTAGTTCCTCGCTTGTTAGGGTTAGGAATAGGGAAGGGTTTGAGAGATGCAAATCTCTCACCCCTTTCTTGCCCATCACATATTAATAATTAGGACTCCATGCATACATACACATACCGCTCCCTACGGCACCCTACCCCCGAGATAACGGTAACACTGTAGTATAAAAGACTGGATGTGCATGTTTTCCATAGAGGTTAGGGTAAGGATTAAGAAAGGACGGACAAGGACCTAGAGGAAGAAATATCGTTTCTTCCCGATCGTCCTAATCCCCTTTATTAATAATTACCATAACACCAAAGAGATCTAAATTAGGGCATTGAAAGCGGTGGGAAATCTTAATTTTCCAAACTTTACCTAAACCTAACCCTAGCAAGATTTCTAATCCTAGTCTAAGCCAAATTAGTTTTTAGCGATAATCCATTCACACCGTTTGGAATTAACTCGTTAGAACAATTAGGAAATACTCAACATCCCTATGGACCGACCCGTATTCACCGGCTAGCTACCAAGCGACGCCGTTCTTGATTGCGGTTAACAAATATTTTTGATCTAAAAATCTATTCAAATCAACTATCGGCAAGGAATCAGGGAAGACGGTGCTTCCCTTGCAGGACATATTTAAAGATGGGGCCTCCGTCTTGAAAGCTCGGGAGATTCTTCATCTGTACTCTATCCGGCCGGGCTTTCTCGTATTTAAGATGAATGACTCAACTTTATTTATGAGGTATAACCCGCATCGCTTCGCTCAGCAGTTAAGCTATAATCAGGGCATCCCACTCGAGGCTTTCTTGGCAGAACCTGCTGCCACTGAAGAGGGTACTCGGAGCGCACTACATCATTTTATGAGCCTGAACACAGGGTCTAACTTCTTCATTAGCGAACCGAGTTGTGTTCCGCAAGCCCTGAATGTGTATGTGGCGTGGTACTAACATTCGATGGGTACCGTCATTAGGGAGGAAAAGCGATTGCTGCTTGATTGCAAGGGCGCAGTGCCGGCTGGTGATCGAAATGTTCCTCTGAAGCGACGGAACATTGTTCATCCTCCCTTGAGAAAGGTCACTGCAGTTGAGCCCCCACACGTACTAAGCCCTACGCACGGGTTGTCCCCATCCAGCGCTCCTGATAAAGAGGTGGTTTCCGCGTCCCCCGAGTCAGACGTAGGAAAATAAATTGGGACTCATCGTCCAAAGGTGCCTACTAAACGCAAACTCGTGTTATCGGCCACCGGCGTTCGTCCTCGGAAGAAAAAGAAACAAGTACTTTCTTTGGACACCATATTAGGCTCGACGCCCTTTGCTCCGTCTAGCGAAGGCTTGAGCGAATATGCGACCAATGAGGGTTTATTCGGGATGCTCGATGATACCGATTTGGAGGCTGCCATCGAAGCTTCCAAACAGTCAGCCATCCTCGAAAAAGAACTGGCTGCCCTTGCGTAGTCAGGTATACTTCACCTTTATCTCTCTGTTGTTCATTTTTTTTATCATGCTTTGACCGACGCCTGCTGTTTTAACAGGTGCCTCCACAAAAGAAGCCATTGCTGCTTCGCTTAAAACTTTCGGAGAGGAGGAAAGGCTTCGCACCTCGTTGCCAACAGAGGCTTCGCTTGAACGACCGATGACGGATACCGTAATGGTTCCGGAGGTAAAACCTAGCTCTGATGATAATATCCCCTTGGCGGAGGTCCTGAAAAAGTCTTCCCTCCCTGTCAAAACCGAGAAGCAGCTCAAAAAGTGGGCGGCAAGGGGAAGGAAGCGATCTTCTACAGTCACTAGCTCTGGGCCAAAGCGGGGGAAGAAGACCGTTATTAGTCCGCCAGAAGACAGTCTTCTTTTTCCTGGTTCATCTGCCGAGGAAGCCGCACAATTGGCTGAGGCTATAAGACGCTCACAGGATGAATCCGAGAATGTAAGGATCCCGAAGAGGCCTTATCCTGCCGTCATCTTTTTCGAAGATCCTCCATCGATACGGCGGATATTCATAGGTCCTTTGGAAGAAGGGGGCGAAAGAGCCCTTAAGCAGGCTGTCTCAGCCGACGCTGAAGATGCACTTTCGTTGTGGACCGGTGGCCACGAGTCTACCCTCGAACATCAGCGAGCATACCTCCTGAGGAAGGAGCGTCGGCTTGAACAAGCCATACGAGAAGCTCCTCTGCGCATTGGTACACTTATATATCCTTTTGTAGTATTTTGCACTGTTTATACACACACACACACACACACACACACACACATCCTTATCCTCGTGCAAACTTTGCAGGGACTTTGCTGATGGCAGAGGATCTGAGTCCAAGTCGTGCCCGGACTATGGATTCTGCAAATATCCCCGATGAGATTGCCACGGTTGCCACTCCTGCTATAGAGCTTCCACTGACGGCCTCCGTTCCTTCCACGCCCGTTGGCCCTGAAGAGGTGCCTTTACCCGTCGTAGATTTAATGGACCTTTCCGGTGACGGCCTAGAGGCGGTGGAACAAGTGGCTGAGATTACCATTCCCGAAGTGGCTGCTGTGCCTCAACCAGCAAACGTTTCCGGTGATGTGCTCGATGGTACGGAGGAGGCTGCTGAGGCTGCTATCCCTCCTGTTCAAAGCGGGAGGAGTATCGAAGGTATTATCCCATACTTTTTTTTAAACGATATTTCGATCTTCTGAACCTTCCTTGTCTTTTTCAGAGCTATGAGGATTGGCGGCGTCCATTACTGGCCTGTCTCCCAAGAAGTCTTTCCAGCGTCTGCTGGAACTGTTTTCTCTACAGGAGATATCCCCTCAGCGCATCATTCTATCTTCCGGACAAGGTTAGCATTGTTCGCTCCTTTCCCGGTATTGTTACTTCTTCATATAACAATGTTCATGTCTTTTGTAGTTCTGGAAGCTGATGATAAGGTTGAGGTCCTCGATGGGCCTGGGGATCTTCCAGACTCTTCTTGTATAAACGCGGGTAAGTAAAGTTTCGACGCCTTTGCATCTGTCCTCTGTTTACAACCTTCACTGATCATTTGTCAATCATTAACAGCTCTGCCTACTTTTACCCCATTGGAGACTCGCATTCTCATGCCGTCTGGCCCTTATGCGCTGCGTGCAACCGAACGTATGGCCGAGTTAAGCCTTCACTCTTTGTTAGCATTGATCGAAGACCTTCGTGTTGGTAGCTCGCTTACACCCGAAGAATTTGCTGCTGAAGCCAACAGTTCTTTCCCATTTCTTGCCACTTATCACAGTGAAGCATTGGTGCAAGTCTAGGTAGAATTCTGTCGTCGAGTGGAAGCTTGCTTGTATAGCCTTGAATGCGCGCGCCTTCCTTCGGAGGTGGTAGCTAGGAAGACAAATTTGCAGGGGCTGATTAAGCGATACGCCGCTAATACGCTTTCCTGTGAAAAGAGGCTCCGCCGAAAGTTCTCAGAGAGGAAGCTGGCTTCAACCGCGCTCGGGGAGCTTCAAGCCAAACTTACAGCTAAGACCACCCACGCATATGAACTTTGGCAGGAGATTCAAGCCGCAATCACGAACGTGGTGGCTGTTGATAAAGCTGTTATCTTTACCCGCATGATGGTTGATGCTCATAAAGCTACTGAGCAGAAGCTTGAAGGCCAGGTTGCCTCACATCAGGCCCAACAGTCGGAAGCGGAGGCCCATCTCGCAGCCATAGTCAATTTTGAAGCAGAGACCCAAGAAAGGAAGGATGAACTGATGAACCTTTTGAATCATCCGCCAGCTTGAAAGATGTATTATATTATTATATTTTTTATATTCTTTCTTACACATGTTCTTAACTGAAAATGTATTCTTGATTCTTTCATAAATTGTACTTTGTATTCATTTTGATTCATGAATAAAAAGACGTATATTTTTTTAATGGTGATGTGTTCATTTTAAGATATGCATTTCATTGATAGTTTATTTAAATCTCTTTGCAAGACTGTGCCCTTCTTTTATTAAGTTAAGATATTTGTGATTTGATTTATCCCCGAAACGAAGCATTGCTCTATGATGGAGAAGTTATGAATTGATATTTTTCCGTGTCGGAGCTTTGTTTGACGACAGGGAGGTGATATGTGTCCAAGTCGAAGCTTTGTTTAACGACGAGGAGGTGTTGGAGCTTTGCTCGACGACAGAGGTTGACATAAGATCCAAGTCGAAGCTTTGCTTAATGACGAGGAAATATCGGAGCATTGCTCTACGACAAAGGTTGACATAAGCCATACGGGGTCAAGATTGACATTGGCCATATGGTGTCAGGGGTTGACTTTATCCACATTTCACGGAGTCAAGGGTTGTTCTAGATGTTTCCCACGGGGTCAGAAGTGACATTAGCCGTGTTCTACAGGACCAGGCTCCACTCTGGACGTTTTCCACAGGGTCAGGATTGACATAGGCCGTGATCCACGTGACCAGGAATTTGCTCTGGATGCTTCCCATGGGTCAGTATTGACATAGCCGTGTTCTGCGAGGACCAGGATCCGTTCTGGACGTTTCCCACGGGGTCAGGATTGACATAGGCCGTGTTCCACGTGACCAGGAATTTGCTCTGGATGCTTCCCAGGGGTTTGATTGACATACCCGTGTTCTGCAAGGACCAGGCTCCGCTCTGGATGTTTCCCACGGGGTCAGGATTGACATAGGCCATGTTCCACGTGACCAGGAATTTGCTCTGGATGCTTCCCACGGGGTCTGATTGACATTAGCCGTATTCTGCGAGGACCAGGCTCCGCTCTGGACGTTTCCCACGGGGTCAGGATTGACATAGGCCGTGTTCCACATGACCAGGAATTTGCTCTGGATGCTTCCTACGGGGTCAGGATTGACATAGACCGTGTTCCACGAGGACCAGGATCCGCTCTGGACGTTTCCCATGGGGTCAGGATTGATATAGGCCGTGTTCCACGTGACCAGGAATTTGCTCTGGATGCTTCCTACGGGGTCAGGATTGACATAGGCCGTGTTCCACGAGGACCAGGATCCGCTCTGGACGTTTCCCACGGGGTCAGGATTAACATAGGCCATGTTCCATGTGACCAGGAATTTGCTCTGGATGCTTCCCACAGGGTCGGTTTAACATAGCCGTGTTCTGCGAGGACCAGGATCCGCTCTAGATGTTTCCCTCGGGGTCAAGATTGACATAGGCCGTGTTCCACGTAACCAGGAATTTGCTCTGGATGCTTCCCACGGGGTCATGATTGACATAGGCCATGTTCTGCGAGGACCAGGATCCGCTCTGGACGTTTCCCACGGGTCAGGATTGACATAGGCCGTGTTCCACGAGGACCAGGATTTTGCTCTAGATGCTTCCCACGAGGTTTGATTGCATAGCCGTGTTCTGCGAGGACCAGGCTCCGCTCTGGACGTTTTCCACGGGTTCAGGATTGACATAGGTCGTGTTCTACATGACCAGGAATTTGCTCTGGATGCTTCTCACAGGGTTAGGATTGACATAGGCCGTGTTCTGCGAGGACCAGAATCCGCTATGGACGTTTCCCATGGGGTTAGGATTGACATAGGCCGTGTTCCACGTGACCAGGAATTTGCTCTGGATGCTTCCCATGGGGTCATAATTGACATAAGCCGTGTTCTGCGAGGACCAGTCTTCGCTCTGGACATTTCCACGGGGTTAGGATTGACATATGCCGTGTTCTACGTGACCAGGAATTTGCTCTGGATGCTTCCCACGGGGTCTGATTGACATAGCTGTGTTCTGAGAGGACCAGGCTCCGCTCTGGACGTTTCCCACGGGGTCAGGATTGACATAGGTCGGGTTCTACGTGATGATGCTCAATATTGGCGACCTCCAAGATCATGTCACGTGGCAGGTGACGTGCCCCAAAACTCAGAAGAAAGGGCCTAGGGGCTGATCAGGCCACCCTGTGCCCGACCAGCAAGCACAAGCTGGCCCCCCTCGGGGCCTCTGTAAATCGGCCTCCTCGGCCTCTCAGTCGGCCCTTGAGCTACCACAGGGCCAAGACTCCTCGGCCTCCTTGCTCGTCTCCGAGCCTCCGCCGAGGACGTCTTCCTCGGCCCTCCGACCTACTCCCAGGCGTAACCGTCGCTTCGCGAATCTCGCCATGCGCGTATTTTACGCCAGCAACGCCCCACGTTCCACGCCATCACGATCCCCATTGATGGGTGATCTGCTCTCTACGCGGCACTCAAATCTGGTCTGAGGCATAAGGAATGGTTGCGCTTCTTCGCGCTGGCTCAACCTAAGACCATGGCTGAAGTCAAAGCGTGGACCGAGTGTGAGGTCCAACTGGAATCCGAGGTGAATGCTAACCTTCTCCGGGCAGAACGGCCCGACCAGAAGAATAGGACTCGGGAGGTGAGGCCGGAACGCCTGCAGTCCTACCACCCGAAGTTCCAGGAGTATACCCCCCTCAACGTCTCCCTCGCAGTGTTGCTGGAGGAGGCCCAGAACGAGGGGTTCTTGAAGTTCCCTCCGGTCCCATGTCAGGCCGCTAAGTGAACCTGGGGCCCCTACTGCACTTTCCACCAGGTACTTGGCCACGCCACGGAGGACTAAAAACAACTGAGGGGCTACATCAAGGAGCTCATCCGGTCTGGGCACCTCGCCGCCTACCTAAGGGACAAACGGCAGACCGACCGCGAGCAGGAGCAGCATCGCCCTCCCACCGACCTGACCATCGGTCAGATCATGCTTGTTTCAGCGGATGGACAGCCCGGAGCTCAGGGAGCCCCATGCCCTATGCCAAGCGCGGGGATCGACAGCCCTTCAGGGAGCTCGGCCCAAGCCAATGAAGTAATCTTTTAGCCTGTACCTTTTTTTAAGCAATGTACATTCTTCCTAGGATCTATTGTTAATTTAAAAAAAAATCAATGGAGGATTGCGAAAAAGAAAGAAAAGCCTTATTTATTCAAAGGGTATTGTGGGCTCCTCAACCATACATGCAAAAAAAAGGAGGGGAAGTTACAATAGTGGGGGAACGGGGTGCAGCGAGCACTGCTCGTGGTACTCGGCGAAAATCTCTGCCAACCGGGGCCGCGCAAGTTCCAGCCTCTGACCCCGGTTCCTCCCGCGGGCATCAACCCCGAGCTTCAGCTCGTAGCATTCACGGACGAGCGCCTCTGAGCAGGCCAGCCGGTTCACGAAGATCAAGCCGAAACGCCTCAAAGACCGCAACTTGCCCACGGCCTCGTCGAAGAGCAGCTCCGACAGGGGGTTGTAAAGCCTCGGCGATGCCCTCCAGATGGAGTACATTAGTAGCTGCAGCAGGGAGGAGCGCCTGGGGAGCAGCTGGCCGAAATGGTCCTCAATGCGCCCGTGAACCAACTGCACCGTGTCCTCGGTGCAGTGGGGGTCATAAAGGTACACATCTTCAAAGCTGACGATGTCGGGAATGGTGAACGGGAAATCCTCCATTCTCGATAGCCTGTCTGCGAAGGGGGAAGAACCAATACTCCTTATAGAGCTCGCTGTGCTGCCGAAGAGCCGCCCGCTTTCGCCTAGGGAGTCACCTCCATGCGGCGTCCATCGAGCGTTATACGGTGGAAATGAAGCGACGCTCCCCTGTCGCTTCGCCTCCCCCCGCAATCAATGCACTAGCTGCGCGCGCCGTTGCCCCGACCGTTCCCATCCCCCGCACCTACAGCTGAATGGCCAGGCTGCACCTCGTCAAAGATTCAACTCAGCAGCTACCCTGCTCGGTCGTCCCCAGCGGGCAGCTCCCCTGCCGCAACGCCGGGGATCAGAAAACCCTCCCAGAGGCAGACGAGCCCGAGGTTCCCTCGCTCGGCTATCCCCAGCGGGCAGCTTCCCTGCCGCAACGCCTAGGATTAGAAAAGCCCTCTCAGAGGCAGTCGAGCCCGAGGTTCCCTCGCTCGGCTATCCCCAGCGGGAAGCTTCCCTGCCGCAATGCCGGGGATCAGAAAAGCCCTCCCAGAGGCAGCCGAGCCCGAGGTTCCCTCGCTCGGCTATCCCCAGCGGGCAGCTTCCCTGCCACAACGCCGGGGATCAAAAAGCCCTCCCAGAGGCAGTCGAGGCCCGAGGTTCCCTCGCTCGGCTATCTTTCAGGACAAAAGCCCTCGCTAAGAGGCTCCGGGCAGTAACCCTACCCGGCCAAGGGTCCTTGGTGGGCTTCTTACAGCCTTATAGCTTTTCTCGTGCCAAAGACCAAAGTCCTCCCAGAGGCAGTCAGGTCCTTGCCCGGCTATCCCCGGCTGGTAGCTGTAGGGTTGCTAGGCACTCTCACAAGGGTCTACGAGGCATCAACCATGCCCGATTTAAAATTTAGCCATGCCGAACAACCCTAAACGAGATCTTTAAACTAGAGATTAGGCGAAAACAAGTATGTTAAACACTTTAACACTAAGTGAGAGGGATTACAACCTTTTTAGATCCGGTCCTTCACTTCTAAAGCTCCATGTTGAGGTCCCTTCGCAGCGATCATCATGCATCCGGACTCTAGAGAGGCTCCACGAAGAGAATGAAGCAAGCTTGCTTCCGATCTTCTATAACAAAGATGATCTACCTTGAAGTTTCAATAACACAAGCTCTCACTTACAAAATGAAGTGAACACCCTCATCTAAATGGCAAGGGTAGATGAGGATGATGAAGTAGGATTTTTGCTCTCATTTGTTTTCTTATTCTCACTCACTTTCATCACAAAAAGCAAAACAAGAAAGCTTTTCATCAAGGAAGAAGAAGAAGAATAGTGAATCCTTTTGTGATGAATAATGAAAGTTATGATAAGGTTAGAAATGCAACCATGGTCAAACAAACCTTTGTAGAGATTTAAGTAGGGCTAGGGTTTGGGTTGAGTTAAAGATGAGTCACTTTAAAATATCTAAGCACAAAACAAAAAGAAAACCTTCTATAAAGTTCATGAAACAACTAACCCAATTCAAACCTAACCTTATTTAATCTCCACTAATCATGTTGCATTAATAACTATATTATGTTACAATATTATATATCATATATATAATATTTATTGTAACAAAATAAAATAATACAATTAACATATATCGCATATATATCAATGTATTACCCGAGTGAGAAAAAGAATCTTTTAGTGAGCTTATATTAGTTAATGTAATTTAATATATCACATATATTATTATACATTAAATTATCGAATCAACACTTGATCCGACAATCCGGCTATATCGCATATAACCGACTAATATATCATTTACCGATTCATCGAATCAACACTTGATCCGATGATCCGGCTGATATCAAATATCATGAGAAAATAATACGGTATCTCATATCGCATTATCCTCGGTCCTGCACATATCACATATGTGCCCCTACTCCGTTTTTCCTGAGTCAAGAAACCTCTGTGTAGGACTCTAAAGAATCGTCAATACGCCGGCAGTAGGTGATGATCATATCAAACACCTACAAGCTGCAAGCGGTCAGCTAAACGTAACAGCCACCCAGGTATTGAGCGCTCAGAAGATCAACAAGCAAGCCTGTACTTTCTCCCGTGAATCCAGTCAGTAACACTCCCGTACAGTCCGGTCTCTTCGTCTGATATGTCGCATATCTCGCCTAGGGGTGGTAAACGTCAGACCCGCATAGCTCGATAAGTCGTGTCGATATGAGGTCCATAACAGTTTGAGAAACTACTGATAACACTTACCATTAAATCTCAGTAACCCTGTCCAGGGATTTCCAGTTATAGCCAATGGAACACAGCGCAACATCAACTCCCTATACCGGGAGAGACGAATCCCCTCCTATCGCTCATTGCCTCCATGTGATTCGGGACTGTACCCAAAAGCCACCTTTTTGCACGCCCTCTTGGACGTGGTATGATGGAAATAAAAGCAAAGTGGGAACCACACAAGACTCTATGACGATCTCGGGTCTACAGACTACTCTGTACCAGTGTCACCAGAGAACTGCCATCTGACGTGAGGTATAATACCATCTGGGAGTTCTCGGCGAGTCCGTCCAGTATACCCAGTCTCCACTGAGTACCCGTATACCTTCTCTGATGTCAAACACCGATGGATATGGGATCATCCATATCATATGGGTCAAGATGCATTTACGCTAGTCTACTTTGGTGTATCGATGCCCTGTCTCGATACACCCTCGACTAGGAACAGTTATAGGATGTACTCGTCGACTACCGTGGCACCACTAGTATGATCTCATCATAGTCCCAGTAGTCGAGTACATATCCTAAGGGCTTTATCAACATGTAACATAGAGACAATCAGAGTACATGTTAAGATAAAGTACAACCAGATAGCATACTATCATGTCGAGCAAGAAAGTCCTCCCTATATATGTCCAAGCATCCACTACAATATACATCGTATGTACAGTAATGGCCTCTAGGGCATACATATAACTAACAATCTCCCACTTGCACTATGGCCATCTGTTGTGGTATCACATACCCAACAATCAGCTGCGATTGAAGTATCTCATACTCAACCATCCCATAAAAGTCTCTACTGGGAAAAAGGCCTTTGTGAGTGGATCCGCGCTGTTGTCCTATATGTCTACTCTCCTAACCTCGGTCTTCCTGGAGATCAACCATCTCCTTGATCAGGTGATACTGCCTAAGAATTATATCTGGATCTCTGATGGAACGGGGGTTCCTTGGCATAAGCCACAACTCCATTGTCACACAATGGTAGGAATGAAGTTCATCTCATGAACTTATATATATCCAGACTGCCTCTTTGGTAGCATCCTAGGTAACGATGTATCTTGCTATTAATCGTCTAGTAAGTCACGGTATCTAGCTTGGAACTCTTCCAACATACCGTCCCTCCACTGAGGGTAAAGACAATGCCTGCAACTAACATTCAGTCGTCCTTATCACCCTGGAACCTTTCCAGTGATTCTCCCTAGGATCGATTGATACCATCTCACTACAACTAGTGAGAATCTTAACATCCAAATAGATCTATCTCATAACCCAGGATTTAGGAGGTATCACCTTGATCCTATATGGAGAATCCTTGTGATAAGCGGAGATTGACCGAGCGTAGCATAGGAAACTCCTTCCCTATCAAGAGTATGTCATCCTCGTACTCTACGAGGATCATCACTATACTCCCTACTACCTTTTTGTATATACAAGGTTCATCTACCATTTTGATGAAGTCAAACTCTTTGACTACTACATCAAAACAAACGTTCCAACTCCGCGATGCCTGCTTTAGCACATAAAACATCTTGCACACGTTTCTGCTGCTCCCACTGTCTACGAAGCCCTCTAGCTGTGTACTTATAGACACTCTCTTCCAAAACATCATTTAGAAAAGCAGTTATGACACCCAACCGCCAGATATCGTAGTGATGGTATGTAGCCGTGGCAAGTAGGATCCGGATGGACTTAAGCATAGCTTTGAAAGTCTCAACTTTTCCATGTACACCAAGTAATCTTCTCAAGATATACTTGCTCCTGATGGGGATTTAACCCTTCAGATAAAGCAACCGAAGTCCATACTTTGTTGGTGTATAAGGATTCCATCTCAGATCGCTAAGCATCCAGCCATTCTTTCAGAATCCCACTCCTGATGGCCAGCTCGAGACTAGTTGGGTCATCATCTCATGATGTAATCCTCGCTCCCACTGTCATAGAGAAACCGAAGTATCTCTCAGGTGGGTGAGGAACCCTACTAGATCGGCGGAGAGGCTGAGCTTCGTTGGTTACTATTGAATCCTTTGGTTTTACCAAATCATCAGCTATAGTTTGTATAGCCGGAACTCTTTCCAGTTCTACCTTATGACCAATAATTTCTTCACAAGAAATTCCCTTTCACAAAGGTGGCATGCTGAGAAACAAAACATCTTTTGTTCCTCGGTTAGGTAGAAGATATTCCCTTGCGAATGCTTGGGATATCCAACAAACTTCTACAGAACTGACTTTGCCTCGAGCTTGTCCGGATTATGCTTTTAGACATAGGCTGGACAACCCCAAATCTTAACATACTTAAGATATGGGCTCTTCCCATTCCATATCACATATGAAGTGGTAGGCAACTGATTTGATTTGAACCCTATTCAATAGGTATGCAGCTTCACAAGTGCATAACTCCCAAAAGGAAATAGGAAACTCAGTAGTACTCATCATAGAGCGCACCATATCAAATAGGGTGTGATTGCTCCACCCCGATACACCGACGTGCTGTGGTGTATTCGGAGGAGTAATGCTGAGAGAGAATCTCATTCTCCTTTAGAATAGTCTAGGAATTCCGTGCTTAAGTATTCTCCTCCTTGATCTTATCAAAGGACATAATACTTTTACCCATTTTTGGTTCTCTACTTCTAACTTATATTCATTGAATTTCTCAAAAGTTCCAGACTTATGTTTCAACAGGAACATATGTCCGGATCTTGAGAGATAATCAGTGAATGTAATGAAGTACAAAGAACGGTCCTGGCATGTGTAGACAGGGGACCATCATACATCAGCATGTATCAATTCCAAGAGTTCACTAACTCTTTCTCTGTTTCCAATAAACGGAGCTGTGGTCATCTTATCTCTGTGACATGACCGGCAAGTTTCACAAGATGTAATTTCAAACTAATTTAAATATCATCTTTATGTAACTTCAGCTAGTCGGGTCGCATTGATATGACCTAGTCTACAATACCTCAAGTAGGATTCATTCATTTCCGAACTCTTCCTCTTGTGTGAGTTCTGTACATTAAGAACTGTAGTTTGATTTAGAACGTATATGCTTTTAGATAACGTGCCTGAACCGATTAACTCTTGATATAGGAAATGTTCAAAACATTATCCAACAATACAAAATTATATCCTTCTTTACTTATAAAGAGACTGATATGATGTTGTACATCAGGTTCGGTATCTAATAACATTCGTTTAGAATCAATGTATTCTGGTAATATATGGTGATAACTACCAACAGACTTGGCTGCAACACTTGCACCGTTTCTATCTCATGAAATTTATCACCCGTTCTCAGTTCTCTACCTATCTGTAGCCCATGTAACAAATTACATATGTGGGATCCTGATCCGGTATCAAATACCCAGGACGTAAAGGATATTTGAGAAACAGTTCTTTGTAATGAACACACCCGAAGAAGATGCATCAACATGCATCGTTTGGGCGGCACGGGAATTCTGGTAATCCCCTATTTCCTGCTCTGTCTTATAACAATTACAAGTTGGAGCGGGACCAACGTTCCTTAATGCAGTATAACAAGTGGGTTCGGTTAATACATCCGTATTATTATCTTGATTAAGGCGTGACATAGTCATAACTAGGAAAGAGAGAGAATAAAACACTCAGCGTGCGCTTTTACAAGATTAGATCGGTTATCAATTTATCTAATCAGGATGTCTCCTACTGTTTTAGTCAAATTTTCCTTCAAACCCTGAAAGGAAAGACTAGCCGGGATTAATTACACTCTACAAGTTCGCCAATTTTTCAGCCAGGCCAGTGCCGGTACTTTGAGGGAAGTTCCCCGTGCTTCCGCACGGACCTAATTAAAGTAAACCTCGTTTTCCCAGGGGTGTAACCCCGTTAACACCTTTCTAGACACCTACTTGATCGGCTAATTGTAATGTGTAAAACTCTCTCAGGAGTAACTCTTACTCGCAGCGGGTATCGGGATCCAACTATCTAATAGAAGGTATGCAATCTCATTGCAAATTTCAACACTTGAAATTCCCAATAATATTTTACCCCAAGCATCCTATGACCTTGACAGAGGTCAACAAACCATAGGCTGCTAGTCAAGTTCAATACGTCATTTCCTGATTGAAGTAAACCCACCCGCACGACCCTTGACAGAGATTAACAAGGTCGCACGACTACCCTAAATCAATCACATCATATGCTTATACGGATAAGCACTAATCAGCTACCGCACACTACGCCTTGACAGAGGTCAACAAACGCAGCACGAATACTAACTATTACTTATCTGAAATGACGGAGGGCTACGACGGGTTTTTAAGAAAACCCTTCGCGTAATGAGCTTGATATCGTTGTAGAATCGAGTGATTTTAAATGGAATGTTTCTGAGGCCTTTTCTAGTTTTGCTAAAGAGGTCACTCCCGGTGAAGGGATCGTCGGCTCTTTTCTCATCGAATAAGGTGCAGGATATTTCATAAATACCGCTGTGCAAAGCAAAAACTATAGAAGCAATCAAAAGACAAACCGAGTGTGTAGCATCTGCCAGTTTCGCTAAAGACGTCACTCCCGGTGAAAGGATCTCGGCTCTTTCCTTATCGAATAAGGTGCTGGATGTTCTACAAGGAACACCGCTATACAAAGCAAGAACTAGAGCTACCAGTTTTTAAACAAGTTTCTACAACATCTTAGGTTTCTTTTATTTCATTAATCTTATTAATGAAGTCCCTTTTTATTATGCTTCACAAGCATCACATTTGAAACGAAATTTTCAATATAACATATATCTCATATATATAATATAAACATTCGTCTCAGGCAGTAATATGATCTCATCACAGAACATTGCAGCAGAAGAACATATATGAAATATTGGATATACTAGGACGCCCGTATTTTACTACGAGCCTATATAAAACACGGATTCCACGGTCGCGATGAATAGCCAAACCCACATCCCTAGACCCCTACGAGAGCGGCAAGTAACCCTGCCAGTTCTAGAGTTAGGAGACCCGGTCTCGACTCCTCGAGATAGTCTCCCACTGGACCCTAGAACCCGGTTACTTGTGCTCCCCTCCTTGGGTCTACCTAATGCGGAAAAGTAAATAATATACAATGGTGACATCATCCTCAGCCCGGAAGTGCCCCAATAAAAGAATATTACATACAAATGAATTTTACATGAATGAAAATAAAAACCCTCATCTCATATAAAACCCCCGGCTATTCAGAACGCGACGATCCAATATAACATATCACAGCAACACATAATATCTCATATCATCAACGTAAGCAAGTATGCGTATCCCGATTGTCGTTGATGTATAGCAACGAAGCCGACGATACAGCACATACTACGCTTACGGTCACAGAAAAGAAAGTGTAAAACTACAACAGTTGGAATCCGCAACCTTCTTAGACATCGCATGCCTAACCAAATGAATTACTTAGACATTGCATGCCTAACAATTATAAACCCCGTATTTTAGTCTCATTATCGAAAACTCTTTTCAATATCAAGTCGGGCAATTCAACAAGATTCCCGACATCCTGATCGAATGTTCGTCGCAAACTTTAGTAGACGGCCGCACCCCCGGAAGCCGTCGACGAAATGCACTAAGGCGGAACACCGCTGCCGCGAGCACCCGAACGGATGCTTTTAGCGACGGGGTTCTCCTACAGTCACTTGGTCGGGGCTATAGGGCGTGACTATCTATTAAGTTTACCCGGCAAGTATCCGCGTACGCTACGTGATTGCGACGGACTTTTGATCACATCAAAATCCCGTGGCGACTGATCAATTGAAAGTAAACTGCTAGATTTATAATATTCAAATTAGTTATCTCATAACTACTTGTGGATTCCAAATATTGTATCACATTCCAGATAAATAGACAGTGTTAAAGTTTCCGATCGAATAAACAAACACCCAAGATTTCCCAAATAGCTCAACACTTGAGATTAGTTTAAAAGCATCCATCACATGTCACAGTACCAATGGTCCAGTCGTAGAAGGGTAAAGCCAACGCCTCACATGTGGCAACGCCGTACTGCCCCAAACCCTAAGGTTCAGAGGTGGTTCAGACGGTCACATAATCGAGTTAAGGTTAGCGTTCTTCTAGAGGGTCCACTGCGTTACTTGCATGATTTTCCGGAAGTTTCAAACTCGAGAAAAAATCCAACTTTTGAAAAATTTTCCGACAGGGGAAAAAGTGAGTTATTGATATCCGTTCGAACTTTTTAACAGTTTCTAAAAATTATCCGGAAAAACTTAAACGAAGTTAAATTATCCGATCGAATCAACGAGTCCCCAATACAACCCAGAAAACTCAACACTTGAGTATAAATTAAAAATTCCCAGAATTATCAGGAAGTACTTAAGGTTATTACTGTAGAAAACAGATCCAATAATCTTACTCTTGCGCCGCGGAACCGCCGCGCAAGCAAGGGTACGGCCGCGGTTCCGCGGCACTTTAAGCGCATTAATGGCACGTTTTGCACAGTAATTCCTAAAATACCGTGCTGATTTTTTTGAGCATTTTTAATACAGAAAAAATCACAATTTAAAAAATTTTCCAGAAACTAGGGTTAAATGGGGTTTCGGGGTTCGATCGAACTTTAAACTTCGCCTAGACTTCGCCTAAAGCTCTAGCTTGGCTCTGATACCACTGTAGAGTTGCTAGGCACTCTCACAAGGGTCTATGAGGTATCAACCATGCCCGATTTAAAATTTAGCCGTGCCGAATAACCCTAAACGAGATCTTTAAACTAGAGATTAGGCGAAAACAAGTATGTTAAACACTTTAACACTAAGTGAGAGAGATTACAACCTTTGTAGATCCGGTCCTTCACTTCTAAAGCTCCGTGTTGAGGTCCCTTCGCTGCGATCATCGTGCATCCGGACTCTAGAGAGGCTCCATGAAGAGAATGATGCAAGCTTGCTTCCGATCTTCTATAACAAAGATGATCTACCTTGAAGTTTCATTAACACAAGCTCTCACTTACAAAATGAAGTGAACACCCTCATGTAAATGGCAAGGGTAGATGAGGATGATGAAGTAGGATTTTTGCTCTCATTTGTTTTCTTATTCTCACTCACTTTCATCACAAAAAGCAAAGCAAGAAAGCTTTGCATCAAGGAAGAAGAAGAAGAATAGTGAATCCTTTTATGATGAATAATGAAAGTTATGATAAGGTTAGAAATGCAACCATGGTCAAACAAACCTTTATAGGGATTTAAGTAGGGCTAGGGTTTGGGTCGAGTTAAAGATGAGTCACTTTAAAATATCTAAGCACAAAACAAAAAGAAAACCTTCTAGAAGGTTCATGAAACAACTAACCCAATTCAAACCCTGACCTTATTTAATCTCCACTAATCATGTTGCATTAATAACCATATTATGTTACAATATTATATATCATATATATAATATTTATTGTAACAAAATAAAATAATACAATTAATATATATCGCATATATATCAATGTATTACCCGAGTGAGAAAAAGAATCTTTTAGTGAGCTTATATTAGTTAATGTAATTTAATATATCACATATATTATTATACATTAAATTATCGAATCAACACTTGATCCGACAATCCGGCTATATCGCATATAACCGACTAATATATCATTTACCGATTCATCGAATCAACACTTGATCCGATGACCCGGCTGATATCAAATATCACGAGAAAATAATACGGTATCTCATATCGCATTATCCTCGGTCCTGCACATATCACATATGTGCCCCTACTCCGTTTTGTTGCGCCACGGCAGCGCCCCGGCCTCGTACTCGAGGCCAAAATGCGGAATCAAAATTTTTTCCTTACTCGGAAACCGGCGCTACCGCGGACAATGAAAACCCGGATCGTAACCATTAACCTAATGCTAGCAATCAGGAGATAGGGTAAGAAGTATACCGAGTGATCCGAGTCCTCCGGTCTTCTCGTCACCGTCCCGATCTCCCGCGGAAAGTCTTGCCTCCACATCGTCGCCTCCTCGCCGGAAAGGGCACCACAATGCCTGCGTCTTTTACGGGCTCCCGCCTCAATACCGAGGCAACTCGAGCATGAAGCCGGCAACTCGACATGCTCAAGATATACTGTAGAATGTGTAGTGTAGTGTCTCACTTGGGGTTTGTTGCCATTTGAAGATGATGGAGGAAAAAAGATAAGAAAAATGGTGCTTGCATTTTTCTAGCATGAATGAGATCAAGAAATGAAACTCTCAAGAATAAGATCTCTTCTTCTTCTTCTCTCTTTCTTTTTCTTCTTCTCTCTTTTTCTAATGAAAAACTTATATCCAAAAGAGAATGGTGGAGGAGGTAATATGAAGCATGAAGGGAGGTGAGTGTAGGAGAAAGCAAGTGGTAACCATATCAAAAGCCATCATAACAAACTCACATCAACTCTAATCAAAGATCAAATCCTTTCTCATCACTTCTAATCTTCATAAAGCATGAAAAGAAGAATGAAAGGAATGGAATCTAAAAAGGTTATCATAATAAATCATCTTACAAATAAAACCTCCACCAAAAGTAATTTGCAAAACTGCAAATTACCCCCTCCATCAGAAAAGTCCGGCCGGGAAAGAACAAAGGAAAACCGGCCGGAACGGAATACAAACTGGCAACTCCAGAAAACTGGTCCCGTAATAAATTACAGGAAAACCCCGATATTGTGCATACACACCCGCATCTGTATTCCGACCGGATACAAATGCAATGAGACAAAATCTACACTGTACTAAACTAGTACCGGCTTAAACCAAAACCGGCTAGTGAAATCCGTTCGATCCTGATCCGTGCAATACCGCACGTATCTGATCGAACCCTGCCATATAACTATACGGCCACTAGTACAGCCAGTCCGATCCTGATCCGTGCAATACCGCACGTATCTGATCGGACCCTGCCATATCTCCATACGGCCTCTACAGCGTTTCGCCCGAAAGCTTGAGTAACTGTAAGTGTGGTGGACTCTAAAGACTCGTCAATACTATGGCTGTGGATTTAACCACTGGCACGTCAGAGGTATAAGCCAATACGTGACGGGCCACCAGCTATTGACCAAAAGGGACGTCGATGAGGAAGCTCACCCCGACACCCAACTGAGCCTGTCAGTGACAATATCCGTACAGTCCGGTCCGTTCGTCTATGAGCATCGCATGTCGGGCCTAGGGGGTTGGTAAAAGTCAGACCCCCAAAAGCGGTACAAGTCGTGTCGGAGTGTAGTCCAGAACGCCCTGAGATACTACTGGAATACCTACCAGTAAATCTCCTGCCTCGGCCGAGGGCTTTGCGTAATGGCTCTCCTAGACACAGCGCGACCTCACCCCCAATACCGGGAGAGACGAACCCCTGCAGATCCGCTCACTACCTCCATGTGGCTCGGGACTGTACCCAACTAAAATCTGTTTGCACGACTCCTTTGAGCCGTGGTAGGATAGTAATCAAAGCACAGTGAGAACTCACACGAGACAAATGACGATCTCAGGTCGATGAACTAACCTGTACACATGTCACCAGGGAACTGCTATCTGACGTCTGATATAAGACCAACTAGCAGGTTCCCGGCGAGTCCTGTCCGGTGTACTCATAACCCAATGAGCACCTGTATACATCTTAGGTGAACCAACTGACACCAGTGGCTTGTGAGACCGGCCACCGCCCCTCGTCGGGGTCTCGACTGTATACACTAGTCTACTAATGGAGTATCGATGCCCTGTCTCGAAACTCCTACGACTAGGGACCTTTTAAGGATTTGCTTATAGACTACCAGCTCCCACGTATATGATCGCCATCATACTGCTAGCAGTCAAGCAAGAATCCTAGGGGCTCTATCAACGTGTAATAGCGACATGTCAGGTCACCTAAAGCAGTACACGATGATAAAGATAAACCAGATAGCATACTATCATCTCGAGTAAGACTGTCCTACTGGGATAGGTCCTCCCTCAATCATTGCAATCACGTGCCTGTGATCCAATAATTGACTCTGAGGGCACTATCTCCAACAATCTCCCACTTGCACTCAAGGCTAATTATTGCGATGCCGCATACTCACAGCCCGTGTGATACCGAACACCCAACTCCTCTACTAGTCAGTCTCACAAAGCTCGTTTGTGAAACTTTTGCGTTCGAGGAATAGCCTCAGTGAGTGGATCCGCTGTGATGTTTCTTTCTATGTCTCTCTATATCTCAAATTCGCGGAGAAAGTCATCTCCCGAAATGAGCAATACCTGTCTTAGAATGTCTGGATGTCTGATGGGACTTAGCTCATAAATGAACTTCAAATCCAAACTTCTTAGACTGTATCGTCAACCGAACTTAATCAGTATCCTGCGCCAAGCCTCCCTCAGTATTGCCTTGGACCACCTGTCCAAAATACTGCCCCTCCTCAGAAGGAAAACTAAAACTCTGACAACTTCCTTGTCGTCCATGTCACCTTGGAAGCCTGGAATGATAACTGTCTCCCAAATGAGGCTGTCGTTATCATATCCCTAGAACATCCACTTATGTTCTAAAACTGCTTCCGACTGTTTCTCCAGGATTGGATCAATATCAACTTATTGCATCTAGTGCAAGAACAACATCTGGTGTGGTACTTGACATCTCATGATTGACTCAATTGCCTAAGCAAGTGATCTGCCAATCATGAGTATCCCTCTCCCCTTTAGTCTATAAGACCCCTTTAGAGAGGGTGACTCCATCAACTGCAGGTACACTACCGTGTCAGGAGTCGTCCATTCTAAATACTCATAGAATGCTGTCAAGGTACCCAGATTGGGAAACCACCCAAATCTAGATCTAAAACCATAGATCTAGTAACCAGTATGTCTGATATAATATCCAAGTCCCATGTGGAGAAACCACTGTGTGACGACCAAAGCATAACCGATCGTAGTATAGGAATATCACTTCCTACTACCTTCTCAACAGATCCACCCCCTATTCTGATGACGTCAAACCTATGATTGTCACATCAGAAATAGATGATCTATCTCCACTAAATCTTCTTTAGTCTATAAATAAACACAAGCCTGATGTCCACCAATGCTTCCGCTGCTCCCACTGACTACGACAACCCTCTGGCAGAGTCATATAGACGTGCACTTCTAAAACTAGTTTAGAACGACGCTATACTCATCCTCCTGCCGGGTCTCGCAGCCTGGAACAACAACAATGGTAAGTGTGGGTAAACAAGAACTTCCCTGTCACCGTCCTTGAGGCTACCGGAGTACCTCTCGGGTGCCTGAAGTTACCCACCTTATCTGCGGAGTGGCTAATGGAATGTCAAATCAGATTGAATCTTTAGGTTCCTTATCAAATCTTCAGTAATCGTTTGTGGTTCTGGAATCACTTCCAGTTCTACCATACTCCCACTACTTTTTCTGAAAAAAATCCATTTTTAATAAAAACTGTGGCGAGTTTGGAACAATATTGCTATTGTTCATCCAGATGGTAGAAAATCAACCCTCGTCATAGCCTGGGTCAACCCACAAACAGCCATTACAGAAATGTGCCTTGAGTTGTCCAGTGTCTGGTTTTAAGCATAAGCCGGACAACTCCCCGTACCTTAACAATGTCAAGATATGAACTGTTCTATATCCAATATAGAAACAGAGGCACTGATTTAATTGAACCAGATTCAAATCATGCAGCTGTCTCCAGTGCATTTTAACTAAATGGAAGGAGGCCGATCAGCGTTACTCAATTTAGGAATGTTTCCAATTATGAGTAACCTGAAAGAGAAGCTAGTTCTCTTAAACATTACTATCAACTGAATACCATACACAAGTATCTACATCTTTGATCACTTTGAAGAATCCCGATACTTGCTATACCTGGTTCTCTACTCTATTCAAATACCCATAACTCCTCAAAACTTAGACCCTGTGTTTCCACGAAACACATGTCTAAGAACTAGAGAAGTTAAAAGTAAACAGAATATAGTACGAGGACCAACCCCTTTGTCCTAATGGACACTGGACAACATACAATACTCTGTATAAGTCCGCTGAGTCTAACAACTCTTTCACTGTGTGTCGAAGGTTGAAAACTGTACTTATGGTTAAGAAGAATTACACCGCTGTTTAATGCTCCTTACCTAACCATCCACTGATATAGGTAAATGTCATCGACATAATATCAAAAGGTATATCTCACTCTATGAAAATAGACGTACAGATATATCAATTTGAAATTGGTGCATAACCGCGGATATTCAAAACCAAATAATTGCCGTCCGGCAAACAACCCAGGTGACTTCCTCAAATATCACCGATTACAACGAATCCCGATATAATGAGGATGATCACCCAATTCCCAATAACTTACTCCCACTCATCATCTTGTAAAACCATACAGATGTGAGAATCATACCTGGTAAATACATACCCTGGAGTAAGTGTCTAATCGGAAAATCTGTTTTCCATTAACAGTATACAGTGAAACTGAAACATTGAAATGTTTCTTCGGGGTATCCTGGTATTCCTAGTAATGCCTCTTCCATTATCCAGATTCACAACTATAACCGTATAATTCTTTGCCACCTCTCCAAATCCCTTTATATGTCTTTAGTCATTACCTTCTGTACACCCCTTTAAGCCAAATGGTTTTCTTCCTTCCCTACCGTTCGGCACCAGCCTATAGTTTGGAAGAAGACTATCCAAAAAGCATAAAGGGTGTACTGTCCTAATCCTAGGAGCACTCGCAATGCGAGAGAAGGTGAAGATAAAAGACACCTGAATGTACTTTATTCCTATTTCTCCTGAACCAGGATCCATCCCCGAACTGGAACAAGTTCCTTTCGAGTTCGTATATAACCATACGATGGATTATCCAATAAAATGGGATCTTCGTAGTGATACGGAGTGTCCTGGAGAAATACAAAGGTGATTTAGGATTGGCGAAGAAATACTTGGTTTGGTCGTGAATAGCAGTCGCAACTTACTTTGCCCTCTTACTAATCCCTTGCTTTGTCTGAACTTAATACCTTCTGTACACCGTTTTAGGCTAACTGGTTTTCTTCATTCCCTACCGGTCGGCACCAGCCTATGGTTTGGAAGAAGACTATCCAATTTGCGTAATAGGTGTACTACTCCTAAACTAAGGAGTACTCGCAACCTGAGAGAAGGTGAAAAGAAAAGACAACTGAATAATCCTATCCGTTTTCTCCAGAACCAGAAACCATCCTCGAAGTCCTTCGAGTTCGTATATAACCATACGATGGTTTTGTCCAATGGAAGTGGACGTTCGTAGTAATACGGGGTGTCCTGGAGAAAAGGGTAAAAGTAGGAGTGGCAATGAGGTCTGCAACTCTGACAATCCAAAAGCCAGTGTTAAGAAGGTTCGGTGAACTTGGTCACTGAGTCAAAGTCCAGGGTCGGGTCAATGGTCGCTGCCAAAGAGAGAGAGAAAAGAAACACTCAGCGTGCACTCTAACCTAGATCAGAATGGTTATCACTTTATCTAATCTGGAAACCTCCCACTGTATCTCAAATTCTCCTCCAAACCTGAAAGAAGAATTAGTCGGGGTCACCCGAGGAGTAAACTAACTCATCAGTGGGAATCGGGATCCAACTATCACCGCATGATAACGTGACGGAATCCACTCACGTCACCACACTCCAGAAGGTATGCGCATGTCTGGCAAGTTTCAGTTCTTTTGAAACTCCCGATGTTTGTTTTTACCCCTAGGACCCAAGTGACCTTGACAATGCCAACAAATCAAAGAGTCCTAGTCAAGTTCTACCCGTCATTATCTTGATTGCATTAAACCCACCCGTACGAGTCCTTGACAATGCCAACAAGACCGCACGACTGTCCTAACCAATCCACTTATCCATGTGACAGAAAAGCATTACATAGCTACCGAACACTACGCCACGGCAATGCACGACAAACGCAGCACGAATACTAAGTAATACTAATCTGAAATGACGGAGGGCTACGACTGGTTTTTGGCGAAAAACCTTTAACGTAATGAACTTGATATCGTTGAAGGAACTGGATAACTTTTTAGAAAATATAGTGACGAAAACCTTTACTAAAGAGGTCACTCCCGGTGAAGGGATCTCGGCTCTTTCCCCGTAGAATGAGGTGCAGGATATTCCAACTGAATACCACGATGCAAAGCAAAAGTAATCGGCTATAGTGAAGTTAATGCCCTGACGCAAACTTCTGTCCAAGGGGTCACTCCCGGTGAAGGGATCTCGGCCCTTGCCTCGTCGACTGAGGAGCAGGATATTCCAAATGAATACCACGATGCAAAACAAAAGTGAACGTCCTTGCAATAACAGCTTTTTGAAAAGTGTTCCAACAACATCAGAATAGGTTTGTTTAACTTGCATTGATCCGAATCAACGCAGTCCCATCAAATGATCACACCACAAAGAATGAAAATATACTGACGTACGTATATGCCATCCGCATTCGCCACTGGGTCCCGTCATCACTCGTTAGGTTAGCTTACTAACGACAGAGCGGGGACTGGACTAGCGCGGATGAAAAACATATACAACATCTACTAATATATATACCAATATATTATATTTCGCTCAAGGCGTGATAAAATGCAACATCACAGAAATGTACAGCATCACAGAACAATACAGATATCTGGAAGCCTCGGGTTTCACAGAGCCGCTGCTGAAACCCGACGTTCCCCTGGTCGTGTGGATAGCCTGTGCAATGAAATCCTAGACCCCTACGGGTGCGGCAAGTCACCCGCCAAAACCTGAAGCGAGGCAGCCCCCTTCAGCACCGTGAATGGACCACCCAGCACTTCACGGAATCCGGTAACTTGGGCACCCCTCCTGGGTCAACCTGTACCCCCTACGAGTGCGGCGAATAGCCCGCCAATCCTGGAGTGAAGCCCCCTCCGTCCCAATGCCATGAGATGCGGGCTTGTTGCCCTCCAGAACCCGGCTATCCGTGCACCCCACCGCGGGGCAAACCTAGTACAGAAAGTAAAATATACATACACCGGGTACATCGACCGCAACCAGGTCGTGCCCCAAAAGAATAATACAATCAGGCAGTGACGGCAGTCCACATGTCGGACGCTCGCCCCGCAATATCAAATGTACATAATACAACAAAACTGTACTAACATTGCATCCAGGCTATCCCCCACGACCGATCCGCAACATCACAGCATAAACATAGAACATCAACATGAAAATCACGTTCGCAAATCCGTCTAACCGGGCTATAGCAGTTAGACCGGATTTACCTATCAAGTGATATTCACGGTCGCAGATATAATGTAAATACTGTGAAATAATGTGTTTAAAATTTTCCGATTGACCAAAAATTAACAAGTGGGCCCCCAATCAAAACTGTAGCACTCACAGAAAACTTGGGCCCAATTTTAATATTCCAAAACCCCTAATTACAGCCCATAAGCCCACTGCAAAAAAATAATCACACGACCCCACACTCCTGCGGCGGAAGCGCGGCCAAAAGGGTGTTTTGGCCGCCCTTCCGCGGTCGTACGGAGGAATCGTGTCACCAAATTTTGTCAGTGTTCTTAGAACTCCCTGCACATCATACTGAGACCACCTGAAAAATTTTTAGACTCCAAAAAATTTCGACAGAAACTGATGTGAAGGAAAAATAGGGTTTTTGGAATTTCGGTCGATCGGATAAGCAAAACACATCAAACGAAGCTAGGTAAGGTTAATGGCGTGTCTATGATACCATGTTGCGCCACGGCAGCGCCCCGGCCTCGTACTCGAGGCCAAAATGCGGAATCAAAATTTTTTCCTTACTCGGAAACCGGCGCTACCGCGGACAATGAAAACCCGGATCGTAACCATTAACCTAATGCTAGCAATCAGGAGATAGGGTGAGAAGTATACCGAGTGATCCGAGTCCTCCGGTCTTCTCGTCACCGTCCCGATCTCCCGCGGAAAGTCTTGCCTCCACATCGTCGCCTCCTCGCCGGAAAGGGCACCACAATGCCTGCGTCTTTTACGGGCTCCCGCCTCAATACCGAGGCAACTCGAGCATGAAGCCGGCAACTCGACATGCTCAAGATATACTGTAGAATGTGTAGTGTAGTGTCTCACTTGGGGTTTGTTGCCATTTGAAGATGATGGAGGAAAAAAGATAAGAAAAATGGTGCTTGCATTTTTCTAGCATGAATGAGATCAAGAAATGAAACTCTCAAGAATAAGATCTCTTCTTCTTCTTCTCTCTTTCTTTTTCTTCTTCTCTCTTTTTCTAATGAAAAACTTATATCCAAAAGAGAATGGTGGAGGAGGTAATATGAAGCATGAAAGGAGGTGAGTGTAGGAGAAAGCAAGTGGTAACCATATCAAAAGCCATCATAACAAACTCACATCAACTCTAATCAAAGATCAAATCCTTTCTCATCACTTCTAATCTTCATAAAGCATGAAAAGAAGAATGAAAGGAATGGAATCTAAAAAGGTTATCATAATAAATCATCTTACAAATAAAACCTCCACCAAAAGTAATTTGCAAAACTGCAAATTACCCCCTCCATCAGAAAAGTCCGGCCGGGAAAGAACAAAGGAAAACCGGCCGGAACGGAATACAAACTGGCAACTCCAGAAAACTGGTCCCGTAATAAATTACAGGAAAACCCCGATACTGTGCATACACACCCGCATCTGTATTCCGACCGGATACAAATGCAATGAGACAAAATCTACACTGTACTAAACTAGTACCGGCTTAAACCAAAACCGGCTAGTGAAATCCGTTCGATCCTGATCCGTGCAATACCGCACGTATCTGATCGAACCCTGCCATATAACTATACGGCCACTAGTACAGCCAGTCCGATCCTGATCCGTGCAATACCGCACGTATCTGATCGGACCCTGCCATATCTCCATACGGCCTCTACAGCGTTTCGCCCGAAAGCTTGAGTAACTGTAAGTGTGGTGGACTCTAAAGACTCGTCAATACTATGGCTGTGGATTTAACCACTGGCACGTCAGAGGTATAAGCCAATACATGACGGGCCACCAGCTATTGACCAAAAGGGACGTCGATGAGGAAGCTCACCCCGACACCCAACTGAGCCTGTCAGTGACAATATCCGTACAGTCCGGTCCGTTCGTCTATGAGCATCGCATGTCGGGCCTAGGGGGTTGGTAAAAGTCAGACCCCCAAAAGCGGTACAAGTCGTGTCGGAGTGTAGTCCAGAACGCCCTGAGATACTACTGGAATACCTACCAGTAAATCTCCTGCCTCGGCCGAGGGCTTTGCGTAATGGCTCTCCTAGACACAGCGCGACCTCACCCCCAATACCGGGAGAGACGAACCCCTGCAGATCCGCTCACTGCCTCCATGTGGCTCGGGACTGTACCCAACTAAAACCTGTTTGCACGACTCCTTTGAGCCGTGGTAGGGTAGTAATCAAAGCACAGTGGGAACTCACACGAGACAAATGACGATCTCAGGTCGATGAACTAACCTGTACACATGTCACCAGGGAACTACTATCTGACGTCTGATATAAGACCAACTAGCAGGTTCCCGGCGAGTCCTGTCCGGTGTACTCATAACCCAATGAGCACCTGTATACATCTTAGGTGAACCAACTGACACCAGTGGCTTGTGAGACCGGCCACCGCCCCTCGTCGGGGTCTCGACTGTATACACTAGTCTACTAATGGAGTATCGATGCCCTGTCTCGAAACTCCTACGACTAGGGACCTTTTAAGGATTTGCTTATAGACTACCAGCTCCCACGTATATGATCGCCATCATACTGCTAGCAGTCAAGCAAGAATCCTAGGGGCTCTATCAACGTGTAATAGCGACATGTCAGGTCACCTAAAGCAGTACACGATGATAAAGATAAACCAGATAGCATACTATCATCTCGAGTAAGACTGTCCTACTGGGATAGGTCCTCCCTCAATCATTGCAATCACGTGCCTGTGATCCAATAATTGACTCTGAGGGCACTATCTCCAACATTTTTTGCCTGAGTCAAGAAACCTCTGTGTAGGACTCTAAAGAATCGTCAATACGCCGGCAGTAGGTGATGATCATATCAAACACCCACAAGCTGCAAGCGGTCAGCTAAACGTAACAGCCACCCAGGTATTGAGCGCTCAGAAGATCAACAAGCAAGCCTGTACTTTCTCCCGTGAATCCAGTCAGTAACACTCCCGTACAGTCCGGTCTCTTCGTCTGATATGTCGCATATCTCGCCTAGGGGTGGTAAACGTCAGACCCGCATAGCTCGATAAGTCGTGTCGATATGAGGTCCATAACAGTTTGAGAAACTACTGATAACACTTACCAGTAAATCTCAGTAACCCTGTCCAGGGATTTCCAGTTATAGCCAATGGAACACAGCGCAACATCAACTCCCTATACCGGGAGAGACGAATCCCCTCCTATCGCTCATTGCCTCCATGTGATTCGGGACTGTACCCAAAAGCCACCTTTTTGCACGCCCTCTTGGACGTGGTATGATGGAAATAAAAGCAAAGTGGGAACCACACAAGACTCTATGACGATCTCGGGTCTACAGACTACTCTGTACCAGTGTCACCAGAGAACTGCCATCTGACGTGAGGTATAATACCATCTGGGAGTTCACGGCGAGTCCGTCCAGTGTACCCAGTCTCCACTGAGCACCCGTATACCTTCTCTGATGTCAAACACCGATGGATATGGGATCATCCATCGCCCATCATATGGGTCAAGATGCGTGTACGCTAGTCTACTCTGGTGTATCGATGCCCTGTCTCGATACACCCTCAACTAGGAACAGTTATAGGATGTACTCGTCGACTACCTTGGCCCCACTAGTATAATCTCATCATAGTCCCAGTAGTCGAGTACATATCCTAAGGGCTTTATCAACATGTAACATAGAGACAATCAGAGTACATGTTAAGACAAAGTACAACCAGATAGCATACTATCATGTCGAGCAAGAAAGTCCTTCCTATATATGTCCAAGCATCCACTATAATATACATCGTATGTACAGTAATGGCCTCTAGGGCATACATATAACTAACATAAACAAATATCTACAAAAATATCAACACATAATATCTTTGGAAGAAACAAAACAAAAGCTTCTAGAAACTTCTAGAAAAAATTAACCCAAATCAAACCCTAACCATGTTTAATCTCCACTAATCATGTTGCATTTATAACCATAACGTGTTACAATATTATATATCACATATACAATATTTATTATAACAAAATAAAATAATACAATTAACATATATCACATATATATCAATATATTACCCGAGTGAGAAAAAGAATCTTTAAATGAGCTTATATTAGTTAATGTAATTTAATATATCAATTATATAATTATACATTAAATTATCAAATCAACATTTGATCCGATAATCCGGCTATTTCATAAATAACCGACTAATATAATCTGTATCAGTTCATCGAATCAACACTTGATCCGATGACTCGGCTAAATCACATATACCCGACCGATATCACATATCGCGAGAATCTAATACGGTATCACATACATGTATTATTCTCGGTCCCACACATATCACATATGTGCTCCTACTCCGTTTTGCCTGAGCCAGGAAATCTCTGTGTATGACTCTAAAGAATCGTCAATACGTCGGCAGTAGGTGATGATCAAATCAAACACCCACAAGCTGCAAGCGGTCAGCTAAACGTAACAGCCACCCAAGTATTGAGCGATCAGAAGATCAACAAGCAAGCCTGTACATTCTCCTGCGAATCCAATCAGTAACACTCCTGTACAGTTCGGTCTCTTCGTCTGATATGTCGCATATCTCGCCTAGGGGTGGTAAACGTCAGACCCCAGTAGCTCGTGTTGATATGAGGTCTATAATAGTTCAAGAAACTACTGATAACACTTACTAGTAAATCTCAGCAACCCTGGCCAGGGATTTCCAGTTATAGCCAATCAAACACAGCGCAACATCAACTCCCTATACTGGGAGAGACGAAACCCCTCCTATCGCTCATTGCCTCCATGTGATTCGGGACTGTACCCAAAAGCCACCTTTTTGCACGCCCTCTTGGACGTGGTATGATGGAAATCAAATCACAATGGGAATCACACAAGACTCTATGACGATCTCGGGTCTACAGACTAACCTGTACCAGTGTCACCAGAGAACTGCCATCTGATGTGAGGATAATACCATCTAGGAGTTCTCGGCGAGTTCGTCCAGTGTACCCAGTCTCCACTGAGCACCCATATACCTTTCTGATGTCAAACACCAATGGATATGTGATCATCCATCACCCATCATATGGGTCAAGAAGCGCATACGCTAGTCTACTCTGGAGTATCGATGCCCTATCTCGGTACTCCCACGACTAGGAACATTTGAAAGATGTACTTGACGACTACACTGTCCCCACTAGTATGATCCGTATTATAGTCCTGGTAGTCAAGTACTCATCCTAAGGGCTTTATCAACATGTAATATAGAGACAATCAGAGTACATGTTAAGATAAAGAGCAACCAGATAGCGTACTATCATGTCGAGCAAGAAAGGCATCCCTATATATGTCCAAGCATCCACTACAATATACATCGTATGTACAGTAATGGCCTCTAGGGCATACATATAACTAACAATCTCCCACTTGCACTAGGGCCATCTGTTGTGATATCGCATACCCAACAATCAACTGTGGTTGAAGTATCTCATACTCAACCATCCCATAAAGTCTCTATTGGGAAATAGGCCTTTGTGAGTGGATCCGCGCTGTTGTCCTCTGAGTTTACTCTCCTAACCTCGATCTTCCTGGAGATCAACCATCTCCATGATCAGGCGATACTGCCTAAGAATTATATCTGGATTTCTGATGGGACGGGGGTTCCTAGGCCAAAGCCATAACTCCATTGTCACACAATGGTTAGAACGAAGTTCATCTCATGAACTTATATATATCCAGACTGCCTCTTTGGTAGCATCCTTGGTAACGATGTATCTTGCCTTTAATCGTCTTGTAAGTCACGGTATCTAGCTTGGAACTCTTCTAACATACCGTCCCTCCACTGAGGGTAAAAACAATGCCTGCTTCTGACATTCAGTCGTCCTTATCACCCTGGAACCTTTTCCAGTGATTCTCCCCAGGATCAATTGATACCATCTCAGTACAAATAGTGAGAATCCTAACATCCAATTAGATCTATCTCATAGATCCAAAACCCAGGATTCAGGAGGTATCGCTTTGATCCTATATGGAGAATCCTTGTGATAAGCGGAGATTGACCGAGCGTAGCATAGGAAACTCCTTCCCTATCAAGAGTATGTCATCCATGTACTCTACGAGGATCATCACCATACTCCCTACTACCTTTTTGTATAAATAAGGTTCATCTACCATTTTGATGAAGTCAAACTCTTTGACTACCACATCAAAACAGATGTTCCAACTCCGCGATGCCTGATTTATCACATAAAACATCTTGCACACGTTTCCGCTGCTCCCATTATCTACGAAGCTCTCTGGCTATGTACTTATACACGCTCTCTTCCAAAATATCATTTAGAAAAGCTGTCATGACACCCAACCGCTAGAAATCGTAGTCATGGTATGTAGCAATGGCAAGTAGGATCTAGATGGACTTAAGCATAGCTTTGCAAGTCTCAACCTTTCCATGTACACCAAGTAATCTTCTCAAGATATACTTGCTCCTGATGGGGATTTAACCCTTCAGATAAAGCAACCAAAGTCCATACTTTGTTGGTGTATAAGGATTCCATCTCGGATCACTAAGCATCCAGCCATTCTTACAGAGTCCCACTCCTGATGGCATGCTCAAAACAAGTTGGGTCATCATCTCATGATGCAATCCTCGCTCCTACTGTCATAGAGAAACCGAAGTATCTCTCAGGTGGATGAGGAACCCTACTAGATCGGCGGAGAGGCGGAGGTTCGTTGGAAACTATTGAATCCTTCGGGTTTACCAAATCATCAGCTGCAGTTTGTATAGCTGGAACTTTTTCCAGTTCTACCTCATGACCACTAATTTCTTCACAAGAAATTCTCCTTCAGAAAGGTGGCATGCTGAGAAAACAAAAACACCTTTTGTTCTCCAGTTTGGTAGAAGATATTCCCTAGCGACTGCTTGGGATATCCAACAAACTTCTACAGAACTGACTTTGCCTCGAGCTTGTCCGGATTATGCTTTTAGACATAGGCCGGACAACCCCAAATCTTAATATACTTAAGATATGGGCTCTTCCCATTCCATATCACATATGGAGTGGTAGGCTACTGATTTGATTGGAACCCTATTCAATAGGTATGCAGCTTCACAAGTGCATAACTCCCAAAAGGAAATAGAAAACTCAGTAGTACTCATCATAGAGCGCACCATATCTAATAGGGTGTGATTGCTCCGCCCCGATACACCGACGTGCTGTGGTGTATACGGAGGAGTGATGCTGAGAGAGAATCTCATTCTCCTTTAGAATAGTCCAGGAATCACCGTGCTCAAGTATTCTCCTCCCTGATCTCATCAAAGGACATAATACTTATACCCGTTTTTGGTTCTCTACTTCTGATTTATATTCATTGAATTTCTCAAAAGGTTCAGACTTGTGTTTCAACAGGAACACATGTGCGAATCTTGAGAGACTATCAGTGAATATAATATAGTACAAAGAACCAGTCTTGGCATGTGTAGACAGGGGACCTTACATACATCATCATGTATCAATCCTAAGAGTTCACTAACTCTTTCTCTGTTTCCAATAAATAGAGCTATGGTCGTCTTATCTTTGTGACATGACCGGCAAGTTTCACAAGATGTAAATTCAAACTAATTTAAATATGCATCTAAATGTAACTTCGGCTAGTCGGATCGCATTGATATGACCTAGTCTACAATGTCTCAAGAAGGATTCGTTCATTTCTGAACTCTTCCTCTTGTGTGTATTCTGTACACTAAGAACTGTGGTTTGATTAAGAACGTCTATGTTTTTAGATAACGTGTCTGAACCGATCAACTCTTGATATAGGAAATGTTCAAAACATTATCCAACAATACAAAATTATATCCTTCTTTACTAATAAAGAGACTGATATGATGTTGTATATCAGGTTCGGTATCTAATAACATTCGTTCTGAATTAATGTATTCTGCTAATACAGGGTAATAACTGCCAACAGACTTGGCTGCAACAATTGCACCGTTTCCAACTCTTGAAACTTATCACCCGTTCTCAGTCCTCTACCTATCTGTAGCCCATGTAACAGATTACATTTGCGGGATCCTGATCCGGTATCACATACCCAGGATGTAAAGGATATTGAGAAACAGTTCTCGGTAATGAACACACCCGAAGAAGATGAATCAACATGTACTTTCTTCGTTTGGGCGGCACGGGAATTCTGGTAATCCCTAATTTTCCTGCTCTGTCTTATAACAATTATAAGTTGGAGCGGAACCAATGTTCCCCAGCTCAGTATAACAAGCGGGTTCGGTCAATACATCCGTATTATTATCTTGATTAAGGCGTGATATGGTCTCTACCTTGAGAGAGAGAGAGAGAAGAAAACACTCAGCGTATGCTCTTGCAAGATTAGATTGGTTATAAATATATCTAATCAGGATGTCTCCCACTGTTTTAGTCAAATCTTCCTTCAAACCCTAAAAGGAAAGACTAGCCGGGATTAATTACACCCTACAATTTCGTCAATCTTTCAGCCAGGCCAGTGCCGGTACTTTGAGGGAGGTTTCCCGTGCTTTCGTACGGACCTAATTAAAATAAACCTCATTTTCCCAGGGGCGTAACCCCGTTAACACCTTTCTAGACACCTACTTGATCGGCTAATTGTAATGTGTAAAACTCTTTCAGGAGTAACTCTTACCCGCAGCGGGTATCGGGATCCAACTATCTCATAGAAGGTATGCAATCTCATTGCAAATTTCAACACTTGAAATTCCCAATAATATTTTACCCATAGTGACTTATGACCTTAACTATGGTCAACAAATCATAAGCACTAGTCAAGTTCTATCCGTCATTTCTTGATTAATTAGACCCACCCACATGAACCTTAACTAAGGTCAACAAAGTCACATGACTGTCCTAACTAATCGTATCATATGCTATGTAGGAAGACATCACTTAGCTACCGTACACTGTGCCTTAATTAAGGTCAACAAACACAGCACGAATACTAAGTACTCTACTTCCTAAAATGACGGAGGGTTACGACAGGTTTTTAAAAAAACCTTTTACGTAATGAACTTGATATTGTTGTAGAATCGAGTGTTTTTAAATGGAGTGTTTTTAGGCCTTTTCTAGTTTTGCTAAAGAGGTCACTCCCGGTGAAGGGATCGTTGGCTCTTTCCTCATCGAATAAGGTGCAGGATATTTCACAAATATCACTATGCAAAGCAAAAACTATATATAAGCAATCAAAAGAAAAACCGTGTTTGTAGCATCTGCTAGTTTCGCTAAAGAGGTCACTCCCGGTGAAGGGATCTCGGCTCTTTCCTTATCGAATAAGGTGCTGGATATTCTACAAGGAATACCGCTATGCAAAGCAAGAACTAGAGCTACTAGTTTTTAAACAAGTTTCTACAATATTTTTAGGTTTCTTTTATTTTCATTAATCTCATTAATGAAATCCCATTTTATTATGCTTCACAAGCATCAGATATGAAACGAAATCAACAATATATAATATATATCTCATATATATAATATAAACATTCGTCTCAGGAAGTAATATGATCTCATCACAGAACATTGCAGCAGAAGAACATATATGAAATATTGGATATACTAGGACGTCCGTGTTTTAATACGAGCCTGTATAAAACACGGATTCCACGGTCGCGATGAATAGCCAAACCCACATCCCTAGACCCTTACGAGAGCGGCAAGTAACCCTGCCAATTCTAGGGTTAAGAGACCCGGTCTCGACTCCTCGAGATGGTCTCCCACTGGACCCTAGAACCCGGTTACTTGTGCTCCCCGTCTTGGGTCTATCCTAATGCGGAAAAGTAAATAATATACAATGGTGACATCATCCTCAGTCCGGAAGTGCCCCAATAAAAGAATGTTACATACAATTGAATTTTACATGAATGAAAAAGAAAAACTCTCATCTCACATAAAACCCCCGGCTATTCAAAACGCGACGATCCAATATAACATATCACAGCAACACATAACATCACATGTCATCAACGTAAGTAAATATGCGTATCCCAATTGTCCTTGATGTATAGCAACGAAACCGGCGATACACTACATATTACACTTACGGTCGCAGAAAAGAAAGTGTAAAACTACAACAGTTGGAATCCGCAACCACCTTAGACATCTCATGCCAAACCAAATGAATTCCTTAGACATCGCATGCCTAACAATTATAAACCCCGCATTTTAGTCTCAATATCGAAAACTCTTTTCAATATCAAGTCAGGCAATTCAACAAGATTCCCGACATCCTGATCGAATGCTCGTCGCAAACTTTAGTAGACGGCCGCACCCCCGGATGCCATCGACGAAGTGCACTAAGGCGGAACACCGCTGCCGCGAGCACCCAAACGGATGCTTTTGGCGACGGGGTTCTCCTACAGTCACTCGGTCGGGGCTATGGGGCGTAGCTGTTTATTAAGTTTACCCAGCGAGTATCCGCGTACGTTACATAATTGCGACCGACTTTTGATCGCATCAAAATCCCGTGGCAACCGATCATCTGAGACTAAACTGCTGGATTTATAACATTCAAATTAGTTATCTCATAACTACTTGTGGATTCCAAATATTGTATCACATTCCAGATAAATAGACAATGTTAAAGTTTCCGATCGAATAAACAAACACACAAGATTTTCCAAATAGCTCAACACTTGAATGGAGTTCAAAAAGTATCCATCACATGCCACAGTACCAATGGTCCAGCTGTAGAAGGGTCAAACCAACGTCCCACATGTGGCAACGCCGTACTGCCCCAAACCCTAAGGTTTAGAGGCGGTTCAGATGGTCACATATTTGAGTTAAGGTTTGTGTTCTTCTAGAGGGTCCACCGCGTTACTTGCACGACTTAGAACGTTCTTTAACTAAGGAAAAATCCAACACTTGGAAATTTTCCGACCGGGGAAAAAGTGAGTTATTGATATCCGTTCGAACTTTTTAACACGTTCTAAATTACCCGGACAAAACTTAAACGAAACTTTCCGATCGAATCAACGAATACAGAAGATCTTCAGAAAACTCAACACTTGAGTAAAATTAAAAATTCCCAGAAGCAATAAAAAATAACCAAGAATATAACCCTGAAGTGCTAGCCCCTAATTCCCAAGTTTGGCCACGGAACCGCCGCCAAACGCATGGTTTGGCCGCGGTTCCGTGGTCCCTTGAGGGAATTAGGGCATCGTACTTCAAGGTAATTCTTAGAATTCCTTGCTTATTTTTCTGAGTATTTTTAATATGAAAAAATCAACATTTTAAAAAATTTCCAGAGAAGGGGTATATTGCAACGTGTCGGGGTTCGATCAGACTTTTAACTTCGTCTACACGACGCCTAAAGCTCTAGCTTGGCTCTGATACCACTGTAGGGTCACTAGGCACTCTCACAAGGTTCTACAAGGTATCAACCATGCCCGATTTAAATTTTAAACGTGCCGAACAACCCTAGCCAAGATCTTAGACTAAAGATTAGGCGAAACAAAGCAAGTAAACAACTTTACTTCTAAGAGTTTGGGATTACAACCTTTGTAGTCCGGTCCTTCACTTCTAAAGTTCCGTGTTGAGATCCCTTCGCTGCGATCATCGACTATTCGGACTCTAGAGAGGCTTCACAAAAGAAAGATGCAAGCTTACCTCCGATCTTCGATAACAAAGATGATATAGCTTGAAGAAACTCAAGCCCAAGCTTTTACTTCACTAATCAAGTATTAGCAAAGCAAACACCCTAATCTAAGTGGCTAGAATAGATGAGGATGATGAAGTTGAAATTTAGCTCTCATTTGTTTTCAATTTCTCACTCATTTTCATCACTTTGCAAAAAGCTAGAAAGCTTTTTCAAGAGGAAGAAGAAGAAGAATCTATTTGTGACGAATAAATGAAATCAAGTATGGTTAGAAATGCAACCATGGGTTAACTAAGAAAACTTAACCCTTGTAAAGATTCAACCATGGTTAAAGGGTTGGGTTGGGTTAAGCAAATATCTACAAAAATATCAACACAAAATATCTTTGCAAGAAACAAAACAAAAGCTTCTAGAAGCTTCTAGAAAAAATTAACCCAAATCAAACCCTAACCATGTTTAATCTCCACTAATCATGTTGCATTTATAACCATAACGTGTTACAATATTATATATCAGATATACAATATTTATTGTAACAAAATAAAATAATACAATTAACATATATCATATATATATCAATGTATTACCTGAGTGAGAAAAAGAATCTTTAAGTGAGCTTATATTAGTTAATATAATTTAATATATCAAATATATAATTATACATTAAATTATCAAATCAACATTTGATCCGATAATCCGGCTATTTCATAAATAACCGACTAATATAATCTGTATCAGTTCATCGAATCAACACTTGATCCGATGACCCGGCTATATCACATATACCCGGCCGATATCACATATCGCGAGAATCTAATACGGTAACGCATACACGTATTGTTCTCGGTCCCACATATATCACATATGTGCTCCTACTCCGTTTTGCCTGAGCCAGGAAACCTCTGTGTAGGACTCTAAAGAATCGTCAATACGCCGGCAGTAGGTGATGATAATATCAAACACCCACAAGCTGCAAGCGGTCAGCTAAACGTAACAGCCACCCAAGTATTGAGCGATCAGAAGATCAACAAGAAAGCCTGTACATTCTCCTGCGAATCCAATCAGTAACACTCCCGTACAGTTCGGTCTCTTCGTCTGATATGTCGCATATCTCGCCTAGGGGTGGTAAACGTCAGACCCCAGTAGCTTGATAAGTTGTGTCGATATGAGGTCTATAACAGTTTGAGAAACTACTGATAACACTTACCAGTAAATCTCTGCAACCCTGGCCAGGGATTTCCAGTTATAGCCAATCAAACACAGCGCAACATCAACTCCCTATACCGGGAGAGACGAAACCCCTCCTATCGCTCATTGCCTCCATGTGATTCGGGACTGTACCCAAAAGCCACCTTTTTGCACGCCCTCTTGGACGTGGTATGATGGAAATCAAAGCACAGTGGGAATCACACAAGACTCTATGACGATCTCAGGTCTACAGACTAACCTGTACCAGTGTCACCAGAGAACTGCCATCTGATGTGAGGTATAATACCATCTGGGAGTTCTCGGCGAGTCCGTCCAGTGTACCCAGTCTCCACTGAGCACCTGTATACCTTCTCTGATGTTAAACACCAATGGATATAGGATCATCCATCGCCCATCATATGGGTCAAGAAGCGCATACGCTAGTCTACTCTGGAGTATCGATGCCCTGTCTCGGTACTCCCACGACTAGGAATATTTGAAGGATGTACTTGACGACTACAGTGTCCCCACTAGTATGATCCGCATCATAGTCCTGGTAGTCAAGTACTCATCCTAAGGGCTTTATCAACATGTAACATAGAGACAATCAGAGTACATGTTACGATAAAGAGCAACCAGATAGCGTACTATTATGTCGAGCAAGAAAGTCCTCCCTATATATGTCCAAGCATCGACTACAATATACATCGTATGTACAGTAATGGCCTCTAAGGCATACATATAACTAACAGTAGCTTCCTACCATAACCGACAGGGATCAAAGTTCTCGCCAAGAGGCATTGGGCAGTAACCCTGCTCGGTCCTCATCCTGAAGGATCAGAAAGCCCTCCCAGAGGCAACCGAGCCCTTGGTTCCCTCGCTCGGTTGTCCCCAGCAGGCAGCTTCCCTGCCTCAACGCCGGGGATTAGAAAGGTCCTCCCAGAGGTAGTCGGGTCCTTGCCCGGCCATCAACGGCTGGTAGCTTCCTACCATCGTCCTAAAGGATCAAAAGCCTTCATAAGGAGGCACCCGAGCATCTACCCTGCTCGGTCAAACTCTAGCTCCTACCCTCCACGCTAGGGATCAAAAGCCCTCACAAGAGGCATCGGAGCGGCTACCCCGTTCATCCATCCCAGGCTGGTAGTTGCCTACCCACGACTCTAAAGAACCAAGCCCTCAAAAGAGGCAACCGAGCAACTACCCTGCTCGGCCATCCCTGGCATGTAACCCCCCTACCGCCGTGACAGAAGCATGAAGCCTTAGCGGGAGATGTCGAGGCAGCTACCCAGCCCGGTCACCCTCGGATGGTGGCCAATACTCTAAATCAGAAATGGATGTCAAGTTTGTCCAAGTCTAAACGATCTCCCCTCAACTCCGGGGCCCAGGGAGATACCTCCTCGGAGACGCTCGTCGGCAAGCGATTGCAGTCAACTCGACGGACGATCGTTAGACAAAGGGCCAACCTGACATGAAAGCACAACGGCACAAATAAGAATATCCCAAATGAGCATTCTTCACAAACAGATGGCAGGACAAAATTCTATGGAGCTGAAAAAAACTTTATCACAGCTGAAGAAAAACTTTATTACTACTGCCAAAGATAAGTTTTTTTTACAAAAGGTGTTTTTTGGGCTCCTCAGCCTTACAAAATTCAAAAGAAAAACAAAATGAAGGTTGGAGAACGGGGGCCCTACACCTCGGGTCTGGGCGCGACCTGGAGGTCCTCGACCTCCACCACTTGGGGCGCTGGGTCCTCAGCCCCCTCCTCGCCGGGAGCCTCTCCCCCTTGCTCGTCGGCGCCCACGAAGGGGAACTCGGCCCGAAGATCCGCGTCGTCGAACTCCGGCATCCGAGACTTGACGGCATCAAGGGCGTCGTGCCAAATGCGGGTCGTGGCCACGGCCAAGTCATCATAAAAATCCCTCGACCCCTTATAACTCGCCACGGCCCTTGATCCAGCCGACTTAAAGGCCTCGGCCGCCGCCCAACTCCTTTCGGAGAGCCTTCACCGTCTTCTTCAGGTTGCCGGCGAGCACCTGGGAGTCCTCGAGCTTGCCCTCGGCGATCGCGGCGGCCTCGCGATGCCGGGCGACCTCCCTTTTCCCGGCGTCCACCTCACCCTCCAAGGCGGCGATCCTCGCCGACATCGCCTCCTGCTCTCTCCTGGAGCTCTCTTGCAGCGCGGCAAGCTGGCCCGCGGCCTCCACCACCGGGGCTACCACCTCGGTCTCCATGCGAAGGGCGAGGGCCACGTGCTGGAGAGTCTGGGAAGACATAAAAAAAGAGGGTCAGATAAATGAAAGAAACACTAAATCTCACAATGCACTGGGGGCTTACCGGCACGGACTCCTGGGCGATCGACGCCAGCTAGGCCCTGAGGGTTCCCCCAGGAACCCGACCCCCGGCCGAGGTCTCTATTTCGTATAGGAGGCTATCCACGACCGACAGCCCGGACGGCACCGCGAACCGGAACCCCCCTTCCTCCACTACGGTCGGCGAAGACCAACCCCGGGAAGGTCTCCGGGAACTCCTCTTGAGCGGCTCCGAGGGGGAGTCGATCTCCTCTTCCGAGGCCGTGTCCTCCACAATCAGGGCCCGCTTCCAACCCGACGCTCTGCTGGGGCCCGGGGCAGGATCCGCCGCCGAGCGTCCTCGGGGCACCGCCACCGGGGCGGTAGGAGCAGGGGCAGGTTGCGCCCGGGAAGAGATAGCGCCCCCGGCCCTAGCAGGCTGCCTCGGTTGGCGCATAGAATCTCGGAGAGAGCCGAAGTCCATGGATCCTGCATGAAACGAACACCCAACATATCAACAACACGAGTAAAATGTGAACCCAAGAAGTAAGCCTAACTTACCGACGAACTCGACGGGGCTAAGCCCGGCCCAGCTCAAAACCCTCTCGGACAGCAGCACGTTGTGTCGAAGGATGGGTTCCCACGACGCCACTCTCACCGCGGCGGGGTCATCGGACAGGTTTCCCGGCAGACACTTCTCCCTCGACCACTTGGTGGGCACTGGCCAGTCCTCGCCCTCGGGAGGGGAAACGAAGAAAAATTTCTTCTTCCAGTCGTGAATGGAGGAGGGCAAGGCCACGACCCCAGTCCCGGAAGCAACCCCGGGCCGCTTCCTAAAAGTAAAGTAAACCCACCTCGGGTCGCCAGCTCGACCGCCAGGATGACTCTTGAAAGCAAGAGAGGAATCGAGAAGGGAAAGGCTGAAAGGAACCGCCTGCAGCCTCAGGCGGATCAAGAACAAAAGGAGGATCCTCCACGCATTCGGCACTAACTGGCTGGGAGCCAAGCCGAAGAAATTCAGAGTGGCGATGACCTCAGGAGAGAAGGGTAAGCGCATTCCGCCCCAAAAAGCTTCCAAATACAGGGCAATCTCCCTGCCCCGTACCTGGTTTTCCCTCTCTCCCTCCTCGGCCAGACGAAGCGTGTAGCGTGGGGGGATGTGGAAGCAAGCTCAAGCGTTGGCAAGCTCATCCTCATGCTTCAGCCAGCACGAGGTCCTGGGGGCTACATCTACCGCCTCCTCCCTGGAGGCGGCCCCCGCCTCACGGCCCCGGGGAGAAGGCTCAGCCCCTGCTCCCCGAGGAGACTCGGACACATCTAAAGGAACCCTAACATCTACTCCTATGACTTCTACTGATTCTACAGGGGAAGACATCTAACCTGGGAAAGAAATTCTTCAAAAGTTGGGAACGAAAGAGGGGAGACGAGCGCCGAGTAGCTGGGGCTTGAGAGAGCGAAATATGAAAGAGTAAGGGCCCTAGGGCGGGCCCCACCCGTATTTATTACTGCATACGGCCTCATCCAATGGCGCCCATCGTCTCCCACCGAAACGGCTCCTTGCGCCCAACGGCTCCAATCGCTCCACGTGGCAGCCCTGCGATGGACCGCGTCCCATCAGACGCCGCAGACATGCGCATGTCACATCAGCTAATTGACGCTCGACACGTGGACCGTCGCTTTGACTGCGGAGTGCATGAACCGGCGCACCCTCTTTAAATGCAAAGATCTCGCATCTATTCGCTAGTAGAAAAGATAACCGACGGCTCGAGGACTCATCCCGACATAACCCTGAGAAGGAGCTCACCTCGGGAGGCCCGGCAGTCTACTCTTGACCCGACCCACTAGCTGGTCGGGACAAGAGGGGGGCTAATGATGATGCTCAATATTGGCGACCTCCAAGATCATGACACGTGGCAGGTGACGTGCCCCAAAACTCAGAAGAAAGGGCCCGTAGGGGCCGATCAGGCCACCCTGTGCCTGACCAGCAAGCACAAGCTGGCCCCCCTCGGGGCCCCTGTAAATTGGCCTCCTCGGCCTCTCAGCCAGCCCCCGAGCTACCACAGGTCCAAGACTCCTCGGGCTCCTTGCTCGTCCCCGAGCCTCCGCCGAGGACGTCTTCCTCGGCCCTCCGACCTACTCCCAGGCGTAACCGCCGCTCCGCGAATCTCGCCAAGCGCGGATTTTACGCCAGCAACGTCCCACGTTCCACGCCATCACGATCCCCATTGATAGGCGATCCGCTCTCTACGCGGGCGTGACGTCGGGAGCGTAACTTCCGGCGAGATTCTCGCGCCCGCTGCTGCGTGCTCAACCGCTATATAAACCCCCATCACAGAGGGTCAAGTAAGCAATTCTTTACACTTTTACGCCGTTACTCTGCTCGGATCTCATCACTAACTTGAGCGTCGGAGGGACCTTGGTGGTACCAAACCACCCCAGGACTTCTATGCAGGTACTCAGCGACAACTCCCTCATCTCACCTCTTCCTCCAAAAACCCATTGAGACCCACACGCAACGAAGGATAATCAGCCAAGTTCACCGCGAGATCAACGGAAGACAACATCTGACGGAGTCCCGAAAAGGAGCTCCATCACTACGTGACCAGGAATTTGCTTTGGATACTTCCCACGGGGTCTGATTGACAAAGCCGTGTTCTGCAAGGACCAGGATCCGTTTTGGACGTTTCCCACGGGGTCAGGATTGACATAGGCCGTGTTCCACATGACCAGGAATTTGCTCTGGATGCTTCCCACGGGGTCAATTTGACATAGCCGTGTTCTGCGAGGACCAAACTCCGCTCTGGACGTTTCCTACGGGGTCAGGATTGACATAGGCCGTGTTCCACGTGACCAGGAATTTGCTCTGGATGCTTCCCACGGGGTCAGGATTGACATGGGCCGTGTTCTGCGAGGACCAGGATCCGCTCTGGATGTTTCCCTCGGGGTCAGGATTGACATAGGCCGTGTTCCACGTGACCAGGAATTTGCTCTGGATGCTTCCCACGGGGTCATGATTGACATAGGCCATGTTCTGCGAGGACCAGGCTCCGCTCTGGACGTTTCCCACGGGGTCAGGATTGACATAGGCCGTGTTCCACGAGGACCAAGATTTTGCTCTGGATGCTTCCCACGGGGTCTGATTGCATAGCCGTGTTCTGCGGGGACCAGGCTCCGCTCTGGACGTTTTCCACGGGGTCAGGATTGACATAGGTCGTGTTCCACGTGACCAGGAATTTGCTCTGGATGCTTCCCACGGGGTCAGGATTGACATAGGCCGTGTTCTGCGAGGACCAGGATCCGCTCTGGACGTTTTCCACGGGGTCAGGATTGATATAGGCCGTGTTCCACGTGATCAGGAATTCGCTCTGGATGCTTCCTATAGGGTCATTATTGACATAGGCCGTGTTCTGCGAGGATCAGGCTCCACTCTGGACGTTTCCACGGGGTCAGGATTGACATAGGCCGTGTTCTACGTGACCAGGAATTTGCTCTGGATGCTTCCCACGGGGTCTGATTGACATAGCCGTGTTCTGAGAGGACCAGGCTCCGCTCTGGACGTTTCCCACGGGGTCAGGATTGACATAGGACGTGTTCTACGTGACCAGGAATTTGCTCTGGATGCTTCCCACGGGGTCTGATTGACATAGCCGTGTTCTGCAAGGACCAGGATCCGCTCTGGACGTTTCCCACGGGGTCAGGATTGACATAGGCCGTGTTCCACGTGACCAGGAATTTGCTCTGGATGCTTCCCACGGGGTCGGTTTGACATAGCCGTGTTCTGCGAGGACCAGGCTCCGCTCTGGACATTTCCCACGGGGTCAGGATTAACATAGGCCGTGTTCCACGTGTCCTGGAATTTGCTCTGGATGCTTCCCACGGGGTTAGGATTGACATAGGCCGTGTTCTGCGAGGACCAGGATCCGCTCTGGATGTTTCCCTCGGGGTCAGGATTGATATAGGCCGTGTTCCACATGACCAGGAATTTGCTCTGGATGCTTCCCACGGGGTCATGATTGACATAGGCCTTGTTCTGCGAGGACCAGGCTCCACTCTGGACGTTTCCCACGGGGTCATGATTGACATAGGCCATGTTCCAGGAGGACCAGGATTTTTCTCTGGATGCTTCCCACGGGGTCTGATTGCATAGCCGTGTTCTATAAGGACCAGGCTCCGCTCTGGACATTTTCCACGGGGTCAGGATTGACATAGGTCGTGTTCCACGTGACCAGGAATTTGCTCTGGATGCTTCCCATGGGGTCAGGATTGACATAGGCCGTGTTCTGCGAGGACCAGGATCTGCTCTGGACGTTTCCTACGGGGTCAGGATTGACATAGGCCGTGTTCCACGTGACCAGGAATTCGCTCTGGATGCTTCCCATAGGGTCATGATTGACATAGGCCATGTTCTGCGAGGACCAGGCTCCACTCTGGACGTTTCCACGGGGTCAGGATTGACATAGGCCGTGTTCTACGTGACCAGGAATTTGCTCTGGATGCTTCCTACGGGGTCTGATTGACATAGCCGTGTTCTGAGAGGACCCGGCTCCGCTCTGGACATTTCCCACGGGGTCAGGATTGACATAGGCCGTGTTCTACGTGACCAGTAATTTGCTCTGGATGCTTCCCACGGGGTCTTATTGACATAGCCGTGTTCTGCGAGGACCAGGATCCGCTCTGGACGTTTCCTACGGGGTCAGGATTGACATAGGCCGTGTTCCACGTGACCAGGAATTTGCTCTGGATGCTTCCCACGGGGTCTGATTGACATAGCCGTGTTCTGCGAGGACCAGGCTCCGCTCTGGACGTTTCCCACGGGGTCGGAATCGACATAGGCCGTGTTCCATGTGACCAGGAAAGGTTAACTTTATCCGCATTTCACGGAGTCGGGGGTTGACTCTCGACATCTGTGCACCGCCAAATCATAGAACTGGGAGTTGCCGAGGTTCCGATTTGTTGATGTTGCGTCTGTTGAAACGAGACGAATGTTGAGATGATCTCCAGGCTGCTTTGTGAACCATTGAGACTTTGCTCTCTTTCGGATGGAGCCTGGTGGGAAGGTGTGGTTCCCTCTTAATTTGTGCCCCTGGATTGTATACAGAGATCGATGTGATCTCACCTGTAGGGCAAAAGTTTTATTTTATATATTTTTTCTTTCCGCGATGCTCTATCATTTCAGCTTTTATATCGCAAAATTCGCGATTGCCCAATCATTTCGGCTATTTTTCGCGGTGCCTAATCATTTCGGCTATTTATTTTATTTTTACTCGCTGCTTTTTATTGCGAGTTGCCCAATCATTTCGGCTATTTTGCATGCATATATATTTTTTTTACTTGCTGATTTGCAAGTTGCCTAATTATTTCGGCTATTTCATATGCATGTGTGGCTTGCTGGCTTTTCGCTGCAAGCTTGGAATTACACATCGATTTCGGCATCAGCACCACTACAACTGGGCTATTGCCAGGAGCGAATCATCATTTGCTTCTGTCGATGTCGAACAAAGGGGGTTTAGCGAACAGGGTTAGGATTCTGTCGACTAAGGCTTTTAACTTTACAAGCCATAAGGGTCTCATAAAGGTATTTCTCCCTACGAGTCGTGAGGATCTTGTAGGTGCACTTTCTCCTTAGGAATCATGAGGATTCCTAAGTGTGTGTTCTTTTATAAGTCGTAAGGATCTTACAAGAGTATTTTCTCCCTATAAGTCAAGAGGACTTACAAGTGTTGTTTGCTGTACGAGCATATCCCTGGTCACGGATGGGACTTTGCTAGGGAAATGTTTATTCACGCCCATGGATTGTATACAAGGGTCAATACTGAACCACTTGTAGGGCAGCATTGGAGGTTGTGATGGCTGCTAAAGAACGGGTTCAGATCCCTATAGCTTAAGGCTTTTGAATTCTATGAGCCGTGAGGGTCTCATAGGAGGGTTCTCCTTAAGAGTCGTGAGGATCTCGCAAGTGTAATTTCTTCTTAGGAATCGTGGGGATCCCTAAGTGTGTTGCTCCCTTATGAGTCTTAAGAATCTCACGCAGGTAGTTTCTCCTTACAAGGTCGAGAGGATCTTGCAAGTGTCTTTTAACGAGATTGCGCCCTTTCGGGTTTTCACAAAACTCGCTGGTAGCCCTACTGTTTTTACTCACGGAGCCCTTTCAGGTTTTCATCCGTGCCCATTTTGCTTATGGACACACCGTTTTCTTTTTTTTCTTTCTTTTTTTTTTCTTTTATTTTTTTTTCTGTCAGCCTCGGGATACTGCGGCCCGTAGCAGTTTATCGACGTCTCGGTCAACAGCCAGTTTTAGGACATAGTGGTTCGTCGTTAGTTTAAGGACGTTTCGGTCCGACGCCAGTTTTAAGACATAGTGGTCCGTTGTTAGTTTAAGGACGTTTCGGTCCTAAAGCCGGCTACTACTTTATAGAGTTTGGGCTTAGGAGGATAGCGAGCGGACATAAGCGTCGTCATCTATCATTGACCTAGACCGTGACTCATCAGGCATAGTACTTTTTCAAGAAGAGACCGTTTATTGGCCGGAAAGGTCTTTCACCATGCATGTCCATGAGTAGATAAGCTCCACCCTGGTAAACTTTGTCTATAATATACGGGCCTTCATAGTTCGCTCAAATTTACCCCGCTTGGCACGATTAGGGATCATAGGTCTTTTGACCACTAGCATGAGTTCGCCTTGGCGGAATGTTCTCGGCCTAGTCAATCTCTCATATGAGCGCGTCATCCTTACCTTATAAGCCTCCAGATTTTGTTGCGCCATGAGCCGGGTTTCGTCGAGGGCATCGAGTTCCTCAAGCCGAAGGTGAGCATTTTCTTTGTCTGTTAGCTCGTAATGAATAGCCACTCGTAGAGAGGGTAACTCTATCTCGAGGGGGAGTACTGCTTCTGTGCCGAATACCAATACATATGGCGTTGTATTCGTGGTTGTTTTGAACGTAGTTCGATACGCCCAGAGAGCTTCATGCAGTCTTTCGTGCCAGTCTCTCTTATTTCGAGACACCGTCTTTTTCACGATCTTCGTCAAGGTCTTGTTGAAAGCCTCAGCTAGACCGTTAGCTCGGGGATTATAGACTGAAGAGTATCTCCGGTCTATGATATGCTGTTGTGCGAAGCGGCAGATCTTATGGCTTCTATAGGCTGGCCCGTTATCGGAGATAATCCGTCGCGGAGTGCCAAACCGATAAATGACGTGTGTCTTGAAGAAATGGAGGATATTCTCCGTCTTCACTTCCCTTAGCGGTACTGCTTCTGCCCATTTAGAGAAATAATCAGTTGTCGCCAATATGAATCGATGTCCTCTGGACGATGCTGGTTCGATAGGGCCGATTATGTTAGTTCCCCACATTTCGAACGGCTAGCTGGCCACCGTTGGATGTAGTGGATTCGGATGTTGATGGATAAAGTCCCCATGAATTTGGCATGAGTGGCACTGCTTCGCGTATTCGAGGCAGTCCTGGATCATCGTGGGCCAATAGTAGACCATCCTTTTGATCTTCAGTTTCATCTTCGGCCCAGCTTGGTGAGAACCGCAGAGTCTGTCGTGAGTTTCTTGGACGACTCTTTTTGCTTCTTCCGATCCCAGGCATCTTAGCCATAAAGAGTCAAATGATCTCTTATACAAAATATCATTGACGAAAGCAAAAGATAAAGCTCGCTTCATGAGCTGATGTTTTGAGGACGCGTCTTCAGGCATTCGACGGGATTTGAAGTAGTCTATAAAGACTTCTCTCCAATCCTTAGCCTTTTCCTGGTCTTTTATTTGCAGAGTCGTTTGCTCGATCGCTCCGTTTTCTTCCGGCAACTCCGGAGATATTTCTGCCGGTGCAAGAACCCGACGGCTTTGCACAACGATCCTCACGTCATCGAGGTTCTCATCGGCCAATTCTTTAGCAAGCTTGGCTAATGCATCCGCTTTGCTATTTTCCACCCGCGGTATACTTTTCAGAGTGTAGGAAGGAATATGAGTCAGCAGTTGCTGTACTCTCCCGCCGTACTTCACCAACTCTGGCTTGCACGTTTGATAGTCGCCGTTTACTTGGCTAACGACCAGTTATGAGTCTCCGATATAAGGAGGTTTTCAATTCCCATGTTGATAGCGATCTCGAGACCTGCTATCAAAGCTTCATACTCGGCTTCATTATTCGTCCTCAGCTCTGTTAAGGAGAAGGCAAAGCGTATTATCCCTCCTTGTGGAGTCATGAAGATGAGGCCTACCCCTGATTTGATTATGAGGGTGTTTTGTTTGCGCTTCTTCATGGAAGATGCTCCATTGAAGTAGAGTTCCCATTGGGTATCAATCTCTCTTCTCTCCCCGTCGATTGTGTCAAACGCGTGTTCGTCCGGCAATTCACAGTTCAAGGGAGAGTCGGCAGGTATCGGATGCTCAGCGAGGAAGTCAGCGATGGCTTGGCCTTTCACTGCCTTGAGGGTTCAATAAGTCACCGAGAATTCCATTAAAAGAAGGACCCATTTGGCGAGCCGTCCCGTTAATATGGCTTTTGACATCAAATACTTGAGAGGATCCACTTTTGATATGAGATGGACCTCATGCGCCAATGCATAGTGTCTGAGCTTCGTTATCGTGAAGATCAGTGCCAGGCAGTGATTTTCAATGGGAGAGTAATTGCTTTCTGCCCCCAGTAGAACTCGACTCAAGTAGTAGAGGGCTCTTTCCTTCCCTTGATCGTTCTCTTAAGGCCATAGCGCACCTAAAGAACCTTCGAGGGCTGTTGTGTACAGGACGAGTGGTTTTCCTTTAACGGGAGCGGTCAGTACTGGCGGATTCTGCAGGTATTGCTTGATTTCGTCTAGTGCGCTTTGGCATTTGTGATCCCAGACGAAAGGAGTCCCTTTCTTCATTAGGAGACTGTACGGGCGACACTTGCCGGAGAGATTGGCTATAAATCGCCGGATATAAGCGAGCTTTCCTTGGAGAGACCGCAGTTGCTTGAGAGTCCTTGGCGGAGGCATTTCCATGATCGCCTTGATTTTTGACGGGTCTATTTCGATACCTTGATGTCGTACGACGAATCCCAGAAACTTGCCTGAGGAAACTCCGAAGGCGTTGAAACACGATCTTCAGATGCTCTAAATGTTCCTCGTATGATTTGCTTTTAACTACGAGGTCGTTAATATAGCATTCGACGATTTCATGTATGAGGTCATCGAAAATCTTCGTCATGGCCCTCTGATAGGTGGCACCGGCATTCTTTAGACCGAAAGGTATCACCTTGTAGCAGAATATGCCCAAAGGGGTCCGGAAAGCAGTATGCTTCTGATCCTCGGGATGCATCTTTATTTGATTGTATCCTGATGAGCCGTCCATGAAGGAAAAGATTTTATGAGTGGACATATTATCTATGATCATCTCAGTGACTGGTACTAGAAAGTCGTCCTTCGGGCAGGCTTTATTGAGATCCCGAAAGTCCACACATATGCACACTGTCCCGTTTTTCTTCATCACCAGGACGATGTTAGCGATCCAGTCAAGATACTGAACTTCTTGGATAAAGCCAGAATCGATTAGCTTCTTGACCTCGGCATTGATGCTACTCTCAAGCTCGAGCTGCATTCTTCTCGGTGCTTGTTTGATCGGCTTGATATCCGGAGATATCGCCAATTTGTGGATGGCTATTTTTGGATCCAATCCGGGCATCTCGGAATAGTTCCATGCGAAACAGTCTTTATACTGCATGAGCACGTCTTTTAGCGTAGCCACCCTTTCTTCAGACAATAGTTCACTGATGAATGTCGGCCGTGGGTCACTTGCCGTCCCCAAGTCAATTTTCTTGAGGTTATTTGCAGTAATATGTATCCCATCTTCCAGCTCTTTTGGTGCCGGTGGAAATTCTGAGATCACCTCGTCATCATCGTTTTCGAAGCACCAGGGGGATCAGCCGTATCTTCGCATATTCTTTCTCCTGACACCGTTATCATGTGACAGGTGCGAGATCGCTTCCAAGACCGATGTTGATCCGGTTCTACTCTCGTAGCTTTCGGTTCATGCTTCTGCGGCGGGGTTACCCTCCAACTGCTGGATAAAACGAACTTGCCGAGTTGATATTGGTCTTCGACCCAGTTTTTGAAGGTGAAGCAATCTTCAAGAGGGTGTCCTATTGCTCGGTGATAGGAGCAATAGTCGGGATGAGAGACCTCGTTTGCTTGCTCGGGGTGCTTGGACTCCGGGAGGGTAATCATCTGATGTTTTAGGGTAAGATCAAGTATTTTCCTTGTCTTGTCTTGGGGAAAAGAATATTCTCAACCCATCTTTTTTATAAGAGACGGCTCCCGGCTGCTCGATTCTTGATCGCGTGACTTCTTAGACCCGCTTTGCCGCTGTCGAACGTTTTTTACGTTCTTTGGTATATTTTTGCCTCTGCGTCGGGCCTTTTGTATGACGGGTTGACGAAGAAGAGTATCGTCATTTTCCGTAGCCTGCTGAAGGAGGCATTGCGTTCTGGCTTTCTCGTAGATAGCCATTTCGCGATTATGGTCGTCTCGAACCTTTTGACCCGCTTCCTTTATAAGCTTATCCATTTGTTCTTCAAACGACGGGCTTGGTATTTTCACGACGGGAGCTCATTTTGGTTCAGGGTTAGCATCTTCCCACAAAGCATATCCTTCTTCGTCGAAGTCATGTATGACGTAGCAGCCGCGGAATCGCTCCCGTTTCTAGGATTGAACATACCCAAGCCCGGTCATTTCCATTCACCCGTTGAGCAACTTTCGTTGAGTTCCGGGGACGTTCCAGATCGTGTTATAGAACCGGGCTTGTCGAGCAGTCTGTTTCAAAGGTACACCTTGGCGCCTTAACGGCCTTTTCAATCCTTCTGTGTAGTATCTAGGCAGACGGATGGGCTGGAGCCTTTCAAGTGTAGAATCGGCACCATGCCAAATTTCTTTCTACACCTTGGTTTCCCCAGATCGGTAGAATAGGATCGCCTTTTCACCCTTTCGCCTGGGAGGGACATAGAACGTCTGCAGTTCCTGCGCACTATAAGTTTCAAGTGCATCGAGCTCTTTGTAATGCTCTTGTGGACCATGGCAACTTGCAAACTTTGATCTTCATCGGCAAAGGTTTGTATCGATGGCCGAGCGGAGAATACAGCATTGACCTCATCTTCGGAGTCGCTACCGAAAATCAACATAGGGGTGGATGGTCCCGGCTTGTTGCACTGGGGCGGTCCTAAATAAACTATTTCTTCTTCCTCCTCGGTATCACTCCCAAAGACCGGAACAGTGGTGATAGCTTTGTTTTTCGGTTTGTGACATCTTTCCGTATCCTCAAAATCTGGTAAGAAGTATTTTGCATCTTCGTACTTTCGTAATTCATTCACGGAGAATGGGTTCAACCCCCCGTCACATTGTACTCGAGACCATATTTGAAGTACTTCATACACTGATGCTGTGTAGAAGTGATAATGTTATACTCGTGTAACCAAGGCCGGCCGAGCAAAGCATTATAGCAGGTGTTAGCATCAATGACGTGAAACTTGATGTCAGTGACTAGCAGCCCAAAGCGCAGCGTTAGTTCATAGACCCGAGTGTCCGTGACGACTGGGAGTCAAACCCGGAGATGATGATTTAATCATGAGTGAGGTGCTGAACGCTCATGCAGATTTTCTTTAACACTCTCACGTTGAGGAGATTGACGGAAGACCCATTGTCAACCAGGATTTTTCCTATCTTGATATCATGACAATATCCGGAGACATAAAGGGGATGGTTATGCTCGCATGTCCCAAGGAGGAGATCTTCATCGCCGAAGGTAATATCGGCTCTGTGCACTTCTTCCAACTCGTCCTTCATCTTTTCTTCGGCGAGAAAAGCTTGAAATTGCTCGGGCTCTTGCAGTGCCTTGATCAGTGAATCTCTCGCCTCTTTGGATAGCAAAAGGGCGTCGAGAATGCTGAGCTGTGAGGGTATCTTCCTCAAGTGTGCCAGAACGTTGTAATCCACCTTTCTTTTCTTTGGCGGGTCCTTGGCTATCAGCTCTTTAACGACTTGATCATCAAGGGCGATATCCTCAGGAACCTTTTCTTTTCCCTTATCCATTTTGTTCGACCCCTTGTTTATGGGTCTGAGATTCTTTTCAGGTAATGTGCGATTGTGCAGCTGAATGTTCTCACAGCTCTTCGGTTCTTCCTCTTTTCCCGAGGTGGATTCTTTAAAGAGAGGGCCAAGAGTCATTTCTTCGTCAGAGTCGCTCCCGAAGGTGAGAACTTGTGATCCCCCGTAGTCAACCATATGACAGTTGCCAGTAGTTCTTCTGTGCTCCTTGGTCATATTTCTTTGTTCCCGACGAGTTTTGCGTTTCATCCGCTTGAAATGTTGCCGGTGAGCAACATATCCCTGCTACCATCTTTTAAAAGCATTGCACTCTTCAGTAGGGTGCGCAATCTTTCGATGATATAAGCAGTAGTTAGGATGTATATCCGCTTCAGCAGGAGTGTTTCCTTCGGAGAGTGGCAGCTTCATTCCCATTGATATGGCTTTGGCGAACCTCTTCCTCATCTTAAACCTACTTTTATTTGCAGCGGATGTACTTTGTTCTGCTGGGAGTGCTTTGACCCTTTCGTCCAATCGCCGGCGTTTGGCCTTTTCAAATATGGCCATCTCACGCTCTTGAGCAGCTTTGCTTTTAAGAAGAGCTTTGTCCAAGAATGCATCAATCATTTCGTCTGATGGCCCTAGAAGTTCCGGCTTAGGATCTGCCCCCAGTTTCTCTGTTTAAGGAGCTTCTTCATCGTCTATCGACGAGTGAGAGATCACATGGCAACTTGCCACATAATCTTCAGATTCATCCGACGAGTCTTCTCCATTGTCATCATCTCCGTCCTCAAGGACATGGCTGAGAAATTCTTGGAGTGTGACTGGAGTCCGTGCTTTTTGATTATATTCTTCTAGCACGTCAATCTGCTTCTGCAGGTCCATACGCTTGTCACCAGGCTTCACGGGCTTTTTGGTCTTCTTCTTCTTCTTCGAAGACTTTGACGGCTGGGTGTGAGCACTTTGATTATCACCACCAATTTTTGGAGTTGGGCGCGGCTTCAGCATTCCCTCGATGATGTCGGGTTCCAGTAGACTTTTCCATCTAATCGCCGGGCATGTTTGGAGATCCTTCAGCATTCTTTTAGTTTTGGTTGAAAGAGGGACCTCCCATGGAGCTTCTTCTATGAAAGAGCATGATGCCCCCGGTGTGTCCGTCTTCTTAGGAGCGTGTGGCTGTGGTGGGTTCACTTTCCAATTCTCGGACAGGGCAAATTTGCCCTGTTGGTATTAATCTTCAATCCAGCCTTTAAAGACGAAACAATTTTCAATTGGATGGCTTACCGCTTGATGGTAGGGGCAATAATTGGGACTATTAGTCTCACCGGGTTGCAACGGTCGTTTTGGATTCAGCAGATTGATGAGCCTATTGCGCACCGCTAGCTCGAACAATCACTTCGTTTTGTCCCGGGGAAACGAATAAGGGCGCTTCATCTTCTCATTATAGAATTGCCGCCTCTCATCTAGGCGATCAGTTAGTTTTGGGGCACTAGGCTGCTGTTGAGAATTCGCGACGAAGGTCGCCTTCCCTTTACCCTTTTCGCTCCACAGCTTCGGCTTTGAAGGAGACGGTCTATGACCCATCTGGTCCATTTGGGCCAGTTTGTCAATCAAGGCCTGGAACGTGGTCGGTTTGAAGAACATCATAAATTGGGAAATAGTCGCTTGAGGGTTAAGAGTGCCAACGAACATGCCTACTGCCGGCGCTTCTTCGATGCGTAGCTCACATTTCGAGCATAAATTCCGCCATCGTATTGCGTATTGTACCCACGTTTCACCTGGCTTCACCCTGGCATTGATCAATGCCGTTATTAGGGTGCGTTCACGAGCACTCGCGAAACGCTGGGTGAATAGTAGCTCCATTTCTGTAAAAGTCTTGACGGAGTCGTTTGGAAGTTCAGAATACCACTCGAATACCGTCTCCGACAAGCTACCAACAAACTAGCGGAGCAGAAGTTTATCATCACCCCCGGTGTTGACGCACATGGCTCTGAATTGAGCGACATGCTGATGTGGATTCCCCGTCCCTTTATATACGTGGAATTTAGGGATCGTATATCCCGGCGGGTACCTTATTTGGTCGTACTAGCCTGGATATGGTCGTCCGGTTTTAACAATTTGGCCGACCACTGCATTCGCCTGGTGAGCTTGTATTTGCTGAGCAATGTAATCATCCAGAGCGGCTTGGAGATGGTCTCCTCTTTGGCTGCTGAAAGAGCCGGAAGGGGGGTTCGATGTCTCCCCTCTGTCGTCTTCAATGATGATCATGGGGTCTTCAGCTGGAGGTTCCAGCTGTAATATCATCCCAGCTATGTCTTGGAACAAAATAGCCATTCGTTTTATATTGGCTGCCTGCTCCGCAGCCTCTTTTTCTTTCCTCTCGAGCATTCTTCGGAAGAACTCGGTATCAGTTTCTTATTCCCGATGCTGCTCCGAGGTCTCGGGATTTTCTTTTAGCCCAGTGAGTGCAGCCATTGCAGTCAGCATCTCCTGAAGTTTCTGCTGCTATTGTTCCTGAGCCTTCGTTATCGATCGGGTAAGTGGTCGATGACCCGTAGAAGCACGGCTTTCTTCTTTTCCAGAAGCCATATAAACGGTATGTATTGCCATGCCCCCAGACTTGGGGCTTTTAAATTCAGCGCTTTTGCGGTTTGCTGCAGTCACAGGGGCTTTCTCCAGCCTCCTTCTCTTTTGAGCGGTTGACATTGAGGGAGCCATTGCAGCGGGCACCCAGACGGCTGTCGCCTTTGGTGGCTTGACAGGATGGTTTTCTCCTTGTCGAGCTTTAAGCTTCTTTGATCGGCGAGAGTAGTCCTGGTCAATCACCGATTCCTGGACCTGTCGCCAGACTTTATAAATTTTGGAGGACAGCCGCTGAGGGGGCTACTCCGGCTTCTTTTCTGTAGTAATCTCCATAGGTGGAGGAGATCTCTTCAGCACGGCAGTCGGAGAGTTCTTGCGAACCCTCCTAAGCGGTTCAAAACTGTTCCCAGTTAGAACAGCAGTATTGATTTCCACCATGGGAGCCGGCGGAGTTAGTCCAGAAGGGGAGCTACCCCCAGCTTTCCTTACTCGGCGCCAGTGACGACGGCGAGCATGTCGTGCGGATGGAGTTGCTTCAGCTATGGGGATGGATTCGTCATGCCCCCTGTTTTGGCGAAGGGTTGTGCCGATGTCAGCCTCTTGAAGACCGATGTCCGTTGAGAAGCAATGTTCAATTTGTCAAAGACAGACCTCTGGGCAGGGGAAGTAGCTTTAAGGACTTCGCCTGGAGTGGAAATCGGAACAGTCAGTCTAGTGAAGACCGACCCTTTGGTAGGAGAAGCCGCTTTGACGACTTTGAGAGAAGGAATGGCTATCCTCTTTAGAATAACCCTTTTTGGTATTGCGGGCTTCTTCATGGGCCCGTTGGAGCTTTGGCCCAGCCTGTCAAAGACTGCGGCGTTGGAGTTGGGCGACCCGTTGAGAGGGGCCGCGGTAGTTGTAAGCCAATCAAAGACCGACTTCTTATGAGCTTCTTGTGTTGGTACAGGAGCGCTGAAGCTCGTTGGCAGGAGCATGGTCCCGAAGAACAATCCAGTGGTGGCCTGAGTGATCTGTTCCACTGGCATAGCGAAGATGGAGGCCGCTTGGGGCCCGTAAGTCACTCCTCTGGACGGGACGGAGCGAGAGTTGCAGTTGCAGTTAGCGCAGGTTGAAGCCATTGATTTTCTGTTTTCTGCATGGAGCAAGACACCAAATCTTAGTACCTCGAACCCAAGGGTAACCATATCAAACCGCGATTCGTTCGCGAACACGACACACGAAGTGTGGAGTGGAAAGAGGAAAAGGTCCCACCGGGCGTGCCAGAATCTGTTCCCCGCCGAAACACGGAGGCGCGACCACGCGGGTCCGTCTTGCCTGAATTTCGGGGCAGATGCTAATAGGTGCTATCCGTCCACCTCTCCGAAGATGCCAAGTTGATTTATGGCACCGTATATCGAAGGTTTAAACGGATGCGGCCAATGTAGCAGACTTCGTCAGATTCTCCCTCATGGTGAGGGGTTTTTGATTGTGGGGACGCTCTTCCCTACAGGCGCAAGCCCTTACAGTTAATTACGCTACCGCATCACGGTAACCACTTTCTCCTTCTCCAGATGGTCACTCGTGGGTGTTTATTTTGTTTTTGGTTGCCCGTGGATTGTATACGGAGACTAATTTATGTTGTCGCCCGTAGAGCGTGGATTAGTCCAAATCCGTATTTTCTTAGATTTGGGTTTGGGGGTTGGGTTTAAGGACACGTTAGTCTCATTTGAGACTAAGATCAACTTAAACGTATGTTAAGGATACGTTAGTCTAATTTAGACTAAGATCAACTTAACGGGATCGTTTAGATCCAACAAAAGAGCATTTGGACTCTATTGTTTAGTTTAGAGACATTGTGGTCAATTACCAGTTTAAGGACATGGTGATCCAATGTTAGTTTAAGGACATCTCGGTCCAATATTAGTTTAAAGACATTGCAGTCGAGGTTAAGGACATCATAGTCCGTGAGTTTAAAGACATCACAGTCAAGGTTAAGGACATCATAGTCCGTGAGTTTAAAGACCTCACAGTCAAGGTTAAGGACATCATAGTCCATGGGCTTAAGGACCCCACAGTCCAGTTTAAAGACGTCATAGTCTATGGAATGTATGGTTGTCGGGACCTGTCACCTCTCTGAAGACGTTGAAGGATTACAATGACAAATATCAGAGGAGTTCAGAGATGTACCCTTAAACCGATGTGGGTTGAGAGACCTGTAGTCCAATCGGGACTAAGATCTGTGATTTATGAGCATATGAACTCAACTAATCTGAATTGAGGACTTATGGCCAATTTGGGCTAAGTCCATTCAATTACAATGTTCAACATTTTTTTTTGAGTTGTTAGATGTTTGTTTGAGCCTAATCCCCTTAAAAAATGCTAAGCATTGGTTTGGTCTCTGACAATGTTTTGTCTTTAATTGAATGATGTGCATTTATCATAGCTTCAAGCTTATTCAAAGAACAGTTCATGTTCTGTCCAAGCGCACATAAAAGCATGTGGTGCACTTGGCACTAGCGCCAGTCGATGAGCGCAATGCGCTATGGTTAAAGAGCTAATGCACTTAGCGCTTTGTGCCAGATATGAAGCACTAATGCGCTTTGCGCTTTGCGCTAAATGAAGAGCGCTGATGCGCTTAGCGCTTTGCGCTAGATGTAGAGCGCTGATGCGCTATAGTTGAAGCATTGAGGCGTTTGGTGCTGGTGCCATATAATGAGTGCAAAGCGCTTCTAGTAATGCAGCGCACACGTGAGGAGCACGTAGTGAGCTTAGTGCTGAGCGCTAGCCAATGAGCACGGTGCACTGTGTTTGAAGCGCTATGGCACTGCAGCGCTTTGCGCTAGATCAAGAGCACTAAGGCACTTTTAAATTAGGAGCGCTAAGGCTCTTCTTAGATTAACATTGCGCTCTGAAGATTATCTTTTCTTTGATAAAAGACTTTGTCTCAAGATTCTAAGGACAAAGTTCTTAGTTTATAGGAGATATTTCAATCTCTTTTTGATGAAAGGCTTTACCTTTATGGATCTGTGATCTTAAGAGAATTGAAGAATTCTCCCCCCCTTATAATGAGATGTTCATAATCTCTTTTGTGAAAAACAATTTGTCTTATAGATCTGTGATCTGTGAAATAAGTATATACTTCTTTTTATATTGAGATGATTTTGTCTTTCTATTCTTTTTTTTACCTTGAAAAGAATTGTCTTCTTTGCCGAGAGCTTCTTCTTTTTCTGAGATTTTCTCAAAGTTTATGGGGGGTTCCTCTCTATGCTTCTGTATATGAGACTTGAAGTCTAGGGGCCTTTATATAGGGCAAGCTGATCAGTTCGATCAGTTAAAGAGACCTTCTCTCTAATTGATTTGGGAATTTCCCCACCGTCAGATCTTTGATCCAAGGGCTTCTGATTTACAGAAGATAATCTTCTTGTTTTTAACAAGATTGAGAAATCTTTCCCTCATACAGAATTTGTTCTGTATTTTAGTGATTTTTAATCACCATTGGATCATTGATCCAACGGTGTTCCAAATTCAGGGCACAATCTTTTCTGTTTGGAAAGATTCAACAGAATTTCATTCTTATTAATTGATGATTTAATCATATCCGTTGGATATTTAATCCAACGGTGAGGAACATTTAGTTCCAGCGTTAGCGCTTATGCGCTCTGCCCATGGTGCGCTACTTGGAGCGCAACGCTCTTAGCGCTAGAGTACACATGGTTTGCATGTGGTGCGCTACTTGCAACGCAGTGCATCTAGCGCTAGCGCCTATGCGCTTTGCACGGGGTGCGCTAGTTGTAGCGCAGCGCTCTTATAAAAGCGCAGCTTTAATTCAAATTTTGAATTCTAAACAGAGCTTTGCTCTAATTGGGGAAACAGTCCCCAGGCTGACATGGTAAAAAAAACGGTACGTCCATAAGCAAGATGGACACGGATGAAAACCCAAAAGGGCTCCGTGAGTAAAAACAGCGGGACTACCGGCGAGTTTTGTGAAAACCCGAAAGGGCGCAATCTCGTTAAAAGACACTTGCAAGGTCCTCTCGACCCTCTAAGGAGAAACCACCTACGTAAGATCGTTACGACTCACAAAGGAGAAACACACTTAGAGATCCCTACGATTCCTAAGGAGAAATTACACTTGCGAGATCCTCACGACTCGTAAGGAGAATTCCCCTTTGAGACCTTCACGGCTTATAGAATTCAAAAGCCTTAAGCTACAGGGATCTGAACCTGTTCTTAAGCCATCGCAATCTCCAATGCTGCCCTACAAGCGGTTCAATGTTGACCCTTGTATACAATCCACGGGCACGAATAAACACTTCCCTAACAGAGTCCCGCCAACGACTAGGGATATGCTCACACGGTGAACGACCGTTGTATGTCCTCTCGACTTATAAGGAGAAAACACTCTTGTAAGATCCTTACGACTTATAAGAAAACATACACTTAAGAATCCTCATGATTTTTAAGGAGAAAACGCACCTACGAGATCCTCACGACTCGTAGGGAGAAACACCTTTATGTGACCCTTATGGCTCATGAAGTCAAAAGCCTTAGTCGACGGGATCCTAACCTTGTTTGCTAAGCCACCTTTGTTCGACATCGACAGAGGCAAATGATGATCGCTCCTGGCAATGTCCCAGTGGTAGCGATGCTGATGCCTAAATCAGTATCAAATTTCAAGCCCTATCATGGCAAATGATGATTCGCTCCTGGAAATGTCCCAGTGGTAGCGATGCTGATGCCTAAATCGGTATAAAATTCCAAGCCCTTTCACGGCAAATGATGATTCGCTCCTGGCAATATTCCAGTCGCAACGATGCTGATGCTAAGATTGGCACCAGATCCTAAGTTCCATACTCGTGGCGAAAAGTCGACGAGCCAAAAATGCATATGAAATAGCCGAAATGTTTAGGCAACTCGCAATAAAAATCAGCGAGTAAAATATATGCATACAAAAATAGCCAAAATGATTGGGCACTGCGAAAAATAGCCGAAATGATTGGGCAATCGCGACTTTCGCGATATAAAAGCTGAAATGATAGAGCATCGCAGAAAGAAATAAAAAAATAAAAGAATGAAACTTTTTGCCCTACAGGTGAGATCACATCAATCTCTGTATACAATCCAGGGGCACAAACAAAGAGGGAACCATACCTTCCCACCAGGCTCCATCAGAAAGCGAAGCCAAATCTCGACGGTTCATAGACAACCTAGAGACAACCTCGATATTTGTCGCAATATTGCAGACACAATGTCAACAAACAAAGCAAAGGAAGATCCCTAACTTCAGGGTCTCGACGTCAACATTGACAGCTTAGAGATCACCAACGGCATTTCTCCTCACTCCAACCAGATGCAGACGTGACATCAACAACCGACCTCAGAGTCACAACGAAACGGAGCCATGGCAAAGTCCCTAGTTCCAAATCTCAATGGCCACATCTACAGCCTGGAGACCAACAACGGTGTGCCTCCTCATTCCAGCAGGACACAGATGTTACACCATCAATCGGAACCACGACAAAATCCCCAGTTCCAAGACTCTACGGTTCACAGATAACCCAGCGTCATCAAATGAACCCGTCTCGGAAACACGTCATCAAATGACCCCGCCGTGGAAACACGTCATCAAATGACCCCGTCTCGGATACACGTCAGCAAATGACCCCATCGCAGAAACACGTCATCAAATGACCCCGCCGCGGAAACACGTCATCAAATGACCCCGTCTCGGAAATACGTTATCCAATGACTCTGTCTCGGAAACAAGTCAACCAACCCCAGGGAAATCAGTGTCCTTGGCAACCTCATCGATTCAGGAAAATCAGCGTCCTTGACGAGAGCATCTCGATTCGCGTCGACCCGCATAGAAATCAGCGTCTTTGCAGGAATACCTCGATTCGTCTCAACTCCAGGGAAATCAGTGTCCATGGCAAAAACCTCGATTCAGAGAAATCAGATTCCTTGACGAGAGCACCTCGATTCGCATCGACCTGCAGAGAGATCAGTGTCTTTGCAGGAATACCTCGATTCGTTTCAACTCCGAGGAAATCTGTATCCTTGGCAAAAACCACGATTCATGGAAATCAGCGTCCTTGACGAGAGCATCTCGATTCACGTCGACCCGCAAGGAAATTAGTGTCTTTGCAGCAATACCTCGATTCGTTTTAACTCCGAGGAAATCAGTGTCCTTGGCAAAAACCTCGATTCAGGGAAATTATCGTCCTTGACGAGAGCATCTCGATTCGCATCGACCCATAAGGAAACCAGTATCTTTGCAGGAATCTCTCGGTTCGTCTCAACTCCGAGGATATCAGCGTCCTTGTAAAAAACCTCGATTCAGGAAAATCAGCGTCCTTGACGAGAGCATCACGATTCGCGTCGTCCCGCAAGGAAATCAGTGTCTTTGCAGGAATCTCTCGATTCGTCTCAACTCCAAGGAAATCAACGTCCTTGGCAAAAACCTCGATTCAAGGAAATCAGCGTCCTTGACGAGAGCACCTCGATTCGCATCGACCCGCAGAGAAATCAGTGTCTTTGCAGGAATACCTCGATTCGTTTCAACTCCGAGGAAATCAGTGTCCTTGGCAAAAACCTCGATTCATAGAAATCAGCGTCCTTGACGAGAGCATCTCGATTCGCGTCGACCCGCAAGGAAATCAGTGTCTTTGCAGAAATACCTCGATTCGTTTCAACTCCAAGAAAATTAGTGTCCTTGGCAAAAACCTCGATTCAGGGAAATCAGCGTCCTTAACGAGAGCATCTCGATTCGCGTCGACCCGCAAGGAAATCAGTGTCTTTGCAGGAATACCTCGATTCGTTTCAACTCCGAGGAAATCAGTGTCCTTGGCAAAAACCTCAATTCAGGGAAATCAGCGCCCTTGACGAGAGCATCTCGATTCGCGTCGACCCGCAGAGAAATCAGTGTCTTTGCAGGAATACCTCGATTTGTTTCGACTCCAGGGAAATCAGTGTCCTTGACAAAAATCTTGATTCAGGGAAATCAGTGTCCTTGACGAGAGCACCTCGATTCACGTCGACCCGTAGAGAAATCAATGTCTTTGCAGGAACACCTCGATTCGTTTCGACTCCAGGGAAATCAGTGTCCTTGACAAAAATCTCGATTCAGGGAAATCAGCGTCCCTGACAAGAGCATCTCGATTCACATCGACCCGCAGAGAAATCAGTGTCTTTGCAGGAATACCTCGATTCGTTTCGACTCCAAGGAAATCAGTGTCCTTGACAAAAATCTTGATTCAGGGAAATCAGTGTCCTTGACGAAAGCACCTCGATTCGCATCGACCCGCAGAGAAATCAGTGTCTTTGCAGGAATACCTCGATTCGTTTCGACTCCATGGAAATCGGTGTCCTTGACAAAAATCTCGATTCAGGAAAATCAGCGTCCTTGACGAGAGCATCTCGATTCGCGTCGACCCGCAAGGAAATCAGTGTCTTTGCAGGAATACCTCGATTCGTTTCGACTCCAGGGATATCTGTGTCCTTGGCAAAAACCTCGATTCAGGGAAATCGGCGTCCTTGACAAGAGCATCTCGATTCGCGTCGACCCGTAGAGAAATCAGTGTCTTTGCAGGAATACCTCGATTCGTTTCGACTCCAGGGAAATCAGTGCCCTTGACAAAAATCTCGATTCAGGGAAATCAGCGTCCTTGACGAGAGCACCTCGATTCGCGTCGACCCGCAGAGAAATCGGTGTCTTTGTAGGAATACCTCGATTCGTTTCGACTCCAGGGAAATCAGTGTCCTTGACAAAAATCTTGATTCAGGGAAATTAGCGTCCTTGACGAGAGCATCTCGATTCGCGTCGACCCGTAAGGAAATCAGTGTCTTTACAGAAATACCTCGATTCGTTTCGACTCTTGGAAAATCAGTGTCCTTGGCAAAAACCTCGATTCAGAGAAATCAGTGTCTCTACAGGAACATACGACGTCAGCAAAGCGGAGCCACGGCAAAGTTCCCAGTTTCATGACTCGGCGGTGTAAAGACAACCCAAAGTCAACCCTCGACCTCCCTATTGAAGCAATGCTTTGACTCGGGAGTAGGTCAACTCATCAATCACTTATGAGTCCTCTCGACTTATAAGGAAGAAAATTCTCTTGTGAGATCCTTACGACTCTCAAGAGAAAAGACACTTAGTAATTCTCACGATTCCTAAGGAGAAAATACACCTACGAGATCCTCTCAACTCATAGGGAGAAAAAAATATTTATGAGACCCTCACGGCTCATAAAGTTGAAAAGTCTTAGGCAGCAGATCTGAACCTGTTTCCTAAGCCATCGCTTCTCATCTCGATTCAGGAAAATCAGCGTCCTCGGCGAGAACCTCTCGATTCGTTTCAACCCGCAAGGAAATCGGCGTCTTTGAGAGAATCTCTCGATTCGTCTCAACTTGCGGGGAAATTAGTGTCCCTACGCATAAAGAAAATTCTTTTGTGAGTCCTTACGATTCTCAGGAGAAAACGCACTTGGGAGTCCTCACGACTCCTAAAGAGAAAAGAAACCTACGAGATCCTCACGACTCGTAGGGAGAAAAGCCTTTGTGGGACCCTCATGGCTCATAAAGTTGGAAAGTCTTAGGCAACAGATCCTAACCCTGTTTCCTAAGCCATCGCTACCTTATAAAAAGTTCAAGATGAACTGTTATCTACCATCTATGGGCCACACTTACCAAAACTACATGCCACTAAAATGGAGAAGTTACTCATGAGCATATAAACTACTTCACGCCATAGTAAAACATAAAGAAATAGAAGGGTGCGGCTCATAGAGCTGAGGGTTTGGAATTATATCTCTTAAGAGTCGAAATTTGAGTCAATGATAAATGACGACACTTGTGTCCGCTCGTTATCTTCTCAGATCAAGATTCTGAAAATTATATACCAACCCGAAACTGGCCATGCATAACTCTGCACTACTTCACCCACATACATACTTACGTGGGAAAAGTAATGGGGGCATTTGTGTAAGTGTACGGTAGCGCCCCGGCCGTCTGTCCGAGGCCAAAATGCAGAAACGAAAACTTTTTCAAAACTAGAAACTGGCGCTATCGCAGACTTTAAATCCGCATCGAACCATTAACCTACAACTAGCAACTAGAGAAAGGGTCGAAAAAGCTATACCGATCGATCCGTGTCCTTCGGTCTTTGGCCACTGTCCCAAGCTCCTCGTGGCATCTCCGATCTCGATCTCCTCATCGGAAAGGGCACCACATCTTCGATTCTTTTTACGGGCTCCCGCTTCATCTAAAGCAACTCGGGCACGAAGTTCGCTGGCCGACGTGTCCAAGGCGATGTAGAGAATGTGTGTGACAACTATGTGTCTTGCATCCATTGTATGGATGGAGGTTGAAGGTGAAGCCATCAACGGAGATTGTGAGCTAGAGAAAGAAGAAGAAGAAGAAGAGGCTCTTTTTCTTTTGTTGTGTTGATATGAAGAAAAAGATAGCTAGCATAATAATACAAGAGCTAACCTCTCTCATATGGCAGCCCCTTCTCTTTCTACCTCTCATTTCAACACTCAAATCACTCAATTAACATGACATGTTCACAAGAAAAGAGACCATGAGTCACCAAAATGATCATGCCACATTCATTGCACCTTGTTTCCCCCAATCAGAGCAAAGCTCTGTTTGAATTTCAAAATTCAAAATTCGAAGCAATGCTTCAAATTCTTTGCGCTGCGCGCAACGCGCCACGTGTCGAAAGCTGATACGCCAGCACAGCGCTCAAGGCAGCGCCACCAATCAGAGCAAAGCTCTATTTAAAACAAAATTAAAGGAAGCAACGCTTCAGTTGCGCAAGCGCTGCGTTGCGCGACACGTGTCAGCGCAGATGAGCTGCGCAGTGCGCTGCGCGACACATGTCAGCGCGACACGTGTCAGCGCAGTTGTGCTGCACTGTGCGCTGCGCGACACGTGTCACGCGCTGGGGGATTTGCGCCAAACAGAATTAAAATTTTAAAGAAATCTTTCTGTTCTTTTTAAAACAAGAAGATTTTTTCTGTAAAACAGAAGCTCTAGGATCAAAGATCCAACGGTGGGAAAAATTCCCCAAATCACTCAGAGAAAAATCTCTTTAACAAATTTAACTAATTAATGGGCACTATATAAAGGCCTCTAGACCCCAATTCAGAGGGAATAAAATCATCAACATCATCATTGAGAACTCTGAAGAATTGGAGAGAATTCCTCAAGAACAAAAAGGTAAAAACCTTTAGAAAAAGAGAAAATTCTCTTAAAAATAGATCATTGATCTTCAATATAAAAAAAAAATAATAATAATAGTGCCTTGCACTTTCTTATGAACCATTGGTTCTTTAAAAACAAGAAAAACTTGTTTTCTTCGATTTAAAATCGATCAAAAGATAAAACAGTGCTCTGCACTTGCAAAAATTGCACTATTGCGCTCCTGTGTTGGCGCATGCCACCAGGGAGCGCCACGTGTCAGCAGCACAACAGCGCAGCGCACTGACACAGTGCACTGCGGTGTTGCGCTTGTGCTCACCAGAGTATGACACGTGTCACCACCACATGCGCTTGCGCTCGTTAATTGGCGCAAAGCGCCTGACAAGCCACGTAGGGCACTGTCAGAGTATTTAATGCTCTGCATTATTAAAGAAAAGGGACGGAGCCCAATTAAAAGGCCTAACAGGCCTAATCAAAAATGCTATGCATTTTAAAAAGGGTAGAGCCCAAACGAAATAGATGCTCTGCATCATTTATAAAAGGGCAGAGCCCAACCAAAACAAAAATAATGCAGTGCATTACTAAAAAGGGGCAAAGCCCTAGCACAGGTCTAATAGGCCAAAGACAAAAGAATTTTGAAACTGGACTTAGCCTAATCATGGCCATAAGTCCTCAAATTAAATTGACTGAGCACGGCTTCTCCCTAAATCAATTTACATCCGGTTCAAGGGTACATCTCCGAGCTCCTCTGACACCTATCGTTGTAATCCTTCAACGACGTCAGAGAGGTGACGGGTCCCGACAACCACACATCAACATAGACTGCGGGGTCCTTAAACTCGTGGACTTATGAGTCCTTAAACTAAGATATGGACTGTGGGGTCCTTAAACCCACGGACTTATGCGTCCTTAAAACTACCATGGACCCCCATGTCTCTAAACTGGAATATGGACCACCACGTCCCTAAACTGGAACAGTAGAGCCCCTTTAAACGCTCTTCTGCCTGATCTAAACGATCCCGCTTAAGTAGATCTTAGCCCCAAACACGGCTAACGTATCCTTAAGCATTTCAACAGATTACATATTCCCTAATCAACTTCGGTTCAAGGGTACATCTCTGAACTCCTCTGACACCTATCGTTGTAATCCTTCAACGACGTCAGAGAGGTGACGAGTCCCGACGGCCATATATTAAATGGATCACCACGTTAAGTAGATCTTAGTCTCTAACAGGACTAACGTATCCTTAACGAACGTTTAAGTTGATCTTAGCCTCAACACGGCTAACGTATCCTTAAACTAAAACACCAAACCCAAATCTAAGTAAATACGGATTTGGACTAATCCACGTCCTACGGGCGACGGCATAACTTAGTCTCTGTATACAATCCACGGGCATCCACAAACAAACAAACACACACGACACGAAATGAAATTCTGGAGAAGGAGAAAGTTGTTACCGCTATGCGGTAGCGTAATTAACTGCAGGGGCTTGCGCCTGCAGGGAAGAGCGTCCCCACAATCAAAAAAAACCCTCAAGCGAGGGGGAATCTGACGAAGTCTGCTACATCGGCCGCATCCGTCTAAACCTCTGATACACGGTGCCATAAACCAACTTGGCACCTTCGGAGAGGTAGACGGATAAAACCAATTAGCATCTGCCCCGAATCTCTGGAAAGACGTCTTCACGTCGTCGCCGTCCTTCGGAGGGGAACAGATTCTGGCACGCCCGGTGGGACCTTTTCCTCTTTCCACTCCACACTTCGTGTGTCGTGTTTTTCCCGCGATCAAATAATCGCGGTGTGTATGTTTTTGGTTGCCCTTAGGGGAGTGGATATTGAAGCCGGCATTTCGTCTCTATGAAGAATGGCATTTTCTCCCACCCTAGCAACTCATCCTTTGTCATACCCGGCGGAGTCAAGTATGGGTCACTTGCAGCCGCAAATCTCTGAAATCCGGCTTTTCAAGAAATTAACGGGCTTCTTTTTGGGTCGATGCTCCCACCTCCCACCCTCGGTGCCTCAACGCCGATGGAGGAAGCCCAGAGGATGTCTGTCGCCCACAGGCAGGCTCCCCAAGCAGCAGCCTTGCCGGTGGAATCGGTCCTCAAACAGCTGGCACATGCCAAAGACCAAGGTTGACGCAGGGGGCAGAATATTCAAGCTATTCAAGAAATCAATGGCTTCGAATTGCACTAACTGCAACAGTAACTCTCGCTCTGTCCCATCTGGAGGAGTAACCTATGGGCCCCAAGCGGCCTCCCTTTTCACTATGCCAGTGGAGTAGGTAACTCAAGCCACCACTGGGCTCTTCTTCGGGACCATGCTCCCGCCAACGAGCTTCACCGTTCCTGTACCATCGCAAGAAGCTCCCAAGAAGTCGTTTTTCAGCGCTCCTGTGCTTATTTACGCCTTACTTTGCATTATACTGTATATAAGCACACAAAAAAAATTGTGATAATAAAAGAGTAGAAAGTGAAAAATTATATTTAAAAGATAGGAATAGTTTAAGAAAAACAAGAAAGTTAGATGTTTTCTTAAATAAAACTAGTAATAAGTGGTTATAAGCTGTTGTCCTAAAGGTTAGTAAGATGAAGGAAATTACTAATCTGAGGATAAAAATAAGCCTGAAAAATAGTTCCTATTCTGGAAGCCAAACATTTGAACGTTGAAACCCTACTATACGTACGCACACACATCTTGAAACTCGGGATAGTAGAGGATACCTTGAAATGCTCTTGTCTAGAAGCCAAAGTATGAAGAAAATAAAAGTGGAGAATAAAAGATAAAATGGTGAAAAGAAAAATGAACACTGGTTTTGTTATCACCGAGGCAGCAATAAAAAAATATAGCGAGGGTGCTTTATCACCTAGTGCCTTAGACCAACTGGTTTGGGAGCCACTGCTAAGGCTTAGGTGTTGCAAGACGAGGAAAAACACCTAATTAGCAAGCACATGAGTAATCGATCGGTTAGTACCTCAAGAAGTATTAACGGTCGCATGAAGAATGTGTGAGCAAATTCCATCTAAATATCTATTAAAAAGTACTGAGGTAGATGGACAAAAGTATGATTGCTTGAATTGAATTCTCTGAGTGTAGGGATGTCCAGTTCACACACGTAGGGGTATATGATCAATGTTTGGAAGAAAGGTAGGAATGAAAACTAAAGGCAATGTTTTATTGAGGGATGATGTGATTTCTAACATCTTTTCATGACTATTAAGATAGGGCTCATAGCAACTGAAAAGCTGGTAGAGTTGAAAACTCTTATTTTCAAGTTCTTTCTTTTATAGTTCTTATCTTTATATAATTTTCACCATCTCTCTTTTATTATACGATTTTGTGGGTGTAATCCGCTGAAAACCCTCAGGAGACAACACCCCTCCTACTAGGGATATACCACTGGCGCCGAGTAAAGAAGACCGGGGGCAACTCTCCTTTTGGACTGACTCCGCCGACTCCAACGGCGGAAATTGATGCTGCTGTTCCAACTGGAAACAGCTTTGAACCACTTAGGAAGGTCCATAAGAACTCTCCGACCGCTGTGCTGAAAAGATCTCCTCCACCTATGGAGAGCGCTACAAAGGTGAAGCCGGAAAAGCCCCCACAACGGCTGTCCTCTAAAATCTACAAGGTCTGGCATCAAGTCCAAGACTCGGTAATTGATCAAGATTATTCCCGCCGACAGAAAAAGGTGAAAGTTCAGCGGGAAGAGGACCATCCTATCAAGCCACAAAAGGCGATAGCTACTTGGGTGCCCGCTGCAACGGCTCCCTCAACCTCGACCGCCCACGAAAGAGGAGAAGGCCGGAGAAAATCCCTGGGTCTACGACAAACTGCAAGACCACTGAACCCAAACATCCCAAGTCTGGGGGCATGATGGTACATACCGTCTATATGGCATCCGGAAAAGAGGATAGCCATGTCTTCACAGGTCATAGACCGCTTACGCGATCAATGACTAAGGCTCAGGGGCAACAACAACAAAAGCTCTAAGAAATGCTGACAGCCATGGCCGCACTTACGGGACCAAAAGCAAGCCCGGAGACATCCTCAGAGCAACGCCGAAGTCAAGAAGCTGATCGATTCTGGGTTTATCCAGGAAGTGCAAATCCTGACTGGATCGCCAACATCGTCCCGGTAATGAAGAAAAATGGGACAGTGCGCATATGCGTAGACTTTCGGGATCTCAATAAAGCCTGCCCGAAGGATGATTTCCCAGTGCCAGTCACCGAACTGATGATAGACAATACGTCCACTCATGAGGTTTTCTCCTTCATGGACGGCTCGTCAGGGTATAATCAGATAAAGATACATCCTGAAGACCAGAAGCACACCGCTTTTCGGACTCCTCTGGGAATATTCTGTTATAAAGTGATGCCCTTCGGTTTAAAGAACGCCAATGCTACTTATCAAAGGGCCATGACGAAGATCTTCGATGACCTTATACATGAAATCGTCGAATGCTATATCGACGACCTCGTCGTGAAAAGCAAGTCATACGAGGAACATCTCGCGCATCTGAAGACCGTATTTCAACGCCTTCGGCAATACAACTTGAAGATGAACCCCCTCAAATGCGCGTTCGGAGTATCCTCAGGCAAGTTCCTAGGGTTCATTGTCCGGCACCGGGCCAATGAGATAGATCCGTCGAAGATCAAGGCGATCATGGAAATGCCACCGCCAAGAACTCTCAAACAATTGCGGTCACTCCAAGGGAAGCTCGCGTACATCCGGCGATTTATAGCCAACCTTTCAGGCAAATGCCGCCCTTACAGTCACCTGATGAAGAAGGGAACCCCTTTCGTTTGGGATCACAAATGTCAGAGCGCGCTGGACGAAATCAAGCAGTACCTGCAGAATCCGCCAGTGTTGGCTGCTCCGGTCAAGGGAAAGCCTCTCATTCTATATACAACCGCCCTCGAAGGTTTCTTAGGCGCATTATGGGCACAAGAGAACGACCAAGGGAAAGAAAGAGCTCTTTATTACTTAAGTTGAGTTCTCCTGGGGGCAGAAAGCAACTACTCCCCCATCGAAAAACATTGCCTGGCGTTAATCTTTGCGATAACAAAGCTCAGGCACTATGCGTTGGCACATGAAATCCGTCTCATTTCGAAGGTGGACCCCCTTAAATATTTGATGTCAAAGGCCATATTGATGGGGCGACTCGCTAAATGGGCCCTGCTCTTGATGGAGTTCTCGATAACGTATCAACCTCTCAAGGAAGTGAAAGACCAGGCCATTGCCGATTTCCTCGCTGAGCATCCGATACCCGCCGATTCTTCTTTAAATTGCGATCTTCCAGACGAACATGCGTTTGATGCAATCGACGATGGTGATACCCGATGGGAACTTTATTTCGATGGAGCATCTTCCATGAAGAAGCGCAGACAAAACACGCCCATAGTCAAATCGGGGGTAGGCCTTATCTTCGTGACTCCACAAGGAGGCATAATGCGCTTCGCTTTCTCCTTGACAGAGCCAAGGACGAAGAATGAAGCCGAATATGAAGCTTTGATAGAAGGCCTCGAGATCGCCATCGACATGGGAATTGAAAACCTCCTCATATATGGAGACTCCCAGCTGGTCGTTAGTCAAGTAAACAGCGACTACCAAACGTGCAAACCGGAGTTGGTGAAGTACGGCGAAAAGGTGCAACAACTGTTGACCCAAATTCCTTCCTATATCCTGGAAAGCATACCGCGCGCGGAAAACAGCAAAGCGGACGCGTTGGCCAAGCTCGCTAAGGAACTGGCTGATGAGAACCTCGACGACGTAAGAATCGTGGTACAAAGCCGTCGGGTGCTCGCCCCAGCAGAAATATCTCCGGAATCACCCGAAGAGAAGGAAGCGACTGAACAGACGACCTTGCAAATAAAAGTCCGGGAAAAGGCTGAGGATTGGAGAGAAGTCTTTATAGACTACTTCAAATACCGTCGAACGCCCGAAGATGCGTCCTCAAGACATCAGCTCATAAAACGAGCTCTGTCTTTCGCCTTCGTCAATGATACTCTGTACAAGAGGTCATTTGATTCTCTATGGCTGAGATGCCTAGGACCTGACGAAGCGGAACGAGTCATTCAGGAAGTCCATGACGGAATCTGTGGTTCTCACCAAGCAGGCCCAAAGATGAAGTTGAGATCAAACGCATGGGCTACTACTGGCCCATGATGATTCAGGACTGCCTCAAATATGCGAAGCAATGCCACTCATGCCAAATTCATGGGGACTTCATCCATCAGCATCCAAATCCACTACATCCAACGGTGGCTAGCTGGCCGTTCGAAATGTGGGGAACTGACATAGTCGGCCCTATCGAACCAGCATCGTCCAAGGGACATCGTTTCATCCCGGCGACGACTGACTACTTCTCCAAATGGGCAGAAGCGTACCGCTGAGGGAAGTGAAGATGGAGAATATCCTCCATTTCTTCAAAACGCACGTCATATATCGGTTTGGAACTCCGCGACGGATCATCTCCGATAACGGGCCAGCCTACAGAAGCCACAGGATCAGTCGCTTCGCACAGCAGCATAATATAGACTGGAGATATTCCTCGGTTTATAATCCGCGAGCTAATGGTCTAGCCGAGGCCTTCAACAAGACCTTGACGAAGATCATGAAAAAGACGGTGTCCCGAAATAAGAAGGACTGGCATGAGAGACTGCAAAAGGCTCTTTGGGCATATCGAACTACGTTCAAGACAGCCACGAACACAACGCCCTACGCGTTGGTATTCGGTACAGAAGCAGTACTCCCCCTCGAGATAGAGTTACCCTCTCTACAAGTGGCAGTCCACTACGAGCTAACGGACGAAGAAAATGCTCACCTTCGGCTTGAGGAGCTTGATGCCCTTGATGAAACCCGGCTCATAGCGTAACAAAATCTGGAAGCTTATAAAGCGAAGATGACGCGCTCATACGAGAGATTGACCCGACCAAGGACATTCCACCAAGACGAACTCGTGCTAGTGGTCAAAAGACCTATGATCCCCAATCGCGCCAAGCGGGGAAAATTCGAGCCAAACTATGAAGGCCCGTACATCATAGACAAGGTTTACCAGGGTGGAGCCTATCTACTCATGGATATGCATGGTGAAAGGCCTTTCAGGCCAATAAATGATCGATTCCTAAAGAAATACTACGCTTAGCGAGTTACTGCTTAGGTTAATGATAGATGACGACGACTATGTCCGCTCGCTATCTTCCTAAGCCCAAACTTTATAAGCAGTAGCCAGCCTTCTCCTGGACGGACCGAAACGTCCTTAAACTAATGACGGACCGAAACGTCCTTAAACTAATGACTGGACCGAAGCGTCCTTAAAACTACTACCGCAGCATCCTTAAGCTGACGAGATGAATAAAAAAAATAATAAAAAAATAAAATAAAAAATATATATAATAAATAAAAACGGTATGTCCATAAGTAAAAAGGGCACGGAAGAAAACCCGAAAGGGCTCCGTGGGTAAAAACAGCAGGGCTACCGGCGAGTGTTCGTGAAAACCCGAAAGGGCGCGACCTCGTAAAAAAAAAAGAAACTAAAAAGAATAAAAAAAAACGGTATGTCCATAAGCAAAAAGGGCACGGATTAAAACCCGAAAGGGCTCCGTGAGTAAAAACAGCAGGGCTACCGGCGAGTGTTTGTGAAAACCCGAAAGGGCGCAATCTCGTTAAAAGACACGTATAGGGTCCTCTCAACCTTGTAAGGAGAAACTACCCGCGTGAGATCCTTACGACTCACAAGGGGGCAACACACTTAGGGATCCCCACGATTCCTAAGGAGAAAATACACTTGCGAGATCCTCACGACTCGTAAGGAGAACTCTCTTATGGGACCCTCACGGCTCATAAGATTTGAAAGTCTTAAGTTACAGAGACCTAAACCTGTGCTTAAGCAACCCCCACAACTTCCGATATTGCCCTACAAGCGGCTCGATACTGACCCTTGTATACAATCCACGGGCGCGGATAAACATTTCCCTAACCAAGTCCCATTCGTGACTGGGGATATATATGCATGGTAAACAACCCTTGTAAATCCTCTAGATTTACAAGAAGAAAACCCTCCTGTAGGATCCTTACGACTTACAAAAGAACAAACAGATAAGAATCCTCATGATTCCTGAGGAGAAAATACACCTACAAGATCCTCACGACTCGTAGGGAGAAATACCTTTGTGAGACCCTTACGGCTCATGAAGTCAAAAGCCTTAGTCGACAGGACCTTAACCCTGTTCGCTAAGCCACCTTTGTTCGACATCGGCAGAGGCAGATGATGATTCGTGTAGGGTGTTTTTCGTCATCCTATTGAGATGGGAATACGCGCGCGCTTGTCAGGCGTATACTACAGATTCCCCCTGCCTAGGGTAGACCGGGGTTTATTGATTGTGGGGATCCGAATCTCCGGCAGCCGCGGACTAAGCTGCCGTTAATTACCCCTCGCCTTTAGAGCGAGGGAACCTCCGATTAACGGGTTAAACTGGTCATGCGAACTCAATGTGCGGTGTGCGTGTGTTGTGTTTTAAAAGGGGGTTTTGGATATATCGGGAGCCACGCAGAGTTTTTACGGGGGTCCTGCTACCTGGATAGCGGGCTGGGGGTCAAGAGGGCTAGCAGCCCCCTTGCGGGGTGCGGGGCAGCACCCCGTTAGAAATTTTTTCTAACGGAGGACAGTGTCGTGGAGTATATGGGTGTGTACACACACACATATATATATATATATATATAAAGGGGGGAAGGACATCCAAAGGATGCGTGGGGCCAGCGCCTGGGCGCTTGAGCGCAAGCGCGCCACGTGTCGGCACGTGGGCGCTTTGCGCTCAAGCGCAGAGTGCTGGAGTGCAAGCGCGCCACGTGTCGGCACGTGGGCGCTTTGCGCTCGGCCGCTGGACGCTTGAGCGCAAGCGCGCCAGTCGGCACGTGGGCGCTTTGCGCTCGAGCGCAGGGCGCTGGAGCGCAAGCGCGCCACGTGTCGGCACGTGGGCGCTTTACGCTCGAGCGCAGAGCGCTGGAGCGCAAGCGCGCCACGTGTCGGCATATGGGCGCTTTGCGCTCGAGCACAGGGCGCTGGAGCGCAAGCGCGCCACTTGTCGGCACGTGGGCCCTTTGCGCTCGAGCGCTGGAGTGCAAGCGCGCCACGTGTCGGCACGTGGGCGCTTTACGCTCGAGCGCAGGGCACTGGAGCGCAAGCGCGCCATGTGTCGGCACGTGGGCGCTTTGCGCTCGAGCGCTAGCGCGCCGGTGAGGAAAAGGGGGCTTTTAGCCCTAGAAATTCTCTAAAGAGAAAATAGGGTGGAGTTAAACTCTTAAGATGCTTTGGCTTGATAAAGGGGGTTCTTCTTCTTCCTCTTCTATTGGCTGGATCTTAAAGATCAAGAGATGTGAGATTTAAAAAACTTTTCTTTTTGAGATCTGATTGCAGATCTGAGTTTCCCTTAGTGGGTTTTGTGGTGAAAAACTATTTAGTTTTGGAAAAGGAAGAGTAAAACTCTTGATTTAATTCAAAAGAAAGAAGAAGGTTTGGAACCTTCAGAAAGGGGAAAGAGGCACAAACCCTAGGTTTTTGATAGAATGAAAAAGTATTGTTTTTTTTATTCATCATGTTGCCTTTTATAGGCTTACATATTTGCATATAGCCCCTTGGGCTTTACAAAATGGTGTTTTGCCAATCCCATGGCTCATGTGCCATTTCATTTTTGCACATAAGCCACGGGCTTACAAAAATTTGGCTTTCTGCCCATTTTGTATACATTCATGTATAAAAAAATTACATAGAAATTATTTATTACATGATTTTGTTGTTTGCATGGGGAGACTGGCCGTGGGCTCGACTTGGGCATGGGTCCGCTTGACCTGGGCTTGGGCCCGCTTGGCTTGGGGTTGACCTTGACTTTGACTCGGTCAACTGGGGTGTAAATTTTTACCCCAACAAATTGCCCCCCATCAATAAATGCACACCACATTTGTGGGTCGTGTGCATGAAATTGATGGATCTTCTTTCACGTGGAGGCGACTTGTTTTGGTTCGCACTTTTTAGGATGCACTGCCCTTTTTACGACGTGGACGGTCGACACTTGATCCGTCTCCGAGATAGAGTGTCTGTGGTAGACGTTTCTCTGGCCCAGAGTAATTTGGTAGACGTGTCCCCGGCATGGAGTGTCGCTGGTCGACGTTTCCCCGAGGCGAAGTGTCGCTGGTAGACATATTCCCGAGGCGGAGTGTCTGTTGTCGATGTGCCCCCGGCACGGAGTGTCTGCTTAACGTTTCCCCGAAGCGGAGTATCGGCTGGTTGACGTGTCCCCAAAATGGAGTGTCTGTTGTTGGACGTTTCCCCGAAGCGGAGTGCCTGTGGTAGGACGTTTCCCCCAGATGGAGTGTCGCTGATCGACTTTTCCCCGGCGCGGAGTGTCGCTGGTTGACTTTTCCCCGGCACGGAGTGTCGCTGATCGTCTTTTCCCCGGCGCGGAGTGTCGGTGGTTGACTTTTCCCCGGCACGGAGTGTCGCTGATCGACTTTTCCCCGACACGGAGTGTCGCTGGTGGACTTTTCCCCGGCACGGAGTGTCGTGGTGGACTTTTCCCCGGCACGAAGTGTCTGCTGTTGGACGTTTCCTCGGTACGGAGTGTCTGTTGTTGGACGTTTCCCCGAGACGGAGTGTCTGCTGTTGGACGTTTCTCCGGTACGGAGTGTCTGTTGTTCGACGTTTTCCCGAGGCGGAGTGTCGGCTGTTGGACGTTTCCCCGGTACGGAGTGTTTGTTGTTGGACGTTTCCCCGAGATGGAGTGTCTGCTGTTGGACGTTTCCCCGAGACGGAGTGTCTGCTGTTGGACGTTTCCCCAAGACGGAGTGTCTGTTGTTGGACGTTTCCCCGAGATGGAGTGTCGGCTGTTGGACGTTTCCCCGGTACGGAGTGTCTGTTGTTGGACGTTTCCCTGAGACGGAGTGTCTGCTGTTGGACGTTTCCCCGAGACGGAGTGTCTGTTGTTGGACATTTCCCCTATGCAGAGTGTCGTTTGTTTGACGCAAAGGTCGATTTTAGAATTGGTTGGTTTGATTTGTTTGATTTGAGTCGACATCAGCATCGCTACACTGGAATGTGGTACCAGGAGCGAATCATAATTTGTCATGAGAGAATTTTGGGATTGGTATTTTTGTCGGCATCTGCATTGCTGCACTGGAATAATGCCAGGAGCAACTCATCATTTGCCCCGGGGGGATTTGGGAATTGGTTTTTTTTCCGGCATCTGCATTGCTGCACTGGAATAATGCCAGGAGCAACTCATCATTTGCCCCGGGAGGATTTGGGAATTAGTTTTACGCCCATGGATTGTATACGGTTTTGCAGGATGTATGATCCAGACCGTAGGGCTGGAAAAATTTTCGGGACTTTGTTGGCGTCTGCATCGCTGCACTAGAATATGGTACCAGGAGCGACTCATCATTCGCCGTTGGGGTATGGGATTTAGAATTTGGTTGGCGTCTGCATCGCTGTACTGGAATATGGTACCAGGAGCGACTCATCATTCGCCATTGGGGTATGGGATTTGGAATTTGGTTGGCGTCTGCATCGCTGCACTGGAATATGGTACCAGGAGCGACTCATCATTCGCCACTTATGGATTTGGAAAGCGATGGCTTAGGAGACAGGTTTAGATCCCTATCACCTAAGACTTTTCAATTTTTATGGGCCGTGAGGGTCCCATAAAAGCATTTTCTCCCTGCGAGTCGTAAGGTCCCGCAGGTGTATTTTCTCCTTAGGAGTCGTGAGGACTCCTAAGGGTGTTTTTCCTTTGTGGGTCGTAAGGATCCCACAAAGGCTTGTTCTCCTCATGTATCGTGAGGACACATGAGTGGATTTTTCTCGTTCCCAGTTTAATGACTTAGAGGTCGACTGTTTCCAGTTTAACGACTTAGAGGTCATCTGTTTCCAGTTTAACGACGTGGTGGTCATCTGTTTCCAGTTTAACGACTTAGAGGTCATCTGTTTTGCAGTTTAACGACGTGGTGGTCATCTGTTTCCAGTTTAACGACTTAGAGGTCATCTGTTTCTAGTTTTAAAGACGTGGAGGTCATCTGTTTCCATTTTAACGACTTAGAGGTCATCTGTTTCCAGTTTAACGACGTGGTGGTCATCTGTTTCCAGTTTTAAGGACGTGGAGGTCGATTGTTTCCAGTTTAACGACTTAGAGGTCATCTATTTCCAGTTTAACGACTCAGCGGTCATCTGTTTCCAGTTTAACGACATAGTGGTCATCTGTTTCCAGTTTAACGACATAGTGGTCATCTGTTTCCAGTTTAAAGACTTAGAGGTCTGCGGATGGCGAGCTTGGAATTTTGGGGTAGGGGCCGGCATCAGCGTTGTTAACACTGAAGCACATGTGCCAGGACACATGAGTGGGTCTTCCTGATGGAGCACAATTCCGAGGGCGGAGGCCAACCATTGGACTGGTGATTGCAGTAAGGCATGGGTATGCTGAGAATTATTTGAGCCCGTGGATTGTATACGGCAGTCAATTTGGGGACTGGCCGTAGGGCCGAAAGAATTTTGGGAAATTGGATTTTTGTTTGGCATCTGCATTGCTGCACTGGAATAATGCCAGGAGCAACTCATCATCCGCCCTTGTTTTTTTGTTTTTGTTTTTTTTTTGTTTTACTGCGATCGCTCTATCATTTCAGCTTTTCTTATCGCGAAGATCACGATTGCCCTATCATTTCGGCTTTTATTCATGGTTGCCCCGTCATTTCGGCTTTATTTTCATCTTTATTTTACTCGCTGATTTTTATTGCGAGTTGCCCCATCATTTCGGCTTTTCTTTATTTTTCTTTTATTACACATTTTTTTTATTTACATTTTTTTTACATTCCCAGTTTAACGACTTAAAGGTCGATTATTCCCAGTTTAATGGCGTGGTGGTCGATTGTTCCTAGAGAAAGGCGGGTGTTTGAGAGAATCAGGTCCCTGAAGGACTTCAGTCCCCGTGTGTATGAAATTGGCGGTCGCATCTTGATTGTTTGTTAACATGCCAGGGGACAATGATATTTCTCCCGCCCTGTATTGTTTCTCGACCCAATCCTTGAAGATGCAACAATCTTCAATAGTGTGCCCCAGCACTCGGTGGTATGGGCAAAAGTTGGGATGATCAGTCTTGTTCGCTTCACTTAGCCTTTTCGGTTCTGGTAGCCACAGGCCATTCTTCAGAGCATCTTTAAAAATTTTGTGGACCTTGTCCCTTCGGAATGAGTAGACCTTATTTCTTTTTTCCTCCAAAGTTGTCTCTCGAGACTGGTCAATTTTTTCTCCGCCCGTTCTCTGCTTATTTGGAGAATCGGTGATGTTAGAACTTCCGCCTTTTCGGTTGTCGTCCCTCCAAGGTTTCGGTCTGTTTGTGAACTGAAGATCCTGAGCGGACTCGGGCTTTGAGCGTTCCAACGTTTGGACCTTTTTGGTCAGCTCTTGGAATGTTTTGAGACCCGCGGTACATAGAAACGGGGCCATCCAGTTGTTGAGATTTCCGATAAGGAGACTGACAGATTGGTCCTGCTCTATCGGCGGTTCACATTTGACGGAGAGATTGCGCCATCGGGTTATAAAATCCGTGCTGCTTTCGTTGTTCTTAGGATTGGTATTTACGAGCTTGGTAATGGTGATCTTATCGCTGACGCTCATGAACCTTTGTCGAAACAAAGATTCCATTTGGACGAAAGTAGTAATGGAGCCATCCGGTATGCTCGCGTACCAGTCGAAAGAAACATCGGTCAAGCTATTAACGAACTGGCGGAGGAGAAGCGCATCATTGCCCCCAGTATTCCCGCATGAGGCTTTGAAGTGGGCGATGTGTTGATTCGCATTTCCCGTCCCATCGAATCTTCCGAATTTGGGGATGACATAGCCGTTAGGAAATTCTACCAGATCATACTGAGCAGGATATGGTCTCCCACTACTGCTGATATATTTTTGCGCTTCGGCTTCGGCCACCAATGTTTTGACTTTGCTGGCAACCAAATCCATGATTTGATCTTGAGTTAGCGGGCTACTGTCATCAGTAGCCAAGACATTCCCTGAGATAGGATGCGATTGACTTTCATGCGGTCCGCCCACCTTTGGATTTAAGGGAATAGGAACCGGCTGTCTCGGGACAACGTTTCCCGGTTCATGAGCAGAGCCCTGTGCTTGATTGGGTGGCTGAGAGGCAAGTTGGGCCGTAAGCCGTAAGACGACATTTGTCAAGTCGTCGATCTTTGAGTAGAGCTTGGCCATCGCCTTGTCTTTGCTTCTGAGCTGTTTTCGGAGCTCTTGGAGAAGTTGCTGCTCCGCATTCTTAGGCTGGAAAGTTGGCTCATCTTCGCTTTCCGAGCCTGACTCCTCATGAACCAAAAGGTCTTTCCGCCTATCATCCTCATCGAGAAGGTTTTCATCACCCAGCGGGGGCGGCTGTTCTTGGGAAGTGGCAACCACATTCAAGCCAGATTGGATTTGAGATGTGGTGGCCCCGTTCTTGCTCTTGCTGCGCGTGCCTACCGTGTAGACAGTGTGGACCACATACCCAGCCATTTCCTCATCTTCGGCGGGGTAACCCTGTTCTTCGAACCCCATGAGGTTTAGCTTGGCAGGAGCCCTAGCCCTTTTGTTGGCTCTATATCTGAGCTTTTTCTCCCCCAGCTTCTCGATTTTGAAGGCTTGGCGGGCATCCGCTACCCGGGAAGCCATTGTGAGTTGATCAGCGGGGAGCTTAGAGAAGACACCCGATCGAGCAGTTGTCAGGGGCACCGCTGGGGCTTGCGCGAGATGCTTCGTAGCTTTGTTGGTGTTGATGGCCTTGCCCCCAGCTGGGGCCAAGGAAAGTCGTTCAGACACCGACTTGTGTTTGGGTTGGGGTGCCCTTGAGATCACCACATTTGGTCTCTTGCCTTTCGAGACCGGTTTGTCTGCCACCGGGGCTTGAGGAGCTGGGATGGCGCCAACTGGCATGAACACAATAGAGCCGAATGGTAGCAGCGGCCCCTCCCATTGTCGCCCGAGACTGGCCGGAAGGACCGTCCTGGAGTCTATCTTCATCGTGTAGGAGACAAGAGCTGAGTTCATTATCAAAGACATCGTTGAAAGGTGATTGCTTGAAAATCTGCATGAAAGAGCATTATTTTAGTATAAATACAGGTATGTACATTGATTGAGCTCGCATGAATGCTTAACCCGAAATATGGGAGGAGAGATTGGTCCCACCGGGCATGCCAGAATCTGTTGGGTGTTTTTCGTCACCCCATTGAGATGGGAATACGAGCGCGCTTATCAGGCGTATACTACAGATTCCCCCTGCCTAGGGTAGGCCGGGGTTTATTGATTGTGGGGATCCGAATCTTCGGCAGCCGCGGACTAAGCTGCCGTTAATTACCCATCGCCTTTGGGGCGAGGGAACCTCCGATTAACGGATTAAACCGGTCATGCGAACTCAATGTGCGGTGTGCATGTGTTGTGTTTTAAAAGGGGGTTTTGGATATATCGGGAGCCACGCAGAGTTTTTACGGGGGTCCCGCTACCCGGATAGCGGGCAGGGGGTCAAGGGGGCTAGCAGCCCCCTTGCGGGGTGCGGGGCAGCACCCCGTTAGAAATTTTTTCTAACAGAGGACAGTGTCGTGGAGTATGTGGGTGTGTACATATGTATACATATGCATATATATATATATATATATAAAGGGGGGATGGACATCCAAAGGATGCATGGGGACAGCGCTTGGGCGCTTGAGCGCAAGCGCGCCACGTGTCGGCACGTGGGCGCTTTGCGCTCGAGCGCAGAGTACTGGAGCGCAAGCGCGCCACGTGTCGGCACGTAGGCGCTTTGCGCTCGGGCGCTGGGCGCTTGAGCGCAAGCGTGCCACGTGTCGGCAGGTGGGCATTTTTCGCTCGAACGCAGAGCGCTGGAGCGCAAGCGCGCCACGTGTCGGCACATGGGCGCTTTGCGCTCGAGCGCAGGGCGCTGGAGCGCAAGCGCGCCACGTGTCAGCACGTGGACACTTTGAGCTCGAGCGCAGAGCACTTGAGTGCAAGCGCGCCACGTGTCAGCACGTGGACGCTTTGCGCTAGAGCGCTTTGCGCTCGAGCACAGGGCGCTGGAGCGCAAGCGCGCCACGTGTCGGTACGTGGGCGCTTTGCGCTCGAGCGCAGGGCGCTGGAGCGCAAGCGCGCCACGTGTCGGCACGTGGGCGCTTTGCGCTCGAATGCTAGCGCGCCGGCGAGGAAAAGGGGCCTTTTAGCCCCGGAAATTCTCTAAAGAGAAAATAGGGTGGAGTTAAACTCCTAAGATGCTTTGGCTTGATAAAGGGGGTTCTTCTTCTTCCTCTTCTGTTGGCTGGATCTTGAAGATCAAGAGATGTGAGATTTAAAAAACTTTTCTTTTTGAGATCTGATTGCAGATCTGAGTTCCCCTTAGTGGGTTTTGTGGTGAAAAACTATTTAGTTTTGGAAAAGGAAGAGTAAAACTCTTGATTTAATTCAAAAGAAAGAATAAGGTTTGGAACCTTCAGAAAGGGGAAAGAGGCACAAACCCTAGGTTTTTGAGAGAATGAAAAAGTATTGTTTTTTTTTATTCATCATGTTGCCTTTTATAGGCTTACATATTTGCATATAGCCCCTTGGGCTTTACAAAATGGCGTTTTGCCAATCCCATGGCTCATGTGCCATTTCATTTTTGCACATAAACCATGGGCTTACAAAAATTTGGCTTTCTGCCCGTTTTGTATACCTTCATGTATAAAAAAATTACATAGAAATTATTTATTACATGATTTTGTTGTTTGCATGGGGAGGCTGGCCGTGGGCTCAACTTGGGCATGGGCCCGTTTGACCTGGGCTTGGGCCCATCTGGCTTGGGGTTGACCTTGACTTTGACTCGGTCAACTGGAGTGTAAATTTTTACCCCAACAATTCGCTCCTGGCAATATCCCAGTTGTAGCGGTGCTGATGCCGAAATCGATGTCTAATTTCAGGTTTACGGCGAAAAGCCAGTAAGCGGCACATGCATATGAAATAGCCGAAATGATGGGGCAACTTGCAATAAAAAGCAGCAAGTAAAAACGTATGCGTACAAAATAGCCGAAATGATTGGGCAACTCGCAATAAAAAGCAGCGAGTAAAAATAAAATAAACAGCCGAAATGATTGGGCACCGCGAAAAATAGCCGAAATGATTGGGCAATCGCGACCTTCGCGATATAAATGCTGAAATGATAGAGCATCGCGGAAATAAAACAAAAAAAAATGAAAATGAGAATGAGGATAAAACTTTGGCCCTACAATTGAGATCACGTCGATCCCTGTATACAATCCAAGGGCGCAAACAAAGAGGGAACCACACCCTCCCAGCAGGCTCCGCCGGAAAGCAAAGCCAAATCTTGACGGTTCGCCAATAGCCTAGAGGCAACCGCGGCATTCGTCTCAGTACAGCAGATGCAGCGCCAGCAAACGAAGCGAAGATCAAATTCCTAGCTTCACGGTCTTGACGGTAACTTATACAAAACCTGAAAGACCGCCACAGAACTCCTCAACTCAGGGAAACTAGCGTCCTTGATGAGGGCATCCTGATTCGCGTCGACTCGCAGAGAAACCAGTGTCTCCGCGGGAAATTCTCGATCCGTTTCAACACCAGGGAAACAAATATCCTTGGTAAATTCCTCAATTCAGGGAAACTAGCATCCTTGATGAGAGCCTCCTGATTCGCATCGGCTCGCAGAGAAACCAGTGTCTCCGCGGGAAATTCCCGGTTCGTTTCAACCCCAAAGAAACCAGTGTCTTCGGCAAATCCTTCGACTCGAGGAAACAAGCGTCCTTGACGAAGAAAATCCAGATTCACGTCGACTCGTAGAGAAACCAGTGTCTCCGCGGGAAATTCTCGATCCGTTTCAACACCAGGGAAATGTTTATCCTTGGTAAATTCCTCAATTCAGAGAAACTAGCGTCCTTGATGAGAGCCTCCTGATTCGCATCGGCTCGCAGAGAAACCAGTGTCTCCGCGGGAAATTCCCGGTTCGTTTCAACCCCGAAGAAACCAGTGTCTTCGGAAAATCCTTCGACTCGAGGAAACAAGTATCCTTGACGAAGAAAATCCTGATTCGCGTCGACTCGCAGAGAAACCAGTGTCTCCGCGGGAAATTCTCGATCCGTTTCAACACCAGGGAAACAAATATCCTTGGTAAATTCCTCAATTCAGGGAAACTAGCGTCCTTGATGAGAGCCTCCTGATTTGCATCGGCTCGCAGAGAAACCAGTGTCTTCGCGGGAAATTCCCGATCCGTCTCAACCCCGAAGAAACCAGTGTGTTCGGCAAATCCTTCGACTCGAGGAAACAAGTGTCCTTGACGAAGAAAATCCTGATTCGCGTCGACTCGCAGAGAAACCAGTGTCACCGCAGGAAATTCTCGATTCGTTTCAACACCAGGGAAACAAATATCCTTGGCAAATACCTCAATTCAGGGAAACAAGCGTCCTTGATGAAAGCCTCCTAATTCGCGTCAGCTCGCAGAGAAACCAGTGTCTCCGCGGGAAATTCCCGATTCGTCTCAACTTGCAAGATGAAGCCTCAGGCAGCAGGGATTAAAAACTTGTTTCCTGAATAATGGGACCCTGCAAGTCGGTCTAAAACGGTCTCTTGCATACTATTCACGGGTCTCACTCTCCAAAGTCGAATCTCGACAAGAAGGGAAACAACCGCTTACGGGTCCTATCGACTCGTAAGAGGGAAAATTCTCTTATAGGATCCTTACGACTTATAAGAGAAAACGCACTTAGGAATCCTCATGATTCCTAAGGAGAAAATACACCTGTAAGATCCTCTCGATCCGTAAGGAGAAAAGTCTCTATGAGACTCTCACGGCTCATAGAGTTGAAAAGTCTTAGGCAGCAGATCTGAACCTGCGGCCTAAGCCATCGCTATCTCGTGAAAGGAGTTAAGATGCTTACTCTATTATCTGTCAATTATGTTCATCAAGAAAACATGTTGATAAAGAGAAAAAGCGAAAGAGCATACAAAACATTGCAAAAAAAAAATGTGTGTATCTTTATTCATTAACTCAAAGAAGTACAAGGTGAATCGTATAAAAGAATAAAGAATGGATACATGTTATTAGAAAAAGAAAAATTTTTACAAGTATATGGACACAAGGAGAAATACTGGGAAGGAAGCGTCTTGCATAGCTCTAGCAATTGCTTGCACACTTCCTTCCATGCCTTCTCCTGATCGGCCACCACCGCCATTTCTGCCTCTACTTGAGCCCGCTGCTGCAAGACAGATGCAAGCTGCTCCCTAACGGCCTGATGAGCAGCTTCGCGGCCTGGGGTGTCACGCTCGACAACATCAAGCTTTCGCTTCAAGTTTAGCCCATGAGAGATGTGTTCCAGGAGGCCCTCAAAGATAGCCTTCACCTCAGCAGTGTTTGCCTCAACTTCGGCACGTAGGCGAGCAGTTTCGTTTGAAGACTCCTGACACTCCTTCATCCTTAAAGCTGCTTCTTGTTCCAAATGGTGGACGTAAGAAGCGCTTTGCTCGATCCACGCTGCTCTTTCAGTGCTCACAGCCAAAATCTCGGGAGCGGGACGCATCGACTCCAGCTGATGCAGGCGAGCCTCGATCTCCCTGCAATGGTTAACCCAAGATGCGATGATGCCCTCGTCATGGAAATTCACGAGTATCACCAGCATCGGGTTAACCGCCGTAGCGAAATCCGCAGGAGACGTAGGAGTCTCGACGTCGATCTCCTCGATGTAGTCGCTCAAAATACGCAAACTGTTCGCAGGCGCCTTTCGAGGACGGACGTCTCAGGAAAGGACCTGCCGGCATTGTGATGCGAGGCTCGAAGGGCGCCGAGACCGGAACGACAGCTGAAAAGACAAGATATGATCAGATAACAGTTCAAGAAATAAAAAAGAAGAAGGGAGTTATCAATGCGATAGTTGATGTACCAGCTGCGGCAGGTGGCAAGGCCGGAAGGGCCGGTGGCGCGGCCGATCTTTCATTCCCTCCTTCAATTTGTAGCACTGCAGTCGGGACGAGAAAAAGTTAGAAATAATTCCATCACTGAAAAAGAAAGATATCTATTGGAAACCATACTCACCAGCGCCACCAGAGGGAGAAGCGAATTCAGATGGGAAGGAGAAGTGTGGGAGCAACACTTGATAAAGATGATCAAAAAGCACTCCTGAAAAGACACAACAGTATGATTTTAGCACATAAATTATGCGTCCGTAAAATAAGACTAATAAGTTGCATACTCATACTTTCCAACATCTTCGATGGTACGAGAGAGGGCTGTGAGGTGACCACCGCCAAAGCAGTAGTTGACGGCGCTCCCTCAAGCAATGGAGCATCGGCACTGGCCGCACCTGCGTTAAAAAAATAAGGATAAACCTATCAGAATCGATTGCAAGATAAAGAAGAGGGACGGTAATCCGAAATTTACCTGATAAGCCTCCAGCCGAGACGGAAGCGTCTCCCTCCTCCATCGACATAAGTCCACCACCTGTGGCCTCATCCCCAGACTCCACGGGGGCCGTCGTTGTGCTTGCGAGGCCAGGAGACGGTGGAGGGCCAAAGGCGGGGAGAGCTATGACCGGAACATTGCCTGACTCCTGAGAAAGAGCGGTCGGCTCATCCTCAGGAATCATGTCCACCTCACCCACTACTCCCTCGGGCTCAGCAGGCACGGTTGTCTCGTCCACTGTCGCCATGAGGTAGTCGGTCTCAGACGCTCTGTCCACTGCTACCTCGGACTCGGCATCAACCACTTGCTCAGGCATAGTGGACGTGACCATTTCGTCAGCCACTGGCTCGGGCCCAGCAATCCTGGTTGTGTCATCCGCCATCAGCTCGGCTGCGACCAATACCTCTCCCTCTAGCCCCTCAGGTTCGACGGTCTCCGCCTCCCCTTCGGTTGGACTTAGCCCTGCAGGATAGGATATATAAGAACCAGCAGCTTTATAATTCTTACAACAAAATTCTGAAAGAAATATTACCTGAGGTAGAATTATCATTAGCCTCCCTATTGGCGCGCACCGCCTGTCTATGAGCCGTAGACAAGGCGACCGGGGGCTCTTCTGATGTAGTATCGGTACGAGGGACGGTGCTTGAGCCCGCTCCAATGGCCAAGGCAGCCCTGCGTGCCTTTGCTTCGCGCCTCAACCGCTTCCTTTCCTCCCAGGCTGTCGCGATGGACCTCTTCGACGCTTTCTTAATTAAGGTGTCGTCTTCCTCGTTTAGAGATGCCTCCAGAGCCTTTAACGCATCTCTCATCGGCTCTTCAAGACGGACCTCCCGCGGTAGCCTTGAGGAAGCAGGAACATCGGCGGCTGGCCCGGGAAAAGTCTCCGCGTCACCTAGCGGGATCGGCATCGAGGTTCCTGCGATAAAAAGGGAGAGGTTAAATCGACCATAACACAAGGAAAATGAAAACTTGATGAATCGAAACTTACTAAGGCCTAAGGATGCTCTAAGGCATTCCTCCTCTTGGAAAGTCCTGAGGGAAGCGGCAATGGCTTCTTCAGTGGTGATGCCTGTTGGAAAAAAAGAAGGAAAAATGTTAGTCAGAGGCAATAATAAAAATATGATGCAATAAAAAATGCGACTAGTGATTACCTGATTTCGCAAGCTTAGCCAGCCATGCGTCGCACCTCGCCAACCGCTCCGAAGCTACGAGGGCAGCCTCCAAGTCCGTGTCATCCGGCGGCATGACTAATCCCTCGTTAGTCCCATATCCACTCAGGCCCTCACCATAGGGAGCGTGGGGTTCCTGACCGAACGCGACGTCAGCGGCGAAAAGCGACTTCTTTTTCTTCTTCTGCCCACCAACCCTAGGTGCACCCGGGATCAATTTGCGTTTTGCAGGCACCTTGGGGCGGCGGTTTCCGATGTCCGCACCCACACCAGACTCCGGCGAAGCCACAACTACTGTCTCCACTGGAGCACAGGGAGCTGGTGGTGCATCCGCAATATCGGGAAGTGGCAATCCATGTGGAGGACTCTGCCCACGCGGCGGTCCGGCTCTAGCATCTTTTAGAGGAGGAGCTACCAGGGTCCTTGGCACTAAAGGAGCGTTGCGGTCGCTACCTGGAGGCACACCTTTACGGTCGACCAACAACCGCCTTTCTTCCTTTATAACGGCTCCCGTTGAATGGTTGTACAATTCTTTATATACATTAAGGAGTCGTGGAGCGCAAGCTGGTGCACTGATAAAAAAATGAGAACCCGTATTCAGGCGCATGAAATGATGCAGCGCGTTCTCCATCCCTTCTTCAATGGCAGCAGGTTCCAGTAGGAAAGCTTCCAAGGGTACCCCTTGATCATAGCTCAGTTGCTGGGCGAAACGATGCGGGTTGTATCTCATAAAAATCGCCGCACCGTTCTGCCTGAACACCAGGAAACCCGGTCTGATAGAATATAAGTGGAGGGTCTCCCGGGCCGTCAAAACTGAGGCTTCATCTTTGAAATTGTCTTGCAATGGCCGCACCGCAGTGGTAGAAGCCTTTCCAATAGTCAACACCTTATCGATGAAAGACATCCTGTCTCCAACGGTGTGGGGGCGAAGGAGTAAACCCCTGGCGTTCCGTGGCGATGGAGTCACAATTGATGCGCCAATCAACTGTATGATGCGAGGGAAACCGCACTTGTCGTAGAACGAAGGCCTTTTGTGTATGCCGAAGACACCCGATGTGTGTAGCTCGAGCCACGATACAAAGTAGTGCATCGGGAAGATCACGTGCAGTACCCCAGGCTCATTAGCATCCGCCGCTCGACTGAGGCCATGATACAAGTGTGCCAAGCCAGCGATCCCAACGGCCACTTTTACCCCGTTGGTCATCCGGTGAGCTGGGTAAAAGACAGAGGGCCGCATATGGTGGGAATGCATCGGGAGTGCAAACCAACTCAGCCATAGCCTGAGAAATCCTAAGAAGAAGGCCTCCTCGTCCATCCCGGGGGCTGCAACTTCCGCAAAAGACATGGTCGGGGAGTTAGGAAGGAAAAAACCCTTTTGGTCTATTTCCTTCGCCGGTAGGTTATCCAAACCTAGACCGAAAGGGTCCTCAAGGGTGGCAAACTTGGCAGCTTCTGCCGAGAGGACGTTTGGGTGAAGGAACCGAGCGATGAAATCCTCAAAGCTAACTCCGCGACTCCCACGTTCAATGAAAAGGGCCTCATAGATGTTCAACACTTTGATCAAACTTGGGAATTGGTGTTGAACAGCATTCTCCGGCGTGAGGCCCCTTACCGCCGGCTTAGCACCGAAGACATACTCGTCTGTCGGAAGCAACTTCTCATAGTGCTCCCCTATAACCGGTAAACCGGAGACCTCTGTGAACTCCTCCAGAGAAATCGACACTTCCCGATCCATTGCAAGGAAGGTATGAGTAGGAATGTTTCACTGCTCCAAGAAAGCCTTGAACCACCAGGTGGGAAGCGTGGGATACTGGAAGAGGGAGACGTAGACCGCGGTGTACAACCCTAACCTTATCAACTGTGACTTCTTCGCCGACAGGATATACCGAGCCCACGGCAGATAGCCGATCGGGTGGCCGGGGATCAGACCTATGTTATATGATTGCCCCCAAGGTCGCGCCTCGTCTTGACAGATACGGCATCCCAGGATATCCAAAACCATAGGACGCTGAACCGGGATTGCATCTATGGCAGGATGAAGAAAGCCCTTCGAGGTCCAATCAACCATCTCCATGGCATACTGCACCGGGGGTGGGCTGGCATAATGAATCGCCGTAATGGGCTCTGACGGTACTGCGCACGTGAAGCTCCGTCGACCCATGATAATCTGGTTGTACCATGACCCCCAAAGGTGGAGACTCTTATATTCCGGGTCGTGGTCCCTGATCATCGCTAGGACTTCGCGATCCAAGGGTGCTTCAGGAAACCCTTCTTCCGAACGAGCGAACGGGAATGAGGTGTCGAAAGACATGGTCACTGCAAGGGAACAAAATTAACCGTTAGTGTTGTAATTCCAACGCTCAATATTTTAAAATTTTACACCACACTGCAATGCAGTGGGTAGGGGACCAAATAGGGACCCACAAAATCTGGATGACAGTGCATCATTTAATAAGACAGCCCCATCATTGGATGAGACTATCAACTAATGAAAAGATCCCCAAGAGAACATTCTTATTAATAATAAAAATCCCTAGAGACAAGGAGAAAATCTCCTCTTTTAGAGCAAAGCTCTGTCACAGAGTGACACTTGTCAAACTCTGGTCTCAGGGAAATAAGATTCTTTAAAAAGAGCCTAGCTCTGTAATAATGATAAAAATTCATCAAAGAAAGAAAATTAATTAATTCCTAAAAAAATTTTTGAAGTTCTGGGATCTTAAAGATCCATATTAAAAAAACTCTTAAGAGTTCATCATCAGAAGATCAAAAAATCTATATTCTATCAATATGAGCAAAGCTCTGTTCATGGGCTAAGAAACCCTGAGACAAATTCTTGAGAGCAAAGCTCTGTTTATGAAACCCCAAAGGGGATTGCTTTAGATCAAAAGATCTATGAGAGCAAGGATCTGTTGGTTAAGATTGATTTAAATTAATTTAATTTAATTTTAAATTAATTTTACCTAAAGTTTTCTAGCTTTGGAAATAAGAGCAAAGCTCTAGAGTCTGGAAGCAAGAGCAAAGCTCTGAAGTTCTTAAGCAAGAGCAAAGCTCTGAAAATCAAAATCTTGGAAAATGGTGAAGATTTTTTTAAGGGCCAGGGGTCCTATTTATAAGGTGCTTGCGCCCCTTCAGCTCACCCGTTGATCCAACGGCCAGGATCTTGCCACCGCTACACTCACGTGCGCGCCACGTGAGCGCAACGGTAGGGGGGCATTTGTTTCCCCCAATCAGAGCAAAGCTCTGTTTGAATTTCAAAATTCAAAATTCGAAGCAACGCTTCAAATTATTTGAGCTGCACGCAACGTGCCACGTGTCGAAAGCTGATACGCCAGCGCAGCGCCCAAGACAGCGCTACCAATCAGAGCAAAGCTCTATTTAAAACAAAATTAAAGGAAGCAACGCTTCAGTTGCGCAAGCGCTGCGCTGCGCGACATGTGTCACGCGCTGGGGAATTTGCGCCAAACAGAATTAAAATTTTAAAGAAATCTTTCTGTTCTTTTTAGAACAAGAATATTTTCTTCTGTAAAACAGAAGCCCTTGGATCAAAAATCCAACGGTGGGAAAAATTCCCAAAATCACTCAGAGAAAAATCTCTTTAACAAATTTAACTAATTAATGGGCACTATATAAAGGCCCCTAGACCCCAATTCAGAGGGAATAAAATCATCAACATCATCATTGAGAACTCTGAAGAATTGGAGAGAATTTCTCAAGAACAAAAAGGTAAAAACCTTTAGAAAAAGAGAAAATTCTCTTAAAAACAGATCATTGATCTGAGAACAAGATCATTGATCTTCAATATAAAAAATAATAATAATAATAGTGCCTTGCACTTTCTTATGAACCATTGGTTCTTTAAAAACAAGAAAAACTTGTTTTCTTCGATTTAAAATCGATCAAAAGATAAAATAGTGCTCTGCACTTGCAAAAATTGCACTATTGCGCTCCTGTGTTGGCGCAAGCCACCAGGGAGCGCCACGTGTTAGCAGCGCAACAGCGCAGCACACTGACACATTGCACTGCGCTGTTGCGCTTGTGCTCACCAGAGTGTGACATGTGTCACCACCACATGCGCTTGCGCTCATTAATTGGCGCAAAGCGCCTGACAAGCCACGTAGGGCACTGTCAGAGTATTTAATGCTCTGCATTATTAAAGAAAAGGGACGGAGCCCAATTAAAAGGCCTAACAGGCCTAATAAAAAATTCTATGTATTTTAAAAAGGGCAGAGCCCAAACGAAATAGATGCTCTGCATCATTTATAAAAGGGCAGAGCCCAACCAAAACAAAAATAATGCAGTGCATTACTAAAAAAGGGCAAAGCCCTAGCACAGGTCTAATACGCCAAAGACAAAAGAATATTGAAACTGGACTTAGCCCAATCATGGCCATAAGTCCTCAAATTAAATTGACTGAGCACGGCTGCTCTCTAAATCAATTTACATCCGGTTCAAGGGTACATCTCCGAGCTCCTCTGACACCTATCGTTGTAATCCTTCAACAACGTCAGAGAGGTGACGGGTCCCGACAACCACACATCAACATGGACTGCGGGGTCCTTAAACTCGTGGACTTATGCGTCCTTAAACTAAGATATGGACTGTGGGGTCCTTAAACCCACGGACTTATGCGTCCTTAAAACTACCATGGACCCCCACGTCCTTAAACTGGAATATAGACCACCACGTCCCTAAACTGGAACAGTAGAGCCCCTCTAAACGCTCTTCTGCCTGATCTAAACGATCCCGCTTAAGTAGATCTTAGCCCCAAACACGGCTAACGTATCCTTAAGCATTTCAACAGATTACATATTCCCTAATCAACTTCGGTTCAAGGGTACATCTCTGAACTCCTCTGACACCTATCGTTGTAATCCTTCAACGACGTCAGAGAGGTGACGAGTTCCGACGGCTATATATTAAATGGATCACCGCGTTAAGTAGATCTTAGTCTCAAACAGGACTAACGTATCCTTAACGAACGTTTAAGTTGATCTTAGCCTCAACACGGCTAACGTATCCTTAAACTAAAACACCAAACCCAAATCTAAGTAAATACGGATTTGGACTAATCCACATCCTACGGGCGACGGCATAACTTAGTCTCCGTATACAATCCACGGGCATCCACAAACAAACAAACACACACGACACAAAGTGAAATTCTGGAGAAGGAGAAAGTTGTTACCGCTATGCGGTAGCGTAATTAACTGCAGGGGCTTGCGTCTGCAGGGAAGAGCGTCCCCACAATCAAAAAAACTCCTCAAGCGAGGAGGAATCTGACGAAGTCTGCTACATCGGCCGCATCCGTCTAAACCTCCGATACACGGTGCTATAAACCAACTTGGCACCTTCGGAGAGGTAGACGGATAAAACCAATTAGCATATGCCCCGAATCTCAGGCAAGACGTCTTCACGTCGTCGCCGTCCTTCGGAGGGGAACACACCTCATCATGATTTCTAACTCATAATTTCCATTTGTAAACATTAACCAAAATGTTTACAACAACAAAAAGATATGGCAACATCTAAAGTAAACTCGTGACGGATCATAAGGATACCCCTCACCTGTATATACATACCTGCATCCGCATTCCGACTGAATGCAAATGTGATGAGACTAAAGTAATCCAACAAATCTAATATTAGGATCCGGCTTAAACCAAAGCCCACTAGTATGATCCGCCCGATCATGATCCGTGCACTACTGCACTATATGATTGGACCCTACCATATATCATACGGCCTCTACAACGTTTCGCCCGAAACTTGAGAAACTGTCTGTGGGGGACTCTAAAGTCTCGTCAATACTTTGGCTGTGGATTTAACCACTAGCACGTCAGTGGTACTAGCCGTACGTAACGGGCTACCAGGTATTGACCAAAAGGGAGGTCGATGAGCGAACTCATCCTGAGACCCTACTGAGCCTGTCAGTGACAATATCCGTACAGTCCGGTCCGTTCGTCTATGAGCATCGCATGTCGGGCCTAGGGGGTTGGTAAAAGTCAGACCCCCAAAAACGGTACAAGTCGTGTCGGAGTGTAGCCCAGAACACCCTGAAATACTACTGGAATATCTACCAGTAAATCTCCTGTCTTGGCCAAGGACTTCATGTAATGTCTCTCCTAGACACAGCGTGATCTCACCCCTAATACCGGGAGAGACGAAACCTCTGCCGATCCGCTCACTGCCTCTATGTGGTTCGGGACTGTACCCAACTAAAACCTGTTTGCACGACTCCTTTGAGCCGTGGTAGGGTAATAATCAAAGCACAGTCGGAACTCACACAAGACAAGTGACGATCTCAGGTCGATGAACTAATCTGTACACATGTCACCAGGGAACTGCTATCTGACGTCAGGTATAATACCAACTAGCATGTTCCCGGCAAGTCCTGTCCGGTATACTCATAACCCAATGAGCACCTGTATACATCTTAGGTGAACCAACTAACACCAATGGCTTGTGAGACCGGCCACCGCCCCTCGTCGGGGTCTCGACTGTATACACTAGTCTACTAATGGAGTATCGATGCCCAGTCTCAAAACTCCCACGACTAGGGACCACTTTAAGGATGTGCTTATAGACTACCCAACTCTCACGCATATGATCGCCATCATACTGCTGGTAGTCAAGCAAGAATCCAAAGGGCTCTATCAACGTGCAATAGTGATCTATAATATCACCTAAAGCAGTACACGATGATAAAGATAAACCAGATAGCATACTATCATCTCGAGTAAGACTGTCCTACCGGCATATGTCCTCCTTCAATCATTGCAATCATGTGCATGTGATCAAATAATTGACTCTGAGGGCACTATATCCAACAATCTCCCACTTGCACTCAAGGCTAATTATTGCGATGCCGCATACTCACAGCCCGTGTGATACCGAACACCCAACTCCTCTAGTAATCAGTCTCACAAAGCTGGGTTGTGAAACTACTGCGTTCGAGGAATAGCCTCAGTGAGTGGATCCGCCCTGATGTTTCTTTCTATGTCTCTCTTTATCTCAAGTTCGCGGAGAAAGCCATCTCCCGAAATGAGCAATACCTGTCTTAGAATATGTCTGGATATCTGATGGGACCTAGTTCATAAATGAATTTCAAATCCAAACTTCTTAGACTGTATCGTCAACTGAACTTAATCAGTATCCTGCACCATGCCTCCCTCAGCATCCGCTTGGACCATCTGTCCAAACTACTGCCCTTCGTCAGAGGGAAAACTATAACTCTGACAGTCATTCTGTCATTCAGGTCACCTTGGTGCAGGGTTCCTAAGCACTCTAGTGAGGTCTCCCAAGCCATCAACCATGGCAATTTCAAAAATTATGGTGCCTACAAACCCTAAAGTACGGATCGTTTGCTAGATGTCTAGGCGAACATGAACTAGTTAACAGTTAACTATATAAAATACGGAAATACAACCTTTGTAGATCCGGTGCTCCACCTCCATAGCTCCGCAACGAGGTCCTCTCCGCTGTCCAAATCGAATCTGGGCTTTAGGATCGGCTTCGTCGGAGAATGGGCAAGCTAGGTCGTCGATGTCCATGCCGAAGATGATCTACGTCGAAGCATCGATGAATCAAGCTCCACCTTCACCAAACCGTGAAAAGTTGTGAAGGAAACACACTCTACTACTTGGCAAGAGGTAGAGGATGAAGAAATAGGAAGTGGGTAGACTTTAGAATTGGATTTCTCACTCTTATGCATCAATCACCATTGATGGAGGTGAAGCTTTTCTTCTTCAAGTCAAGGAAGAAGAAGAAGAAAGCTTATGAAAAGTTATGATAAGATTTTAGAAAATGAAAAGAAAATGAATTCTTATCATAATTCTAACCATGGTCAAGTGTAGAGAATGAATCATGGTTAGTGAGAATGGTTAGGGTTAAGGATGAGATAAGTATGGTTGACTTTATCAAAGCTTCATGAAGTTTCAACTAAACTCCAAATCTAGCAACCATTCTTTTCTCTTTTCTTTTATTCATTTATCAAAAATAAAAAGATAATTAAATAAGATAAATGAATAATGAATTATAAACCCTAACCATTTCATTAACCAAGGTTTAATCTTTACACTTGAACCCTAGCTTGACTTGTATCATCAAACATGATACAATCAAGTGCACAAAAACATATCGCATATGCAATGCGCACAAACCAAGTGAGAAAATCCGTCTAAAGTGAACCGATACTAGTTAATGCAAAGTAATATATCAAATATATAATTATACATTAAATCATTAAATCAACACTTGATTCAATGATCCGGTCATGCGCACATAACCGACCGGTATCCAATATATCGGCTTATCGAATCAACGCTTGAATCGATAACTAGGTTATATCGCATACAACCATTCGATATATTTATCGCGAGAATAGAATACGGTATCACATACACGCATTATTCTCGGTCCCGCACATATCTCATATGCGCTCCTATTTCGTTTCGCTTGAGCCAGGAAACCTCTGTGTAGGACTCTAAAGACTCGTCAATACGCCGGCAGCAGATGATGATCATATCAAACATCCACAAGCCGCAAGCGGTCTGCTAAACGTAACGGCCACCCGGGTATTGAGCGATCTGAAGATCGACGAGCAAGCCCGCTCACACTCCAGTGAATCCGACCAGTAACACTACCGTACAGTCCGGTCTGATCGTCTGATATGTCGCATATCTCGCCTAGGGGTGGTAAACGTCAGACCCCAATAGCTCAATAAGTCGTGTCGATATGAGGCTCATAACGGGTCGAGAAACTACTGGTAACACTTACCAGCAATTCTCTGAGCAGCCCTGGCCAGGGACTTCCTGTTATAGCCGATCGAACACAGTGCAACATCAACCCCCATATACCGGGAGAGACGAATCCCCTCCTATCGCTCATTGCCTCCATGTGACTCGGGACTGTACCCAAAAACCACCGTTTTGCACGCCCTCTTGGACGTGGTAAGATGGAAATCAAAGCACAGTGGGAACCACACAAGACTCTATGACGATCTCGGGTCAACAGACTACTCTGTACCAGTGTCACCAGAGAACTGCCATCTGACGTGAGGTATAATACCATCTGGGAGTTCTCGGCGAGTCCGTCCAGTGTACCCAGTCTCTACTGAGCACCCGTATATCTCCTCTGATGTCAAACACCGATGGATATGGGATCATCCATCGCCCATCTGTATGGGTCGAGAAGGTATACGCTAGTCTACTCTGGTATATCGATGCCCCATCTCGATACACCCACGACTAGGGACTGTGAAGGATGTACTTATGGACTAACATGTCCCCACTAGTATGATCCGCATCATAGTCCAGGTAGTCAAGTACAGATCCTAAGGGCTTTACCAACATGTAACAGAGAGACAATCAGCATACACGTTAAGGTAAAGTTCAACCAGATAGCATACTATCATGTCGAGCAAGAAAGTCCTCCCTATATATGTCCCAGCATCCACTACAATATACATCCTATGTATAGTAATGGCCTCTAGGGCATACATATAACTAACAATCTCCCACTTGCACTAGGGCCATCTGTAGCAGTGGTTTGAAGTATCTCATACTCAACCATCCCATAAAAGTCTCTCTCTGGGAACAGGCCTTTGTGAGTGGATCCGCTGTGTTGTCCTCTGAGTCTACTCTCCAAACCTCGATCACCCTGGAGATCAACTATCTCCATGATCAGGCGATGCTGCCTTAGAATATGTCTGGATCACTGATGGGACGGGCGTTCCTTGGCATAAGCCACAACTCCATTGTCACACAATGGGAGGAACATAGTTCATCTCATGAACCAATATACACCCAAACAGCCTCTTTGGTAGCATCTTTAAGTAGCGATGTATCGTGCCTTTATCGTCTAGTATGTCACGGTATCTAGCTTGGAACTCTTCCAACATACCGTCCCTTTACTGAGGGTAAAGACAATGCCTGCGGCTGACATTCAGTCGTCTTTATCACCCTGGAACCTTTCCAGTGATTCTCCCCAGGATCGATTGATACCATCTCACTACAACTAGTGAGAATCCTAACATCCATTTAGATCTATCTCATAGATCCAAAATCCAGGATTTAGGAGGTATCACTTTGATCCTATATGGAGAATCATAGTGATAAGCGGAGATTGATCGAGCGTAGCATAGGAAACTCCTTCCCTATCAAGAGTATGTCATCCACGTACTCTACGAGGATCATCACCATACTCCCTACTACCATTTTGTTTGTACAAGGTTCATCTACCATTTTGATGATGTCAAACTCTTTGACTGCTTCATCAAAACAGATGTTCCAACTCCGCGATGCCTGCTTTATCCTATAAAGCATCTTGCACACGTTTCCGCTGCTCCCACTGTCTACGAAGCCCTCTGGCTGTGTACTTATAGACGCGCTCTAAATCATCATTTAGAAAAGCAGTCAAGACATCCAACCAGATATCGCAGTCATGGTATGTAGCCGTGGCAAGTAGGATCTGGATGGACTTAAGCTTAGATCCTTGAAAAGGTTTCATCATAATCCACGCCTGGTAAATGATGCAAACTTTTAACAAGTCTAGCTTTGAAAGTCTCAACTCTTCCATGTACACCAAGTAATCTTCTCAAGATATACTTGCTCCTGATGGGGATTTAACCCTTCAGATCTTGCAGCTAAAGTCCATACTTTGCTGGTGTATAAGGATTCCATCTCAGATCACTAAGCATCCAGCCATTCTTACAGAGTCTTACTCCTGATGGCCAGCTCGAAACTAGTTGGGTCATCATCTCATGATGTAATCCTCGCTCCCACTGTCATAGAGAAACCGAAGTATCTCTCAGGTGGGTGAGGAACCCTACTAGATCGGCGGAGAGGCTGAGGTTCGTTGGTATCTACTGAATCCCTTGGTTCTATCAAATCATCTGCTGTAGTTCGTATAGCTGGAACACTTCCAGTTCTACATTACAGACTTTGCCTCGAGCTTGTCCGGATTTTGCTTTTAGATATAGGCCGGACAACCCTAAATCTTAACTAACTTAAGACATAGGCTCTTCCCTTTCCACATCACATATGAAATGGTAGGCAACTAATTTGATTCGAACCCTATTCAATAGGTATGCAGCTTCTCAAGTGCATAACTCCCAAAAAGGAAAAAGGTAACTCAGTATTACTCATCATAGAGCACACCATATCATATAGGGTGTGATTGCTCCGCCCCGATATACCATCGTGCTATGGTGTAATCGGAGGAGTAATGCTGAGAGAGAATTTCATTCTCCTTTAGAATTATCCAGGATTTCCGTGCTTTAGTATTCTCCTCCCTGATCACATCAAAGGACATAATACTTATACCCGTATTGGTTCTCTACTTCTCACTTATATTCTGTGAATATCTCAAAAGGTTCGGACTCATGTTTCAACAGGAACATAGGTCTGAAACTCGAAAGAGATCATCAGAGAATGTAATGAAGTACAAAGAACCGGTGTTGGCATGTGTAGACAGGGGACCTGTATATATCAACATGTATCATCCCAAGAGTTTAGTAACTCTTTCTCTGTTTCCAGTAAACGGAGCTATGGTCATCTTATCTTTGTGACATGACTGGCGAGTTTCATAAGATGTAAATTCAAACTGATTTAAATATGCATCTATATGTAACTCTAGCTAGTCGGGTCACATTGATCTGACCTAGTCTACAATGCCTCAAGAAGAATTCGTTCATTTCTGAACTCTTCCTCTTGTGTGTGTTCCATATACTAAGAACTGTAGTTTGATTTAGAACATCAACGCTTTTAGATAACGTGCCTGAACCGATCAACTTTTGATATAGGAAATGTTCAAAACATTATCCAACAATACAGAATTATATCCTTTCTTTACTAATAAAGAGATAGATATGATTTTGTATATCAGGTTCGGTATCTAATAACATTCGTTCAGAATCAATGTATTGTAATACAGGGTGACAGTGACCGACAGACTTGGCTGCAACTCTTGCCCCGTTTTCTGCCTCATGAAACTTATCACCCGTTCTCAGTTCTCTACCTATCTGTAGCCCTATGTAACAGATTACATATCTGGGATCCTGATCTGGTATCACATACCCAGGACGTAAAGGATACTGAGAAACAGTTCTGTATAATGAACACACCCGAAGATGATGCATCAGTATGCACTCTCTTCGTTTGGGCGGCACGGGAATTCTGGTAATCCCCAATTTCCTGCTCTGTCTTATAACAATTATAAGTTGGAGCGGGACCAACGTTCCCCAGCTCAGTATAACAAGCGGGTTCGGTCAAAATTCCGTATTATTATCTTGATTAAGGCGTGATATGGTCGCTACCAGGAGAGAGAGAGAAGAAAACACTCAGCGTGCGCTCTGTCAAGAATAGATTGGTTATTATTTTATCTAATCAGGATGGCTCCCACTGCTTTTTATCAAATCTTCCTTCAAACCCTAAAAGGAAAGACTAGCCGGGATTAATTACACACTACAAGTTCGCCAATCTTTCAGCCAGGCCAGTGTCGGTACTTTGAGGGAGGTCCCCCGTGCTTTCGCACGAACCTAATTACTGTAAACCTCGTTTTCCCAGAGGCTTAACCCCGTTGACACCTTTCTAGACACCTACTTGATCGGCTAATTGTAATGTATAAAACTCTCCCAGGAGTAACACTTACTCGCAGCGGGTATCGGGATCCAACTATCTCATAGAAGGTATGCAATCTCATTGCAAATTTCAACACTTGAAATTCCCGATAATATTTTGCCCCTAGCAGCTATATGACCTTAACATAGTCAACAAATCATAAGTGCTAGTCAAGTTCAACCCGTCATTTCCCGATTGAATTAAACCCACCCGCACGACCCTTAACATAGTCAACAAAGTCGCACGACTACCCTAATCCAATCGCATCATATGCTAATACAGATAACCAATAGTTAGCTACCGCACACTACGCCTTAACATAGTCAACAAACGTAGCACGAATACTAACTAGTACTTATCTGAAATGACGGAGGGCTACGACAGGTTTTTCTGAAAACCTATTGCGTAATGAACTTGATATCGTTGTAGGATCGAATGAATTTTGAAATGGAGTGCTTTTGAGGCTTTTCTAGTTTTGCTAAAGGAGTCACTCCCGGTGAAGGGATCGTCGGTCCTTTCCTCGTCGAATGAGGTGCGGGATATATCATATATATCACTGTGCAAAGCAAAAACACTTAAAAGCAATCAAAAGACAAACCGAGGGTTGTAGCATCTGCCAGTTATTGCTAAAGGAGTCACTCCCGGTGAAGGGATCTCGGTCCTTTCCTCGTCGGATAAGGTGCAGGATATATCTCATATACCGCTGTGCAAAGCAAGAACTGTAGCTACCTGTTTTATTTTGAAATTCGATTCTACAACATCTTAGGTTTCTTTTAATTTCATTAATCACATTAATGAAGTCCCATCATTAAAGTGTACCTAAACATCACAGATAGATATGACGTACACTTATGCCATCCGCATTCGCCTCGATGTCCCTTCGTGCACCGTTAGGTTAGGTAACTAACGGCAGAGCGGGGCAGGGCTAGCGCGGGTGTAAAACATAAGTAACGTCTATATAATATATCATATATACTATATACTATATCCATCACAGAAACATCACATGATCTCATCACAGATATCGCAGCAGAAGAAATATATGAAATATTGGATATACTAGGACGTCCGTGTTTTCAATACGAGCCAGTATAAAACACGGATTCCACGGTCGTGATGAATAGCCAAACCCACACCCCTAGACCCCTACGAGAGCGGCAAGCAACCCTACCAATTCTGGAGTTAGGAGACCCGGACTCGACTCCTCGAGTTGGTCTCCCACTGGACTCCAGAACCCGGTTACTTGTGCCCTCCTCCTTGGGTCTATCCTAGTGCGGAAAAGTAAATAATATACAACAGGTGACAACTCCCGCAACCTGGAAGCGCCCCAATAAAAGAATATTACATACAAGTTTTTACATGAATGAAAATGAAAAACACTCATCTCACATAAAAACCCCCGGCTATTCAAACACGACGATCCAATATAACATATCCAGCAACACATAACATCACATGTCATCAACGTAAGTAAATATGTCCATCCCAATTGTCGTTGACGTATAGCAACGAAACCGGCGATATCAGATATTACACTTACGGTCACAGAAAAGAAAGTGTAAAACTACAACAGTTGGAATCCGCAACCGCCTCAGACATCGCATGCCTGACCAAATGAATTACTTAGACATCGAATGCCTAACAATTATAAACCCCGCATTTTAGTCTCATTATCGAAAACACTTTTCAATATCAAGTCGGGCAATTCAACAAGATTCCCGACATCCTGATCGAATGCTCGTCGCAAACTTCAGTAGACGGCTGCACCCCCGATACCGGCGACGAAGTGCACCAAGGCGGAACACCGCTACCGCGAGCACCCGGACGGATGCTTTCGGCGACGGGGTTCTCCTACAGTCACTTGGTCGGGGCTATGGAGTGAGGCTGTCTATTAAGTTTACCCGGCGAGTATCCGCGTACGCTACGTGATTGCGACGGACTTTTGATCACATCAAAATTCCGTGGCAACCGATCAAGTGAGACTAAATTGCTACGTTTATAACATTCATTTAGTTATCATATAACTCATTGTGAATTCCAATTATTGTATCCCATTCCGGATAAACAGAAAATGTTAAACTTTTCGATTGAACAATCGAACACCCAAGTTTTCCCGAAACTGATCAACACATGAAACAAGTCTAACAACATTCCGTTCGTGCCTCAGTACCAACGATCCAGCCGTAGAAGGGTCAAGCCAACGCCTCACATGTGGCACGCCGTACTGCCCCAAACCCGAAGGTTCAAAGGGCAGTTCAAGACGGTCACATAATCGAGTTAAGGTTTGTGTCTTCTAGAGGGACCATCGCGTTACTTGCACTACTTAGAACGTCGTTAAACTACGGAAAAATCCAACACTTGGAAATTTCCCGACAGGGGAAAAGTTGGGTATTTATATCCGGTCGAACTTTTTAACATATTCTAAAATTTATCCGGAAAGCCACACAGACAAAATTTGATATCCCGATCGAAATTCCGAATCCCCAAATCAACTCAGAAAAATCAACTCTTGAAAATATATTAAAAATATCCAGGAATACCAGAACAGTACCATAGGAATTACTGTAGAATACAAGTGGCACAAGACGACAAAATGGCCGCGCTTGCGCCGCACAAGCCAAGCTCGTGCCGCGGAAGCGCGGCGCACTGTAGGAATTGTGTGCACGAATTTTACAGTTGTTCTTAGGATTACCTGCTGATTTTTTTGAACATTTTTAATATGGAAAAATCCCTGTTTTTAAAAATTGTACAGAGAGCAATATCAATGCGGGGTTTCGGGTTCGTTCGGACTTCAATTTCCGTCTGGACTTCGCCTAAGGCTCTAGCTAGGCTCTGATACCACTGCAGGGTTCCTAAGCACTCTAGTGAGGTCTCCCAAGCCATCAACCATGGCAATTTCAAAAATTATGGTGCCTACAAACCCTAAAGTACGGATCGTTTGCTAGATGTCTAGGCGAACATGAACTAGTTAACAGTTAACTATATAAAATACGGAAATACAACCTTTGTAGATCCGGTGCTCCACCTCCATAGCTCCGCAACGAGGTCCTCTCCGCTGTCCAAATCGAATCTGGGCTCTAGGATCGGCTTCGTCGGAGAATGGGCAAGCTAGGTCGTCGATGTCCATACCGAAGATGATCTACGTCGAAGCATCGATGAATCAAGCTCCACCTTCACCAAACCGTGAAAAGTTGTGAAGGAAACACACTCTACTACTTGGCAAGAGGTAGAGGATGAAGAAATAGGAAGTGGGTAGACTTTAGAATTGGATTTCTCACTCTTATGCATCAATCACCATTGATGGAGGTGAAGCTTTTCTTCTTCAAGTCAAGGAAGAAGAAGAAGAAAGCTTATGAAAAGTTATGATAAGATTTTAGAAAATGAAAAGAAAATGAATTCTTATCATAATTCTAACCATGGTCAAGTGTAGAGAATGAATCATGGTTAGTGAGAATGGTTAGGGTTAAGGATGAGATAAGTATGGTTGACTTTATCAAAGCTTCATGAAGTTTCAACTAAACTCCAAATCTAGCAACCATTCTTTTCTCTTTTCTTTTATTCATTTATCAAAAATAAAAAGATAATTAAATAAGATAAATGAATAATGAATTATAAACCCTAACCATTTCATTAACCAAGGTTTAATCTTTACACTTGAACCCTAGCTTGACTTGTATCATCAAACATGATACAATCAAGTGCACAAAAACATATCGCATATGCAATGCGCACAAACCAAGTGAGAAAATCCGTCTAAAGTGAACCGATACTAGTTAATGCAAAGTAATATATCAAATATATAATTATACATTAAATCATTAAATCAACACTTGATTCAATGATCCGGTCATGCGCACATAACCGACCGGTATCCAATATATCGGCTTATCGAATCAACGCTTGAATCGATAACTAGGTTATATCGCATACAACCATTCGATATATTTATCGCGAGAATAGAATACGGTATCACATACACGCATTATTCTCGGTCCCGCACATATCTCATATGCGCTCCTATTTCGTTTCGCTTGAGCCAGGAAACCTCTGTGTAGGACTCTAAAGACTCGTCAATACGCCGGCAGCAGATGATGATCATATCAAACATCCACAAGCCGCAAGCGGTCTGCTAAACGTAACGGCCACCCGGGTATTGAGCGATCTGAAGATCGACGAGCAAGCCCGCTCACACTCCAGTGAATCCGACCAGTAACACTACCGTACAGTCCGGTCTGATCGTCTGATATGTCGCATATCTCGCCTAGGGGTGGTAAACGTCAGACCCCAATAGCTCAATAAGTCGTGTCGATATGAGGCTCATAACGGGTCGAGAAACTACTGGTAACACTTACCAGCAATTCTCTGAGCAGCCCTGGCCAGGGACTTCCTGTTATAGCCGATCGAACACAGTGCAACATCAACCCCCATATACCGGGAGAGACGAATCCCCTCCTATCGCTCATTGCCTCCATGTGACTCGGGACTGTACCCAAAAACCACCGTTTTGCACGCCCTCTTGGACGTGGTAAGATGGAAATCAAAGCACAGTGGGAACCACACAAGACTCTATGACGATCTCGGGTCAACAGACTACTCTGTACCAGTGTCACCAGAGAACTGCCATCTGACGTGAGGTATAATACCATCTGGGAGTTCTCGGCGAGTCCGTCCAGTGTACCCAGTCTCTACTGAGCACCCGTATATCTCCTCTGATGTCAAACACCGATGGATATGGGATCATCCATCGCCCATCTGTATGGGTCGAGAAGGTATACGCTAGTCTACTCTGGTATATCGATGCCCCATCTCGATACACCCACGACTAGGGACTGTGAAGGATGTACTTATGGACTAACATGTCCCCACTAGTATGATCCGCATCATAGTCCAGGTAGTCAAGTACAGATCCTAAGGGCTTTACCAACATGTAACAGAGAGACAATCAGCATACACGTTAAGGTAAAGTTCAACCAGATAGCATACTATCATGTCGAGCAAGAAAGTCCTCCCTATATATGTCCCAGCATCCACTACAATATACATCCTATGTATAGTAATGGCCTCTAGGGCATACATATAACTAACACTTGGAAGCCTGGAATGATAACCGTTTCCCGAAGGAGGCTGCCGTTATCAGATCCCTAGAACATCCACTTATGTTCTAAAACTGCTTCCGATCGTCTCTCCAGGATTGGATTAATATTAACTTATTGCATCTCGTGCAAAAACAACATCTGGTGTGGTACTTGACATCTCATGATCAACTCAATTGCCTAAGCAAGTGATCTGCCAATCATGCACATCCCTCTCCCCTTTAGTCTGTAAGACACCTTTAGAGAGGGTGACTCCATCACCTGCAGGTTCACTACCATGCCAGGAGTCGTCCATTCTAAAACACCTTTAGAATGTTGTCCAAGTACCCAGATTGGGAAACTACCCAAATCTAGATCCAAAACCATAGATCTAATAACCAGAATGTCTGATATAATATCCAAGTCCTATGTGGAGAAATCACCGTGTGACAACCAAAGTATAACCAATCGTAGTATAGGAATATCACTTCCTACTCTGTGTATATCATCCAAATACCAGGACATCACACCCTACTACCTTCTTAACAGATCCAACCCCTACTTTGATGAAGTCAAACCTATGACTGTCACATCAGAAATAGATGATCTATCTCCGCTATATCTGCTTAAGTCTATAAATAGACACAAGCTACTTGTCCACTACGCTTCCGCTGCTCCCACTGACGACGACAACCCTCTGGCAGAGTCATATACACGTACACTTCTAAAGCCAGTTCAGAACGAGCTATACTCATCCTCCTGCCGGGTCTCATAGCCTGGAACAACAGTAGTGTAAAGTCTGGGTAAATAAGAACCTCCCTGTCACCGTCCTTGAAGCTACCGAAGTACCTCTCGGGTGCCTGAGGTTACCCACCATATCTGCGGAGTGGCTAATGGAAATGTCAAACATGATTGAATCTTTAGGTTCTTATCAAATTTTCAGTAATCGTTTGTGGTTCTGGAATCACTTCCAGTTCTACCATACTCCCACTACTGTTTTCTGAAAAAATCCATTTTTATTAAAACTGTGGTGAGTCAAGAACAATATCACTATTGATCTTCCAGATGGTAGAAAGTCAACCCTCGTCATAGCCCGGGTCAACCCACAAACAGCCATTACAGAAACGTGCCTTGAGTTATCCAGAGTCTGGTTTTAAGCATAAGCTGGACAACTCCCCGTACCTTAACATTGTTAAGATATGAACTATTCTATATCCAATATAGAAATAGAAACACTGATTTAATTGGAACCAGATTCAAATCATGCAGCTGTCTCCAGTGCATGTCAACTAAATGGAGAGAGGCCGATCAGCATTACTCAACTTAGGAGTGCTTCCAATTATGAGTAACCTGAAAGAGAAGCAAGTTCTCTTAATCATTACTATTAACTGAATACCATACACAAGTATCTACATCTTCGATCACCTTGAAGCATCCTGATACTTGAAACACCTGGTTCTCTACTTTATTCTTATACCTATAACTTCTCAAAACTTAGACCTTGTATTTCTACGAAACACATGTCTAAGAACTAGAGAAGTCACAAGTAAACAGAATATAGTACGAGTACCAACCCCTCTGTCCTCATGGACACTGGACAAAATACAATACTCTGTATAAGTCCCCTGAGTCTAATAACTCATTCGCTGTGTGTCGCAGGTTGAAAACTGTACTTATGGTTAAGAAGAATTACACCGCTGTTTAGTGCTCCTTACCTGACCATCCACTGATATAGGTAAATGTCATAGACATAATTTCAAAAAGTTATATCTCACTTTATAAAAATAAACGTACAGATATATCAATTTGAAATTGGTGCATAACAACGGATATTCAAAACCAAATATCTGCCGTCCGGCAAACAGCCCAGGCGATTTCCTCAAATATCACCAATTACAACGAATTCCGATATAATGAGGATGATCACCTAATTCCCAATAACTTGCTCCCACTCATCATCTGTAAAACCATACAGATGTGAGAATCATACCTGGTAAATACATACCCTGGAGCAAGTGTCTAATTGGGAAATCAGTTTTCTATTAACAATGCACAGTGAAACTGAAACATGTAAATGTTTCGAAGGGGTATCCGGGTATTCCTAGTAATGCCTCTTCCATTATTAGATTCACAACTGTAACCGTATATTTCTTTGCCATCTCTCTAAATCCCTTTATATGTCTTTAGTCATTACCTTCTGTACACCCTCTTAGGCTAAATGGTTTTCTTCCTTCCCTACCATTCGGCACCAGCCTATGGTTTGGAAGAAGACTATCCAATAAGCATAATGGGTGTACTCCCCTAATCCTAGGAGTACTCGTAACCTGAGAGAAGGTGAAGATAAAAGACAACTGAATAAATTTTATTTCTATTTCTCCTGAACCAGAATCCATCCCCGAACTGGAACAAGTTCCTTCGAGTTCGTATATAACCATACGATGGAGTACCCAAATAATTGTGGATCTTTGTAGTGATATGGAGTGTTCTGGAGAAATACAAAGGTGAAGTAGGAGTGGCGATGAAATACTTGGTTTGGTCGTGAATAGCAGTCGCATTTTACTTTGCCCTCTTACTAATCCCTTTATTTGTCTTAACTTATTACCTTCTGTACACCATCGTTAGGCTAATTGGTTTTCTTCATTCCCTACCGTTCGGCACCTGCCTATGGTTTGGAAGAAGACTATCCAATTAGCATAATAGGTGTACTGTCCTTATCCAAGGAGCACTCGCAACCTGAGAGAAGGTAAAAGGAAAAGACAACTGAATAGTCCTATTCATTTTCTCCAGAACCGGAAACCATCCTCGAATCTAGAACAAGTTCCTTCGAGTTCGTATATAACCATACGATGGTTTTATCCAATGGAAGTGGATGTTAGTAGTAATACGGGGTGTTCTGGAGAAAAGAGTAAAAGTAGGAGTGGCAATGAGGTATGCAACTCTGACAATCCAAAAGCCAGTGTTTAAGAAGGTTCGATTAACTTGGTCACTGAGTTATAGTCTAGGGTCGGGTCATGGTCGCTGCCAAAGAGAGAGAGAAAAGAAACACTCTGCGTGCACTCTAACCTAGATCAGAATGGTTATCACTTTATCTAATCAGGAAACCTCCCACTGTAATCTCAAATTCTCCTCCAAACCTGAAAGAAGAATTAGTCGGGATCACCCGAGGAGTAAACCAACTCATCAGTGGAAATCGGGATCCAACTATCAGCGCATGATAACGTGATGGAATCCACTCACGTTATCATACTCCAGAAGGTATGCGCATGCCTGGCAAATTTCAGTTTCTTTAGAAACTCCCGATGTGATTTTTACCCCTAGGACCCAAGTGACCATGATGAATAATCAACAAATCAAAAGGTCCTAGTCAAGTTCAACCCGTCATTATCTTGATTGCGTTAAACCCACCCGCACGACCCTTAACGAATAATCAACAAAGTCGTACGACCGTCCTAACCAATTCACATATCCATGCGACAGAAAAGCATTACAGAGCTACCGCACACTACGCATCGGCAAATAGCAACGACAAACGTAGCGCGAATACTTAGCAATACTAATCTGAAATGACGGAGGGCTACGGCTGGTTTTTGGCGAAAAACCTTTAATGTAATGAACTTGATATCGTTGACGGAACCGGATAACTTTTTATAAATATAGTGGCGAAAACCTTTACTAAAGAGGTCACTCCCGGTGAAGGGATGTCGGCTCTTTCCCCGTAGAATGAGATGCAAGATATTCTAACTGAATACCACGATGCAAAGCAAAAAGTAATCGACTATAGTGAAGTTATTATCCTGACACAAACTTCTGTCCAAGAGGTCACTCCCGGTGAAGGGATCTTGGCCCTTGCCTCGTCGACTGAGGTGCTGGATATTCATAACCGAATACCACTATGCAAAACAAAAGAGAACGTCCTTGCAATAACAGCTTTTTGAAAAATGTTCCTACAACATCAGAATAGGTTTGTTTAGCTTGCATTGATCCGAATCAATGCAGTCCCATCAATTGATCACACTACAAAAGAACGAAAATATGATGTACGTATATGCCATCCGCATTCGCCACTGGGTCCCGTCATCACCCGTTAGGTTACTTAACTAACGATAGAGCGGGGACTGGACTAGCGCAGGTGTAAAACATATACAACATCTACTAGTATATATATCAATATATAATAATCGCTCAAGGCGTGATAAAATGCAACATCACAGAAATGTAATAAGCATCACAGAACAATACAGATAATCTGGGATCCCCGGGTTTCATAGAGCCGCTACTGAAACCCAACGTTCCCCTGGTCGTGTGGATAGCCTGTGCAATGAAATCCTAGACCCCTACGGGTGCGGCAAGTTACCCGCCAAAACCTGAAGCGAGGCAGCCCCCTTCAACAAAGTGAATGGACCACCCAGCACTTCACGGAATCCGGTAACTTGAGCACCCCTCCTTGGGTCAACCTATACCCCCTATGAGTGCGGAGAATAGCCCGCCAATTCCAGAGTGAAGCCCCCTCCGTCTCAAAGCCATGAGATGCGGACCCGTTGCCCTCTAGAACCCGGCTATCCGTGCACTCCACCTTGGGGTAATCCTAGTACAGAAAGTAAAATATATACAACGAGTACATCGACCTCAGCCCGGTCGTGCCCCAAAAGAATAATATACAAACAGGCAGTGACGGCAGTCCACATGTCGGACGCTCACCCCGCAATATCAAATGTACGAATATAACCAAACTGTACTACCATTGCACCAGGCTATCCACCATGACAAAACCGCAACATCACAGCACAACACAGAACATCAACGTGAATGTTACGTTCGCAAATTCGTCTAAAAGAACTATAGCAATTAGACAATATTTACCGCTCGAATGATATTCACGGTCGCAGATATAATGTAAGCATTATGAACTAACATATTTAAATTTTTCGATTGACAAAATTTCCCAAAGTGGGCCCTAAGCACAAATCCAGCACTCAAAATAATCTGGGCCAAAAATAAAAATTCCAGAAACCCCAATTCCAAGTCAGAGACCACTGTAGAAAATTTGGTGGAGATACGCTACAGTACTGCGGCAGAACCGCGGCCGAAAAGTGGGTAAGGCCGCGGTTCCGCGATGCTACAGTGAGCTCTTTCTACGAAATTTCTGCAGTGTTCTTAGAAAAGCCTGCATGATTTTCTGCAATACTCAAAATAATTTTTCGACGACAAAAAAAATTCGACAGAAACTGCGAAATTGGAATCGCGGTTTTGGAAAATTCGGCCGATCGATATTTTAAATACGTTAGAACAAGCTAGTAAAGGTTAATGGCGTGGCTCTGATACCATGTAAGTGTACGGTAGCGCCCCGGCCGTCTGCCCGAGGCCAAAATGCGGAAACGAAAACTTTTTCAAAACTAGAAACCGGCGCTATCGTGGACTTTAAATCCGGATCGAACCATTAACCTACAACTAGCAACCAGAGAAAGGGTCGGAAAAGCTATACCGATCGATCCGTGTCCTTCGGTCTTTGGCCACCGTCCCAAGCTCCTCGCGGCATCTCCAATCTCGATCTCCTTGTCGGAAAGGGCACCACATCTTCGAGTCTTTTTACGGGCTCCCACTTCATCCGAAGCAACTCGGACACGAAGTTCGCTAGCCGACGTGTCCAAGGCGATGTAGAGAACGTGTGTGACAACTTGTCTCTTGCATCCATTGTAGGGTTCCTAGGCACGCAAATGAGGTCTCACAAGGCATCAACCATGTCAAATTAAAATTTTAGGTGCCGAGAAACCCTAAGCAAAGATCGTTAACTAGAGGTATAGGCGAAATAACAAGTTAACAACTTAACTAGATAGTGAAAGGGGCTACAACCTTTGTAGATCCGATGCTCCACTTCCTTGGCTCCGTAATGACGTCCCTCCACTGTACCCATCGGAATCCTAGACTCTCGCGGTGGTTTCATCGGAGAAAAGATCGGGCTAGGTCGTCAACTTCGATGCCGAAGATGATCTACGTCGAAGCAACTCAAGATCAAGCTCCAACTTCACCGAGTCATGAAACTTGTGAAGAAAACACCCTATACTACTTGGCAAATGGTAGAGGATGAAGAAATAGGAAGTGGGTTCACTTTAGATTTGGATTTCTCACTTGAAATCATCACTTGACATTTTTGAAGTAAGCTTTTCTTTTCTTTTTCAAGAAGAAGAAGAAGAAGAAAAGAATATCCATTAAAAATTAAATCAAAAATCAAGTGAAGAGTTATCATAATGCAACCATGGGTGAGGATAACTCATGTAGAGAATGAACTAGGGTTTAGTTAAAGGGTTAGGGTTTAGGAAAGAAACAAAATGGCTTTGACTTTCAAAGCTTCATGAAGCTTCAAGTGAAATCCAAATAAAGTCACCATTTTATTTCTCACCAAAATGAATAAATAAATAAATGAATAAGTAAATAAAGCAAATGAAATGAAACCCTAACCATTTACTAAACATTGTTTAAATCAAACATACACCCAAGTTTGCATGTATCATCAAACATGATACAATCTTGTGCACAAAAATATATCACATATACAATGTGCACAAACAAGTGAGAAAAATATCTTAAGTGAACCAATATTAGTTAATGTAAAGTAATATATCAAATATATAATTATACATTAAATCATTAAATCAACACTTGATTTAACGATCCGGTCATACTGCATATAACCGACTAATATCAAGTGTATCAATGTATCGAATCAACACTTGATTCGGTATCCCGGCTATATCATATATAACCGTCCAATGATACAAGTCGCGAGAATAGAATACAGTATCACATACTGGTATTATTCTCGGTCCCGCACATATCTCATATGCGCTCCTATTTCGTTTCGCTTGAGCCAGGAAACCTCTGTGTAGGACTCTAAAGACTCGTCAATACGCCGGCAGCAGGTGATGATCATATCAAACACCCACAAGCCGCAAGCGGTCTGCTAAACGTAACGGCCACCCGGGTATTGAGCGATCAGAAGATCAACGAGCAAGCCCTCTCACACTCATGTGAATCCAACCAGCAACACTAACCGTACAGTCCGGTCTCGTCGTCTGATATGTCGCAATCTCGCCTAGGGGTGGTAAACGTCAGACCCCAATAGCTCGATAAGTCGTGTCGATATGAGGTCTATAACGGTTCGAGAAACTACTGGTAACACTTACCAGTAAATCTCAGCAACCCTGGCCAGGGATTTCCGGTTATAGCCAATCGAACACAGCGCAACATCAACCCCCTATACCGGGAGAGACGAATCCCCTCCTATCGCTCATTGCCTCCATGTGATTCGGGACTGTACCCAAAAACCACCGTTTTGCACGCCCTCTTGGACGTGGTAAGGTGGAAATCAAAGCACAGTGGGAATCATACAAGACTCTATGACGATCTCGGGTCTACAGACTAACCTGTACCAGTGTCACCAGAGAACTGCCATCTGACGTAAGGTATAATACCATCTGGGAGTTCTCGGCGAGTCCGTCCAGTGTATCCAGTCTCTACTGAGCACCCGTATATCATCTCTGATGTCAAACACCAATGGATATGGGATCATCCATCGCCCATCTATATGGGTCGAGAAGGTATACGCTAGTCTACTCTGGTATATCGATGCCCCGTCTCGATACACCCACGACTAGGGACCTTGAAGGATGTACTTATGGCCTACCATGTCCTCACTAGTATGATCCGCATCACAGTCCAGGTAGTCAAGTACACATCCTAAGGGCTTTACCAACATGTAACAGAGAGACAATCAGTGTACACGTTAAGGTAAAGAGCAACCAGATAGCATACTATCATGTCGAGCAAGAAAGTCCTCCCTATATATGTCCAAGCATCCACTACAATATACATCCTATGTATAGTAATGGCCTCTAGGGCATACATATAACTAACATCCATTGTATGGATGGAGGTTGAAGGTGAAGCCATCAATGGAGATTGTGAGCTAGAGGAAGAAGAAGAAGAAGAAGAAGAGGTTCTTTTTCTTTTGTTGTGTTGATATGAAGAAAAAGAGAGCTAGCATAATAATACAAGAGCTAACCTCTCTCATATGGCAGCCCCTTCTCTTTCTACCTCTCATTTCAACACTCAAATCACTCAATTAACATGACATGTTTACAAGAAAAGAGACCATGAGTCACCAAAATGAACATACCACATTAATTGCACCTCATCATGATTTCTAGCTCATAATTTCCATTTGTAAACGTTAACCAAAATGTTTACAACAAAAAAAAAAATATGGCAACATCTAAAGTAAACTCGTGACGGATCACAAGAATACCCCTCACCTGTATATACATACCTGCATCCGCATTCCGACTGAATGCGAATGCGATGAGACTAAAGTAATCCAACAAATCTAATACTAGGATCCGGCTTAAACCAAAGCCCACTAGTATGATCCACCCGATCATGATCCGTGCACTACTGCACGTATATGATCGGACCCTGCCATATATCATACGAGCTCTACAACGTTTCGCCCGAAACTTGAGAAACTGTCTGTGGGGGACTTTAAAGGCTCGTCAATACTTTGGCTATGGATTTAACCACTAGCATGTCAGTGGTACTAGCCGTACGTAACGGGCTACCAGGTATTGACCAAAAGGGAGGTCGATGAGCGAACTCATCCTGAGACCCTACTGAGCCTGTCAGTGACAATATCCGTACAGTCCAGTCCGTTCGTCTATGAGCATTGCATGTCGGGCCTAGGGGGTTGGTAAAAGTCAGACCCCCAAAAGCGGGACAAGTCGTGTCGGAGTGTAGCCCAGAACACCCTGAAATACTACTGGAATATCTACCAGTAAATCTCCTGCCTTGGCCAAGGACTTCGTATAATGTCTCTCCTAGACAAAGCGCGATCTCACCCCTAATACCGGGAGAGACGAAACCCCTGCCGATCCGCTCACTGCCTCCATGTGGCTAGGGACTGTACCCAACTAAAACCTATTTGTACGACTCCTTTGAGCCGTGGTAGGGCAGTAATCAAAGCACAGTGGGAACTCACACAAGACAAGTGACGATCTCAGGTCGATGCACTAATCTGTACACATGTCACCAGGGAACTGCTATCTGACGTCAGGTATAATACCAACTAGCATGTTCCCGGCGAGTCCTGTCTGGTGTACTCATAACCTAATGAGCACCTGTATACATCTTAGGTGAACCAACTAACACCAATGGCTTGTGAGACCGGCCACCGCCCTTCGTCGGGGTCTCGACTGTATACACTAGTCTACTAATGGAGTATCGATGCCCAGTCTTGAAACTCCCACGACTAGGGACCACTTTAAGGATGTGCTTATAGACTACCCAACTCTCACGTATATGATCGCCATCATACTTCTGGTAGTCAAGCAAGAATCCTAAGGGCTCTATCAACGTACAATAGTGATCTGTAACATCACCTAAAGCAGTACATGATGATAAAGATAAACCAGATAGCATACTATCATCTCGAGTAAGACTGTCCTACCGGCATAGGTCCTCCCTCAATCATTGCAATCACGTGCCTGTGATCCAATAATTGACTCTGAGGGCACTATATCCAACAATTTGTTCCCGCCAAAAATTTCTGCGCAAAAGAGCCTAAGATATCAAATGGCAGCGATACGCTTAAGAAAATGTGAACCAGTGTTTTCCGAGCTGTCTTTTGACAAACTCCCGAATGAGAAACAGCTAAATTCTGATGGTATCGAAAGCGTCTCAAAAAATCCTTCAATTTGATATATTATGGGCCACATAATTCATCCGGGATCAAAAGTTATGAGGCATCACGTGCCCGCACGTGACCGGGCATCACGTGCAGACACGTGACCATTTACAGGCAAAGCCTGTAGGCACTGAATAAAATAAATAATTGGAAATAATTAATCGGTGGGGTCATGTGCCAACACGTGATAGGCTTTTAAACCCTCTGAAACAATAGAATTAAATTCTAATTAAATAATTAATCAGTGGGGTCACGTGCCAACACGTGATGGGTTCCTGAGCCCTCTAAACCGATTGAATTAAATTCTAATTAATTGGTCAATCAGTGGGGTCATGTGCTAACACGTGATAGGCTCTTAAACCTTCTAAACTAATAGAATTAAATTCTAATTAAGGAAAATCAAAAACCCTAGTTGGAAAAATATTTCCCTAGATCTTTCAAAACAAAAAGATTATGCTCTGTAAAGTGGAGCACCGTTGAATTAAAAATCCAATGGTGATAAAATCACCAATTTATAGAAAAATTCTATACAAGGAAAGATTTCCCTGAAATTTGCCAGGAATAACAGATAAAAGATCTTTTGGATTAAAAATCCAATGGTGAATAAAATTCACTGAGTGATCTAAAAGATCATGTTGGTTACAAAATCAATTGAAATTTTTCAATGAAATATTGACTAAACAAACTGATTCTTTTCTTTCTCCTGAAAATAGGAGCCAAGAAGAGAAGAAAAGGGATTTTTTTGGAGAGAGAAACAACAGCAGAGAGAAAAAAGAAAGGAGAATTTAATTCTCAAGAGAGAAAAGAAGATCTTTTCAGAGAAAAGAAACCCTAGGTGAGAAAGGGAAAGAGATCTAAATTCCATAAAACAAAAAGAGAATTTAATTCTCAAATTAAGAGTTTAACTCTTCTGAATAAGAACTTATTTCTTCCTTTGATTGAAGATCTGCAGAAGCAGATCTCTCCATAAGTTGAGAATTTAATTCTCATTGGGGAGATTCTGCGATGCAGATCCAAAACTTAGAGGGGGAATTGAGTTTCGGAAATTTAATTCCTCCAAATACTTAGGAATTTAATTCCTCCAACAGAAACAGGGTTTAACCCTTAAAATAAGAACTTAGTTCTTCTTCATGGTTGAAAATCTACAGAAGCAGATCTCCCCATAAGTTGAGAATTTAATTCTCATCGGGGAGATTCTGCCATGCAGATCCAAAACTTAGAAGGAGAATTGGGTTTAAAGAATTTAATTCTTCCATATACATAGGAATTTAATTCCTCTAAATAAAATTAGGGTTTAACCCTATATAAGAATTTAATTCTCAAACAAAGGACTTAAACTCTCCATGCACGTAAAGAGATCAATACCCAACCTGGTCACGTGGTAACACGTGACCCTCATCCTCAATGAGTAAAAAAGAATGAACAAGACTAGGCCACGTGCCCCCACGTGACCCTTAAACAGACTCCTCAAAATGAGAAAGAACAAGCTTGGAGGCAATGCCTCACGTGTCCCCACGTGACCCCTGATAAACTCCTTTTTAAAAGGGAAAACAGAGGAATTAATACCCAGTGCATTGGCACTATCACGTGTCCACACGTGATGATTACAAAGACTAAGTGTTTAACACTTATTTGCAGATTTTGAGAGTAAAATAAAGGAGGTTTGGCCCATTCTCAGGAGCCTTACGTGTCCCCACGTGACCACCTCATTTCTAGTGTTTAACACTATTTTGAGCATTTTGTCCCTAATGTTTAACACTATTTTAAGCGCATCACGTGGGAACACGTGATCGCCAAATATCCTCTAGTGTTTAACACTATTTTAAAAACCAAGCTTAGCCCAAATTGGCTAGGTTTTCCAGAGGCAAATCTCCCCTTCAACTGAACCTTAAAATCCAGAGCTATAATGAATGGTTAGTGCTCATCCAAACACAAAATGTTGTCAGAGCCCTCAAACCCCTTTTTAGCATTTCTAAATAATGGGGGGGGCTGAACCCAGACAAATGATTCAACAGTCCAAACAAAGATCCAACATTTCGAACCTAATTGGACTTAGCCCAAGTTGGCCATAAGTCCTCAATTCAGATTTAACTGAGCCAATGTGCTCATAATCTAATTAATTGATCTTAGTTCCAAATTGGACTAGAGATTTCCCAATCAACTTTGGTTCAAGGGTACATCTCTTCACTCCTCTGATATTTGTCGTTGTAATCCTTCAACGTCTTCAGAGAGGTGACGGGTCCCGATAACCAATCATTCCATGGACTATGATGTCCTTAAACTTCGTGGACTATGATGTCCTTAACCTCGGACTGTGGGGTCCCTTTAAACTCACGGACTATGATGTCCTTAACCATGGACTACCATGTCTTTAAACTGGTAATCGACCGCAATATCCCTAAACTAAACAATAGAGCCCAAATGCTCTTTTGTTGGATATCTAAATGATCCTGTTAAGTTGATCTTAGTCTAAAATTAGACTAACATATCCTTAACAAACGTTTAAGTTGATTTTAGTCTCAAATGAGACTAACGTATCCTTAAACCCAACCCCCAAACCCAAATCTAAGAAAATACGGATTTGGACTAATCCACGCCCTACGGGCGACAACATAAATTAGTCTCTGTATACAATCCACGGGAAACCAAAAACAAAACAAACACCCACGACACGAAGTGACCATCTGGAGAAGGAGAAAGTGGTTAATGCGATGCGGTAGCGTAGTTAACTGCAGGGGCTTGCGCCTACAGGGAAGAGCGTCCCCACAATCAAAAACCTCTCATCATGAGGGGAATCTGACGAAGTCTGCTACATCGGCCGCATCCGTTTAAACCTTCGATACATGGCGCCATAAATCAACTTGGCATCTTCGAAGAGGTGGACGGATAGCACCGAATAGCATCTGCCCCCAAATCCAGGCAAGACGGACCTACGCGATCGCGTCTCTGTGTTTTGGAGGAGAACATATTCTGGCACGCCCGGTGGGACCTCTTCCTCTTTCCACTCCACACTTCGTGTGTCGTGTTCACGAACGAATCGCGGTTTAATATGGTTGCCCTTGGGTTCGAGGTACTAAGATTTGGTTTTGCTCCCGTGCAGAAAGAAGAACATCATTGGCCTCTAACTGCTCTAGCTGCAACTGCAACTCCCGTCCGCGTCATCTGGAGGTGTAACCTACGGGCCCCAAGTGGCCTCCCTGTTCATGATGCCAGTGGAGCAAGTAACTCAGGACACCACTGGGCTGTTCTTTGGGATCATGATCCCACCGATGAGATTCAATACCCCGCTGCTATCGTAAGAAGACCCAAAGAAGTCGGTCTTTGATCGACTCACAACTACTGCGGCCCCTCTCAATGGGTCATCCAGCTCCAATGCCTCAGTCTTTGACAGACTGGGCCAAAGCTAATTTGGGCCTATGAAGAAGCTCATGATACCAGAAAGGGTTATCCCTAAGCGGATAGCCATTCCTGCTCATGAAGTCGTCAAGGCGGCTTCTCCTGCCAAAGGGTCGGTCTTCACAAGACTGACTGTTTCAGCTCCTGTTTCAGGCGAAATCGTTAAGGCTGCTTCATCTGCTCGGAAGTCTGCTTTCGATAGGTTAGCCATCCCCACTCAGCGGACGTCGGTCTTCAACAGATTGACAACAACAACTTCTAATCAAGACAGGGGGCATGAGGAAACCATCCCCGTAGCCGAGATAATTCCAACTTCAAGACACGCTCGACGTCGCCACTGGCGCCGAGTGAGGAAGGCTGGGGGCAATTCCCCTTCCGGACTGACTCCGCCGGCTCCAACAGTGGAAGTTGATGCTGCTGTTCCAACTGGGAACAGCTTTGAACCGCTAGGGAGGGTGCGCAAAAACTCTCTGACTGCCGTGTTGAAGAGATCTCCTCCACCTATGGAGAATGCTACAAAGGTGAAGCTAGAGCAGCCCCCTCGGCGGCTGTCCTCTAAAATTTATAAAGTTTGGCGACAGGTTTAGGAATCGGTGATTGATCAAGATTACTCTCGCCGACAGAAAAAGGTGAAAGTTCAACGATAAGAGGACCATCCTGTCAAGCCACAAAAGGCGACAGCTACTTGGGTGCCCATTGCAATGGCCCCCTCAACTTCGACCGCTCACAAGAAAAGAAGGCCGGAGAAAATCCCTGAGTCTGCGACAAATCGCAAGACCACTGAACCTAAACGCCCTAAGTCTGGGGGCATGGTAGTGCATACCGTCTATATGGCATCTGGAAAAGAGGAAAGCCGTGCTTCTACGGGTCATCGACCGCTCACCCGATCGATAACAAAGGCTCAGGAGCAACAGCAGCAAAAACTTCAGGAGATGCAATGGCTACACTCACTAGGCCGAAAGAAAATCCAGAGACCTCATAGAAGCGTCAGAAACAAGAAACTGATACTGAATTCCTCCGAAGAATGCTCGAGAGGAAAGAAAAAGAGGCCGCGGAACAGGCGGCCAACATAAAACGAATGGCTCTTTTGTTCCAAGACATGGCCGGGATGATATTACAGCCAGAACCTCCAGTTGAAGACCCCCCGATTATCATTAAAGATGACGGAGGGGAGACATCGAACCCTCCTCCGGCTCTTTCAGCGGCCAAGGAGGAGACCATCTCCAAGGCCTCTTTGGATGATTATATCGCTCAGCAAATACGAGCTCATCATGCGATCGAAACGGCCGGGCAGATCGTTAAAACTGGACGACCCTATCCGGGCTGGTATGATCAAATCAAGTACCCGCCAGGATACACGATTCCTAAATTCTATGTGTACAAGGGGACAGGTAATCCCCATCAACATGTCGCTCAGTTCAGGGCTCTCTGCGGCAACACTGGAGGAGATGATAAGCTACTGCTTCGCCAATTCGTCGGCAACTTGGCGGAAACGGCCTTTGAGTGGTATTCGGAGCTTCCCAACGACTCCGTCAAAACTTTTACGGAGATGGAATTGCTGTTCACCCAACGTTTCGCAAGCGCTAGAGAGCGCACCCCGATCACCGTGTTAATTAACGCCAGAGTGAAGCCAGGCGAAACATTGGTGCAATACGCGATACGATGGCGGAATCTATGGTCGAAGTGCGAGCAGCGCATCGAGGAAGCACCTGCGGTAGGCATGTTCATGGGTACTCTTGATCCGCAGGCGACCATCTCGCAGTTCATGATGTTTTTCAAGCCGACCACTTTCCAGGCCTTGATTGACAAACTGGCCCAAATGGATCAGATGGGCCATAGACCGTCTTCCTCAAAGATGGAGCCTCGAAACGAGAAGGGCATAGGAAAAAAATCTTCGTCGCCAACGCTCAACAACAGCCGAGTGGCTCGTGACCGGTTGTTCGCCAAAGCAACAAGCGGCAATCCCTTGATGAGAAGTTGAGACGTCCTTACTCGTTTCCCCGAGATAAAACAAGGATACTATTCGAACTCGCAGTGCGCAATGGGCTCATCACTCTACCAGAGTCGAGACACCCACCACGATCGAACGACGTCAACAATCCCAATTATTGCCCCTACCATCGAGTATTGGGCCATCCACTCGAAGATTGCTACGTCTTCAAAAATTGGGTTGAAAACCAATACCAGCAAGGCAAATTTGCGCTGTCTGAAAATTGGAAGGTGAACCCGCCACAACCACATGGTCCGAAAAAGATGGACATGCCGGGGGCATCATGCTCATTTATAGAGGAAGCTCCATAGGAAGTTGTTCTTTCGGCAAAAACTAAAAAAATGCTGAAAGATCTTCAAATATGTCCTGCGATCAGGTGGAAAAGCCCACAAGAGCCGGAGATCATCGATGGGATGTTGAAACCACGCCCAACATTGGGAGTTAATAGTGATGGTGGACAAAACATTCAGGCCCAGCCGTCAAAGTCTTCGAAGAAAAAGAAGAAGACCAAAAAGCCCGCGTAGTTTGATGACAAGCGCACAGATCTGCAAAAGCATATTGACGCACTAGAGGAATATAACCAGAAGGCGCGAACCTTGGTCACACTCCAAGAATTTCTCAACAATATCCTTGAGAGCGGAGATAACAACAATAAAGACGGAGATGGCTCGTCAGAAGAATCTAAGGACTATGTGGCAAGTTTCCACATGATCTCTCATTCGGCGTTAACTAGCGAAGAAGCTCACTCGGCGATAGAAGACAGTATAAAAGAGCTGGGGACAGGATCGAAGCCAAAACCCTTGGAACCATCTGACGAGATGATCGACTTGCTACTGAACGAAGCCCGTCAGAAAAGCAAAGCCAATCGAGAGCGCGAACTGGCTATATTCGAAAAAGCCAAACGCCGACGACTGTATGAAAAGGTCAAGGCACCCCAACCGGATCGAAGCATCCCTATCGCCAGCAAAAGCAAGCTTAAAGTAAGGAAACGATTCGCTAGGGCCCTGTCAATAGGAATGAAGTTGCCCTCTTTCAGAGAAAATTCTCCTGGCGGTATACATCTTGATAAAGCGGACATACATCCTAACTTCTGCTTATACCATCAGAAGAGTGCACACCCTATCGAGGAGTGCATAGCCTTTAAAAACTGGTGGCAGGGATATGTTGCCCACCGACAACATGTTCAAAGAGTGAAGCGCAAGGCTCCTCGGGAACAGAAAAGCACGACAGATGAGCATAAAAGAGCCGCTGGTAACTGTCACATAGTCGACACCAAGAGATCGCAAGTTATCACCTTTGGAAGCAACTCTGACGAAGAAATCGCCCTCAGTCCTCTCTTCAAGGAATCCACCTCCGACACAAAAGATGCGAAGATTTGCGAGAAAATCTAGCTGCGTAATCGTACATTGCCCGAAAAATCTCGGACCTATGACCGAAACGTCGTTAAACTAATACAAACCCGCGGCATCCCCAGGCTGACGTGGTAAAAAAAACGGTACGTCCATAAGCAAGATGGGCACGGATGAAAACCCAAAAGGGCTCTGTGAGTAAAAACAGCGGGACTACCGGCGAGTTTTGTGAAAACCAGAAAGGGCGCAATCTCGTTAAAAGACACTTGTAAGTTCCTCTTGACCCTGTAAGGAGAAATCACCTGCGTGAGATCCTTACGACTCACAAAGGAGAAACACACTTAGGGATCCCCACGATTCCTAAGGAGAAATTACACTTGCGAGATCCTTATGACTCGTAAGGAGAATTCCCCTTTGAGACCCTCACGGCTCATAAAATTCAAAAGCCTTAAGCTACAGGAATCTGAACATGTTCTTAAGCCATCGCAATCTCCAATGCTGCCCTATAAGCGGTTCAATGTTGACCATTGTATATAATCCACGGGCACGAATAAACACTTCCCTAACAGAGTCCCACCAGCGTGAACGACCCTTGTAAGTCCTCTCGACTTATAAGGAGAAAACACTCTTGTAAGATCCTTACGACTTATAAGATAACATACACTTAAAAATCTTCACGATTTTTAAGGAGAAAACGCACCTACGAGATCCTCACGACTCGTAGGGAGAAACACCTTTATGAGACCCTTATGGCTCATGAAGTCAAAAGCCTTAGTCGACGGGATCCTAACCCTGTTTGCTAAGCCACCTTTGTTCGACATCGATAGAGGCAAATGATGATTCGCTCCTGGCAATGTCCCAGTGGTAGCGATGTTGATGCCTAAATCAGTATCAAATTCCAAGCCCTTCCATGGCAAATGATGATTCGCTCCTGACAATGTCCCGGTGATAGCGATGTTGATGCCTAAATCGGTATCAAATTCCAAGCCGTTTCACGGCAAATGATGATTCGCTCCTGGCAATATTCCAGTCACAGCGATACTGATGCTAAGATTAGCACCAGATCCCAAGTTCCATACTCGTGGCGAAAAGTCGACGAGCCAAAAATGCATATGAAATAGCCGAAATGTTTGGGCAACTCGCAATAAAAATCAGCGAGTAAAATATATGCATACAAAAATAGCCGAAATGATTGGGCACTGGGAACAATAGCCGAAATGATTGGGTAATCGCGACTTTCGCGATATAAAAAGCTGAAATGATAAAGCATCGTGGAAAGAAATAAAAAAATGAAAGAATGAAACTTTTTGCCCTACAGGTGAGATCACATCGATCCCTGTATACAATGCAGGGGTATAAACAAAGAGGGAACCATACCTTCCCACCAGGCTCCATCAGAAAGCGAAGCCAAATCTCGACGGTTCATAGACAACTTAGAGACAATCTCGACATTTGTCGCAATATTGAAGACACAATGTCAACAAACGAAACAAAGGAAGATCCCTAGCTTCAGGGTCTCGAAGTCAACATCGACAACTTAGAGATCACCAACGGCGTTTCTCCTCACTCCAACCAGATGCAGACGTGACATCAAAAACCGACCTCAGAGTCGCAACAAAATGAAGTCATGGCAAAGTCCCTAGTTCCAAATCTCAATGGCCACATCTACAGCCTGGAGACCAACAACGGTGTGCCTCCTTATTCCAGCAGGACACAGATGTTACACCATCAATCGGAACCACGGCAAAGTCCCCAGTTCCAAGACTCTACGGTTCACAAACGACCCAGCATCATCAAATGACCCCGTCTCGGAAACACGTCATCAAATGACCCCGCCGCGGAAATACGTCATCAAATGACCCCGTCTCGAATACACGTCAGCAAATGACCCCGTCACGGAAACACGTCATCAAATGACCCCGCCGCAGAAACACGTCATCAAATGACCCCGTATCGGAAATACGTTATCCAATGACTCTGTCTCGGAAACAAGTCAACCAACCCCAGGGAAATCAGTGTCCTTGGCAACCTCCTCGATTTAGTGAAATCAGCGTCCTTGACGAGAGCATCTCGATTCGCGTCGACCCGCGGAGAAATCAGCGCCTTTGCAGGAATACCTCAATTCGTCTCAACTCCGAGGAAATCAGTGTCCTTGGCAAAAACCTCGATTCAGGGAAATCAGCGTCCTTGACGAAAGCACCTCGATTCGCGTCGACCCACAGAGAGATCAGTGTCTTTGCCGGAATACCTCGATTCGTTTCAACACCGAGGAAATCAATGGCCTTGGCAAAAACCCCGATTCAGGGAAATCAGCATCCTTGACGAGAGCATCTTGATTCGCGTCGACCCATAAGGAAATCAGTGTCTTTACAGGAATACCTCGATTCGTTTCAACTCCGAGGAAATCAGTGTCCTTGGCAAAAACCTCGATTCAGGGAAATCAGTGTCCTCGACGAGAGCATCTCGATTCGCGTCGACCTGCAAAGAAATCAGTGTCTTTGCAGGAATCTCTCGATTCGTCTCAACTCCGAAGAAATCAGCGTCCTTGGCAAAAACCTCGATTCAGGGAAATCAGCGTCCTTGACGAGAGCATCTCGATTCGCGTCGACCTGCAAGGAAATCAGTGTCTTTGCAGAAATCTCTCGATTCGTCTCAACTCCGAGGAAATCAGCGTCCTTGGCAAAAACCTCGATTCAGGGAAATCAGCGTCCTTGACGAGAGCACCTCGATTCGCGATGACACGTAGAGAAATCAGTGTCTTTGCAGGAATTCCTCAATTAGTTCAATTAGTTTCAACTCCGAGGAAATCAGTGTCCTTGGCAAAAACCTCGATTCAGGGAAATCAGCGTCCTTGACGAGAGCATCTCGATTCGCGTCGACCCGCAAGGAAATCAGTGTCTTTGCAAGAATACCTCGATTCGTTTCAACTCTGAGGAAATCAGTGTCTTTGGCAAAAACCTCGATTCAGGGAAATCAGTGTCCTTGACGAGAGCATCTCGATTTACGACGACCCGCAAGGAAATCAGTGTCTTTGCAGGAATACCTCGATTCGTTTCGACTCCAGGGAAATCAGTGTCCTTGACAAAAATCTCGATTCAGGGAAATCAGTGTCCTTGATGAGAGCACATCGATTTGCGTTGACCCGCAGAGAAATCAGTGTCTTTGCAGGAATACCTCGATTCGTTTCGACTACAGGGAAATCAGTGTCCTTGACAAAAATCTCGATTAAGGGAAATCAGCGTCCTTGACGAGAGCACCTCGATTCGCATCGACCCGCAGAGAAATCAGTGTCTTTGCAGGAATACGTCGATTCGTTTCGACTCCAGGGAAATCAGTGTCCTTGACAAAAATCTCGATTCAGGGAAATCAGCGTCCTTGACAAAAATCTCAATTCAGGGAAATCGGCGTCCTTGACGAGAGCATCTCGATTCGTGTCGACCCGCAAGGAAATCAGTGTCTTTGTAGGAATACCTCGATTCATTTCGACTCCAGGGAAATTAGTGTCCTTGGCAAAAACCTCAATTCAGGGAAATCAGCATCCTTGACGAGAGCATCTCGATTCGCATCAACCCGTAGAGAAATCAGTGTCTTTGCAGGAATACCTTGATTCGTTTCGACTCCAGGGAAATCAGTGTCCTTGACCAAAATCTCGATTCAGGGAAATCAGCGTCCTTGATGAGAGCACCTCGATTCGCATTGACTCGTAGAGAAATCAGTGTCTTTGCAGGAATACCTCGATTCGTTTCGACTCCAGGGAAATCAGTGTCCTTGACAAAAATCTCGATTCAGGGAAATCAGCGTCCTTGATGAGAGCATCTCGATTTGCATCGATCCGCAAGGAAATCAGTTTCTTTGAAAGAATACCTCGATTCGTTTCGACTCCAGGAAAATCAGTGTCCTTGGCAAAAACCTCGATTCAAAGAAATCAGTGTATTTGCAGAATATACGACGTCAGCAAAGTGGAGCCGCGGCAAAGTTCCCAGTTCCATGACTCGGCGGTACACAGACAACCCAAAGTCAACCCTCGACCTCCCTGTTGAAGCAATGCTTTGACTCGGGAGTAGGTCAACTCATCAATCACTTACGAGTCCTCTCGACTTGTAAAGAAGAAAATTCTCTTGTGAGATCCTTACGATTCTCAAGAGAAAACACACTTAGGAATCCTCACGATTCCTAAAGAGAAAATACACCTGCAAGATCCTCTCAACTCGTAGGGAGAAAAAAATCTTTATGAGACCCTCACGGCTCATGAAGTTGAAAAGTCTTAGGCAGCAGATCTGAACCTGTTTCCTAATCCATTGCTTCTTATCTCGATTCAGGAAAATCAGTGTCCTCGGCGAGAACCTCTCGATTCATTTCGACCCGCAAGGAAATCAGTGTCTTTGCGAGAATCTCTCGATACGTCTCAACTTGCGGGGAAATTAGTGTCCCTCGCATAAAGAAAATTCTCTTGTGAGATCCTTACGATTCTCAGGAGAAAACGCACTTGGGAATCCTCATGACTCCTAAAGAGAAAAGACACCTACGAGATCCTCACGACTCGTAGGGAGAAAAGCCTTTGTGCGACCCTCATGGCTCATAAAGTTGTAAAGTCTTAGGCAACAGACCCTAACCTTGTTTTCTAATCCATCGCTACCTTATAAAAAGTTCAAGATGAACTATTATCTACCATCTATGGGCCACACTTGCCAAAGTTACATGCCACTGAAATGGAGAAGTTACTCATAAGCATATAAACTACTTCACGCCATAGCAAAACATAAAGAAATAGAAGGTTGCGTCTCATGGAGCTGAGAGTTTGGAACTATATCTCTTAAGAGTCGAGATTTGAGTCAATGATAAATGACGACGCTTGTGTCCGCTCGTTATCTTCTCAGATCAAGATTCTAAAAATTATATACCAACCCGAAACTGGCCATGCATAACTCTACACTACTTCACCCATGTACATACTTACGTAGGCAAAGTAGTGGGGGGCATTTGTTCCCGCCAAAAATTTCTGCGCAAAAGAGCCTAAGGTATCAAATGGCAGCGATACGCTTAAGAAAATGTGAACCAGTGTTTTTCGGGCTGTATTTTGAAAAACTCCTGAATGCGAAACAGCTAAATACTGAGGGTATCGAAAGCGTCTCAAAAAATCCTTCGATTTGATATATTATGGGCCTCATAATTCATCCGGGATCAAAAGTTATGAGGCATCACGTGTCCCCACGTGACCGGGCATCACGTGCCCACACGTGACCATTTACAGGCAAAGCCTGTAGAAACTGAATAAAATAAATAATTGGAAATAATTAATCAGTGGGTTCACGTGCCAACACGTGATAGGCTCTTAAAACCTCTGAAACAATAGAATTAAATTCTAATTAAATAATTAATCAGTGGGGTCATATGCCAACACGTGATGGGTTCCTGAGCCCTCTAAACCGATAGAATAAAATTCTAATTAATTGGTCAATCAGTAGGGTCACATGCTAACACGTGATAGGCTCTTAAACCTTTTGAACTAATAGAATTAAATTCTAATTAAGGGAAATCAAAAACCCTAGTTGGAAAAATATTTCCCTAGATCTTTCCAAATAAAAAGATTGTGCTCTGTAAAGTGGAGCACCGTTGGATTAAAAATCCAATGGTGACTAAAAATCACCAATTTATACAAAGATTCTATACAAGAAAAGATTTCCCTGAAATTTGCCAAGAATAACAGATAAAAGATCTTTTGGATTAAAAATCCAATGGTGAATAAAATTCATTGAGTGATCTGAAAGATCATGTTGGTTACAAAATTAATTGAAATTTTTCAATGAAAAATTGACTAAACAAACTGATTCTTTTCTTTCTCCTATAAATAGGAACCAAGAAGAGAAGAGAAGGGATTTTTTTGGAGAGAGAAACAACAACAGAGAGAAAAAAGAGAGGAGGATTTAATTCTAAAGAGAGAAGAAGATCTTTTCAGAGAAAAGAAACCCTAGGTGAGAAAGGGAAAGAGATCTAAATTCCATAAAACAAAAAGAGAATTTAATTCTCAAATTAAGAGTTTAACTCTTCTGAATAAGAACTTAGTTCTTCCTTCGGTTGAAGATCTGCAGAAGCAGATCTCCCCATAAGTTGAGAATTTAATTCTCATCGGGGAGATTCTGCCATGCAGATCCAAAACTTAGAAGTGGAATTGAGTTTAGGGAATTTAATTCCTCCAAATACTTAGGAATTTAATTCCTCCAACAGAAACAGGGTTTAACCCTTAAAACAAGGACTTAGTTCTTCTTCATGGTTGAAGATCTGCAGAAGCAGATCTCCCCATAAGTTGAGAATTTAATTCTCATCGGGGAGATTCTGCCATGCAGATCCAAAACATAGAGAGAGAGTTGGGTTTAAAGAATTTAATTCTTCCATATACATAGAAATTTAATTCCTCTAAATAAAATTAGGGTTTAACCCTATATAAGAATTTAATTCTCAAACAAAGGACTTAAACTCTCCATACACGTAAAGAGATCAATACCCAACCTGGTCACATGGTAACACGTGACCCTCATCCTCAATGAGTAAAAAAGAATGAACAAGACTAGGCCACGTGCCCCCACGTGACCCTTAAACAGACTCCTCAAAATGAGAAAGAACAAGCTTGGAGGCAATGCCTCACGTGTCCCCACGTGACCCCTGATAAACTCCCTTTTAAAAAGGCAAATGAGGGAAAAAAGAGAAATTAATACCAAGTGCATTGGCATTATCACGTGTCCACACGTGATGATTACAAAGACTAAGTGTTTAACACTTATTTGCAGATTTTGAGAGTAAAATAAAGGAGGTTTGGCCCATTCTCAGGAGCCTCACGTGTCCCCACGTGACCACCTCATTTCTAGTGTTTAACACTATTTTGAGCGTTTTGTCCCTAGTGTTTAACATTACTTTAAGCGCATCATGTGGGAACACGTGATCGCCAAATATCCTCTAGTGTTTAACACTATTTTAAAAACCAAGCTTAGCCCAAATTGGCTAAGTTTTCCAGAGATAAATCTCCCTTCAACTGAACCTTAAAATCTAAAGCTATAATGAATGGTTAGTGCTCAGCCAAACACAAAATGTTGTCAGAGCCCCCAAACCCCTATTTAGCATTGCTAAATAATGGGGGGGCTAAACCCAAGCAAATGATTCAACAGTCCAAACAAAAGTCCAACATTTCGAACCTAATTGGACTTAGCCCAAATTGGCCATAAGTCCTCAATTCAGATTTAACTAAGCCAATGTGCTCATAATCTAATTAATTGATCTTAGTTCCAAATTGGACTACAGATTTCCCAATCAACTTTGGTTCAAGGGTACATCTCTTCACTCCTCTGATATTTGTCGTTGTAATCCTTCAATGTCTTCAGAGAGGTGACGGTCCCGATAACCAATCATTCCATGGACTATGATGTCCTTAAACTTCGTGGACTATGATGTCCTTAACCTTGGACTGTGGGGTCCCTTTAAACCCACGGACTATAATGTCCTTAACCTTGGACCGCCATGTCCTTAAACTGGTAATCGACCGCAATGTCCCTAAACTAAACAATAGAGCTCAAATGCTCTTTTGTTGGATATCTAAATGATCCTGTTAAGTTGATCTTAGTCTAAAATTAGACTAACGTATCCTTAACAAACGTTTAAGTTGATCTTAGTCTCAAATGAGACTAACGTATCCTTAAACCCAACCCCCAAACCCAAATCGAAGAAAATACGGATTTGGACTAATCCACGCCCTACGGGCGACAACATAAATTAGTCTCCGTAAACAATCCACGGGCAACCAAAAACAAAACAAACACCCACGACACAAAGTGACCATCTGGAGAAGGAGAAAGTGGTTACCGCGATGCGGTAGAGTAATTAACTGCAGGGGCTTGCATCTGCAGGGAAAAGCGTCCCCACAATCAAAACCCCTCATCATGAGGGGGAATCTGACGAAGTCTACTACATCAGCCGCATCCGTTTAAACCTTCGATACATGGCGCCATAAATCAACTTGGCGTCTTCAGAGAGGTGGACGGATAGCACCGAATAGCATCTGCCCCCAAATCCAGGTAAGACGGACCTATGCAGTCGCGTCTCTATGTTTCGGAGGAGAACAACTATGACTGCGAGATTTTTTACCATCCGGGAAAGACGAATGTTGTGGCAGATGCTTTGAGTCGGAAGCCCATAGGTAGCTTATCTTGTTTGAGCGCAGTTCAGAGGCAGTCGACGGTAGATTGGTATATTCTATGTGACAGCCGAGTACAATTCGAGTTTACGTCGACCGGGGGACAACTTGCCCATGTCCATGCACAACCACAGTTTCTTGGTCGTATCCGTGAGGCACAGTCCGATGACATTCATTTATCAGAGATCATGGAGCAGGTTCGACAGGGCAGAAATTTAGAGTTCGTGATTGATGATCAGGGAGTACTATGATTTGGGACTCGACTATGTGTGCCAGATTCCGAGGGACTGAGACGCGAGATTTTAGAGAAGGCACAGCAATCGACATATAGTGTTCATCCGAGTTCCACCAAGATGTATTATAATTTGAGAGAAGTCTACTGGTGTGAAGGGATGAACAGGGATGTCACAGATGTTGTTCGAGATGCTGACTTGTCAGTAAGTCAAGGCTGAGCATCAGAGGCCGGCAGGAGAATTACAACCTTTGCCTATTCTGGAGTGGAAATGAGAGCAGATCTCTATGGATTTTATCATGGGTCTACTTAGGACCAGTCAACGGTATGACTCTATTTGAGTAATCATAGACCGATTAACGAAAGCAGCTCACTTTCTGCCAGTAAGATCACTTTCGGGTTTGTTCAGTATGCTCAGACACATGTTGATGAGATTGTGCAGCTATACGGCGTTCCGACTTGTATTATGTCCAAAGAGGCACCCAGTTCACCAGCCGACTATGGTAGAAACTTCAGGAGGCTTTGGGCACCTGATTGAGTTCAGCACAGCTTTTCATCCGCAAATCGACGGTCAGTCAGAGCGGACTATTCAGACTCTTGAGGACATGCTCCGATCTTGCGTTCTAGATTTCGGTGGTAGCTGGGATTATCATTTGCCCTTGATAGAGTTCTCTTACAATAACAGCTTTCAGGAGACGATTCAGATGGCACCCTTCGAGGCGTTATATGGGAGGAGATGCCGATCGCCCGTTTCTCGGACAAAGCTCAGTGAGAGCAGTATTTTGGGGCCGCAGATCATACAGGAGACAATCGAAAAGATCCAGTTGATTCAGGATAGAATGAGAGCGGCCCAGAGCAGGCAAAAATCTTATGCTGACAAACGTCGTTGCAGTTTCTAGTTCACCGTTGGCTATCATGTTTTCTTGAGGGTTTCTCCGATGAAGGGCGTGTTGAGATTCGGGAGGAAAGGACGGCTTAGTTTCAGATATGTAAGTCCCCTAAAGATTCTCGAGCATGTCGGCGCAGTTGTTTATTGTTTGGCTCTTCCATCTAGCTTCCCAGATGTTCACCCCGTGTTCTATGTATCGATACTCCGCAAGTACCTTCACGACCCCTCTCACGCGATACAGTATCAAACAATCCGGCTGGAGCATGATCTTTCTTTCACCGAGCAGCCGGTAGTCATTCTAGATCGGCAAGTGAAGAAACTGAGGTTTAAGGTCATACCGTCTGTAAAGGTTCTCTGGCGTGGCCCGAATAGCGAAGAGATCACATGGGAAGCCGAGGATGAGTTGCAGAAGAAATTTCCCCATCTCTTCGAGGGTACGCGTGGTTAGATTTTAAATTCGAAGACCGACTTTTTTTAAGAGGGGAAGATTGTAACGTTTTTAAAAAAATCGTTTAGGTTAATTATCTGATAATCGGTAATATAACTCATGTTTTCCGTAAAACTTAATTATAATTATTTTTCAACATAGACTTAATTATACTTATTTTAGCTATGTAATTGCTAATATTTGGTATTTAATTAGTCGCTTATAAATTGCTAGTTTACTTAAATATTTTTCCTTAATTAATTATTTTAAGTATTATTATAAGCTTTCATTTATACATTTAATTTGTGTAAATTACAAATGAGAATGGGTTATTCATACATTAGTGAACCGTGACAACCTAATGGCTAGTTTGGAACATATTCTTTTTTGTTTCTTTTGTTGCCTCCATGGTTCTAGATAATTCTAGGGTTTATTAGGAAAATTAAATAATTAAGAAATGAGTGAATATGTGTAATAATTGGGGGGACTTTCTTGACTTGGAATTTTCTACACACACACCCACACTCAATCACCTCTCATTCCCTTCACAGGCCGAGCCTCCCTGCTGCAGTTCCTCCATTTCTTCATCTCTTTTCCATCTCCAAAATCCTCAAATTTCCCTTAAAAATCCACACAAAAATCTCACAAATTCATAGTTAAATTTTCACCCAATTTTCCTTGGCCTACACTAGCTTGAATCTAGAAGCATGATGGCATTTTTTGGAGGCAAGTTTGAAAGTTAGATCTATAAATCTTTGAGGTATAAATCATAACCCAATGATTAATTTGTTGGTTAATTTCTTTAAGCTAACTTATTTAGGTATTATTTTGGTTCTAATTGTAAGTTTGAATTTTTAAAGAAAAGGGTTTGAATTAGAGTTAAGGTTTTAACCATCACTACTAGGTTAGCTAAGTGTAATTTGCTATCTAGTGACTTAGTTGGATGTTTACTTGTGGTCGTGGCTATTAGGTCGCTAATCCGTGAAATTTTGCACCAAAATACCATTGGTTTGCTTACTAGGTTTTAGTGTAAATAGATGTCGGTTTAGTTTGTAGTTGTGGTGATCTACAATCCATTTCCTTTGTCATGTATTGTGTTCTGAATAAGCGATCGGTACGATCGGCTTCTAGGCTTGGTGGTTGTCACGTATAGCGATCTTAGTTGAGGTTGTGGCGATATCGTACGTGTTTTGTGCACCAAGTGCACACAAGTCTAACTTGTGGACATTCATTCTTGCGTTTCGTTATCTTCGTGTCGTCTCAGAATATTTAGCCTCATGTTTTGTGTTTGTGCAATTCTAGGATCGGTTGCGGAGGCGTCGGATGCGACGCAAAAAGGCAAGGCTGTGATCGGATCAGATTAGCCGAGGCGTCCGGGTGAGTAGATGTACACATCTATAGGGGGTCGTCTGGATGGCGCCAGGCGCCCGATAGTTAGGATTACTAGCAGTGCTTGTATTTATATGCGTAGTCTCCTAGTCATTCATCTCATCGCATTGCATCATCTTATATATATATATATATATATATATATATATATATATGATATCATCATCTCATAGGACACTTGCACCATTACCATTGGTCCATGCCGTACGTGCACTATTTTATGTGAACACACGCGCTATTGATAATTGCTATATCATGAACACTATAGAACTTGCTTAGAATCGGTATTTGTGCATTTGCATCATATATGATCCGTGGACTTATACTTGTATATTCATTTCATTAAGATGGATACGTAAGGATTGTTAGTCATACATACATACCTCATTGCATCATGATCCATGCATAGCTTATGGCCGTACTTCGTATAGTATATACTATCGTATCACAAACTTCCATCATCATCGATATGTTTACATATTGTGATTCTTCTTGATGATTTCAGTACTTATGAGATTTCTGGATTTTGGGGGGAACCGCAAGAATTTTATAAACCTATTATCATTTTAAAAATAGAAATTTGCGGTTTTCTCATGATATGATATGTGTGGCGTCCACCATGAGTTTTCTTGGTTCTTGAGCTGTATCATATACCTGATTCGAGGAGGGGATGCACCGTCTGCAGGTACATAGTGGGCCCGGTGCGGTACCTCGGGGAAAGAAGATCGCATAGATGGCATTGAGCCCGGCAGGGGAGCACTACCGACCGGTTATTTTTTGACGCGGCGGATATCCGGAAGATATCGGTATAGTCGTGAGATTTGATGATATGGGTCGATCCGGACTGACGGAGCCCGACATATTGAGATATTAAGACATTGAGATATTGAGATATTGTGACATTGAGATATTGAGACATTGAGATATTGGGATATATATATATATATATATATATATATATATATATATTGTGTCGATACTTAACACGGATTTTTTGTTAATTTCATTGATGATACTTCAGTTTATTGCACAAAGATTTTTCTAAGGTAAGAATAAAGATTTTCTCATAGCAGACTTTTTCAGGTTTCATGTTTGATTATGCATCCATGTTGCATTCATGTTAGTACATCGCATCATATTGATATGCGTAGGTTGTGACGCATTTGCGTGCATACTTACGATAGCCTTATTAGATGTTACTTACCACTCACGAGTTGGCAACTCACCCTCTTTGTGCCACAGTATCTTGCAGGTTCGACCCGTCAGCACAGTAGCGGGGGGAGTACTTCCTCTTTTTGCTTCATTGCATCGATTTGCAGCTTTGCTCATCATAGATGGGTTGCGAGGATACTTTTGTTCCATCTTGTATTATTATTTGTATTTAGTATACTCCATCTATCCTTATATATTGGACTAGACGGTGAGACTCATGAGACTTGTATTTATGGTTTTTGGTGTCGATGCTCACTTGAGCCGACGTAATGTTTCTTATTTCTTACTTTCAGATGCTTATTTCGCACTTTTGATATACATATTGCATGTGGTTATGATTACGCCATTGGCGAAGAGCTAGCTTCCGCTTGGGGATGCCTTTATTCCTTATTTATATGTATTTTCATGTGTTGTATCCATTTGGGGGCCAGTATTTACGAAGGAGACGCTGCCGAAATTTTCGGGAAAAATTTGATGTCTTTAAAAATATTTAATGCGACTTATATTGTTAAAATTGATGTCTTTAAATAAGTTTTCCTTCACTCTATTTCTTTAAAAGGTTTAGATTTCTGGGCTTCGGCTTACTTAGATTACGTTTACGCCTTGAGATGTTTCGTAATTTAAGTGCCAGTCACGTTCCGTACATTCGGGTCGTGACGGTTTAGAACCAACTTTTAATCAAAAACATCATGCAAAATAACTTTAACATAACTTTTACATTAAAATACCATGAACTTTGTATATATTATCTTTTATTGTTTTGTTTAAACATACCTTCAGAAAACTTCACAGGGTCACGACCTACCCCTCACATACACACATGGTTCCATAGCACGATATATCTTTGTATGAATTTTTGTTACGAATACATTATTATAAGAAAATACCATTTACTATAAAACCGGTTTTCTTTTAAACAGTGTTTTAAATTCCTTTACGATTATGCCTCTACAACCCTCTTTAGAGGACCCGCTATTGGATGGTGTGGATTATCGCACATTCTTGGGCTAATAGAGCGAGATGCAGATCTCCTCACGGAGCATTCGGTCTCGAAAGGTTTTAATACGGTTTTTAAGAAAAACACAATTTTCTACTTAATTAAAATTTTAATTTTTAATAATTATATAGATATTACAAAATCCATATATTTTCAAAAATATAATAAACTTATATTTTGAACAATGAAAGAATTACAAATTTTACCAAAATACCATCAAGATACCAATAAAAGACAAGTTTTACAAAAAAACTATCATGAACTTTCCAAGCTAAGATACTATCACTAAAATACCTCAAATTCTTAAAATTCACATCTATGAAAACCCTAAACAATATAAATAACTTCTCGAGATTATTTTGAAACTATATTAAAAATATTTTTCATAAAACCCTCTCGAGTTATATAAAACAATATTTAAGGACTTTAGTAAATATATGTTTAAGCGGAATCAATTCTCTAGAGCCCCAGGGAGCCAGAAAAAGTGAGTGCTTGCCTATTTAAGGTAGAAAACTTAACAGTGTTATCAATGGTAATTGTCTTGGAAAAAGACACAAATCCTATTGTCCATATGCAGCAGTTACCGATAACTCTCGAACCTATTTCAGGATCTAAATCAGTTACAAGTGTCTGACTCAGTCTGAGTCTAAACCCAATTCCAAACTCAAATCAGGGTACAATTCAAATATGAATCCAAAGTCTAAAATGAATACATAAACATGAATCTGAATACCTGAAAAATCAAACTTCAATATCAAACCTGAATACATGACTATGGCTTTACTCGAACCATGAATACAACTTGATATAAATACATGAATACTTGATATAGACATGAATTCTATCTTGCAACTCGATGTATTCATGGATTCGAGCAAGGCTGGTAATTTTAACTGTAACTTAGCATACACGGGGTGTTGGGGTAGTTCATGCGTGAATCCAACGAAATCCATGTCTACTAACACAAGCAAACTATCATGAGGGCCCGTTTTTCTTTACTCCTGAATTACAGCCTGTTGAGTTTGGAATACTTGAACACTAAATTAAAGTCCCGTTACTAACACTTGATTCGGGCCCGTGATTCCTTACCCCTGGATTACAGCCTATTGGGTTCGAGAACACTCTTGAGCTTGGTTGACATTCACCCTTGAACTTACATTAAATTAGTTTACCCAAGTAGAGACCTGTTAAGACACTTACATTCACTGTATGTTCACCATACTTACACTACACGGCCATATTATAATTATTTGCCATGCTCATGCTATACTGTCATGTTTACCTACTTGTCATATATATTACCATAATTGTTCACATACATTACGATAGAACTACATGCTAAATAAACTTGCCATGTTTACATTAAACGACATGCTGACACACCATACTTCATAATCAATTGTTCATAATATACATTTTTCTTTATCATTACACTTTATACTTCACTTCATTTCTTGGGGACTTACCGAGCGAAAGTTCGCTGACAGGCATTCCACTCACTTTTGTTTTCTTGGAATATTCGTCAGATACTGTGGAGACTGAGAAAGTAGACATCTCAAAGGAGGAGCACGATCAGATCATGACCCAAAACTAAATTAGTTATCTTTTTCTCAGTTTATGTATACCACTTGTTTAGGCATTTCCATTCTTGTATTTTTCTTTCAGTTGATATCATGTATTGTAAATGAATCAAGTTGAATGTTAATAAAGTTGTTGAATTTTAATTCTCATGTTAATTTTCTTGTCATTTTATATTGCTTCCTTTACGCTTAGCGTATTTATTCCGGGAAATAACTTTCTCAAAATAAATATGTCGCAGGTCTTGCCACGTGTCATTTCCGTCTATTGGGAAGCGAAGCATGACAACCTCCGTCTAGTGGAGTTTTCTTATATCAACAATTTCCATGCTAGCATCCAGATGGCTCTGTTCGAAGCACTTTATGGACGGAAATGTCGATCCCCTGTTTTTTGGGATGACGTTGGTGAGCGAAGATTACTAGGCCCCGAACTATATTTCATACAGTAGATAAGGTCCAGATGATCAGATAGCACATTAAGACGGCTTAGGACCGACAGAAGAGTTAGGCAGATCCCAGCAGGAGATCGTTAGAATTCGAAGTCGGTGATCATGTATTCCTGAAGATTTCACCTACCCGCGGTGTTATCAAGTTTGGGAGTCACGGGAAACTCAGTTCCCGATTCATCGGACCAATCAAGGTATTGGAGCAAGTAGGGGGGTGGCTTACCGATTTGCCTTACCCCCATCGCTAGCTGGCGTGCACAACATGTTTCATGTGTCACAGTTATAGAGCTACGATCGAGACGACAGTCACGTTCTCGATCATTCAGAATTGGTATTGGGTACTGACTTATCTTATGTGGAGCAGCCTACTACTATACTCGACCGTAGAGAGAAGATGCTGAAGAATAAGGCCATTCCGTTAGTCCAAGTATCTTGGGGCAGTCGTTCACCTGAGGAATCTACCTGAGAACGTGAGGAGGATATCCGTTCGCGGTTCCTATATATTTTTGAGTAGTTGTTTGTATCTTTGCTTGTTTTCATTCCTTAATTTCGAGAACGAAGTTTTTGTAAGGAGGGTATGATGTAATAACCGATTTCCCTGTGTGTATATATTATACGTATTTTAATAATATTTTTCCCTAATTCAACTTCTATTATTTTTCATATCCTATTTTCCCTATATCTTTCTATTTAATTTTCTCTATATATATTCCTTCCAATCATTTTATTTTTCCTAATTCTAATCTCAATTATTTTTTCCAAACTCTAATCTAATTGTTAATACCCTAATATTTATTTCTTAAACTATATCCTATTCCAAGCCTACAGCCCAATAACAAATTCAAACCTTTAGCCCAATAACCCAAACCCAATTCTCTCCCCAACTTCCATATTTCTTTTTGAATTCCCCCGTTTAATCCCCACTTTAATTTCATTCAACAAAAATATCAACCCGATTTAATCTCTGCAATCCCTAAATAAATCCTATTAATTATTATCTAATTATTTCAAAATCTTTTCAAATCCTAGGTTCTCTCTCTTCCCCTCTCTCTCACTCCTTAAACTCTCTCTTTCTCTCTCCAGCTCACTCACTCTCTCTCCCTCTCCTTCACAAACTCTCTCTCTCTCTCTCTCTCTTCTCAATCTCTCTCCTCCTCTCTCCCGCTCATTCATAATAAACCCACGACACCCCCCCTGCGAGACAGTGCCACCATCATCGCTCTTGCCTTCATCAACTCCGGTTGACTCCTTCGCCGACGAGCACTGCCTCAACCTCCACCCTACTTCAACCTCCACCGTGACCCACCCCGTCACTGCGATCACTAGAGCCCCACCACCAACACCTTTGGCTCCCTACCATCGCCTCCGACGACCCTCCCCAAGCCCTTCTCCCTATCACCTCTACCGACCACATCTTCCACCGAGCACCCATCACCGGAGCCACCCCATTCGTGACCTCACCAACTTGCAGCGCAACCCCGAGCCCCCATCTTCACCGGCGATCCCCGACAGCGCCGACAGTAGCAGCAACCACCCTCTCCTTCAAGACCCCAGCCACTTTTTCTCCAGCGCCACCGACCTCCACTCGCCATTGTCGCCTCCGCCGCACCACCCAATGCCTTCCGAGCCTTAGTTTTAGAAAGAGCAAAGAAATTGTTCAAGTTATAAATTTCTCTCTCCTTATTAACCCCTCTATCCTATTCAAAAAATTAATCCACCCCTACGCCCTTCCAAAAAAAATAAGTAAGAATACCGCTCGCATCCATCTCATTTAAGTGCTATCTTCTCTGATCTTCCATGTCAGTCCCTTTCTCTACCTCCTTTGAGTGGTCACACTGTGTTTTTCTTTTTCTTCTTCTGTCCACCTCTGTTACCTTGAGGAATCTACTTCCAATTTCTTAAAGTTTTTTGGTTAGCATGCGATGATTGTTCCCGTTAATGCTACTTTACAAATCACTCACTATATTTGATGGAGGGGCGAATCTCCTTCAGATGTTGCCTCCCGTTGATCTGCTGATGGCGGCGATGGGTGGCTGAAATTGGATCTGGAATCTGTCGCTCCTGAAGCGTGTGGATCTTAATGGGTTTGAGGTTGTGGTTACCGAGCTACCTGCAAGGAAGTCCCTCGGTGGTTGTACCACCGAGGACCCTCCGACGATCAAGTTAGACTAGAGATCCGAGCAGAGTAACGGCTTAGTAGAGTTAAAAATGGCTTACTTGAACCGTCTGAAGAAGAGGTGTATATAGCGGCGGCGGCAGGTGAGGCAGGCGCGAGAATCACGCCGGCCGTTACGCTCCCGACGTCACGCTCGCGTGATGAGCGGGACCTCCCATTAATGGCGAGACAGGCTCGTTGATGGGGGATCGTGATGGCGTGGAATGTGGGATGTAGCCAGTGGAGATCTCGCACATGGCGAGATTCGCGGGATGGCGGTTACGCCCGCAAGCGGTGTTGTTGGTCGGTCGATGAGACCGAGGAAGATGACCTCGGCGGGAGAGCTCACGGAGGAGCAGGAGAGCCGAGGTATCTTGGTTCTGCTCGAGCCCGGAGGCGAGCTGAGAGGGCCGAGGAGGCTCGGGCCTGCGATAGCTCGGAGACGAGCTGTGGGGCCGAGGAGGCCAATTATGCTGGGGGCTCGGAGGTGAGCCGGCGTTCGCTCGTAGGACGGGCACAGGAGTGGTCTGGTCGGCCACTGTAGGTCCTTTCTTGTGAGCCCTGGGACACGTCATCTGCCACGTGTCCTGATCTGGGAGATCACCGATATCGAGCATCATCATTAGCCCCCCACTCTCGTCCTGACCAGCTGATGGGTCGGGTCGAGAGTGGTTTGCCAGATCACCCGAAGTGAGCTACTTTCCGAAGATATCGTCGGGCGTGTCTCTGGACAATTGGTTGTCTTTTCTAGATGCGACCAGCAAATTGGGGCGAGATCCTTCGCATTGAAGAGGGTGCGCTGGATCGTGTGCACTTTTGCTGAAGCGACAGACCACGTGTCGGGCGCCGGTTGGCTGATGTGATGTGCCGCAGGTTTCTGGCGTCCGATGGGACGCTGCCAATATGCTTGCGACAGGTGGAGCGATCGTAGCCGTTGAGTGCAGTGAACCGTTTTGGCAGGAGTCGACCATCGCCTCTGGATGAGGACGCCGGTAGCATAAATAGGAGGGAGGCCTAACTCGGGGTCTCTCTCTCTTCCTACTTTCCTCATTCTGAGTCTTGTTAGCTCGGCGCTCTCCCCTTTAGGTCGGATCTTAGCGTTTTCTCTTCTCGAGGATTTCCTCCCATCGGGTTAGATGTCTTATTTCTTCTTCCTTTTGCTTCCTCTCCTTCTAAGTCGTGCCTCTTCTCCTTTTTGGCAGGACAGATGGTGCGATCCCAGACTCTTGGTGCCTTCGGCGCTCAGTCCTGGAGAGGGGACGGCGGTGCTGCCGTGCCTCCGGCTGACTCGGGCCCTGAGCCGGATGTGCCTCCGACGGCGGGGCCACCTGCCCCATCACGGGCTCATGACGATTGTTCCGGCGGCGGCCAAAGGCGTACATGGGTTCCCGAATCTCAAACGAGGGATGCAGGAGAGGGCGAAGATGGGGTTCCTCTTAAGCGGAAGATGACGGTCTCTCGTGCGCCGCCGACGGAGGTTCCGGAGGGGACTCCCGTGCAGGAGGGGGACGTCCAGTTCGTGGTCCCGTCGGGGCTTTCCATTGCCACCAGCCTTCTTGATGGTATGGAGGAGTCAGCCGGGGGCCAGATGCCGCGGGGGACCTTGAGGGCCTAAATGGAGGCTATCGCACAGGAGGCGGTTCAGGTATGTACTCCCTCATGTGTTACTTCAGGCGACCTTTTCTTAGTTCGGGTGCCCTTAAGTTTCTCTGCCATTTTTCACCAGGTCCTTCAGCAATGCGCCTTTGTTACTCGTATGGAAGCCGAGGGGCTATTCGGGCTGTGAGGTCAGCAGAAGAGTCTTCTTTAGAGGTCGAGGGTCTGCGACTCGAGCTGCGTCTGGAGAGGGAGAGGTCGATCGTCCTCAAAACCCGGTCAGAAACCGCGGATCTCACCGTTTCAAAGTGTCGGGAGTCCTATCACCGCCTGAGCGAGTCCCACCGGGTCGTCAAGGCGAAGTTGGCGGATCTGGCCGATCGCCTTGCGGCCATGGAGAGGGAGAGGGATGCAAGCAGGCGGGATGCCGAGACGGCGCTTCAGGCGGCGAAGCTTGCCGAGATCCGAGCCAGAAAGGCGGTGGCTGATTATAAGGGGTCAGACCAGTTTTACATCGACCTCGGCGAGGCCTCCGCCGTTGCATGGAACAAAGCTCTTGATGCCGTCAAGGAACAACTTCCGGAGATTGCCGACGGTGAGCTTCGAGCTCGGGTCCCACTTTCAGTGGTCATTCTCCCGATCGACAGTGATGAGGGAAGAGAGGTCTAAGCCATGCTTGCGGCCAGAACTTCCCTTTTGTAAACCTTCAAGTAACTTGATAAAGCCGGGGAGCCCATAATATCCTTGTAAAAGCTTTGACTTTTTGAATAAAATTTTTTGTTTTTGCAGTAGTGTTTGTGCTTGTACTTCCTTTTGTTGGTAGACACTTATATCTGCACAGTACTGCCTTTGTTTTTGTCGGTTCTTCATCTAGCGATCACACATCGAGTTGAATCTGTTCATTTGCCGAGTGTGCAAAGACTGGTGCGAAGACGGTATCTCCATGGCCCCAAAGTCGAGGTGGAGATTGCTAAGACATTGATAGACCGGATGCCTCTTATTGAAACTTTTGTTCCTTAGTTGTTGGAGGGGCCGTGATTGGCCTACTAAGGATGGGGCCGAGCAGGGTAGCTGCTCGGTGCCTCTTGGTGAAGGATTTGATCCTTAGCGAGCGAAGGGCCGTAAGGGGCTTACTAAGGATGGAGCCGAGCAGGGTAGCTGCTCGGAGCCTCTTGGCGAGGGCTTTAATCCTTAGCGCGGAAGGGGCCATGATTGGCCTACTAAGGATAGGGCCGAGCAGGGTAGCTGCTCGGTGCCTCTTGGCGAGCGCTTCGATCCTTAGCGCGGGAGGGGCCGTAAGGGGCCTACTAAGGATGGGGCCAAGCGGGGTAGCTACTTGGTGCCTCTTGGCGAGGGCTTTGATCCCTGGTTTGTTGGGGTAGGGAGCTACCAGCCAGGGATAACCGAGCAAGGGCGGGCTCGGTTGCCTCTTACGAGGGCTTTGATCCTTAAGGACGGGCCGGGCAGGGTTGATGTCCGGTGACTCTTGGCGAGGGCTTTGATCCCTGGTTTGGTAGGGAGCTACCATCCAGGGATAACCGAACAAGGGCGGGTCCGGTTGCCTCTGTGAGGACTTTGATTCCTGATTTGTTGGGGTAGGGAGCTACCAGCCAGGGATAACCGAACAAGGGCGGGCTCGGTTGCCTCTTGCGAGGGCTTTTCATCCTTAGCGCGGGAGGGGACGTAAGTGGCCTACCAAGGATGGCCGAGCAGGGTTACTGCCCGTGCCTCTTGGCGAGGGCTTGTTGTCCTTAAGGATGGCCGAGCAGGGTTGCTACCCAGTGCCTCTTGGCGAAGGCTTTGATCCCTGGCGTTATGGGGTAGGGAAGCTACCGACCAGGGATAGCCGAGCAGGGTAGCCGCTCGGCTGCCTCTTGGTGAGGGCTTCATCCCTGGCGTTGTGAGGTAGGCCAGGGATAGCCGAGCAGGGTAGCCGCTCGGCTGCCTCTTGGTGAGGGCTTCGATCTCTGGCGTTGTGGGGTAGGCGAGCTACCGGCCAGGGATGGCCGAGCAGGGTAGCTCCAGGGCTGCCTCTTGGTGAGGGCTTCGGTCCTTGGGGCTGGAGGGGCCGTGGGAGGCCTGCCAGGGATGAACCAAGCAGGGAAGCTGCTCAGACGCCTCTTAGTGAGGGTTTAGATCCCTGGCGTTGTGGGGTAGGCGAGCTACCGGTCAGGGATCGCCGAGCAGGGTAGCTGCAGGGCTGCCTCTTGGTGAGGGCTTTGATCACAAAGACAGAACTCTTCTTTTTGCAATGTTCTAACGTTCCCTTCTTGTTATTCGGATGAAAATGACTTTTTAGAAAAATTTACATTCTCTTTGTGAAAAGAGAGGTGCACACTTGTAGATAGTGATTTCACTGGTACAGTTTGAGCTTCTCGGCGTTTTAAGGCCGCAGAAACTTGCGCCCGTCCGCATCCTGCAGGCGGTAGGCTCCGCCGGGAAGTACCTCGGCGACGAGGAAAGGACCGTCCTATTTTGGGGAAAACTTGTGCAGCATGCCTTGATCGACGAACTCATTTCGCCGTAGGACTAGATCCCCGGTTCTGAAGGAGCGACACTTGACCCGCGCGTTGTAGTATCGGGCAGTTTGCTGCTGATAGGCAGCATCCTTGATCTGAGCCCGGTCTCGTTTCTCCAACAAGATGTCCAGGTTGGTCCGTAGTGCCATGGTGTTTGCTTCGTCTTCGAAGTGTTCGACCCGATGACTGGGTAGCCCGATCTCCGCTAGGACCATTGCCTCGGTCATGTAGCAGAGGCTGAAAGGGGTTTCCCCAGTGGGGGTCTTCTTTGACGTGCTCAGGGCCCATAGGATCCGGGGCAATTTCTCGACCCAATTGCCTTGGCGTCCCTCCAGGAGGGTCCGAAGACCCCGGAGGACATCTCGGTTAGCGACTTCGACCTGCCTGTTGCATTGGGGATGTGCGACCGCAGCGGTCTTCATGAGGATATGATATTCATTGTAGAAATCCTTCACTTTTTCATTTTCGAAGTTCGTCCCGTGGTCGGTGATGATGCACCTCGAGATGCCGAACCGGAGTATCAGGTTATTGTGCAGGAACTTGATGGTCGTGGCGGCGTCTGGCTTCCTGATTGGGACTGCCTCGATCCACTTCGTGAAGTAATCTACCGTGACGAGAACATATTTGTGCCCTCCTGTGCCGATAGGGAACTGGCCTATCATGTCCAATCCCTACTGGGCGAACGGCCACGGGGGGGTCAGCACGGTCAGCTCGTTAGCCGGGAGGTGGGGTATGCTTCCGTGGAGTTGGCAACTTTTGCATCTCCTGACGAGCTTCTGGGCATCCTCATGAATAGTTGGCCAGTAGTACCCCTGGAGCAATGCCTTCTGAATTAAGGTTCGGGCCCCTTGGTGTGCGCCGCCGACCCCTTCATGGATTTCTAGGAGGACGTAGTCAGTTTCGTGGGGGTCGACACACCGGAGCAGGGGCTGAGTGAAGGATTTCTTATAAAGGTTCCCACTGCTCCAGACGAAGTGACGGGCTTTGACCCAGAGACAGCGGGCTGCTCCCCGATCTTCTGGCAGTGTACCGTCCCTTAGGAATTCCACGAGGGGCTTCCTCCAGTCCTGGACATCTTCCTGCGCTGTGTACATGTGAAGTATTTTCGCCCCGTCTTCCACGCTGGGCTGTGGCAAGGTTTCGAAGAGGATAGGCTGCTTGTTGTTGGCCGAGTAGGATGGAGCCAGCTTGCTCAGGGCGTCGGCTTGGGCATTGAGTTGCCTGGGTATTTGTTCTATCTGGACTTCGTCGAAATTCTTCCGAAATTTTCTTACCTCGGCCAGATATTTCACCATTAAGGGTTCCCGAGCCTCGAAGTGGCCGGTCACTTGGCCAACGACCAGAGCTGAGTCACTGTGGATTCAAATTGTCCTCAGCCCCAGCCCGGAGGCCATGCAAAGTCCAGCCAGCAGGGCCTCGTACTCTGCCGCGTTGTTTGAAGCCTTGAATTTGAGCTTTACGGAATATTCCATTTCTGCTTCATTCGGGCCCCGAATGATGAGGACGGCGCCACAACCATCCTCGGTTGAGGACCCGTCGACGTAGATGACCCACTCAGGGACCGAGTCGGGTCTCCCCACAATCGAGTGTCGATCCGCAAGGGTCGGCGTGGGCTCCGGTTCTTTGCTGGGGATGGTGCACTCAACAATAAAGTCGACCAGGGCTTGTGCTTTGATGGCCTGCCTTGGACGGTATTTTATGTCAAACTGGGACAGCTCCCACCTCCATTTCTCTAAGCGGCCCGAGGATTCGAGTGAGGCGAGGATAGCCCCCAGCAGGCGCTTGGTGAGGACGAGGATAGCGTGCGCCTGGAAGTAGTGTCGTAGCTTTCTTGAGGCCACTATGAAGGCCAGGACGATCTTCTCTATGGCTGGATACCTCGTTTCTGCGTCTTTGAAAACGTGGCTCACGTAGTATACCGGCTTCTGCACTCCGTCGACCTCCCGGACGAGCACTGAGCCTGCCGCTTGGTCGGATACCGCCAGATACAGCGATAGCTCGTCTTCTTCAATTGGTCGGGTGAGCAGCGGCGGCGTCGCAAGGTGCCTCTTTAACTGGTCGAAGGCAGTCTGACACTCCTCTGACCACTCGAACCTCGGGATTTTCCTTAGAGCTTTAAAGAATGGGAGGCATTTTTCCCCGGACCTCGACATGAAACTGCTCAGAGCGGCCACCCGCCCGGTTAGTCGCATGATCTCGACATTGGTCTTGGGCGCGGTCATGTTGAGGATGGCGTCGATTATTTCCGGGTTGGCCTCGATTCCACGGTGGGTAACCATGAAACCGAGGAACTTTCCCCTGGTGACCCCGAATGCGCACTTGGCGGGGTTCAGCTTCATCTTGAACTTGCGAAGTACCTCGAAGGCCTCGCCCAAGTCCTTGGTGTGTTCGGTCGACGAGACTGATTTGACGAGCATTTCGTCGACATAAACCTCCATGTTCCTGCCAATTTGTGGCTTGAATATGCGGTTGACCAACCGTTGGTATGTAGCCCCGGCGTTCTTGAGGCCGAAGGGCATCACCTTGTAGCAGTATACCCCCCGGTCCGTTGTAAATGCGGTAAGATCTTCGTCTACCGGATTCATACGGATCTGATTGTAGACGGAGAAGGAATCCATGAAGCTCAATAGCTCGTGTCCTGCCGAGCTGTCGATGAACTGGTCTATCCAAAGTAGGGGATAGTTGTCTTTGGGGCAGGACTTGTTGAGGTTGGTGAAGTCGACGCACATGCGCCACTTCCCGCTTGATTTCTTGACCAGGACTACGTGTGCTAGCCACTCCGAATAGGGCACGTTCCGAATGAAGTTGGCGGCAAGGAGCCGATCCACCTCGTCCTCGATAGCCTTCTGTTTGACCGGGGCGAAGCTTCGCTTTTTCTGTCTGACGGGTCGGGCCGTAGGATCAACCCCGAGCTTGTGAGATATAATTTTAGGGTCGATCCCAGGCATGTCAGCAGGCGCCCAGGCAAACATGTCAGAGTTGTTTCTGAGGAAGTGGACCAAGTCATCTCGCTGAGTTCCTGTTAGAAGCGACCCGATCTGAATGAGTTTTTCGTTGTCCCCTTCTACAAGGGGGACCTCTGTCAGAGGCTCCACCGGGGTCCCTCGGACCTCTGTTTACTCATCTCGAGTGTCTAGAGAACCCCGATGTCACCCTCACCTTCGACGTCATCGACCGGTCTCTCCGATGAAGATGTTGCGGTGAAGCAAACCTTTGCAATTCGTCGGTCTCCATAGACCCGACCTATCCCGCCCTGGTCGAGAGGGAACTTCATCGCCAGGTGATAGGTCGATATCTAAGCCCGGAGGGAGTTCAGCGTGGGGCAGGACCCCTTTTGTTCCAGACTTATGGGTTATGCATAGAAAAAAAGTGCTTTCGAATCCAGCCGAGGAGGATGTTGTAGGCCGATGGGATTCTCGCTACGATGAATTCCACCGGCAGTGTCCGCGTACGGTTGGCCTTCCCGACGTTGAACTGTAAAGTGATTACCCCTTCCGCCGGGATGGAGTGGTTGGTGAATCCTGAGAGGACGTGGGAGGTCAGCCTCAGTTCTGCCAAGGCGAGCCCCATGCGCAGGAAGCAGTCGTGGAAGAGAATGTCTGCCGAGCTTCCCGAGTCGACTAGGATCCTATGCACCTCATATTGATGGACTCGAGCCATAATCACCAGGGGTCGTTGTGGGGCAAGGATATGCCGTGAAGGTCCCCGTCGTCAAAAGTGATCGGCTTGATCTCCCTTGACTTCTTCGTCGGTCGACTGTCGGCCTCCGCGGCTTGCGTGGGGTGCTAAGTCGCGTATGTACCCGACGTACCCCCGGTCGTCATAACCATCACTTTCGCCGAGCCTAGGTTCCCTTGAGTGAGGTTCTTTACGCCCCCCGGTGAGGTTGTTTTTGATCTACCGTGGAGAGTCTCGCCTGCGCGACCCCGTCAAAAGAGGGGGTGTCGGTCGTGTCTGTAAACAGGCGAGCTAACCGCCACCGCCTCGGAAGGGACAGGGGTGCGACGAGATTCGGGGCGAAACTCTCTAGCGTAAGAACTCGGAGCCGAACTTAGCGGTGCCCACCGGGTTTTGGAGTCCGTCGGCCCGAGGAAACCGTGGTTGCCGGAAATGATGAGGTGGCGGTCGGCAGTGCCTACGCGGACGGAGTCTTCTCTCCCCCTATAGGGGTCCTGGTCCCGAAGCGGGGGAGCAGCAACTTGGCGATCTTGCCCTACCGTTTGGACGCGGACGAGCGCTTCGACGATGGACGCGAGTTGGTCTATCCGGCCGGCGAGGGCATTGATGGCATTCGGCAGAAGAGGTTCGTCCGCGCCTCCATTGAGGGGGAGGCGGCGGCTGGTGCTTGGATCATCGTGATGATCACTCGCCATTAGTTTGAGACCGGGAGGCGAACTTTTGTTTTTATGGAATCAAGGAGTTCTCACAAACGGCGTTAGCTGATGGAGGGGCGAATCTCCTTCAGATGTTGCCTCCCGTTGATCTGCTGGTGGCGGCGATGGGTGGCTGAGATTGGATCTGGAGGCTGTCGCTCCTGAAGCGTGTAGATCTCAATGGGTTTGAAGTTGTGGTTGTCGAGCTACCTGCAAAGAAGTCCCGGGGTGATTGTACCACCGAGGACCCTCCGACGATCAAGTTAGACTAGAGATCCGAGCAGAGTAACGGCTTAGTGGAGTTAAAAATAGCTTACTTGAACCGTCTGAAGAAGGGGTGTATATAGCGGCGGCGGCAGGTGAGGCAGGTGCGAGAATCACGCCGGCCGTTACATTCCCGACGTCACGCCCGCGTGATGAGCGGGACCTCCCATTAATGGCGAGACAGGCTCGTTAATGGGGGATCGTGATGGCGCGGAACGTGGGATGTGGCCGGCGGAGATCTCGCGCATGGCGAGATTCGCGGGATGGCGGTTACGCCTGCAAGCGGTGTTGTTGGTCGGTCGATAAGATCGAGGAAGATGACCTCGGCGGGAGAGCTCGCGAAGGAGCGGGAAAGCCGAGGTATCTTGGTTCTGCTCGAGCCCGGAAGCGAGCTGAGAGGGCCGAGGAGGCTCGGGCCTGCGATAGCTCGGAGACGAGCTGTGGGGCCGAGGAGGCCAATTATGCTGGGGGCTCGGAGGTGAGCCAGCGTTTGCTCGTAGGACGGGCACAGGAGTGGTCTGATCGGTCACTGTAGGTCCTTTCTTGTGAGCCCTGGGACACGTCATCTGCCACGTGTCCTGATCTGGGAGATCACCGATATCGAGCATCATCACTCTTCTTATTTCTAATAAAATATTCAATTCTTATTCTTAACAACAAAAAAAAAATCTCCAAATTGCTTTCCAATTACTCAACATTTTGTCCTCCAAACTTTCAAATCCATGTCCTGCAGTTCCATGGCTTCGCATATGTTATTCCAAAATGATTGACTGAATCGAAATAGACCATTGGTTTCGACAGCATGTATTAGCTTCATTGCTTCAAAGCCCAACTAAATGTTGATGCTCTTTGTCTTTTGTTGTTTTTCCATTTTTTTAGAACAAACCAAGATCCCTTGTGTTTCACAAAATGAAATATCTAACGAAATTAATAATAAGGAACATTCTGGCCGTTAAAAGAGCTCAAAGCTCGGCTCGAGATCAGCTATTTAAAGCTCTCACATGAGCTGACCTTGAAAAATGAGATAAAGCTTGCTGAAATAAACAAACAAATATAAATAATTTGCAACTTATCCAGTAATAATAATAAAATAATTACTCGGTCTAAAATTTAGATTGTAATTATTAACCGTTGATGTAAATCGAGATTTGGATTATAATAATCATTGGGTCGAATATCGATACGCTATAAAATATTGAAGAATTGAAATTAAGAATAACTTTAAATTTAGTCTGTGAACATCGATATGGCTTTTTCATATATTCTTGTAATATTTTTGTTGCTAGATCTCCAGATTTTAACGAAAAAGCTCGAGGCTCGCTCATGCTCATTTGGAAAAACAAGAATGTCCGTCTTGAACAAGTTTGTAAGCTCCATTTAAATAATTGAATGAACACAAATAGCCTAAATCTCGGCTCTTTTAATAGCCTTAATTATTATTAGGGTTTTTACTTGTATCCCCAACAAACATAGCGAATTCCTTTCTATCCCCTAAAAACTTGGTATTTACATTTTACCTCCCCAAAACTGATAAGATACATCATTTTATCCCTCTTTACAATTTTCATCAACTTTTAACAGCATAATATCATAGTTTTCTTTAAAATTTCCCAACCTCTTTTCTACTTTGGAAATACTCAATGTTTTCCCTAAATTGAAATTAGGGTTTAGTTTTCTGCTATACCTTTATCAAAATTGGCCTTGAAATCATGAACATCTTCAATATCTTTCTCTAACTATGAAGAAGTTGAATGTTTCTACGGTCTTAATTGTTGTCTTCAGGTAAATGATAAACCTGAAATCTATGGAGAAAAATTAAAATTAACGGGGTTTTTTCTGACGAAAATCGTAGATGGGGGTAAAATGATATATCTTATTAGTTTTTAGGATAAAAAGTAAAGACCAAGTTTTGGGAAATGGAATTTGCTATGTTTTGGGGCTGCAAGTAAAAACCCTTTATTAATAATACTAGTGTTTTGCATGTGCGATGTATGTATTTATTATGTGTAATTAAAATAAAGACTTGTGCCCTGCATGTGCGATGCATGCCTTCAAATAAAAATTATGTTTTGATTAATAATTACATGGTGAGAGTGGTTAAGTTGGTTTTAAAACGATTCAAAAATCATGTTTAATTTTTTTAATTTAAATTAAAAAAATTTAGAGGTGATTAATAATTATGGAGTGATTAAGTTGTTTTTAAAATGATTCATAATGATTTTAGTAGTTATTAAAATCAGTAGAGATGATTGTATAGTTATAACTGATTAAGTTGATAATTGTATTTATTAAATATTTGTAAAAAAAATTCTACATTTAATATTTTTAAATGCCGATTTGGCATTTGAGCATACGTTAGACTATCAAATTGAAATCAATTTGGATTTGTGGAGTTAGTTATTGGATGAGATGTATGTGGCTAGTTGCTGTTACAATTTGAGATTTGATTTTCTATATTTTTTTAATGAACTTCTCTTGCAAATTAGATAGTCAAAACTCCAAATCAATTTTAAAGTTGGAGACCCCCTTCCTTTTGCACTATAATAAAGAAAATGAAAATATAAATGTGCATAAGAAATGATAACTTACAAACATCCTAATTTCACAAGAAAAAACTTGTAATTTTCATAACACATTAATGCATTAAAAAAGATTTTAAAATACTTACACAACTAACGAATAAGTAAGATTTTCAAAGAAGAGAATATTGAATGAGGAATATAAAAGAGCAATATACGAGTGAAGAATGAAGATATAAATTATAAAATGAAGGAAACTGTTTTTCAAAAGTAAAAATAAAATAGGTTTATTTGTAAATAAACATCTATGGTTATTTGACCATTTCACAAGATTTATATAGAGTTTCGATTGCTTAGAAGTTAGAAAAAAATAGTAGGGAGTATCTTGTAGAATTTTGAAACATAGGAAGGTCCTTCAATGTTAAGAGGGTTTAGTAAATTTTAGCCAGTAATTTTTTTGGGTATTCTTATATTCACCCTCCTATCTTTTGTATTTATGCATATCCCCTTCTAAGTTTTGCATTTGTATATACTCCCTTGCCGTCTTTAAGATTGTTATAAAAAAATCATCTCACTACTATTTGCTAAACACTTCACTATTTATCTATGTATCATATCAAGGTGGTAAACTAGAATAATTTTGGGATATTCGGGCTTTAACTTTGGTAGTCTTCTTCACACTAGAAGATTTACTAGTTGACTCCTCATATTACATTTTCCGCAGGTTCTCAAGTTTTTTTTTTTGTCAAATTTAGTTATCTACCATTTTCTTGTGTAATACATGAACGGTTAAGATTTAGTAAGAAAAGAAACATATATGTAGGATTTGTATTTTATTTCAATCTCAATTGTCTTTATATTACACCATGGTCGGTGGATTTTGACAAAAAAGCTTCAAATCCTGTTTCGATAAGATCCGCTGACTATAATTTTGGTTCCATGAATGATAGGTCCCTTAAAATTTATTTAGCACCCTGGTTTCTCGAATAATTGAATCCAACCCTATAGCAAATCGGTGGACAAATGGCTGCCGGCTCCATTTCAACATAGAAATAGACTTTCTTGGTTAGGAAATTATATTCGGCCCCTCAATTTGTTGAAAATTTAATTTTAGACCCCTCCCCAAACATAGAATGTGATAATCGCTCGTAGCTAAATTAATTACGTTAAAGCTATAGCTAATTGAAACCTTTTACTCTCATTTAGAAATCTTAGGATTTTTATTCATATTTCTTTCTGAAGGATATTTTAGATAAATCTCTACTATTATAATGGAAACAAAAGGGACGTCATGTGGCACTCTCATCTTTATTTTAGATTAATTCTTTATTCTTAGACGGTCCATGTCATCTATTTTTTGCACGTGTGATGCACATTGATACGTATTAGTATTAAACAACCAAGATTTAAAAAGAATTTTAATACCTTTTAGTTAAGATAACAGATACTTTGAAAACTTTTAGTTAAAAATAGCAAAAATATCCACATTAAATAATAAATGGGTAAATTTTTAAAAAAAATCTTATACTTTTGAGGAAAAAAATATCCACATTGAATTAAAATATTCATATTATGCATGCTTTTATTTTAATAAAGACGTTGCATCGCCCCCTTGACATACTAGTTTTGTTAAGCCTATTAAACCATATGAAAATTGTTGGTGTCATGTAATCAGATAGGGCCCAAATTGCTATATATAGGTGTTGGATGGGGTTTTAATAAAAATGCCACAGCCATCTTCTTCCTCCCCGGCCAGTACACTCCAATTTTGAAATTGATTTAGAAGTTTGGTTATCTAATTTGGAAGAGAAATTCATTAAAAATATTTATATATAATCCAACCAGAATTTGTAACCGCAAGTAAATCCACGGAAAATTCGGACAGCTTGGTGGGATCCACATTCCATTTTCTTTCTCTATCCTGTCCGAATATATTCGACCAGCATATAGAAAAATTCATCCTCTTCCACTAACTAATTCCACGAATCTTTCTCAATAACTAACTCCATATAAATCATTTTTTTAATTACACTGTAAAACACTGGTTTCCTATAACCAGAGAGGCAAAAGAAGAGGGAAGTGGCAAGCTGAAAAATATCAAATTGTTCCTCTTTCAATTGCCTTTAAATTCAAGGGTAACGATGGCGCTCCTTTTCAGGCCTCCGTCAGATGTTGTCTTCCGTTGATCTCGCGGTGGACTTGATTGATTATCTTCCGTTGCGTGTGGATCTCAATGGGTTTTTGGAGGAAGAGATGAAGTGAGGAGTTTGATGCCGAGTACCTGCAAAGAAGTCCCGAGGTGGTTTGGTACCTCCAAGGACCCTCCGACGCTCAAGTTAATGATGAGATCCGAGCAGAGTAACGGCTTAAAAGAGTAAAAAACGGCTTCCTTGACCCCCCTGTGATGGGGGTTTATATAGCGGTGGAGCACACAGCAGCAGGCGCGAGAATCTCACCGGCGGTTACGCCCCACGACGTCACGCCCGCGTAGAAAGCGGATCGCCCATTAATGGGGATTGATGGCGTGGAACGTGGGATGTTGCTGGCGTAGAATCAGCGCATGGCGAGATTCGTGGAGCGGCGGTTACGCCTGTGAGCAACGACCTCGGTCGGAGGGTCGAGGAAGACGGCCTCGGACTGGAGCTCGGGGCGAGCGAGGAGTCGTAGGAGTCCTGGCCTTGTGGCAGCTCGGCGCGAGCCACGGGACCGAGGAGGCCAATCTGCAGCGGGCCCTGAGGAGGGCCAGCTTGTGTTTGCAGGTCAGGTACAGGGTGGCTTGGTCGGCCCCTGTGGGCCCCTTCTTCTGAGTTCTAGGACACGTTACCTGCCATGTGTCATGATCTTGGGGATCGCCAATATCGAGCACTATCATTAGCCCCCCACTCTTGTCCCGACCAGCTAGCGGGTCGGGTCAGGAGTGGACTGTCGGGCCTCCCAAGGTGAGATCTCTTCTGGGGTTTCGTCGGGACGAGTCCTCGGGCTGTCGGTTGTCTCTCCCGCTTGCGAATCAAGGTGAGATCTCCGTATCTTAAAGAGGGTGTGCCGGTTCGTGCACTCTGTAATAGAAGAAATGGTCCACGTGTCAAGTGACGATTGGCCGGCACGACGTATGCGGGCCTGTGGCGCTCGATGGGATGCGGTTCAGTGCAGGACCAACACGTGGAGCGACCGGAGCCGCTGGGAGCGAGGAGTCGTTTCGGTGGGAGATGACGGGCGCCGTTGGATGCGGCTGTACACAGTGATAAAACGGGGGCGGGGTCCGTCTCAGGGCCCCCAATCTTTCATTTCCCTTCTTCCTTGAGTCGCCGCCGTTCGGCGTTCTTCCTCCTTCGGAATACATGGTTCGCTCCCACTCTTCGGGCAGCCCATGCCAGAAAGAAGCTAGTGGCATGGCCGAGCCCCCGGCTAGCTCGTGGCCCCCGCCGAATTCTCTGCCGACGGCAGGGTCGTCCGCTTCGTCGACAGCATCTGGTGGTTTCTTCGGCAGCGGCCAGAGTCGTCCACAGTTACCCGAGTCCTACACGGGGGACAGAGGGAAGGGCGAGGGCAGGCCCCTTCTCAAGAGGAAGAGGACGGTTTCTCGCGCATCGTCGTCGAGGGTCCCTGAGGGAATTCCCGTGCAGGAGGGGGCGCCGTCTTCACGATTCTGTCTGGACTTTCTGTCGCCGCTGGCCTGCTCGCCGGGATGGAGGAGTCGGCCGGGGGAAAGCTTCTGTACGGCTCCTTGAGGGATCAATTGGAGGCCATGGCCCATGGGGCGGTCCAAGTACGAATCCCTTCACATGTATTTGTCTTGGTATACCTTCCCTTGGCTCGGGGGCCTCATGGTTTCTCATCGGCTTTCCGTCAGGTTCTTCGACACTGCGCCCTTGCCACTCGCATGGAGGCCGAGGGGGCGTTCCACGCTCTGAGGCCAGTGGAGGCATTCCCTTCGGAGGTCGAGATTTTGCAACGCGACCTGCGCCAGGAGAGGGCCAGGGATGACGTTGTGGCGGGCCGGGCGGAGGCTATGGAGCTTACCAACTCGGCGAATCGGGGTGCCCTTCGTCGTCTGAATGCGTCTCTCCGGGTTGCCGATAGGAAGCTGGCAGACATGGCCGAACGCTTCGCGGCCCTGGAAATAGAGAGGGACGCTAGCAGAAGAGATGCTGAGGCGGCCCTTATGGAGGCCCGGGTTGCCGAGGTTCGGGCTAAGAAAGTTGTGGCCGATTATAAGACGTCGGAGCAGTTTTACGCCGAGCTCGGGGAGTATTCTGCAGTCGCATAGAACAACGCCCTGAACGCCGTGAAGGAACGGCTTCCTGAGTTCGATGATGGTGAGCTCCGCGCTCGGGCTCCGCTTCCGGTGGTGAGGCCTCCGGTGGGAGATGGCGAGGGGAGCAGGGCGCGTCCCGGGCGGCAAGATCTCCGGCGGTAGAGCCCCCGGTGGGCCGAGATGCCAGTGATGAAGGGACCGGAGTAAGCCTCCGGGCAGTTTGTAGGCAGGGGAGGCCCAGAATACCCTTTGTAAAATTTTTGCTTTGGTGATAAGAGAAAGTTTTTGTTTCGTTGGTTTGCATTTCATCTTCTGTGTGTGAAGGATGTTCGCTGGATATCTTTGCTTGAACTGTCGTGTTTTCGTGTCAGGTTGGCCATTTGTCTGGCGATCTCCTATCCAGTTGACTTCAATCACTAGCTGGCGAGTATGTCAAGCGCTGCCACGGAGGTATCCCCATAGCCCCCGAGGTCGATGGGAGATCGTTCAGACTCGGATGAACCTGACGTCCCTCCCGGGTCTATTGGATCCTCTACTGGCTACAGGGCATCTTTGAGCATCGATTCCCAGTCGTGGGGGGTTGGGCAGGGTAGTTATGCAGGTGCTTCTTGCGCGGTCTTACCGATCGCTGGCGTTGGGGTAGGGAGCTACCAGCCGGGCTTGACCGAGCAGAGTGGCTGTTTGGTTGCCTCTTGTGAGGGATTTGATCCCCGTCGGTTGTGGTAGGAAGCTACCAGCCGGGGATAGCCGAGCAAGGGCTCGACCACCTCTGGGAGGACTTTGGTCCTTAGCGCGGGAAGGGCTGCAGAAGGCCATTAAGGATGACCGGGCAGTGAAGCTGCGCGGTTGCCTCTTGGCGAGGGCTTTAACCTCAGGCATTGTGGGTAGGCAACTACCAGCCTGAGATGAATGAGCGGGGTAGCCGCTCTAGTGCCTCTTGTGAGGGCCTTTGATCCCTGGCGTCGAGGGTAGGGAGCTACCAGCTGGAGTAGACCGAGCAGGGTAGCTGCTCGGTTGCCTCTTGCGAGAGCTTTTGATCCTTCAGGACGGAGACCGAGCAGGGTTACTGCCCAGTGCCTCTTGGCGAGGACTTTGATCCCTGTCGGTTGTGGTAGGAAGCTACCAGCCGAGGATGGCCGAGCAAGGACTCGACCACCTCTGGGAGGACTTTGATCCTTAGCGCGGGAAGGGCTGTAGAAGCCTACCAAGGACCCTTGGCCGGGCAGGGTTACTGCCCGGTGCCTCTTGGCGAGGGCTTTTGTCCTAAAGGATAGCCGAGCGAGGGAACCTCAGGCTCGACTGCCTCTGGGAGGGCTTTTTGATCCCCGGCGTTGCGGCAGGGAAGCTGCCCGCAGGGGATAGCCGAGCGAGGGAATCTCAGGCTCGACTGCCTCTGGGAGGGCTTTTTGATCCCCGGCGTCGCTGCGGGGAAGCTGCCCGCAGGGGATAGCCGAGCGAGGGATCCTCAGGCTCGACCGCCTCTGGGAGGGCTTTTTCTGTTTTTTTTCCTTTTATCCGGGCAGTGGGGTGCACGGTATCCCCGTGGCGAGGGCCCGTGGGTTGCTCGGCTGCTTCGCGGCGAGGGCCTTTTCATTGTAAAGGAGGAACTCTACCGGGGGAAAAGGATTCGACGTTTCCTTATTCGTATGGGTAGGAATTTTAGACAACGCTTTACACCATCTTTGTTAAAGGGAAATCTCGAGGGGTGGCTGGGGTGCAATACTTCGCTAGCTTTGGCCTCATTGGTATAGCTTGAGCTTTTCGGTGTTGTAAGGCCGCACGAGCTTCCGTCCTCCCACGTCCTGTAGGCGGTAGGCTCCGCCGGGGAGCGCTTCAGATATGAGGAAAGGAACTTCCCACTTTGGGGAGAACTTGTGAAGCCTGCCTTGGTCGTTGAATTCGTTCCGCCGCAGGACTAGGTCCTCGGTCTTGAAGGAGCGGTGTTTCACCCGAGCGTTGTAGTATCGGACCGTCTGCTGTTAATAGGCGACGGCTCTGATCTGGGCCCGATCCCTTTTCTCCAACTGTATGTCGAGGTTGGTCCGTAGTGCCATTGTGTTTGCGTTGTCGTCGAAATGCTCGACCCAGTGACTGGGTAGCCCGATCTCCGTTGGGACCATCGCTTCGGTCCCGTAGCAGAGGCTGAAAAGGGTCTCCCCGGTGGGAGTTTTTTTTTGACGTGCGCAGGGCCCATAAGACCCGGGGTAGCTCTTCGACCCAACTGCCTTGTCTCCCTTCCATGCGGGTTTGGAGACCCCGGAGGACGTCTCGGTTAGTGACCTCGGCCTGCCCGTTGCATTGGGGATGCGCGACCGCGGCGAACTTCATGAGGATATGGTATTCTTTGCAGAAGTCCCTTACTTTCTCGTTCTCGAAGTTCGTCCTGTGGTCGGTGATGATGCACCTCGGGATTCCGAATCGGAGTATCAGGTTGTTTTGCAAGAACTTTATGGTTTTGGCGGTGTCCGGTTTCCTGATGGGGACGGCCTCGATCCACTTGGTGAAGTAGTCCACCGCGACGAGGACGTATTTATGCCCGCCAGTTCCGGTAGGGAACTGGCCGATCATATCTAATCCCCACTGGGTGAATGACCACGGGGACGTCAAGGCAGTTAGCTCGGTAGCCGGGAGGCGGGGAATACTTCCGTGGAGTTGGCAGCTCTTGCACCTCCTGACCAGCTTCAGGGCGTCCTCGTTCATGGTGGGCCAGTAGTACCCTTGGAGTAATGCCTTTTGGATCAAGGTTCGAGCCCCCTGGTGTGCGCCGCCCACCCCTTCGTGGATTTCCCGGAGGACGTAGTCGGCTTCGTGGGAGTCAACGCACCGGAGCAGGGGCTGGGTGAAGGCCTTATTGTAGAGGTTCCCGTTGCTCCAGACGAAGTGGGTGGCTTTGGCCCGGAGGCGGCGGGTGGCCGCCCTGTCCTCCGGGAGCGTGCCGTCCTTCAGGAATTCCACGAGGGGCTTCCTCCAATCCTGGTCGCTCTCCTGCGCCGCGTACACGTGGAGTGTCGCCGCCTCGCCTCACACGCTGGGTCAGGTCAAGGTTTCGAAGAGTATTGACCGCCTATTGTTGGCCGAGTACGACGAAGCCAGCTTGCTCAGGGTGTCTGCTTGAGCATTCAGTTGCCTGGGTATTTGTTCTACCTGGACTTCGTCGAAGTTTTTTCGGAGCTTCCTCACTTCGTCCAGGTACTTCATCATTAGAGGCTCTCGAGCTTCGAAGTGGCCGGTCACTTGGCCGACAACTAGGACCGAGTCGCTGCGGATTCGAATAATCCTCAGCCCCAGCCCGACGGCCATGCGCAGTCCGGCCAGGAGGGCCTCATATTCTGCCGTGTTGTTCGACGCTTTGAAACCGAGCCTCAAGGAATACTCCATCTCAGCTTCGTTTGGGCCCCGGATGATGAGGCCGGCACCGCAGCCTTCCTCTGTAGAAGACCCGTCGACGTAGATGATCCACTCCGGAGCTGAGCTAGGGTGTCACGCCCCGCTTCCCAGAGTACGCTAAATTGGGCATGTGACATAGTCAACCATGCTACCTGTGGGTAGGAAGTATCCATCCACAGTCACATTACGGCTGTAGAGATATCAAGAATAAAATAAAACTATCTAAAACATGTCCATAAGCCAAGATAACATGAGTCAAGAATAATAAAAGTGCGGAAGCAAAAGATCCAATACAAAATACTGAAATGTATGTCCCATAATGCGGGCTCACATCAGGAATAAAATGCAGGAAATAAAGAACTAACTACTGCCGACGCCTCACAGGTCAGCCTGCTGGCTGAAGTACTCCTACTCGGACAGCAGCGAAGATACGGAATCTGGGCCATGCAAAACCCAGACGTCAGCGCGTCATGTCATCAAGTAATAAAATATGATCAGAGTAACAGGCAATGCAATATAAACATGAATGAACAGGTGTAACAGTAATATGAATCAGGCAGTACAGGGTAATGTGCAGTGGAATAAACTAAACTGTTCTATTGGGTTTTCTACTCTAAAGTCTTCGAAATCAAATTGATGAATTATCGATGTAACTCAATAGTATCCCGTGCATGCCCGGGACCACGGTCTACAGACCCTCGGGCTGAAACCGAGACGTACCGCTAGGCAGTAAAAGGTAGCAGGTACAGGCGAGTGATGTCAGCATCATCACTCCGGGGCTGGCCTAGCCCGTAAGACTGATCAGAACAGGTATCGAACTGTTGAGTTACAAGTCAGGTTTCACCTTTGATTTCCCCATACCCCCAGTTATGTATGTCAAGTCAGGTATTCAGTAATCAAGAACTAATGCCAACACAGGATCAGGTAAAAGCATGTTTGTCTGGATAGACAGCTGGAATGGTCCGTGAGGACTACATGTCAGGCTTGTTGGCATTAGACTCAAGATCAGGTAACGGGTCAAGCCATGGTACATCAGGTCGAGTCAAGTAGTGTACGGTACCATGTCGGGTCAATCAATATGTGTGTAGCAAGTCATGTCAAGGTATAAACGGTATCATGTGTGTGCTCATAATCAGCTAACATAATCAGGATTATAATAATCAAGCATGGTTATCAACAACACGATCTAAGCAATGTGTTAAGCAATAAAGCAAATTTAATTAATTAGCTGTACCGTTATCAATTGTGTTTAACAGACCGTGACAGCATAATGTGAATACTGTATGAAAGATGTAAATGCTGAAAACAGGTTAGTAAATGTTATGTGATCCATGGATGCGATAACATATATAATCTGTTTACTGGATGCAGTTGTAATTAGATCGGTTAAAGTTGCACATGGATGTCCGATAGGCTAAAAGGTATCACAGCAATAAACAAAGGTGATCTACCATGTACAGGTGATTGTTAGTTATAAATAATCAGGTGCAAGATTAAGCTTCAAGTCCGGAATTATAAAAATGTGTAACGGAACTTTATATGGTTAATCTTGACATCCATTTCTATCAATTCTAATTAGGGATTTAACAGGAAATAAGTAATTTAGCATATGAATAGTTTATTATAGCATGTAGCAAGTTTCACTTGCCTCGACGGGTCGCGAAACGGAAAACGGAACGTTACGCGTCGGCGGGGAAAAATCGCGACGCGCGCACGGTGCACGGAAAAAGTCCGAACGACAAACAGTGGAACCACACGGGTCAGAGTACTTCGCTGGAACGTCGGGACACGTCGCCAGCACGGTCGGATTCCGGCGAAACATAAAAACAGTGAATAGGATTGCTAAAAAAAATGTAGATCCAGAGAAAGAAAGAAAAGAACAAAGAAAGGAGAAGAAGAAAGAGGATGAGGGATACTTACTGGGTCTCAGAGGGGTACTAGCAATGACGGCGAGATCGACGGCGGCGAGAACGACGTGCTCCGACGATCTACAGAACCCATCCATCAAAGGTTTTTAGTTGCGGGAAAAGAAAAGAAGAAGAAAGGAAAGATGAGATGGAGAAAGCACTTACTGGGGTGTTCTGGGGTGGTCGGGTGATCGTCGGCGTCGACTAGAGGCGTTGGCGACGACCGGAGGCTTTGGGTTCACGGCGGGGATAAAGCGCAGGGTGCAGCCTCGGGCAGAGAGAGAAAGAAGATGGAAGCGAGGAGGAGGAGATGAGGTGGAAGCGACGAGGGCGAGGAGGCGACGAGGTCGACGATGATGGCGTCGGCGTTGGGGCGATGACGGGAGGAAACGAGGCGGCTAGGGCTTCTCGGCGATGGGTTCTATGAAAAAAGAACTGAAGAAGGAGAAAAATTATAAAGGAGAGAGGAGATAGAAAGAGAGAGAAAGAGAGAGAGACGCGGGGAGAGAGAGAGAGATCGAGAGGAGAGAGATAGAGAGGGGGAGAGAGATCGAGAGGAGAGAGAAAGATCGTGAGGAGAAAGAAATTTGGCTCGTAGTGCCCGCGAGAGAGAGAGAGAGAGAAAGGTAGCGGGGCCCAGGGGGTTTAAAGAAGATGCTGATTGGCTGGGAAGTTAGAAATAGTTAGGGAATTTCTTTTGAAAAGATTTTCTGTTTTAAGAAAAATTCTGATAGGCTGTTAAAATTATATTGAGCTGATTTAAAGATTTAAAAAATAAATAGGATTTGGCGGGATACAAATTATTTCAGAATTGCGCCCGGGTCGAGTCCAAAATTTTGAATTTGAAAAAATGAAAATTATTGGCGGGTTCCAAAAATTAAAATGAAGTACTTTTCGATTAAAAGCATACCCCCAAGAACGGACGCACGCACGTGCGCGTAGCCGTCCAAACACGTCCGTTTCACTGAACGGGACGAAACACGGTGCAAGGACACTACCACAGGGTTAGGGGTGTCGAGCAGGCCATGTCAATTATTTTTAGTTTATTTTAGATGACTTAAATTGTTATATGCAGAATTAGAATTGTCGGGGGGTAAAAATTTATAACCAGCAACAGTCAAGTGAGACAAATGAAATAAACACCACCCACTACACACACGGTAACTGAAATATGTAGAACTGGACTCGGTTGTTACATTATACCCAACTACAAAAGAATTTCGTCCTCGAAATTCCAAGAACACAAAGATAGACGAAACAAACTATAAGAAAAGATGATGAAACTTCTGCCGGATTTCATCTTCACGTTCCCAGGTGGACTATCCATGCGAGCGATTACCCCAAGAAACAAGTACAAGAGGGATAACCTTGTTCTTAAGAGCCTTTTCCCTTCGATCCACAATTTCAACCGGTCGCTCCGCAAAAGTCAAGTCTTCTCGTACCGTCAGCTCCGAATGATCCAATACATGCGTTTCATCCCGAACATACTTACGGAGTTGTGATACGTGAAACACATCGTGCACATTTACTAAGAACTGCGGTAACGCCACACGATACGCTACCTCACCAACACGCTCCAAGATCTCAAAGGGTCCAACGAATCGAGGACTGAGCTTTCCTCGACTTCCAAAACGAATCACCCCTCTAGTCGGTGATATCTTCAAGAATCCCAAATCACCCACGGCGAACTCTAGAGGTCTTCTCGACGTATCTGCCGAACTCTTCTGTCTGTCTTGTGCTGCCTTCATATGATTCCTGATAGTGTTAACTTTCTCAACTGTCTGCACAACCAAATCTGGTCCCAACAATCTTCGTTCACCGACATCGTCCCAACAAACAGGTGAACGGCATTTACGACCATACAAAGCTTCAAATGGAGCCATCTGGATAGTTGCCTGGAAACTGTTGTTGTAAGAAAACTCCACCAAATGTAGATGATCCTCCCATGAACCCTTAAAGTCCAACATGCATGCTCTCAACATATCTTCAAGAGTTTGGATCGTTCTCTCCGACTGACCATCAGTTTGAGGATGATAAGCTGTGCTAAACTTCAATCGAGTCCCCAAACTTTCCTGTAAACTCCTCCAGAAGTGTGATAAGAACCAAGTGTCCCGATCGGACACGATGCTCACCGGTACTCCATGCAATCTTACAATCTCCTGCATGTACCGCTCAGCCAAAGTTTCTGTTGATTGACCAACCCGAAAAGGAATAAAATGAGCTGCCTTGGTCAAACGATCAACAATCACCCATACTGCACTGTTGCCTTTTGGACTCCGCGGTAGAGCTGTCACGAAATTCATGGTTATATGTTCCCACTTCCACTGAGGAATCGGAAGTGGTTGCAACAAACCAGCAACCCTTTGATATTCAGCCTTAACTTGCTGACACACCAAGTACTTTGCCATAAACCGAGCAATCTCTCGTTTCATGCCTTCCCACCAGAAATGCTGTCGTAAGTCTCGGTATATTTTCGTGCCTCCTGGATGTACGGAATAAGCTGAACTGTATGCCTCCTTCATACGCTCTTCATGAATACCTCCCTTTGGCACGCATAAACGGCTACCATACCTCAACGAACCATCTTCGTGGATCAATAAATCTGTTCGTAGTCCGGCCTCAATCTGTTCTCGAAACTTTTGCAATCTAGGATCCTGCGATTACGCTGCTTTAATATTCTCGATCAACGACGAATGTACTTGTAGCTGCATCAACTTTCCCGAAGAATTCGGTAGCACAACCTCCAAATCAAATATTTGAAAGTCTTCAACGAGTTCTTTCTGTGTAGTCAACATCTGAATTGCCGGTAATCGACTGAGCGCATCCGGTACGACATTAACCTTCCCCGGATGGTACTTAAGATCAAGGTCGTAATCAGCCATCAGCTCTAACCATCTACGCTACCTCATGTTAAGCTCCTTCTGCGTGAACACTGTTAGTTATATGTATGCCCTAGAGGCCATTACTATACATAGGATGTATATTGTAGTGGATGCTTGGACATATATAGGGATGACTTTCTTGCTCGATATGATAGTATGCTATCTGGTTACTCTTTGCCTTAACGTGTACACTGATTGTCTCTCTATTACATGTTGGTAAAGCCCTTAGGATGTGTACTTGACTACCTGGACTATGATGCGGATCATACTAGTGGGGACATGGTAGTCCATAAGTACATCCTTCAAGGTCCCTAGTCGTGGGTGTATCGAGACGGGGCATCGATATACCAGTGTAGGCTAGCGTATATCTTCTCGACCCATACAGATGGGCGATGGATGATCCCATATCCATTGGTGTTTGACATCAGAGATGATATACGGGTGCTCAGTGGAGACTGGGTACACTGGACGGACTCGCCGAGAACTCCCAGATGGTATTATACCTTACGTCAGATGGCAATTATCTGGTGACACTGGTATAGGTTAGTCTGTAGACCCGAGGTCGTCATAGAGTCTTGTGTGATTCCCACTGTGCTTTGATTTCCATCATACAACGTCCAAGAGGGCGTGCAAAAAGGTGGCTTTTGGGTACAGTCCCGAATCACATGGAGGCAATGAGCGATAGGAGGGGTTTCGTCTCTCCCGGTATAGAGAGTTGATGTTGCGCAGTGCTCGATTGGCTATAACAGGAAGTCCTTGGCCAAGGCTGCTTTAGGGATTTACTGGTAAGTGTTACCAGTAGTTTCTCGACCCGTTATGAGCCTCATATCGACACGACTTATCGAGTTATTGGGGTCTGACGTTTACCACCCCTAGATAAGATATGCGACATATCAGACGAACAGACCGGACTGTACGGTAGTGTTACTCGTTGGATTCACAGGAGTGTGAACGGGCTTGCTCGTTGATCTTCTGATCGCTCAATACCCGGGTGGCCTTTACGTTTAGCAGACCGCTTGCGGCTTATGGGTGTTTGATATGATCATCACCTACTGCCGGCGTATTGACGAGTCGTTAGAGTCCTACACAGGGGTTTCCTGGCTCAAGCGAAACAAAATAGGAGCGCATATGAGATATGTGCGGGACCGAGAATAATAACAGTATGTGATACTGTATTCTATTCTCGCGATTTGTATCATCAGTCAGTTATATGTGATATAACCGGGTTACCGAATCAAGTGTTGATTCGACACATTGATACACTTGATATTAGTCGGTTATATGTGATATGACCGGATCGTTAAATCAAGTGTTGATTTAATGATTTAATGTATAATTATATATTTGATATATTACTTTACATTAACTAGTATTGGTTCACTTAAGATTGATTTTCTCACTTGAATGTGCACATTGTTTATATGTGATATATGCAAGTGTACATGTTTGTATCATGCTTGATGATACAAACAAGTTGTGTGTATGAGACTTGAACCAAATCAAGGTTAGATTAGGGTTTACTATTTTCCTAAGCATTTAACAAAAGAGTGTGACTTTGGTCAAAGTTATCAAGCTTCATGAAGCTTGATAAACATTGACAAAGTCAACTCTTTTGTCATATGTTTTAAGATATTAGCTAACCCAACCCTTAACCTTATGGCATGGTTAATTCTCTACATGAGTTAAGCATGAGGGCTTAACTCAACCATAGTGCCATGATTAAAAGGATAAGTATTCATATTATTCTTTTAATGGAAATAATTCTTTCTTCTTCTTCATCTTCATCAAGCTCACAAAAGCTTGAGAGCTCCAATGGTGCCATGAGAAAAAGAGTGAGAAATCCAATTCTAAAGTGAACCACTTCCTATTTCTTCATCCTCTACCACTTGCCATGTAGTATAGGGTGTTCTCTTCACAAAGTTTTCGACCAAGTGAAGGAATAGCTTGAGTTTGAGTCTCCCCGACGTAGATCATCTTCGGCCTCGAAGTCAATGACCTAGCCCGATCATTTCTCCGACGAAACCATTGCTAGAGTCCGGGATCCTGATGATCGCAGTGGAGGGACGTCAACACGGAGCTAAAGAAGTGGAGGACCGGATCTACAAAGGTTGTAATCCCTTTCACTTGTAGTTAAGTTGTTAACTTGCATGTTCTTTCGCCTTAACTTCTAGTTAACGATCTATATTAGGGTTTCTCGGCACCGTAAAATTTTAATTTGGCATGGTTGATGCCTTGTGGAACCTCTTGAGTGTGCCTAGTAACCCTACAGTGGTATCAGAGCCTAACTAGAGCTTTAGGCGATGTGTTAACGAAGTTAAAACTCCGAACGAACACGATACGTCCAAGTTTACCCCCTCTCTGTATATTTTTTCAAAACTGTGTATTTTCTGAATTAAAAATACCTGAAAAATTAAGCAGGGAAATATAAGAATTGTGGTGAAAAACGAGCTCCTAATACTTCTAAACCGCCGCGGAACCGCGGCCGTACCATGCTTGGGCCGCGGATCCGCGGCCGTACAGAGGGATTGGGTCATTTTGTTTGCATAGTAATTCTTATATCTTAAAGTGCTATTTTATGGGTATTTTTAAACTTACTCAAGTGTTGAGTTTTCTGGGGGTTTATTTTGTAATCGTCGATTCAATCGGAGAATTTAATTTTGTTATGTTTTCCGGGTAATTTTAGAACATGTTAAAAAGTTCGACCGGATATAAATACCCACTTTTTCCCCTGCCGGGAAATTTCCAAGTGTTGGATTTTTCCGAAGTTTGAAAATGTTCTAAGTAGTGTAAGTAACGCGATGGACCCTCTAGAAGACAACAAACCTTAACTCGATTATGTGACCATCTTGAACTGCCCTTTGAACCTTAGGGTTTGAGGCAGTACGGCGTGCCACATGTGAGGCGTTGGCTTGACCCTTCTACGGCTGGACCGTTGGTACTGTGGCATGAAGTGAATGTTTTTAAACTTATTTCAAGTGTTGAGCTGTTTTGGGAAAACTTGGGTGTTTGAATATTCGATCGGAAAGTTTAACATTTTCTATTTATCTGGAATGTGATACAATATTTGGAATCCACAAGTAGTTATGAGATAACTGATTTGAATGTTATAAACATAGCAGTTTAGTCTCACTTGATCGGTTGCCACGGAATTTTGATGTGATCAAAAGTCCGTCGCAATCACGTAGCGTACGCGGATACTCGCCAGGTAAACTTAATAGACAGCCACGCCCCATAGCCCCGACCAAGTGACTGTAGGAGAACCCCGTCGCCAAAAGCATCCGTTCGGGTGCTCGCGACGGCGGTGTTCCGCCTTGGTGCACTTCGTCGACGGCAACCGGGGGTGCGGCCGTCTACTAAAGTTTGCGACGAGCATTCGATCAAAATGCCGGGAATCTTGTTGAATTGCCCGACTTGATATTGAAAAGTATTTTCGATATAGAGACTAAAATGTGGGGTTTATAATTGTTAGGCATGTGATGTCTAAGGAATTCAGATGGTTAGGCATGCGATGTCTAAGGATGTTGCGGATTCCAACTGTTGTAGTTTTACACTTTCTTTTCTGTGACCGTAAGTGTAATATGTGATATCGCCGGTTTCGTTGCTATATGTCAACGACAATTGGGATGCGCACATTTACTTACGTTGATGACATGTGATGTTATGCGTTGCTGGATATGTTATATTGGATCGTCGCGTTTTGAATAGCCGGGGGTTTTATGTGAGATGAGAGCTTTCATTTTCATTCATGTAAAATTAATTGTATGTAATATTCTTTTATTGGGGCACTTCCAGGTTGCGGAAGATGTCACCCTTTGTATATTATTTACTTTTCCGCACTAGGATAGACCCAAGGAGGAGGGCACAAGTAACCGGGTTCTAGAGTCCAGTGGGAGACCAACTCGAGGAGTCGAGTCCGGTTCTCCTAACTCTAGAACTGGTAGGGTTGCTTGCCGCTCTTGTAGGGGTCTAGGGATGTGGGTTTGGCTATTCATCGCGACCGTAGAATCCGTGTTTTATACTGGCTCGTATTGAAAACACGGACGTCCTAATATATCCAATATTTTATATGTTTCTTCTGCTGCGATATCTGTGATGTGATCATTTGATGTTCTGTGATAAATACTGTATATAGTATATATGATATATTATATAGGCGTTACTTATGTTTTACACCCGCGCTAGCCCTGCCCCGCTCTGCCGTTAGTTACCTAACCTAACGGTGCACGAGGGGACATCGAGGCGAATGCGGATGGCATAAGTGTACGTCGTATTTATCTGTGATGTTTAGGTGATTTAAATGATGGGACTTCATTAATGTGATTAATGAAAGAAAATAAACCTAAGATGTTGTGGAATCGAATTTTCAAAAACAGGTAGCTACAGTTCTTGCTTTGCATCGCGGTGTTCCTTGTAGAACATCCTGCACCTTATTCGATAAGGAAAGGACCGAGATCCCTTCACCGGGAGTGACTCCTTTAGCAATAACTGGCAGATGCTACAACCCTCGGTTTGTCTTTTGATTGCTTCTATAGTTTTTGCTTTGCACAGCGGTATATATGATATATCATGCACCTTATTCGATGAGGAAAGGGCTGACGATCCCTTCACCGGGAGTGACCCCTTTAGCGAAACTAGAAAAGTCTCAAAAGCACTCCATTTTAAAATCATTTGATTCTACAACGATATCAAGTTCATTACGCAATAGGTTTTCAGAAAAACCTGTCGTAGCCCTCCGTCATTTCAGATAAGTACCAGTTAGTATTCGTGCTACGTTTGTTGACTATGTTAAGGCGTAGTGTGCGGTAGCTGATTAGTGCTTTTCTGTATAAGCATATGATGCGATTGGATTAGGGTAGTCGTGCGACTTTGTTGACTATGTTAAAGGTCGTGCGGGTGGGTTTAATTCAATCGGGAAATGACGGGTTGAACTTGACTAGCACTTATGATTTGTTGACTATGTTAAGGTCATATAGCTGCTAGGGGCAAAATATTATCAGGAATTTCAAGTGTTGAAATTTGCAATAAGATTGCATACCTTCTATGAGATAGTTGGATCCCGATACCCGCTGCGAGTAAGAGTTACTCCTGGGAGAGTTTTACACATTACAATTAGCCGATCAAGTAGGTGTCTAGAAAGGTGTCAATGGGGTTACGCCTCTGGGAAAACGAGGTTTACATTAATTAGGTTCGTGCGAAAGCACGGGGACCTCCCTCAAAGTACCGACACTGGCCTGGCTGAAAGATTGGTGAACTTGTAGCCTGTAATTAATCCCGGCTAGTCTTTCCTTTTAGGGTTTGAAGGAAGATTTGATAAAAACAGTGGTAGCCGTCCTGATTAGATAAAATAATAACCAATCTGATTTTGCAAGAGCATACGCTGAGTATTTTCTTCTCTCTCTCTCCAGGTAGCGACCATATCACACCTTAATCAAGATAATAATACGGATGTATTGACCGAACCCGCTTGTTATACTGAGCTGGGGGACATTGGTCCCGCTCTAACTTATAAATGTTATAAGACAGAGCAGGAAATTGGGGATTACCAGAATTCCCGTGCCGCTCAAACGAAGAAAGTGCATACCGATGCATCATCTTTGGGTGTGTTCATTACAGAGAACTGTTTCTCAGTATCCTTTACGTCCTGGGTATGTGATACCAGATCAGGATCCCGCATATGTAATTTGTTACATGGGCTACAGAAAGGTAGAGAACTGAGAACGGGTGATAAGTTTCATGAGGCAGAAAACGGTGCAAGTGTTGCGGCCAGGTCTGTTGGTCACTGTCACCCTGTATTACTTGAATACATTGATTCTGAACAAATGTTATTAGATACCGAACCTGATATACAAAATCATATCAGTCTCTTTATTTAGATAAAGAAGGATACAATTTTGTATTGTTGGATAATGTTTTGAACATTTCCTAAATCAAGAGTTGATCGGTTCAGGCACGTTATCTAAAAGCATTAACGTTCTAAATCAAACTACAGTTCTTAGTATACAGAACACACACAAGCGGAAGAGTTCAGAAATGAACAAATCCTTCTTGAGGCATTGTAGACTAGGTCATATCAATGCGACCCGACTAGCTCAAGTTACATTAAGATGCATATTTAAATCAGTTTGAATTTACATCTTGTGAAACTTGCCAGTCATGTCACAGAGATAAGATGACCATAGCTCCGTTTAATGGAAACAGAGAAAGAGTTAGTGAACTCTTGGGATTGATACATGCTGATGTATGAAGGTCCCCTGTCTACACATGCCAAGACCGGTTCTTTGTACTTCATTACATTCTTTGATAATCTCTCAAGATTCAGACATATGTTCCTGTTGAAACACAAGTCCGAACCTTTTGAGATATTCATAAAATATGAGTTAAAAGTAGAGAACCAAAATACGGGTAAAAGTATTATGTCCTTTGATGTGATCAAGGAGGAGAATACTTGAGCACGGAATTCCTGGATTATTCTAAAGGAGAATGAGATTCTCTCTCAGCATTACTCCTCCGTATACACCATAGCACGATGGTATGTCGGGGCGGAGCAATAACACCCTATGTGATATGGTGTGCTCTATGATGAGTACTACTGAGTTTCCTATTTCCTTTTAGGGAGTTATGCACTTATGAAGTTGCATACCTATTGAATAGGGTTCCGATCAAATCAGATGCCTACCATTTCATATGAGATATGGAAAGGGAAGAGCCCATCTCTTAAGTCAGTTAAGATTTGGGGTTGTCCGGCCTATGTCTAAAAGCATAATCTGAACAAGCTCGAGGCAAAGTCAGTTCTGTGGAAGTTTGTTGGATATCCCAAGCATTCGCAAGGGAATATCTTCTACCTAACCGAGGAACAAAAATGTTTTGTTTCTCAAAATGCCACCTTTGTGAAAGGGAATTTCTTATGAAGAAATTTGTGGACATAAGGTAGAACTGGAAACAGTTCCAGCTATACAAACTGCAGCTGATGACTTAGTAGAACCAAAAGATTCAATAGAAACCAACGAAGCTCAACCTCTCCGCCGATCTAGTAGGTTTCCTCACCCACCTGAGAGATACTTCGGTTTCTCTATGACAGTGGGAGCGAGGATTGCATCATGAGATGATGACCCAACTAGTTTCGAGCTGGCCATCAGGAGTGAGACTCTGTAAGAATGGCTGGATGCTTAGCGATCTGAGATGGAACCTTATACACCAACAAAGTATGGACTTTGGTTGCTTTATCTGAAGGGTTAAATCCCCATCAGGAGCAAGTATATCTTGAGAAGATTACTTGGTGTACATGGAAAAGTTGAGACTTTCAAAACTAGACTCGTTAAAGGTTTGCATCATAGACTAGTTATGGCTAATGATGAAACTTTTTCTGGGGCCTATGCTTAAGTCCATCCAGATCTTACTTGCCACGGCTACATACCACGACTATGAAATCTGGCGGTTGGGTGTCATGACTGCTTTTCTAAATAATGATTTAGAAGACAGAGTCTATAAGTACACAGTCAGAGGGCTTCATAGACAGTGGGAGCAGCGGAAACGTGTGCAAGATGTTTTATGTGATAAAGCAGGCATCGCGGAGTTGGAACGTCTGTTTTGATGTGGTAGTCAAAGAGTTTGACTTCATCAAAATGGTAGATGAACCTTGTATATATAAAAAGGTAGTAGGGAGTATGGTGGTGATCCCCGTAGAGTACGTGGATGACATACTCTTGATAGGGAAGGAGTTTCCTATGCTACACTCGGTCAATCTCCACTTATCACAAGGATTCTCCATATAGGATCAAAATGATACCTACTAAATCCTGGGTTTTGGATCTATGAGATAGATCTAATTGGATGTTAGGATACTCACTAGATGTAGTGAGATGGCATCAATTGATCCTGGGGAGAATCACTGGAAAGGTTCCACGGTGATAAGGACGACTGAATGTCAGTTGCAGGCATTGTCTTTACCCTCAGTAAAGGGACGGTATGTTGGAAGAGTTCCAAGCTAGATACCGTGGCATACTAGACGATAAAGGCTGGATATATCGCTACCAAAGTGTAAGTCCATGCTACCTCTCCCAGTACTTTCGGGCATGCGGAATTTGATAAAAAACGATTTTTATAGAGGTGGTAACATGGATTTATAACCCGGATCTTGGTTAAACATCTACCTAACAACCTAACTACGAGTTGCTAACTACTCGGTTAGGGGGTTATACCTTGCTTGTCTTGAACTCCTTCGTCTTCAAACTCCAATGGAGGTCCGGATCGGCTTCTTCCCGTCGTCTCCTTACGCCGAAGATAGATCCACCTGAAAGCTCCAACCTTTGGCTCCTTCGTTCTTTGAAGAAACTAGTTCACTTGGTTTGCTAAACCTTGTGAACTAGAATGAGTAGAGAAGAGTTTGTATGGAATTTTATCTATGGTTCTTGATTCTCAACTCATGAGATATATGAACCATAGAGTCAAGAGAGGGAGCAAGAGGAAGAGGGTGAGAGCAAAAACAAGAGAGCTCAAAAACAAGAGAGAGAATGAGCAAGTAAGAATGAGCCTCTCTTTTTCCTTTCACTCTCTCTGTTAGTTATATGTATGCCCTAGAGGCCATTACTGTACATAGGATGTATATTGTAGTGGATGCTGGGACATATATAGGGAGGACTTTCTTGCTCGACATGATAGTATGCTATCTGGTTGCTCTTTACCTTAACGTGTATACCGATTGTCTCTCTGTTACATGTTGGTAAAGCCCTTAGGATGTGTACTTGACTACCTGGACTATGATGCGGATCATACTAGTGGGGACATGGTAGTCTATAAGTACATCGTTCAAAGTCCCTAGTCGTGGGTGTATCGAGACGGGGCATCGATATACCAGAGTAGACTAGCGTGTACCTTCTTGACCCATACAGATGGGCGATGGATGATCCCATATCCATCGGTGTTTGACATCAGAGGAGATATACGGGTGCTCAGTAGAGACTGGGTACACTGGACGGACTCGCCGAGAACTCCCAGATGGTATTATACCTCACGTCAGATGGCAGTTCTCTGGTGACACTGGTACAGAGTAGTCTGTTGATCCGAGATCGTCATAGAGTCTTGTGTGGTTCCCACTGTGCTTTGATTTCCATCTTACCATGTCCAAGAGGGCGTTTTTTGGGTACAGTCCCGAGTCACATGGAGGCAATGAGCGATAGGAGGGGATTCGTCTCTCCCGGTATAGGGAGTTGATGTTGCACTGTGTTCGATTGGCTATAACAGGAAGTCCCTGGCCAGGGCTGATCAGAGAATTGCTGGTAAGTGTTACCAGTAGTTTCTCGACCCGTTATGAGCCTCATATCGACACGACTTATCGAGCTATTGGGGTCTGACGTTTACCACTCCTAGGCAAGATATGCGACATATCAGACGATCAGACCGGACTGTACGGCAGTGTTACTGGTTGGATTCACTGGAGTGTGAGCGGGCTTGCTCGTCGATCTTCAGATCGCTCAATACCCGGGTGGCCGTTATGTTTAGCAGACCGCTTGCGGCTTGTGGATGTTTGATATGATCATCATCCGCTGCCGGCGTATTGACGAGTCTTTAGAGTCCTACACAGAGGTTTCCTGGCTCAAGCGAAACGAAATAGGAGCGCATATGAGATATGTGCGGGACCGAGAATAATACCAGTATGTGATACTGTATTCGATTCTCGCGATGTGACATTGATCGGTTATATGCGATATAGCCGGGTTATCGGATCAAGTGTTGATTCGATAAGTTGTTACTAATGATACTAGTCGGTTATATGCGATATGACCGGATCGTTAAATCAAGTGTTGATTTAATGATTTAATGCATAATTATATATTTGATATATTACTTTGCATTTAACTAGTATCGGTTCACTTTAAATGGATTTTCTCGCTCGGGTGTGCACATTGTATATTCGATATAGTTTTGTGCACTTGCTTGTATCATGTTTGATGATACATGCCTTATGGTTAAGTGTAAAGAGTTAAACTATAGTTAAGTGGGTGATTAGGGTTTTTAATTTCATTTTTATTCATTTATCTTTTTGGAAAAAGAAAAGGCAAAATGAGGAAAATGGTTGCTTTCTTTTGTCCATTCATGAACATTCATGAAGACTTTGACTTCATGACCATTTTGTCTCATGCTTAACCCTAACCACTCACTTAAACCTTAGTTAGCTCTCTACATCTAACCATGGTTCATAATATGATAAGGATGGATTTTTCTTTTCTATTCCATTATTCTTATCATAATATTTTAGCTTCTTCTTCTTCTTCCTTCAAGTGAAGAAAAGCTTGACCATCAATGGCAAGTGATGGAAATGAGTGAGAAATCCAATTCTAAAGTCTACCCACTTCCTATTTCTTCATCCTCTACCTCTTGCCAAGTAGTAGAGTGTGTTTCCTTCACAAGTTTCATGACTTGGTGAAGGTGGAGCTTGATTCATCGATGCCTCGACGTAGATCATCTTCGGCTTGGACATCGACGACCTAGCCCGCCCATTCTCCGACGAAGACGACGCTAGAGCCCGGATTCCTTTTGGACAGAGGAGACGACTTCGTTGCGGAGCTATGGAGGTGGAGCACCGGATCTACAAAGGTTGTATTTCCGTATTCTCATTAGTTAATTTGTTAACTAGTTCTTTTTCTCCTAGACATCTAGTTATCGATCCGTAGTCGGGTCTCTCGGCACCGTTAAAATTTTAATTTGGCATGGTTGATGCCTTGTGAGACCTCATTAGGGTGCCTAGGAACCCTACAGTGGTATCAGAGCCTAGCTAGAGCCTTAGGCGAAGTCTAGACGGAATTTGAAGTCCGAACGAACCCGAAACCCCAATACAAAATGCTCTCTGTCCTTTTTCTGAAAACAGGGATTTTTCCAAATTAAAAATTACTAAAAAATTCAGCAGGGAAATCTAAGAATTACGATGCAAAAATTATTTCATGAACAGTAAATTTCGCGGCGGATCCGCGGCAGAAGCATGGCTTCTGCGGCGGATCAGCGGCCACTTGATGACGTCAGCCCTATATTTTTGCATAGTAATTCCTGATAAATTCTTCTGAGTTTTCTGGGAATTTTTAAAAGTTATTCAAGAGTTGAATAATCTGGGATTGTTTTGGGGATTCGGTGTTTCGATCGGAGTATCAAATTTTGTCTATGTGGCTTTCCGGATAAATTTTTAGAATATGTTAAAAAGTTCGACCGGATATAAATACCCAATTTTTCCCCTGTCGGGAAATTTCCAAGTGTTGGATTTTTCCGTAGTTTAACGACGTTCTAAGTAGTGCAAGTAACGCGATGGTCCCTCTAGAAGACAACAAACCTTAACTCGATTATGTGACCGTCTTGAACTGCCCTTTGAACCTTCGGGTTTGGGGTAGTACGGCGTGCCACATGTGAGGCGTTGGCTTGACCCTTCTACGGCTGGACCGTTGGTACTGAGGTACGAACTGAATGTTGTTAGACTTATTTCATGTGTTGATCTGTATTGGGAAAACTTGGGTGTTCGATTGTTCGATCGAAAAGTTTAACATTTTCTATTTATCTGGAATGGGATACAATAATTGGAATTCACAAATTGTTATGAGATAACGGAATGAATATTATAAACATAGCAGTTTAGTCTCACTTGATCGGTTGCCACGGAATTTTGATGTGATCAAAAGTCCGTCGCAATCACGTAGCGTACGCGGATACTCGCCGGGTAAACTTAATAGACAGCCTCACTCCATAGCCCCGACCAAGTGACTGTAGGAGAACCCCGTCGCCGAAAGCATCCGTTCGGGTGCTCGCGGTGGCGGTGTTCCGCCTTGGTGCACTTCGTCGACGGTATCGGGGGTGCAGCCGCCTACTGAAGTTTGCGACGAGCATTCGATCAGGATGTCGGGAATCCTGTTGAATTGCCCGACATGGTATTGAAAAGTGTTTTCGATAATGAGACTAAAATGCGGGGTTTATAATTGTTAGGCATGCGATGTCTAAGTAATTCATTTGGTCAGGCATGCGTTGTCTGAGGTGGTTGCGGATTCCAACTGTTGTAGTTTTACACTTTCTTTTCTGTGACCGTAAGTGTAATATGTGATATCGCCGGTTTCGTTGCTATATGTCAACGACAATTGGGATGGACATATTTACTTACGTTGATGACATGTGATGTTATGTGTTGCTGGATATGTTATATTGGATCGTCGTGTTTGAATAGCCGGGGGGTTTTTATGTGAGATGAGTGTTTTTCATTTTCATTCATGTAAAAACTTGTATGTAATATTCTTTTATTGGGGCGCTTCCAGGTTGCGGAAGTTGTCACCGTTTGTATATTATTTACTTTTCTGCACTAGGATAGACCCAAGGAGGAGGGCACAAGTAACCGGGTTCTGGAGTCCAGTGGGAGACCAACTCGAGGAGTCGAGTCCGGGTCTCCTAACTCTAGAATTGGTAGGGTTGCTTGCCGCTCTCGTAGGGGTCTAGGGGTGTGGGTTTGGCTATTCATCACGACCGTGGAATCCGTGTTTTATACTGGCTCGTATTGAAAACACGGACGTCCTAGTATATCCAATATTTCATATGATTCTTCTGCTGCGATATCTGTGATGAGATCATGTGATGCTCTGTGATAGATATAGTATATAGTATATATGATATATTATATAGACGTTACTTATGTTTTACACCCGCGCTAGCCCTGCCCTGCTCTGTCGTTAGTTACCTAACCTAACGGTGCACGAGGGGACATCGAGGCGAATGCGGATGGCATAAGTGTACGTCATATCTATCTGTGATGTTTAGGTACTTAAATGATGGGACTTCATTAATGAGATTAATGAAAGAAAAGAAACCTAAGATGTTGTAGAATCGAATTTCAAAATAAAACAGGTAGCTACAGTTCTTGCTTTGCACAGCGGTATATGTGATATATCCTGCACCTTATTCGATGAGGAAAGGACCGAGATCCCTTCACCGGGAGTGACTCCTTTAGCAATAACTGGCAGATGCTACACATTCGGTTTGTCCTTTTGATTGCTTTTAAGTGTTTTTGCTTTGCATAGTGATATATATGATATATCCCGCACCTCATTCGACGAGGAAAGGACCGACGATCCCTTCACCGGGAGTGACTCCTTTAGCAAAACTAGAAAAGCCTCAAAAGCACTCCATTTTAAAATCATTCGATCCTACAACGATATCAAGTTCATTACGCAATAGGTTTTCAGAAAAACCTGTCGTAGCCCTCCGTCATTTCAGATAAGTCCTATTTAGTATTCGTGCTACGTTTGTTGACCTCCGTCAAGGCGTAGTGTGCGGTAGCTAACTAGTATTTATCTGTTTATGCATATGATGCAGATTGAGTTAGGGTAGTCGTGCGGCCTTGTTGACCTCCGTCAAGGGTCGTGCGGGTGGGTTTAATTCGATCAAGAAATGACGGGTTGAACTTGACTAGTAGCCTATGGTTTGTTGACCTCCGTCAAGGTCATAGGGTGCTGGGGGCAAAATATTATCGGGAATTTCAAGTGTTAAAATTTGCAATGAGATTGCATACCTTCTATGAGATAGTTGGATCCCGATACCCGCTGCGAGTAAGTGTTACTCCTGGGAGAGTTTTATACATTACAATTAGCCGATCAAGTAGGTGTCTAGAAAGGTGTTAACGAGGTTACGCCTCTGGGAAAACGAGGTTTACATTAATTAGGTTCGTGCGAAAGCACGGGGGACCTCCCTCAAAGTACCGACACTGGCCTGGCTGAAAGATTGGCGAACTTGTAGTGTGTAATTAATCCCGGCTAGTCTTTCCTTTTAGGGTTTGAAGGAAGATTTGATAAAAAGCAGTGGGAGCCATCCTGATTAGATAAAAATATAACCAATCTATTCTTGCAAGAGCGCACGCTGAGTGTTTTCTTCTCTCTCTCTCCAGGTAGCGACCATATCACGCCTTAATCAAGATAATAATACGGATTTTTGACCGAACCCGCTTGTTATACTGAGTTGGGGAACGTTGGTCCCGCTCCAACTTATAATTGTTATAAGACAGAGCAGGAAATTGGGGAATACCAGATTTCTCGTGCCGCCCAAACGAAGAGAGTGCATGCTGATGCATCATCTTCGGGTTTGTTCATTATACAGAACTGTTTCTCAGTATTCTTTACGTCCTGGGTATGTGATACCAGATCAGGATCCCAGATATGTAATCTGTTACATAGGGCTACAGAAAGGTAGAGAACTGAGAACGGGTGATAAGTTTCATGAGGCAGAAAACGGGGCAAGAGTTGCAGCCAAGTCTGTCGGTCACTGTCACCCTGTATTACCGATACATTGATTCTGAACGAATGTTATTAGATACCGAACCTGATATACAAAATCATATATGTCTCTTTATTAGTAAAGAAACGATAAAATTTTGTATTGTTGGATAATGTTTTGAACATTTCCTATATCAAAAGTTGATCGGTTCAGGCACGTTATCTAAAAGCATTGACGTTCTAAATCAAACTACAGTTCTTAGTGTACGGAACACACACAAGAGGAAGAGTTCAGAAATGAACGAATTCTTCTTGAGGCATTGTAGACTAGGTCATATCTATGCGACCCGACTGGCTGAAGTTACATGTAGATGCATATTTAAATCAGTTTGAATTTACATCTTGTGAAACTCGCTAGTCATGTCACAAAGATATAATGACACCAGCTCTGTTTATTGGAAACAGAGAAAGAGTTAGTGAACTCTTGGGATGATACATGTTGATGTATGTAGGTCCCCAGTCTACACATGCCAAGACCGGTTCTTTATACTTCATTACATTCTCTGATAATCTCTCGAGATTCAGACATATGTTCCTGTTGAAACACAAGTCCGAACCTTTTGAGATATTCACAGAATATAAGTTAGAAGTAGAGAACCAATACGGGTATAAGTATTATGTCCTATGATGAGATCAAGGAGGAGAATACTTGTGCACGGAAATCCTGGATTATACTAAAGGAGAATGAGATTCTCTCTCAGCATTACTCCTCCGCATACACCATAGCACGATGGTATATCGGGGTGGAGCTATTACACCCTATGTGATAAGGTGTGCTCTATGATGAGTAATACTGAGCTACCTATTTCCTTTTGGGTGTTATGCACTTGAGAAGCTGCATACCTATTGAATAGGGTTCCAATCAAATCAGTTGCCTACCATTCCATATGAGATATGGAAAGGGAAGAGCCCATGTCTTAAGCTAGTTAAGATTTGGGGTTGTCCGGCCTATGTCTAAAAGCAAAATCCGGACAAGCTCGAGGCAAAGTCAGTTATGTAGAACTGGAAATGTTCTAGCTATACAAACTGTAGCTGATGATTTGGTACAACCAGAGGATTCAGTAGAAACCAACGAACCTCAGCCTCTCCGCCGATCTAGTAGGGTTCCTCACCCACCTGAGAGATACTTCGGTTTCTCTATGACAGTGGGAGCGAGGAATGCATCATGAGATGATGACCCAACTAGCTTCGAGCTGGCCATCAGGAGTGGGACTCTGTAAGAATGGCTGGATGCTTAGTGAACTGAGATGGAATCCTTATACACCAACAAAGTATGGACTTTGGTTGCAATATCTGAAGGGTTAAATCCCCATCAGGAGCAAGTATATCTTGAGAAGATTACTTGGTGTACATGGAAAAGTTGAGACTTTCAAAGCTAGACTTGTTAAAGGTTTGCATCATTAACCAGGTATGGATTATGTTGAAACCTTTTCTAAGGATCTATGCTTAAGTCCATCCAGATCCTATTTGCCACGGCTACATACCATGACTACGATATCTGGTGGTTGGGTGTAATGACTGCTTTTCTAAATGATGTTTTGGAAGAGAGCGTCTATAAGTACACAGCCAGAGGGCTTCGTAGACAGTGGGAGCAGCGGAAACGTGTGCAAGATGCTTTATAAGATAAAGCAGGCATCGTGGAGATGGAACATCTGTTTTGATGAGTTAGTCAAAGAAGTTGGCATCATCAAAATGGTAGATGAACCTTGTATAAACAAAAAGGGAGTAGGGAGTATGGTGACGATCCTCGTAGAGTACGTAGATGACATACTCTTGATAGGGAAGGAGTTTCCTATGCTACGCTTGATCAATCTCTGCTTATCACAATGATTCTCCATATAGGATCAAAGTGATACCTCCTAAATCCTGGATTTTGGATCTATGAGATAGATCTAATTGGATGTTAGGATTCTCACTAGTTGTAGTGAGATGGTATCAACCGATCCTGGGGAGAATCACTGGAAGGGTTCCAGGGTGATAAAGACGACTGAATGTCAGTCGCAGGCATTGTCTTTACCCTCAGTAAAGGGACGGTATATTGGAAGAGTTCCAAGCTAGATACCGTAACATACTAGACGATAAAGGCAGCATACATCGCTACTTAAGATGCTACTAAAGAGGCTGTTTGGATGTATAATGGTTCATGAGATGAACTATGTTCCTCCCATTGTGTGACAATGGAGTTGTGGCTTATGCCAAGGAACGCAGGTCCCATCAGTGATCCAGACATATTCTAAGGCAGTGTCGCCTGATCATGGAGATAGTTGATCTCCAGGGTGATCGAGGTTTGGAGAGTAGACTAAGAGGACAACACAGCGGATCCACTCACAAAGGCCCGTTCCCAGAGAGAGACTTTTATGGGATGGTTGAGTATAAGATACTACAACCACTGCTACAGATGGCCCTAGTGCAAGTGGGAGATTGTTAGTTATATGTATGCCCTAGAGGCCATTACTGTACATAGGATGTATATTGTAGTGGATGCTGGGACATATATAGGGAGGACTTTCTTGCTCGACATGATAGTATGCTATCTGGTTGCTCTTTACCTTAACGTGTATACCGATTGTCTCTCTGTTACATGTTGGTAAAGCCCTTAGGATGTGTACTTGACTACCTGGACTATGATGCGGATCATACTAGTGGGGACATGGTAGTCTATAAGTACATCCTTCAAAGTCCCTAGTCGTGGGTGTATCGAGACGGGGCATCGATATACCAGAGTAGACTAGCGTGTACCTTCTCGACCCATACAGATGGGCGATGGATAATCCCATATCCATCGGTGTTTGACATCAGAGGAGATATACGGGTGCTCAGTAGAGACTGGGTACACTGGACGGACTCGCCGAGAACTCCCAGATGGTATTATACCTCACGTCAGATGGCAGTTCTCTGGTGACACTGGTACAGAGTAGTCTGTTGACCCGAGATCGTCATAGAGTCTTGTGTGGTTCCCACTGTGCTTTGATTTCCATCTTACCACGTCCAAGAGGGCGTTTTTTGGGTACAGTCCCGAGTCACATGGAGGCAATGAGCGATAGGAGGGGATTCGTCTCTCCCGGTATAGGGAGTTGATGTTGCACTGTGTTCGATTGGCTATAACAGGAAGTCCCTGGCCAGGGCTGATCAGAGAATTGCTGGTAAGTGTTACCAGTAGTTTCTCGACCCGTTATGAGCCTCATATCGACACGACTTATCGAGCTATTGGGGTCTGACGTTTACCACCCCTAGGCAAGATATGCGACATATCAGACGATCAGACCGGACTGTACGGCAGTGTTACTGGTTGGATTCACTGGAGTGTGAGCGGGCTTGCTCGTCGATCTTCAGATCGCTCAATACCCGGGTGGCCGTTACGTTTAGCAGACCGCTTGCGGCTTGTGGATGTTTGATATGATCATCATCCGCTGCCGGCGTATTGACGAGTCTTTAGAGTCCTACACAGAGGTTTCCTGGCTCAAGCGAAACGAAATAGGAGCGCATATGAGATATGTGCGGGACCGAAAATAATACCAGTATGTGATACTGTATTCGATTCTCGCGATGTGACATTGATCGGTTATATGCGATATAGCCGGGTTATCGGATCAAGTGTTGATTCGATAAGTTGTAACTAATGATACTAGTCGGTTATATGCGATATGACCGGATCGTTAAATCAAGTGTTGATTTAATGATTTAATGCATAATTATATATTTGATATATTACTTTGCATTTAACTAGTATCGGTTCACTTTAAATGGATTTTCTCGCTCGGGTGTGCACATTGTATATTCGATATAGTTTTGTGCACTTGCTTGTATCATGTTTGATGATACATGCCTTATGGTTAAGTGTAAAGAGTTAAACTATAGTTAAGTGGGTGATTAGGGTTTTTAATTTCATTTTTATTCATTTATCTTTTTGGAAAAAGAAAAGGCAAAATGAGGAAAATGGTTGCTTTCTTTTGTCCATTCATGAACATTCATGAAGACTTTGACTTCATGACCATTTTGTCTCATGCTTAACCCTAACCACTCACTTAAACCTTAGTTAGCTCTCTACATCTAACCATGGTTCATAATATGATAAGGATGGATTTTTCTTTTCTATTCCATTATTCTTATCATAATATTTTAGCTTCTTCTTCTTCTTCCTTCAAGTGAAGAAAAGCTTGACCATCAATGGCAAGTGATGGAAATGAGTGAGAAATCCAATTCTAAAGTCTACCCACTTCCTATTTCTTCATCCTCTACCTCTTGCCAAGTAGTAGAGTGTGTTTCCTTCACAAGTTTCATGACTTGGTGAAGGTGGAGCTTGATTCATCGATGCCTCGACGTAGATCATCTTCGGCTTGGACATCGACGACCTAGCCCGCCCATTCTCCGACGAAGACGACGCTAGAGCCCGGATTCCTTTTGGACAGCGGAGACGACTTCGTTGCGGAGCTATGGAGGTGGAGCACCGGATCTACAAAGGTTGTATTTCCGTATTCTCATTAGTTAATTTGTTAACTAGTTCTTTTTCGCCTAGACATCTAGTTATCGATCCGTAGTCGGGTCTCTCGGCACCGTTAAAATTTTAATTTGGCATGGTTGATGCCTTGTGAGACCTCATTAGGGTGCCTAGGAACCCTACACTCTCATAATCCAAAACAATGATAACTCATCATACCAATCAAGTGTTATGTGATGGTTGAAGTAACCATAACCATATCATTTCATGCACTCATTTTGCACAAATGAGCAAGCAAGCAAAAGTCTTTGCCATGAAATGATGGCTATGGTTATTATGATGGTCAACTAGTCAAGCCTAGTCAACCGGTCAACAAAGTCAACAAGTCAACAAAAGTCAACAAGTCAACAAAGTCAACAAGTCAACAACCATGTCACCATAATACTTAATTAATATAATTGTTAATCATATATCATATTCTCATTAGGGTTGAGCAAAAAGTCAATAGTCAACGGTCAACTGTCAACAACCCTAATGAGAATCCGCTGCCTCTGTCTCCCCGTCAACTGTGCATACACACCCGCATCCGTGTTCCGAGGAACACGAATGCAAACTGGATAAATCCAATCCCAATACGTACACTAGGATCTGGCTTAAACCAAAGCCCGCTAGTGCAAACTGTCCGGACACTGTACATGCACAAGTGCACGGATGTGACCGAACCCTGTCGCAAAACCATGCGACCTGTCGCAAAACCATGCGACCTCTACTCTTTTGCCTAAAGGCGAAAAGCTTTCTGTGTGGGACTCTAAAGACTCGACACTACGCTGGCAGTGGGTTTAACCACAGACCGCAAGCGGCACTAGCTGTGCATAACGGTCCCCAGGTAATGCCGACAAGAAGACTGACGAGGCGAAACCCATCTGAACTCCTACTGAGCCTGAATGTGACATTCTCAATACAGTCCGGTCTGTTCGTCTGATACATCGCATGGCGGGCCTAGGGGGCGGTAAACGTCAGTCCCCCAATAGCGGTACAAGTCGTGTCGGAGCGAAGCCCAAAACACCCTGAGATAACACTGGAAGCCTACCAGTATATCTCGTTTGCCCTGGCCAGGGACTACTCGTGTAATGGCTCTCCTAGACATAGCGCGATGTCAACCCCCACTACCGGGAGAGACGAATCCTATCTAACCGTCACTGCCTCCAAGTGCTTCAGGACTGCACCCAACCACTACCTGTTTGCACGACTCCTTTGAGCCGTGGTAGGGTAGTGATCAAAGTACAGTGGGAACACACTCGAGGCGAAGTGACAGTGTCAATTCAGCGGACTAAGCTGTACTCATGTCACCTGGGAACTGATAACTGACGATAGGCATAATACCAACTAGTCAGTTCCCGACGAGTCCTGTCCAGTGTACTCGTAACCCAACGAGCACCCGCATACTATCTCAAGTACGACGTACTGACGGCTGTGGGACAGACCATCTCCCACACTGGGATGAGAAGCGCATGCGCTGGTCTACTCCGGAGTATCGATGCCCTGTCTCGATAGTCCTGCGACCAGGGACCTGCATAAGGATGTGCTTATAGATTACCCAGCCCCACTAGTGTGGCGGCCATCACATCGCTGGTAATCAAGCAAAGATCCTAAGGGCTCCACTAATGTGTATAGGCGATATACAAAAATAAACACATGTACACATTGAAGTAGAAACAAACCAAGTAGCATACTACTATTTTGAGCAAGATTGTATATACAAGGTGAATATCCCAAGCTTCCATTAAGTAATATACAAACTAGTATGATACAGTAATGGCCTCTAGGGCATATACACTAACAATCTCCCACTTGCACTAAGGCCATGTACTGGCGTATCGAAGACCTATCATCTCGATCAGCCGCTCGTACTGAGTCTGGGGCAGGGCCTTGGTGAATGGATCTGCAGTGTTATCTTCTAAAGTGACTCTCCGAACCTCGATCTCCTGGCGATCCACGATCTCCCTGATCAGGTGATACCGCCTCAAGATGTGCCTGGATCTCTGATGGGACCTGGGTTCCTTCGCTAAAGCTATAGCCCCGTTGTTGTCGCAATACAGAGGTATTGGATCAACAATGGACGGAACCACCTGAAGTTCTTTCAAGAACTTCCTCATCCAGACAGCTTCTTTTGCGGCATCAGATGCAGCGATGTATTCCGCTTCCATCGTCGAGTCTGCAACGGTTTCCTGTTTGGAACTCTTCCAACACACTGCCCCTCCATTGAGGGTAAAGACAAACCCCGACATGGACTTGGAATCATCCTTGTCACTCTGGAAGCTGGAGTCAGCAAAGGCCTCGATCTGGAGGTCTTTTCCGCCATACACCAAGAACATCTCCTTAGTCCTTCTCAGGTACTTGAGAATGTTCTTTACCGCTATCCAGTGTTTCTCCCCAGGGTTTGATTGATACCGGCTTACCACACTCAGTGCATAAGCTACATCCGGTCTGGTACACAACATCGCATACATTATAGAGCCTACCGCAGAAGCGTAGGGTATAATAGACATGCGATCCCTCTCCAAATCAGTCTTAGGAGACATCTCTTTAGAGAGGGTGATCCCGTGACAAGCCGGTAGGTTACCGCGCTTGGAATCTTCCATACTGAATCTCTTCAGTATAGTGTCGATATACCTGGACTGTGAAAGTCCTAATATCCTCTTGGATCTATCACGATGGATCCGGATCCCCAGGATGTATGAGGCATCACCCAGGTCTTTCATGGAGAACCTGTGCGACAAGAACCCCTTGACAGATTGTAGCATAGGAATGTCATTTCCTATTAAGAGAATGTCATCCACTTATAAAACGAGGAATACTACAGTTCTCGCTACAAATCTACTATAGATGCATGGTTCATCTGGATTTTTGATAAAGCCAAATTCCTTGACCGTCTCATCAAAACAGATGTTCCAACTCCGCGATGCCTGCTTTAGTCCGTAGGTGGACTTAAGCAACTTGCACACCTTTCCGCTGCTCCCACTCTGAATGAAACCCTCTGGCTGGTCCATATAGACACACTCCTCTAAATTTCCATTTAGAAAAGCGGTCTTTACGTCCATTTGCCAGATCTCATAATCATGGAAGGCAGCAATGGCAAGAAGGATCCGAATGGATTTCAGCATAGCCACTGGAGAAAAGGTTTCGTCATAGTCCAAGCCAGGTCTTTGACGAAAACCCTTTGCTACAAGTCTAGCTTTATAGGTCTCAACCTGTCCATCTACACCAATCTTCCTTCTGAAGATCCACTTGCATCCTACGGGTTTTACCCCGTCTGGAGCAATGTCCAACGTCTATACCTTGTTGGTGTACATGGACTCCATTTCGGTCCGCATTGCATCCAGCCATTTCACTGAGTCAACGCTCTGAACGGCCTGCTGGAAGCTAGTAGGCTCATCATAATCTATGATGCAATCCTCTCTATCCCCGTCTATAAGAAAACCGTAGTATCTCTCGGGCAGATGAGTCTGCCTACTACTCCTGCGGAGCGGCGTAGGAATGTCCTGTTCTTCCGAACCCTCTGGTTCCACTAAACTTTCAGTAATAGTCCGTGGTTCTGGAATTTCTTCCAGTTCTACTGCGCTCCCACTTATTTCCCTTTCCAAGAACTGGTGTTCTAGAAAGTGGGCATTACGAGAAACAAGGACTTTTTGTTCCTCTGCGTAGTAGAAAAGATACCCCCTGGTGTTCTTTGGGTATCCCACAAACTTGCACAGTACTGAGCGTGCCTCGAGTTTGTCCGCATGCTGCTTTTTGACAAAAGCTGGACATCCCCAGATCTTCAGATATTGAAGATAGGGTTTCTTCCCACTCCATAACTCATATGGTGTGGTAGGCACAGTCTTAGTAGGAACTCGGTTCAAAAGGTATACGGCTGATTCTAGCGCATATCCCCAGAATGATCGCGGTAACTCAGCGTTACTCATCATAGACCGCACCATATCCAATAGGGTTCGGTTCCGCCTCTCCGATACACCGTTATGTTGCGGAGTGTATGGAGGAGTAAGCTGAGAGAGAATTCCATTCTCTTTTAAATAGTCCAGGAACTCGGCACTTAAGTATTCTCCACCTCGATCCGATCTTAGAATCTTAATACTTTTGCCGGTTTGTTTTTCTACTTCATTCTTATACTCCTGGAATTTTCCAAAGGCTTCGGACTTATGTTTCATTAAGAAGACATAACCGTACCTTGAGAAGTCATCCGTAAAAGTAATGAAGTAAGAATAACCGCTTCGCGCATGTGTAGACATTGGACCGCACACGTCACTGTGTACGAGTCCCAAGAGCTCGCTCGCTCTTACTCCATGTCCAGTAAACGGAGTCTTTGTCATCTTTCCTTTGAGACAGGATTGACAAGTGGCATACGATTGATATTCGAACGCATTCAAATATCCTTCTGTATGTAACTTCGTCAACCTTCTCTCATTGATGTGACCCAGTCTACAATGCCATAAGAAAGCCTGATTGATTTCTGGAGACTTTCTTTTGTGTGTATTCTGGACATTGAAAATCTGTGGTTGGTTTAATACGTATATACCATTACTCAATGTACCTGACCCAATCAGAACTTGATTAAGGTGAATGTTTACAACAGTACTTACAAACGCAAATTCATAACCTTCTTTAGAAACTAAAGATACAGAAATGATATTACAAGTTGCGTTGGGTACAAAAAAGCAATTACGCAAAACCAAAACATGTCCATCTGACATTCCCAGGTGATAGTCCCCCACGGCATTAGCATCCATGCTAGCTCCGTTCGCAACTCTGAGGGTCATGTCACCTGCCTTCAAAACCCTACGGTTTCTCAACGCCTGCAATGAATTACAGATATGAGATCCTGATCCGGTATCCAATACCCAGGAAGTAGAGTTTATTGAAAGGCAGTTTTCAATAACATACACACCTGAAGCTGAAGCTGCAACCTGCTTCAATTCCTGTGTTCTGGCCTTCCAGGCCCTGCAATCATTCTTCCAGTGTCCTTTCTTATGACAATAGAAGCATTCTTCCTTATCCACAAGCTTCCCCGCTTTCTTTGTTGCTTTAGCTTTTCCCTTCGTATCCACTTTACTAACACCGCCCCTTGGTTTGGCGGGGGCTTTCTTCTTCTTTCCCTTGGCTTTCGCCTTGGACCTAGAAGAAGATGATCCTCCTACAAACAAAGTGGATGTTTCCCTACCTTTCTGTAGGGTGCCCTCTGCGCTCCTCAGCATGTTGAGGAGCTCTGAAAGTTCAACTTCTTTTTCTTGCAAGTTGAAGTTCAGTATAAACTGGGCGTAAGTGGAAGGAAGGGACTGGAGAACTATGTCCGTATAGAGCTCACTCTCCAATGTGGTCCCTAGGTCCGCGAGCTCCTCAATATAGCCGATCATCTTTAGCACGTGCTCGGTTACTGATGATCTGACGGCCATCTTTGCCGAAAATAACTTTTTCGACGCTTCGTATCTTGCGATACGAGATTGCTCTCCATACAGTTCTTTTGTATGGAGAAATATGGATTCAAGGTCCATATTCTCGTGCCTCCTCTGATGTTCGTTGTCCATCGAGGCAAGTACGAGGCACTTGGCCTTCGCGCTATCAATCTCCCAAGTCTTGCGGATTTCCTTATCCGCGACGCTGGAAGTGGGACCAGGGACAGGGGGAGCTTTGGTGGTAAGAAGATACCCCAGCTTGTCGTAAGTGATTGCCATTTTGACATTCCTGAGCCAATCTTTGTAGTTTGGCCCTGTCAGTACATTTTTATCTAGAAGTAACTTAAGTCCAGTCATGTCGATTGGTCGCTGCAATTAGGAGAGAGAAGAAGAAACACTCAGCATGATGCTCTTGCAAGTTTAGAGTGGTTTTTAGTTTGTCTAAACAGGATGGCTCCCACTGTTTCTCGAATCCCTCCTCAAACCATAAAGGAAGAATTAGTCGGGATCAATCCCACCGCACAATACTTGCTTAACCTTTCAGCCAGGCCAGTGTCGGTACTTCGAGGGAGGTTTTCCAACGCTTTCGCGAAGTTCCTTAATTAAATAACCTCTTTTCCCTGGGGGCGTAGCCCCGCTAACACCTTTCTAGGCACCTACTAGGTTTACAGCATTGATCGATTAGTGAGAAATTTCCCGAGGAGTAGCATATACTCACAGTAGGATCGGGATCCAAATATCATCGCGTGACGAAACTGAAGGAATCCTACTAGAATCATCACACTCCAAATGGTATGCAAATCTAGCAAGTTTCAGTACTTATGAAACTCCCGATGTGGATTTTTGCCCCATGCTCTTATGACCTTGGCGTGAGGTCAAAATGTCATAAGTCACATGTCAAGTTCTTCCCATCATTATCCAGGTTAATTTGAATCCACCCGTACCTACCCTTGACGTAGGCCAAAATGGTAGTACGACTGTCCCAAACCAACGCATTCTATCTATGCAACAGATAAATATCCGGCAGCTACCAATCACTATGCCTTGGCGTGAGGTCAAAATACATAGCTTGAATACTACCGAATATTTAACTGAAATGATGGAGGGCTATGAATGGTTTTGGCGAAACCGTGAACGTAGTGAACTTGATATAGTCGATGGGAGCTTTTAAAAGGAGTGGCTCAAGCTCCGCATTTAAAAGTTGGTTTTGAAAAGAACCGAGTGGTTTTTCGAAAGTGTTCCAACGACTTTAACTTGGTTTATTATCTTGCATTAGTTCTTTTAATACGTGATATTCTTGCATTAGTTCTTTTAATGCGTCCCATCATTTAATCCTACCATTGCAGAAAACAACCAAAATATGACGTACGCTTATGCCATTCGCATTCGCCACTGGGCCCCGTCATTACCCGTTAGGTTACTTAACTAACGACAGAGCGGGGGCTGGGCTAGCGCGTCTGTAAAACATAAGCAACGCCTAAATAATATCATATATAGATATACTGCAATGATAAACATTTCAGATAACAGATGAATACATTGGATATACTAGGAATCTGCAATTCGTACGAGCCTGTAACGAAAAACAGATTACACGGTCGCGGTGAATAGCCAATACCCCACCCAAGACCCCTACGGGTGCGGCAAACTACCCGCCAAGTACCCGAAGCAAAGCAACCTCCCTCATCCCCGTGAGTAGGCTACTCGGCACTTCGGCATACCCGGTAGTTTGTGCACCCCTCCATGGGTCTATCCTAGGAGCAAAAATAGTAAAAAGAAATTATACAATGACGGCTACAACCCCGACCCGGTTGTGCGGTCATACAAATAATATTACATCAATTTACAAATTTACATGAATTGAAAGAAAAGAAAAACTCTCGTCTCACAACCCCCGGCTATTCACCCGCGACAATCCAACATATTCATATCCATATTCCAGCAACATTACAGATCACAGATTTGTATAACCCCCACTAATCGACATATAGCGATTAGCAGACGTTCAATACAAATATCACATTACAGAAAAACCCGTTAGCTTAAGTCTTTTAGAAGTTCGATCAAAAATACGGATTTTCGGGACCCCAAAAATAAAATTTTCGTTCTGGAAAATCTGGGAAGAAAATATATATTCCAAAAATCCCAAAACAACCCCAGAATAATACTGCACCAAACTTGGACCTCGGCCGAGTCAACTCGACCGCGGATCCGCGGCGGGAGCGTGCTCCCGCCGCGTTTCCACGGCGCTTTGACTCGATCGTTGGACCAATTTTGGTGGGTGTTCACACAAAAGCCTGAGCCGATTTTAGGTGTATTTTAAAAAGGTTTTCCAGCACTTTTAAAATCGACAGAAACTTTGAATTTTGGGGTTCATTTCGGGACTTTTTCTTTGATCGATCTTCTAGTTACTTGTTAACATGTTAGATAGAGTTTAACTAGGCTCTGATACCACTGTAAGTCCATGCTACCTCTCCCGGTACTTTCGGGCATGCGGAATTTGATAAAAAACGATTTTTATAGAGGTGGTAACATGGACTTATAACCCGGATCTTGGTTAAACATCTAACTAACAACCTAACTACGAGTTGCTAACTACTCGGTTAGGGGGTTATACCTTGCTTGTCTTGAACTCCTTCGTCTTCAAACTCCAATGGAGGTCCGGATCGGCTTCTTCACGTCGTCTTCTTACGCCGAAGATAGATCCACCTGAAAGCTCCAACCTTTGGCTCCTTCTTCGTTCTTTGAAGAAACTAGTTCATTTGGTTTGCTAAACCTTGTGAACTAGAATGAGTAGAGAAGAGTTTGTATGGAATTTTATCTATGGTTCTTGATTCTCAACTCATGAGATATATGAACCATAGAGTCAAGAGAGGGAGCAAGAGGAAGAGGGTGAGAGCAAAAACAAGAGAGAGAATGAGCAAGTAAGAATGAGCCTCTCTTTTTCCTTTCACTCTCTCATAATCCAAAACAATGATAACTCATCATACCAATCAAGTGTTATGTGATGGTTGAAGCAACCATAACCATATCATTTCATGCACTCATTTCGCACAAATGAGCAAGCAAGCAAAAGTCTTTGCCATGAAATGATGGCTATGGTTATCATGATGGTCAACTAGTCAAGCCTAGTCAACCGGTCAACAAAGTCAATAAAAGTCAACAAAGTCAACAAGTCAACAACCATGTCACCATAATACTTAATTAATATAATTGTTAATCATATATCATATTCTCATTAGGGTTGAGCAAAAAGTCAACGGTCAACGGTCAACTGTCAACAACCCTAATGAGAATCCGCTGCCTCTGTCTCCCCGTCAACTGTGCATACACACCCGCATCCGTGTTCCGAGGAACACGAATGCAAACTGGATAAATCCAATCCCAATACGTACACTAGGATCTGGCTTAAACCAAAGCCCGCTAGTGCAAACTGTCCGGACACTGTACGTGCACAAGTGCACGGATGTGACCGAACCCTGTCACAAAACCATGCGACCTGTCGCAAAACCATGCGACCTCTACTCTTTTGCCTAAAGGCGAAAAGCTTTCTGTGTGGGACTCTAAAGACTCGACACTACGCTGGCAGTGGGTTTAACCACAGACCGCAAGCGGCACTAGCTGTGCATAACGGTCCCCAGGTAATGCCGACAAGAAGACTGACGAGGCGAAACCCATCTGAACTCCTACTGAGCCTGAATGTGACATTCTCAATACAGTCCGGTCTGTTCGTCTGATACATCGCATGGCGGGCCTAGGGGGCGGTAAACGTCAGTCCCCCAATAGCGGTACAAGTCGTGTCGGAGCGAAGCCCAAAACACCCTGAGATAACACTGGAAGCCTACCAGTATATCTCGTTTGCCCTGGCCAGGGACTACTCGTGTAATGGCTCTCCTAGACACAGCGCGATGTCAACCCCCAATACCGGGAGAGACGAATCCTATCTAACCGTCACTGCCTCCAAGTGCTTCGGGACTGCACCCAACCACTACCTGTTTGCATGACTCCTTTGAGCCGTGGTAGGGTAGTGATCAAAGTACAGTGGGAACACACTCGAGGCGAAGTGACAGTGTCAAGTCAGCGGACTAAGCTGTACTCATGTCACCTGGGAACTGATAACTGACGATAGGCATAATACCAACTAGTCAGTTCCCGACGAGTCCTGTCCAGTGTACTCGTAACCCAACGAGCACCCGCATACTATCTCAAGTACGACGTACTGACGGCTGTGGGACAGACCGTCTCCCACACTGGGATGAGAAGCGCATGCGCTGGTCTACTCCGGAGTATCGATGCCCTGTCTTGATAGTCCTGCGACCAGGGACCTGCATAAAGATGTGCTTATAGATTACCCAACCCCACTAGTGTGACGGCCATCACATCGCTGGTAATCAAGCAAAGATCCTAAGGGCTCCACTAATGTGTATAGGCGATATACAAAAATAAACACATGTACACATTGAAGTAGAAACAAACCAAGTAGCATACTACTATTTTGAGCAAGATTGTATATACAAGGTGAATATCCCAAGCTTCCATTAAGTAATATACAAACTAGTATGATACAGTAATGGCCTCTAGGGCATATACACTAACACAAAGATGCTACCAAAGAGGAAGTCTGGGTATATAGTAGTTCATGAGATGAACTTCGTTCCTCCCATTGTGTGACAATGGAGTTGTGGCTTATGCCAAGGAACGCCCGTCCCATCAGTGATCCAGACATATTCTTAGGCAGTGTCACCTGATCGTGGAGATGGTTGATCTCCAGGGGATCGAGGTTAGGAGAGTAGACTCAGAGGACAACACGGCAGATCCACTCACAAAGGCCTTTTCCCAGAGAGAGACTTTTAAGGGATGGTTGAGTATGAGATACTACAACCACTGCTATCAGATGGCCCTAGTGCAAGTGGGAGATTGTTAGTTATATGTATACCCTAGAGGCCATTACTATACATAGGATGTATATTGTAGTGGATGCTTGGACATATATAGGGATGACTTTCTTGCTCGATATGATAGTATGCTATCTGGTTACTCTTTACCTTAACGTGTATACTGATTGTCTCTCTGTTACATGTTGGTAAAGCCCTTAGGATGTGTACTTGACTACTTGGGCTATGATGCGGATCATACTAGTGGGGACATGGTAGTCCATAAGTACATCCTTCAAGGTCCTTAGTCGTGGGTGTATCGAGACGGGGCATCGATATACCAGTGTAGGCTAGCGTATACCTTCTCGACCCATACAGATGGGCGATGGATGATCCCATATCCATTGGTGTTTGACATCAGAGATGATATACGGGTGCTCAGTGGAGACTGGGTACACTAGACGGACTCGCCGAGAACTCCCAGATGGTATTATACCTTACGTCAAATGGCAGTTCTTTGGTGACACTGGTATAGGTTAGTCTGTAGACCCGAGATCGTCATAGAGTCTTGTGTGATTCCCACTGTGCTTTGATTTCCATCATACCACGTCCAAGAGGGCATGCAAAAGATGGCTTTTGGGTACAGTCCTGAATCACATGGAGGCAATGAGTGATAGGAGGGGTTTCGTCTCTCCCGGTATAGGGAGTTGATGTTGCGCAGTGCTCGATTGGCTATAACAGGAAGTCCTTAGCCAAGGCTGCTTTAAGGATTTACTGGTAAGTGTTACCAGTAGTTTCTCGACCCGTTATGAGCCTCATATCGACACGACTTATCGATTTATTGGGGTCTGACGTTTACCACCCCTAGACAAGATATGCGACATATCAGACGAACAGACCGGACTGTACGGTAGTGTTACTCGTTGGATTCATAGGAGTGTGAGCGGGCTTGCTCGTTTATCTTTTGATCGCTCAATACCCGGGTGGCCGTTATGTTTAGCAGACTGCTTGCGGCTTGTGGGTGTTTGATATGATCATCACCTACTGCCGGCATATTGACGAGTCTTTAGAGTCCTACACAGGGGTTTCCTGGCTCAAGCGAAACGAAATAGGAGCGCATATGAGATATGTGCGGGACCGAGAATAATACCAGTATGTGATACTGTATTCTATTCTCGCGATTTGTATCATTAGTCGGTTATATGTGATATAGCCGGGTTACCGAATCAAGTATTGATTCGATATATTGATACACTTGATATTAGTCGGTTATATGTGATATGACCGGATCGTTAAATCAAGTGTTGATTTAATGATTTAATGTATAATTATATATTTGATATATTACTTTACATTAACTAGTATTGGTTTACTTAAGATTGATTTTCTCACTTGAATGTGCACATTGTTTATATGTGATATATGCAAGTGTACATGTTTGTATCATGCTTGATGATACAAACAAGTTGTGTGTATGAGACTTGAACCAAATCAAGGTTAGATTAGGGTTTACTATTTTCCTAAGCATTTAACAAAAGAGTGTGACTTTGTTCAAAGTTATCAAGCTTCATGAAGCTTGATAAACATTGACAAAGTCAACTCTTTTGTCATATGTTTTAAGATATTAGCTAACCCAACCCTTAACCTTATGGCATGGTTAATTCTTTACATGAGTTAAGCATGAGGGCTTAACTCAACCATGGTGCCATGATTAAAAGGATAAGTATTCATATTATTCTTTTAATGGAAATGATTCTTTCTTCTTCTTCATCTTCATCAAGCTCACAAAAGCTTGAGAGCTCCAATGGTGCCATGAGAAAAAGAGTGAGAAATCCAATTCTAAAGTGAACCCACTTCCTATTTCTTCATCCTCTACCACTTTCCATGTAGTATAGGGTGTTCTCTTCACAAAGTTTTCGATCAAGTGAAGGAATAGCTTGAGTTTGAGTCTCCCCGACGTAGATCATCTTCGGCCTCGAAGTCAATGACCTAGCCCGATCATTTCTCCGACGAAACCATTGCTAGAGTCCGGGATCCCGATGATCGCAGTGGAGGGACGTCAACACGGAGCTAAAGAAGTGGAGGACCGGATCTACAAAGGATGTAATCTCTTTCACTTGTAGTTAAGTTGTTAACTTGCATGTTCTTTCGCCTTAAGTTCTAGTTAACGATCTATATTAGGGTTTCTCGGTACCGTAAAATTTTAATTTGGCATGGTTGATGCCTTGTGGAACCTTTTGAGTGTGCCTAGTAACCCTACAAACACATACTTTAAGCTCTTATGATCCGTGAAAACTTCGACCCTTTCGCCAAAAAGGTAATGTCTCCAAATCTTCAAAGCGAAAATCACAGCCACAAGATCCAAGTCATGAGTTGGGTAATTCTTCTCATGGGTTTTCAACTGTCTTGATGCGTACGCTACAACCTTCCCATGCTGCATCAGAACTGTAACACCTGAGTTTAGGGTTAGTAGTAATTAAGTGTTAATGTGGAGTTTTTGGTAAAAAGTTTGCCAAAACGGGATTCTAATAATTTATCTGGTTTTATGGTTAGTTTTGTAGAATTTTATCTCGACCATACACACTTGTGCACGTTAGCTAGGGTTAAGACAAGGGTTGCCACATAATTGAGCTTGTGGGTTAATCATGTTTAAGTTAACCATGGTGGGTTAGGTCTTGGTTAAGTTAATTGGGTTGTTAAAGCTAATTAGTTTAAATTGAGGATGGTTGGCTTTGACCATGAGTATTTAGAGAGTTTTAAGGTTGACTTGAGAGGGATGTGATGTGTCATGATGGCTTTTGGTTGAGAAAGGGAGAATGATGGTTTAAGGTTAAGTCTCATCACCTCACTTCAAACCCTTTTCACCTCTCTCTCACTCATACAACAAAGATCAGCCCATATACCAAAAGATCAGCCACCCCAAAACAGCCATATTGCTGCTACAGCAGCTGATGATCCATCATCAAGCTATTCTCAGCTCTTTTCCAGCATCAGTTCTTCACAAAGCAACACTTTAACTGCTGCAAAAACGGCCACTTCAGCCCCTAACATCATTACAAGCAGCCCCAACCTTACAACTCTCTCTCACACACTCACATCAGCCCACTTCTAGCTCAATTCAGCCTACAAATCAGCATCAGTCATTGTATCAGAACATCAGCAGCAGCAGCAGCTACATCAGTCCCAACTCCTTACATAACACCCCCTCCCAACACTCAAGCCTTCCCTCAACTTCACCCCAGCCCCTGCTGCTGCTACTACTTCAAAACAGCAAGCACCCCAAACCTGTTTCAGCTTCAGCAGCGGCATCAGCTGAACCAGTGACATTCTCAGCCCAGCACCATACCACCACAGCTCAACACCACACCATATCAGTCCCAACACACAAACCAACACCATAGCAATAGCCCCACCTTCACAAACAACAGCAACATCAGCTGCTTCTGCCTCAGAACAGCAAGTGCAGACCAGCTCTCTTCTAGCCCTAGTTGCAGCACCAGGAGCTGTAGCAGCAGCACCTACTCCCTCCTTCTTCTCCTTCTCCTTGGTTGCAAGGTTCCTAGGGGGTATAACTCCTAAACTCTTTCCAATTTGTGTAGATTATGTGCTTGATTGGCTAGTTTAGTGTTTTATCGAAATTTTAGTACTAGAGTTGTGTAGTGATGCTAGATCTAGTTATATTGGAGTGCTTGTAGCTTAATGGAACCTTTTTGGTGTTAATTAGTCTGTTTTAGCCTAGTAGTATCGTTAAATTTAGATGGATAGCCTTAAATTGCTAAAATTATGGTAATCTAGCTTAATTAGTGTTTATTTCATACTTTAGTAGTGATTTGGGTGATTTAAGGGAATTTTGGCAAAAGTGAAGGTAGTGTTAGTTAGAATAGCCCTTTTAGGTACTGATGATGCCAGTTAACCAGAGGATTGCCCCAGATTTCACAAAAGACACCCGATTTACCGACTTGGCGTAATTTGGCAGTTTTAGTGACTTTTAGCCTCTATTGGATCTGCAGTTGACCCGAGCCCTTCAGACTAAAATTGTGAAAACTGTAGCATGGTGAGACTAGTAGAAACACACACACAGAGCACGGGGACCCACCTCCCCCTCTCGGCCGCCGATTTATTCTTTCTGGACGCAAATTGCGGCCAGAGTGGGGGGTGGGGTGTGGGGGTTTTGGGTGTAGGGTCCTTCTGGGTAGGTTAGGCTTCTGGTACCTGCAACTTTTCAAGTTTGGCCCAGAAGCAAAATCTGGAGCTATTTTCATGTTTCCGATGTTTTTAAGTCTCGTGCGACACGCGCGTGATACGCATGGTTCTGTTGCGCACTGCGCGACACAGCATGTCAGTTTAGGTTCTGGTGGGTTGTGCGCGTCGCGTCGTGTCGTGTGCACACGTGTTTAGTTTCACGCACGCGTATCCTTTTTATCGATACATCGCGTTTTGCAGGATTTTTCCTTATATGGTGAATTTTGTAAATTCTAGGTTCGCCGGCGGGGACTTCAAGCGCAGCGGAAAAAGGAAAGCAGGTGGTCGGACACACCTAGCACGGGATCACGGGTGAGTAGATTTAACATCTACGGGGGACGATCATTTGGATGGCGCGAGTCGCCCGATAGATATAGTAGACTTGATATTACTTGTGACATTATGATAAGAATACTTGCATGATAATTGCTGCAGTTAGGATCTATATGATGTTCCATATACGCAGACTCATTATAGGACACATGCACCATTACCAGGTTTATATGCAGCACGAGCACTATTCATGTGGACACACACACCCTGGTAATTGCCATGTCACGACACTAGATAACCATAAATCTGAAACATGTTAATTGCCTAGAAATGTGATATTGCAATAAGTATTTAAAATGAAATCATAAGAATTACTATCCTCATGCATATGTATCACTATGTCATTTGCTCATGTCTAGTATAAATCATACTTTATAAATTGATACCATATGCATTCATAATCATTAACATATGCATTCATGATGATTTCATGAGATTTATGATATTTCTGGATTTCGGGGGAAAGCCGCAAGATTTCAAACTTATAACCTTTTAAAATATAAAAGTTGCGGTTTTCTAGTGATGTAAAGTGTCGTCCACCATGAGTTTTGCTGTGGTTTTCGAGACCCGTTTCGAGGAGGTGGATGAACCGTCTCGGGTACATGGTGGGCCCGCTACGGTACCCCGGGGCAAGAAGATCGCAGGAGATAGCGTTGAGCCTGGCAGGGGACGGATTACCTACCGGTGACTTCATTTGGCACGGCGGATATCCATAGGATACCGACCGTGGCCGCTGGATTGGGATATTGATATTTGATATGGATCAGCTGGACGGCTGAGGCCAGAGATACTTGACATGGATATATGAGATTTGAGACAGTTTTAGGGTGTCGTTGCTGGACACGGATTTTATTGATTTCATGGATATTATGCTGATATTTAAAAAGAGTTTCAAAAACAAAAGAAGGAACAATTCTTATACCTACATGATGAGATCTTGAGTTGACTCATATAGCATACATACATGATAGTATATTCATATGGCATACATACCTGTTATTCCATCCATGTGACATACATACTTGTTAGTACACTGATGATACATACATACCTGCTAGTACATATAGCCATACCTGTTTAGGGATGCTAGGATACTTGTGTACATGCATACGATAGCCTTTGTAGATGTTATTTATTACTCACGAGCTGGCAACTCACTCCCGTTGTGCCACAGCTTTTCTGCAGGTCCGTTCCGTCAGCATTGTAGCAGCGGGCACTTTTGCCTCTTTTGCTCTTTTTGCCTGGACTCGAGGCTTTTGCTCATAGGTGGGTTGTTATCATTTTGTACCACCTTATTTATGTTCATTGTATCTAGAGTACTCCATCTGCTACTACTTTTTCAGCTGTACCAGTCTTATTTGGATTACTGTATATTGACCTAGAGGTGAGGTTGTGAGACTTGTGGATTATATGTTATATTTGGGGTCGAGCTCACTTGAGCCGACATGTTATATTGCCTGTGCTTTCATGCTTTTATTGCACATTGTAGTTTATATTGCATGGGATTTGTGACCGCCTTGAGGCGAAGAGCTAGCTCCCTCTTGGGGATGCCATATTCATGTTATTCATTCATATTCCTGTTTTGTACCCGCTGGGGAACTATTTTACAAAGAAGATTTTGCCAGAAATTTGGGAACATGAAGTTGTTTTTCATAAAAAAGAGACTTGATATGACTTTATGAAACAAGTGCTTTAAGTAGAAATGGTTTTTCCTTCACTCTAATTCTTAATTGGGTTTTGTATTCTGGGCTTCGGCTTACTTATTTTACGGACGCCTTGAGACGTTTCATAACTTAAGTGCCGGTCGCGTTCCGTACCTTGCGGGTCATGACAAAGTTGGTATCAAAGCCATAGGTTTCACCTTTCCGAGTGTAGGATGACCCTTAGTAGATGGAGTAAGTGACTTAAGCAGGGTAGCGTAGCGTACGTATGTCCGCGGCATACTTGCGATGCGGTACTCCGCCTAGGTGACTTTAGGATATACTTTCTTGAAGTTCCTTCTTCAATTCCGTGTATCCTTCGATTCTATTGCACCGTTCTTATTGTCCTGTTTCCTGTACTAGTCACTATGCCGCAGAGGGCTACCAGAGCGCAGAGGGCTGCCGCCCGAGACGAGATTCGAGCTGGCTCGTCCAAGACTAGGACTGAGCAGGGTGGTATGCCTACGCCGCAGGGACAGACTGATCCACCTTCCCCAGTCCGTATGGATAGACTTGAGTCCGGTATGGAGGAGCTGCGACAGATGATGGGGAGTATGCAGGAGCTACGTCAGATGGTAGGATCCTTAGTTGCGGCAGGTCGTGCGCCGAGACCGGAGGACGTACCTACTACATCCCAGACTACTATGATACCTGCTCCTACTACTACCACCGTGGCCATCCCGGTTTCGCTACAGGAGTTCATGAGGCTGAGACCTCCAGTCTTTACGGGTACTGATGCAGCAGAGGACCTGCAGATGTTCCTTGACAGCTTGGCCAGGATCTGCCGTTCGCTGAGATGTTCTGATGATCGCTGGGTAGAGCTTGCGAGTTTCCGACTTGAGGGCATTGCACAGATATGGTGGGAGTCAGTTTTGAGAGGTCGAGCTGCAGGTCTACCGCCTATGACATGGACCGAGTTCACAGCAGTCTTTCTAGCCCGTTTCCTTCCGGAGAGCGTTCGTGATGCCAGAGCTCGTAGTTTTGAGGCCTTGATCAAGACACCAGGGATGACGGTGTCTGAGTATGACGTCCAGTTTACACAGTTGTCCCGATATGCTCCGTATCTGGTGGATACCGAAGCAAAGAGGGTGAAGAGGTTCATACAGGGACTGGATGCCCAGCTATTTCTTGCCATTGGCGCCCAGCACTTCGATACCTATTCGGCAGCTATGGATACGGCATTGCGGATAGAGGCACGTATTTCAGCGACTTCGGCCGTTCCCGGGCCGAAGAGGATTCGTACCGGCACCCCAGATCAGAGGCAGCATGCCAGATTCCTTCCGAGAGATAGGGCCGGCAGAGGGTTTGGACGAGGTCAGCTGTGTGGATCGTACACACAGAGACAGCAGTCGTCGCCAGGATGCTATAAGTGCGGGAGTCTGCACCATCGTATTAGGGATTGTCCAGTGAGACGACAGGGAGAGGCGACAGTTCCGCATGTGACCCTACACCATCACCGCCCCCTCCTCAGAGAGCTCTACTTCCTGCCACAGGTGATGCTCCATGCCAGTTAGGTGCACCCAGAGGCCGTGGACGCGGCGGACCGATCCAGAGAGGACGAGGAGGCAGAGACCGAGGCCGAGGTCAGCCCGCTGTCGGAGGAGGTCAGGCCCGAGTCTTTGCGTTGACACCCCAGGATGTGCAGGCATCCAATGCCGTCGTGACAGGTACCCTATCAGTATGTTCTGTTGATGCACACGTGTTGTTTGATCCCGGATCCACACATTCGTACGTTTCCACACACTTCGTGCCGAGTTTGGGTAGAGAGTCCGGTTTGCTTGATCAGCCGCTTGTTGTGACCACTCATGTGGGAGAGTCATTTGTTGCTAGGCATGTGTTCCGATCCTGTACTGTTCGTATTGGCGAGAGAGAGCTGCCTGTCGACTTGATCCTTCTTGAGATGTTGGACTTCGATGTTCTTTTGGGCATGGATTGGTTAGCCACGTGCTATGCGTCGGTGGACTGCCGCGAGAAGACAGTTAGATTTTATTTTCCCGGGGAGTCGGCTTTTGTTGTGCAGGGGGGCCGTGGTGCCGCCCCTCATATATTGATTTCTTCTCTTCGCGCTGATCAGCTGTTGAGAAAGGGATGTCGGGGATTTCTAGCCTATGTTTGCGATACTAGAGCTACAGATGTTCCATTGGACCAGGTTCCGATTGCATGCGAGTTCCCCGATGTTTTCCCTGATGAGCTGCCAGGACTGCCGCCTGAGCGCGATGTTGAATTCTGTATTGATTTGATTCCCGGCTCGGGGCCTATTTCTATACCGCCTTATCGGATGGCCCCGGCGGAACTTAGAGAGTTGAAGGTTCAGCTGCAAGATTTGCTAGATAAGGGACTTATTCGACCCAGCGTTTCTCCATTGGGTGCTCCCGTCCTGTTTGTCAAGAAGAAGGACGGAAGTTTGCGCTTATGTATTGACCACCGCCAGCTGAACAAGGTTACCGTGCGGAACAGATACCCGTTGCCACGCATTGATGATTTGTTCGATCAGCTTCAGGGTGCGGGTTATTTTTCGAGGATCGACTTACGATCAGGATACCACCAGCTGCGAGTCCGACAGGAGGATATACCGAAGACAGCCTTCCATACACGCTATGGCCACTATGAGTTTCTGGTGATGTCGTTCGGACTCACCAACGCCCCCGCAGCATTTATGGATTTGATGAATCGTACATTCAGGCCGTATCTTGACTTGTTTATCATCGTGTTTATCGATGATATTTTGGTGTATTCCCAGAGCCGAGAGGAGCACGAGCAGCATTTGCGGATTACTTTGCAGACTTTGAGGGAGCACCAGCTTTTCGCAAAACTTTCCAAGTGTGCTTTCTGGCTGGACAGCGTTGGTTTCTTGGGCCACGTGATTACGAGAGATGGCATATGTGTGGACCCGAAGAAGATTGAGGTTGTTTAGCAGTGGCCCAGACCGACATCGGTTACGGAGATCCGTAGTTTTCTAGGCCTGGCGGGCTACTACAGGCGATTCGTTCAGGATTTCTCCCGTATTGCTGCACCTTTGACCGGTTTGACCCGGAAGGGAGTTCCTTTCGTTTGGACGGAGGAGTGCGAGCACAGTTTTCAGCAGCTACGGACTTGTTTGACTACGGCGCCGGTATTATCATTGCCTTCAGGATCAGGCGGATTCATGGTTTATTGTGACGCTTCACGGGTGGGGTTAGGATGCGTATTGATGCAGCATGACAGGGTGATCGCGTATGCTTCGCGGCAATTGAAGAAACACGAACAGAACTACCCCACTCATGATTTGGAGATGGCTGCAGTGGTCTTTGCACTGAAGATATGGTGACATTACCTATACGGCGAGTCGTGCCAGATATTCACTGACCACAAGAGCTTAAAATATATATTTCAGCAGCGAGACCTGAATCTCAGACAGCGTCGTTGGATGGAGCTGGTGAAAGACTATGACTGTGAGATCTTGTACCACCCGGGCAAGGCCAATGTAGTGGCGGATGCTTTGAGCAGGAGGCCCAGGGGTAGTCTATCCTGTTTGCGCGCAGTGCAGAGGCAGTCGTCAGTAGATTGTCAAACTTTATGCGACAGCCGAGTTGAGTTCGAGTTCACTCCGACAGGGGGACAGCTTGCGCATGTTCATGCACGTCCGCAGTTACTGGACCGCATTCGAGAAGCACAGCCCAGTGATGACCGACTTTCAGATATCATGGAGCGGATTAGGCAGGGCAGAGATTCCGAGTTTATGATCGACGATCAGGGAGTACTACGATTTGGTACTCGATTGTGCGTACCAGATTCGGAGGGACTGAGACGTGAGATTCTTGAGGAGGCGCATAGATCTACATACAGCGTTCACCCAGGTTCCACCAAAATGTACCGCGACTTGAGAGATTTCTATTGGTGGGACGGGATGAAGAGGGATGTCACCGACTTCGTATCAAGGTGCCTGACTTGTCAGCAAGTCAAGGCCGAGCACCAGAGGCCAGTAGGAGAGTTGCAGCCTTTGCCCATTCCGGAGTGGAAATGGGAGCAGATTTCGATGGACTTCGTTGTGGGTCTACCCAGGACCAGTCGGGGGTACGACTCCATTTGGGTGATCGTGGATCGATTGACGAAAGAAACTCACTTCCTGCCAGTGAAGACCACTTTCAGTTTTGCTCAGTATGCCCAGATTTACATTGACGAGGTCGTGCGGTTACATGGCGTACCGACCTGTATCATGTCAGATCGAGGCACCCAGTTTACCAGCCGACTATGGCAGAGACTCCAGGAGGCTTTGGGCACTCGTTTGAGCTTCAGCACAGCGTTTCATCCGCAGACTGACGGACAGTCAGAGCAGACCATTCAGACTCTCGAGGACATGCTCAGAGCGTGCGTTTTGGACTTCGGCGGTAGCTGGGATCGTCATTTACCTCTAGTGGAGTTCTCCTATAACAACAGCTTCCAGGATACTATCCAGATGGCACCTTTCGAGGCTTTGTATGGGAGGAGATGTAGATCGCCCGTCTGTTGGACCGAGATGAGCGAGAGAAGTATTTTTGGGCCACGGATCGTGCAGGCGACGACCGAGAAAGTACAGTTGATTCGAGACCGGATGAGAGCAGCTCAGAGCAGGCAGAAATCGTATGCAGACAGGCGCCGTCGTAGACTAGAGTTCGCAGTTGGCGATCATGTTTTTCTGAGGGTCTCTCCGATGAAGGGTGTGATGCGATTTGGGCGGAAGGGAAAGCTTAGCCCTAGATTCGTAGGTCCCTTCGAGATCCTCGAGCGTGTTGGCGCAATTGCATATCGTTTGGCTCTTCCACCCAGCTTTGCAGACGTTCACCCCGTCTTCCACGTGTCGATACTACGCAGATATCTTCATGACCCTTCCCACACGATTCAGCATCAGACTGTTCAGCTTGAGCCCGACCTTTCGTTCACCGTGCAGCCAGTTGAGATATTAGATCGGAAGGTGAAGAAACTTCGATCAAAGGTCCTGCCGTCGGTGAGGGTTCTTTGGCGCAGCCCGAATGGTGAGGAGATCACTTGGGAGGCCGAGGGAGAGATGCGGAAGAAATTCCCTCATCTTTTTGAAGGTACGCGCAGTTGCATATTTTAAAATTCGGGGACGAATTTTCTTAAGGGGGGAAGACTTTTAGGGTTAGTAGTAATTAAGTGTTAATGTGGGGTTTTTGGTAAACAGTTTACCAAAATGGGATTCTAATAATTTATCTGGTTTTATGGTTATTTTTGTAGAATTTTATCTCGACCACACACACTTGTGCACGTTAGCTAGGGTTAAGACAAGGGTTGCCACATAATTGAGCTTGTGGGTTAATCATGTTTAAGTTAACCATGGTGGGTTTGGTCCTTGGTTAAGTTAATTGGGTTGTTAAAGCTAATTAGTTTAAATTGAGGATGGTTGGCTTTGACCATGAGTATTTAGAGAGTTTTAAGGTTGACTTGAGAGGGATGTGATGTGTCATGATGGCTTTTGGTTGAGAAAGGGAGAATAATGGTTTAAGGTTAAGTCTCATCACCTCACTTCAAACCTTTTTCACCTCTCTCTCACTCATACAACAAAGATCAGCCCATATACCAACAGATCAGCCACCCCAAAACAGCCATATTGCTGCTACAGCAGTTGATGATCCATCATCAAGCCATTCTCAGCTCTTTTCCAGCATCAGTTCTTCATAAAGCAACACTTTAACTGGTGCACAAACAGCCACTTCAGCCCCTAACATCATTACAAGCAGTCCCAACCTTACAACTCTCTCTCACACACTCACATCAGCCCACTTCCAGCTCAATTCAGCCTACAAATCAGCATCAGCCATTATATCAGAACATCAGCAGCAGCAGCAGCTACATCAGTCCCAACTCCTTACATGCACCCCCTCCCAACACTCAACCCTTCCCTCAACTTCACCCCAGCCCCCTGCTGCTGCTGCTACTACTTCAAAACAGCAAGCACCCCAAACCTGTTTCAGCTTCAGCAGCAGCATCAGCTGAACCAGTGACATTTTCAGCCCAGCACCATACCACCACAGCTCAACACCACACCATATCAGTCCCAACACACAAACCAACACCATAGCAACAGCCCCACCTTCACAAACAACAGCAACAACAGCTGCTTCTGCCTCAGAACAGCAAGTGCAGACCAGCTCTCTTCTAGCCCTAGTTGCAGCACCAGGAGCTGTAGCAGCAGCACCTACTCCCTCCTTCTTCTCCTTCTCCTTGGTTGCAAGGTTCCTAGGGGGTATAACTCCTAAACTCTTTCCAATTTGTGTAGATTATGTGCTTGATTGGCTAGTTTAGTGTTTTATCGAAATTTTAGTACTAGAATTGTGTAGTGATGCTAGATCTAGTTACATTGGAGTGCTTGTAGCTTAATGGAACCTTTTTGGTGTTAATTAGTCTGTTTTAGCCTAGTAGTGTCGTTAAATTTAGATGGATAGCCTTAAATTGCTAAAATTATGGTAATCTAGCTTAATTAGTGTTTATTTCATGCTTTAGTAGTGATTTGGGTGATTTAAGGGAATTTTGGCAAAAGTGAAGGTAGTGTTAGTTAGAATAGCCCTTTTAGGTACTGATGAGGCCAGTTAACCAGAGGATTGCCCCAGATTTCACAAAAGACACCCGATTTACCGACTTGGCGTAATTTGGCAGTTTTAGTGACTTTTAGCCTCTATTGGATCTGCTGTTGACCCGAGCCCTTCAGACTAAAATTGTGAAAACTGTAGCATGGTGAGACTAGTAGAAACACATACACAGAGCACGGGGACCCACCTCCCCCTCTCGGCCGCCGATTTATTCTTTCTGGACGCAAATTGCGGCCAGAGTGGGGGGTGGGGTGTGGGGGTTTTGGGTGTAGGGTCCTTCTAGGTAGGTTAGGCTTCTGGTACCTGCAACTTTTCAAATTTGGTCCAGAAGCGAAATCTGGAGCTATTTGCGTGTTTCCGATGTTTTTAAGTCTCGTGCGACCCGCGCGTGATACGCGTGGTTCTGTTGCGCACTGCGCGACACAGCGTGTCAGTTTAGGTTCTGGTGGGTTGTGCGCGTCACGTCGTGTCGTGTGCACACGTGTTTAGTTTCACGCACGCGTATCCTTTTTATCGATACATCGCGTTTTGCAGGATTTTTCCTTATATGGTGAATTTTGTAAATTCTAGGTTCGCCGGCGGGGACTTCAAGCGCAGCGGAAAAAGGAAAGCAGGTGGTCGGACACACCTAGCACGGGATCACGGGTGAGTAGATTTAACATCTACGGGGGACGATCATTTGGATGGCGCGAGTCGCCCGATAGATATAGTAGACTTGATATTACTTGTGACATTATGATAAGAATACTTGCATGATAATTGCTGCAGTTAGGATCTATATGATGTTCCATATATGCAGACTCATTATAGGACACATACACCATTACCAGATTTATATGCAGCACGAGCACTATTCATATGGACACACACATCCTGGTAATTGCCATGTCACGACACTAGATAACCATAAATCTGAAACATGTTAATTGCCTAGAAATGTGATATTGCAATAAGTATTTAAAATGAAATCATAAGAATTACTATCCTCATGTATATGTATCACTATTTCATTTGCTCATGTCTAGTATAAATCATACTTTATAAATTGATACCATATGCATTCATAATCATTGACATATGTATTCATGATGATTTCATGAGATTTATGATATTTCTGGATTTCGGGGGAAAGCCGCAAGATTTCAAACTTATAACCTTTTAAAATATAAAAGTTGCGGTTTTCTAGTGATGTAAAGTGTCGTCCACCATGAGTTTTGTTGTGGTTTTCGAGACCCGTTTCGAGGAGGTGGATGAACCGTCTCGGGTACATGGTGGGCCCGGTACGGTACCCCGGGGCAAGAAGATCACAGGAGATGGCGTTGAGCCTGGCAGGGGACGGATTACCTACCGGTGACTTCATTTGGCACGGCGGATATCCAGAGGTTACCGACCGTGGCCGCTGGATTGGGATATTGATATTTGATATGGATCAGCTGGACGGCTGAGGCCAGAGATACTTGACATGGATATATGAGATTTGAGACAGTTTTGGGGTGTCGTTGCTGGACACGGATTTTATTGATTTCATGGATATTATGCTGATATTTAAAAAGAGTTTCAAAAACAAAAGAAGGAACAATTCTTATACCTACATGATGAGATCTTGAGTTGACTCATATAGCATACATACATGATAGTATATTCATGTGGCATACATATCTGTTATTCCATCCATGTGACATACATACTTGTTAGTACACTGATGATACATACATACCTGCTAGTACATATAGTCATACCTGTTTAGGGATGCTAGGATACTTGTGTACATGCATACGATAGCCTTTGTAGATGTTATTTATTACTCACGAGCTAGCAACTCATCCCCGTTGTGCCACAGCTTTTCTGCAGGTCCGTTCCGTCAGCACTGTAGCGGCGGACACTTTTGCCTCTTTTGCTCTTTTTGCCTGAACTCGAGGCTTTTGCTCATAGGTGGGTTGTTATCATTTTGTACTACCTTATTTATATTCATTGTATCTAGAGTACTCCATCTGCTACTACTTTTTCAGCTGTACCAGTCTTATTTGGATTACTGTATATTGACCTAGAGGTGAGGTTGTGAGACTTGTGGATTATATGTTATATTTGGGGTCGAGCTCATTTGAGCCGACATGTTATATTGTCTGTGCTTTCATGCTTTTATTGCACATTGTAGTTTATATTGCGTGGGATTTGTGACCGTCTTGAGGCGAAGAGCTAGCTCCCGCTTGGAGATGCCATATTCATGTTATTCATTCATATTCCTGTTTTGTACCCGCTAGGGAACTATTTTACAAAGAAGATTTTGCCAGAAATTTAGGAACAGGAAGTTGTTTTTCATAAAAAAGAGACTTGATATGACTTTATGAAACAAGTGCTTTAAGTAGAAATGGTTTTTCCTTCACTCTAATTCTTAATTGGGTTTTGTATTCTGGGCTTCGGCTTACTTATTTTACGGACGCCTTGAGACGTTTCGTAACTTAAGTGCCGGTCGCGTTCCGTACCTTGCGGGTCGTGACAAGAACGCGGCCCAATCCTTTTCCAGATGTGTCGCTGTGAATCACTAATCCTCCGGAATTGTCTGGCACGGTCAGAATAGGGGCGGTTATCAATCTCTGCTTCAACGTCTCAAAAGCTGACGCACATCCATCCGTCCACACAAAAGGTACCTCCTTGCGCGTAAGCTTGGTCAACGGCTCTGCCAGACGAGCAAAGTTCTCTACAAATCTCCTGTAGTATCTTGCCAGTCCAAGGAAACTTCTTATCTCTACAACATTCTTTGGAATCGGCCAATCTCGAACTGCTACAATCTTTTCTGGATCGACGGCGATTCCATCGCCAGACACAACATGCCCCAAAAACTTTACTTCTTCCAGCCAAAACTCGCACTTGCTCATCTTCACATACAACTTCTCCTTTCTCAACATCTGCAGTGCAATCTTTAAATGCTCAGCATGCTCTTCAAAACTCTTTGAATAAACCAGAATATCATCAATGAACACCACAATAAACTGGTCCAAGAAAGGTGAAAAGATTCGGTTCATCAAGTCCATGAATATCGCCGGTGCATTCGTTACTCCGAAGGGCATCACTAAGTACTCGTAATGTCCATACCGAGTTCGGAACGCCGTCTTGCAAATATCTTCTGCTTTCACTCAGACCTGATGACATCCGGATCACAAATCCAGCTTCGAGAATACCCTCGCGCCACTAAGCTGCTCAAAAAGTTCGCCAATGCGAGGGATCGGGTACTTGTTCTTAATAGTCACCCGGTTTAATTCTCGATAGTCGATGTACATCCTTCTCGTGCCATCTTTCTTCTTAACTAGAAGAATTGGAGCTCCCCAAGGCGAGTTACTGCTTCGAATCCAACCCTTCTCAAGCAGTTCCGCAACCTGTTTCTTGACTTCTTCCAACCCCACTGGTGCCATTGGGTAATATGCTTTAGATACTGGCGCAGCACTAGGAATAAGATCAATTGCGAACTCCACGTCTCGCTTCGACGGTAATCCCGATATGTCTTCAAACACGTCCATAAAATCACGAACAACAGCTGGCTCTTCACTCTAATCAACCTCCATTGATGCAAGAATATTATTTGTCGGCCTAGCCCTAAACTTGACTGGCCCGACAGAACTGCTTCCTCCAGTGAAGGTAAACTCGGGGTGTCCGGAAATCTGGAAAATTACTTTCTTTGCCCTACAATCAATGTGAGCGTGGAAAGTGCCAAGAAAATCCATTCCCAAGACGACTTCATAGCTGCCCATATCAATCACCATGAAATCCGCAAAAAGCTCCCGTCCGCAAACAACAACTGTACAATCTCTACATTCCCTACCAGATATGATTTTCCCATTCCCAGTGTGTATGTCCCAGAAGCTAGACAGGGTTGTGCAAGTAATCGAGTGTGTAGCTATAAACTTGGATGACATAAAACAATGGGATGCACTAGAATTGAATAACGCTACTGCGAGAAAACCATGAACAAAATAGGGTACCTGAAACGACTTCCTCTGAAGGTTTAGCCTCTTCAGCCATCAGGGAAAAAGTCTGAGCCTGACTAGCTCCCTGAATAAACTGCTCCTGATCTGGAAGCTGCTCTTGCGGTGGCTCCCGAGTATTCTCGTTCAATCTTAGCCTTGACGGACAATTAACCATGGTGTGATCCTCTGATCCACAAACCAAACAGAGTCCCCGTTTCCTTCGGCAATCTCTTTGCACATGTCCGTGTACATGGCAGTAGTTACAAATCACGCTCCTCTTCCGATCAACCACAATTGTTTTCCTCATTGGTGCTACGCTGCGCCTGTTCACCGGAATACTTCTACGTACGGACGTTTGGTTTAGTGCAAACGCCGGCTTCAACTCGGTCTGCTGCTTGTGGTCCTCAAGCAAGTCACGAATTACTCCAAGCAAAGTAGCGTCATCCATACACTTCTGGTACGATTGTAGGTCTCTGGCTTCCATGATACTGCAACCAAGATATCAAATAGGATTAGTATGATACAAGTTCAAAATGTAGATCAAGGATATGAATCAAGGCTAGAACTCCAAATTACTTAAATAGAGTACCGCATTGTAACTGTGCCGCGGTATCATAGCCACAATTACATAACTCCACCCAAGTCGCCTAAGTCCTAGAGATAACAAGGAATCAGGTTTTCGAGGCGATATGCAAAGGAAGTTTGCACATCGAAAAAGATATAATCAGGAAGAATATGATTCAAGAACGGTAAAACGGCAAGGTGGCAGGACATGTTTCCTAAACACGGGTATTCTGATTCGTGTATTGGGTACAATACCCAACTACAAAAGAATCAACCCGACTATCCTATGGCTCTGATACCAAAAGAACCATGTCACGCCCCGCTTCCCAGAGTACGCTAAATTGGGCACGTGACATAGCCAACCATGCTACCTGTGGGTAGGAAGTATCCATCCACAGTCACATTACGGCTGTAGAGATATCAAGAATAAAATATAACTATCTAAAACATGTCCATAAGCCAAGATAACATGAGTCAAGAATAATAAAAGTGCGGAAGCAAAAGATCCAATACAAAATACTGAAATGTACGTCCCATAATGCGGGCTCATATCAGGAATAAAATGCAGGAAATAAAGAACTAACTACTACTGATGCCTCACAGCTCAGCCTGCTGACTGAAGTACTCCTACTCGGACAACAGCGAAGGTACGGAATCTGGGCCATGCAAAACCCAGACGTCAGCACGTCATGTCATCAAGTAATAAAATATGATCAGAGTAATAGGCAATGTAATATAAACATGAATGAACAGGTGTAACGGTAATATGAATTAGGCAGTACAGGGTAATGTGCAGTGGAATAAACTAAACTGTTCTATTGGGTTTTCTACTCTAAAGTCTTCGAAATCAAATTGATGAATCATCGATGTAACTCAATAGTATCCCGTGCATGCTCGGGACCACGGTCTACAGACCCTCGGGCTGAAACCGAGACGTGCCGCTAGGCAGTAAAAGGTAGCAGGTACAGGCGAGTGATGTCAGAATCATCACTCCGGGGCTGGCCTAGCCCGTAAGACTGATCAGAACAGGTATCGAACTGTTGAGTTACAAGTCAGGTTTCACCTTTGATTTCCCCATACCCCCAGTTATGTATGTCAAGTCAGGTATTCAGTAATCAAAAACTAATGCCAACACAGGATCAGGTAAAAGCAGGTTTGTCTGGATAGACAGCAGGAACGGTCCGTGAGGACTACATGTCAGGCTTGTTGGCATTAGACTCAAGATCAGGTAACGGGTCAAGCCATGGTACATCAGGTCGAGTCAAGTAGTGTACGGTACCATGTCGGGTCAATCAGTATGTGTGTAGCAAGTCATGTCAAGGTATAAACGGTATCATGTGTGTGCTCATAATCAGCTAACATAATCAGGATTATAATAATCAAGCATGGTTATCAACAACACGATCTAAGCAATGAGTTAAGCAATAAAGAAAATTTAATTAATTAGCTGTACCATTATCAATTGTGTTTAACAGACCGTGATAGCATAATGTGAATACAGTATGAAAGATGTAAATGCTGAAAACAGATTAGTAAATATTAAGTGATCCATGGATGCGATAACATGTATAATCTGTTTACTGGATGCAGTTGTAATTAGATCGGTTAAAGTTGCACATGGATGTCCGATAGGCTAAAAGGTATCACAGCAATAAACAAAGGTGATCTACCATGTATAGGTGATTGTTAGTTATAAATAATCAGGTGCAAGATTAAGCTTCAAGTCCGGAATTATAAAAATGTGTAACGGAACTTTATACGGTTAATCTTGGCATCCATTTCTATCAATTCTAATTAGGGATTTAACAGGAAATAAGTAATTTAGCATATGAATAGTTTATTATAGCATGTAGCAAGTTTCACTTGCCTCGACGGGTCGCGAAACGGAAAACGGAACGTTACACGTCGGCGGGGAAAAATCACGACGCGCGCACAGTGCACAGAAAAAGTCCGAACGACAAACAATGGAACCACGTGGGTCAGAGTACTTCGCTGGAATGTCGGGACACGTCGCCGGCACGGTCGGATTCCGGCGAAACATAAAAACAGTGAATAGGATTGCTAAAAAAGAATGTAGATCCAGAGAAAGAAAGAAAAGAACAGAGAAAGGAGAAGAAGAAAGAGGATGAGGGATACTTACTGGGTCTCAGAGGGGTACTAGCAATGACGGCGAGATCGACGGCGGCGAGAACGACGTGCTCCGACGATCTACAGAACCCATCCATCAAAGGTTTTCAGTTGCGGGAAAAGAAAAGAAGAAGAAAGGAAGGATGAGATGAGAAAGCACTTACTGGGGTGTTCTGGGGTGGTCGGGTGATCGTCGGTGTCGACCAGAGGCGTTGGCGACGACCGGAGGCTTTGGGTTCACGGCGGGGATCAAGCGCAGGGTGCAGCCTCGGGCAGAGAGAGAAAGAAGATGGAGGCGAGGAGGCGGAGATGAGGTGGAAGCGACGAGGGCGAGGAGGCGACGAGGTCGGCGATGATGGCGTCGGCGTTGGGGCGATGACGAGAGGAAACGAGGCGGCTAGGGCTTCTCGGCGATGGGTTCTATGAAAAAAGAACTAAAGAAGGAGAAAAATTATAAAGGAGGGAGGAGATAGAGAGAGAGAGAGAGACGCGGGGAGAGAGATAGAGATCGAGAGGAGAGAGAAAGATCGTGAGGAGAAAGAAATTTGGCTCGTAGTGCCCGCGAGAGAGAGAGAGAGAAAGGTAGCGAGGCCCAGGGGGTTTAAAGAAGATGCTGATTGGCTGGGAAGTTAGAAATAGTTAGGGAATTTCTTTAGAAAAGATTTTCTGTTTTAAGAAAAATTCTGATAGGCTGTTAAAATTATATTGAGCTGATTTAAAGATTTAAAAAATAAATAGGATTTGGCGGGATACAAATTATTTCAAAATTGCGCCCGGGTCGAGTCCAAAATTTTGAATTTGAAAAAATGAAAATTATTGGCGGGTTCCAAAAATTAAAATGAAGTACTTTTCAATTAAAAGCATACCCCCAAGAACGGACGCACGCACGTGCGCGTAGCCATCCAAATACGTCCGTTTCACTGAACGGGACAAAACACGGTGCAAGGACGCTACTACAGGGTTAAGGGTATCGAGCAGGCCATGTCAATTATTTTTAGTTTATTTTAGATGACTTAAATTGTTATATGCAGAATTAGAATTGTCGGGGGGTAAATTTATAACTAGCAACAGTCAAGTGAGACAAATGAAATAAACACCACCCACTACACACACGGTAACTGAAATATGTAGAACTGAACTCGGTTGTTACATAGGGCCTTCCTGGACGGGATGCCGGGTTGCGAGGGGCGGCGTGGAATCCGGCTTCCTGCTAGGGATGGTGCATTCAACGATGAAGTCGGCCAGGACCTGCGCCTTGATGGCTTGCCTCGGGCGATACCTTATGTCGAATTGAGATAGCTCTCATCTCCATTTCTCTAGACGGTCTGAGGATTCCGGTGATGCCAGGATACCTCCCAATGGGCGCTCGGTGAGGACGATGATGGTGTGTGCTTGGAAGTAGTGCCGCAGTTTCCGCGAGGTTACCACGAGGTCCAGGACAATCTTCTCTATGGCGGGGTACCTCGTCTCCGTGTCCTTGAACACATGGCTCACATAGTACACCGGCTTCTGTGCTCCCTCGGCTTCTTGGATGAGCACCGAGCCTGCTGCTTGGTCGGATACTACCAGGTACAGCGACAGCTCGTCCCCTTCTACTGGCCGGATGAGCAGTGGCGGTGTTGCGAGGTGCTTCTTCAATTGGTCGAAGGCGGCTTGGCAATCCTCCGACCACTCGAACCTCGGAATTTTCCTCAGCTCTTTGAAGAACGGAAGGCACTTCTCCCCCGACCTGGACATGAAACGGCTCAGAGCGGCGACCCGCCCGGTGAGCCGCATGATCTCGACGTTGGTCTTGGGTGCGGCCATGCTTAGGATGGCGTTAATCTTCTCTGGGTTAGGTTCGATTCCGCGGTGAGTGACCATGAACCCGAGGAATTTCCCTCCGGTGACTCCGAATGTGCACTTGGCGGGGTTCAGCTTCATGTTGAATTTGCGGAGCACTCCAAATGCCTCGCCCAGGTCCTTGGCATGGTCGGCCGACGAGACGGACTTGACGAGAATGTCGTCAACATAGACTTCCATGTTCCTGCCGATCTGTGGCTTGAACATGCGATTGACCAGCCTCTGGTACGTGGCCCCGGCATTCTTGAGGCCGAAGGGCATCACCCTGTACCAGTACACTCCCCGGTCCGTTATGAATGCGGTCATATCTTCGTCGTCAGGATTCATACGGATCTGGTTGTAGCCAGAGAAAGCGTCCATGAAGCTCAGAAGCTCGTGCCCGGCCGAGCCGTCGACGAGCTGGTCTATGTGAGGGAGCGGGAAGTTGTCCTTGGGGTAGGCCTTATTGAGGTCGGTGAAGTCGACGCAAATACGCCACTTCCCACTCGACTTTTTGACCAGAACTACGTTTGCCAGCCACTCCGAGTAGGGCACATTCCTGATGAAGTTGGCGGCGAGGAGCCAGTCGACTTCCTCTTCGATAGCCTTCTGTTTGACCGGGGCTAAGCTTCTTTTCTTCTGTCTGACGGGTCGGGCCGTAGGATCAACTCCGAGCTTGTAGGAGATGATTTTGGGGTCGATCCCAGGCATGTCAGCTAGTGCCCAGGCGAAAACGTCGAAGTTGCTTCTGAGGAACTCGACCAAGTCATCCCGCTGAGTTTCCGTAAGGAGTGACCCGACCTGGATGGTCTTTCCCTAGTCTCCTTCCGCTAAGGGTACCTCGGTCAGAGGTTCGACCGGCGCTCCATGGACCTCCTTTCGCTCGTCCCGGGTGTCCAGGGACCCTTTAATGTCGCCGCATGCATCGGCGTTATCGGCGTGTTGCTCAGGGGAAGATGCCTCTGTCAGGCCTATCTCCGCGACCCGCTAGCTCCCGTATGCCCGACCTACCCCACCCTGATCGAGGTGGAATTTTATCGCCAGGTGGTATGTCGAGATCCGGGCCTGGAGGGAGTTCAGCGTCGGTCGACCGAGGAGGACGTTGTAGGCCGATGGAACCCTCGCCACGATGAAGTCCACAGGCAGCGTGTGCATGCGGCCGAGCTCCCCGATCGTGAACTGCAGGGTGACCACCCCTTATGCCGGGATGGAGTGGTTGGTGAACCTCGAGAGGATGTGGGAGGTCGGACTCAGGTCTGCTGGGGCAAGCCCCATACGCAAAAAGCAGTCCTGGAAGAGGATGTCCGCCGAGCTGCCCGAATCGATGAGTATTCGGTGGACCTCGTATTGGTGGATTTGTGCTATGATCACCAGCAGGTCGCTATGGGGAACAGATATGCCGTGGAGATCCTCGTCGCCAAAGGTGATGGGCTCTCGGCTCCTAGCCCTTTTGCTCGGGCGGTCGCCGGAGCCTGTGAGATGGCAGCCAGCGGGGGGACCGACAACCTTAGGCGAGGGTTCGCACGCGTCTCCGTTGCGAGGGAGGCGACAGCGGGCGTTTGGATCTTTAGGGGAATCGGTTGTCATGTGGGCGGAGATCGGAAGGCCAACTTTTGTTTTTGTGGAGTTGTGGTTCCCACAGACGGCGCCAACTGATGGGGCTCCTTTTCAGGCCTCCGTCAGATGTTGTCTTCCGTTGATTTCGCGGTGGACTTGGTTGATTATCTTCCGTTGCGTGTGGGTCTCAATGGGTTTTTGGAGGAAGAGGTGAAGTGAGGAGTTTGATGCTGAGTACCTGCAAAGAAGTCCCGGGGTGGTTTGGTACCACCAAGGACCCTTCGACGCTCAAATTAGTGATGAGATCCGAGCAGAGTAACGGCTAAAAAGAGTAAAAAATGGCTTCCTTGACCCCTCTGTGATGGGGGTTTATATAGCGGTGGAGCACGCAGCAGCAGGCGCGAGAATCTCGCCGGCAGTTACGCCCCCCGACGTCACGCCCGCGTAGAAAGCGGATCGCCCATTAATGGGGATTGATGGCGTTGAACGTGGGATGTTGCTAGCGTAGAATCAGCGCATGGCGAGATTCACAGAGCGGCGGTTACGCCTGTGAGCGACGACCTCGGTCGGAGGGTCGAAGAAGACGGCCTCGGACTGGAGCTCGGGGCGAGCGAGGAGGCCGAGGAGTCCTGGCCTTGTAGCAGCTCGGCGCGAGCCACGGGACCGAGCAGGCCAATCTGCAGGGGCCCTGAGGAAGGCCAGCTTGTGTTTGCATGTCGGGTACAAGGTGGCTTGGTCGGCCCATGTGGGCCCCTTGTTCTGAGTTCTAGGACACGTCACCTGCCACGTGTCATGATCTTGGCGATTGCCAATATCGAGCACTATCAGGTAAGGTTTTAGGTGAACCAATCAAAATCCTCTCTTTTCATTCGATAGATAGATGTGTTTAGCTTCCCCTTAATTAAGTTTCCTTTGATTAGGAGTAGATTAAGCTAAGATTTGCTATAGAGTATCAAGTTGGAATTGGAACAACTCTATCCAAAATTCATGTAGACATGCATTAGGCCAAGTAGATTAATATAAACGGAGTCGATCATCCAAACTAATTGTTAATTTGATTTACTAAGTTGTTGTTATCCCATGCTTTTCCTGATAACGTTCTTGGATCATAGATTTTTTTTATATGATGGTTTGGCTGAATCTAAAGCAAAGATGGTTTCCCTTTTTTCCTAAATTTCATTGTACTAATCAAATTTAGACTTCCCCTCCCTTCACGATTCTTTCTTGAATGAAGAAAATGGTTTTAACGTGCAGACTGCCCTGTGATTCATTATCTATATCTATAGTACTCTACTAAGTGAAAATGATAGAAAAGTTTTGGTAGTGTTTGTAGTCCTTTTTTTCTAAATTCACTCCTACTTTTATTAGTGTATATTGTAGTTATCTTTACCACATATGTTTTAGTTCGAGTGTAAATAAACAAAAAGGAGTGGAAATAAGAAATGAATTGTATAATTTATTATTCATTCCCTCCATTCCAATATGGGCATCACTACTACAAATAGGGGTTGTCCCTACGGATAAATCCGTAGGGACAAACCACTGCCCCTACGGCTATAGCCGTAGGGGTATGAAATTACGCCGTAGGTGCAAACGCCGCAGGTGCAAGTCTTAGCCTTAAATATGTCCCTACGGTTAATACTTATCCATATGGCTTAATGCATAGGTTCATCTGTCCCTACGGATTACACTGTAGGGACCAAAAAGTTATTTAATTTATCGGTTTATAAAATAAAATCGTAGTCCCTACGGATTAATCCGTAGGGCCAAACATCTGCCCCTGCGGATACATGCGTAGGTCCAGATGTGTAGGGGCAAAATATCAGGTATCCTGATATTTTATCCCTACGGATACTTGTGTAGGGGCATGTTTATGTCACTACGGTCCAATCCGTAGGGACAAGTACAACCCCTCTTACTGAGATTATAGAGGCAAAATATCAGGTATCCTGTTATTTTGTCCCTACGGATAAATGTGTAGGGGTAAAGTAGGACCCTACGGATTAATCCGTAGGTGCAACGTTTGGCCCTACGGTTTAATCAGTAGGGACATATTATCAGGGTTTTTTTTAAAAAAGGGCTGCCTGTTTTTTCCTCGCCCCGTGCACAATAATATATACATCATATATAAAATTAATCAACACGCAGAATATATACCGCAATATTCATAATCACATCTCACGCATGATATATAAAAGAAATCAACAAGCAGAATACGATATCAATCTAAATCAATATGAACACGCAAACACCACCAATATCAATATCGTCCAAAATATATACAATATGTATCATATAAGTAAATACATGTTTAAAATATAAGAATAAAAAACTACCCTAGCTCGGTCCAGCACCACCTCTGATAAACGCCGTAATCTGGCGCGCCTGCTCCTCGGATATACCCTGAGTCAATATCTCGAGCAATGCGGAGTGTGCGGGAGTCTGAGCGGGCTATGGAGCTGTAGAAGAGGTCTGCGCAACCGCCGCCGAGGTAGTGGCTTGCGGAGCCGCAGCTGCGGGAGTCTGAGCGGGCTGTAGAGCTATAGGAGTTGTCTGCGCAACCACAGTCGAGATAGTGGCTTGCGGAGCCGCAGCCGAAGGAGATGCATGTGGAGGCTCAGCCGATGTACCCTGTCGCGTCTGTTCAATTTTGTGTGTAATAACGAGTAAGAACTGTGTATTAGTCGAATTCGTATTATTATCAGGTTATTGCGAAACCCCAATCTATGTATACTTAGGTACTTAGGCCTCGTTTGGATATCTAGTTTGGAAAACCGTAGTTTATTTTAATTAGACAGTTCTATGTATGTATGATTAATCAAAGCTAAGTCTACAACCAAATAAGCTCAGGCTACGTACTAATATTGGATATGTTGCTATCTATAATCTGACATAATATTCTACTATTAAGTAGTATACATACCAACATCTCCTTCAACTCCTGAACGGTGGCCTTCAAGGTGTCCAGTTCTTGCTCGAAACGTCACTCACGGGAGATAGAGCAAGCAACCGCCGGAGTGGAGTCCAACCTTATATGGGCCCTGCTGGGACCCAGTCCCCGGCCTCTCTCCTAACCTCCGTGGTGCCCTCCGTGTGCGGCGTCTAGGACTGGGATCAGCAGCATCGGATCGTTCTGTCCAGTAAAATCGATCCCCGATGCCTCCGCCTACTCAACCACCCACTCCTACACCCACATTAACCAGTAAAATATAAGTATATCATTTAAATTTGAACCTTTCAAAACAAAAATTTCAAATAGGGGTTGAATAAATATTAACACTTACGCAATACTCCTGGGTAGCGGTGTCGGGGTATCAAAGCTCGTCCGTGGCGGGATCTGTCGAGCTGCCGTGGACGGTAAGATACGCGGACAGCACGCTCGGCGTACCACCCTGCACCAGAGTCTGAGCTCTCTGCAAATCGCCAAAAATTTACATATATTAGAAAATAACTCTTAATATTATATTATATCACAAAGGTCGGTCTATTGTAATTTACCAATAACTCCATGGCACGAGTAATATTTCTCGAGCCACCTGTATAAGTGGGGCGACCCCTCTTCGCCGACTTCATATTCTCTTTATTTTGATCGGCATGTTTCTGCACAACACATTCAGATTTCGTTTTCTAATTAAGCAACACAAAAAAATAAATTATATGCTAAACAATGAATTACATTTAAAATACATACCTGTTTGCGATGAAAGTCGAAATATTGTCACAATAGAGGCCATGTATCTACGTCGACTCTCGTAAAGGCCGGAGTATGTAGGAGGGCCGCTCTTTCTGCCTCGGGTGTCGCCATCCACAGGGAATAGCAGTCGATTTTCAGCTCATTTCTATTGTATCGGACCTTCGATTGCATGTTCTTCATCAGGCCATGGTACAGAGCGTGAAAATCGAGCACCTTCCCAGGGTGATCAGGATCGGGTACAGGCTGAAAATCGTAATCCAACTGAAAATACAAAAAAAATAATGTTATTAGATTGCAAGTGTTAATAATAAATATATTGGATAAATCAAATGAAAATATATATTAATACCCGAGCCTGATCCCAGAAAAGGGCGAATGAGCGTCGATGCTGGTCACCCCACTCAACGTGAAGTGGATACTTCTTCACGAGGCGGCTCTCATCCCCCATATACCGGCCGAACCTCTCGGCGTAATCGCCGGTATAGCGATAATCAGGGGTAAAAAAGAGGGGGAATGCTACCTCCCCCCAGCTTTGTCGGGCCTCAGCCTGTGGGACTGATTCGGGGCTCGAGTCCACCTCTCGGGATGGGGAGGCCCTGCGTCTACAAGAAATATCAAGACAATCAATATTAAGACAAAATGGTATTAAGAAATCAAGGTTTAACGAAAATTGAAGTGTGATATATACCTCCGGAGACTAAAACACGAGCCTGGGCCCGGGCAGCAGCACGAGCGGGACGATAGTTCCTCCGGTGAGGAACAGCCGGTGACCCGGATGTGGACGCATCTCCAACTAGAAAATAAATATCGATAAAATTACATGAAGTTCATGTTTATTCTTAAAGGATATGTAAAATAAATAAATATTTTATATTTATTCATACAAACCTGCAGATTGAGCGGAGAGTATGGAAGTGACGGGAGTGGCCCCTGCACCAGACGAGGACGCACCACCTATAATTAAACAATCAAGTATCAGCTATATAAGTAATTGCAAAAAGAATGCGTATATCAATAATATAACATTCTAAATCAACATGTATACACTATAGGATGTATAAACATACCCGCAGGTGCGGTGGTGGGCTCTGCCGAAGATGTGAAAGCACCACCTACAGCCCGAGATGTAAGTACGTAAGAACAAAAAGAATGTATGTATATTTATGATATAGCATTCTAAATCAATATACATGCACTATATGATATATAAACATACCTGGAGGTGCGGGAGTGACCTCTGTCCCTGATGTGGACGCATCACCAATAGCTAGACAATTAAACATTGATAATGTAAGTAATTTTGACATGAACATGCATGTATATCTATAATATTACATTCAAAATGAATATGCGTGCAATATACCTGGAGGTGTGGCAAAATCCACACGGAAGGAGGCATCCGAAGGGTTCTCCGATCGGGGTGCAAGACCAGCCCTCTGAAGTTACCTACGCAGCCCTCCGGGCGGCAGAACCGCTCTGCCTCTGTCTCTGCCTCTGCCAGTGCTGCGGCTGGAGCTCCTGCCGCCCCTCGCTGCTCCCGTCATCGTCATCAAATCTAGATAAAACGATTCGTGGACGCATTAGACAATCATTACAAGCATTGACTATATATGTATAGATCGTAAAATGTAAAGTAATAATATAACATTACTGATAACCTTTTTCGTTTCGTGGACGCATTAAACATATCTACTTGGATTTCATCATCGATATCATTTCTAACCCACGTAACTTCATGATCAACCGAAGACAACCGTCTTTCGAAACAGACGGTCGGAGCACTCTAAGTCTTCTCTCTTCTTCATCCTCATCGCTGTTCTCGAATTCTGGGATATCGTAGACATCCCTGGGTTTCCAACGGCATATGACACTCCATCCCGGATGCTTCAAACACTGTGAGTAGTATACTTGGAACGCTTGGTTCGGAAAGATAAACTGATCTTCCTGACCGTAAAATCGAAGTGTGTTCACACTGGTCAAACCATATTCATCTTTCCAAGTCCCGAGATTGCTTATCCACTTATCCGTATCGGTTCGCGTATCGTACCAAGTACACTGAAATATATAAAAGGGTTTGATCGTCCGGGATATTGGATGCCGAGTATACAATTTAAGTATCCATAATAAATCACACCATCCGATTCTACTGTCGCAATCCCACTATTCTGAGTGGTTCTAGATGTTTCTATGTCCTTAATTTCGAATTTGTATCCAAGGACACCGAATTCTTTATAATATGCAACCTTCATACTAGAAAATTGAGCTAAACATCTTGAATCACTCTCTAATGATGCAGACAAGTTCAAATCATGGATCTAACAAAACAAATTTTACGACAAATACATAACGATATAAGTTTAGATTAAAACTGATAGCAATAACATGTTATTTGAATAACTTTCATGATCTGCAACCCGATCACAAAAATTATCCTGATGATATTTTTCCAATTGTTCATCGTTCCAATCAGGATGCCCCTCACGTACCTCGTTAAAATGAATTCTGTTCTTGACAATAAATTATGACATTAATATTATATCATTTCATACACACACAAACACAAATATAACAATTAATCCAAAAAAATTTGCTCTCTAATTTTTTTCAAGACATGCGCAATTAAGCAAGATAAACCGGTATATCTTGTTGATAAACATAGTGTCTACCCTCTTATAATCGGATTTACCATATGAACCGTCAGATGTATTATGATATCGAAGAATGACGGTGGAAAAATACGCTCAAACTTGCAAAATATCAACGCAATAGAATTTTCTAGTTTATCCAGCGTCACAACATCCAGTGTTTTAGCGCATAACTCTCTGAAAAAACAACATAGGTCGTTGATTACTAGACCAACCGATTATGGGGAGAGAAGGCTTGAGGGCTAATGGGAGAAGGTGCTCCACGATAACATGGTGATCATGACTTTTCAGCCCATCGATCTTGCCTTTCACAATTTTTATTTTCTTGCTGAATGATCCTAAGAAACCTTTGGAAACTTTCAAATCATGCAACACCTGCGGGAATCTTTTCTTCTCCGGTTGTGACATATGATAAGCGGCATTGGGAAGTACAAACTTGCATGTTTTACCAGCTACCGGTTTAGGATGCAATTCACTTCTTATTTCCCAGTCCTATAGATCCATCCGAGCATTGAGGTTGTCTTTCGATTTTCCGTCTTTACAAAGAAGCAAGTTGAGTATGTGCTCGGATACTCCCTTCTCTATATGCATGACGTCCAGACAATGATGCACTAAATTTGTTGACTAGTACGGAAGCTCGAAGAAAATGCTTAACTTGTTCCAGAATGGTGGTTTGACCTGTTTTGTCGGATACATCCCGAAGGTCACATTATTGTAACCATCTCACTGAGCAGTCACGTCCTCTCCGGACAATGGGGCTGGAGGTCCAAGAAGCTCCTGATGATCATCAAAGTGAACAGCGTCTAATCTGTAGGGGTGGTCTAGAGGCAGGAAACGTCGATAGCCGCAATAACAAACCTTCCTGCTAAAATTCAATAATTTCGATGTTGTATGTTGATGGCAATGAGGACATGCTTTGTGACCATGTACGGACCAACCTGATAGCATTCCATACACAGGAAAGTCATTAATTGTCCACATTAAACCCGCACGCAGTATGAAGGTTGTATTTTTTTTTGCATCGTAAGTATCTACACCATCAATGAACAAAGATTTTAACTCCTCGATCAGAGGTCGGAGATAGACGTCGATATTGTTTCCCGGTGAGTTTGGTCTGTCGATAAGAAGATCCATCATAAAGTATGATTGGTCCATAACCAACCAAGGCGACAGATTATAAATTATCATTACAACGGGCCATGTGCTATGGGTTCTAGCCATATAGTTGAATGGGCAGAAGCCATCACTAGCCAGTCCGAGCCTGACATTGCGAGGATCGCTACTGAATATTGCGGGCCTTCTATCGAAATCCTTCAATGCCGGTGAATCTCTTGGATGGCTCATTTTTCCATCTTCACTTGGAGGAGCACGGTGATTCCAAATCATTGCCTCGGCTATTTTCTTGCACCTGAATAGCCTCTGCAGCCTCTGTGTTATGGAAAAGTATCGTGTTATCTTGATAGGTATATCGGGCTTCTTATCAGAATCTTTCGGCTTATACCTGGCCTCTCCGCATGTTGGACACTCTTTCAAATCTGAATTTTCTTTCTGGTACAACACGCAATTTTTAGGACATGCTTGAATCTTCTCACACTTCAGACCCAAATCAGACATCATCTTCTGGGCTCCGTACCAGTTGTCGGGCACGTTATTTCCCGGGGGCATAGAATCTTTCAAGAACGAAAAAAACATTGTGAATGACTTGTTGCTCCATCCATTTAGGCACTTAATCTGGAAAAGTTGGACGAACCATGAGAGGGTGGAATACTTTGCATTCTCATAAATTGGTTTTCTAGCATCATTCATGAAATTTTCATTTTATCCGCATACGGTCTTTGACCGAAAGGAATGTCATCTTCGGTACGAATAGATTCACCTAGGGTAGCCTCTACCATATCCTCCATTTCTTCTGATGAAAAGAAATTACCGTCTTCTTCTTCTACCGCATTACCGTCTTCTTCTTCTTTTCCTGCCGCATTATCGTCTTCTCCTTCTTCTTCTGCCGCATTACTGCGTTCTTCTCCTTCCCCGTGATATAGCCAAGTTGTATAAAGTCTAGTAAAACCATTTTTTACGATATGAAGCTTTGCCAATTCCACCTTCTGCCAGTACTTATTCCCACATCTATCGCACGGGCAGAGAATCTTCTCTATCACGATCTTATTATGTGCGCGTGCAAATTCAATAAAAGCAGCAACTCCTGCGACAAACTTAGGTTGCATACGTTGTTGCCAATCCACATACATCCAGTCCTTAACTCTGACGTACTCATGGGCCATGTTAGACTGTATAACATATAAATTGTAGATTATGATGACTATATTGAGAAATCTAAGAACGGGATGGTAACTGACAAAGGAGAAAATCCGTGTATATGCTTTTTGTGTGCGTTTGTCGTTGAAAAGAATAAATTATCGATAATCAAAATTAGATTTGAGGATACTAATGTATGAGAATATGAAAGTTTCATATTATCATCGAGTATCATATATTGGTTTTAACTTGAACATCTTGAATCACTCTCTAATGATGCGTTTGTTGTGTATTCTTGTTGTATGTGTGTGTTTCGGCTATCGGGGGTAAGGCTTCTATCCAATTAAGAATGTATAGAGCGGACACCCATTCGCTTGTGCTTTCAACCGTTTCGAGTAAATTTTGGCAGCACCTCCCTGCTGTTCTCCGGGTACACTGTAATAGAATAGATAATCATTTCAAAGCTGTAAAACAACGTTGAAATGAACATCTAATCTATCTTTGTACACAGAGAACCAGCGGAAAAGTACCGACGAAATATCTCGAAACAGATGAAAACACAAGTGAATGAAGGTGTTTGCTTTATACATTCCTAATTTGTCCACACGGGACAAATCTATCGGTTATCATACGATTGAATCTTCTCGTCACATAGACTACACGACGGTTGTTAGTACCGAGCTATACCGTCCGATATTTAACAACTTTCGTATAGTTCTATGTCACGACGAATGTCGAACGTATGTTAACCGATAGACGGGGACTAAGTGGCGCTTTGAGTTTCATATATGAGTATCGATGAGAATATGAAACTTTCATATTATCATCGAGTATCATATATTGGTTTTAACTTGAACATCTTGAATCACTCTCTAATGATGCATTTGTTGTGTATTCTTGTTGTATGTATGTGTTTCGGCTGTCGGGGGTAAGGCTTCTATCCCATTAAGAATGTATAGAGCGGACACCCATTCACTTGTGCTTTCAACCGTTTCGAGTAAATTTCGGCAGCACCTCCCCGCTGTTCTCCGAGTACACTGTAATAGAATAGATAATCATTTCAAAGCTGTGAAACAGCGTTGAAATGAACATCTAATCTATCTTTGTATACGGAGAACCAGCGGAAAAGTACCGATGAAATATCTCGAAACGGATGAAAACACAAGTGAATGCAGGTGTTTGCTTTATACATTCCTAACTTGTCCACACGGGACAAATCTATCGGTTATCATACGATTGAATCTTCTCGTCACATAGACTACACGACGGTTGTTAGTACCGAGCTATACCATCAGATATTTAACAACCTTCGTATAGTTCTATGTCACGACGAACATCGAATGTATGTTAACCGACATAAATGGCGCTTTGAGATTCATATATGAGTATAGATGAGAATATGAAAGTTTTATATTATCATCGAGTATCATATATTGGTTTTAACTTGAACATTTAATGTGAATAGGTTTTAGTTTCGTTATTAAGGGTTTGAAATTTCAAGTTTAGGGTAAATTTTTCTTGCGTTTACGGTAAAATTGTGCGTTTACGTTATCATCGAGTATCCTACTGAATGAACTAGTGCACCATAAACCCTAACCCTAAATAACCCAAATTAACCTAATTAACCACAATTAACCATAATCGTTAGCCTAACACAAATTATCCCTACTTAACCCAATTTACCTAAATTAACCTAATTAACCCTAATCAGGTCAAACTAAACCCAATTTACACAAATTAACCTAATTAACCCTAATCAACACCCTAACCCTTTCAAATTATCACTAATTAACTCAAATTAACCATACTCTCTAATTAACCCAAATTAACACTAGTCTCTAACCCTAAACCTGAACTAAACCCTAACCCTAACCCTAACTACCCTAACCTTAAGCCCAACTAATTAACCCTAACCCTAACCCTAGCCCCAACCCCAACCGAACCATAACCCCAACCCCTACCCAACCCCAACCTAACCCTATCCCAGCCCCAGCCCCAGCCCCAACCGAACCCCAACCCCAACCTTAACCCCAACCGAACCCTAACCCCAACCCCAACCCCAACCCTAACCCTAACCTAAACCTAAATTGAACCCGATGGAAACCCTAACCCTCATCCCTACCCGAACCTTGAACCCTAGCCCTAACATCATCAAAATTATAAATAATTGAAGATTTACTAACCTGTAGCGGGCGGTGGAAGAGACGACGGAGGAGATCGGTGGTCGACGACGCAATCGGCGACGAGTCGCGGGCGGTGGAGGAGGCGACGGAGGAGATCGGTGGTCGTTTTGGAAATGAGGGCGGTGGCGACGACGAGAAAATTCGAGACGTGGGAACGAGATCGAGACGGGCGAGAAATTGAGAGAAAATTGGGGAAAGAGATTGAGGCGTAGGGCTTCTGTGCTTTTTTTTATTAAATACCCATATACACGCCCCTACGGATTTAACCATAGGGCATTTGTTTGCGGCTCCGTAGGGCCAAAAAACAATTTAAGATTTAAGATTTTTAAATTAAAACGTAGGCCACCGTAGGGACAACCATGTGGACCTACGGATTAGTCCGTAAGGGCAATAAAACGTTGCCCCTACGGATTCCTGTATCCGTAGGGCAACCCCATATTGTAGTAGTGCATTCGATATTAAAAGGTATGGTTATTTGAGTAAACCTAATTTATTTATATAAAAATATGACAATAAGTAGAAAATAGCTTTAAATGTTTTATTTGAATGAGATATTTTACTTCATAATTGATGCCCAGCTATTCCTTAGAAAACAATCCATACATACATGTTTTGAGATTTCTTATTTAATCCTACATTTGATTCATAATTCTTTAATTTTGCTGTCCTTTGTTTTCTATAATCCACTATTCTTATGCATGTTTAAAAAAAATGACATTATATTTGTTTTCTAAGTTTTATTCATCTAAAGCACTCTACTACCAAAATCTAATCTATTTAAAGTACTCTTAATAGCGAAAATAAGTAACTCAATATTGGTAGGCTTCTCTATATTTTCACTCTTTGTTTTTATTGTTTTATTGTTAGAAAAAATTGATTTAAAATAAAACTAGGTGGTAATATCCATCATTAAAAATGGACCAGTTTTTTGTAGTCACTTTTATATATTCATAGCCAGGGCGGACATCAAGGGGAGACTAGTGGGGGCTCATCCCCGGCTAGCTTCTGGTAAATGCTTTATAGCCTATTTATCGTTTTGAGTTTTTATATATATATATATATATATATATTGGGTAAAATATAACAAGCCTAAAGTTAGCAAAGCGGTTTAGATATAGGATTTTGATTCTAAAGACATTTGTTTAAGACCCCACAACTTCATATTTTTAAAATATTAAAGTTAACATTTAGTTTTAAAAATATTTAGTAGTATTTTTAATATATAAATATATTTTTACTGTAAAGTATTTTACCTCGTCATCCGCAAAAAAATTTCCTGGTTCCGCTACTGTTCATAGCTTTAGTTTTTTATGGCTAAAAACTATCTGGTGTAAATAGTAGATATAAAATAACAGTTGAATGGTAGTCCTGCAACAATCTTATATTCTCACTCTTAATTTATATTTACACATATATTCTTATTTTTACAACCCAAACTGGATGTAATTATTCAAACAATGAAGTGGCGGTATGTTTTTTTAAGCCATTAGTTTAATCTATTGCTGCTTTTAATTTAAAAAAAAAATCACTAATCATGCCATATAGAAATATACATTTACCAAAAATAATTGTTGCATAAAAATAATTGTAACATTAAAGTATAGTTACCAAATAATTAAGAATGCACGTTTCAAAATTTGAAGTAATCATAGTCTCATGGAATTCCTAGAATACAATCAAAACATTTTAACAAGAAACTAATTGCTAAGATTAATCAATCACATTCATTCATAATCCATTGTTTATGGTAATATCGGAAGGAATAGTTAACAAATCCACTATTTTCCAATATTTTTTAAGCCACGGAGTAAAAAATCATGAAGCTAAAACTATGGCAGATACAAATAGTTATTACTACTGCTTAGTCCTCTACTTTTTCCTAACCCTTTATATTATGAATTAAGAGCACATTATATTTATTTTAGGAATTTAAAGTCACAAATATGGAACTTCTATTGAACAAAAAAGTTAATATCATAAATATATATGTGGTTGTTAAAGTTTATTTTTCCTCTCTCATCAACTATATTTCTCTCCTCTATGTTCTTCTTCGCAATCTTTGTGTTCTTTATTATCTAAATTTTAATCTATATATTCTCTTTTTTTGTTTAGGGAATTGCAGGATTTTTCAAATCCTGACATATGGGTTGGCTTTTCAGAAAATTTTTTGGTCGGGATTATGATTTCTTCCGGCAGTAATAATATCTTCTTATTTCTTTGATTATTAGTTTACTTAGAAGAACATATTAGTTTCCATGATATAGATGTGAAGAAATAAAAATGCTAGGAATTTCCCTTGCTTCTTGGGGATTGATAGCTCAATTGTGTATTTCTTCTTTTGGTTAATTTTTTTTATAAAATTTGATTACTGATTCAAGCTAGAAATTAAATTTGAGTGATATGTTACTTTGGTTTCGGGAACATGGAGCATCGATAAATGAATATCATGTATGGTCGTTTGATAAGTGAAAATTAATAACATTAAAGATCAAATGGAGATTCCAAGGGGTCTGTGATAAGAGACTGTTGGATTCAAGATTTAGATAGTGAGTTACATGTATTTCTCATGTAATTTCTTAGTTGGCTTGACGCAAGTAGACTTGTTGAGATTGATTGTTATTTTTGTTCATGCTATTATAATTTGAGAATGTATGCGTAATTGCCTGAACAAATTGAATTCCTACTTAATAATTAATAGAATAATTGTATAGAATAAAAAAGATAATAATTATTTTGAGAGGGATTTATATTATTCATGTGTAGAGAGACATTAGCGTGTGAATACGAACATGTTGATGTTGGTATATATGATAGTCATCGGATGACACAGCTTGGCATGCATGAAAAACGGTCTCAATCATATTTTGAGTCAGACTAACAATTTACATCAATGAGTGAAATTTGCATGAGAAATTTCACACATGAAAAAAGGGCAAAAGTTTCCAATAACCAGAAACATTAAATGTGCAAGAGATCAACAAATTAACCTCAGTGTTACAATGAACGCAAGAGAGCAACTCCTCAACACATAATGATCAGTGAAGTAAGTGTATATTCAAGTTACACGGGCCCGTCGAGCACAAAATATAGGAAACACACAAACTTTGTCTACGACATATTTTTACTCCCTTTGAAGAATTCAAGGGCATACAATTTGTTGGCACATAATACCAACAGCAAAGGAAAATATAATTTAGGTGACGCTAACATATATGGTACTCTACTCCTCAATACCACTCACATGGCCAAACACCAGGACTTGACTCAGAAATTTCACAGCATTATATGAGATTTGTTATCTATGCAGCTCAGTTTGCCGAGATGCATTATCCGAGATTTTCTTTCAAAGAATTGATATCATAATTGACTTCTAAGCTCACATAAAATCTTCTTCGAGCTCTTGCAAAGATTTGCTACCAGATGCAATTTGTTTGTTTGAGGTCATTTTGTCGGAGACCATGAGACCCTTGTAGCTCCTTATCTCTGCTTGTTTCTCCTTCTCTTGCCTCTCCATTTCTTCGCGCCGTTTCTGTGCAAATCCATATTAAGTTTTCTAAAAATCAGTCGTCTTTTTTGCTATACAGTACTTTAGATTTCTGGATAATTGCTTATTGCACTTGTAACCCCAACACCAATTTATTAGCACCAACTCCTTGGGCTTGATCTTGGCCTGGGTTTGAATAACAAATTTTACCTGACCAAGGACTCACTAACCTAGGGGCTTTGGTGCTCATAAGCGGTTGAGAGGTTATAGTTTATAAATGCTGGATGAAATACAATTTAAGGCTAATTAGCAGGAATTCCTTCACTCTTTACTGAAAAGCAGGAAACCTCCCCTTGGGTTTGGAAGCCTCCACTTTATCTCTCCAATCCTAGCAACGTTGTTATTGTTGTGTTCACGGGTCACATTTATGATTCACACAATGATGTAATTTAAAAATAATAAAAATGAAAAGGGTAACAGTTGTTATATTGGGGGGGGGGGGGGGGGGGAGGTACAGGTTTTTTCACGTTGGAAGGTGGTTTCCTGCGTGTGTGTGTGTTTTTCCTTTCCTTTTTTTTGGGGGGTGGGGGTGGGGGGGTTGGGGGGGGGGGTTGTTCTGCATTTAGCCTAATTGTAGCCATCGGTTGTATTAATCTTATTGCCGAGAGACACTAGTGGGAGCTATATGCTACATAGTCACAAATTCATGATTCGGCAATAATTCGGCGAGGTCGAAAATTCGGATTCGGAGAACTATTCGGAAAAAATCGACAGGTATTCAGGAAAGATTCGTTAAGTGTTCGGGAAGGATTTCGAACAAAAAATTAATATATGAGACGCTAGATTTTGATTTTGTGAATTATTTGCTGTTTTTTGATAATTCGCTGTTTTTTTGAATAATTCGCGAATAATTCAGGAATTATTCGCGAATTATTCGCCGCGTTAGGCGACGACGAATAATTCGCAGATTTAATCGGCATATTAATAATTCGCGAATTATTCACAAATTCGCCGAATAATTCGCGAATTATGTGACTATGATATGCTATATCTCATGGAGTTACAACCATGACTAATAAATTCAATTATATTAAGTTTTCAATGTTCAAATATATGAACCACACACTTCGCTGGTGTAGAGTGTTTCAATGTCTCAACTTCAATGCTCAATAAGAATTACATAGACTCACCTTGTCCCTCATTTGCAGCTTTCTTTCAGCTCTCTCAGCAGCACTGACTGCTTCTCTCTCAGCTGTGCATGACAGACAAACAACAATTTGTCAAAAGAAATAAAACACACACGCGTGTGCGCACAAAACAAAAATAGTGCGACGACTCTTGCATCCAGTTTTTACATGACAGAAATTTCAGGCCATCAGCGGAGTGAAGAAATATTTTGAAGGCAGTATGAATACATAATCTATATAATAATCTGTATCCAGCAATAGATAAAATAAAATTTTCGTTTATAACCCTAGTCTTATCTCTTTAAAAATGTAATTATCGATGATTGATCCAAAAAAAAAAACTTAATCCCAAACTTTACGTACCAATATGTTCATATTGACTATGTCAAGGGTCATCTTCTTCAATTAATTAACTAAAATTTCTGAAGGCATCAAAAGAAACATAGGAACGAAAGGGAAAAGAGCCTCCACAATCTATTTTTAACCACCTTCATTCATGTTCATTTAAATCCCTTTTAATGGATTCTCTATTAATTGCAACATAATCAATCCTCTTACATGACACATTTATCATTTTTAACCACCTTCATTCATGTTCATTTATCATTTTGTTGCACATGTCCAAACCATCTCAATCAATTTTCCATCATATATTTTATGGAGTTACCTTTAACTTTTTGTCCATGCAATCATGCACCAATAGAGTATACTATTTTTAAAAATTATAGGATTCTGACTTATATAGCCAACTAATTACCGTCCTTGTAGCTTTACTCTAGTATTTTTTTTACTTATGAGTTTGGGCACATTAAACTCAAAAACAATTATCTATTTGCATACCACGTTCTTCTAGACATTCATTTCAACATAAAATAGTCCTACAAATATCTTGGCATCAATCTGGACTCTCCACTTGTTTCTTCCCATAATTTTGCTAAGTTGCATTCCACTAATATATTTATTTCTTTCACTAATTCTGAATTCAATAGATTATAAAGTTTTTCTTCAACTTTCCACTTTGAAAATCATCTTGCCTTTAGACCCATCAGCTAAACCTGTACCTAAACAATATGCAAGCGTGGCCCAGAATAATAGCCTAAGCCCTAATACAACCAAATGGTAGGATAAAATTAACGAGGGGAGCAACAGTTATAATTAACCTTCTTTCAAGCTATGGCTCTAGCTGTTGAATTTTTTTATGGTCCTTGGGTGCTTCCAACACAACCAAACCAATATCAAATTTATATCTCTACTACTACCAGCTCACATACCACAGAAATTTCTGAAAGACACATATGCCTAAATTGGTTAAGAGGATAAATTTTGTGACATCTCACTTATTTGAGTAAACTTTGCCTAAGCAGAAATCAGGAATTCACACGCTTGCAAAGAAGCTAAAAATAGAATATCGTTGACTGCTTAAAAGAGATGTCTCATTTTTCTGGATATGTATCATGGCATCAATATGATTAAGACAGAGTAAACTACTTTACATATTGACAGCATAATGGTTTAATTAGGTTAAATTTGTGGCTTTCACCTTTCAAGTCTGCCTTCCTTTCCACTTTGGTCTTGTTCAACCTGTTAACAACCTCATTTAGGCGCTTTTCAACTTTAACAGTGCGGACCTGTAAACAAGCAATTTATAAGAAGTCATTGACAAAGTATTCTATACTGAAAGAATTAATTGGACTAATTTTGTAAATTATAAAATAGGCAGATTCAAAAATTCATGGATGAAGGAATGATTCATTTGCTTCTGTGCAAAGAATCACTAGACACTGATATTCATTTTTTACATATTGGAGCATGAACATGATCATCACATGCAAAAACATGTACGACGGAGGGGCTTCGAATGGAGCCTAATAAAACCACATGAAAACTGCATTATTAACAAAATTGGCTTGGAGTCCAAATGGGAATAACGGATACAAATCAGAGGATACTTTAAATGGGGTGGACAATAACCGTACTAAATGGGTAAGAATTATTTTTCTGAAAACAGATCTATGCACAATCTATATCAATGAAATGAATGACACTTTAGTTATCGTCAAATGTATCTAAGCTAGAGCATCATATTCACAATAAATAAAGCTTATGTGAACCTCTATAATAGTCAGTTTGTATACGGCTGAAACTACTTAAAACCATGTGAAAAGGCCTAAGAACTATATTTGAGAAGTTTTCAGTTAAAATTGAAGGTTTGGATATTATAAAGCTGATATAGTTATATTGTATCATTGATACAGGATAATACAAGTGTCTGATGGTATCAATCGAGAGATAGGTTCAATTCCCCTAGCCTAAGGAAAGACAAGCTTCAAGTGATGATTAACGGAGGGGAGGGCAGCATTAAGACAATGAAAAGAAAAAGATGATAGGACTGCACGGCCAAGAAGCCAAGTCAATGGGAAATTCATCATGATACAGCTCAATACGTTGCTAGGGTTATATTGCGACCTCTATAGACTTTATCACCTTGGACTTTCAGCCCTTAGTTAAGCTTACCTAAACATCCAGCTTTAGAGAGGTATAATTATGAGAGGCAGGAGGATCCAATTGATATTAATTGAGATCACATTGAACTCCCACCAATTGTGGCAACAACCATCTAAGTTGAATATCAAGTTCAGGCAGATTGAGTAGAATCGATTTAATAATAAATATAAATCTCTTCATTCTATCAGCGGCTTGAACCCAACAACATATAGCCCAACATTAGTAGAGAATCAAAGAAATTTCCAAATGCTGACTTCCTTTCTTCCCTCCTTTTAATTAAAAGGGTCCAGTAAGAAATAGACGATGATGGTAGAGATAACCACGTCAACAAATACTTTCATCTGCTGAACCTCTCCAAGGAAAGGCAAGTAGGTTCAAACTGAAATCCTAACCTATTTGACTCAATTTGGTATTGTCAATAACTTACGATATGTGAAACATATCTTACCCTTAGATACGAAATACATAAAGATCAATATGTATCCTATATATGAATTACTGGTTCCATGTATCTTAAGATACAAGTCGTGTATCTTAACAATGGTCTATGGTTCATATTATATGATGCAAGTAATGATATGTTCAATAAAATTCTAAAAGGCTTCAACTCCTATGAGAAAGTATTTTGGGTTAATTAAGGTTTGCACGTCTCATTTGATCTTGTCTATACAACACTACAAAACCATCATTTTTTATTTTGTTTGGGTTCCTCTAGTAAACAGCGAGAATAGAGCCCCTAAATCCTGTTTTAACCTTGGAAGAACTTACATGCATGCTTTATAATCAGACATGTTCTATTTTCTTCAAGAAAGTTTTTGGAATCCAAAAGTCACAAAATCGTTTTTTACCTATAGAAAAGTTTCCTTTTGCGACCTATGAATGTAAATATCTTAAATTTTACTATATTAATTAGTTAGATGAGTTGTAACAATTTAATTATTATGTTGATCTTAAATTTATGATGATATATCTCGGTGTTCTAAAAAGCGGTCTTGGCGGCCGTCTAGACGAAAGCGGTGCGAAACCACTCCGATTCGGTCCCAGGCGGCTTAATTAAGCAACCGAACCGCTTAAGCGAGCGCCTAAACGGATCCAGCCCACTTAATGGAATAAAATTTAGTCATTTCTGAAGTATCATAGGTCGGGTTTGTTCTTTTTCACCATACCTGACCCAAAGCCTTAATAAAATAAAAGTTAGTCAATTTTGTCCCCTTTTTCTGAATAATTTGAGTTATATAGCTCAAAAAAAATTGCTAGACTTTTACTGTTAAAATATCAATATGTTACTGGTTATTATGCTGAATTATCAATATGTTTTCTATTTCTACTGCTGAAATTTTAATATATTACTGTTTTCTATTCTGAAGTGTCAATATGCTGCTAAAATTTTAATATGTATATATATTAAATATAATTTTAACCCAAATTTAAAAAACCGCCTAGAAGGCGCGGTGTCTAGACGGTACCCCATCCGCTTAGTTACAACCTTGCTATATCCATTACGAGATACAGACATGTCTATAAACTTGTTCATAAAATATATATATATAATATACAATATGAGCACGCTATACTTGGGTACCACTTGTTGATAAGAAAAAGATAAGATATGAAGTATTGAGTCATGAATGACACTTGGTACCAAGATAAAATACGACTTACAAAGATGACACTTGGGAGGGATATTTGTCAGCAATACAAATATAAGAATTAAACTACTAGATTTGTTACAAACTTGTCAATTTTAAGAGAGATGAACACTTGTTATTAAGATAATGCTTAAGAAATTAAATGTTAAGGCCTAACCTCGTACAAAGGCAAAAAAACAAAATAAATGACAAGCTTATATGGCACAAATAACCAACTCCAGAGATACAACTCTCACTAGTCTGCATAAAAATATTTAAGATATCTCCAGATATTTCTGTGTTGTAATCATCGTCGTCTTCTTCAGTAACCTTCAGAGCTGCGAATGCCTCAGAGCGGTCTGAAAACTCGCTGCCTGTAACATATGAATTGAAGGCGAGTCTAACAATGCCTCAACTTCATGATGCACAGTTTTATCATCTTCAAATTCTTCATCTGAAATGATAAAGGAATTCCTTAAAGAAGTACCATCTTTAAGATCTGATTCGGTTTCAAACTTCTCAAGAAGAGAGCTCTTCAGTAAAGATTTCTTCGAAAGAACCTTCAAACCAATCTTCTTCATCATTATCATAGTCAACGTTTTGTTGAGCATATTAATGGTGAAGTTAACAACTGGAAGTATTTCCATTGTATCTTCATGTGTTGTCTCAGAGATTGTGTCCTCTGATTCAACTATTAGAGAAACCTTTGGATCTGCTACTGTTGTTACGCTTGCTACTGTTGTTACGCTTGATGAGGTTTTACCACAAGTGCGACGGGTAAAATGCTTCGACCATGGTCTTACACGTAGGAACAATAAATTAGCAAGGATTTGGTTTCTCCTTTCCAAAATAATTCTCAATCCCGGGTATATCATTGAACCAGATCATTCTGATAACCAATGACCCTTAAGACCCTTGAATCCTGATTCAGACAACCTGTTGTCTTTGGCAGGAATGGAAGTGGTGATACTTCCTTCATTAACTACGGAAATTTCATTAATTTTCTTTTGAATTAACGAATATGTCGGGCTAGAGATTTAATCTCATCGCCTTATGCTTTAATATCTTTAAGATATCTACACTGGAGCCTTCTGAATTTCTTAGCAAGAAACTCAAATTGTCCATGAATGTAAACCTGCTCATATCTATATTCAAGTAGAAAGGAGTCGAGTTTGGATTCGAACTCTAAGCCTTTCTCCCAGATATTACGAGATATAGCTCTCGTTTTATCCGAGATACAATTATTGCCGTTCAACTGAACCGCAATATCTATAACGGAAATTTCATATTCCAACGAGTTCGAAACATGAAAATAATGATTGTACATTTTGGGGTTATACCCCTCCTGTACCCCAGTGAGTTCACATTCACTGTCCTTAAGCACCTTGTGCTTGGGGGAATTCACGCGGTAGTTCTACCTACTCTGAGATGCTCTACCTTGTCTTGTCACTTATGTCTTTTGTTTTGTAATAAACTGTAATAAAGAAAAAAACACTTATTATGTATGACTGTTTATTTCTATCTCGTTTTATTTATTTAGATCAAATTATTTGACTTATAGGATTATTTCTTTGTTCCCTTTTTGAGCACTACCTTACTGGCTACCTCCCTTGAAGGCTCATAATGCCACATGTTCCGAAGTTCCCTCTTACAGAACGGTATGGGATTTACAAAGGCCGCTTCAACAAGGGGCACCACAACGTCAATTCGTTTCCTACCTTGGAGTGTAAAGTTCCGAACAACGAATAACCTTTTCAAAGTCCTTTATATTTTAATCCTTGTAAATAAAACAGATGACCATAAACAGGACCATCCCATAAACATAGTTTTCATTCAAAACTACAGTGACCATGGGCTTCCATTTGTTCCTTGATGATCGAATTCACTATGAAGGGTTTTCTATCATCTCTGCTAGACTCATCAAAAGGATTTGTTGTAATTAACAAAATCCAGAACTGAGTTTCCCTAATATGAGTTGCAGACGCAATAATAGCAAAGGAACATAGAACCACTAAGATCATGTCCTATTACATTATCAAAGATATAAATAAAGCAGGTTTTAACATTTCATTTCGGTAAAGATAACTACTCACACATTTTTTGAGCCAACCTGGCTCTGATACCAAACAAATAGAAAAACAAAAACCACAAACCTTTAACAAACCTTTAAGAGGATGCAAGAGTTCAAACCTTGATAAAATATTTTTATTGAATCTAGAGAAGGGAGTACAATTGATCGTTCAACTATCTTTGAAGATACAAAAGCTTAGAAATTTTTCGAATGCCTTCTATGTCTAAGGCCTTATGCTTATATAGCGAGAAAGATAGACAAGTGGACAATTCTTGCCGGCTCTTTCTTTTACAGCCGTCTTCAATTATTAAAATTTTACATTATTTAAGGACATGTGTAAAGTAATCTTATCTTTGGCTCCCCGGGCTCAAAAAATAAGATGACATGTCTCCACTATGTGCTCTAGAATAATTGAGGTCGGTTGAGCGGAGGAGAATTATTGATATACATACGTAAGTACTCATATGCCAATAACTTATTGCTGGTTGTCTTCCAACTTCTTTCCTTTGCTGGATGATTCTTTTCCAGCCGTCTCTATAGACCCACCGCTGCTTTCATTCTTGTGATAATCAAGAATTAATTCTTGAGCATCTGTAGCAATAGATCCAAATTTATGTTATTCCAAGAAGGCTTCAATAATCTTCCCTCCTAAACAGTACCGGGCTTCTAGAAATTGTATTTCTGATACAAATAAAATAGGCTCAGAGGCTTTCCACCACTTCTATTTCTCCGGAAGGTTAGAAAGGATCATCAAAAAGAACTCTTTAGCTGATCTGCTTGATTGTTCTTCCTGATTAAAATTTCTGTCAAAAGGTTTTAAAATTTCTTTCTTTTGAAATCTGAATATTTCCTAAATTTGAACTGAAGGATAATAATCCAGATAATAGTGTTCCTCCCAGCAACTATAGATTTTCACAATAAAATTATTTAAGAAACGATCAGTTTTTTGAGATAAAAATTCTTACATAGTCCAAGGAATATGATAAGAATCCACCTCATACCTATAGAGGTACAGGTAATGGACAAATCCTGTCTCAATGGCTCGAATTAGTTGGTTCATGTCTTGATAGACTCCAACCATAACCGCTCGACCGATGTCAGATAGGAAACGGTTTTTTAATCAAAAACAGCTGCCTCATGCTCTTGCTCCAATTGGTTAAAGAATTGGGTCAAAGAGCTTGACGAGATAAGACTCGATCTATACTTGTCCAATGGGGCTTGTACAGTCAGTTTCTTCTCAAGACTCCTTTACTTCGTAAAGATGATAATAAGAGAAGAGAGTCTTAATATCTGCTATCCTAACAATCATAAGATCATGGACCTTAATATGCTCAAGATAGGCAGCTAACTTAGAACCCTGATCCAATAAAAGAATAAGGTCTTGCATCTGTTTATAGATTAGGCTTGAATCCAATCTATAGGATTTGGAAACATCAACTCTTCTTACGGTTTTATAGGCCTCCGATTAGTGTTGAGACGAGACTGTAACCGGCTCATTTGGTTTACTCGTTTGATCTCGATATTAATAGCTTGAAGAGTAGGGTAAACCTCTCCAGCTATACCACCACTCTGAGATGACTTCCAAATTTTGTTAAACTTGGAATACAACTCTTCTAGCAATGAAGTATCATGCCAGGGACGAGTGGTTTGTGCTACATTGGCATAGTTTCCTCTGTCGCGTACCTTTATTTGCAAAACCACCCATAGTGATGGAATTGTAGTAGAACCAGTGGATTGGTTGTGACCCTTAGAAGAGCCACCCTGGATCACTTGCTGGGTAGGGTTCCCAACAGCTGTTCCAGTTACTGAAGCTTTTATTTTCAGGCTCCCTTGGCCCGCCTCTTTTTGAATCTCCTTAGGAGTTGGCAAAACCTTCCCTTGCAATAGGCAATTTGCTTTTCCCCTTTCCCGAAGAAGATGAACTTGCAGCCACCATTGTTTATAAATCCTGTAGCAGAAACAATAGCCACTTTGATAAGGTTTGGTTAATAAATCAGCAATATGATTTGTATGACCAGGTATATATTTGATAGAATAAGAAAAAGATTTCAATTCCATCAACCATCTTACTCTTCTTCCTTTTAACTTGTGAACCAATGTCTGAAACCATTTTCAGGAATTCCGCAACACCTTTATTATCTATGGCAATTATGAACGATTTATCCAAAAGGTGATAACGAAGGGTTTTTACACTCCTAACGATAGCGAGAAGTTCCTTGTCATTAAGTACAGTAGTTAAGCTCAGGTCTTTTGAACTTGCCAGAAATGTATGCACCTATTGTGTTAATGTCATTGACTATTAATACTCCAGCCCAGTATAGTTCACGGTATAGTTCAGATGAATCAGTCTCAAGTATAATAGTGACAAGAAAGGGAATTTAAGTTGGACTTTGGATGATGCCAACTCATTCTCAATTCGCTTAATTTCATCTTTCTCAAGTATACGTAACTTTATGGATATTTTGTCGGTAACCCATCTAGAAAATACAGTTTGTTTTGATTCTTTATATTTCTTATTTTCTGAATTAAGCAAATGTTGCAAATACTTAATCGTTTCAGAAAGTCGAGGAATATAAGATCGCCCATAATTTAATATCCCTAAGAACCTCTGTGGCTACTTAAGAGTATTAAACTCAGAAGGAAAATCTAATACATGTTTCACAATATGATCTTGCAATTTAATATTGACCTGATCAATTATTTTTCTAAGGTACTTGATCGATTCCTTGAATAACTTTATCTTTTTAGGAGATAGAATTACTCCATGCTCTAACAAGAGGTTAGCAACCTCCTGTAGATGCAAATGATGTTTAGTCTCGTCTTTGGAAAAGACTAGAATGTCTTCAATATAAATCACTAGATTATTCCTCATTAGTTTATGCTCAAAATTGAGTTTAACCATTTTTGAAATATTTGTGGTGCATTCTTCAAACCAAAAGGCATAACAAGCCATTCATAATGCCCAATTAGTGTGTCAAATGCTGAAAGAGAAATGGATTCCTCATCAGTCATTTTGATATGATGAAACCCACTCTTCACATCGAATTTACTGAATATCTTTCCCTTCTAGATTTTACTCAGTAATTCACCAAAGTTCGGAATAAAGAAACCATCAAAAATAGTTTCTTTATTTAGACGCTTATAGTTAACCATTCATACCTTACCTCTTTTTTGTTCTCTGTGATTTCTTACCATAAAAGAGGCCGAACAATATGAGCTTGAACTGGGCCTGATTAATTTTAAATCAAACAGTGCACGAATTTGCACATCATATTCTACCAAGTCCATCCTGGAAGCCATGATGGGCTTTGTTCTAATAACCTTAACTTCTGAATCAGAAAGCAGTTTAATAAAACAAGTCCTAAAACCATTATCGATATAACAAGCTAAAGGATTGTTACTGGATAAGGGTTCAAGGAGTTCAATAATCATCAGTTCATTTTTCGACGATACATTAATGATATAAGAACAGTTTACATTGACAAATTTGACTGTCCTTGCGATTGTCACGAGAAACACGAGAAACACGTGTTATGTTATTTTCACGACGCTGGATTCGCAATGGAAATAAAATCTTGGGAATCTTCCAATTAGCACGAGTAATGTAATAATGTACAACGGATATTGGAAAATATCGGTGCAAATTATAATTGCCAATTAGAAAATTGACATTGAGAGAATAAAAAATGTGGACTTTTGGGAAGTCTAAATGGATCTCTAAGTGTTCAATATCCCACGTAATCAGATCAAGTGAGCAAAATTCAGTATCTGAATTACTAGCTCGCTAATCTGCAAATCCATGTAGAGAAAAACCACTAAAACTTTGTTGAGGATTTTTTTCTACAAACTGAGGTTGTATCATAGACAATTCTGCACCCGTATCAACCAGGGTATGAATTGTACAGCCGTCAATTTGGACGCTGATATACACCTTCAGTTGCTCCATCTCTTTCAGATTCATCATTGAGATGGATAAGAATGGAGAGCAATCGACTAGATACAATAGATCTATGTGGAATAGGGGTTCCAACCAGTTCTTTAAAGACATCTTCGTCGATAGTGATTCTCTTTGAATTGTTATGAAGTAACAATATGAGAGGATCTCCTGGGTAAATGTTTGGCTCAAAGGATTTCAGAGCTACTTGATTCCCCAGTAGCTTTGTAGACCGTGTAAATTTTATTACCACTTGCTACAAAGATTTCCTCGGGAACTTTTGCTTGTTTAAAAGTTTTGAAGAAAAGGTTCATGTCAGGATCAGTCCTGAGGTTCCGGATATCAACAAAGCGAGGTTGAATAACCTTGCCACTGTTAACACTGAACAATTGGACAAAATCCTTCGAATGTTTTGAAGAAAACGTGCTTGTCTTCCCCCAAAGCATAGACAAGTTCCCAGTCAACTCCAAGAATTTTAGAACCAGGTTTCATCTCCAAATTCTTGAATTAAAACAAGAGTGTGCAGGCATCTTTCATGTTTGCATCATGAAGACTAATGCAAAATTGAGGAAAAATATTGACCGTGAACATTCGATTGGCTAAGTTAGACTTAGCGCCTCTAATGAGAGAATTAAGCGTATCGTTGATAATTCTCTCATCTCTCAAGATCACCATGATTGGTGTTGATTCCAGTTCGGAACTGAGTCGTGATCTTGATCTGAATGAGACCTATATGAAGATGTTTCATCTCCTTATGTTTTACATGGAGCTTCTGGATCTTTTTGACATCCAATAAGGCAATGGATATCATATCCTTATGTTCAAGACTACTCAAAGTTCTAGACATTCTTTCAAAATAATAAACTTATTTTCCATCATATTTACTATTGAGAGAACTGAAAACCGAGGGTTTATGAAAAACATCTTGGGATTCCGGCTTCGGAACCATGGCTAATAAATCTCAAGACATTCTCCTACTGAATGCTCCAAATGACTGGAGGTATGATCATGTCATTTAATCAGACTCGGAAAAAGAGGAGTTGGATTCGCTATCAGATGATAACTCATAATTGGAATTTCCCTCAAGAATTTGATCAATATCAAATTCCAAGAAATCGGCTAAATCTAGTATTTCTGCTAGATTTACCTTCTTCGTCGGGAATCTGTTTGCCATGTGATCCAGTGAATCACAAAGAAAACATCGACATCCGGATTTCTTAAAGGAATTTTTTTTTCCTTTTTAGAGGAAGATCCTTCTTGTAGGTTCTCTTAATCCTATACTTCCTATAGGATTTCGAACCTTTCTTCGAAGATTTTGGCTTTCCCTTTTTTCTTCATTCTTTTCCAAGAAGAATACTCAGGGCCAACCGAAATTGTAACGATCTGAAAACTTTCTACAGACATCGTTACCCAGTCTAGAATCCTTAAATCGATTTCGCTTTAAGTCTTTCTTGACCTTCTCTCCTCTACAGACACGTTGCATGTATTTTTTTGTGTAATACATACAATCCGCAACACAAGAAATAACTTCTGTTTGCGATCTGCAAAAATCTTCTAATTCAGACCCCAAAGGATCATAAATTTTGTTGAAGATTCTTAAAAACCATTGCCTATATTTGTCCGGTGTTGACAATTTATACAATAGTTTTTCATACTCTGTGAAATATTCTTCCAAACCTAGAAGGTTACAACATCTGATCTTTGCCAAATATTCTCAGTTTGATTGTCATCCCTCAAATTCTGATACTGAGGTTTCCCACCAAACTGGATCAGTACAGCTTTACCAAGTACTCTCAAAGCTTCTTCTTTCAAAGATTGGGCTCTAAGAAAAGCCAATTCTACCTTGGTAATGGTCTCGCTGCCTCTAAAAACTAGATTTTCGCACTGCTTTATCCAGTCCGCCAAAGATCCACCAAAAAGACTTGTGATATAATCCATAAAGTCTTCGGTGGTCTTGTCATTAAAGAAATGGATCAAACCGGTCGCATGTTAGAACCAATCTTTAATCTTTAATGACATCTAATCTCTTGTAATAGGGAATTTGATCCAAATGAAGCAAAAAACCAGACTCGTTTGCGGGGTTATGCCCAAAGTCTCCAGTACATCCGGGAATAATCATGCATTTTCTTAGCTCCTTTGTCTCCACGCCGATTAGTGAAGTCTTCACCAAAGAACTCGTTTCCTCTTCTCTTGGCTTCGGGCTCAGTATTTGGTGGAGGCCTTCTAGTTCCATCTGGATTAACCACTCCTGAGGTAGAACTCTCACCAGTCAGCATAAAAAGATTGAAGATATCATCTTCAGATATTTCCGTGTTGTAATCATCGTCGTCTTCTTCAGTAATCTTCAGAGCTGTGAATGTCTCGACGTCTTTCATAGCAAAAAGCAATTGGCAGGCATCTTGAACCAACAATGAAAACCTAGACAAATTTACCGGAAAACGCTTTCAACGTCAATTCATGGTGATTTACATAATCTGAATCAAATTCAGACTAGAAGAAAGCACATTTGTAAAGATGTAGAAATGCTCAGCAAAGAGTTGATCAACAAATAAAAGTATAAAGATGTGAACAAATGTGAGTTTGCTCATGTTGTTTCATAGCCATTGGCATTGTTAAAACTAGTTCTCATCATTATGTATAAATGGTTGCAGGTCTGCCTATGAAAACATGTTGACAACTGAAAAGACTCCCTCCTCAAAATTCTCAAACCATCACCATATGACTGAAAGAGATGTTTTTTTTAAAGAACCAAACTTGAGCAGCACAACTATCTGTTACTCCACTCACCATCTTAGAATTGTGAAATCCAACTTGCCCGACATCCATGGAAGCGGTTTTCTTCAAATTGTACCAAGGAGTATAAACAACATCAACATTGTTCACCTTATTCCCTGCAAAGCAACAAAACAGATTACTCAAAGAAACAACATTTAAGAACAATAGTAACCGAATCCACGATGACGAGAAATTGCCTTGAATCGAATTGGCTTTCACAAGCTGAGCACAATCTTCCAACAAGCCTTCACTTACATCATCAATTGTTTGGCCTTTGTTCAATCTCAAATAAACATGGGCTGATGACATTTTATCCACATGAAACCTGCAAACAAAAGAACTCGAATCAGGTGTCATCTCACGAAAAACTCAAAAAATCCTTAAAATTTCTCAAAATTTACAACAAAGGGATCAAATTTTACCAGATGTCTTCAGGGAATCCGTACTTGATGAGATCCTCGTTCTCGAACTTGTCGAGGCCCATGAAAATTGTGTAGTCGCCGGCGTCAGGCCGAGCCTTGAAGTAAAAGACCATCGTTTTCCCAATTTCTGAATCAAAAATTAGGGTTTTTATCGAAGGGATACACAAAATTAGGGTTTTGAAGAATGAGGAAATGGCGAGGTTCAGTTTCGAGGAAATTGGATATCGAATCGAGCGAAGATGACAAGAAATTGAGGTATCAAAAGGGAGCGTAAGATCTATATAGATTAATTTTGTTAGGTTTTGTTTTAGGTATAGAACGCCGCTCTATCTAAAAGTATCTAAGAGTTATTTTGCAAATAGCACCGATAGTATAACTGATTTAAGCTTCACAAAAAATAGCTGTTTTTTTTAAATGCAACCACTAAAAATCCCATATTGTGAAAATCAACCCTTAAAAAAACCTATTTTGACAAACAACCACTAAAATCTCTAACATAACTAAATACAACCCTCTACTAAACATGAGTACTAATTCTGTTTGATTGTTTTCCCAAAAAAATAATTGGTTAGATTAAGGGATGCAAAATGACTGTTTTGCCCCTCCAATGGCTATATCATCTCTTTAAAAACCAATAGTCCCCTCTTCTCTTCTCAAATTATAAGAACTAGATTTTTTTTGTGCGTGTGATACATGTGTGTATATTAAGAAAAATAATTGTGGGGTGTTTGTCAACTTTTTTAACTATTTTTCATAAATATGTTAATTATAAGGGCTGTTTTTAAAATAATAATTAGGCCACATCGACTAACTAATATTGTATTTGAATTCTGAAAGAGTAAAAATGTAAACTCATGAGCTCAAGGACATGAGTTGGTATGGTTTGGGTTAGGTCCACTAGCATTTTTGCATGTGATTGAAATATGAGTATAAAAATATAAGTGCAAAATACATATTTATAATTTATTTTGTAATCCCTAAAATATATGATATCTAATTGATGGAGCTCCTTTTCGGGCCTCCGTCAGATATTGTCTTCCGTTGATCTCGCAGTGGACTTGGATGATTTTCTTCCTTCGCGTGCGGGTCTCAATGGGTTTTTGGAGGAAGAGGAGTGGTGAGGGAGTTGTCGCTGTGTACCTGCAAACAAGTCCCGGGGTGGTTTGGTACCACCGAGGACCCTCCGACGCTCAAGTTAGTGACAATATCCGAGCAGAGTAACGGCGTAAGTGTAAAGAATGGCTTACTTGACCCCTCTGTGATGGGGGTTTATATGGTGGCGGCAGCACGCAGCAGCAGGCACGAGAATCTCGCCGGCAGTTACGTTCCCGACGTCACGCCCGCGTGATAAGCGGATCGCCCGTTAATGGGGATCGCAATGGCGTGGAACGTGGGATGTTGCTGGCGGAGAATCTGCGCATGGCGAGATTCACGGAGCGGCAGTTACGCCTGTGAGCGGTGGAGCGGGTCGGTTGGAGGGACCGAGGAAGATGCCCTTGGCAGGCGAGCTCGGGAAAAAGCAGGAGGGCCGAGGCATCTTGGTCTTACGGCAGCTCGGGGTGAGCTGAGTGGCCGAGGAGGCACATCGCAGAGGGCCCCGAGGTGGGCCGGTTGGGCACCGGGTGGCCTGGTCGGCCCTTTCTTCTGAGCCTTGGGACACGTCATCTGCCACGTGTTCCGATCTTGGAGGTCACCAATATCGAGTATTATCATTAGCCCCCCACTCTTATCCCGACCAGCTAGCGGGTCGGGTCAGGAGTGGACAGCTGGGCCTCCCGAGACGAGATCCCTTCTAGGGTTTCATCGGGGCTAGTCCTCGGGCCGTTGGTCGTCTTTTCCGCTAGCGGATCAGGGCGAGATCCTCGCATTTAAAGAAGGTGCGCCGGTTCGTGCACTCTGCAGCTGGAACGACGGTCCACGTGTCAGGCGCCGATCAGCTGACGTGACGCGTGCAGGTCTGCGGCATCTGATGGGACGTAGTTAATCGCGGGGCCGCCATGTGGAATGATCTGAGCCGCTGGGCGCAATGGGCCGTTTCGGCGGGAGACGACGGGTGCCGTTGGATGAGGCCACAGGCGGTGATAAATGTAGGTGGGGCCCAGCCTAGGGTCCCTACTCCTTCATATTTTCTTTCCTCAGGCTCCAGCTGCTCGGCGCTCGTCTCTTTTCCGCGAGACATGGTTCGTTCCCATTTTTCGGGCGGCTCGCGTCGGGGGAGGCCAGTGGCATGGCCGAGCCCCCAGCCAACTTGCACCCTCCGCCTGGTTTTTCGCCGATGGCTGGGCCGTCTACTTCGTCGGCGGCACCTGGGAGCTCTTCTGGCGGCGGCCGGAGTCGTCAGCCGTCACCCGAGTCCCAGACTGGTGATGGGAGGACGGGCGAGGGCCGGCCTCTTTTTAAGAGGAAAAGGACGGTTTCTCGTGCGCCGCCGTCGAAGGCCCCCGGAGGGATTCCGGTGCGGGAAGGGGGTTCCGTCTTCACTATACCGTCTGGGCTCTCCGTCGCTACTGGTCTACTCGCTGGTATGGAGGAATCGGCCGGGGGAAGGCTCCCGTGTGGCTCCTTGAGGGATCAGTTGGAAGCTATGGCCCAAGGGGCAGTTCAGGTATGAATCCTTCCACGCGCATTCGCCTTGGTGTGCCCCTCCTTGGTTTCTCACTGGCTCTCTGTCAGGTTCTTCAGCACTGCGCCCTCGCTGTTCACATGGAGGCCGAGGGAGCGTTCCACTCCCCGAGGCCAGTGGTGGCGTTTCCTTCGGAGGTCGAGATTTTGCAACGTGACTTGCGCCGGGAGCGGGACAAGGCTAACGTCATGGCAGGCCGAGCGGAGGCCGCGGAACTCGCCAACTCAGCGACTCGGGGCGCCCTACGTCTCCTGAACGCGTCCCTCGGGGTCGCTGGTAGGAAGCTGGCGGACCTGACCGGATGCTTCGCGGTACTGGAGAAGGAGAGGGACACAAGCAGGGGGGATGCTGAGTCGGCGCTGCTAAGGGCTCAGGTTGCTGAGGCTCGGGCTAAGAAAGCTATGGATGAGTACAAGACGTCGGAGCAGTTTTACACCGAGCTCGGGGAGTATTCGACCGTCGCGTGGAATAAGGCTTTAGACGCCATGAAAGAACAGCTTCCCGAGTTCGACGATGGTGAACTCCGCGCTCGGGTCCCGCTTCCGACGACGAGGCCTCCGGCGAGAGATGACGAGGGGGGCCTGGCGCGCCCTTGGTGGCAAAATCTTCGGTGGTAGGGCCTTGGGCCGTTACGCCGACGACGAAGTGACCGAAGCAAGCCTCCGGGCAGTATGTAGGGCCGGGGGCCCAGGGTATCCTTTGTAAATATCTTGATTTTGGCAATAAAAAGAGAACCTTAAACTCGTCGGTTTGTGTCCCCCCTTTTTCTTATCTCTCTTTTTTTGTGAAGGGCACCCGTAGGATGCCCTTGTTTGTGTTGTGTTTCCGTGTAAGTTTGGCCACATGTCCAGCGACCTCCTGCCGAGTCTGCCAGCCGGCGAGGGCACCAAGTGCTGCCGTGAAGGTATCCTCGCGCACCTGCCAGGTCGATGGGAGATCGTTCAGGTTTGGACGGGCCAACCGTTCTTCCGGGTGTCTCAGATCCTTGAGCGCGGCCACAGGGTAGCCGCCGGGTTTGGCCGAGCAGGGTAGCTGCTCGGTTGCCCCTTGCGGGGGCTCTCGATCCTTCGGGACGGTGGTAGGAAGCTACCAGCCATCGACGGTTTGGCGAGGACCCGACCGCTTCGGGGAGGACTTTTGATCCTCAGCGTGTGGCAGGAAAGATGCCCGCTAGGGATAGCCGAGCGAGGGAACCTCGGGCTCGACCGCCTCGGGGAGGGCTTTCAGATCTTCCAGGACGGGGACCGAGCAGGGTTACTGCCCAGTGCCTCTTAGCGAGGACTTTGATCCCTGTCGGTTGTGGTAGGAAGCTACCAGCCGGGGATAGCCGGGCGAGGACCCGACTGCCTCTGGGAGGACTTTGGCCCTTGGCGCGAGGAAAGCTATAAGGCTGTAGGAAGCCACCAAGGACCCTTGGCCGGGCAGGGTTATTGCCCGGTGCCTCTAGGCGAGGGCTTTTGTCCTGAAAGATAGCCGAGTGAGGGAACCTCTGGCCTCGACTGCCTCTGGGAGGGCTTTTTGATCCCCGGCGTTGTGGCAGGGGAGCTGCCCTCGGGGGATAGCAGAGCGAGGGGACCTCTGGCCTCGACTGCCTCTGGGAGGGCTTTTCGATCCCCGGCATTGTGGCAAGGGAGCTGCCCGCGGGGGATAGCCGAGTGAGGGAACCTCTGGCCTCGACTGCCTCTGGGAGGGCTTTCCGATCCCCGGTGTTGTGGCAGGGAAGCTGCCCGCGGGGGATAGCCGAGCGAGGGAACCTCGGGTTCAGCTGCCTCTGAGAGGGCTTTGGTTCCTGGCACTGTGGCAGGGGAGTCACCCGCTGGAGACAGTCGAGCGAGGGAACCTCGGACCCGACCATCTCTGGGGGGGCCCTTCTCGTTGTGCAAGGGGGAACCCTACTTGGAAAGAAGGTTCGGAAGTTTCTTTATTCGCATGGATAGGAATTTTAGACAACGCTATACATCATCATTCAAAAGGGAGATTTTGAGCAGTGGCCGGGTGTTCACACCACAATATTGCATTATTATATTCCCCATTCTTATTCTTTTTATAAATAAATAGGTGCTTTTGACGCATGTCTGCTACATGTTACAGGTTACAGGTTCTTGGACAGGAAACAGTGAAAACGATGAAAAGACGATGCAAAAGTGGACTTTGACCAACAAATAGAAGGATCTTAATCAAGCCTACACAAAAGATCAGTACAACGCAATACAAGGTCCAAGATCGCGAAGCCACGGTTAAAGTTCACCACAAATGTTCACTGGAAAATCTGGAAGAGAACCAGAAGCTAAATTGAGAAAAGACATAAAGAAATAAGAAGATAAAAAGCAGCATAGCCAGTCCTAAAAATCCAACAAGCCAACTCCATTGTTTGGCCGCGGAACCGCGGCCAAACCATGCCTCGGGCCGCGGTTCCGCGGCAGTTTTAAAGGAATAAAAAACAATTTTTTTACCAAAAGGCAGTGGCGGAGTTGACTGGTCTTCATAAGGGTAAATATGTAATTGTAGACATGCGGATCAAAATGTAACCTAGGGTTTCCTATTCTCTATAAATAGGAACTCTAAAGATTGTAATTTTTATGCCTCCTTTTAATAATAAAATTCAGAATTCTTTATGGAGAGCATCGGTGCCTCTCTTCAATTCAGAAATTCAGATCTGACAACCCTGCGTTGATGATTGGAGAAATGCATCTGTAAGTAGATTTAATTCCTTACCCTAGTTTAGATTTTAATTCTTTGCCCTAGGTAGATTTATTTCCTTGCCGTAGATAAATTGTTTAGAGTTAGGTTTGGGGAAGGATTTTGAGAGATGAGATCTCTCATCTCTTTCTTACCCATTATATATTTACAATAGGACTCCATGCATACACGCACACACCGTGCCTTACGGCACCCTATCCCTCGAGGTAGCGGTGATACCGTAGTGTAAAAGCCCGGTTGTGCGCGTTTTCCATGGAGGTTAGGGTAAGGATCTCTAAAGGAAGGACAAGAACCTAGAGGAAGGAATACATTCCCGAATGGATCTAATCCCCTTTATTGATAATTACCATGACTCCTCATAGATCTTCATTCGGGTATAGAAAGCGTTGAGATTTACTTGCATTTCCAAATCATCCATAAATCTAACCCTAGCAAGAATAGATCTAGATAATCGTAGATAGAATAATTAGGTTTTTAGATTTAATAATTAATCCGAACACCCTTCGGAATTAACTCGTTGGCGTGATTAGGAGATTCACAAAATCCCTGTGGACCGACCCGTACTCACCGGCTAGCTTCATGCGACGCCGTTCTTGATTGCGGTTATAGATAGTTTTTGAAACAAATCAAATGGCGCCGTTGCCGGGGATGGCGTAGAACTTTCCTTTTTGCAATTTCGGGTTAATCTAAAATTTAAAAAATCATAAAAATCTAAAGAAAAAAATATAAAAATATATCATCTGTTATTTTTGGAAAGGGTACTTTGTTGTGTGAATTTTGCAGGATCTACAAACAGAGACGGATCTGGAAATATTCAGAAATCGAAACAGCAAACAAAAGATCAAAACAGAAGGGTATTTCAACAACAGAGCAACTGCAAAAATTTGGTGAACAGAACCCTCCACCTTGCCGCTAAACCGCCGCGCAAACCCACCTTAGACCGCGGATCCGCCGCGGTCTTGGCAGTTTAGAACTTCAGAAAAATTTTGGGGATTCGCACCGTTAACTTGACCGCTAAACCGCGGTGGGAACTACGTTTTGCCGCGGAAGGGCGGCTCCACAGTGACATCATCTGACTAACTTTGCTCTGTGAGCCTCCTCTTTTCCTCATCTGTAATTTTTGAAATATATTTTCTGAAAAATTCCTGCAAGATTCCGTGAGCTATAAAATATATTCCCTTCCATATAACAATCTTGTGCAGGATTTGTTGCGCCTCGTTTAAAATAGAAATTGATTGCAAGTAATATTTTTCTGTTGCATATCTTTTATCAAAAATCTTTTTGCAACAATTTCCAGATAAAGAAAAAAGAAAAAGGACAAATCTTTTAAAGAAACTTGCAAAAACTTTTGCCGCAAATAAATCCTTGCACCACCACAAACCTTCTTTCTTTTCACCCTTTTTCTTTTAACATGGGTACCCCACATAATAAATCACTTGCCGAACTTTGGTATCCCGAACCTAACTTTGCATCGTACATCAATTGTTTCAGTCGATTTAAGGAAGATCCCACCGTGCCTAAAATTTCTTTGAAAGATCAAATAGAGGCATCTAGGAGAAAAAGTTTGACTTTTCAACCCACTTTGTGTCAACCAAGTCAACCTTCACCACTTCCATATGTTGATACCTCTTTTTCGAGTCCTTCTGTCACTCCTAAGCCGATATCCATTGCTGAGCATATTGCTCAATCTCGCAGCCGATCTTTCACCCCTCTCCACTCATCTAGTTCTAGGGATCCACACGATTATTCACCTTATTATCCATATGTTGACCCTACCCCTGTCCAATCACCCACTTCCTACCAGTCCTACCCGACCTTACCACCCTCACTAGACACTGTTTCTACACAGCCATTAGGGATTTTTGCATATCCACACGATTTCGAATCTTTTACCGAAAACCCCTTACCACCCAAGTCTAGTTTGGAAGAGTCGTTGGAGGCATATATCACAGCAACAAACAAAATGACTAGGAATGTGGAAGCATCCATGGCCGCCCTTATGCAACCTGCTGAACCGGTAGTTAGTTTCCCACTAGCTTCAAATTTTTCAATGTATAAGGAGGCGGTTGGATAGAGTGAGAATGAGAGAGGATTTCCAAATCAAACCTACCCATACCCAATTGAATCCAACAACTCCAATTTTCAAACATGTGTCCAAAATGATGAGTTGTGCAACTTTGTAGTGTTTGATTTGCCAAATTGTGAAGAACCCCTTTTGAGTGAAACCGTACTTAATCCTTTCGATCTTTACACCTCCACTCTAGAACCTAAATCGATAAATATCCATGCTTTTGATGAGGTGTCTAAAGAAATTGATTTTCACTTGATTGAGGATATAGACGCCGGGAATATTTCGGATGATGAACCTGTCGAATTGATTGAAATTTTATGTTCAACTCATCATCCCGAGTCATTAAATGTTTCTCCCGAACTTCATATGCGTCTTGATTTTGATGATAATGGCATGGATGAGTTAAATATTGAGGAGAATTATAAGGATAGTATTGAGGAGAGTTTTGAGGATCATATTGAGGTTGAACTATTTTTGTTTGATATGTCTGATTTTCCAATTCAGCCTCCTGAACCTTTGACTGTTATATCACCCTCCCTCCTTTCCATCGTTCCGACCACGCTTGAAGACTGTGAGCTTGAAAAATTTTCCTTTGAATCTGACATAGTTTTTACAGCCGATAACATGTATGAGTGTTTCACTTTTTCGGACGATGTTGATGACTCACCGTCCAAGTTTGAGTCTTTTACATTTTCAGATGAGTTAGATGAACCATCAGACTCGGGTGCTTACAGTAGTTTCGAACCATTAATGGAATCTTTCAAGTTCGAGACAGTTTACTACGGTGAGAATGATACTATCCCTAGTTCACTTCCTTTCGTCTTTCCCATTGTTCCGACCGTACAAGAGACCGTTACGCTTTCATCTCCAATACCAAGTTCGGCGTACCCATGTTTTCTTGCGAATCTTGAGGGATTTGATCCCATTTCTCGATGGGTTGATAGGTTAGCGCAATCGCTTTTAACACATCGGTCATCACAAATTGCGCTAATTTATTCACTCGATTTACACCCTCAAGATCGCGCGACCCTTCTTTCTCCTTTCCGCCATTCTTCTCCTCCACCGAGACCATATTCCACCCTTCTTCCCATACGGTCTCGTGTATTTCTTATTTCTTTTCTTTCCACTCCATGGGGGGAACCTTGTTGTATATATGTATATATGTTTTTGTTTTCTTTTTCTATAAAAAAAATTTCAAAACATTAAAAATATAAAAAAATTATAAATAAATAAACAGGAGAGTGCCGACAATTTTTGACCCTCTTGGTTTAGCATGACAGTGAGGACACTGTCAAGTTCAAGTTTGGGGGTATGCTCGGTACGTCTTCTTCCTTCGCATTCATTTGTACATATTTTTGCATTTGCATACTTATTTGAAAACCTATAAAAATTGAAAATTTTCAAAAATTATAAAAATTTATGTATTCAATTTTGGCTAATTGACTTGAGTTTGACAAATAGGTCAACTGGCTAGGAACAACTAGATCTTAGCCTTAGTAAATTAAAAACCATAAAAATAACCTTTCTTAAAGTTTAACGGTAGAAAGTATATGCCTTTGTAGTTTATTTAGAAATAGGCAAATTTTGAGTTCACTTTTTGGGCTAAGTCGAAACAAGGGAAGAGTATTGATATTTTTATTAGAGTATAAGTGTGAAAAATAGTTCTTAGCTTAAGTCTAGATTCTGAAAATGTATACCCTACAATTTGCACAATCACGCACCTTGAAACTTGGAATAGTAGAAGAGACCTTGAAATGCTCTTGTTTAAAGTCCTTAGTACAATGAAAATGAAAAAAATATATACATAAGTGTGAATGAAGAATAAAAAAAATGGACACTGGTTTTTGTGATTACTTAAGGCTGCAAAAATAGAAAAATATTTAGCGAGGGTGCTTCATCACCTAGTGCCTTAGACCAACTGGTTTGGGAGTCACTGCTAAAGCCTTGGGTGTTGCAAGACTAGGAATTACGCTTTAAAGTGCAAACGCATCTTGTAATCGGTCGTTGGTACCTCAAGAAGTATTAACGGTCGCATGAAGGATGTGTAAGCAAAATTCAATTAAAAATTCACCTACTAATAAGTACTTTGGACAACGGACAAGGATATGATTGCTTGATTTGAATTTCCAAGTGTAGGGGTGATTTATACACACACGTAAAGGTATGTGATTGGGATTTAGATGAGAGAAATGAGTGAAGAATAGAACTTGTATCTTGAGTAGAATTGATAAAAATTCCTAAGTGGAGATGGAGCCCTAGAAGGAAAACTTAAGAGATGCCGAAAACTAAGTAAGTCTACAGAACATATATAATCTTAAATTAAATGATGAGAAAGTGTGAAGAATAAGGGTGGATAATTTACGAGTCGACGATAATAGAATTCCTTGTTAGAAAACCTAATTGGAGAACAAAAGTCAAAAAGCCGAATTGATAGGATTTTGTGGGTAGTATCCGCTGAAAACCCTCAGGAGACAACACTCCTCCTACTAGGGACACCTAGAGGTTTAACGGCTTGTTGCACGAGCTCAGTGCAATCGCGTCTCCCTGCGAAAGTGCGGTTAGGTTAGATTTTAGTGAATAAAAATAAGTTTGCTCGAGGACGAGCAAAAGATAAGTTTGGGGGTATTTGTTCACACCACAATATTGCATTATTATATTCCCCATTCTTATTTTTTTTATAAATAAACAGGTGCTTTTGACGCATGTCTGCTACATGTTACAGGTTACAGGTTCTTGGACAGGAAACAGTGAAAACAATGAAAAGAGGATGCAAAAGTGGACTTTGACCAACAAATAGAAGGATCTTAATCAAGCCTACACAAAAGATCAGTACAAGGCAATACAAGGTCCAAGATCGTGAAGCCACGGTTAAAGTTCACCACAAATGTTCACTGGAAAATCTGGAAGAGAACTAGAAGCTAAATTGAGAAAAGACATAAAGAAATAAGAAGATAAAAAGCAGCATGGCCAGCCCTAAAAATCCAACAAGCCAACTCCATTGTTTGGCCGCGGAACCGCGGCCAAACCATGCCTCGGGCCGCGGTTCCGCGGCAGTTTTAAAGGAATAAAAAACAATTTTTTTACCAAAAGGCAGTGGCGGCGTTGACTGGTCTTCATAAGGGTAAATATGTAATTGTAGACATGCGGATCAAAATGTAACCCAGGGTTTCCTATTCTTTATAAATAGGAACTCTAAAGATTGTAATTTTTATGCCTCCTTTTAATAATAAAATTCAGAATTCTTTATGGAGAGCATCGGTGCCTCTCTTCAATTCAGAAATTCAGATCTGACAACCCTGCGTTGATGATTGGAGAAATGCATCTGTAAGTAGATTTAATTCCTTGCCCTAGTTTAGATTTTAATTCTTTGCCCTAGGTAGATTTATTTCCTTGCCGTAGATAAATTGTTTAGAGTTAGGTTTGGGGAAGGATTTTGAGAGATGAGATCTCTCATCCCTTTCTTACCCATTATATATTTACAATAGGACTCCATGCATACACGCACACACCGCGCCCTACGGCACCCTATCCCTCGAGGTAGCGGTGATACCGTAGTGTAAAAGCCCGGTTATGCGCGTTTTCCATGGAGGTTAGGGTAAGGATCTCTAAAGGAAGGACAAGAACCTAGAGGAAGGAACACCTTCCCGAATGGATCTAATCCCCTTTATTGATAATTACCATAACTCCTCATAGATCTTCATTCGGGTATAGAAAGCGTTGAGATTTACTTGCATTTCCAAACCATCCATAAATCTAACCCTAGCAAGAATAGATCTAGATAATCGTAGATAGAATAATTAGGTTATTAGATTTAATAATTAATCCGAACACCCTTCGGAATTAACTCGTTAGCGTGATTAGGAGATTCACAAAATCCCTGTGGACCGACCCGTACACACCGACTAGCTTCATGCGACGCCGTTCTTGATTGCGGTTATAGATAGTTTTTGAGACAAATCACCGGGGCACGGCGTTTTGATAGTTCTGACTTCATAGGTACAGCTTGAGCTTCTCCACGTTGTAAGGCCGAGATAGCTTCCGTCCGTCCCCATCTTGCAGGCGGTAGGCTCCACCGGGGAGCGCTTCGTAGACGAGGAAGGGACCCTCCCATTTTGGGGAGAACTTGTGAAGCCTGCCTTGGTCGATGAACTCGTTCCGCCGCAGGACTAGGTCCCCGGCCTTGAAGGATCGGTGCTTTACCCGAGCGTTATACTACCGGGCCGTTTGTTGTTGGTCGGCGGCGGCTCTGATTTGGGCCCGGTCCCTTTTCTCCAACAATACGTCGAGGTTGGTTCGTAGTGCCATGGTGTTCGCTTCATCGTCAAAGTGCTCGACTCGGTGGCTGGGGAGCCCGATCTCTGCTGGGACCATTGCTTCGGTCCCGTAGCAGAGGCTGAAGGGAGTCTCCCCGGTAGGAGTCTTTTTTGACGTGCGCAGGGCCCACAATACCCGGGGTAGTTCCTCGACGCAACTGCCCTGCCTCCCTTCCAGGCGGGTTCGGAAGCCCTTGAAGACGTCCCGGTTAGCGACCTCGGCCTGCCCGTTACATTGGGGGTGCGTGGCCGCGGCAAACTTCATGAGGATGTGGTACTCTTTGCAGAAGTCCATTACTTTCTCGTTCTCGAAGTTCGTCCCGTGGTCGGTGATGATGCACCTTGGGATCCCAAACCGGTGAATCAGGTTGTTTTGGAGGAACTTGATGGTTGTGGCGGCGTCCGGTTTCCTGATGGGAACGGCCTCGATCTATTTGGTGAAGTAGTCTACCGCGACGATGACGTACTTATGTCCGCCAGTCCCCGTGGGAAACTGGCCGATCATATCCAATCCCCATTGGGCGAACGGCTACGGGGACACCAGGGCCGTTAGCTCAGTTGCCGGGAGGCGGGAGATACTGCCGTGGAGTTGGCAGCTCTTACACCTCCTGACCGGCTTCAGTGCGTCTTCGTGCATGGTGGGCCAATAATACCTCTGAAGTAGCGCCTTTTGGGTCAGGGTTCGAGCCCCGTGGTGGGCGCCGCCCACCCCTTCATGGATTTCCCGCAGGACGTAGTCGGCCTCGTGGGGGTCGACGCACCGGAGTAGGGGCTGAGTGAATGCCTTCTTGTAGAGGTTCCCGTTGCTCCAGACGAAGTGGGTGGCTCTGGCCCGGAGGCGGCGGGCGGCTGCCCTGTCTTCCGGGAGCGTGCCGTCTTTCAGGAATTCCACAAGGGGCTTCCTCCAATCTGGGTCATTCTCCTGTGTTGTGTACACTTGGAGTGTCGCTGCCTCGTCTTCAACGCTGGGTCGGGCCAAGGTTTCGAAGAGTATCGAGCGCCTGTTGCTGGCCGAGTATGATGAGGCCAACTTGCTCAGGGCGTCTGCTTGTGCATTCATCTGTCTGGGTATTTGTTCCAACTGGACTTCATCGAAGTTTCTTCGGAGCTTTCTCACCTCGTCTAAGTATTTCATCATTAGGGGCTCCCTTGCCTCGAAGCGGCCAGTCACTTGGCCGACGACCAGGGCTGAGTCGCTGCGGACCCGGACGACCTTCAGCCCCAGCTCGACGGCCATACGCAGGTCGGCTAGGAGGGCCTCGTACTCCGCCGCGTTGTTTGATGCTTTGAAACCGAGCCTCAAGGAATACTCCATCTCGACTTCGTTCGGGCCTCGGATAATGAGGCCGGCACCGCAGCCATCCTCGGTGGAGGACCCGTCGACGTAGATGATCCATTCCGGGGCTGAGCTACGGCCTTCCTGGTCGGGATGCCGGGCCGCGAGGGGCGGCGCGGGATCCAGCTTCCTACTGGGGATGGTACATTCGACAACGAAATCGGCCAGGGCTTGCGTCTTGATGGCTTGCCTCGGGCGATACCTTATGTCGAATTGAGACAGCTCCCATCTCCATTTCTTTAGGCGGCCAGAGGACTCTGCGATGCCAGGATAGCCCCCAAAGGGCGCTCAGTGAGGACGACGATGGCGTGTGCCTAGAAGTACTGCCGCAGCTTCCGCGAGGTTACCACGAGGGTCAGGACGATCTTCTCTATGGCGGGGTATCTCGTCTCTGCGTCTTTGAAGACATGGCTCACATAATAAACTGGCCTCTGCACCCTCTCGGCCTCCCGGACGAGCACCGACCCTGCCGCTTGGTCGGATACCGCCAGGTACAGCGACAGCTCATCCTTTTCCATGGGCCGGGTGAGTAGGGGTGGCGTCGCGAGGTGCCTCTTCAGCTGGTCGAAGGCTGCTTGGCAATCCTCCGACCACTCGAACCTTGGGATTTTTCTCAGCGTCTTGAAGAACGGGAGGCACTTCTCCCCCGACCTGGACATGAAACGGCTCAGAGTGGCGATCCGCCCCGTGAGCCGCATGATTTCGACGTTGGTCCAGGGTGCAGTCATGTTCAGGATGGCGTCGATCTTCTCCGGGTTAGCTTCAATCCCGCGGTGGGTGACCATGAACCCGAGGAATTTCCCTCCAGTTACTCTGAACGCGCACTTGGCGGGGTTCAGCTTCATGTTGAACTTGCGGAGCACTTTGAACGCCTCGCCCAGGTCCCCGACATAGTCGGCCGATGAGACGGACTTGACGAGCATGTCGTCGACGTAGACCTCCATGTTCCTACCGATCTGCGGCTTGAACATGCGGTTAACCAGCTTCTGGTATGTGGCCCCGGCATTCTTGAGGCCGAACGGCATCACCCTGTAACAGTACACCCCTCGGTCCATCGTGAATGCGGTCATGTCTTCGTCGTCAGGGTTCATGCGGATTTGGTTGTAGCCGGAGAAAGCGTACATGAAGCTCAGGAGCTCGTGCCCGGCCGAGCTGTCGACGAGCTGGTCTATGCGGGGAAGCGGGAAGTTGTCCTTGGGGCAGGCCTTGTTGAGGTCGGTGAAGTCGACGCACATACGCCACTTCCCACTCGATTTCTTGACCAGGACCACGTTGGCCAGCCATTCCGAGTAGGGCACGTTCCTGATGAAGTTGGCGGCGAGGAGTCGGTCAACTTCTTCTTCGATGGCCTTTTGTTTGACCGGGGCAAAGCTTCTCTTTTTCTGCCGGACGGGTCGGGCCGCAGGATCAACCCCGAGCTTGTGGGAGATGATCTTGGGGTCGATCCAGGCATGTCGGAGTTCAGAGTCGGCCGGCCGAGGAGGACGTTGTTGTAGGGTGTTTTTCGTCACCCCATTGAGATGGGAATACGCGCGCGCTTGTCAGGCGTACTACAGATTCCCCCTGCCTAGGGTAGGCCGGGGTTTAATGATTGTGGGGATCCGAATCTCCGGCAGCCACGGACTAAACTGCCGTTAATTACCCCTCGCCTTTGGGGCGAGGGAACCTCCGATTAACGGGTTAAACTGGTCATGCGAACCCAATGTGCGGTGTGCGTGTGTTCTGTTTTGAAAAGGGGTTTTTGGATATATCGGGAGCCACGCAGAGTTTTTACGGGGGTCACGCTACCCGGATAGCGGGCTGGGGGTCAAGGGGGCTAGCAGCCCCCTTACGGGGTTCGGGGCAGCGCCCCAGCCCGAAAATTTTTTGGAGGGGGAGAATGTTGCGGAGTATGTATATGTGTGAATTTGTATACATATGTATATGTATATGTACGTACATAAAAAGAGAGGGAAAAGGCATCCAAGGGATGCGTGGGGCCAGCGCCTTGAGCGCTGTGCGCTTAGGTGCTGTGCGCTCAGGCGCAAGCGCGCCACGTGTCGGCACGTGGGCGCTTTGCGCATGAGCGTGCGTGCAGGTGCGCAAGCGCGCGCGCGCCACGTGTCGGCACGCGGGCGCTTTGCGCAAGAGCGCTGCGCGCAGGTGCGTAAGCGCGCGCGCGCCACGTGTCGGCACGCGGGCGCTTTGCGCACTTGCGCAAGCGCGCGCGCCACGTGTCGGCACGCGGGCGCTTTGCGCACTTGCGCAAGCGCGCAGGCGCGCAAGCGCGCGCGCCACGTGTCGGCACGCTGGCGCTTTGCGCACTTGCGCTGCGCGCTGGAGAGGACAAGAGGCTTTTAGCCTGAAAAAAAAAGATTTCTCAAAGAGAAATCAGAGAGGAGTCGGGCTCCTGAATGTGTTCTGAGTTTAATGGAAGTGGTTCTTCTTCTTCCTCCTGTTGCTTGCTGGATCTTGAAGATCAAGAGATGTGAAATCTCAAAATCTCTCCTTTTTGAGATCTGATGGCAGATCCAAGTTTCCCTTTGTGGGTTTTGTGGTGAAAAACTATTTTGTTTTGAAAAAGGAAGAGTAAAACTCTTGATTTAATTCAAAAGAAAGAAGAAGATTTTGGAACCTTGAAGAAGGAAGAAAGATCTTAGATCTGAAACTTTTTTTTTTGGAGAGAGAAAAAGTTATGAGATATTTTCATTATCTTTTGCCTTTATAGGCTATACACTTTACACATAGCCCCTTGGGCTTCACAAAATGGCATTTTGCCTATCCCATGGCTCATGTGCCATTTCTTTTTGCACATAAGCTATGGGCTTTACAAAAATTTGGCTTTATGCCCATTTTCTTACATTTATCCATAAAATAAAATAAAAGAAAATGCAACAAAATTATTTATCACAAAATTTTTATCTTGGCATGGGAGGAGGCCGGCCGCTTCATGTTCGAGCTCGACCCGGGCATGGGCCCACTGGGTCTGGGCTTGGGCCCACTTGGCTTGGGGTTGACTTGGATTTTGACTTGGTCAACCGGGGTGTAAATTTTTACCCCAACAAATTGCCCCCCATCAATAAATGCACACCACATATGTGGGTCGTGTGCATGAAATTGATGGATCTTCTTTCACGTGGAGGCGACTTGATTTGGTTCCCGCTTTTTGGGAAGCTGGCACTGCCCTTTTTACGACATGGACGGTCGTTGCTTGACATGTCTCCGGGACGGAGTGTCCATGATAGACGTTTTCCCTGGCCCGGAGTTATCTGGTTCCCGCTTTGTAGGAATCCTGCGCTGCCCTTTTTGCGACTTGGACGGTCGGTGCTGCCCTTTTAGCGACGTGGACGGTCGGTTCTGCCCTTTTTGCGACTTGGACGGGCGATACTGCCATTTTAGCGACTTGGACGGTCGATGCTGCCCTTTTTGCGACTTGGACGGTCGGTGCTGCCCTTTTTGCGACGTGGACGGTCGTTACTACCCTTTTAGCGACGTGGACGGTCGATGCTGCCCTTTTAGCGACGTGGACGGTCGATACTGCCATTTTTACGACTTGGACGGTCGGTGCTGCCCTTTTAGCGACGTGGACGGTCGATGCTGCCCTTTTAGCGACGTGGACGGTCGGTGCTGCCATTTTAGCGACGTGGACGGTCGGTGCTGCCCTTTTAGCGACGTGGACGGTCGATGCTGCCATTTTTGCGACTTGGACGGTCGGTGCTGCCCTTTTAGCGACGTGGACGGTCGATGCTGCCCTTTTAGCGACGTGGACGGTCGACGCTCTGATCCGGAGCGATTTGGTAGACGTGTCCCCGGCACGGAGTGTCGCTGTTGGACGTTTCCCTGATGTGGAGTGTCTGTATTGGACGTTTCCCCGATGCAGAGTGTCGCTGGTTGACGTGTCCCCGTGACGGAGTGTCGCTGATCGACTTTTCCCCAGCACGGAGTGTCGGGTTAACTTTTCCCCGGCACGGAGCGTCGCTGATCGACTTTTCCCCGGCGCTGAGTGTCGGTGGTTGACTTTTCCCCGGCACGGAGTGTCGCCAATCGACTTCTCCCCGGCTCGGAGTGTCGGGTTGACTTTTCCCCGGCACGGAGTGTCGCTGATCGACTTTTCCCCGGCGCGGAGTGTCAGTGATGGACTTTTCCCCGGCGCGGAGTGTCGGGTTGACTTTTCCCCGGCGCGGAGTGTCGCTGATCGACTTCTCCCCGGCGCGAAGTGCCGGGTTGACTTTTCCCCGGCGCGGAGTGTCGCTGATCGACTTTTCCCCGGCGCGGAGTGTCGGGTTGACTTTTCCCCGGCGCGGAGTGTCGCTGATCGACTTTTCCCCGGCGCGAAGTGTCGGTGGTTGACTTTTCCCCGGCACGGAGTGTCGCTGATGGACTTTTCCCCGGCGCGGAGTGTCGGGTAGACTTTTCCTCGGCGCGGAGTGTCGCTGATCGACTTTTCCCCGGCGCGGAGTGTCGGTGGTTGACTTTTCCCCGGCACGGAGTGTCGCTGATCGACTTTTCCCCGGCGCGGAGTGTCGGTGGTTGACTTTTCCCCGGCACGGAGTGTCGCTGATGGACTTTTCCCCGGCGCGGAGTGTCGGGTTGACTTTTCCCCGGCGCGGAGTGTCGCTGATCGACTTCTCCCCGGCTCGGAGTGTCGGGTTGACTTTTCCCCGGCACGGAGTGTCGCTGATCGACTTTTCCCCGGCGCGGAGTGTCGGTGGTTAACTTTTCCCCGGCGCGGAGTGTCGCTGATCGACTTTTCCCCGGCGCGGAGTGTCGGTGGTTGACTTTTCCCCGGCACGAAGTGTCGCTGATCGACTTTTCCCCGGCGCGGAGTGTCGGGTTGACTTTTCCCCGGCGCGGAGTGTCGCTGATCGACTTTTCCCCGGCGCGAAGTGTCGGTGGTTGACTTTTCCCCGGCACGGAGTGTCGCTGATGGACTTTTCCCCGGCGCGGAGTGTCGGGTTGACTTTTCCCCGGCGCGGAGTGTCGCTGATCGACTTTTCCCCGGCGCGGAGTGTCGGTGGTTGACTTTTCCCCGGCACGGAGTGTCGCTGATCGACTTTTCCCCGGCGCGGAGTGTCGCTGATCGACTTTTCCCCGGCGCGGAGTGTGGGTGGTTGACTTTTCCCCGGCACGGAGTGTCGCTGATGGACTTTTCCCCGGCGCGGAGTGTCGGGTTGACTTTTCCCCGGCGCGGAGTGTCGCTGATCGACTTCTCCCCGGCTCGGAGTGTCAGGTTGACTTTTCCCCGGCACGGAGTGTCGCTGATCGACTTTTCCCCGGCGCGGAGTGTCGGTGGTTGACTTTTCCCCGGCGCGGAGTGTCGCTGATCGACTTTTCCTCGGCGCGGAGTGTCGGTGGTTGACTTTTCCCCGGCACGAAGTGTCGCTGATCGACTTTTCCCCGGCGCGGAGTGTCGGTGGTTGACTTTTCCCCGGCACGGAGTGTCGCTGATGGACTTTTCCCCGGCGCGGAGTGTCGGATCGACTTCTCCCCGGCGCGGAGTGTCGCTGATCGACTTCTCCCCGGCTCGGAGTGTCGGGTTGACTTTTCCCCGGCACGGAGTGTCGCTGATCGACTTTTCCCCGGCGCGGAGTGTCGGGTTGACTTTTCCCCGGCACGGAGTGTCGCTGATCGACTTTTCCCCGGCGCGGAGTGTCGGTGGTTGACTTTTCCCCGGCACGGAGTGTCGCTGATGGACTTTTCCCCCGCGCGGAGTGTCGGGTTGACTTTTCCCCGGCGCGGAGTGTCGCTGATCGACTTCTCCCCGGCTCGGAGTGTCGGGTTGACTTTTCCCCGGCACGGAGTGTCGCTGATCGACTTTTCCCCGGCGCGGAGTGTCGGTGGTTGACTTGATTCCGAGACGAAGCATAATTTCGACAGGGAAGGCAGGTACACCGAGGCGAAGCATCATTTCGACACGGGGTGCATTCGGAGACGAAGCATAATTCCGACGCAGAGCTTGCTGGTTGACTTGATTCCGAGGCGGAGCATAATTCCGGCAGGGAAGGTAGATATCCCGAGGCGAAGCATGATTTCGACACGGGGTAAATTCTGGGACAGAGCATGATTCCGCCGTAGAGGTTGTTGGTTTGATTTGATTTGGGTTGACATCAGTATCGCTACACTGGAATATGGTACCAGGAGCGAATCATCATTTTTCATGAGAGGGTTTGGGAATTGTTTTTTTTTGTTTGGCATCTGCATTGCTGCACTGGAATAATGCCAGGAGCAACTCATCATTTGCATCGAGAGGATTTGGGAATGGTTTTTTTTTGTTTGGCATCTGCATTGCTGCACTGGAATGATGCCAGGAGCAACTCATCATTTGCCCCGTGAGGATTTGGGAATTGGTTTTTGTTTGGTATCAGTATCGCTACACTGGAATATGGTACCAGGAGCGAGTCATCATTTGCGCTTGCTTATCAGGAAGCGATGGCTTAGGAGACAGGTTTTAGGTCCCTATCACCTAAGACTTTTCAATTTTGTGAGCCGTAAGGGTCTCACAAAGTATTTTCTCCCTACGGGTCGTAAGGATCCCGTAAGTGTATTTTCTCCTTAGGAGTCATGGGGACTCCCAAGTGTGTTGCTCCTTTGTGAGTCGTAAGGATCTCACGCGGGAATTTTCTCCTCACAAAGTTGAGAGGACTTTACGAGGGCATTTCATCTCTTTTTTTACGAGTTTGCGCCCTTTCGGGTTTTCGCAAACTCGCCGGCAGTCCTGCTGTTTTTACTCACGGAGCCCTTTTGGGTTTTCATCCGTGCCCATTTTGCTTGTGGACATACCTTCTTTTTTTTCTTTTCTTTCTTTTTTTTTATCTTTTTTTTTGAATCTTCCCTGCCGGTGGACTTTGAATGTGGTCTCGCCGGTAGGACTTGGGAGAGATTGAGATCATTTTACGCCCGTGGATTGTATACGGTTTTACAGGATGTATGATCCAGACCGTAGGGCCAGAAACATTTCAGGACTTTGTTGGCGTCTGCATCGCTGCACTGGAATATGGTACCAGGAGCGACTCATCATTCGCCGTTGGGATATGGAAGTTGGAATTTGGTTGGCGTCTGCATCGCTGCACTGGAATGTAGTACCAGCAGCGACTCATCATTCGCCGTTGGGCTATGGGAGTTGGAATTTGGTTGGCGTCTGCATCGCTGTACTGGAATGTAGTACCAGCAGCGACTCATCATTCGCCGTTGGGATATGGAATTTGGAATTTGGTTGGCGTCTGCATCGCTGCACTGGAATATGGTACCAGGAGCGACTCATCATTCGCCATTGGGATATGGAAGTTGGAGTTTGGTTGGCGTCTGCATCGCTGCACTGGAATGTAGTACCAGCAGCGACTCATCATTCGCCGTTGGGGTATGGGAGTTGGAATTTGGTTGGCGTCTGCATCGCTGTACTGGAATGTAGTACCAGCAGCGACTCATCATTCGCCACTTGGGGATTGGGGAGCGATGGCTTAGGAGACAGGTTTAGATCCCCATCACCTAAGGCTTTTCAATTTTATGGGCCGTGAGGGTCCCATAAAAGCATTTTCTCCCTGCGAGTCGTAAGGATCTCGCAGGTGTATGTTCTCCTTAGGAGTCGTGAGGGCTCCTAAGTGTGCTTTTTCTTTGTGAGTCGTAAGGATCCCACAAAGGTTTGTTCTCCTCATGTATCGTGAGGACACATGAGTGGATTTCCTTCGTTCCCAGTTTAATGACTTAGAGGTTGACTGTTTCCAGTTTAACGACTTAGAGGTCATCTGTTTCCAGTTTAAAGACGTAGATGTCATCTGCTTCCAGTTTAACGACTTTGAGGTCATCTGTTTCCAGTTTAACGACTTGGTGGTCATCTGTTTCCAGTTTAACGACTTGGAGGTCTGCTGTTTCCAGTTTAACGACTTAGAGGTCATCTGTTTCCAGTTTAACGACTTAGAGGTCATCTGTTTCCAGTTTAACGACGTGGTGGTCATCTGTTTCCAGTTTAACGACGTAGAGGTCATCTGTTTCCAGTTTAACGACTTAGAGGTCTGCTGTTTCCAGTTTAAAGACTTAGAGGTCTTCTATTTCCAGTTTAAAGACTTAGTGGTCATCTGTTTCCAGTTTAACGACTTGGAGGTCATCTGTTTCCAGTTTAAAGACTTAGGGGTCTACTGTTTCCAGTTTAAAGACTTAGAGGTCTTCTATTTCCAGTTTAAAGACTTAGAGGTCTAATGTTTCCAGTTTAACGACTTAGGGGTCTACTGTTTCCAGTTTAACGACTTAGAGGTCATCTATTTCCAGTTTAAAGACTTAGAGGTCTAATGTTTCCAGTTTAACGACTTAGGGGTCTATTGATGGCGAGCTTGGAATTTTGGGGTGGGGGCCGGCATCAGCGTTGCTAACACTGAAGCAGAGGTGCCAGGGGCAATTCATCATTTGCCTACTCTTGTTGGCGGAGCGATGGCTTAGGAGACGGGTTTAGGTCCCTATCGCCTAAGGCTTTTCAATTTTATGGGCCGTGAGGATCCCATAAAAGCATTTTCTCCCTGCGAGTCGTAAGGACCCCGCAGGTGTATTTGCTCCTTAGGAGTCGTGAGGACTCCTAAGTGTGTTTTTCCTTTATGAGTCGTAAGGATCCCACAAAGGTTTGTTCTCCTCATGTATCGTGAGGACACATGAGTGGGTCTTCTCAATGGAGCATAATTCTAAAGGCGGAGACCAGCCGCGTAACTGGTGATTACGGTGGGGCATGGGTATGATGATAATTATTTGAGCCCGTGGATTGTATACGGTAGTCAATTTGGGGACTAACCGTAGGGCTGGAAGAATTTTGGAAAACTGGACTTTGGTCGGCGTCTGCATCGCTGCACTGGAATATAGTACCAGGAGCGACTCATCATTCGCCGTTTTTTTTATTTTATTTTATTTTGTTTTGTTTTGTTTTTGTTTTTTTTTTGTTTTACCGCGATTGCTCTATCATTTCAGCTTTTCTTATCGCGAAGGTCGCGATTGCCCTACCATTTCGGCTTTTATTCGCGGTTGCCCCATCATTTCGGCTTTATTTCATCTTTATTTTACTCGCTGATTTTTATTGCGAGCTGCCCCATCATTTCGGCTTTTCTCTATTTTTCTTTTATTTACACATTTTTTTTATTTACATATATATATATGTATATTTTTACATTCCCAGTTTAACGACTTAGAGGTCGACAGTTCCCAGTTTAATGACGTGGTGGTCGGCTGTTCCCAGTTTAACGACGTAGTGGTCCTTTTTGCTTATCCCAGCTCCTTGAACTTTGACCTTGGCGGGGCTGTGTTGATGACCTAGCTCTGTGGCTTGCCGATACATCCAAGGATTGTGAGGTTTTCCCAAGCATATATTGGTCCTCTGCCCAATCTTTGAAAATATAGCAATCTTCGATGGTATGACCCACCACTCTATGATATGGGCAGTATATGGGATTGCCGGTCATGTTTATTTCCTGTGGCCTCTTTGGAACAGGAAGTTGCAGACCGCTGTTCAGGGCATCCATGAATATTTTGCGGACTTCATCCCTCCTGAAGGAGTATACCTTCTTCTTTCCCTCCATTGGAGTAGGTGCCTTTACTGATGCTGGTCCTCGAGGCACATGTCTGGGAGGATTAGGTTCCTGAAAGGTTTCAGTCTCCATTTGCATGAAATCGGCGATCGTAGCTTGACTGTTTGCTAACGCGCCTTTAGACAGTTCTATCTCTCCCATCTTGTATTGCCTTTCGACCCAATCTTTGAAGACGAAGCAGTCCTCAATTGCATGACCTATCACCCTGTGATAGGGGCAATATTCTGGGTCGTCGGTCATATTCGCTTCTTGCGGTCTCTTTGATTCTGGCAGTTGTAGACCGTTTCTTAGGGCGTCCCTGAATATCTTGTGGACCTTTTCCCTCTTGAAGGAATAGACCTTTTCCAGCTTCTCTTTCAGAGGCGATTCCCCCCTGGCGTATGTATCGGAGGGACTGGAGGCTGATTGTGGCCGTTTTTCGCGAAGGCACTCCGCTTTTAGGTTGGAAGGGATATCAGTTGGCTGCCCCCGGGTATCAATCCCTGGCTCATGAGCCAAACTCTGCTGTAATTGCAATCGGGTGACTTGGGTCGCGAGACCTGCCACGACGTTTGCCAGCTCGTCGACTTTGGAATAGACCTCGGCCATCTTCTCATCCCTGTCCTGAAACTGCCTTTGAAGCCATTGGAATAATGCTTGTTCTGTAGTTCCGGCTATGACAACCGGGTAATCTTTATTTCCTGAGCTCAATTCCGCAGGAACCACGGGCTCCTCTGGCTCATCGGCCTGAGCGGGCTCTTCATCATTTAGATCGAGCCGATGCTGGGTAGCGTCAACCATATCATCACCATGGCTGTGAAGAAGAGGAGGGTTCGTTTCTTCATGTTCGGCCATGTAGACGGTGTGGACAACACACTCAGCCATTCTTTCATCACTGGCAGCTGGTTTCGCGGAGCGGTCCGGGCTTTGGAAATTCATAAATTTTAACATGGCCAGAGCCCTAGCCCTTTTTTTGGCTCTATATCTGAGCCGCTTCTGCCTCAGCTTCTCTGCCTTAAGCACTTGGCAGGCTTCTGCTCTTCGGGCAGCCGCCATAGGCCAAGTGATGGGGAGGCTTGAGAAGACACCCAATCGAGCAGTTGTCGGAGGCGCCGCTGGAGCTTTCTCGAAACGCATTGCAGTTTTGTTGGTGTCGATGGCCTTGCCTCCAGATGGGGCCATGGAGAGTCGTTCGGGAACGGACTTGCGCTTGGGCTGAGGTGCCCTCACGACAACCACATTTGGCCTTTTGCCTTTCGAGACCGGTTTGTCTGCCACCGGGGCTTGAGGAGCTGGGATGGCGCCAAGAGGCATGAACATAATAGAGCCGAAAGGTAGCAGCGGCTCCTCCCATTGTCGCCCGAGACTGGCCGGAAGGACCGTCCTAGAGTCTATCCTCATCGTGTAGGAGACGGGAGCTGAGTTCATCATCGAAGACATCGTCGGAAGGTGATTGCTTGAAAATCTGCATGAAAAGCATTATTTTTAGTATAAATACAGGTATGTATATTGATTGAGTTCGCATGAACGCCTAACCCGAAATATGGGAGGAGAGATATGTCCCACCGGGCGTGCCAGAATCTGTAGGGTGTTTTTCGTCACCCCATTGAGATGGGAATACGCGCGCGCTTGTCAGGCGTACTACAGATTCCCCCTGCCTAGGGTAGGCCGGGGTTTAATGATTGTGGGGATCCGAATCTCCGGCAGCCGCGGACTAAACTGCCGTTAATTACCCCTCGTCTTTGGGGCGAGGGAACCTCCGATTAACGGGTTAAACTGGTCATGCGAACCCAATGTGCGGTGTGCGTGTGTTCTGTTTTGAAAAGGGGGTTTTGGATATATTGGGAGCCACGCAGAGTTTTTACGGGGGTCCCGCTACCCGGATAGCGGGCTGGGGGTCAAGGGGGCTAGCAGCCCCCTTGCGGAGTTCGGGGCAGCGCCCCGGCCCGAAAATTTTTTGGAGGGGGAGAATGTTGCGGAGTATATATATGTGTGAATTTGTATGCATATGTATATGTATATGTACGTACATAAAAAGAGAGGGAAAAGGCATCCAAGGGATGCGTGGGGCCAGCGCCTTGAGCGCTGTGCGCTTAGGTGCTGTGCGCTCAGGCGCAAGCGCGCCACGTGTCGGCACGTGGGCGCTTTGCGCATGAGCGCTGCGTGCAGGTGCGCAAGCGCGCGCGCGCCACGTGTCGGCACGCGGGCGCTTTGCGCAAGAGTGCTGCGCGCAGGTGCGCAAGCGCGCGCGCGCGCCATGTGTCGGCACGCGGGCGCTTTGCGCACTTGCGCAAGCGCGCGCGCCACGTGTCGGCACGCGGGCGCTTTGCGCACTTGCGCAAGCGCGCAGGCGCGCAAGCGCGCGCGCCACGTGTCGGCACGCTGGCGCTTTGCGCACTTGCGCTGCGCGCTGGAGAGGACAAGAGGCTTTTAGCCTGAAAAAAAAAGATTTCTCAAAGAGAAATCAGAGAGGAGTCGGGCTCCTGAATGTGTTCTGAGTTTAATGGAAGTGGTTCTTCTTCTTCCTCCTGTTGCTTGCTGGATCTTGAAGATCAAGAGATGTAAAATCTCAAAATCTCTCCTTTTTGAGATCTGATGGCAGATCCAAGTTTCCCTTTGTGGGTTTTGTGGTGAAAAACTATTTTGTTTTGAAAAAGGAAGAGTAAAACTCTTGATTTAATTCAAAAGAAAGAAGAAGGTTTTGGAACCTTGAAGAAGGAAGAAAGATCTCAGATCTGAAACTTTTTTTTTTGGAGAGAGAAAAAGTTATGAGATATTTTCATTATCTTTTGCCTTTATAGGCTATACACTTTACACATAGCCCCTTGGGCTTCACAAAATGGCATTTTGCCTATCCCATGGCTCATGTGCCATTTCTTTTTGCACATAAGCCATGGGCTTTACAAAAATTTGGCTTTATGCCCATTTTCTTACATTTATCCATAAAATAAAATAAAAGAAAATGCAACAAAATTATTTATCACAAAATTTTTATCTTGGCATGGGAGGAGGCCGGCCGCTTCATGTTCGGGCTCGACTCGGGCATGGGCCCACTGGGTCTGGGCTTGGGCCCACTTGGCTTGGGGTTGACTTGGATTTTGACTTGGTCAACCGGGGTGTAAATTTTTACCCCAACAGTTGTAGGCCGAAGGGACCCTAGCCATGATAAAGTCTACCGGCAGCATGCGTGTGTGGCCGGGCTCCCCGATCGTGAACTGCAGGGTGACCACCCCTTGCGCCGGGACGGAGTGGTTGGTGAATCCCGAGAGGACGTGGGAGGTCGGCCTTAAGTCCACTGGGGCCAGCCCCATCCGCAGAAAGCAGTCGTGGAAGAGGATGTCCGCTGAGCTACCTGAATCGACGAGTATTCGGTGGACCTCATACCGGTGAATTCGCGCTACGATCACCAGTGGGTCGCTGTGGGGCACAGATATGCCGTGGAGATCCTCATCGCCAAAGGTGATGGGCTCCCAGCTCCTAGATCTTTTGGTCGGGCGGCCACCGGAGCGTATGGGGTGGCAGCCTGCGGGGTGGTCGGCGACCTCGGGCGAGGATCCGCCCGCGCCCCAGTTGCACGGGGGGCGGTAGTGGGCGTTTGGATCTTTAGGGGAGTTGGTTGCCATGCGGGCGAAGATTGGAAGGCCAACTTTGTATTTTGGGGGAGTTAGTTTCCCACAGACGGCGCCAACTGATGGAGCTCCTTTTCGAGCCTCCGTCAGATGTTGTCTTCCGTTGATCTCGCAGTGGACTTGGGTGATTTTCTTCCTTCACGTGTGGGTCTCAATGGGTTTTTGGAGGAAGAGGAGTGGTGAGGGAGTTGTCGCCGTGTACCTGCAAACAAGTCCCGGGGTGGTTTGGTACCACCGAGGACCCTCCGACGCTCAAGTTAGTGACCATATCCGAGCAGAGTAACGGCATAAGTGTAAAGAATGGCTTACTTGACCCCTCTGTGATAGGGGTTTATATAGTGGCGGCAGCACGCAGCAGCAGGCGCGAGAATCTCGCCGGCAGTTACGTTCCCGACGTCACGCCCGCGTGATAAGCGGATCGCCCGTTAATAGGGATCGCAATGGCGTGGAACATGGGATGTTGCTGGCGGAGAATCTGTGCATGGCGAGATTCGCGGAGCGGCGGTTACACCTGTGAGCGGTGGAGCTGGTCGGTCGGAGGGACCGAGGAAGATGCCCTTGGCAGGCAAGCTCGGGAAAGAGCAGGCGGGCCGAGGCATCTTAGTCTTACGGCAGTTCGGGGTGAGCTGAGTGGCCGAGGAGGCACATTCGCAGAGGGCCTCGAGGTGGGCCAGGTTGGGCACCGGGTGGCCTGGTCGGCCCTTGTGGGCCTTTTCTTCTGAGCCTTGGGACACGTCATCTGCCACGTGTTCCGATCTTAGAGGTCGCCAATATCGAGTATTATCACTAATATTCATTTCAAAAAAATATATGTTTTCACTTACTATGGGTATGCTATTTTATTTTCATGACCAACTCTATCTTTGAATGAAATTTAATAGTTTATGATACTATTAAAGATTAATTTTTGGTTCATATGTAAGTTCTGTTATAAATATGTTAATTATTAGGGTTATTTTTGAAAAAGAATTGGGCCACTTTGACCAATTACTTTTGCATTTGAATATTGAAAGGGTAAAATGGTAAATGCACGACTTTAAGAGAATGAGTTGGCATGTTTGAGGGTTGAGTTCCATAAAGAAATTCTCATTTATTTTACTTTCTTTTGAAGAAAAAAATGGGACTTTAAGCTCGCATTTTTTTAAAGAAAAAAATGGGACTTTAAGCTCATGGTTCTAGTTATAATAACAAAGATAATAATAGATTTGCAGCTGCAGCATAAATAAAAGAATTCCTCAATTTCAATGCTCCATGTTATCGGCTGTTCAAGAAGAAGAAACTGATTTAAGACCCGAATTTGTCAATTTAGATGTTTTGGTGTAGATTACAATCCGGCTCCTTCAAAAAGGGTTTTAAATCAATAACATAGATGCAATTAGAACTTAGATCTCTTTTATGACTAATATTGAAATAGTTCGCTGAATAGCTCATCATATTGCGGTATGTAGCATAGCTCGTACCTAATTGTTATGTAACTTGTGCTATTTCTACATAATAATTGTTATGTACATAGGGATGGCATAGGCTAATGCTATTTCTAAGCGAGATGTTGCATACGGATTTTTGAATTTAAATCTTAGGAGGGCATCCTCCGCTTTTTGTTCTCTATAACTCAAACATAAAAAATCCTGATCCTACTTTTTAACTTCAATACCTTATTTAGCATTGAGTATGTTTACATTGGAATAAAGATGCACGTGAATATGGGCCTCAAGTTGTTCCCCATTTTCCTGAACTCAAATTCCATTTCGCATATGGTGGATCTCGAAAGCTCTAACGGAATTTGATCATGGCAAAAAATACTTTTGGCCCGTCTCGAAAACTTTATCATACGTGATTAAGTCGAATTCAACTTTCTAAAATATTTAGTTTTAAATGAGTAGATAGAATGATTGAAAAAGGATATAAGTTTGGCTTATTTCTATAACGGTGAATTTCATAAACCAGTCGAACTTTCAAGTTTTTTTTTATATTACATCATTGTTATTTAAAAATGCCACATAAATCCTTCTTGGAGGACATTTTTGTCGGAGTCTTTTCGTCAAAAATGTCCTATTTAATTCATTTAGGGCTATTTGGTTTACATATATAACGTCATTTGCGGATATTCAATATGTTCGTGTCATAAACGAATTGATGATACTAACATTCTTATACATTAAGTCAAATTAATGGGGGTGGGTTTATGGCATTTTTAAACATGCTATCTCAAAAAACCTGAAAGAAAGTTAGATATTGCTTTATAAAATTACCTATTTCATAAAACTCTCATTTGACATTTCCCATTTGGTAGAAAACTACCAAAAGGTCTTAAAACACCCAAACAAAGTATCGTGACAAGTTTGCAACTTTCAAAAACTATCATGACTGACGATTCCTTGTCAAACCACTAGCCAACGGTGCAACGGTCACCATCATGTTAATTAAGTTGCCTTTAAAATTTTCGAAATATCCAAAATTACCCATATTCTTTTTTCCCCCACCATCTTACTCACTAAACATTTCCCAAGCTTCCTCATTCAGCCACCGCCGGCACCAGCACTTTGGCCGTCATCTTCCTCGTCTTTTATCTCTAAGAGAACCTTGACTAAAACTTAAACCTAACTCATTCATCTTCTTTTGTTCTTAAGTGGTTTATGATACAACATGGTGTTTACCCTCTTTAGGAACCTCCAACGCTTGAACGTTAAAACAAGTTATTTAGTATTTTAAGCGTTGATTAGAATGTCCTGAGTTCGATACTTCCGATACTGCAAGCGTATACCATTAATTACACTCTATTATCTCAAGACGTACTTGGACGGGATACCATACCAGCTCGTTTCAAATTGCATCAGTTTAGAGAGGAAATCATATATAGCAATAAATAAATCAGAGCACAAATTTGAATAGAAGAATGTATATTTTATTTATTCTGATTGTATTTATATACAACTTGAATGTAACTTATGTTTCCTCAAAAAAAAAATCATGTGGCGCCTCACATGTTTCCCACGTGAGCGCCATCGCCAGTATTTATTAGGATTAAAAAATCTTATACTGGCGCCTCACGTGAAACACACATGAGCGCCGGTGTGTAAAACACATGAGCCCCGGTTATATATAAGAATTAAATTCTTAGACGGCGCTCACGTGCATTGCACGTGCACGCCAGCGTCCAAATTAAAGAGAGTAAAATTAAATTCTACATGGAGAATGTTTTTTTAAAATCTGGGGATATTCTCTGTTAAACTGAGCCGTTGGATCAAAGATCCAATGGTGACTAAAAAAATCATGTGATAGAATTAAAATTCTATCAAACAGAGAGTTGTTGGATCAAATATCCAATAATAGAATTAAATTCTAATATGGGAAAATATTTCCCTCATCTTTCTAAATGAGAAAGATAAATTCTGAACCCTTAGATTAAAAAATCCAATGGTGATTAAAAATCACCGTTTGATAGAATTAAATTTTATCTATGGGAAAATATTTCTCTAATCTTTTTAAAAATAAGAATATATATTCTGTAAAACAGAAATTCATCGGATCAAAAATCCAACGGTGGATAAAATTCCCCAAATAATCTTTGAGACAAATAAATCAATTGGTATCTCTCAAATGAGAGATTTTCTCAAACTAATTAACAAATTCTCTCTCCTATATAAAGGATCCGACTTCAAGTCTCAAAAAGGAGAATCAACCCCATAAGTTTTCCACAAAACTAAGAATTTAATTCTCCTCTCAAAGAAAAAGATCCTCGCTCTTCCAAACCCTAGATAAAGAATAAAGTAGAGATAAAACGTATCTACTTTACCTAGCATAAAGAAAATAAGGGTTTAGCCCTTCATAAAAAAACTTAGTTCTTCTTCTGATCTGAGATTTGCAGAGCAAATCTCCCGGCAAGTTGAGAATTTAATTCTCATTGGGGAAATTCTACTCTCCAGACTCAAAATCTAGGGGAAAAAGTAGATTAAAAGAAAAGGAGAAAAGTGAACGTATATTCTACGAATTTAATTTCTTTGTAAGCAGGGTTTAACCCTACAATGAAAGAACTTAGTTCTTATAAAAGAAACAGAAGAATTTAGTTTTCCAATAAAAAACGATCCCAGATCTTCAAAAACATAGATCTTGGTGATCATTAATAGTCAAAATGCTATTAACAGAGATTCGATCTCTAAAAGAAAAGGACATGGCGCCTCACGCGAAACACACGTGAGCGTCCAAAAGATTCCTTTAAATAGAACTCGGCGCCTCACATATTTCCCACGTGAGCGCCCAAAACAAAGGACCTGACGCCTCACATGCTTCCTACGTGAAGCACCCAAAACAAAAGGCTCAGCGCCTCACGTGCTTCCCACGTGAAGCGCTAAAAACAGAATGCTCAGCGTCTCACGTGAAACACACGTGAGTGCCCACCAAAACAGAACGCTCAACGCCTTACGTGTTTCCCATGTGGGTACTCAAAATAGAAGATCTAGCACCTCACGTGAAATACACGTGAGCGCTGTATAAAAGTGCAGAGCACTATAAATTTAGTCCAAATGACTAAGTGCTTAACACTGATTGGGCAACGCCCATATCCCAGTGCCTCACGTGCTCCCCACGTGAGCGTCCAAAATAAATGCTCAGCGCCTCACGTGCTTCCCACGTGAGTGCCATACAAAGTGCTTAGCACTCTATATTCAGTCAAAATGACTAAGTGTTTAGCACTGATTGGATAGTTCTCATGTCTTAGTGCCTCACATGCTTCTCACGTGAGCGCCAGGACTACAAATAAGTGTTTATCACTTCTGAATAAAATAAAAAGGAAGGCCCAAGACAGAGTAGACCAAGCCTAAATTGGCTAAGTCTCTGAAATTTCTTGCAGCTGAGCTTAAACGCTCTGTTGTTGGATCTCAACTAAAATTTGATGATTCTTAAAATATTGCTAAGTTGATCTTAGTCTCAAATAGGACTAACGTATCTTTAGTCAAAATAAATTGAGCCCAAATGCTCATATATTTAAGTTGTTCTTAATCTCAAACTAGATTAACGGTTCTTAAATAAAATAAAATATACTTTGAACGAAAGGAACATACAACTTATGTTCAACTCTAAAATATACGGATTTGGACTAATCCGCGTCTTACGGACGACGACATAAACTAGTCTCCGTATACAATCCACGGGCAACCTTAACAAACAAAATAGCATACGACACAAAGTGAACTACTAGAGCAGGAGAAAGTTGTTATCGCAACGCGATAACATAATTAACTGAAGGGGCTTGCGCCTGCAGAGAAGAGCGTTCTCACAATCAAAAACCTCTCGCAAATGAGGGGTAATCTGATAAAGTCTGCTACATCGGTCGCATATATCCAAACCTCCGATATACGGTGCCATAAATCGAACTTGGTATTTTTGGAGATGTGGGTGGATATGTCCAAATAGCATCTGCCTCCAAATTCAGGCTAGACGTCCTCCGCGTCTAAGTCTAGTCTTCGGCGGTAAACAGATTCTGGTACGTCTGGTGGGACATTTTTTCTTTTTCCACTCCACACTTTGTGTGTCGCATTTCGCAAACAAAATCGTGGTTCGCTATGGTTGCCTCTGGATTCAAGGTATTAAAACTGGGTGTCTTGCTCCTGTGCAGAAATCAATGGCTTCCCAATACACCTCATTCAACAGCAACTCCCGCTCCACCCTAACCGGAGGAGTGACGTATGGGCCTAACGCAGCCTCCATTTTCTCAATGCCGGTGGGGCAGGTCACACAAGCCACTACCGGACTATTCTTCCGGACCATGCTCTCGCCTCTGAACTTTGGCGCCTTAACTCCATAAAGAGAAGCTCCTAGAAAGTTGGTCTTCGATCGGCTGACTGCCACGACGGCTCCTATCAACAAGCCGTCAAACCTTGAAGTCTCAGTCTTCAACAGGCTGAGCAAAAGCTTAAGCGGGCCCGTAAAGAAACGTATGATACCAGAGGGAGCTACCCCAAAACGGTTAGTTCTCCCTACTCCTGCTATGGGTGAGGCTGATAAAAGTGCTTCCTCTCCAAGACGGTCAGTCTTCGAAAGATTGGTTAACCCCGCTCCAATTGCAACAAGGACGTCGGTCTTCAACAGGCTGACACCAACCGAAACTACTGCGCAACGCAGGGGGCATGATGAAGACGCTTTCAAAACTGAGGCAATTCCCACTCTAAGGCATGCACGACGTCACCCCTGGCGCCGAGTGAGAGAAGCTGGGGGCAACTCTCTCTCTACGCTCATCCTACCAGCTCCTGTGGTGGATATCAACGCTGTTGTTCTAATTGGGAACAGTTTTGACCCGCTCAGGAGGGTGCGCAAGAACTTTCCAACGGTGGTACTGAAGAAATTACCTCCGCTAGCAGAGGTCCCCATGTAGCAACAGTCGGAGCAGCCTCACCAATGTCTCTCTTTACAGATCTATAGAGTCTGGAAAAAGTCCAGAACTCTGTGCTTGACGACAACTACTCTCGTCGATCTAAAAGATCTAACGGCTAACAAGAAAAAGACCACTCCTCTACCATACGACGGGAAGTCGTTCCTAAACATGTGCCTGTCATAATGGCTCCTTCAGTTCCGACTTCCCATAAAAGAACGAGGCCGGAGAAAATCCTACCGCCCGTGGCAAATTCCAAAAGCGATGGATCTAAATACCTCAATTCAGGAGGCATAACCATACATATGGTCTATATGCCTAATGGGAAAGAAGAGAGCCGTGCTTCGGTAAGTCACCGATCGCAAACTCGGTCATTGACAAAGGCTCAGGAGCAATAACAAAAGCTCTAAGAGATTCTAAATAAAATGATGGCATTCATTGGACAAAAAGAAAGTCTGGACAAAGAGGCTGAACAACGCCAAGAGTAAGAGACCGATACAGAGTTCTTGCAAAGAGTACTGGAAAGAAAAGATAAGGAACTTACAGAGAAAGCTGCTGACATCAAGCAGATGGCTCTTCTATTCCAAGATATGGTGGGAATGGTGATACAACCGAAACTCCCAGCCGAAAATCCGCCAATAGTTATTGAGGATGACAGAGGGGAAACATCAAACCCTTTTTCGGCCTTATCAGCGGCCAAGGAAGAAACCATCTCCAAGGCGACCCTGGATGATTACATCGCTCAGCAAATAAGAGCTCACCAGGTCAGTGAAGTCGCCGGCCAATTCGTCAGAACCGGGCGACCATATCCCGCCTGGTATGACCAAATCAAGTACCCGCCGGGTTATACAATCTCCAAGTTCCATGTCTATAAAGAAATGGGCAATCCTCACCAGCATGTTGCACAGTTCAGAGCACCACACGGCATTACTGGAGGCGACAACAAACTGTTGCTTCGCCAATTTGTCGGAAGTTTGTCCGAGATAGATTTTGAATGGTACTCGAACCTTCCAAATGACTCCATGAAAGCCGTCGCAGAAATGGAATTGCTATTTATTCAACGGTTCTCCAGCACGAGCGAACACACTCTGATCATGGCATTAATCAATACTAGGGTAAAGCCAGGAGAAACTTGGGTCCAATACATGATCCGATTGCGGAACCTGTGGTCTAAGTGCGAACAGTGCATTGAAGAGTCTCTTGCCGTGGGCATGTTCATCAGGACCCTCGATCCTTAATCGATCGTGTCCCGGTTTATGACATTCTTCAAGCCCACAACCTTCTAGGAGTTGATAGACAAGCTGCACAGATAGATCAGATGGGTCATGGGTCTTCCTCCTCAACTAAGGACCCTCAAAATAACAAGGGTAAAGGGAAAGCGGCCTTCGTTGCCAATACGCAACAACAACCGAGTGGCCCAAAATCGGCTGTTCGCCAAAACAATGCGCGCCCGCGCCCGTCCTTAGAAGAAAGGCTAGGACGTGCTTACTCGTTTCCCTGCGACAAGACGAGAAGACTGTTTGAACTGGCGATGCGTAATAACCTCATCACATTGCTAGACCCGCGGCGTCTAATGCAACCCGACGATGTCAATAACCCCAATTACTGCTCCTATCATAGAATGGTGAGCCACCCAATTAAGGATTGATACATCTTCAAAAATTGGGTTGAAGACCAGTACCAGCAGGGAAAGTTCGCGCTGTCTGATAACTGGAGGGTAAACCCGCCCCAGAAACACGCTCCCAAAAAGGTGGACGCACAGGGGGCATCATGCTCACTCGTGGAAGAAACTCCATGGGAAGTAATCCTCTTAACAAAAACTAAAAGAATGTTGAAGGATCTTCAGGCATGTCCGACAATCAGGAGGAAAAGCCCACTTGAACCTGAAATTATTGAAGGGATGTCGAAACCACGTCCCGCACCGAAAATAGTTGACAAAGGGAAAAACGCCCAAATTAAGCCTTTAAAGTCTTCTAAGAAAAAAAGAAGACCAAGAAACACGTGCAGCCTGTCGAGTATGACGACATGCGCATAGATCTACAAAAGTATATAGACACGCTGGAGGAGTATAACCAGAAGGCGCGGACACCAGTCACGCTCGAAGAATTCCTCAAGCATATTCTTGAGAATAGAGACATTGACAACGATGAGAGAAATGACTTATCAAAAGAAGAGGAAGACTATATAGAAAGTTGCCAAATGGTCTCCCATTTGTCGATATATGGCAAAAAAGCTCCCTCAGCATCAGAAAACGACGTAAAGGAACTGGGGGAAGAATCGACGCTAAAATCCCCGAAACTGCCAGAAGAAGACCCGATTGAGAGACTTTTAAACGAAGCCTTTCAAAAGAGTAAAGACGACCAAGAACGCGAGACAGCTATATATGAAAAGACTAACCGTCAGCGTCTGAATAAAGAAGCTGCGGTGAGGACGAGTCGTAAAATGCTCCGACCAAACCAAAACACACCTGCAACAAATAAGATATCATGCCTCGCTTCCCAAAATACGTAAACACGGCACGTGACAGAGCCAACCATGCTACCTGTGGTTAGGAATCATCCCTCCACAGTCGCATTACGGCTGTCAATTGGATATCAAGAATAGTAAAATAAACAAAATCTAGCTAACATATGTCAATCTTCCACAATAAATAAAATCAAGAAATAGGTGTAGCGGAAACGAATCAAGATCCAATAAAAAAATATCTGAATCACGTTATGGGCTCACATCAATAAAGATAAAACTATGGAAATAAAAGTAACTAAGCATCTCTAAACTAAATAGCTAGCTTCTTATTTGTCACGCCTCGCTTCCCAGTAGATAGAAACGATGATGTGGCAGGCCGCAACGTATTTACTAAGAAATAAATACGTTAAGCATAATTAAGCAATATATAAAATGTACGAGAATGACAAGAGTAATAAAATAAACAACAACTTTATTTACATTCAACTTTACATACAATTATTTGAAAAGAAAAGATACAGTGCCTAAACAGTGGCATACAAAATGAAAGTAAGTACAAGGAACTAGAAGTCAGGCTATGCCGTAAGCTGATCTAAGTCCTCCTGGCTAGGTTCGATCTCCTAAGAGTCCTGTCTTCCTGACGAACATTCCAAAGAAAGAAATAGAAAGGAATGTCATCAGCGAACTAGTGCTCGGTAAGTCCTAAAAGAAGAAAGAGAATATAATTAGTAATGTGAAGTGAACATGTAAGTTGTACAGGTATATGATGGTTATTATAACATGGTTGTTTGTAGCTTGATACAGAAGGTAATCATGTATACGATAAGAGTCCATCTTACCCAGTGGACTATGGTAACATGTAGTACAAGGCCCCGTCATAACCCACGGGACAACGGCATGAGAATTCATGTAGGTGTCTTTTAAGTGATCTCTCGTGCCACGATATATGTTCCATACCAATCTACCCGTATATCCCCACGTAATGTATTATATCGATTATAATTATCAAACTTGCCGAAACCATGGATACAAATTATTCAAGTAATCATGTTCAGGATGTAATCAAGTATTCAAGTAGTCAAGTCATAACCATGGTTCGGTCAAGTCAGGTCAAGAATATATGTTTGATATTGATGTTTGAATTCAAGTATTCATGTTCATGATCAAGTATTCAGGTTTGATTTTGGATTCAAGTTTGAATTAGACTCAGATTGAGTCAGACACTTGTAGAAGATTTAGCTCTTGAATTAGGTTCGGGAGTCATCGGTAACTGCTGCACATGTACGGCAGGATTTATGTATTTTTCCAAGACAATTATCATTGATAGCTCCATTAAGTTTTCTACCTTAAATAAGCAAGCACTCACTTTCTCTGGTTTCATGGGGCTCAAGAGAATTGATCCCGCTTAAACCTATATTTACTAAATCCTTAAATATTGTTTTTATATATAACCCGAAGGGTTTTATGAAAAATATTTTAATATAGTTAAAAATAAAATCTCGAGGGTAATTAGTATTATTTGAGATTGTCATGAGCATGGATTTTAAGTATTGAGGTATTTTTATTGATAAATACTTAGCCTTGGAAAGTTCATGATATTTTACTGCAAAACTTACCTTTTTGGTATCTTGATGGTATTTTATTGACATTTGTTAATCTTTTCATTTTTGAAAAGCATAAGTTTATTATATTTTTGAAAATATGGATTTATAATTTTATATAATTTTGATTTTTTTAAAAATAATTTTATTTTATTTAGAAAATTCGTATTTCTTAAAAACCGTATTTAAATCCTTTCGAGATCGAATGCTCCGTGAGGAGGTCTGCATCTCGTTCTACTAGCCCAAGGATGTGCGATAATCAGCACCATCCATAAGCGGTTCCCCTAAAGAGGGTTGTAAATGCATAATCGCAAAGGATACGAAATACCGCTTTTAAAGAAATCCGATTTTTTAAGTTATGTGGTATTTTATCGTAATATTATTCTTCGAAACGGAAATACATACAATGAGTATCTTGCTATGAAGCCAAGTGTGCGTATGGGGTAGGTCGTTACCCCGTGAAGTTTTCCTAAGGTATTGTTTTAACAAATACTAAAAGAGCTGTTTATAAAGTTCATGGTATTTTAATGAAAAAGTGCTACTATTGTTATTTCACATGAGAATTTTTATGAAATTTGATTCTAAACATTAGGATTTAAGCTTACAAGTACTGTGTAAAAACTTGGTTGATCAAACAATAAAGGAGAAGGAATAGGGTTTAGAAAAAAGATATCAGTATTGACTTCACTTACCGATATAAGTTTTAAAATGGAATTTCAATGAAGTGCAAGAAATATTAGGAGAGACTTTATAACATTTTAAGAAAATAAAATATTATTTTTTGGAATTTAAATAATTAAACTAATGAATTTCATGAATATTATTAAAGTATGGGAATTAGTTTTAATGAAATGGTATAATTATATACCGATAGTTTGGAAAATATTTAGAAAATTAATATGAATTATTGATTTTGAAAGAATTTATGTGATTTGGACATTTTATAAAATATTATACAATTACTTGTATACAAGATTATGCTAAACTTGATTAATATGTCGCTAATTATGCATTAATCTTGTTTATGTACATGACATGCAACAAAACATGTTGCAAAACACTTATTATATTTTTATTTGTTATGACCCATGGCTTCTTCTTTTAAAAATGATTTTTGCTTTCAAAAAGAAAAAGAAAAAGAATAAGAGAAGATATTTTGTGAAGAGAGGGGACATGGGAGTATAGGCAAAGTGAGAGAGAGAGATGGGGGAGGGGTATCTTTTGTACCATGGCTCATTCTTTACTTCTCCATTTCTCATCTTCATTCTTCTTCATCTTCAACTCCTCCATCCCCCACCTCCTCTACCACCATCAAACACTTCCAAACCTCCACCAAAATACCTTGCCACCTTCACAACAAATGATCACAACCCCTTTACAAGCATGATGAATGAATCAAGTTAAGGTTTTGAGCACTTTGGGTAGCCCACGAATTTTCTTCAGTTGCTATATGAGGTAAATCCTACACCCTGAGTTAAGTATTTGAGTTTCCTTATATCCTATTGTAGTTTGGAGCAAAACTAAGGAGGTTTAGTGATCTTGGAAAATTCCAAGATGAGGTTTAGGGTATAGTATGATCTGTGAAGGTGTATTTGAGATGTAATTAGTGACCACAACCCCTGTAGTGTTAGTATTATGGACAAAATCAAAGACTAAACCCTAAATCAGGAACTTGGGAATCTCCGATATCGGGTTTTGTGGGAATTGTGATGTGTTATTGAGAATCTGCTATAACCTGGGGACCGTGAAAATTATTTAGTGATCACAAAGAGTCGTGAAGGTGACCAAGAAGCTACCCTAGAGACCCGAGACCCCATTTCCAAACCATGGCCGCAAATAAATGAGTTCTGGCCGCAATTTACGGCCTGGGTACGATGGTTTTGCCTCGTGCTTGGTCCATAGCTCCTTTGTCCTGTAATTAGACCTATACTATATGCAAAATTGGCTAATTCAACCTAGGGTAAAATCTGGAGGTGTTTTCTCAAGTTGCTGTTTTGATTTATGACTTTTAAGGACTTGAGTTTTGGCATTTGAGGTTTTGGCTCGGTCGTTAGACGTTTGTACATCGACGTCGAGAGTTGTTGGCTGTTCTTGCTGCTGGGTTCCGTAGCACACCCACTAGGTTTCGGAAGGCATCAACCATGCCATTTTAAAAATTCTAAGATGCTAAAGAACCCTAACCTAGGATCTAACTAAAGGAATTAGGGTAAACAAACATGTAATCAAACATTATACTAAGTGAATGAGAATACAACCTTTGTAGACAGGTCCTTCACTTCTAAAGCTCCGTGTAGTAGCCCCTTCGCTCCAAGTAGTGATCTCCCGGACTCAAGTTAGGCTCCACAAAGCAAAATGAATAAGCTTGCTTGAAGTCTTCGAGGCCGAAGATGATCTATGTCGAGGAGACTCTAACTCAAGCTACCTCTTCACTAATTAGGAATTAGTGAAGCAAACTACCTAAACTAAATGGCTAATCTAGTGTAGGTTGATGAAGTAGGATTTTTGCTCACTTTAAAATATTTTTTCTCACAATATTTCTTCACCTCAAGAAAAGCTAGAGAGCTTTCTTGAGACGAAGAAGAAGATCAAGTGGAGAATGAATGAGTGAGAATAGCAACCATGGGTGAGATAATATCTCATATTAACTCATGTAGAGACTTAACCATGGCTTAAGATAATGGTTGGGTTAATAAATATCTAGGGTGAGACAAAATTAGTGGACTAAGTCAATGGTTCTACAAGCTTTCACTAAGCTTGAAACCATGTGATTATTCCACCTAATTTTGTATTTACCTAAATAAATAAAAACCCTAATTATCTATGATATGGTATGAGTCTCATACACCCATGTTAGATGTATCATCAAGCATGACACAAATAATATATATCACATATATATTAAATATGCACAAGTGAGAAAAAGAAATCCTTAAGTGAGCTAATATTAATTAATGTATGTTAATATATCAAATATATAATTATATATTAAATTATTAAATCAACACTTGATTTAATAATCCGGCTATATCACATATAACCGACTAATATCATTTATATCAACTTATCGAATCAACACTTGATTCGATAACCCGGCTATATCACATATAACCGACCGATATCAGATATCGCAAGATTAGAATACGGTATCACATACGCGTATTAATCTCGGTCCCGCACATATTACATATGTGCTCCTATTTCGTTTCGCCTGAGCCAGGAAACCTCTGTGTAGGACTGTAAAGACTCGTCGATACGCCAGCAGTAGGTGATGATCATATCAGTCCCCCACAAGCCGTCAACGGTACTAGCTGGACGTAATAGCTACCCGGGTATTGATCGATCAGAAGATCAACAAGCAAGCCTACTCATACTCATGACACTACCGTACAGTCCGGTCTCTTCGTCTGATATGTCGCATATCCAGTGTGGGGGCAGTAAACGTCAGACCCCAATAGCTTGATAAGTCATGCCGATGTGAGGCCCATAACGGTTCGAGAAACTACTGATAACACTTATCAGTAAATCTCAGCAACCCTGGCCAGAGATTTCCTGTAAAGGCCAATCAAGCATAGCGCAACATCAACCCCAATACCGGGAGAGACGAAATCCCCTCCTATCGCTCATTGCCTCCATGTGACACGGGATTGTACCCAAAAACCACCGTGTTGCATGTTCTCTTGAACGTGATAAGGTGGAAATCAAAGCACAGTGGGAATCACACAACACTTTATGACGATCTCGGGTCTACAGACTAACCTGTACCAGTGTCACCAGAGAACTGTTATCTGACGTAAGGTATAATACCATCTAGGAGTTCTCGGCGAGTCCTGTTCAGTGTACCTAGTCTTCACTGAGCACTCGTATACAATCTTTGATGTCAAACATCAATGGATGTGGGATCATCCATCGCCCATTATATGGGTCAAGAAACGTATACGCTAGTCTACTCTGGAATATCGATATCCCGTCTCGACACTCCCACGACTAGGAACAATTGAAGGATATACTTACGGACTACCCTGGCCCCACTAGTATGATCTGCATCATAATCCTGGTAGTCAAGTATTTATCCTAAAGGCTTTATCAACATGTAACAGAGAGACAATAAGTGTACATGTTAAGATAAATAGTAACTAGATAGCATACTATCATGTCGAGTAAGAAAGTCTTCCCTGTATATGTCCAAGCATCCACTATAATATACATCATATGTACAATAATGGCCTCTAGGGCATACATACAACTAACACTTGTATGCGTAGGCCGTAGGTTCTAACCTATGTGCACTCCATGTGCCGTATTGGTTTTCGTGTTCGATTCGTGTTTACGATACGACGTGTTTAAACTGTAGGTACCTTCGCGTGGACTTCGGGACGACAAGGGAGAGCAAGGCGTCATCGGCTTCGGCAAGCGAGAATCGAAGGTGAGTAGTTGTATATCTACGGGGGAAGTCGGGTGGATGGCATATAGCACCCCCGCACCTTAGAATAGGATGTGTTTATATATATATATATATATATATATATATATGTTTATGCGAGACTTGGATACCTAGCAAATTAGGTTTTTAGGAGACTATAGGTTAAATTAAGCGTATTTGTAGGATAGTTTACTCTTAGTTTAGTTCCTTAGTCGTGCGTCATCGGTTTGCTTGTCACGCACACACACACTTGATACGATATTGGGTATATGTATATATATATATATGGACATGTTGATACACACACACACACACACACGTGTAAGATGAGGATATGATATGTTATATGATTTTGAGTCGATACGATTGAACAGGATGTCAAGAGATGATGATATATGATTTGAGATGAGACATCGTACATGATGCAATATATTAAAGGATTGTTGGGCGTTATATACATAACATGCGATAACATATGATTCGATGAGATTATAGATTGTATGTGACCTTAGATCTGTACACTTGATATGATGTTGTACGACGAATGATACCGTACGAACTACGATCTATATATGATATTTGACCCGTACCCTCAATTTGAGGATGCCGTACGATGGATTTTACCGTACGAGGTATATATGATGATTGATCCGCACTCTTGACTCGAGGATGCCATACGATGGATATTACTGTACGTGATACTATGAGGCTGGATCGCCGACTACTAGATATATCGACTCGGATATGCTTTCGATTTCTATTTACTTTCGACTCGGTTCTTAATTTAGTCTTTTAGTTTCTTAGATAGACGTTAGATTAGGTTCAAGTCATACCTATTTCTAAAAATAACGAATCGTAGGTATTTCAAAAGACAATCTGAAAGACACTACGGATTTTCAAAATGATATCTCCTTTCTCAAACCGTAGCTCCTACTTTTCCAAAACAACGATTCGTGCTATTTCCAATACTATAACTGTATGGCTCGTATATAGATTTATATACCTTATTGTTGCTTTTACTGTCTACTTTCTGTTATGATCTTGTCTGCTAGGACACCTGCACCATTACCGATGATGCGTATGCTGCATGTATACTTGCTTGCCGGCTCACACACATCAGCATCGGTAATTGCCATGTTACGTACACTTAGTAACCGTTATTTCATTCGTATACTCTGATAAATTGTAGCTAAGTAGTATTGTTTAGCATTCATGATATCATATGCTAGTTTAGACTTGTATTCTTACTTACATGCCACATGTATTCACATACAAACATTCTAGTTATGCACTAATCATTTGGCTTTACGCCGGTATTCGTTATATGCTCATGATTATGAGATTCCGATTTTCATGAGATTTCTGGATTTAGGAAACCGCATGTGAAATTGAAAACTTATGCTCCTTTTAAAAGAAAAATGCGGTTTTCCTTGATATGATGTGTGACGTCCACCATGAGATTTCTCGGTTCTGGAGCATATATGATATATGATTACCCGATTCGAGGAGCGAGGAGACACCGTCTGCGGGTATATGGTGGACCCGGTGCGGTATCCCGGGGCAAGAAAGCCGTATAGAGAGACGTTGAGCCCAGCAGGGGGGTACTACCGACCGGTGATAGTTGGCGCGGCGGAAATCCGGGGGATACCGACCATAGTCGTGAGATCAGATGGATATGGGCCGATCCAGACTGACGGAGCCTGAGATAGTTGGCACGGCGGATATCCGAAGGATACCGATCGTAGTCATGAGATCAGATGGATATAGGCCGATCCAGACCGACGGATCCCGAGATGTGAGGATTATGTGTCGCTGATGGACACGGTTTTCATGGTTTTTCGAGTGTCGATACTTGGCACTCAGGTTTTATCATGATTTTAGTGTGTCGTTGCTGGACACACGTTGGATGATGCATTCATACATGATACACATGACACGTAGTTACCTTGTGACATGGACACGAGTACTTGATATTATACATATGCTTATATTATTACCTTTGTTGCTACTCGATATTATCGTGTTATTATTACTATTGTATTATACTGTATGACCTAGGAGATAGTCATACATTCGCTTTATACTTGGTGATGTTTTCTACTCACCAGTTGGCAACTCACCCTGTTGTGCCACATTTTTCTTGCAGGTTTGACAGAACAGATCCAGTAGTGGCTTGCTGGCACACCGCTTTCTTCCGGGTGATTGCATTGCTAGGTGGGACACATTTCCATCGTGACCACCATTTTACTTGTATATTTTATTTCGGTTGTATCTAGTTAAAAGCTCCATCAACCAGACTATGTATATTTGTAGACTTAGAAAACGCTGTTGTATATTCTTTCGGCCTTAGAGTCACGCTCTTGTATTTATTATCGTATTTGTTTTCTTGATGATGCTTAGTTTTCTTTACTTTACTTCTGTGTTTGATTTTCGCCTTCGGCGTTGTATATTTATATCTTTGCGTGGTTGTTTCCGCCAATTGGCGAAGAGCTAGCTCCCGTTTGGGGATGCCTATATTTATTATTGCTTGTATTGCTTTCGGGTTAAGATTTACAAAGGAGGTGCTGCCCAAATTTCAAACGATGAAAAATGTTTTCAAGATAGATATAAAGTATTGCATTTTCATAGAATATAACTTATGTTTTAAAGAAAGATCTTGATTTCATTATGCCATTATTTCTAAACTTCACCTCCACTATTTTCCCTAAAAAGGTTTAGATTTCTTGGCTTTTGGCTTATTTGAATTATGTGGAGTCCTATAGACTTCACATGATTCAAGTGCCAGTCGCATGCCTTTTCCGGGTCGTGACAAAGTTGGTATCAGCACGTTAGGTTTAATCTTGGTTCGAGTCTAGGTTTGACTATGCGGAGTTTAGGGCGTATATATATTTTGGAACCTAGGCTTGACCTTACGAAACTTAGACTTGGCCAAGGGGGTGTTAGACCCGAACTTTCGTTGCGTAGGTTGACTTTGGTTGATGGAGTTGGTAACTTAAGTAGAGCGACGTACTATGTGTATGTTCCGCGACATACTTACGATACGCTACTTCGCTTAAGTAGCCTTAGGATGTACATTTCTTATGCACTGTATTTCTATTCGTTCCTATGATCTATCCTCATGGATATCGGATCGTGGTTTTCGTTACCTTGGTTACACGAGCAGAGAGGGCTGCGGCTAGAGATGCAGTCAGCACGAGCTCATCATGGATGAGGACTGACCAGGATGTATTCCGGTGACATACGAAGGCGTTGATATATTGTTTTACTATGTTTTCTCGTTGATGCGAACGTTCGAGATCTGTACCAGATGATCGGGCCATTGCTAGAGGCTAGCCAGATTGTGAAGACTGTTGATGAACTGTCTAATACAGATGATTGGGGCGTTGTCTACTGTGCAGACAGATGAGCCAGCTGTTGCCGAGTTTGATAAGATATCGCCCCCATATTTCAGAAGCTAATGCAGCATGAGTTATACACGGAGATGTGATAGAAGATCGCTAGTTACCCTTAAATAAGTGACTAGAACATTTTGTTCGTTTGGATGCTCCGATGCGAAGTCATCAATTGGCTAGCTTCAGTTAGAAGGAGATCTCACACAGATGTATTGTGGGTTGATCGAGATGGGACGAGCGAAAGCGCATCACTCCGATGATTTAGAAGAGTTCCCGAGGACGTAATTGACCAGATGCCTTCTATAGGGTATTAGAGATGCCAAGTTCATAGCTTCGAAGGAGACTCTAGATATGAGTACAGCTAATTGGAGTGCAGTCCACACAGCTATGAAGAGATGATTCCGAATTGGTCCATACGGTAGGGAAGCAGAGTAAGAAGTTCGTGTGAGATTTTCATGAGTTGTCATTCTACTCCGTTGATGTCAGAGATTTACTATGCACGCAGAGGCGTTAGACACGACCACCTTTCCTTATGAAAGTCATGGTGGGAATGCAACTGTCCCGGAACAAGAAACGGATTGAGTAAAGAGTGCCAACTTCCGGGCAGTTCTGTAGAGATAAGATTGGGAAGAGACCCTGACAGGATCTTTCGGGAGTACTTCTTGATAAAGACTTGAACCAGGATCGATTGTATCGTGCACACTCAGTGGGCTAGAGGCTGCTATCATGGACGCGATACGTTACGAGTGGCCATGTAAATTGGCTAGGAGATCTTCAGAGAAGCGCCAGAGTGGGATTGTTTCCGTCATTACTCTGAATCGGTCTATCGAGCCAAGGATTCATGTAATTGGTAATCCACAGAAGGGAACGAGGATCTAAAAGCAGAGGACGCCAGACCGTGGGCAAGAGGCAACTGGCACCTTTCGATATTGAAGGAGGGGCACCTCGACGACAGTTATTATAAATTGCTCATTGGTGATTCAGATATCATGTTTTCGTCGTTTTGATTTCGGTAATTGGAAAATTTTCTTCATGATTGATATTTTCTATGTGTACCATAGTTGCACTTGATTCATATTTTCATGTATCAGTTGTACTAATTTTCGTTTTTGGTGCATACCCATTGCACTTGATTTTGATTTCATGTATACGGTATGCACATGATTTTGACTTATGCATTCGGTGAAGTTACACGAGTTTTCGGTACTCTGATATGGTTCTGTGTGCACAGATGTGCATGTTTCTGAGTTTATATACCGCGGTATACTTGATTTGATTTGTTGTATGTCGTATACTATTTCGATTTTGATACTCGATATTCGTTTTCGTACACCATGTGCACTTGATTGAGACTCTTGCGCACACTTGGCACACTTGATGTGATTTTGTGCACACCAGATGCACTTAATCGAGATTCTTCGTGCACATTAGATGCACCCGATATTGTTGTCAGGCACACCAGTTGCACTTGACAGATGCTTTCGTACATACCCGTTGCACTTAGTTTTGTTTCTGTGCATATTTGTGGCACCTGTATTCGATTCGATTTCCGTGCGCACCAGATGCACGTGGCATTTTTGTATACTCTATTGGAGATTGATTTCTTTCAAGCATCATATTTTCATGACGTATAGTATACTATAAAATAACCGGGCAGGACTAGTCTGAGGACAGCTCCTGAGTATTTTTGCATGCATCGATATTTACCGAAGGGATTTTCAAAAGAGCTATAGCCTCAATATCTTTCTACATGTCCATGATGACACGAAATTTTATAAAGAAACCCCTTCTAAATCATTTTCAAAAGGCGTGACGTGTATGTTAAATAAGATATATATATATATATATATATATATATATATATATATAGCTATTTTCCTTATAATGACGTCCGCTACTTGTGCCGTGAATTGCGCATCGTACGGCGATTTGAAAAGGATTTGGCATGCACTATTATTCAGTTGTTTTGACGATTTCACAAAGATGCGTACTATATCTATGTTATAGTCTTAATTATGTCGTATTTGATTTTTGTAATGGGCTTTGATACGAGTATTTTTCGCATTAACTCCCATGATGGCGTGACGCTTGACGGAGTTTCGATTTTGAGTTTTGCACTCGTTTTCATGCGCGTGTATTGCGCTATCATATGTCTTATGTATTCGTAATTTCGGAGCCCCGTTGACTATTTGCTGAAATGTTTTAGTATTTGGGGGCTTTAAATTTAAATTCGGCGACCGGATTTATTTAAGGGGGGAAGATTGTAACATTTCAGGAAAATAAAATATTATTTTTAGGAATTTAAATAATTAAAATAATGTTTCATGAGTATTATTAGAGTATGGGAATTAGTTTTAATGAAATGGTATAATTATATACCGATAGTTTGGAAAATTAATATGAATTATTGATTTTGAAAGAATTTATTTGATTTGGACATTTTATAAAATATTATACAATTACTTGGATACAAGATTATGCTAAACTTGATTAATATGTCGCTAATTATGCATTAATCTTGTTTATGTACATGGCATGTAACAAAACATGTTGCAAAACACTTGTTACATTTTTATTTGTTATGAACCATGGCTTATTCTTTTAAAAATGATTTTTGCATTCAAAAATAAAAATAAAAAGAATAAGAGAAGATATTTTGTGAAGAGAGGGGACAAGGGAGTATGGGCAAAGTGAGAGAGTGAGAGAGGAGGGGGGTGTCTTTTGGACCATGGCTCATTCTTTACTTCTCCATTTCTCATCTTCATTCTTCTTCATCTTCAACTCGCCCATCCTCCACCCCCTTTACCACCTTCAAACACCTCCAAACCTCCACCAAAATACCTTACCACCTTCATAAAAAATGACCACAACCCCTTTACAAGCACGATGGATGAATCAAGTTAAGGTTTGAGCACTTTGGGCAACCCAAGAATTTTCTTCAGTTGCTATATGAGGTAAATCCTACACCCTTATTTAAGTATTTGAGTTTTCTTATATCCTATTATAGTTTAGAGCAAAACTAATGAGGTTTAGTGATCTTGGAAAATTCCAAGATGAGGTTTAGGGTATAGTATGACTTGTGAAGGTGTATTTGAGGTATAATTAGTGACCACAACCCATGTAGTGTTAGTATTATGGACAAAACCAGAGACTAAACCCCAAACCAGGAACATGGGAATCTTGGATATCGGGTTTTGTGGGAATTGTGATGGGTTATTGAGAATCTACTATAACCCGGGACCCTGAAAATTATTTAGCGATCACAGAGAGTCGTGCAGGTGACCTAGAAGCTACTCTAGAGACCCAAGACCCCATCTCCAAACCATGGCCGCAAATAAATAAGTTCTGGCCGCAATTTGCCACTTGGGTACGATGGTTTTGCCTCGTGCTTGGTCCATAGCCCCTTTGTCCTGTAATTAGACCTATACTATATGCAAAATTGGCTAATTCAACCTAGGGTAACGTCACGACCCAATTTAGGAACGCGACCGGCATTTAAAATCACACAACGTCTAAAGGCGTAACGTAATTCAAGTAAACCGAAAAACCCAGAAATCTAAATCATAAAAAGATAGAATGGGAAAACATTTAAAACATTTGTTAAAATTTTTAAAAGGATCTCAAGTTATAAAATCTCAACTTAATTTATTTTCTTAAAATTTTCGGCAGAACCTCCTTTGTAAAAACTAGCCCCAAATAGGTACAAGCGTAGAATGAATATAAAAGCATCCTCAAACGGGAGTAAGTCTTGCCAAAAGGCGGAACACAACCACAAAAAGTACATACGACGCCGTAACGAAGGAATATGCAAGAAAGAAGTGAAAACAATATCACAACATAAATAAAATAGCCGTCTCACACAAGCTCGACACCCAGAGTCACAAATAAAACAATATCGATCCTTACAAATCTCGTCTCTAAGTCAAATACATGAAAGTGGTAGATGGAGAGTACTAGATACAATAAGATATACAATGAGATCATACAGATACTCGCAAAACCACCCGCCTATCCAAATCACGACCAACAGTAACGGTATCCACAGAAGTAGATACAATGGGAAGCCCTGTCGCGACTACACTGAGGGTCAAGACTGCAAAACACTGTGGCACAACGGGGGTGAGTTGCCAACTCGTGAATAGTAAATAACATCATACATATAATTGCAAGTATGCACGAAAGCGATAGTCTTAAATATGTAATTTGACAACATAAATATAACAGTACGGATATGCAGTAAAATCATGATCAAGGTACACCACTAGGGTACTAATAACTACATGAAACAGTGCATATCTAATAAATCCTGAGTATGGGATAACACATAAAACCTCATGTATGAATCATCATCATGGAAAACCGGTGTCCATCAACGACACCCCAAATCCCCAATATCTCAGGCACCGTCACTCTGATTCGCCCTCATATCCGTCACATCATGCAACCTGAATGTCTAATATCGACACTCGAAACATCATGAAAACCCGTGTCCAGCATCGACATGTAAATACTCATCTCTCAGGCGCCGCATACTCTGATCAGCCTTCAAATATATTTCATCTCAGGCGCCGCATACTCAGATCGGCCCTCATATCCATCTCATATCATAACTACAAAACGGTATCCTCCGGATATCCATCGAGTTCTATAAAATCACCGGTAGGTAGTGCTCCCTCTTCCAGGCTCATCGTTTATACCACAAAAATCATTTCTTACCCCGGGGTATCATACCGGGTCCACCATGTACCTACAGAGGGTGCCTCCCACTCTTCGAATTGGGTATACTCATAGCTTAGAACTGAGAAAACTCATAGTGGACGCCTCAAAATATCATCTCAAGAGAAACCACGTTTTTAAAGCAATATATATTTTCCCCTTTTAAATATAACCGCGGTTCTTAAATCCAGAAATCGCATGAAATCGGTACATCAATGCATATGTCCATGAGATACAATGCATGCAGTATGGAACGGTAATGTGAGCATATCAAGGGAAAACTACTCTTTTAAATATATCAAGTTTTCAAAGGTATCTTGCGGTTTCCTAATTTTTCACGAAATCGAAGTGCAACATCTTGTGAAAGCAACAGGTGACTATAGCAATGTATGTATGTATGCATGTATGTATGATGCAATTTATATGTCCAATAGAACAAGAATAAATATCTAACTGTTAATGATAAAGAAAGCGATGCAATGAACCGTTAGTAATAGTGCTTTCTCATTAATGCTATGTCCATATACAATAGGAAATGGGATATGCAATAAGGATACTTATGCACGATCGACACACACACACACACACACACACACACACACACTTATAAACAATAGTCATATCACCGAATCTAACCCTCGACGCATAACGCCATACGGGCGATTCCCCCGTAGATGTTAAATTTACTCACCGATGATCTCGAGTTAGGTAAATCCAACCACCTTCTTTCTTTTCCTTGTAGCGTCTGAAGTCCCCGCAATCGATCCTAATATCACAAAACAACATAACAAGTGCAACTTAGAAACCGTCCAATAATACATGCAAACAAAGCTTAAATCAACACATCAACTTCCACAAGCTCTCAAGTGTTAGCTTAGTGGTTAAACGCGTGTAGCCACACCCTAAACTAAACCCAAGTGCAGCACGCTACGCGAAGCACAAAAACCGTGTCGAATACTGTATCGCGCATTGCCGAAACACTAAAAACTAGCTAAGTGGTTATAGATTTTGCATACAGTCAATATAGGAAAATCAAACAGTACCAAACACTAAGAATAAGCTACAGACACATACCTTCAAAAACACAACTCCCTAGGTCACCAAAAATTCGGCGGCGTCGGACTTTTCCCCAATGTCGTCAGGGCAACTAGGTTGGGTGGGGTTTGGTTTCAGGTGCGTACTTAGTGCTTCTAACACTATACTACTGCATTATTAGATTTTACAGTAGACTAACATAGTGATAGCAGATTACAGAGACACCAAAACTATACACAAATACGATATTTCGCTCAAAACTAAAACTTTAAGGTTTAAAATAGAAACTAATAAGCAACATAACATCCTTAGAGCCTATTAAACAGTTAGAGATCACTACCTCACGAAACTTGCTTGAAAACCCTAGCATTCCAAGTTCCAAGTCATCTCAAGAGGCTTAAATTAACTTTGGGGGGGGTTTTTGTGAAGGTTGATGGAGATTTAGGCTTTAGGATTTGTGGTGAAGGATTTCAAGTGAAGGGTTTGTGAAAAAGAAGAATAAGAGAATGAGAGAGAGTCAGGTGAGAATGAGAGAGGGAGGTGAATATTGAGAGAGCGAGAGTGTGATGGTGAGAGTAAGCCATCCCCCCTCTCTCCTCCATAAATGCATCCCATGTAATGTTCCTTCATGTCCTCTGGCCTCATTATTCCCTCTCCTTCTCATTTCTCCAACAATTAAAAACAAAAACCTATTTGCTTAAAAGCCAAATAAATAAATACATATAACATAATAATAAGAGGGTTATGATGCCATGCTACAAAAATATGGTTAACATGCACAAGTTGTGTGCAAGTTCAAAATAATAATAATAAAATATTAGTTTAAAATAATAAAATATAATAAAATAGTTATTGGTTAAATTTCATCAAAAATCCGCATTATCGCTTAATTAACACTAACCGCATTCTAAAGTGTTACAATCTTCCCCCTTAAAGAAATTCGGTCCCCGAATTTAAAAATCTTACTCTGCGTACCTTCGAAGAGATGAGGGAATTTCTTCCGCGTCTCGCTCTCGGTTTCCTATATGACATCTTCGCTGTTCGGGCCACGCCAGAGAACCTTTACTGACGGCATGACCTTTGACCAAAGTTTCTTCACCTGCCGATCCAATATAACTACCGGCTGCTCGGTGAATGAGAGATTGCGCTCCGGCTGGATAGTCTGATGCTGTATCATGTGGGAAGGGTCATGAAGGTATTTGCAAAGTATCGATACATGAAATACGGGGTGAACATCCGGAAAACTTGCTAAAAGTGCCAAACGATAGGCAACGGCACCAACTCGCTCAAGGATCTCAAAAGGACCCACAAATCTGGGACTAAGCTTCCCCTTCCTCCCAAATCTCATCACACCTTTCATCGGAGAAATCCGTAGGAATATATGATCATCCACTGCGAACTTAAGTCTGCGATGACGACGGTCGACATAAGACTTCTGCCTGCACTGGGCTGCTCTCATCCTTTCCTGAATCAACTGGATCTTCTCCGTAGTCTCCTGGACTAGCTGTGGTCCCAAAATCCTGCTCTCGCTGAGTTCGGTCCAACAGACCGGCGATCGACACTTTCTACAATACAAAGCCTCAAAAGGTGCCATCTGAATCGTCTCCTGATGAATGTTATTGTAGGAGAACTCTATCAACGGCAAGTGACGATCCTAACTGCCACCAAAATCAAGCATGCACGCATGAAGCATATTCTCAAGAGTCTGTATAGTCCGATCCGATTGACTATCGGTCTGCGGATGGAAAGCGGTACTAAAACTCAACCGGGTATCCAAAGCTTTCTGAAGTTTCTGCCAAAGACGGCTGGTAAAATGGGTGCCCCTATCGGATACGATGCATGTAGGAACGCCGTGCAAACGCATAATCTCCTCAATGTACAACTGAGCATATCCGAAAGTGGTCTTCACTAGAAAGAAGTGAGCCGCTTTCTTCAACCAGTCAATAATCACCCAAATAGAGTCATACCCTCGGCTGGACCTGGGTAGACCCACAAAGAAATCCATGGAGATCTGCTCCCATTTCCACTCCGGAACGGGTAAAGGCTGCAACTCTCCTGCCGGTCTCTGATGCTCAGCCTTGACTTGCTGACAAGTCAGGCACCTCGAAACGAAGTCCGAAACATCCCTCTTCATCCCTTCCTACCAGTAGATATCTATCAAGTCACGATACATCTTGGTGGAATCTGGATGAATACTATAAGCTGACTAATGTGCCTGCTCTAGGATCTCGCGTCTCAGCCCCTCGGTATCTGGTACACATAAACGAGTCCCAAAACGTAGCACACCCTGGTCATCAATCATGAACTTCGAATCTCTACCCTGCCGAACATGTTCAAAAATCTCAGACAAACGGGCATCGTCGGGCTGCGCCTCACGGATACGATCAAGTGGAAGTGGACGGGCGCGAATATGAGCAAGCTGTCCACCAGTGGAAGTGAACTCGAACTGCACTCTACTGTCGCACAAGATCTGCCAATCAGCAGAAGACCGTCCTGAACTGCGCTCAACTGGGACAAGCTACCTCCGGGACTACGACTCAAAGTATTAGTTACCACATTCGCCTTGCCCGGGTGATAAAGGATCTCACAATCAGAATCCTTCACAAGCTCCATCCAACGGCGCTGCCTCAGATTCAGATCCCACTGCTAGAAGATGTACTTCAAGCTCTTGTAGTCCATGAAGATCTGACATGACTCTCCGTACAAATAGTGTCTCCAAATTTTAAGTGCAAAGACCACCGCGGCCATCTCAAGATCATGAGTGGGATAGTTCTGCTCGTGCTTCTTTAGCTGCTGAGAAGCATAAGCGACAACTCTATCCAGAAGGCAAAGATAAAACTGGTGCAGTCGTCAACCGAGCCCCACTCGGGAAGCATCACAGTAAATGATATAGCCGTCCGATCCAGAAGGCAAAGATAAAACTGGTGCAGTCGTCAACCGAGTCTTCAACTGCTGAAAACTCTGCTCGCATGCCTCAGTCCAAAGAAAAGGAACCCCCTTCCGGGTCAGTCCGGTCAGCGGTGCAGCGATACTCGAGAAATCCTGCATGAAACGGCGGTAATAATCGGCTAAGCCCAAGAAGCTACCGACCTCAGTCACAGATACTGTAAGTGCACGGCGGCGCCCCGGCCATCAATCCGACGGCCAAATGCGGAAACGGTGATAAACTTTTATTTTGCGAACTTAGCAAACCGGCACCACCGCGCACTAAACCCCGGATCGGGCCATTAAAATAGATCTAGCTAACAACAAGACGGGTTAGAGATATACCGAGTGATCCGAGTCCTCCGGTCTTCTCGTCGTCGTCCTGATCTCTCGCGGAATGTCCGGTCTCCATCTCCTCGCCGGAAGGGCACCACGTCGCCTGCATCTTTTACGGGCTCCCGCCTCTATACCGAGGCAACTCGGGCACGAAGCTGGCAAGTCGACGTGCCCAAGAAGTGCTATAGAATGTGGTGTAGATCATGCTAGTCTCATTTGGGGTTTGTAGTTGCCTTGATGGAGGAATCAACAAGATATCAACTTGGGGTTTTATGGTAGCAATGAAAATGAGATGGATGATTAATTTCCCACACCAAAATGAAACCACTCATTTTTTTCTCCTTCTCACAAATTGTGGTCGGCCCCTCTTTTTCATGTGAAATGGTGGAGTGATCAAATACATATCATGAAGGGAGGTGAGTGTAGGAGAAGAGAAAAGGGTGACCACAAACAAACATCAACCATACTTCTCACTTTAAACCCATACCCTCTCATTAATCACAATTAATGCAAGAGAATCAAAATGATGGTGGAAAAGATATGATGCTATCATAATCAAAACAATTGCAAGAAACCCCCTCCACAAATGTTATTTGCACAATTGCAAATAACCCCCTCCATCGGAAAAGTCCGGCCGGGAAAGAACAAAGGAAAACCGGCCGGAACGGAATGCAAACTGGCAACTCCAGAAAACTGGTCCCGTAATAAATTACAGGAAAACCCCGATACTGTGCATACACACCCGCATCTGTATTCCGTCCGGATACAAATGCAAAGAGACAAAATCTACACTGTACTATACTAGGATCCGGCTTAAACCAAAGCCGGCTAGTAATATCCGTCCGATCCTGATCCGTGCAATACCGCACGTATCAGATCGAACCCTGCCATATAACTATATGGCCACTAGTACAAAACTGTCCGATCCTGATCCGTGCAATACCGCATGTATCTGATCGGACCCTGCCATATCTCCATATGGCCTCTACAGCGTTTCGCCCGAAAGCTGAGTAACTGAATGTGTGGTGGACTCTAAAGACTCGTCAATACTATGGCTGTGGATTTAACCACTAGCACGTCAGAGGTATAAGCCAATACGTAACGGGCCACCAGCTATTGACCAAAAGGGACGTCGATGAGCGAGCTCATCCTGACACCTTACTGAGCCTGTCAGTGACAATATCCGTACAGTCCGGTCCGTTCGTCTATGAGCATCGCATGTCGGGCCTAGGGGGTGGGTAAAAGTCAGACCCCCAAAAGCGGTACAAGTCGTGTCGGAGTGTAGCCCAGAACACCCTGAGATACTACTGGAATACCTACCAGTAAATCTCCTGTCTTGGCCAAGGACTTCGTGTAATGGCTCTCCTAGACACAGCGCGACCTCACCCCCAATACCGGGAGAGACGAACCCCCGAAGATCCGCTCACTGCCTCCATGTGGTTCGGGACTGTACCCAACTAAAAGCTGTTTGCACGACTCCTTTGAGCCGTGGTAGGGTAGTAATCAAAGTACAGTGGGAACTCACACGAGACAAATGACGATCCCCAGGTCGATGAACTAACCTGTACACATGTCACCTGGGAACTGCTATCTGACGTCAGGTATATGACCAACTAGCATGTTCCCGGCGAGTCCTGTCCGGTGTACTCATAACCCAATGAGCACCTGTATACATCTTAGGTGAACCAACTGACACCAGTGGCTTGTGAGACCGGCCACCGCCCCTCGTCGGGGTCTCGACTGTATACACTAGTCTACTCTGGAGAATCGATGCCCTGTCTCGAAACTCCCACGACTAGGGACCTTTTAAGGATATGCTTGTAGACCCCAGCTCTCACGTATATGATCGCCCTCATACTGCTGGTCGTCAAGCAAGAATCCTAGGGGCTCTATCAACGTGCAATAGCGACCTGTCAGGTCACCTAAAGCAGTACACGATGATAAAGGTAAACCAGATAGCAAACTATCATCTCGAGTAAGACTGTCGTACCGGGATAGGTCCTCCCTCAATCATTGCAATCACGTACCTGTGATCTAATAATTGACTCTGAGGGCACTATCTCCAACAATCTCCCACTTGCACTCAGGGCTAATTATTGCGATGTCGTATACTCACAGCCCGTGTGATACCGAACACCCAACTCCTCTACTAGTCAGTCTCACAAAGCCTGTTTGTGAAACTCTTGCGTTCGAGGAATAGCCTCAGCGAGTGGATCCGCTCTGAAGTTTCTTTCTATGTCTCTCTCTATATCTCAAGTTCGCGGAGAAAACCATCTCCCGAAATGAGCAATACCTGTCTTAGAATGTCTGGATGTCTGATGGGACCGAGCTCATAAATGAACTCCAAATCCAAACTTCTTAGACTGTATCGTCAACTGAACTTAATCAGTATCCTGCACCATGCCTCCCTCAGTATTGCCTTGGATCACCTGTCCAGAATACTGCCCCTCGTCAGAAGGAAAACTATAACTCTGACAACCTCCTTGTCGTCCATGTCACCTTGGAAGCCTGGAATGATAACTGTCTCCCAAATGAGGCTGTCGTTATCATATCCCTAGAACATCCACTTGTGTTCTAAAGCTGCTTCCGACAGTTTCTCCAGGATTGGATCAATATCAACTTATTGCACCTACTGCAAGAACAACATCTGGTGTGGTACTTGACATCTCATGATTGACTCAATTGCCTAAGCAAGTGATCTGTCAATCATGCACATCCCTCTCTACTTTAGTCTATAAGACACCTTTAGAGAGGGTGACTCCATTACCTACAGGTACACTACCGTGCCAGGAGTCGTCCATTCTAAATACTCTTAGAATGCTGTCAAAGTACCCTGATTGGGAAACCACCCAAATCCAGATCTAAAACCATAGATCTAGTAACCAGTATGTCTGATATAATGTCCAAGTCCCTTGTGGAGAAACCACTGTGTGACGACCAAAGTATAACCGATCGTAGTATAGGAGTTTCTTTTCCTACTCTGTGTATGTCATCCAAATACCAGGATATCACACCCTACTACCTTCTCAACAGATCCATCCCCTATTCTGATGACGTCAAACCTATGACTGTCACATTAGAAATAGATGATCTATCTCCGCTATATCTGCTTTAGTCTATAAATAGACATAAGCATGATGTCCACCAATGCTTCCGCTGCTCCCACTGACTACGACAACCCTCTGGCAGAGTCATATAGATGTGTACTTCTAAAGCTAGTTTAGAACGACGCTATACTCATCCTCCTGCCGGGTCTCACAGCCTGGAACAACAACAATGGCAAGTGTGAGTAAACAAGAACTTCCCTGTCACCGTCCTTGAGGCTACCGGAGTACCTCTCGGGTGCCTGAAGTTACCCACCTTATCTGCGGAGTGGCCAATGGAATGTCAAACCAGATTGAATCTTTAGGTTCCTTATCAAATCTTCAGTAATCGTTTGCGGTTCTGGAATCACTTCCAGTTCTACCATACTCCCACTACTGTTTTCTGAAAAATCCATTTTTATTAAAACTGTGGCGAGTCTAGAACAATATTACTATTGATCTCCCAGATGGTAGAAAATCAACCCTCGTCATAGCCTGGGTCAACCCACAAACAGCCATTACAGAAACGTGCCTTGAGTTATCCAGAGTCTGGTTTTAATCATAAGCCGGACAACTCCCCGTACCTTAACAATGTTAAGATATGAACTGTACTATATCCAATATAGCACCAGAGGCACTGATTTAATTGAACCAGATTCAAATCATGCAGCTACTTTCAGTGCATGTCAACTAAATGGAAGGAGGCCGATCAGCGTTACTCAACTTAGGAATGTTTCCAATTATGAGTAACCTGAAAGAGAAGCAATTTCTCTTTATTATTACTATCAACTGAATACCATACACAAGTATCTATATCTTCGATCACTTTGAAGAATCCTGATACTTGCAACACCTGATTCTCTACTCTATTCAAATACCTATAACTCCTCAAAACTTAGACCCTGTGTTTGTACGAAATACATGTCTAAGAACTAGAGAAGTTAAAAGTAAACAGAATATAGTATGAGGACCAACCCCTCTGTCCTAATGGACACTGGACAACATACAATACTCTGTATAAGGCCGCCGAGTCTAACAACTCTTTCACTGTGTGTCGTAGGTTGAAAACTGTACTTATGGTTAAGAAGAATTACACCGCTGTTTAATGCTCCTTACCTAAACATCTACTGATATAGGTAAATGTCATCGACATAATATCAAAAGGTATATCTCACTCTATGAAAATAGATGTACAGATATATCAATTTGAAATTGGTGCACAACAGCGGATATTCAAAACCAAATATTTGCCGAACGGCAAACAGCCCAGGTGATCTCCTCAAATATCACCGATTACAACGAATCCCGATATAATGAGGATGATCACCCAATTCCCAATAACTTACTCCCACTCATCATCTGTAAAACCATACAGATGTGAGAATCAAACCTGGTAAATACATACCCTGGAGCAAGTGTCCAATCGGGAAATCAGTTTTCTTTTAACAGTACACAGATGAACTGAAACATTGAAATGTTTCGATGGGGTATCCTGGTATTCCTAGTAATGCCTCTACCATTGTCCAGATTCACAACTATAACCGTATAATTCTTTGCCACCTTTCCAAATCCCTTTATATGTCTTTAGTCGTTACCTTCTGCACACCCCTTAGGCCAAATGGTTTTCTTCCTTCCCTGCCGTTCGGCACCAGCCCATGGTTTGGAAAAAGACTATCCAATAAGCATAATGGGTGTACTGTCCTAGTCCTAGGAGTACTCGCAATGCGAGAGAAGGTGAAGATAAAAGACAACTGAATAAATCTTATTCCTATTTCTCCTGAACCAGAATCCATCCCCGAACTGGAACAAGTTCCTTTCGAGTTCGTATATAACCATACGATGGAGTATCCAATAAACTGTGGATCTTCGTAGTGATACGGAGTGTCCTGGAGAAATACAAAGGTGATTTAGGATTGGCGAAGAAATACTTGGTTTGGTCGTGAATATCAGCCGCAATTTACTTTGCCCTCTTACTAATCCCTTGCTTCGTCTTAATCTTAATACCTTCTGCACACCATTTAGGCTAATTGGTTTTCTTCATTCCCTACTGTTCGGCACCAGCCTAAGGTTTGGAAGAAGACTATCCAATTTGCGTAATAGGTGTACTATCTCCTAAACTAAGGAGTACTCGTAACTTGAGAGAAGGCAAAAAGGAAAAGACAACTGAATAAACCTTATCCGTTTTCTTCAGAACCGGAAACCATCCTCGAATTCCTTCGAGTTCGTATCTAACCATACGATGGCTTTGTCCAATGGAAGTGGACGTTCGCAGCAATACGGGGTGTCCTGGAGAAAATGGTAAAAGTAGGAGTGGCAATGAGGTCTGTAACTCTGACAATCCAAAAGCCAGTGTAAAGAAGGTTCGGTTAACTTGGTCACTGAGTCATAGTCTTAGGGTCGGGTCAATGGTCGCTGCCAGAGAGAGAGAGAAAAGAAACACTCAGCGTGCACTCTAACCTAGATCAGAATGGTTACCAATTTATCTAATCTGGAAACCTCCCACTGTACCTCAAATTCTCCTCCAAACCTGAAAGAAGAATTAGTCGGGGTCACCCGAGGAGTAAACCAACTCATCAGTGGGAATCGGGATCCAACTCTCATCGCATGATAACGTGACGTAATCCGCTCACGTCATCACACTCCAGAAGGTATGCGCATATCTGGCAAGTTTCAGTTTTCTTTTAAAACTCCCGATGTGATTTCTGCCCCATGCTCTTATGACCTTGACTTTGGCCAACATATCATAAGTCACATGTCAAGTTCAACCCGTCATTCTCCAGGTTAATTTGAGCCCACCCGTACATACCCTTGACTTGGGCCAAAATGGCAGTACGACTGCCCCAAACCAACACATCTATCTATGCTGCATATGAATAACCAACAGCTACCAAACACTGTGCCTTGACTTTGGCCAACATACACAGCTTGAATACTATTGACTATCCATATGAAACGACGGAGGGCTACGAATGGTTTCTGGCAAAAACCTTTAACGTAATGAACTTGATATCGTTGAAGGAACGGATAGCTTTTTAGAAAATATAGTGACGAAAACCTTTACTAAAGAGGTCACTCCCGGTGAAGGGATCTCGGCTCTTTCCCCGTAGAATGAGGTGCAGGATATTCCAAATGAATACCGCGATGCAAAGCAAAAGTAATCGGCTATAGTGAAGTTAGTGCCCTGACGCAAACTTCTGTCCAAGGGGTCACTCCCGGTGAAGGGATCTCGGCCCTTGCCTCGTCGACTGAGGAGCAGGATATTCCAAATGAATACCACGATGCAAAACAAAAGTGAACGTCCTTGCAATAACAGCTTTTTGAAAAGTGTTCCAACAACATCAGAATAGGTTTGTTTTAACTTGCATTGATCCGAATCAATGCAGTCCCATCAAATGATCACACCACAAAGAACGAAAATATACTGACGTACGTATATGCCATCCGCATTCGCCACTGGGTCCCGTCATCACCCGTTAGGTTAGCTAACTAACGGCAGGGCGGGGACTGGACTAGCGCGGATGAAAAACATATACAACATCTACTAATATATATACCAATATATAGTATTTCGCTCAAGGCGTGAATAAAATGCAACATCACAGAAATGTACAGCATCACAGAACAATACAGATATCTGGGATCCCCGAGTTTCACAGAGCCACTACTGAAACCCGATGTTCCCCTGGTCGTGTGGATAGCCTGTGCAATGAAATCCTATACCCCCTACGAGTGCGGCGAATAGCCAGCCAATCCTGGAGTGAAGCCCCCTCCGTCCCAATGCCATGAGATGCGGGCTTGTTGCCTTCTAGAACCCGGCTATCCGTGCACCCCTCCGCGGGGTAATCCTAGTACAGAAAGTAAAATATACATACAACGGGTACATCGACCGCAACCAGGTCGTGCCCCAAAAGAATAATACAAACAGGCAGTGACGGCAGTCCACATGTCGGACGCTCGCCCCGCAATATCAAATGCATATAATACAACAACACTGTACTAGCATTGCATCCAGGCTATCCCCCACGACCGATCCGCAACATCACAGCAAAATACATAGAACATCAACGTGAAAGTCACGTTCGCAAATCCGTCTAACCGGGCTATAGCAGTTAGACCGGATTTACCGATCGAGTGACATTCACGGTCGCAGATATAATGTAAATACTGTGAAATAATGTGTTTAAACATATCCGATCGATCAAAAAATAACAAGTGGGCCCCCAAGCAATACTGTAGCACTCACAGAAAATCTGGGCCCAAAATTAATATTCCAAAACCCCTAATTACAGCCCAGAAGCCCACTGGAGAATTTCGAAGCATTGATCCTACCAACCTGCGGCGGAACCGCGGCAACAAGGGGGATTTTGCCGCGGTTCCGCGCTCGAGCTGAGGGATCATTGTCTCGAATTTTCCCAGAGTTCTTAGAACTCCCTGCACATCATTCTGAGACAACCTGAAAAATTTTTAGACTTCAAAAAATTTCGACAGAAACTGATGTGAAGGAAAAATACGGTTTTTGGAAATTTTGGTCGATCGGAAATGCAAACACATCAAACGAAGCTAGACGAAGTTAATGGCGAGGCTCTGATACCACTGTAAGTGCACGGCGGCGCCCCGGCCGTCAATCCGACGGCCAAATGCGGAAACGGTGATAAACTTTAATTTTGCGAACTTAGCAAACCGGCACCACCGCGCACTAAACCCCGGATCGGGCCATTAAAATAGATCTAGCTAACAACAAGACGGGTTAGAGATATACCGAGTGATCCGAGTCCTCCGGTCTTCTCGTCGTCGTCCCGATCTCTCGCGGAATGTCCGGTCTCCATCTCCTCGCCGGAAGGGCACCACGTCGCCTGCATCTTTTACGGGCTCCCGCCTCTATACCGAGGCAACTCGGGCATGAAGCTGGCAAGTCGACGTGCCCAAGAAGTGCTATAGAATGTGGTGTAGATCATGCTAGTCTCATTTGGGGTTTGTAGTTGCCTTGATGGAGGAATCAACAAGATATCAACTTGGGGTTTTATGGTAGCAATGAAAATGAGATGGATGATTAATTTCCCACACCAAAATGAAACCTCTCATTTTTTTCTCCTTCTCACAAATTGTGGCCGGCCCCTCTTTTTCATGTGAAATGGTGGAGTGATCAAATACATATCATGAAGGGAGGTGAGTGTAGGAGATGAGAAAAGGGTGACCACAAACAAACATCAACCATACTTCTCACTTTAAACCCATACCCTCTCATTAATCACAATTAATGCAAGAGAATCAAAATGATGGTGGAAAAGATATGATGCTATCATAATCAAAACAATTGCAAGAAACCCCCTCCACAAATGTTATTTGCACAATTGCAAATAACCCCCTCCATCGGAAAAGTCCGGCCGGGAAAGAACAAAGGAAAACCGGCCGGAACGGAATGCAAACTGGCAACTCCAGAAAACTGGTCCCGTAATAAATTACAGGAAAACCCCGATACTGTGCATACACACCCGCATCTGTATTCCGTCCGGATACAAATGCAAAGAGACAAAATCTACACTGTACTATACTAGGATCCGGCTTAAACCAAAGCCGGCTAGTAATATCCGTCCGATCCTGATCCGTGCAATACCGCACGTATCAGATTGAACCCTGCCATATAACTATATGGCCACTAGTACAAAACTGTCCGATCCTGATCCGTGCAATACCGCACGTATCTGATCGGACCCTGCCATATCTCCATACGGCCTCTACAGCGTTTCGCCCGAAAGCTGAGTAACTGAATGTGTGGTGGACTCTAAAGACTCGTCAATACTATGGCTGTGGATTTAACCACTAGCACGTCAGAGGTATAAGCCAATACGTAACGGGCCACCAGCTATTGACCAAAAGGGATGTCGATGAGCGGGCTCATCCTGACACCCTACTGAGCCTGTCAGTGACAATATCCGTACAGTCCGGTCCGTTCGTCTATGAGCATCGCATGTCGGGCCTAGGGGGTGGGTAAAAGTCAGACCCCTAAAAGCGGTACAAGTCGTGTCGGAGTGTAGCCCAGAACACCCTGAGATACTACTGGAATACCTACCAGTAAATCTCCTGCCTTGGCCAAGGACTTCGTGTAATGGCTCTCCTAGACACAGCGCGACCTCACCCCCAATACCGGGAGAGACGAACCCCCGAAGATCCGCTCACTGCCTCCATGTGGCTCGGGACTGTACCCAACTAAAAGCTGTTTGCACGACTCCTTTGAGCCGTGGTAGGGTAGTAATCAAAGTACAGTGGGAACTCACACGAGACAAATGACGATCCCCAGGTCGATGAACTAACCTGTACACATGTCACCTGGGAACTGCTATCTGACGTCAGGTATAAGACCAACTAGCATGTTCCCGGCGAGTCCTGTCCGGTGTACTCATAACCCAATGAGCACCTGTATACATCTTAGGTGAACCAACTGACACCAGTGGCTTGTGAGACCGGCCACCGCCCCTCGTCGGGGTCTCGACTGTATACACTAGTCTACTCTGGAGAATCGATGCCCTGTCTCGAAACTCCCACGACTAGGGACCTTTTAAGGATATGCTTGTAGACCCCAGCTCTCACGTATATGATTGCCCTCATACTGCTGGTCGTCAAGCAAGAATCCTAGGGGCTCTATCAACGTGCAATAGCGACCTGTCAGGTCACCTAAAGCAGTACACGATGATAAAGGTAAACCAGATAGCAAACTATCATCTCGAGTAAGACTGTCGTACCGGGATAGGTCCTCCCTCAATCATTGCAATCACGTGCCTGTGATCCAATAATTGACTCTGAGGGCACTATCTCCAACAGATACAGGTCTGGGCCAAAGCTGTACGGCCTCGATCTTCTTCGGATCCACACGAATACTGTCTCCCATAACCACATGACCCAAGAAGTCAACACTATCAAGCCAGGATGCACACTTCGAGAATTTAGCAAACAACTGGTGCTCTCTCAATGTCTGCAAAGCAATCCTCAAATGCTGCTCATGCTTCTCTCAACTTCTGGAATAGACCAGAATGTCATCAATAAACACAATAATGAATTGGTCGAGGAACGGCCTGAAAATCCGGTTCATCAAATCCATGAACGCTGCTGGGACATTGGTGAGTCCGAACGACATCACCAAAAACTCATAATGCCTGTAGCGCGTACGAAAAACAGTCTTCGGAATGTCATCATTCCGAATTCGCAACTGATGGTAACCCGACCTCAAATCAATCTTGGAAAAATGTCCCGCACCCTAGAGCTGATCAAAAAAATCGTCAATGCGAGGTAATGGGTACCTATTCCGAATCGTAACTCGGTTCAATTAACGATAATCAATACACAATCTCAAACCGCCGTCCTTCTTCTTGACGAATAGAATATGAGCTCCCTAAGGCGAAACACTCGGACGCACAAGTCCCCTATCAAGCAACTTTTGCAACTAATTCTTAAGCTTTTTAAGCTCCGCCAGGGCCATCTAATAAGGTGGTATAGAAATAGGCCCCGCGCCAGGAATCAAATCCATGCAAAACTCGATATCGCGCTCTGGCGGCAATCCAGGTAACTCATTGGGAAATACTATTGGGTTACGCTAGTGCCCCAGCCATCAATCCGTAGCCAAATGCAGAACAAAAACTTTTAGAAACCGGCGCTAACGGAACCCGATTCTATGGATCGACCCATAAGCCCTAGATAACAAAACATGCAAAGGGTTAGAGTGATTATACCGAACGATCTGCGTCCTTCGGTCTTAAACCTCTGTCCCAAGCTCCCCGCGGCTTCCTTGATCAAGTTTGATCTCTGGTCTCCCTACATCGAAGAAGATCCATGTTAAGGGTTTGTAATACGGGCTCCCGCCTCAAAACCGAGGCAACTCGAGTATCTGGTTTGCTAGCCTAGATAGCCAAGATGAAGTAGAGAGTGTGTGTGATTATTTTGTCTCAATACACCCTAGGATTTTCAACATATGAGAGGGTTAGGATGGAGATATGAGAGGGTTAGGGTGGAGATAGAAGAAGATGCTAAGGGGTGAAGAGTGTGAGCTCAAGTTTTGGCCAAGTGAAGAAATGGGCTTGCTGCCTTTTTTTTGTGATGATTGTTGAGTTATATTTTGTGGTGGCAATTAAAGAAAACAACTCATGAAAAATCACCAAAGAAAAAAACGTGCTGCCCATTACATGCTCACACCATAAAATATTTCACAACTCACACAAAATATCAAGCATGGCATATCAAGCCAAGAATGACTCACACCATGAGTCACCAAATGCACATGCTAGAAAAATCAATGCCAAAACTAACCCTCACACTTTCCACCTTACTAAACATTTAAAGTAAATGTTTAATAGAAAAAGAAAAAGAATCTTCTAAAGTAAACTTGTAACGAATTACAAGAACACCCCTCATCTGTACATACATACCCGCATCCGTATTCCGACTGAATACGAATACAATGAGACGAAAATAATCCATCAATATAATACTAGGATCCAGCTTAAACCAAAGCCCACTAGTATTATCCGTCCGAATCATGACACGTGCATAAGTGTACGTATATGATCGAACCCTGCCATAAAACCATATGGCCTTTACAACGTTTCGCTCGAACCAGGAAAACCCTCTGTGTGGGACTCTAAAGACTCGTCAATACGCTAACAGTGGGTTTAACCACAAGCACGTCAGTGGTACTAGTTGTACGTAACGATTACCCAGGTATTGAGCTAAAGGGAGGCCGACGAGCAAACTCATCCTGAAACCCCTATTGAGCCTTACAGTGACAATATCCGTATAGTTCGGTCCGTCCGTCCATAGTCACATAATTCGCGAATTATTCGGCGAATTCACGAATAATTCACGAATTATGTGACTGCCGATTAAATTTGCGAATTATTCGCCATCACCGAACGTGCCGAATTATTGCCGAATTATTCGCGAATAATTCCCGAATTATTCGCGAATTATTCAAAAAAAGCGAATTATTCAAAAAACAACAAATAATTCACGAAATCAAAATCTAGTGTCTCATATATTAATTTTATATTAATATTTTGCTCGAAATCCTTTCCGAACATTTCCCGAACACTTACCGAATTTTTCCCGAATAGCTGCCGATTTTTTCCGAATAGTTCTCCGAATCCGAATTTTCGACCTCGCCGAATTATTGCCGAATCACGAACTTGTGACTATGCGTCCGTCTATGAGTATCGCATATCGAGTCTACGGGGGTGGATAAAGTCAGACCCCTAATAAAGCGATATTTAGTGTCGGTATGAAGCCCATCACCACCTGAGAAACTACTGATCCAAATTAGTAATTCTTGACTACCTTGGCCAAAGATTTCTGGTGATGGCCACCCGTGTACAATGCGACATCAACCCCTAATACCGGGAGAGACGAATCCCTTGACGATCCGCTCACTTCCTCCATGTGGCTCGGGACTGTACACAACTAAAACCTATTTGCACGACTCCTTTGAGCCGTGGTAGGGTAGTAATCAAAGCACAGTGGGAACTCACACGAGACAAATGACGATCTCAGGTCGATAGACTAACCTGTACACATGTTACCAGGGAACTGCTATCTGACAATATGTATAATACCAACTAGCATGTTCCCGGCGAGTCCGTCCGGTGTACTTATAACCCAATGAGCATCTGTATACATCTTAGGTGAACCAACTAACACATATAGCTTGTGAGACCGGCCACCGCCCCTCGTCGGGGTCTTAATTAGTATACACTAGTTTACTTTTGGAGTATTGATGCCCAGTCTCGAAACTCCTACGACTAGAGACATTTTAAGGATGTGCTTATAGACCACCCAACTCCCACGTATATGCTCGCCATCATACTGTTGGTAGTCAAGCAAGAATCCTATGGGCTCTATTAACATTTAATAGTGATCTGTAATGTCACCTGAAGTATGTACATGATGATAAAGACAAACCAGATAACATACTATCATCTCGAGTAAGACTGTTCTACCGGTATAGGCCCTCCCTCAATCATTGCAATCACGTGCCTGTGATCCAATAATTGACCTGAGGGCACTATAGCCAACAATCTCCCACTTTCACTTAAGAATAATTATTGCGGTGTCGCATACTCACAGCCCGTGTGATACCGAACACCCAACTTCTCTACTAATCAGTTTCACAAAGCTCGTTTGTAAAACTATTGCGTTCGAGAAATAACCTCAGTGAGTGGATCCGCTCTAATATTTCTTTCTATCTCTCTTTATCTCAAGTTCGCGGAGAAAACCATCACTCAAAATGAGCAATACCTGTCTTAGAATATGTCTGGATATCTGATGGGAACCAGTTCACAAATGAATTCCAAATCCAGCAAACTTCTTAGACTGTATCGTCTACTGAATTTAATCAGTATCCTGCGCCATGCCTCCCTCAGTATCCGCTTGGACAACCTGTCCAAACTACTGCCCCTCGTTAAGAGGGAAAACTATAAATCTGACAGTCACTCTGTCATCCAGGTCACCTTGGAAGCCTGGAATGATAACCATCTCCCGAAGGAGGCCGCCGTTATCAAATTCCTAGAACATCCACTTATGTTCATAAAATGCTTCCGAACGTTTCTCCAGGATTGAATTAATATATAAACTTATTGCAACTAGTGCAAAAACAACATCTGGTTGGGTACTTGACATCTCATGATTGATTCAATTGCCTAAGCAAGTGATATGTCTATCATGCACATCCCTCTCCACTTTAGTCTGTAAGATACCTTTAAAGAGGGTGACTCCATCACTTGCAGGTACACCACCATGCCAGGAGTCGTCTATTCTAAAACACCTTTAGAATACTGTCTAAGTACCCAGATTGGGAAACTACCCAAATCTAGATCTAAAACCATAGATCTAGTAACCAGAATGCCTGATATTATATCCATATCCTATGTAGAGAAACCACTGTATGACAATTACAGTATAACCGATCGTAGTATAGGAATTTCACTTCTCATAAAGTGCATGTCATTCAAATACCAGGACATCACACCCTACTACCTTCTTAACAGATCCATCTTCTATTCTGATGAAGTCAAAACCTATGACTGTCACATCAAAAATAGATGATCAATCTCCGCCATATCTGCTTTAGTCTATAAATAGACATAAGCTACTTGTCCATTATGCTTCCGCTGCTCCCACTGATTACAACAACCCTCTGGTAGAGTCATATACACACGCACCTCTAAAGCTAGTTTAGAACGATGCTATACTCATCCTCCTGCCGGGTTTCATAGTCTAGAACGGCAGTAATGGCAAGTCTGGGTAAACAAGAATCTCCCTGTCACCGTCTTTGAGGATACCGAAGTACCTCTCGGGTGCCTGAGGTTACCCACCATATCTGCGGAGTGGCTAATAGAATGTTAAACTCGATTGAATCTTTAGGTTCTATTAAATTTTCAGTAATCGTTTGTGGTTCTGGAAATACTTCCAGTTCTACCATACTCCCACTATTGTTTTTTGAAAAAGTCCATTTTACTAAAACTGTGGCGAGTCAAGAACAGTATCACTATTGATCTTCCAAATGGTAGAAAGTTACCCCTCGTCATAGCCCGGGATAACCCACAAACTGCCATTACTGAAACGTGCCTTGAGTTTGTCCAGAGTCTGGTTTTAAGCATAAGCCGGATAACTCCATATACCTTAACATCGTTAAGATATGAACCATTCTATATACAATATAGAAACAGAGGCACTAATTTAATTGGAATCGGATTCAAATCATGCAGCTGTCTCCAGTGCATGTCAACCAAATGGAAGTAGGCGGATCAACATTACTCAACTAAGATTGCATCCGGATATGAGTAACTTGAAAGAGAAGCAAGTTCTCAAAACCATTACTATCAAATGAATACCAAACACAAGTATCTACATCTTCAATCACCTTGAAGAATCCTGATACTTGCAACACACGGTTCTCTACTTTATTCTTGTATCTATAACTTCTCAAAACTTGGACCTTTTATTTCTACGAAATACTTATCTAAAACTGGAGAAGTCATAAGTAAACAGAATATAGTACGAGCACCAACCCCTTTGTCCTAATGGACACTGAACAACATACAATACTTTGTAGAAGTCCCCTGAGTTGAATAACTCAAACCTTGTGCGTCGTAGGTTAAAAACTGTACTTGGTTAAGAAGAATTACACTGCTGTTTAATGCTCCTTACCCAATCATTAACTGATATAGGTAAATGTCATGGACATAATTTCAAAAAGTTATATCTCACTTTATAAAATAAACGTACAGATATATCAGTTTGAAATTGGTGTATAACAACGGATATTCAAAACCAAATATTCGCCGTCAGGCAAAACCCTAGGCGATTTCCTCAAATATCACCAATTACAACGAATTCCGATATAATGAGGATACAATCACCTAATTCCCAATAACTTACTCCCACTCATCATTTGTAAAACCATACAGGTGTGAGAATCAAACCTGGTAAATACATACCCTAGAGTAAGGATCTAATTGGGAAATCAGTTTTCAATTAACAATTCACAGTGAAACTGAAACATGAAAATGTTTCGAAGGGGTATCCGGGTATCCTAGTAATGCCTCTTCCATTATCCAGATTCATGATTTGTAACCTTATATTTCCTTGCCATATCTCCAAATCTCTTTATTTGTCTTTATTCATTACCTTCTGTACACCTCACTTAGGCTAAATGGTTTTCTTCCTTCCCTACCTTTCGGCACCTGCCTATGGTTTGGAAGAAGACTATTCAATGAGCGTAATAGGTGTACTCTTCTAATCCTGGGAGCCCTCGCAACCCGAGAGAAGGTAAATATAAAAGACAACTGAATAAACCTTATTCTATTTCTCCTGAACCAGAATCTATTCTCGAACTGGAGCAAGTTCCTTCGAGTACGTATGTAAGTATACGATGGATTATCTAATAAATATGGATCTTCGTGGTGATACAGAATGTTCCGAAGAAAAGCAAAGGGTAAAAGTAGGAGTGACAATGAAGTACGCAACTCTGACAATCTAAAAGCTAGTGTGTTTTAAGAAAGTTCGGTTAACTTGGTTTATGAGTTGTAGTCTAGGGTCGGGACATGGTCGTTGCCAAAGAGAGAGAGAGAAAAAAAACACTCAGCGTGTATTCTAACCTAGATCAGAATGGTTAATCACTTTATCTAATCAGGATGTCTCCCACTGTATCCTCAAATTCTCCTCCAAACCCAAAAGAAGAATTAGTCGGGATCATTTAAAATCACCCGAGGAGTAAACCAACTCATCAGTGGGAATTGGGATCCAACTATCAGCGCATGATAACCTGGTGGAATCCACTCAAGTTATCACACTCAAGAAGGTATGCGCATGCCTGGTAAGTTTCCTGTATATTTGAAAATCCCGATGTGATTTTTATCCCATGCTCTTATGACCTTGACGAAGGTCAACAAATCATAAGTCACATGTCAAGTTCTACTCGTCATTGTCCAGGTTAATTTGAACCCACCCGTACTTGCCCTTGATGAAGGTCAACAAGGCTGTACGACTGTCCCAAACCAACGCATTTATTTATGCAACGGAAAGGTAACAAACAGCTACCATACACTATGCCTTGACGAAGGTCAACAAACATATCATGAATACTAAGTGCTACCCGTCTGAAATGACGGAGGTCTACGAATGGTTTTTGGCGAAAAACCTTTAACGTAATGAACTTGATATCGTTGAAGGAACCGGATAGCTTTTTACAAATATATAGTGGTGAAAACCTTTGCTAAAGAGGTCATTCCCGGTGAAGGGATCTCGGCTCTTTCCTCGTGGAATGAGGTGCAGGATATTCTAACTGAATACCTCGATGCAAAGCAAAAAACTAATCAACTATAGTGAAGTTATTACCCTGACGCAAACTTCTGCCCAAGAGGTCATTCCCGGTGAAGGGATCTCGGCTCTTGCCTCATCGAATGAGGTGCTGGATATTCATAACCGAATACCGCTGTGCAAAACAAAAGAGAACACCCTTATAATAACAGCTTTTGAAAATTGTTCCAACAATATTGAATAGGTTTGTTTTCCTTGCATTGATCATAATCAACGCTGTCCCATCAATTAATCACACCAGAAAAGAACGAAAATATGATGTACGTATATGCCATCCGCATTTGCCACTGGGCTCATTATCAGCCATTAGGTTATTTAACTAACGACAGAGCGGGGGCTGGACTAACGTGGGTGCAAAACATATACAATATCTACCAGTATATATATAACAATATACAATAATCGCTCCAGGCATGATAAATGCAACATCACAGATAAGCGATAAGCATCATAGAACAATACAGATAATCTAGGAGCCCTGGGTTTCCTTTGAGCCGCAAGTGAAACCCGACATTTCCCTAGTCGTATGGATAGCCTGTGCAATGAAAACCTAGACCCCTATGAGTGCGGCAAGTTACCTGCCAAAACCAGAAGTGAGGCAACCCCCTTCATCAAAGTGAATGGGCCACCCGGCACTTCACGGAATTTGGTAACTTGAGCACCCCTCCTTAGGTCAACCTGTACCCCCTACGAGTGCGGCGAATAGCCCGCCTCGGATGGGGGGGGAAGCCGAGCCCAAACAAGGGAACAACAAAAGCAACAAAAATTCTAGAGTGAGGCCCCCTCCGTCTCAAAACCATGAGATGCGGACCCATTGCCCTCCAGAACACGGCTATCCGTGCACTCCACCGTGGGGTAATCCTAGTACAGAAAAGAAAATATCTACAATGGTGATATCGACCTCAACCCGGCATGCCCTAAATAAATAATATACAAACTGGCAGTGATGGCAGTCCACATGTCGGACGCTCGCCCCGCAATATCAAATGTACAAATAAATCTAAACTGTACTACTATTACACCCAAGCTATCCACCACGACGATCCCGCCACAACCACACCACAGCACAACACAAAACATCAACGTGAATGTCACGTTCGCAAACCCATCTAAAAGAGCATATTGCAGTTAGATAAGTTGTACCGCTCTAATGACATTCACGGTCGCAGATAGTAATGTATGTACTGAAAACTACAACATTAGAATTCCGCACCCAATCAGCAAACTAAACCAATTTCCAAAACCATGGAAAAAAAACAGTGAGCTAAAGTTCCAAAAACTGACCGTTTAAAGCCAATTCGGAAGTTCGAATCAAAACGAAACGCGCCCGAACCTTCGCGGGGAGTTAGAGCACGAAATTAACTTCGAGTCGAGGGGCCTAGAGGGGATATCCCATATAGAGTTCCTAAGCACAACATCAAGGTTTCGGGTGGCATCATCCATGCCAAATTAAAAAAATTGTCATGCTAAAAGAACCCTAACCTAGAATCTTAACTAGAGAATCATACGAAAACCAAATGTAAACAACTTTACATCTAAGTGAGTAGGGATTAAAATCTTTGTAGTCCGTTCCTTCACTTCTATAGCTCCTGCAGGGTTACCTAGGACGGCAGCAAGGTTTCGGGAGGCATCGTCCATGCCATATTCAAAAATTTGCCGTTCTAGCTAACCCTAACTTTGAATCGTTAACTAGAAATCGACGGAATAACAAATGTAAAAACTTTACATGCTAAGTGAGCAAGGAATACAACCTTTGTAGACCGGTTCTTCACTTCAATAGCTCCGTGTAGTAGTCCCTTTCGCTGTGATCGTGAACTCCGGACTCTCGAGAGGCTCCCATGAAGAAACGAACATGCTTGCTTCGAAGTCTTCGAGGCCGAAGATGATCTACGTCGGGGAGACACTAACCCAAGCCATCTCTTCACTAACCATGGAATTAGTAAAGAAAAACACCCTATACTAAATGGCAAGTAGTAGAGGATGATGAAGTAGGAAGTGGGTTCACTTCGATTTGATTTTCTCACACTTTTTCTCATACCTCCATTGAAGCTAGAAAGCTTTGAGGAAGAAGAAGAAGAAGAATGAACTCATCATATGAATTGTGTGTGAGGTTAGAAATGCAACCAAGGGTTAAGCATGTCATGCTTAACCCTTGTAGAGAGTTAACCATGAGCTAGGGTAAAAGGTTAGGTCAAATAATATCTTAAGCTAGACAAAAGGAGTAGACAAAGTTAAAAATGCTTACAAGCTTATACAAGCTTTCAACAAATATCAACCATGACTAATTCCATAAATTTTGAATTACTTAATGATAAAATTATAAACCCTAATCTTAACCGTAGCATGGTTTAACCCTCATTAACCCTAGTTGCATTTGTAACCTAGCTTGATACATTTAACATATATCACATATACATCAATGTATCCAAAGTGAGAAAAGAAATCATAAGTGAGCCAATACTAGCTAATGTAATGTAATATATCAAATATATAATTATACATTAAATTATCAAATCAACTCTTGATTTAATAATCCGGCTATATCACCTATAACCGACCAATATCATATGAATCAACTTATCGAATCAACACTTGATCCGATAACCCGGCTCTATCATATATAACCGACCGATATCTCATATCGCGAGAATAGAATACGGTATCTCATATCGTATCAATCTCGGTTCCGCACATATCACATATATGCTCCTACTCTGTGTAACAACTCCATTTTTAGTATACATAAAATTGATTTAAATTTGAAGTATACTTGGGGTATTTAATGTTGCCGTTACAACTTTAAGTATTTATTTCACACAATAATTACAAGAAGGAGCTTGTAGCTCATTGGTAATACCTTGCACTGCTGAACCAAGCCACCAGAATTCAAATCCCATACCCCACATTATTTTTTGTATTTATTTTGTTTTAAATTCTTTGGAAGCCCAACAATCCACACACCATAACTCCCAAAACTTGAACTACACTTTAAAAACTAAATATACCAGAGGCCTTACTTGAAGACCCCCCATCTCCCGACGTCTCGACTCGGCCGATCCCGGCCGAGTCGGCCGGCGCTGCCGGCCAGACTCGGCCGGACCGTCGAGTCCCCTGAATGAAAAAATTGGCTTTTCCACTTCTCTAACCCCATGCATACTCTAATTTATTGGATCGGTTCCAGAATGCCCATTAACACCTAATTACTCAAAATTTTAATGAATTTTCTTTATTTTTACAATTTTTTTATTAAAAACCTTTCATCTACCCTAACCCTAGCCTACCCTATAAATACACCCCCTACCCTCTACCCTCTCACCCCAAAATCCTGAGCCCACTCTCTCAAATAATTTCCAAGAGTTGTGTACTTTGAAAACAAGCTCGAGGCGAAACTCCGACGAATTCCCGGCGGAACTTCCGACGAACGTTTTAGGAACTACCGGCGACGACGCAACCCATCGGCGATCCTTCTAGTTCCCTCTAACTCTCTAGTGTAATCGAAAACCCGTAAGTCCCTTTCTATCTCTCTTCCCTATTCAAGAAAAATACGAAATTACAAAACCCGACGAAATCGGAACAAATCCGATTTCCGATTCGGTTTTCTATAAAATTCCACTTCTCACTAATACAATCATTCTTAAACTTCCTCATGTTGATTATTAAACACTAATTAAATAATTTGAACAAGTTTCATCACATGAAATGATAGCTTTCTCAAATTATCGTATTTTTTCACTTAAATACCACATTGTTTCAATCCTTCATTTAACCCATCAAACTTGCTATACATTTAAAGTAGATCACGAGGTAACGACCTACCTCCTCACACACTTACATACAACCTAACATGATACCATTGAAACCTTAGAATACGAGAAAACAAGCATTTACATTTAAATACCATACACTTAATAAAACTATTTCTAAAAGAGTTAGAGTTGATACACTTTAAAATAAATACATCTTATTATAAAAATACGATAAGTTGTGGATATCGGTCGTTTATCTAAACCTGATTTTGTGGTGTCTAGACTAGGCAAGTGAGAAAGGTAACTTTAAAAGGCCCGTCTCACGGTAATTCGTGAGCAGATCCCTTCTTTCCTCACTTGTACTTACCTGGCCACAATTGGCGGTGAAGAGGCGATTTGAGGCATCTCACAATTTGTCGTTTAGACCATTTAGAAATAGTCTAGTTGACTTAGGAGACCCTAGAACATAGAATGCGGAAAATTGACATTTTTACAAATAAATACCACTTACTTCATAAAACCGTTTTCTAAAGGATTTAGTATTTTACAATCTTTGCAAAGCACTACTACAACCCATTTTGGGGAACCCGTTTGGGATGGTGCGGTTTATCGCATATCCTCGGGCTTAGTAGTGTGAGATTCAGACCTCCGCAAGGAGCATTCGGTCTCGAAAGATTTAAAGTACGACATCTTAAGAAAATGAGATTTTTAGAATATAATAAATATATTAAAATTATTTTTGTGTAAATATATGTATATTTATCATTAAAATACCTATTTTGTTATGATATGAATATTCCACTTTTTCTAAAAATCACAAGAATAAATTTTACACTAAAATACCATGAATTCCAAATAAATCAATATTACAAATAAATACCTTTATTTATGAAACTAGGATATTTTCACTAGAAATATCACAATATAAAATCCACATTCATTACAACTCTAAAGACGAATAATAAATACTTGAGGTGTATTTTGAAAAGTATATAAAAGTATTTTTACATAAAACCCGCTCAAGTTTTATAAATTACCCTGAGGACCCTAGCAATTTTAGGTTTAAGAAATAATCAAGACTTCAATTTACATTTCTAATTGTCTGACTCGGGTTTGAGTCTGATTAATCTGATTTGAATATGATTCAGGTCAATCTACAATCTACAATATTCCAATTCAATAGAAACACATGAATCCATGAATCCAATTATCAATCTATATGACTTGACTGAACCGAACCATGGATATATTCCACTTACATGGTTCTCCAGTTATTCCATTTACATGACTCTACGGTTATATCCGTTTACTGATATCATGGTTTCGGTCAGTCTTTCAATTATACACTCAATTCAATTTACAGTACAAAACAATACAAATAAAACACTACCGGGTTTAAGGGGTAGATTGGTACGGAAGGTGTTAAAAGTGGCACGAGATGGTAAGATTAAGACACCTAACCTATATTCCGTTGCTGTTGTACCGTGGCTTAACGGTTCCTTGTACATTCCGTTTGCCCTGATCTCTAGCATATAGAGACCCCTCTCGTATACACTGGCATCCTTCTGTACCAAGCTACAAACAACAGCGTTAACACAACATTACAACAAGATAATACAACTTTAAAAGATACCTTCTTATTCTGTCTACTATACTTTCCTCTTATCTTTGGGACTTACCGAGCGACCTGTTCGCTGACGACATTCTATTTCTTTCTTCTTTGAATGTCGTCAGGTGGTTTGGACCCGACAGAGATCGAGCCATCTGCAGAAGACTTGGAGCAGTTTGCTGAAGAATCAGAGCTCTAGTTTCATTGTACATTTTCCATTCAGTACTTTTCATTTCCTGTTATGCCATTGTTTAGGCATCGTTTTATTTCAGTTGTATTTCCTTTTCATGCATTGTACAAAAGAATGTTAATAAATAAAAGTTGCTGTTTTTATTATATCTTGTCTCTTGTGTATTTACTTTTATATTGCTTAGATATGCTTAGCGTATGTATTTCTGAGTATATACGTAGCGGATCAGTCGCGTCTCCTTCGCCGTATACTGGGAAGCAGGGCGTGACAGGTTTTGTTGGTGGCCCATGCAGGTCAGAGCTGTATGAAACCCTATCATGCAGTTCTGTTCTGCGTGAACAACCTAAGCAATATAACACAAGAACCAGCAACTAAAACATTCTTTACAATCATGTTTCTTGAATCCCATCATTTCTTATTCTTTGAATCATATGCTTTGAATCTGTCCTAATCCAAATTTTTCTTCAAGGTTATGGATTCCCCGAACAACACCAGCACCAATGTCAACAACACACCTCCACCACTACCTCTCACACCTGCTGTTCCTGCGCCACCCACCGAGCAAACAATGCTACTTGAGGCGATCCACAGCCTTCTTGAGGGACAGCAACAACTCCTAAACCGTCCCGAGACTGACGCACCTGGGGTAAAGCAATTCAGGGCTTTACATCCCAAGCAGTTCTCCGGAAGGGAAGCCCACTTGAAGCTGAGGAATGGGCACAAAGTATAGAGGATGATCTGGCGGCAGCACAAGTGCCAGACATAGCTTGGGTCCGTGTGGCGAAACTGCAGCTCATGGACAATGCTCGCAACTGGTGGAAGGCGGAAGAAAGCCGTCTTGTACAGCCTATTGAATGGAAGACTTTTCGCTAGAAGTTCGACGTGAAGTACTTCCCTGTGACTGCCAGGTTTGCCATGGAACAACAGTTCATTCATCTACAACAAGGTTCGATATGGGACAAGTCAGTAGATGAGTACGACACTGAATTCACCATGCTAAGCCGGTAAGATATGTTACAATAGTTCAATTTTTAAATATTACATACTACACAGCTAACACAATCCTTAAACAGATTCGCGGCACACTTGATACCGACAGACGAGATCAGAGCCCGTCGCTTTCAATAAGGTTTGGACACGGAAATTCAGGCTACACTAGCCACAGGGAAATTTCCAACTCATGAGGAAGCTCTGGAAGCTGCCCGCAGTTATGAGGCAGTGATAAAAGCAAGGGGCAGACCTCAGTCTGCAGGAGTTAAGCGCCCTACCAACCAGATGGCAGGTGGAGCCTCGTCCAGACCACCTTTTGTGCCAAGGCGACCTGGAGTACCGAACCATCGTCCCAGCCCAGCCTTTTGTACCTACTGCAAGAGAGCTGGACATATGATGAAAGACTGCCGGCGAGCCAACCGTCTTTGCTTAGTCTGCGGCTCAGCTGCTCATGATATTGGGTCTTGTCCCCAAAGGCAAAACCCAGTTGCTGCACCCAGGCCAGCAAACAATTATCCACAGCGCCCAGCCATCCAAGCCCCTGCTCCAAGACCTGCACTACCTGCACCACCCAGAGGAACACAAGCTGCACCACTTCCTCACCAGTTCCATCAAGCTCAAAGGAACGTTCCGAGGAATGCTCCTCAGGCCAAGAGGAATGTACCAAGGCGGCAGGCTTTCAGTATGTCAGTGGAAGAAGCTGAGGCCACTGGCCAAGTCATTACTGGTAAACATTTCTTCTCAAACTTTTTCTTTTAGTCTTGATTATCTACACACTTTCCCTATACTTAAAACATATCCCACATACCTTAGGTACAATCTTAGTAGCCTCACTCCCTGCACTAGCACTGTTTGATACTGGGGCATCCCACTGCTTTATGTCGCAACGGTTCGTCCGAACCCATGAGATTCCAGTCTCACCGCTTGTATCCAGCTGGAATGTCAGTTCAGGAAATGGCGTTCTAAAGGCAACTATGGGATACAGCTTGTGTCCAGTCATCGTCTGCAGCAGAGAGTTTTATGCTGATTTCAAAGTACTGGACATACCGAACTTCGATGGTTCTATGAATGGATTGGCTTGGAACTTTTTATGCTACCATCGACTGTCGTCAAAGGAGGGTAGTATTCAAGATTCCAGACCATCCGGTCTTCTATTTCAAGAGCGGAGACCGTACCCTGGAGCCAAGTACCTACAAAGCGAAGCCAAGAGAAGCAATAGTTACAGAAGCTCAAGCGGAGGACGAATCAAGACCAGAGATAGTTCGAGAGTTCGACGATGTATTTCCTGACGATATATCAGGTTTGCCTCCCGATCGAGCTCTTGAATTTAGTATTGATTTAGTACCAGGAGCACAACCGGTGATCAAAGTACCTTATAGATTAAGTCCGGAAGGTTTGAAGGAAGTCCGAACACAGTTGGACGAATTATTGGCGAAATGATGGATTCGTCCCAGCACTTCAAGTTGGGGAGCACCTGTACTACTTGTGAAGAAGAAGGAAGGTTCATACAGAATGTGCATCGATTATAGAGCCTTGAATGAAGTCACTATAAAAAAAAAGTATCCACTCCCGCGCATCGATGATTTATTCGATCAGCTAAGTGGATCTTGTGTGTTCTCTAAATTGGATCTTCGTTCAGGTTATCATCAAGTGAAGGTCAAGGAAGCTGATATTCACAAAACAGCTTTCAGAACTCGCTATGGACATTACGAATTTCTAGTGATGCCATTTGGAGTGACCAATGCACCAGCAATATTCATGAACCTAATGAATCAAGTTTTCCGGGAGTACTTAGACAGGTTTGTTGTCATCTTTATCGACGACATCCTGGTGTATTCTAAAAGTCGGAAAGAACATGCAGAGCACTTACGAATTGTCTTGGAAACTCTTCGACAACATAAGCTCTATGTCAAGTACAGCAAGTGCGAGTTTTGGCTAAAACAAGTTGGTTTTCTTGGACACATCGTATCAGGAGAAGGAATTTCTGTGGACCCAGCAAAAGTTGCAGCAGAGAACGAATGGCCTACACCAAAGTCAGTGAAGGATATTCGGAGTTTCTTGGGTTTAGCTGGATATCACGGAAGGTTCATTGAAGGATTTTTGAAGATAGCAACACCCCTGACCAAGCTCACACGTAAAGATGAAGAATTTATGTGGTCAGAAGCATGCGAACAAGCTTTCGTAGAACTCAAGTCAAGGTTGACATCAGCACCTATTCTCGTAATACCGGATCAATCTGGAGGATTCGAAGTGCATTGTAATGCATCCGGTAAGGGATTATGATGTGTTCCACATCAGCACGGTAAGGTTGTGGCTTATGCTTCAAGACAACTGAAGACTCATGAGTGCAATTATCCGACACATGATCTGAAGTTGGCAGCCGTCATCTTTGCTCTCAAGATTTGGCGCCATTATCTACTTGGTGAACGAGTGAACATCTACACAGATCATAAAAGTCTGAAGTACGTGTTTACTCAGAAGGAGTTGAATATGCGGCAGAAAAGATGGTTAGAACTCATGGCGGATTTTGACATCAACTTGCAATATCACCCAGGGAAGGTGAATGTAGTACCTGATGCTCTTAGTCGCCAATCATTATCGATGAATCTCACCGCTCAATGGAAGCTTCAACAAGACTTGCATCAGATGGAGATTGAGGTAGTCATGCCAGTTAATGCTTCAAGTTTGATGAATCTACAAGTTCAATCAACCATTGTCAATCAGATCAAAGTAGCTCAAGCAAGTGATGCTAAGTTGCAAAGGATCAGAGAACAAGTGGAGAATGGACTCAGAATAGACTTCATCATCCATGAAGACGGATCTTTGAGATACGACAACAGATTGTGTGTACCAAAAGGTCCTGTTCGGGAAGAGTTAATGAAAGAAGCTCACAGCTCTCCCTACTCAGTACATCCGGAAGGTACCAAAATGTACAAAGATCTATGTCAGAATTATTGGTGGCATGGAATGAAGCGTGAAGTAGCCAGAAGCGTTACAAAATGCTTGGTATGTCAGCAAGTAAAGGCTGAACATCACAGGACAGCTGGACTACTTCAACCGTTACCAATCCCAGAATGGAAGTGGCAACACATCACGATGAATTTTGTGACTGCTCTCCCTCGCAGCACAAAGGGTAACGATGCTATATGAGTCATTGTGGATCGACTCACAAAGTCGGCTCACTTCATCCCATTTCGGGTTGGCCAATCAACTGAGACACTAGCAAAGAAGTACATGGAGGAAATTGTGAGACTTCATGGAGTACCGGTCTGCATTGTCTCCGATCGTGACACCAGGTTCCGATAGCAAGCTTGGGAAGAAGTCTGAACTTCAGCACGGCTTATCATCCACAAACAGATGGTCAGTCGGAACAAACTATTCAGATCTTGGAGGATATGCTCAGAGCATGTATGCTAGACTTCAAATGATCATGGGAAGATCACCTGCATCTTGTGGAGTTCGCGTACAATAACAGCTACCAAGCAAGCATAGGAATGACACCTTTTGCAGCATTGTATGGAAGGAAGTGTCGATCACCATTAAGTTAGGGACGACATCGGAGATAGGGAACTTCTTTGACCAGAGATGATAGTAGCGACCGTTGATGTGGTTCGTACTGTCAGGGAAAGGATGCGCATAGCCCAAGATCGACAGAAACACTGGGTTGATGCGAAGAGACGACACTTGGAGTTCCAGTCAGGAGATCATATATTCTTGAAGATATCTTCGAACCGTGGAGTGATTCGATTTGGAAGACGGGGTAAATTGAGTCCGAGATACATTGGACCGTTCGACATACTCGAACGAGTCGGTGAAGTGGCATACCGCTTAGCGCTTCCACCCTCATTGGAAGGAGTGCATAATGTGTTCCACATATCCTAACTCAGAAAGTATGTGAGTGACCCCAGCCATGTTCTTGATCATTCCGAGCTCACTATACAGCCCGACTTGTCTTGTGAGCAATAGCCTGTGGAGATCCTGGACAGAAAAGTGAAGACACTTCGGAACAAAAAAGTTGACTTGGTCCGAGTAATATGGAGGAAGGACACTCCAGGAGAATCCACTTAGGAAAGAGAAGATGAAATGCGTGCAAGATATCCTCACCTCTTTGTAAACTAGTCCTCAAATAAAAGTTGTAAATTTCGAGGACGAAATTTTTGTAAGGAGGGTAGACTGTAACAACTCCATTTTTAGTATACATAAAATTGATTTAAATTTGAAGTATACTTAGGGTATTTAATGTTGCTGTTACAACTTTAAGTATTTATTTCACACAATAATTACAAGAAGGAGCTTGTAGCTCATTGGTAATACCTTGCACTGCTGAACCAAGCCACCAGAGTTCAAATCCCATACCCCATATTATTTTTTGTATTTATTTTGTTTTAAATTCTTTGGAAGCCCAACAATCCACACACCATAACTCCCAAAACTTGAACTACACTTTAAAAACTAAATATACCAGAGGCCCCACTTGAAGATCCCCCATCTCCCGACGTCTCGACTTGGCCGGGATCGGCCGAGCCGGCCGGCTGACCGGCCGACTCGGGCCGGCGCCTCCGGCCGGACTCGGCCGGACCACCGAGTCCCCTGAATGAAAAAGTTGGCTTTTCCACTTCTCTAACCCCATGCACACTCTAATTTATTGGATCGGTTCCAGAATGCCCATTAACACCTAATTACTCCAAATTTTAATGAATTTTCTATATTTTTACAATTTTTTTTATTAAAAACCCTTCATCTACCCTAACCCTAGCCTACCCTATAAATACACCCCCTACCCTCTATCCTCTCACCCCAAAATCCTGAGCCTTCTCTCTCAAAAAATTTCCAAGAGTTGTGTACTTTAAAAACAAGCTCGAGGCGAAGCTCCGACGAATTCCAGGCGGAACTTCCGGCGAACGTTTTAGGAACTACCGGCGACGACGCAACCTATCGGCGATCTTTCTAGTTCCCTCTCACTCTCTAGTGTAATCGAATACCTGTAAGTCCCTTTCTATCTCTCTTCCCTATTTAAGAAAAATACGAAATTACAAAACCCGACGGAATCGGAACAAATCCGATTTCCGATTCGGTTTTCTATAAAATTCCACTTCTCACTAATACAATCATTCTTAAACTTCCTCATGTTGATTATTAAACACTAATTAAAGAATTTGAACAAGTTTCATCACATGAAATTATAGTTTTATCAAATTATAGTATTTTTCACTTAAATACCACATTGTTTCAATCCTTCATTTAATCCATCAAACTTGCTATACATTTAAAGTAGATCACGAGGTAATGACCTACCTCCTCACACACTTACATACAACCTAACACGATACCATTGAAACCTTAGAATACAAGAAAACAAGCATTTACATTTAAATACCATACACTTAATAAAACTATTCTAAAAGAGTTAGAGTTGATACACTTTTAAATAAATACATCTTATTATGAAAATACGATAAGTTGTGGACATCGGTCGTTTATCTAAACCTGACTTTGTGGTGTCTAGGCTAGGCAAGTGAGAAAGGTAACTTTAAAAGGCCCGTCTCACCGTGATTTGTGAGCGGATCCTTCCTTTCCTCACTTGTACTTACCTGGCCACAATTGGCGGTGAAGAGGCGATTTGAGGCATCTCACAACTTGTCGTTTAGACCATTTAGAAATAGTCTAGTTGACTTAGGAGACTCTAGAACATAGAATACGGAAAATTGACATTTTTACAAATAAATACCACTTACTTTATAAAACCGTTTTCTAAAGGATTTAGTATTTTACAATCTTTGCAAAGTGCCGCTACAATGTAAGTCTACGGTAGCACCCCGGCCGTCTGTCCGAGACCAAAATGCGGAAACGAAAACTTTTTCAAACTAGATAACCGGCGCTACCGCATATTAAAACCTCGGATCGGACCATTAATATACTACTAGCTAATTGGAGAAAGGGTAGAATGCTATACCGAGCGATCCGTGTCCGGGGTCTTCGGCCACCTTCCCGATCTCCCCGCGGCAACTCCGGTCTTCATCTCCTCGTCGGAAAGGGCACCACATCGAGAAGTCTTTTTACGGGCTCCCGTTTCGTCCGAAGCAACTCGGGCACGAAGTGTTCTAGCCGACGTGCCCAAGGTGAAGTAGAGAATGTTGTGATCACTTTATCACTTGCATCCATGAATTTAGATGGAGGTTGAAGTTGTTGCCATCTATGAAAATATTGAGCTAGAGGAAGAAGAAGAAGAAGGAGCTTTCTTTTTCCTTTTCTTTTCTTTTCTTGTGATGTGTTGAAAAATGAGAGTGAGAGAGTGAGATCAAAAATACAAGACTAATATTACAACCATGGTAGCCCCTCTCTCTCTCTTTCTCATTTCAACCTTCAAATCCATCAAGTAAAGTGACATATGCACAAGAAATGATACCATGAGTCACCACTTATGTCTATGTCACAATTGAGGCTCAAAATGATGATTTCTAGCTCATTATTTCCATAAGCAAACATTAATCCAAATGTTTGCCATAACAAAGAAAATCCGGCAACATCTAAAGTAAATTCGTGACGGATCACGAGGATACCCCTCACCTGTATATACATACCTGCATCCGCATTCCGACTGAATGCGAATGCGATGAGACTAAAATAATCCAACAAATCTAATACTAGGATCCGGCTTAAACCAAAGCCCACTAGTATGATCCGTCCGATCAAGATCCGTGCAATACCGTACGTATAAGATCGAACCCTGCCATATATCATACGGCCTTTACAACGTTTCGCCCGAAACTTGAGAAACTGTCTGTGAGAGACTCTAAAGACTCGTCAATACTTTGGCTGTAGATTTAACCACTAGCACGTCAATGGTACTAGCTGTACGTAACGGGCTACCAGGTATTGACAAAAAGGGAGGTCGATGAGTGAACTTATCCTGACACCCTACTGAGCCTGTCAGTGACAATATCCGTACAGTCCGGTCCGTTCGTCTATGAGCATCGCATGGCGGGCCTAAGGGGTTGGTAAAAGTCAGACCCCCAAAAGCGGTACAAGTCATGTCGGAGTGTAGCCCAGAACACCCTGAGATACTACTGGAATACCTACCAGTAAATCTCCTGCCTTGGCCAAGGACTTCGTGTAATGGCTCTCCTAGACACAAAGCGACTTCACCCCCAATACTGGGAGAGACGAACCCCTGCAGATCCGCTCACTGCCTTCATGTGGCTCAGGACTGTACCCAACTAAAACCTGTTTGCATGACTCCTTTGAGCCGTGGTAGGATAGTAATCAAAGCACAGTGGGAACTCACACGAGACAAATGACGATCTCAGATCGATGAACTAACCTGTACACATGTCACCAGGGAACTGCTATCTGACGCTAGGTATAATATCAACTAGCATGTTCCCGGCGAGTCCTGTCCGGTGTACTCATAACCCAATGAGCACCTGTATACATCTTAGGTGAACCAACTGACACCAGTGGCTTGTGAGACCGGCCACCGCCTCTCGTCGGGGTCGCGACTGTATACACTAGTCTACTCCGGAGTATCGATGCCCTGTCTCGAAACTCCCACGACTAGGGACCTTTTAAGGATGTGCTTATAGACCCCAGCTCTTACGTATATGATCGCCATCATACTGCTGGCCGTCAAGCAAGAATCCTAGGGGCTCTATCAACGTGCAATAGTGACCTGTAAGGTCACCTAAAGCAGTACACGATGATAAAGATAAACCGGATAGCATACTATCATCTTGAGTAAGACTGTCCTAACGGTATAGGTCCTCCCTCAATCATTGCAATCACGTGCCTGTGATCCAATAATTGACTCTGAGGGCACTATATCCAACATACAACCCATTTTGGGGAACCCGTTCGGGATGGTGCGGTTTATCGCATATCCTCGAGCTTAGTAGTGTAAGATTCAGACCTCCGTAAGTAGCATTCAGTCTCGAAAGATTTAAAGTACGACATCTTAAGAAAATGAGATTTTTAGAATATAATAAATATATTAAAATTATTTTTGTATAAATATATGTATATTTATCATTAAAATACCTATTTTGTTATGATATAAATATTCCACTTTTTCTAAAAATCACAAGAATAAATTTTACACTAAAATACCATGAATTCCAAATAAATCAATATTACAAATAAATACCTTTATTTATGAAACTAGGATATTTTCACTAGAAATATCACAATATAAAATCCACATTCATTACAACTCTAAAGACGAATAATAAATACTTGAGGTGTATTTTGAAAAGTATAGTGAGCGCCTAGCGCGATATTGGTTTGAATGGCGCGGAAAAGTATTTTTACATAAAACGCGTTCAAGTTTTATAAATTACCCTAAGGACCCTAGCAATTTTAGGTTTAAGAAATAATTAAGACTTCAATTTACATTTCTAATTGTCTGACTCGGGTTTGAATCTGATTAATCTGATTTGAATATGATTCAGGTCAATCTACAATCTACAATATTCCAATTCAATAGAAACACATGAATCCATGAATCTAATTATCAATCTATATGACTTGACTAAACCGAACCATGGATATATTCCACTTACATGATTCTCCAGTTATTCCATTTACATGACTCTACGGTTATATCCGTTTACTGATATCATGGTTTCGGTCAGTCTTTCAATTATACACTCAATTCAATTTACAGTACAAAACAATATAAATAAAACACTACCGGGTTTAAGGGGTAGATTGGTACGGAAGGTGTTAAAAGTGGCACGAGGCGGTAAGATTAAGACACCTAACCTATATTCCGTTGCTGTTGTACCGTGGCTTAACGGTTCCTTGTACATTCCGTTTACCCTGATCTCTAGCATATAGAGACCCCTCTCGTATACACTGGCATTCTTCTGTACCAAGCTACAAACAACAGCGTTAACACAACATTACAACAAGATAATACAACTTTAAAAGATACCTTCTTATTCTGTCTACTATACTTTCCTCTTATCTTTGGGACTTACCGAGCGACTTGTTCGCTGACGACATTCTATTTCTTTCTTCTTTGAATGTCGTCAGGTGGTTTGGACCCGGCAAAGATCGAGCCATCTGCAGAAGACTTGGAGCAGTTTGCTGAAGAATCAGAGCTCTAGTTTCATTATACATTTTCCATTCAGTACTTTTCATTTCCTGTTATGCCATTGTTTAGGCATCGTTTTATTTCAGTTGTATTTCCTTTTCATGCATTGTACAAAAGAATGTTAATAAATAAAAGTTGCTGTTTTTATTATATCTTGTCTCTTGTATATTTACTTTTATATTGCTTAGATACGCTTATCGTATGTACTTCTGAGTATATACGTAGCGGATCAGTCGCGTCCCCTTCGCCGTATACTGGGAAGCGGAGCGTGACACTCCGTTTCGCTTGAGCCAGGAAACCCCTGTATAGGAATCTAAAGACTCGTCAATACGCTGGCAGAAGGTGATGATCATATCAAACACCCACAAGCCGCAAGCGGTCTGCTAAACGTAACGGCCACTCGGATATTGAGCGATCAGAAGATCAACAAGCAAGCCTGCTCACACTCCTGCGAATCCAATCAGTAACACTAACGTACAGTCTGGTCTCTTCATCTGATATGTCGCATATCTCGTCTAGGGGTGGTAAACGTCAGACCCTAGTAATTCGATAAGTCGTGTCGATATGAGGCTTATAACGGGTCAAGAAACTACTGATAACACTTAACAGTATATCTCTGAAGCAGCCTTGGCCAAGGACTTCCTATTATAGCCAATCGAGCACAGCGCAACATCAACTCCCAATACCGGGAGAGACGAAACCCCTCCTATCGCTCATTGCCTACATGTGACTTGGGACTGTACCCAAAAGCCACCGTTTTGCATGTTCTCTTGAATGTGGTAAGGTGGAAATCAAAGCACAGTGGGAATCACACAAGACTCTATGACGATCTCGGGTCTACAGACTAACCTGTACAAGTGTCACCAGAGAACTGCTATCTGACGTTAGGTATAATACCATCTGGGAGTTCTCGGTGAGTCAGTCCAGTGTACCCAGTCTCCACTGAGCACCCATATACTGTCTCTGATGTCAAACACCAATGGATATGAGATCATCCATCGCCCATCTACATCGGTCGAGAAGCTATACGCTAGTCTACTCTGGTATATCGATGCCTTATCTCGATACACCTACGACTAGGAACATTTGAAGGATGTACTTAGCGACTACACTGTCCCCACTAGTATGATCTGCATCATAATCCTGATAGTCAAGTACTCATCCTAAGGGCTTTATCAACATGTAATATAGAGACAATCAGTGTAAACGTTAAGATAAAGAGCAACCAGATAGCATACTATCATGTCGAGCAAGAAAGTCCTCTATATATATGTCCAAGCATCCACTACAATATACATCGTATGTATAGTAATGGCCTATAGGACATACATATAACTAACAATCTTCCACTTGCACTAGGGCCATCTATTGTAGTATCCCATACCCAACAATCAGCAGTGGTTGAAGTATCTCATACTCAACCATCCCATAAAAGTTTCACCTGGGAATAGGCCTTTGTGAGTGGTCCGCCGTGTTGTTCTCTGTGTCTACTCTCCTAACATCGATCTCCCTGGAGATTATCCATCTCCATGATCAGGTGATACTGCCTAAGAATATGTCTGGATTACAGATGGGACGGGGGTTCCTTGGCTTAAGCCACAACTCCATTGTCACACAATGGTAGTAACGAAGTTCATCTCATGAACATATATACATCCAGACTACCTCTTTGGTAGCATTCTTGGTAGCAATGTATCCAGCCTTTATCATCTAGTATGCCACAGTATCTAGCTTGGAACTCTTCCAACATACCGTCCTTCCACTGAGGGTAAAAACAATGCATGTGACTGACATTCAGTTGTCCTTACTACCCTGGAAGGTATCCAGTGATTCTCCCCAGGATCGATTGATACCATCTCACTACACCTAGTGAGAATCCTAACATCCATTTAGATCTATCTTATAGATCTAAAAACCCAGGATTTAGGAGGTATCACCTTGATCCTATATGGAGAATCCTTGTGATAAGAGGAGATTGACCGGGCATAGCATAGGAAGCTCCTTTCATATCAAGAGTATGTCATCCACGTACAATACGAGGATCACTACCATACTCCCTACTACCTTTTTGTTTATACAAGGTTCATCTACCATTTTGATGAAGTCAAACGCTTTGACTATCACATCAAAATAGATGTTCCAACTCCGCGATGCCTGCTTTAACCCGTAAAGCAACTTGCACACGTTTTCGCTGCTCCCACTGTCTACGAAGCCCTCTGGCCGTGTACTTATAGAAGCTCTCTTCTAAATCACCATTTAGAAAAGCAGTCATGACACCCAACTGCCAGATATCGTAGTCATGGTATGTAGCAATGGCAAGTAGGATCTGGATGGACTTACGCATAGGGACTAGAAAAGGTTTCATCATTATCCACACCTGGTCGATGACGAGAACCTTTTGCAACAAGTCTTTAGCTTTGAAAGTCTCAACTTTTCCATGTACACTAAGTAATCTTCTCAAGATATACTTGCTCCTGATGGGGATTTAACCCTTCAGATAAAGCAACCAAAGTCCATACTTTATTGGTGTATATGGATTCCATCTCAGATCGCTTAGCATCCATCCATTCTCACAGAGTCCCCACTCCTGATGGCCTGCTTGAAATTAGTTGGGTCACCATCTCATGATGCCATCCTCGCTCCCACTGTCATAGAGAAAACCTAAGTATCTCTCAGGTGGATGAAGATCCCTACTAGATCGGCGGAGAGGCTGAGGTTCGTCAGGAGCTATTGAATCCTCTGGTTCTATCAAATCATCAGCTGTAATTTGTATAGCTGGAACTCCTTCCAGTTCTACCTCATGACCACTAATTTCTTCATAAGAAATTCCCTTTCCAAAAGGTGGCATGCTGAGAAACAAAACACCTTTTGCTCCTCAGTGTGGTAGATGATATTCCCTTGCGAATGCTTAGGATATCCAACAAACTTCCACAGAACTGACCTTGTCTCGAGCTTGTCCGGATTTTGCTTTTAGACATAGGCCGAACAACCCCAAATCTTAACATCCTTAATAGATAGGCTCTTCCCATACTATATCACATATGGAGTGGTAGGTATCTGATTTGATTGGAACCCTATTCAATAGGTATGCAGCTTCACAAGTGCATAACCCCAATAGGCAATTCAGTAGTACTCATCATAGAGCACACCATATCATATAGGGTGCGATTGCTCCGCCCCGATATACCAATGTACTGTGGTGTATACAGAGGAGTAATGCTGAGAGAGAAAATCTCATTCTCCTTTAGAATAGTCTAGGAATTCCGTGCTCAAGTATTCTCCTCCCTGATCTCATCACAGGACATAATACTTATACCCCTTTTTGGTTCTTTACTTCTGACTTATATTCTTTGAATATCTCAAAAGGTTCAGACTTGTGTTTCAACAGGAACATATGTCCGAATCTTGAGAGATCATCAGTGAATGTAATGAAGTACAAAGAACCGGTCCTGACATGTGTAGACAGGGGACCTACATACATCATCATGTATCAATCCTAAGAGTTCACTAACTCTTTCTCTGTTTCCAATAAACGGAGCTATGGTCATCTTATCTTTGTGACATGACTGGCAAGTTTCACAAGATGTAAATTCAAACTGATTTAAATATGCATCTAAATGTAACTTAGCTAGTTGGGTCGCATTGATATGACTTAGTATACAATGCCTCAAGAAGGATTCATTCATTTCTGAACTCTTCCTCTTGTGTGTGTTTTGTATGTTAAGAACTGTAGTTTGATTTTGAACGTATATGCTTTTAGATAACGTGCCTGAACCGATCAACTTTTGATATAGGAAATGTTCAAAACATTATCCAACAATACAAAATTATATCCTTCTTTACTAAATAAAGAGACTGATATGATATTGTATATCAGGTTCGGTATCTATTCGTTCAGAATCAATGTATTTTGGTAATACAGGGTGAAAACTGCCAACTGCTTTGGCTACAACACTTACACCGTTTCCAACTCTTGAAACTTATCGCCCATTCTCAGTTCTCTACCTATCTGTAGCCCATATAACATATTACATATGTGGGATCCTGATCCGGTATCTCATACCCAGGACGTAAAGGATACTGAGAAATAGTTCTCTGTAATGAACACACCCGAAGAAGATGTATCAACATGTACTTTCTTCGTTTGGGCGGCACGGGAATCCTGGTAATCCCCAATTTCCTGCTCGGTCTTAATATCAATTATAAGTTGGAGCGGGACCAACGTTCCCCAACTCAGTATAACAAGCGGGTTCGGTCAATACATCCAAATTATTATCTTGATTAAGGCGTGACATGGTCGCTACCTGGAGAGAGAGAGAAGAAAACACTTAGCGTATGCTCTTGCAAGATTAGATTGGTTATTAATATATCTAATCAGGATGGCTCCCACTGTTTTAGTCAAATCTTTCTTCAAACCCTAAAAGGAAAGACTAGCCGGGATTAATTACACCCTACAATTTCGCCAATTTTTCAGCCAGGCCAGTGCCGGTACTTTAAGGGAGGTTCCCCGTGCTTTCGCACGGACCTAATTAAAATAAACCTCATTTTCCCAGAGGCATAACCCCATTGACACCTTTCTAGACACCTACTCGATCGGGTAATTGTAATGTGTAAAACTCTCCCAGGAGTAACTCTTACTCGCAGTGGGTATCGGGATCCAACTATCTCATAGGAGGTATGCAATCTCATTGCAAATTTCAACACTTGAAATTCCTAATAATGTTTTGCCCCTAGCAACTTATGACCTTAACAAGGTCAACAAATCATAAGCGCTAGCCAAGTTCAACCCGTCATTTCCTGATTGAATTAAACCCACCCGCACGACCCTTAACATAGTCAACAAAGTCGCACGACTACTCTAATCCAATCACATCATATGCTTATACAGATAAGCACTAATCAGCTACCGCACACTACGCCTTAATATAGTCAACAAACGTAGCACGAATACTAACCAGTACTTATCTGAAATGACGGAGGGCTACGACAGATTTTTAAGAAAACCTTTTGCATAATGAACTTGATATCGTCGTAGAATCGAGTGATTTTGAAAAGGAGTGTTTTTGAGGCTTTTACTAGTTTTGCTAAAGAGGTCACTCCCGGTGAAGGGATCTCGGCTCTTTCCTTATCGAATAAGGTGCAGGATATTTCACAAATACCACTGTGCAAAGTAAAAACCACAAAAGCAATCAAAAGACAAACCGAGTTTTTAGAATCTACTAGTTTCGCTAAAGAGGTCACTCCTGGATAAGGTGCTGGATATTCTGCAAGGAATACCGCTATGTAAAGCAAGAACTAGAGCTACCAGTTTTCGAGACAAGTTTCTACAATATCTTGTAAGTCTACGGTAGCTCCCCGGCCGTCGATCCGAAGCTAAAAATGCGGAAACAAAAACTTTTTCATAAAGTTGAAACTGGCGCTAACGTATACTTTCACCCGGATCGAACCATTAACACAAACTAGCTAACTAGAGAAGGGTTAGAAAGGCTATACCGATCGATCCGTGTCCTTCGGTCTTTGGCCACCATCCTAAGCTCCTCGCGGCATCTCCGATCTCCGGTCTCCTCGTAGGAAGGGCACCACATCAACGAGTCCTTTTACGGGCTCTTGCTTCATCCGAAGCAACCCGGACACGAAGTTTGCTAGCCGACGTGTCCAAGGTGAAGAAGAGAATGTGTGTGATAATTTTGTCTCAAGCATCCATTGATTCTCAACTCATGAGAGTGTATGGATGGAGGTTGAAGATGAAGCCATGGTGGAAATGGTGAGCTAGAGGAAGAAGAAGAAGAAGAGGCTTTCTTTTGTTATTGTGTTGAATTGATAATGAGAGCTCTAAAATGAAACTCAAGAGCCAACCCCAAGAGATATGGCTGCCGTTTCTCTCTCTATCTATCAATTCAACACACTAATCAATCATAAAATGTGACATTTGCACAAATAATGATACCATGAGTCACTAGATTGCATATGCCACATTTAATGTACCTCATGATGAATTCCACTCATAATTTCCACAAGCAAACATTAATCCAAATGTTTGCAACAATAAAAAGATACGGCAACATCTAAACTAAACTCGTGACGAATCACAAGGATACCCCTCACCTGTATATACATACCTGCATCCGCATTCCGACTGAATGCAAATGCGATGAGACAAAAGTAATCCAACAAATCTAATACTAGGATCCTGCTTAAATCAAAGCCCACTAGTATGTTCCGCCCGATCATGATCTGTGCACGACTGCACATATATGATCGAACCCTGCCATAATACCATACGACCTCTACAACGTTTCACCCGAAACTTGAGAAACTGTCTGTGGGGGACTCTAAAGACTCGTCAATACACTGGCTGTGGATTTAACCACTAGCACGTCAGCGGTACTAGCTGTACGTAACGGGCTACCAGGTATTGACCAAAATGGAGGTCGATGAGCGAACTCATCCTGACACCCTACTGAGCCTGTCAGTGACAATATCCGTACAGTCCGGTCCGTTCGTCTATGAGTATCGCATGTCAGGCCTAGAGGGTTGGTAAAAGTCAGACCCACAAAAGCGGTACAAGTCGTGTCGGAGTGTAGCCCAGAACACCCTGAGATACTACTGGAATACCTACCAGTAAATCTCCTGCCTTGGCCAAGGACTTTGTGTAATGGCTCTCCTAGACACAGTGCGATCTCACCTCCAATACCGGGAGAGACGAAACCCCTGCAGATCTGCTCACTGCCTCCATGTGGCTCAGGACTGTACCTAACTAAAACCTGTTTGCACGACTCCTTTGATCCGTTGTAGGGTAGTAATCAAAGCACAGTGGGAACTCACACGAGACAAATGATGATCTCAGGCTGATGAACTAACCTGTACACATATAACCAGGGAACTGCTATCTGACGTCAGGTATAATACCAACTAGCATGTTCCCGGCGAGTCCTGTCCGGTGTACTCATAACCCAATGAGCACCTGTATACATCTTATGTGAACCAACTGACACCAATGGCTTGTGAGACCGGCCACCGCCCCTTGTCGGGGTCTCGACTATATACACTAGTCTACTCTGGAGTATCGATGCCCTGTCTCGAAACTCTCTCGACTAGGGACCTTTTAAGGATGTGCTTATAGACCCCAGCTCCCACGTATATGATCGCCATCATACTGCTGGCAGTCAAGCAAGAATCCTAAGGGCTCTATCAACGTGTAATAGCGACCTGTAAGGTCACCTAAAGCAGTACACAACGATAAAGATAAACCAGATAGCATACTATCATCTTGAGTAAGACTGTCCTACCGATATAGGTCCTCCCTTAATCATTGCAATCACGTGCCTGCGATCCAATAATTTTCTTTGAGGGCACTATATCCAATAATCTCCCACTTACACTCAAGGCTAATTATTGCGATGTCGCATATTCACAACCCGTGTGATATCGAACACCCAACTCCTCTACTAATCAGTTTCACAAAGCTGGTTTGTGAAACTATCGCGTTCGAGGAATAGCCTCAGTGAGTGGATCCGCCCTGATGTTTCTTTCTATATCTCTCTTAATCTCAAGTCCGCGGAGAAAGCCATCTTTCGAAATGAGCAATACCTGTCTTAGAATATGTCTGGATATCTGATGGGACCTAGTTCATAAATGAACTCCAAATCCAAACTTCTTAGACTGTATCGTCAACTGAACTTAATCAGTATCCTACGCCATGCCTCCCTCAGTATCCGCTTGGACCATCTGTCCAAACTACCTCCCCTTGTCAGAGGGAAAACTATAACTCTGATGGCCACTCTGTCATCCAGGTCACCTTGGAAGCCTGGAATGATAACCGTCTCCCGAAAGAGTCTATTGTTATCAAATCCCTAGAACATCCACTTATGTTCTAAAACTCCTTTTGATCGTTTCTCCAGGATTGGATTAATATCAACTTATTGCATCTCGTGCAAAAGCAATATCTGGTGTGGTACTTGACATCTCATGATTGACTCAATTGCCTAAACAAGTGATCTGCCAATCATGCACATCCCTCTCCCTTTTAGTCTGTAAGACACCTTTAGAGAGGGTGACTCCATCACCTGTAGATACACCACCATATCAGGAGTCATCCATTCTAAATACCTTTAGAATGCTGTCTGAGTACCCAGATTGGGATACTTCCCAAATCTAGATCTAAAACCATAGATCTAGTAACCAGAATGTCTGATATAATATCCAATTCCTTTGTGGAAAAACCACTGTGTGACAACCAAAGTATAACCGATCGTAGTATAGGAATTTCACTTCCTACTCTGTGTATGTCATCAAAATACCAGTACATCACACCCTACCACCTTCTTAACAGATCCATCCCCTATTCGGATGAAGTCAAACCTATGACTGTCACATCAGAAATAGATAATCTATCTCCGCTATACTTGCTTAAGTCTATAGATAGACATAAGCCATTTGTCCACTATGCTTCCGCTGCTCCCACTGACTACGACAACCCTCTGGCAGAATAATATACACGTGCACTTCTAAAGCCAGTTCAGAACGACGCTATACTCATCCTCCTGCCGAGTCTCATAGTCTGGAACAACAGTAGTGTCAAGTCTGGGTAAACAAGAACCTCCCTGTCACCGTCTTTGAGCATACCGAAGTACCCCTCAAGTGCCTGAGATTACCCACCATAGCTGCGGAGTGGCTAATGAAATGTCAATCCTGATTGAATCCTTAGGTCCTATTAAATTTTCAGTAATCGTTTGCGGTTCTGGAATCACTTCTAGTTCTACCATACTTCTACTACCGTTTTCTGAAAAAGTCCATTTTACTAAAACTGTGGCGAGTTAAGAACAATATTACCATTAATCTTCCAGATGGTAGAAAGTTAACCCTCGTCATAGCCCGGGTCAACCCACAAACAACCATTATAGAAACATGTCTTGAGTTATCCAGAGTCTGGTTTTAAGCATAAGCTGGAAAACTCCCCGTACCTTAACAATATTAAGATATGAACTATTCTATATACAATGTAGAAATAGAGGCACTGATTTAATTGGAACCAGATTCAAATCATGCAGCTGTCTCTAGTACATGTCAACTAAATGGAGAGAGACCGATCAGCATTACTCAACTTAGGAATGCATCCAATTATGAGTAACCTGAAAGAGAAACAAGTTTCTCAAAACCATTACTATCAACTGAATACCAAACACAAGTATCTACATCTTCTATTACCTTGAAGAATCCTGATACTTGCAACACGTGGTCCTCTACTTTACTCTTATACCTATAACTTCTCAAAACTTAGACTTTGCATTTGTACGAAACATTTGTCTAAAAACTAGAGAAGTCACAAGTATACAGAATATAGTACGAGGACCAACCCCTCTGTCCTAATGGATACTGGACAATATACAATGCTTTGTATAAGTCCCCTGAGTTGAATAACTCAAACCCTGTGTGTCGTAGGTTTAAAACTGTACTATGGTTCTGAAGAATTACACCGCTGTTGAATGCTCCTTACCTAACCATCAACTGATATAGGTAAATGTTATGGACATAATTTCAAAAAGTTATATCTCACTTTATAAAAATAAACTTACAGATATATCAATTTGAAATTGGTGCATAACAACGGATATTCAAAACCAAATATTTGCCGTCCGGCAAACAGCCCAGGCGATTCCCTCAAATATCGCTAATTACAACGAATCCCAATATAATTAGGATGATCACCTAATTCCCAATAACTTACTCCCACTCATCATCTGTAAAACCATACAGATGTGAGAATCATACCTGGTAAATACATACCCTAGAGTAATGACTAATTGGGAAATCAGTTTTCTATTAACAATGCACAGTGAGACTGAAACATGAAAATGTTTCGAAGGGGTATCCTGGTATTCCTAGTAATGCCTCTTCCATTATCCAGATTCATGACTGTAACCGTATATTTCTTTGCCATCTCTCCAAATCCCTTTATATGTCTTTAGTCATTACCTTCTGTACACCTCACTTAGGCCAAATAGTTTTCTTCCTTTCCTACCGTTCGGCACCAGCTTATGGTTTGGAAGAAGACTATCCAATGAGCATAATGGGTGTACTCCCCTAATCCTAGGAGCACTCGCAACGCGAGAGAAGGTAAAGATAAAAGACAATTGAATAAACCTTATTCCTATTTCTCCTGAACCAGAATCCATCCCCGAACTGGAACAAGTTCCTTCGAGTTCGTATATGACCATACGATGGAGTATCCAAATAACTGTGGATCTTCGTAGTGATACGGAGTGTTCTGGAGAAATACAAAGGTGAAGTAGGAGTGGCGATGAAATACTTGGTTTGGTCGTGAATAGCAATCGCAGTTTACTTTGCCCTCTTTCTAATCCCTTTATATGTCTTTACTTAATACCTTCTGTACACCTTTTAGGGTAAATGGTTTTCTTCATTTCCTACCGTTCGGCACCTGCCTATGGTTTGGAAGAAGACTATCCAATTAGCGTAATAGGTGTACCGTCCTAATTCAAGGAGTACTCACAACCTGAGAGAAGGTAAAAGGAAAAGACAACTGAATAGTCCTATTCTTTTTCTCCAGAACCGGAAATCATTCTCGAATCTGGAACAAGTTCCTTCGAGTTCGTATATAACCATACGATGGTTTTATCCAATGGAAGTGGATGTTCGTAGTGACACGAAATGTTCCAGAGAAAAAGGGTAAAAGTAGGAGTAGCAATGAGGTATGCAACTCTGACAATCCAAAATCCAGTGTTTAAGAAGGTTCGGTCAACTTGGTCACTGAGTCATGGTCTAGGGTCGGGCCATGGTCGCTGCCAAGAGAGAGAGAGAGAAAAGAAACACTCTGTGTGCACTCTAACCTAGATCAGAATGGTTACCAATTTATCTAATCAGGAAACCTCCCACTGTAACCTCAAATTCTCCTCCAAACCTGAAAGAAGAATTAGTCAGGATCACCCGAGGAGTAAACTAACTCATCAGTAGGAATCAGGATCCAATTATCATCGCATGATAACGTGATGGAATCCACTCACGTTATCACACTCCAGAAGGTATGCGCATGCCTGGCAAGTTTCAGTTTCTTTAGAAACTCCCGATGTAATTTTTACCCCATGCTCTTATGACCTTGATGAAGGCCAACATATCATAAGTCACATGTCAAGTTCTACCCGTCATTATCCAGGTTAATTTGAACCTACCCGTACATACCCTAGACGAAGGCCAAAATAGTAGTACGACTGTCCCAAACTAACGCATCTATCTATGCAGCAGAAAAGTAACAAATAGCTACCATACACTATGCCTTGACGAAGGCCAACATACATAGCATGAATACTAAGTGCTACCCGTTTGAAATGACGGAGGGCTACGAATGGTTTTTGGCGAAAAACCTTTAACATAATGAGCTTGATATCGTTGAAGGAACCAGATAACTTTTTACAAAAATATAGTGGCGAAAACCTTTGCTAAAGAGGTCACTCCCGGTGAAGGGATCTCGGCTCTTTCCCCGTAGAATGAGGTGCAGGATATTCCAAATGAATACCACGATGCAAAGCAAAAAGTAATCGACTATAATGAAGTTATTACCCTGACGCAAACTTCTGTCCAAGGGGTCACTCCTGATGAAGGGATCTCGGCCCTTGCCTTGTAGAATGAGGTGCTGGATATTCATAACCGAATACCACTGTGCAAAACAAAAGAAAACATTCTTACAATAACAGCTTTTTGAAAAATGTTCCAACAACATCAGAATAGGTTTGTTTAGCTTGCATTGATCCGAATCAATGCAGTCCCATCAATTAATCACACCACAAAAGAACAAAAATATGATGTACGTATATGCCATCTGCATTCGCCATTGGGTCCCATCATCACCCGTTAGGTTACTTAACTAACGACAGAGCGGGGACTGGACGAGCGCTGATGTAAAACATATACAACATCTACTAGTATATATATCAATATATAATAATCACTCAAGGCGTGATAAATGCAACATCACAGAAATGTAATAAGTATCACAGAACAATACAGATAATCTGGGATCCCCGGGTTTCCTTTGAGCCGCAACTGAAACCCGACGTTCCCCTGGTCGTGTGGATATCCTGTGCAATGAAATCCTAGACCCCTACGGGCGCGGCAAGTTACCCGCCAAAACCAGAAGAGAGGCAGCCCCCTTCAACAAAGTGAATGGGTCACCCAGCACTTCACGGAATCCGGTAACTTGAGCACCCCTTTTTGGGTCAACCTATACCCCCTACGAGTGCGGCGAATAGCCCGCCAATTCTAGAGTAAAGCCCCCTCCGTCTCAAAGCCATGAGATGCGGGCTCGTTGCTCTCTAGAACCCTGCTATCCGTGTACCCCACCGCGGGGTAATCCTAGTACAGAAAGTAAAATATATACAACGGGTACATCGACCTCAACCCGGTCGTGCCCCAAAAGAATAATATACAAACAGGCAGTGACGGCAGTCCACATGTCGGACGCTCGCCTTGTAATATCAAATGTATGAATATAACCAAACTGTACTACCATTGCATCCAGGCTATCCACCACAACAAATCCGCAACATCACAGCACAACACAGAACATCAACGTGAATGTCACGTTCGCAAATCAGTCTAAAAGAGCTATAGCAATTAGACAAGATTTACCGATCAAATGACATTCACGGTCGCAGATATAAAGTAAGCACTGTGAACTAACTTATTTAAAATTTCGATCGACAAAACTTCCCGAAGTAGGCCCCAAGTACAATTCCAGCACTCAAAATAATCTGGGCCAAAACTAAATTTTCCAGAAACCACAATTCCATCTGAAAAACCCCAGGAAGAAAAATGGTGCACTGTTCCCACCATTTCGCTGCGTAACCGCGGCAAACATGCCAGTTTCGCCGCGGTTCCGCGGTCTCATGGTAGGATCGTGCTTCCAAATTTCTTCCAGTGTCTTAAAAAAGCCTGCACGATTTTCTGACACACTGAAAATAATTTTTTGACGACTTTTAAAATTCGGCAGAAACTTTGAAAATGGAGTTGCGGTTTTGGAAATTTCATCCGATCGATGTTTTAAACATGTTAGAACAAGCTACTAAAGGTTAATAGCGCGGCTTTGATACCAAGTAAGTCTACGGCAGCGTCCCGGCCGTCGATCCGAGGCCAAAAATGCGGAAACAAAAACTTTTTCATAAACTTGAAACTGGCGCTAACGTATACTTTCACATGGATCGAACCATTAACACAAAATAGCTAACTAGAGAAGGGTTAGAAAGGCTATACCGATCGATCCGTGTCCTTCGGTCTTTAGCCACCATCCCAAGCTCCTCGCAGCATCTCCGATCTCCGGTCTCCTCGTCGGAAGGGCACCACATCAACGAGTCCTTTTACGGGGTCTCGCTTCATCCGAAGCAACTCGGACATGAAGTTTGCTAGCCGACGTGTCCAAGGTGAAGTAGAGAATGTGTGTGATAACTTTGTCTCAAGTATCCATTGATTCTTAACTCATGAGAGTGTATGGATGGAGGTTGAAGATGAAGCCATGGTGGAAATGGTGTGCTAGAGGAAGAAGAAGAAAAAGAGGCTTTCTTTTGTTATTGTGTTGAATTGATAATGAGAGCTCTAGAATAAACTCAAGAGCCAACCCCAAGAGATATGGCTGCCCTTTCTCTCTCCATCCATCAATTCAACACACTAACCAATCATAAAATGTGACATTTGCACAAATAATGATACCATGAGTCACTAGATTGCATATGCCACATTTAATGCACCTCATGATGAATTCCACTCACAATTTCCACAAGCAAACATTAATCCAAATGTTTACAACAATAAAAAGATACGGCAACATCTAAAGTAAACTCGTGACGGATCACAAGGATACCCTTCACCTGTATATACATACCTGCATCCGCATTCCGATTGAATGCAAATGCGATGAGACAAAAGTAATCCAACAAATCAAATACTAGGATCCGGCTTAAACCAAAGCCCACTAGTATGATCTGTCCGGTCATGATCCGTGCACGACTGCACGTATATGATCGAACCCTGCCATAATACCATACGGCCTCCACAACGTTTCGCCCGAAACTTGAGAAACTGTCTGTGGGGGACTCTAAAGACTCGTCAATACACTGGGTGTGGATTTAACCACTAGCACGTCAGTGGTACTAGCTGTACGTAACGGGCTACCAGGTATTGACCAAAATGGAGGTCGATGAGCGAACTCATCCTGACACCCTACTGAGCCTGTCAGTGACAATATCCATACACCCTACTGAGCCTGTCAGTGACAATATCTCATAGAAGGTATGCAATCTCATTGCAAATTTCAACACTCGAAATTGCCGATAATATTTTGCCCCAAACGATCTATGACCTTGACAAGGTCAACAAACCATAGACCGTAAGTCAAGTTCAACCCGTCATTTCTTGATTGAATTAAACCCATCCGTACGACCCTTGACAAGGTCAACAAGGCCGTACGACTACCTTAATCCAATCTGCATCATATGCATAAGCAGATAAATACTGGTCAGCTACCGCACACTGCGCCTTGACAAGGTCAACAAACGCAGCACGAATACTAAGCAGGACTTATCTGAAATGACGGAGGGCTACGACAGGTTTTTCTGAAAACCTATTGCGTAATGAACTTGATATCGTTGTAGAATCATGTGAAATTTGGAAATGGAGTGATTTTGAGGCTTTCATTAGTTTTGCTAAAGAGGTCACTCCTGGTGAAGGGATCTCGGCTCTTTCCTCATCGAATAAGGTGCAGGACATATCATATATATCACTATGCAAAGCAAAACTCTAAAAGCAATCAAAAGACAAACCGAGTTTTGTAGCATCTGCCAGTTTTTCTAAAGAGGTCACTCCCGGTGAAGAGATCTCGGCTCTTTCCTCATCGAATAAGGTGCAGGATATATCATATATATCGCCATGCAAAGTAAAAAAATGTAGCTACCCTTTTTAAAAAATTTGATTCTACAACATCTTTTAGGTTTCTTTTCTTTCATTAATCACATTAATGAAGTCCCATCATTTAAGTCACCTAAACATCACAGATAAATACGACGTACACTTATGCCATCCGCATTCGCCTCGATGTCCCCTCGTGCACCGTTAGGTTAGGTAACTAACGGCAGAGCGGGACAGGGCTAGCGCGGGTGTAAAACATAAGTAACGTCTATATAATATATCATATATACTATATACAGTATTTATCACAACACATCAAATGATCACATCACAGATATCGCAGCAGAAGAAACATATGAAACATTGGATATACTAGGACGTTCGTGTTTTATTTTGAGCCTCTATAAAACACGGATTCTACGGTCGCGATGAATAGCCAAACCCACACCCCTAGACCCCTACGAGAGCGGCAATCAACCCTTCCAATTCTAGAGTTAGGAGACCCGGACTCGACTCCTCGAGTTGGTCTCCCACAGGACTCTAGAACCCGGTTACTTGTGCTCACCTCCTTGGGTCTATCCTAGTGCGGAAAAGTAAATAATATACAAATGGTGACATCGACCTCATCCCGGAAGTGCCCCAATAAAAGAATATTACATACATTTAATTTTACATGAATGAAAATAAAAACCCTCATCTCACAGAAAAGAAAAACCCGGCTATTCATAACACGACGATACAATATAACATATCCAGCAACACATAACATCACATGTCATCAACGTAAGTAAATATGCGCATCCCAATTGTCGTTGACATATAGCAACGAAACCGGCGATATCATATATTACACTTACGGTCGCAGAAAAGAAAGTGTAAAACTACAACATTTGGAATCCACAATCTCTTTAGACATCATAAATCCGAAATATCACATACTTCGCATTTCATGCCTAACTATATGAATTCCATATATTGTATCATATTCCAGATAAATAGACAGTATTAAACTTTCCGATCGAATAATCAAATACCCAAGATTTCCTTAATAGCTCAACACTTGAGCGGAGTTCAAAAATTCCAGAATACATCACAGTAGCAACGGTCCAGCCGTAGAACGGTCAAACCAACGCCTCACATGTGGCACGCCGTACTGCCCCAAACCCTAAGGTTTAGAGGCAGTTCAAGACGGTCACATAATCGAGTTAAGGTTTGTGTTCTTCTAGAGGGTCCATCGCGTTACATGCACGTTTTTCCGAAAGATTTAAACTCAAGAAAAATTCAACACTTGAAAGTTTTTCGTGCCGGGAAATAATGAGTTAATGATATCCGTTTGAACATTTTAAAACTTTCTAAATTATCTGGAAAAAGAACGAAATTAAATTTTCCGATCGAATCAACGAATACAAAATAATCCCCAGAACACTCAACACTTGAGTCAGAATAAAAAATACCCAGAAAATATATAAGCATCAAAGGGAATTACTGTGAAAACAGAAGTGTCAAATCAAACAGTAATGCCGCGGATCCACGGCCTAAGAAAGGTACGGCCGCGGTTCCGCGGCGATACGTACGGATGACGTCATAGTTTTTCACTGTTATTCTTTAAATTGCCTGCTGAATTTTTTAGGTATTTTTAATTCAGAAAAATCACAGTTTTTAAAAAATGTACAGAGAGGGGGTTAAATTGACGTTTCCGGGTTCGATCGGGGTTTTAACTTCGTATACACGTCGCCTAATGCTCTAGCTAGGCTCTGATACCACTGTAGGGTTACTAGGAACTCTAACAAGGGTTAAGAAAGCATCAACCATGCCCGATTAAAATTTTAGCCGTGCCTAACAACCCTAAACAAGATCTTTGCTAGAAAATTAGGGTTTCACATGCAAGTAAATACATCTACGACTAAGTGAATACGAAATACAACCTTTGTAGATCGGTCCTTTACTTCATTAGCTCCTTGTTGAAGTCCCTTCGCTGCGATCGTGGTTCTCCCGGACTCTTGCATGGCTTCACGAGGCGAAAGAAGCGTCCTTGCTTGAAGTCTTCGAGGCCGAAGATGATCTACGTCGAGGGAATATCAACTCAAGCTACTACTTCACTAACTAGAGAATTAGTGAAGCAAACACCCTATACTAAAGTGCTAGTCTAGTAGAGGATGGAGAAATAGGAAGCGGGTTCTCTTTAGAATTTTATTTCTCACAATCTTTCACTCTCTTTTTAAAACCCTAGCAAGCTTTTCCTTTTTGCTCAAAGGAGAAGAAGATGAACAAAAGAAAAGATGAGGATAATGATCAAGTGAGTGAGCTAACCATGGTGAGTGAGTATCATATACTAACTCATGTAGAAACTTAATCATGGCTAAGTGTGATGGTTAGGTTAGCAAAGATCCAAAGTAAAAACAAACTTAGTGGACTTAGTCAATGCATCCACAAGCTTCCACAAGCTTCATGCAATTGTCTTTTACTCCACCAATTTTGTAATTACTTTAAATATATTAAACCCAACATAACAAATAGTATGGTGTAAGTCTCATACACCCATGAATGTTGTATCATCAACCATGATACAAAAAGAAAACACATTTTAATATATATCACATATATATTAAAGTTGTGCACATGTGAGAAAAATCCTTAAGTGAACAAATGTTAGTTAATGTAAATTAGTATATCATATATACAATTATACACTAAATTATTAAATCAACACTTGACTTAATAATCTGGTCATATCATATATAACCGACTAACATCCAATGTATCGACTTATCGAATCAACACTTGATTCGATAACCCGGCTATATCTCATACAACCGACCGATACAAAAAGTCGCGAGAATAGAATACGGTATCACATACACGCATTATTCTCGGTCCCGCACATATCGCATACGTGCTCCTATTTCGTTTTGCCTGAGCCAGTAAAACCTCTATGTAGGACTCTAAAGACTCGTCAATACGCCGGCAGTAGGTGATGATCACATCAAGCACCCACAAGCCGTCAGCGGTACTAGCTGGACGTAACAGCCACCCGGGTATTGAGCGATCAGAAGATCAGCAAGCAAGCCCACTCCAACTCCTGTAAAAGCCTGCCGGTAACACTTCCCGTACAGTCTGGTCTCCTCGTCTGATATGTCGCATATCAAGTCTAGGGGTGGTAAACGTCAGACCCCAATAACTGATAAGTCGTGCTGATGTGAGGCTTATAACGGGTCGAGAAACTATTGGTAACACTTACCAGTAAATCTCTAAATCAGTCCTGGCCAGGGACTTCCCTGTTATGGCCAATCGAGCACAGCGCAACATCAACCCCCAATACCGGGAGAGACGAAACCCCTCCTATCGCTCATTGCCTCCATGTGACTCGGGACTGTACCTAAAAACCACCATTTTGCACGCCCTCATGGACGTGGTAAGGTGGAAATCAAAGTACAGTGGGAATCACACAAGTCTCAATGACGATCTCTGGTCTACAGACTAACTTGCACAAGTGTCACCAGAGAACTGCCATCTGACGTGAGGTATAATACCATCTAGGAGTTCTCGGCGAGTCCGTCCAGTGTACCCAGTCTCCACTGAGCACCCGTATACCATCTCTGATGTCAAACACCAATGGATATGGGATCATCCATCACCCATCTCATGGGTCGAGAAGCGTATACGCTAGTCTACACTGGTATATCGATGCCCTGTCTCGATATACCCATGACTAGGAACATTAAAGGATGTACTTATGGACTACTCTGTCCCCACTAGTATGATCTGCATCATAGTCCAGGTAGTCAAGTACACATCCTAAGGGCTTTACCAACATGTAACTATAAGACAACATCAAGAGACAAGTATACATGTTAAGATAAAGAGCAACCAGATAGCATACTATCATATCGAGCAAGAAAGTCCTCTCTATATATGTCCAAGCATCCAATATAATATACATCATCTGTACAATACTGGCCTCTAGGGCATACATACAACTAACAACCTGTACACATGTTATCAGGGAACTGCTATCTGACGTCAGGTATAATACCAACTAGCATGTTCCCGGCGAGTCCTGTCCGGTGTACTCATAACCCAATGAGCACCTGTATACATCTTAGGTGAATCAACTGACACCAATGGCTTGTGAGACCGGCCACCGCCCCTCGTCAGTGTCTCGACTGTATACACTAGTCTATTCTGGAGTATCGATGCCCTGTCTCGAAACTCTCTCGACTAGGGACCTTTTAAGGATGTGCTTATAGACCCCAGCTCCCACGTATATGATCGCCATCATACTGCTGGCAGTCAAGCAAGAATCCTAAGGGCTCTATCAACATGTAATAGCGACCTGTAAGGTTACCTAAAGCAGTACACGATGATAAAGATAAAGCAGATAGCATACTATCATCTTGAGTAAGACTGTCCTACCGGTATAGGTCCTCCCTTAATCATTGCAATCACGTGCCTGCGATCCAATAATTGTCTTTGAGGGCACTATTTCCAACATATTTTTAGGTTTCTTTTATTTCATTAATCTCATTAATGAAGTCCCATTTATTATGCTTCACAAGCATCACATATGAAACGAAAGCAGCAATATTAATTATATCTCATATATATATAATATAGGCATTCGTCTCAGAATATAATCAATGATCACATCACAGAATATTGCAGAATAAAACTTATGAAATGTTGGATATACTAGGATTTCCGTGTTTTAAATTAAGCCTGTATAAAACACGGATTCCACGGTCGTAATGAATAGCCAATCCCACACCCCTAGACCCCTACGAGAGCAGCAAGCAACCCTACCAATTCTAGAGTTAGGAGACCCGGTCTCGACTTCTCGAGATGGTCTCCCACTGGACCCTAAAATCCGGTTACTTGTGCTCCCTGCCTTGGGTCTATCCTAACGCGGAAAAGTAAATAATATACAATGGTGACATCATCCTCAATCCGGAAGTGCCCCAATAAAAGAATATTACATTCAATGAATTTTACATGAATGAAAATGAAAAACTCTCATCTCACATAAAACCCTGGCTATTCAAACACGACGATCCAATATAACATATCACAACAACACATAACATCACATGTCATCAACGTAAGTAAATATGCGTATCCCAATTGTCATTGACAAATAGCAACGAAACCGGCGATACACCACATATTACACTTACGGTCGCAGAAAAGAAAGTGAAAAACTACAACAGTTGGAATCCGCAACCACCTTAGACATCACAAACCTAATATATCACATATATTGGATTTCATGCCTAACTAATTGAATTTCTTAGACATTACATGTTTAACAATTATAAACCCCGCATTTTAGTCTCGATACCAAAAACACTTATCAATAATAAGTCGGGAAATTCAACAAGATTCCCGACATCCTGATCGAATGCTCGTCAGAAACTTTAGTAGACGGCCGTACCCCCAGATACCGTCGACGAAGTGCACTAAAGCGGAACACCGCTGCCGTGAGCACCCGAACGGATGCTTTTGGCGACGGGGTTCTCCTACAGTCACTTGGTCGGGGCTATGGGGCATGGCTATCTAATAATGTTACCCGGCGAGTATCCGCGTACGTTACGTGATTGCGACGGACTTTTGATCTCATCAAAATCCCGTGGCAACCAATCATCTAAGACTAAACTGCTAGATTTATAACATTCAAACTAGTTATCTCATAACCACTTGTGGATTACAAATATTGTATCCCATCACATGATACCCAGATGATGTTAAACTTTTTGATCGATTCAACAAAGTCCCACAATTTCCCGACAGCTCAACACTTAAGCACAGTTCAATAATACCCAGAATATGCCACAGTACCTATGCACCAGCCGTAGAAGGGCAAACCCAAGTCTCACTCATGTCGCCATGGAACTACGGCAAACCTTAGGGTTTGACCATGGTTTCGCGATCCAAAAAGTCGAGTTAGGGTTTCATTCTTCTAGAGGGTTCATAGGATCAATTGCATGTTTTTCTGAATACGTTAAACTTAGGAAAATGGGTTTTTGACATTCGATCGAACTTTTTAATTTCGCCTAGACAACATGCGAATAACCCGAAACAATATTAAAACTACGAATACGAAACACTCCAAATTGTTTATAGTGTAAAATTACATCACATGCAAAATTAGAAAAAACAAACAACACCTGAAACATCAAAACCAAGTTTTTGGAACATACAAAAATTTTCAGGGGGGTGCTCAGTTTTGGCCGAGATAAGGTATATGGTGGCCGGCCAAAAAATCTTCAAACCCCCTGAAATTTTCATAGTGTTCATGATATATCTCATACATCACTCTGTACTTGTTTAAAATTTTTTTGAATAACTTTTAAAATCGACAGAAACTGGGTTTCGCGTTGCAAGTTTTGGAGTTGTTTCGGTTTCGTAATTAACAAAATTCGTCTAAATTTCTAGCATGGCTCTGATACCACTGCAGGGTTACCTAGGACGGCAACAAGGTTTCGGGAGGCATCGTCCATGCCATATTCAAAAATTTTCCATTCTAGCTAACCCTAACTTTGAATCGTTAACTAGAAATCGACGGAATAACATATGTAAACACTTTACATGCTAAGTGAGCAAGGAATACAATCTTTGTAGACCGATCCTTCACTTCAATAGCTCTGTGTAGTAGTCCCTTTCGCTGCGATCGTGAACCCCAGACTTTAAAGAGGCTCTCAAGAAGAAACGAACATCCTTGCTTCGAAGTCTTCGAGGCCGAAGATGATCTACGTCGGGGAGACAGTAACCCAAGTTATCTCTTCACTAACCATGGAATTAGTGAAGCAAAACACCCTATACTAAATGGCAAGTAGTATAGGATGATGAAGTAGGAAGTGGGCTCACTTTAGATTTGATTTTCTCACACTTTTTCTCATACCTCCATTGAAGCTAGAAAGCTTTGAGGAAGAAGAAGAAGAAGAAGAATGAACTCATCATATGAATTGTGTGTGAGGTTAGAAATGCAACCAAGGATTAAGCATGTCATGCTTAAGCCTTGTAGAGAGTTAACCATGAGCTAGGGTTAAAGGTTAGGTCAAATAATATCTTAAGCTAGACAAAAGGAGTGGACAAAGTCAAAAATGCTTACAAGTTTCTACAAGCTTTCAACAAATATCAACCATGACTAATTCCACAATTTTTGAATTACATAATGATAAAATTATAAACCTTAATCTTAACCGTAGCATGGTTTAACCCTCATTAACCCTAGTTACATTTGTAACCTAGCTTGATACATTTAACATATATCACATATACATCAATGTATCCAAAGTGAGAAAAGAAATCATAAGTGAGCTAATACTAGATAATGTAATGTAATATATCAAATATATAATTATATATTAGATTATCAAATCAACTCTTGATTTAATAATTCGTCTATATCACCTATAACCGACCAATATCATATGAATCAACTTATCGAATCAACACTTGATCCGATAACCCGGCTATATCATATATAATCGACCGATATCTCATATCGCGAGAATAGAATACGGCATCTCATATCGTATCAATCTCGGTCCCGCACATATCACATATGTGCTCCTACTCCATTTCGCTTGAGCCAGGAAACCCCTGTGTAGTTATCTAAAGACTTGTCAATACGCCGGCAGTAGGTGATGATCATATCAAACACCCACAAGCCGCAAGCGGTCTGCTAAACGTAACGGCCACCCGGGTATTGAGCGATTAGAAGATTAACAAGCAAGCCTGCTCACACTCTTGTGAATCCTATCAGTAACACTAACATACAGTCCGGTCTCTTCGTCTGATATGTCGCATATCTCGTCTAAGGGTGGTAAACGTCAGACCCCAGTAACTCGATAAGTCGTGTCGATATGAGGCTCATAACAGGGTCGAGAAAATACCGATAACACTTACCAGTATATCTCTGAAGCAGCCTTGGCCAAGGACTTCCTGTTATAACCAATCGAGCACAGCGTAACATCAACTCCCAATACCGGGAGAGACGAAACCCCTCATATCGCTCATTGCCTACATGTGACTCGGGACTGTACCTAAAAGCCACCGTTTTGCACATTCTCTTGAACGTGGTAAGATGGAAATCAAAGCACAGTGGGAATCACACAAGACTCTATGATGATCTCGGGTCTACAGACTAACCTGTACTAGTGTCACCAGAGAACTGCCATCTGACGTTAGGTATAATACCATATGGGAGTTCTCGGCGAGTCCGTCCAGTGTACCTAGTCTCTACTGAGTACCCGTATACTGTCTCTGTTTTCAAACACCAATGGATATGGGATCATCCATCGCCCATCTACATGGGTCGAGAAGCTATACGCTAGTCTACTCTGGTATATCGATGCCCTATCTCGATACACCTACAACTATGAACATTTGAAAGATGTACTTAGCGACTACACTGTCCCCACTAGTATGATTTGCATCATAATCCTGGTAGTTAAGTACTCATCCTAAGAGCTTTATCAACATGTAATATAGATACAATCAGTGTACATGTTAAGATAAAGAGCAACCAGATAGCATACTATTATGTCGAGCAAGAAAGTCCTCCATAAATATGTACAAGCATCCACTACAATATACATCGTATGTATAATAATGGTGTTCAGTTGATAAAACTGCACATTTGTATTACATTTTCCTACCATTTTTATATTAAAAAAGGACTTTATTATAATATATTATACATATGAGGGTTTATGTGTAAAAACACTATTTTCCATGTGTTAATATATTTTAATTAGCATTTGGTAGAAAAATGTATGCAAATAAATTCATTGACCAAATCCTAGTAGAACTAAGTCTACTAAATATTATTTAAGATTATTGTGCAGAATTTTCCAAGTTGTTATGTAGAATATATCAAAGATATCAAGCTGTTGAAGAAATCTTGCCAAATTAAGAAGCAAAACTTGGAGACCAAGTCTGGGAACAACCGAGAGAATATTTCTGAATTCTGAAGGTGCCTAGGATTGCCACATGTCACAAGATGCAAGCATAAGAATTTTGATCAAGAGATCTCACCCGTTGGCCGCGGATCCGCGGCCTTAACCCCCATTTGCCGCGGATCCGCCGCAATATTATGGATTTGGAAGGAAATATTTTGGGGCATGATTCTCTGCTGTATTTTACCAACTTTTGAAGCAAAAGATTCTGGGTTTGCACTATAAAAAGGCACCGAGAGCCTCTTGGAAAAGTGATCAAGCCGAAGAGATCACGAAGCTCCCGACGCTCACGCATCCAGGCTGATCATCGACTGTTCGACTACCTCCTTAGGAAAGATCGAGAAGCAAATCAAGTTTTGTAATCATTTTCTATGGATTAAAAGTGTAGCTTGAAGGAGTTGATTAATAAAGGTAGTTTTTTATTTAATTGTTTGTTTTTTACATTATGTTTTCCCTCTCTTTCTTTTCATCTTCTTCTCCCAACATGCGCGAGTAATTCTCCGCTTGTTAGGGTTTGTAGGATTAGGGTAGGTTAATGGGCGATGAAAATAATTAAACCCTTTTTAAGTCCTATAAAGTTTAGGAACTTTATCAAAATAATCATTAACATCCTAATCGGGCGCGCTAGCAATTCCTTGCTAGTTCCGACCGCGATTAGAGATTAGATTAATGATTGTTTTGGTAAAGGCTAGATATGAACGGAGTTCCGTGTCAAGATAAGGGTTACGAGTGAGATTCCTTTTCCCTCCAGAAACCCTAATCTACACGCATCACCGTCGTTCTAGTTCTAAATCTATTAATGGATGAAAAGGGTAACTTTTAATTAATCTTCCATAACTACTAAATCCTAACGAACCCTACAAGCCCTATTATAATATTATTTAAATCTCTAAAATAATCTAGATCTATATTTTACATTCTTGTTTAAAGTAGATCTAGAATCTTTTTACAAAATTCTTTATTCCTCCTCTCTTTCTCAACACATCTAAAGTAAAAGTAAAAGGTTCCACGTTTCCCAGAGGACGACCCGTACTCATCCCGGTCTAGCTACGCGCGACACCGTTATTGATTGCGGTTAAACTACAAACACACTTTTTCGAACCAATCAAATGGCGCCGTTGCCGGGGATACGTGCGTAATTTTTTATTTTTACTATTTGTGTTGAATTCTTAGACGAGCCATATCATTATTAAAACAAAACTGCAAATTGCATATTTAACGATTTGTGCGTGGATTTTTGCAAGGAGATCCGGAGTCACAGAATTGAGGAAAACAGAAAACAGAGACATTTTTAGAGATCCAGAGGAGCAAAGGAGCCATACAAAAAATTTCATCAACTGTTCCTTCTGCCACGCGGCGGAACCGTGGCAAAAGCACCCATTCTGCGGCGGAACCGCGGCAAGTTGGAGGAATTAGGGAATAAATCTTCTCTGGTATCTTTCTCAACTTCTTCTCTCTCTCCTCAAATCCAATAAAATCTATTTTCTGCAGGATTCTTTGCAAAATTGCGCCGCTCAAAAATCTTTTTGCAAAAGTTTTATGATTGGTTTTATTTTGCATATTTAATACGGATTTCTAAGGGGCAAAGACCAAATCAAGATTAGGTAGGGATTTCATCACCCTTCCTAAGCCCCACAAATCACAAACTGAGCATATAAATCAACCCTTCATTAATTTAAAAAATATCTAGACCAGACTCTAAGGACTGTCGCGCTCAATAAGGACAGAGGAAGGTCGTGGGTAATCTATCGTTTATTCGCATTACTTTTGTAGTGCCTAGGCAAGTGTGACAAAGGCTAGTGGTTTTTAATTAGGCCCACGACGTGGTTCCTTCCCACTTACCTGGCACTTACCTCGCTATAAGGGTAGTACGGAGGCGGTAGAGGATTTATCCTGCGGCTTGTCCTTTGGAAGTCTAGGAGCGGTCTAGAGACTGGACCTAGGTGACCTTAGTTCTAGGGTTGCTTGTGCATCTTAGAGAGATTTGTCTTGAGTCCTACATTTTTCAAAACAAGCCAATTTTAAATCACACACACACTGCCACTTGCACTAAACCCGCTTAGTGCATGCTCGGCTGGACACGGGATCCTAGTGCCCGTCTTGTCCGCGTTCCTTCTATCGACACCGAAGTCGGTACTTCTTCATCTTCTTTTCCCCCACCACACACCACATCGATCGTGATGGACGACACTCCATCTAATTATAACACCACGCTGCCACCGCCCGCAGGTGCGCAGAATCCACCGCGCATCTCTCTCCAAGAGAGATGCTATCCTATTCGTGGTCCTCTTCCTACTTGTCTATCTCTTCCACCACCTAACGGGGATAATTTCGAAATTAAACCCCACTACATCAATCTGCTGCCCAAATTTCACGGGCTTGAGTCGGAAGACGCGTACGTTTTCATCACCAAATTCGAAAACGTATGCGCAATGATGGGTACTTCACAATTGACTTTAGATGCTATGCGCTTACGTCTTCTCCCATTCACACTGTGCGACTTGGCAGAGAAATGGCTTTATAATACTGCCGCACACTCTATCACTAATTGGGATGAATTCGTCGTAGCATTTCTTAAGAAGTTTTACCCAAATCATAAGACTGCACATATTAGGAGCGAGATCAACCAGTTCACCCAGCTTCCCAATGAACCATTTTGGAAGTGCTTTGAACGTTTCAAAGATCTGCTTGTCCAATGCCCCCATCACGGAATACAAAGATGGGATTTATGTCGGATTATATATGAGAGCATTAATCCAGCGACAAAGCAGATGCTTGAAACAATGTGTCAATGCAATTTCATGTCTAAAGATGACGGTGAAGCTTGGAAATATCTGGAAGACCTTGCTGAACACACGTTGTAGTGGGAAAGTGTAAGACCACCTTCAACTAAGGGAGGTATTCACCAGCTCGATGTTTCTATCGCAGTAAAAGCCGAAATGGCAGCGATTCAGAAGAAACTCGATGCCATTGAAAACAAGTTCTCAACATTCTCCCTAAATCAGGTCACGCTTCCTAAGACCGTCTGTGGTTGCTGTTCGGATCCTTCACACTTAACGGAAGAATGTCCTATGAATGCATCGTTTCAAGCTAATGCTACTTTTCAGCAGCGACCTAGAAACGATCCTTATTCTTCCACATACAATCAAGGATGGAGGAATCATCCTAACTTTGCTTGGAATCAAAACCAACAAAGCAATTATCAAAGACCTCCTCCACAGCAACCACAACCACAGAATCAGCCCCCCTTTCAGTCACAAAATTTCCAAAATCCGGCCAACATTTCTACACCACAAGTGGCCGGTACTGACAACTCACTTGCACAAACTTTGGATATGTTCATGAAACAATCCATGCAAAATTCGGCTGAGATAAGGTCTTCTATTGATACCCTAACGAAAAACTCCTCCTCCTATGGTGAGAGTATCAAATCAATAGAAAACCAAATCGCACAGTTAAACGCCGCAATGAGTGCGAGAGAGAAAGGGAAACTCCCATCTCAACCCATACCTAATCCTGGCCACTCACAAAGTTATAATGTGAGTGCTGTTACCACGTTGAGATCGGGAAAAGTGCTGAATGACCGAGTGGGTGAGCAATGTGATGATAGTGACACCAATGATACCCCAGCTTCTTCTTCTTCTCCTAATTCGTCTAGTCTCCCACCTTCACCCGAGCCTATTCTCCGTTTTCCCCAAGGCTCGAACCCTTCGCCCATTTCGCCAAATCTATCTAAGTCGATTCCCACTCCAGTTTTGGGATCGAATCCATCCCCACAGTCTTCTCCACAAACATTGGACCCAAAACTTATTGATCAAGCACCTTATCCAAACAGGTTGAGGGGCAACAGACCAAGTCCACAAATGGAGAAGATTGTGGAAATTTTTAAGCAAGTTAACATAAACATTCCTCTCCTAGATGCTATTCAACAAGTTCTGTCATATGCAAAAATCTTAAAGGACTTGTGCACTAGGAAGCGAAAAGTTCAAGTACCTAAAAAAGTTTTCCTTGCGAGTAATGTGAGCACTGCTTTTACACAACAACTACCCAAGAAACGAAAGGACCCCGGAAGTCCTACAATTTCTATTTCCATTGGGGATAAAAATATTAATCGTGCTCTACTCGATCTTGGTGCTAGTGTTAACTTGCTTCCGTATTCTGTGTATGAGCAATTAGGGATCGGAGAGTTAAAACCTGCGCATTGCACTCTTTAGATGGCCGATCGATCTATCATCCAACCTAGGGGTGAGCTAAAGGATGTGTTAATCAAAGTCGGGGAATTCATATTTCCTGTGGACTTTATCGTTATTGATACGCAACCTGTGGCAAACCCACGCAATCAAATTCCGGTGATACTCGGTCGACCCTTTTTGGCCACTTCCAACACAGTAATTAATTGTAGAAACGACTCTATGACCCTATCCTTTGGAAAGAAGTCAATTGAGCTTAATATTTACAAGTTGGGATGTGAACCCTCCGAACCCTATGCTCATGTGTGTTCTGTCGAATTAATGGATGTCGACAGCAGCGAATTTGATCAACCTCATGATACAGACTCTTTTCATATGTTGTTGTTTGACCCAACCATTTACTCTTCCACCGAGTTGTCCGGGTCAATATCTAATGAGAAACCTTTTATAGAGTCTGACGATCACCCCATTTTTTCTGATGACATTATTTTTCGGGGTATCGATGAAAGCTTTGAGCAAATTTTCGCTGATGAACTCGCATTTTTACAAGACACGGGTGTTGAGATGAATCAACTCCAAGATGAAGAAATTGGACCTCCACCCCTTCTTTTGGACAATCATGATAATGCGAGTAATCCATCATCACTATCACTGTGTCGTCTCTCCAAATTGAGACGCAATCCTTTTCCATTACACCTCTTATCACCTCCCCACTTCTTCACGTTGAAAGGTGACATGTTCTTCCACCAACCTTGGTGCTTCATTGATAAAATTTTTGAATGGTTGGTGTTGACCTTCGGTCTTTGCAAAGCTTGGCATTGACCAATAACCTTGACCCCCTCGTGTGATTTTAAAAGATTAAAATTGTTTAAAGTTTGGGGGGGTGGTATATTTTGGCTCTTGAAAAGAAAATAATTTTTACAAATTTGTGAGCCTAAAATAAGTTTGGGGGAGGATTTTCACTTTCATATATTCTTGCCCCCATTAATAATTTCCTCCTAAGTCTACAGGTTTTTGAGCTTAACGGATGACATCAGTGAGGACACTGCTGTAAACAGGTTTGGGGGAGGTTTGTGCTTATTTACACATCAATTTGCATCATATTTTGCATAAGCACAATATTTTCAAAAAAATTTCAAAAATTTTCTTTTATAACAAAAGAGTAGAAAGTGAAAAAGTATATCCAAAAGATAGGAATAGTTTAAGAAAACTAAGAAAATTAGAAGTTTCTTAAACGAACTAGTAATAAGTAGTTATGAGCTGTTATCCCAAGGGTTAGTAAGATAAAGGAAATCACTAATCTGAGGATAAAATAAGTCTGAAAAATAGTTTCTATTCTGGAAGCCGAACATTTGAATGTTGATACCCTACTATATGCACTTACACACGTCTTGAAACTCGGGATAGTAGAGGATACCTTGAAATGCTCTTGTCTAAAAGCCAAAGTATGAAGGAAATGAAAAAAAATGAAGAAAATATAAAAATGGTGAAAAGAAAAAAAAATGAACACTGGTTTTGTTATTGCCAAGGCAGCAATAAAAAAATATAGCGAGGGTGCCTCTTCACCTAGTGCCCTAAGGCCAACTGGTCTGGGAGTCACTGCTAAGCCTCAGGTGGTGCAAGACGAGGAAAATATTATCACCTAATCAGCAAGCACATGAGTAATCGGTCGGTTAGTACCTCAAGAAGTATTAACGGTCGCATGAAAAGGTGTGAGCGAATCTTAATATTCATCAAATTAAAAAGTACTAAGGTAGATGGACAAGAGTATGATAGCTTGAATTGAATTCTCCGAGTGTAGGGATGTTCTTCACACACACGTGGGTTATATGATCAATGTTTGGATGAAAGGTAGGAATGAAGAATAAAGACGATGTTTTATTGAGGGATGATGTGATTTCTAAAATTTTTTCATGACTATTAAGATAGGGCTCATGACAACTGAAAAGCTAGTATAGTTGGAAACTCTTCTTTTCAAGGCCTTTCTTTTATGGTTCTTATCTTTATATGTAAATTTCACCATCTTTCTTTTGTTATAGGATTTTGTGAGTGTAATCCGCTGAAAACCCTCAGGAGACAACACTCCTCTTACTAGGGACACCTAGAGGTTTAACGGCTTGTTGCACGTGCTCAGTGCAATCGTGTCTGCCTACGAAAGTGTGGTTAGTTTTCTCCTTTCTTTTTCTCCTCTTAAATAAACTAGTTTGCTCGGGACGATCAAAGATAAGTTTGGGGGTATTTGTTCAGTTGATAAAACTGCACATTTGTATTACATTTTTCCTACCATTTTTATATTAAAAAAGGACTTTATTATAATATATTATACATATGAGGGTTTATGTGTAAAAACACTATTTTCCATGTGTTAATATATTTTAATTAGCATTTGGTAGAAAAATGTATGCAAATAAATTCATTGACCAAATCCTAGTAGAACTAAGTCTACTAAATATTATTTAAGATTATTGTGCAGAATTTTCCAAGTTGTTATGCAGAATATATCAAAGATATCAAGCTGTTGAAGAAATCTTGCCAAATTAAGAAGCAAAACTTGGAGACCAAGTCTGGGAGCAACCGAGAGAATATTTCTGAATTCTGAAGGTGCCTAGGATTGCCACATGTCACAAGATGCAAGCATAAGAATTTTGATCAAGAGATCTCACCCGTTGGCCGCGGATCCGCGGCCTTAGCCCCCATTTGTCGCGGATCCGCCGCAATATTATGGATTTGGAAGGAAATATTTTGGGGCATGATTCTTTGCTGTATTTTACCAACTTTTGAAGCAAAAGATTCTGGGTTTGCACTATAAAAAGGCACCGAGAGCCTCTTGGAAAAGTGATCAAGCCGAAGAGATCACGAAGCTCCCGACGCTCACGCATCCAGGCTGATCATCGACTGTTCGACTACCTCCTTAGGAAAGATCGAGAAGCAAATCAAGTTTTGTAATCATTTTCTATGGATTAAAAGTGTAGCTTGAAGGAGTTGATTAATAAAGGTAGTTTTTTATTTAATTGTTTGTTTTTTACATTATGTTTTCCCTCTCTTTCTTTTCATCTTCTTCTCCCAACATGCGCGAGTAATTCTCCGCTTGTTAGGGTTCGTAGGATTAGGGTAGGTTAATGGGCGATGAAAATAATTAAACCCTTTTTAAGTCCTATAAAGTTTAGGAACTTTATCAAAATAATCATTAACATCCTAATCGGGCGCGCTAGCAATTCCTTGCTAGTTCCGACCGCGATTAGAGATTAGATTAATGATTGTTTTGGTAAAGGCTATATATGAACGGAGTTCCGTGTCGAGATAAGGGTTACGAGTGGGATTCCTTTTCCCTCCAGAAACCCTAATCTACACGCATCACCGTCGTTCTAGTTCTAAATCTATTAATGGATGAAAAGGGTAACTTTTAATTAATCTTCCATAACTACTAAATCCTAACGAACCCTACAAGCTCTACTATAATATTATTTAAATCTCTAAAATAATCTAGATCTATATTTTACATTCTTGTTTAAAGTAGATCTAGAATCTTTTTACAAAATTCTTTATTCCTCCTCTCTTTCTCAACACATCTAAAGTAAAAGTAAAAGGTTCCACGTTTCCCAGAGGACGACCCGTACTCATCCCGGTCTAGCTACGCGCGACACCGTTATTGATTACGGTTAAACTACAAACACACTTTTTCGAACCAATCAAATGGCCTCTAGGGCATACATATAACTAACAGCTCCTTATAGTGGTCCCTTCGCTGCGATCATCGAACTCCCGGACTCTTGAGTGGCTCCACAAGGTGAATTATGTATGCTTGCTTGACGTCTTCAAAATCCAAGATGATCTATTTCGAGGAAACACGGACTCAAGCTATCACTTCACTAATATGGAATTAGTGAAGCTGACACCCTAATCTAAATGGAAAGTATAGAAGAGGATGATGAAGTAGGAAATTTGCTCACTTTATGTCACGCCCCGCTTCCCAGAGTACGCAAGATTGGGCACGTGACATAGCCAACCATGCTACCTGTGGGTAGGAAGTATCCATCCACAGTCACATTACGGCTGTAGAGATATCAAGAACAAGATAAATAAACTATCTAACACATGTCCAAATCCATAATGATAAGAGTCAATGATAAATAAATGCGGAAGCAAATGATCCAATACAATAATAGAAAGGTACGTCCCATAATGCGGGATTTGCACCTGGAAATAAAATGCAATAAATGAACTAACCACTGCAGAACTCACAAATCAGCCTGCTGGCTGAAGTACTCCTGCTCGGTCAGCGACAGTGGTAAAGAATCTGGGCCATGCAAAACCCAGACGTCAGCGCGTCATGTCAACCAATAATATAATTTGAACATGGTAATAAGCAATGCAGAAATAAACATGAATAAAGCAATAGTATAAACAAGCAGTGCAGGGTAGTGTGCAGTGGGTAACTAAACTGTCCTATCAGGTTTCTACTCTAAAGTCTTTGAAATCAATTGATGAATCGTCGATGTAACTCAATAGTATCCCGTACATACCCGGGACCACGGCCACAATATTCTCGGCTGCAGCCGAGACATGCCGCTAGGCACAAAACAGGAAAGTGTACACTCGGTAGTACCCCGTACATACCCGGGATCACGGCCACAATATTCTCGGCCGAAACCGAGACATGCCGCTAGGCACAAAACAGGAATGTGTACACTCGAACAGGTAGTGAACTGTCGAGTTACAAGTCAGGTTCATCTTTGATTTCCCCATACCCCCAAGTTATGTATGTCAGGTCAGGTATTCAGTAGTCGAGGACTAATGCCAACACAGAATCAGGTAAAAGCAGGTCTGTCTGGATAGACAGCAGGAATGGTCCATGAGGACCCCAAGTCAGGTTTGTTGGCATTAGGCATGAGATCATGTAATAAGTCAGGTCGTAGTACAATAGGTTGAGTCAGTATGTACAGGGTGTCATGTCCGGTGTATCAGTATATGTGTCAGGTGTAGCAGGGTCGAGTCAATATGTACTGTGATCGAGTGTGTGCTCTCAACAGGTATACAGCAGCAAGAATTTAAAGTAAACAACACTAATAGTCATTTAATCACAATGATGCTTTGTATTATCTTTATTAACAGGTTCAAGCACCCTTGGGGTGCAATAGTCACAAGGTGAAACAATATCAACAACATAAAGTAATGAAGCTACATGAATTTAAGACTAAAGCATAAATAATTGTCTCATGGATGATTTAACGAATAAAGCAAGGACGATCTACTTGGTTCAGTTAGTTAAAGTATGGATTGATAGTAGACCGATTAATTATAAGAAACTACTATAATGATTCAATGTTAAAGATACTTGCAACCGTCAATTCTAAGTTATACCAAATATCGATATTACCATCAACTGTGTGGTTAAATTAAGTAATGTGATAATTAAATGTATAGCAAGACTTGATCTTGTATTAGCATGTTCGAGCAAGTATTCGGATACTTGCCTCGACGGTTTCGCAAACCGGAAAACAAGGATGCAATGTCGGCGGAAAACACGAGACGGACGCACGGGCCACGGATCGAGTCCAAACAGCGAACAGCGGGACCACACGGACCAGAGTACTTCGCTGGAGAGTCGGGTCCAGTCGTCGGCACGGCCGGATTCCGGCGAAAAGTCAAAACAGCGATGAATTAGCAAAATACGACACATGGACACGAACGACCAGCGAGGGGTTAACACGAATGGAGAAAGTGAAGGGATGCTTACAGGGATGGCAAAGGTGGCAACCGTGATGGGTTCGACGGCGATGGGGCGCCGGCGAGGCAGCGACGGCGGCAGTCTTGGCTGAAAGTTGCTGCTCTGATGGTGCTGCGACGAAAGGAGGTAATGATCTGGTTCTGGTCACAGGGGAAGAGGAGGTGGTCGGAGGTGGCTCAGGCGACGACGACGAGGGTCGACGGTGTCTTTCCCGGCGACTGGAGAAGGTGGGATGCTAGGGTTCCGGTTAGGGTTTGGTCTTGGGTTAGGCTCGGTGTAAAGGGTGCAGGGATATAGGGTTGCATCGGGAAGGAGATAGTGGAGAGGAAGATGAAGGAGTCGTCGACGACGAGGGGCCGTCGTCGGTGAGGTGCAGGCGGTGGAGGTTCTGGGATCGGGGAAAGGTTTGTGGGTTCTTGGGTTGCAGGGAAAGCTCGTTGAGGGTTGAAGAGTGGAGGTGGTTACGATGGAGGTGATGGTGGCGAGGTCGCGGGGAGGTCGGCGGCGAGGCTGCGGCAGCTAAGGCTAGGGTTGGGTTCTGCGATGGGTTTCTCGTGGGATTCCTCATGGGGATGAAGGGACAGAAATATATATAGGGATAGAGAGAGAGGGATTATCGTGGTGGAGAGAGAGAGAGAGGATGAGAGAGAGAGAGATGGAGAGAGAGAGATTTACGGTCGGGCTCACGAGGGTAAAGCCCCTCGTGATTGGTTGAGGGGAGAACAGAAATGATTTAAAGGATTTAAGAAAAATATTTAACTGGTTAAACAGTGTATCGAATATATATATTATAGTTTTAGTATATTAAATTAAATTGGGATTTTGGCGCTAAATGAAACATTTCCAAATCGCGCCCGGGTTGCGCCCAAATATTTCAAATTCAAATTATAGGATTTTAAGCGGGTTCCAAATTTTAAAAAGAGATGTTTTGTGATTAAAATGCATGCCCCCAAGTCGGACGCTTGCACGCGCGCGTAGTCGTCCAAACTTGCCCGTTTCGCCGAACGGGATGAAATCTCGACGCGCGGACGCTACCACGCGACTAGTGGCGATGGGTAGGCCAACATGGATATTTTTAATTTCATTTTAGGTGTTAAAATTTGTTATGTGCCAAAATGACTTAACCGGTTAAAATTTAGCAAAAACACCGAACAATCAAGATAATTGAAATGAGCAATGTATAACACTCAACTAGCAATAGAAATAGTATTATTGGGCTCGGGTGTTACACTTTATAATTTAATTTCTCACTATTTTTCTTTACCTCCTCAAAACCCTAGAATGAAGCTTGAAGGAAATGAAGGAGATGATCGATGAAAAGAGAATGAGAGTGAGGTTAGAAATGCAACCATGGTGAGTATATGTCATGGCTAACTCATGTAGAGAATAAACCATGGCTAATTGATTAGGGTTAGGTTAATAAATATCTTAGGCAAAACAAAACAAGTGGACTTAGTCAATGGTTCTACAAGCTTCATCCAAGCTCAACCATGACTAATTCCAAGTTTATTTGAATTACTTAATATTAATAAAAACCTAACCATTATCATATAGCATGGTATGATTCTCATACATCCAAATTGCATGTATAACCTAGCATGTCACAATATTATATATCACATATATAATTTGTGAACAAAAGAAAACAATACATTAAACATATATCACATATATGTTAAATGTATCAAAAGTGAGAAAAAGAATTACTTAAGTGAGCATATATTAATTAATGTAATTTAATATATCAAATATATAATTATACATTAAATTATTAAATCAACACTTGATTTAATAATCCGGCTATATCACATATAACCGACTAATATAATATGTATCATTTCATCGAATCGACACTTGATCCGATAACCCGGCTATATCACATATAACCGGCCGATATCACATATCGCGAGAATAGAATATGGTATCATATACATGTATTAATCTCGGTCCCGCACATATCACATATGTGCTCCCACTCCGTTTCGCCTGAGCCAGGAAACCTCTGTGTAGGACTCTAAAGACTCGTCAATACGCCAGCAGTAGGTGGTGATCATATCAATCACCCACAACCCGTCAGCGGTCAGCTAAACGTAACGGCCACCCGGGTATTGAGCGATCAGAAGATCAACAAGAAAGCCTGCTTACACTCCTGTGAATCCAATCAGTAACACTACCGTACAGTCCGGTCTTTTCGTCTGATATGTCGCATATTCAGTCTAGGGGTGGTAAACGTCAGACCCCAATAACCGATAAGTCGTGTCGATGTGAGGCTCATAACGGGTCAAGAAACTACTGATAACACTTACCAGTAGATCTCCATATCAGCCCTGTCCAGGGACTTCCTGTTATAGCCAATCGAGCATAGCGCAACATCAAGCCTCAATACCGGGAGAGACGAAACCCCTCATATCGCTCATTGCCTCCATGTGATTCGGGAATGTACCTAAAATCCATCGTTTTGCACGTTCTCATGAACGTGGTAAGGTGGAAATCAAAGCACAGTGGGAACCACACAAGACTTTATGACGATCTCGGGTCTACAGACTAACCTGTACCAGTGTCAGCAGAGAACTGCTATTTGACGATAGGTATAATACCAACTAGGAGTTCTCGGCGAGTCCGTTTAGTGTACCCAGTCTCCACTGAGCACCCGTATACCATCTTTGATGTCAAACAACAATGGATGTGGGATCATCCATCGCCCATCGTATGGGTCAAGAGGTGTACACACTAGTCTACTCTGGAGTATCGTTGCCCTGTCTCGATACAACCTCAACTAGGAATAATTATAGGATGTACTTGTGGACTACCATGGCCCCACTAGTATGATCTCCATCATAGTCCTAGTAGTCAAGTACACATCTTAAGGGCTTTATCAACATGTGAGAGCAAGACAGTATCACAATACAAGTCAACATGTTAAGATAAAGAGCAACCAGATAGCATACTATCATGTTGAGCAAGAAAGTCTTCTCTATATATATCCAAGCATCCACTATAATATACATCATATGTACAATAATGGCCTTTAGGGCATATACATAACAAACAATCTCTCACTTGTACTAAGGCCAGTTGTTGTAGTATCTCATACCCAATATCCCGAAGAGTCTCTCAAATTGTATCTGGGGTATGGCCTTTGTAAGTGAATCCACTGCGTTGTCCTTCGTGTCAACTCTCCTGACCTCGATCTCCTGACGATCAACTATCTCCCGGATCAGGTGATACCACCTCAGAATATGTCTGGATCTCTGATGGGACCTGGGTTCCTTGGCCAAAGCCACTACTCCATTGTTATCCCAATACAAAGGTATCGGATGCTCAATGGACGGAATCACTCCAAGTTCGTTTATGAACTTCTTCATCCAGACAGCCTCTTTGGCAGTATCGTTGGCAGCGATGTATTCAGCCTCCATCGTCGAGTCTGCTACGGTTTCCTGTTTGGAACTCTTCCAACAAACCGCCCCTCCATTGAGGGTAAAGCCAAATCCCAAGACCGACTTAGAGTCTTCCTTATCACTCTGGAAGCTCGAATCGGTAAAGGACTCCACTTGGAGTTCTCCGTTACCATACACTAAGAACATCTCTTTAGTCCTTCTCAAGTACTTGAGAATGTTCTTCACAGCTGTCCAGTGACTCTCTCCAGGATCTGCTTGATACCTGCTCATTACACTTAGTGAGTATACTACATCGGGTCTGGTACATAGCATCGCGTACATGATAGAGCCTACTGCCGAAACATAGGATGTCTCTTGCATGCAACCTCTCTCCAAATCAGTCTTGGGAGACATCTCTTTGGAGAGAGTGAGTCCAGAGATCGTGGGTAAATTCCCATATTTGGATTCTTCCATACTAAACCTCTTGAGTATGGTGTCAATGTACCTGGATTGGGACAATCCCAGTATCCGTTTAGATCTATCACTATAGATCTTAATTCCCAAGATGTAGAAGGCATCACCTAGATCTTTCATTGAGAATCTTTGTGATAAGAAGAGCTTGACCGAATGCAGTATAGGAATATCATTTCCTATCAAGAGTACGTCATCCACATACAATACGAGGAAGACAACCTTACTCTCTGCCACCTTCTTGTATATACGATGTTCATCTACGTTTTTGACGAAGTCAAACTCTTTGACTACGACATCAAAACAGATGTTCCAACTCCGCGATGCCTGTTTCAACCCATAGATGGATTTAAGCAGCTTGCACACTTTCTCGCTACTCCCACTGTCTATGAAGCCTTCTGGCTGATTCATGTATATGCTCTCTTCTAAATCACCATTTAGAAAGGCGGTCTTAACATCCATTTGCCATATTTCGTAGTCATGATATACAGCAATGGCAAGTAGGATCCGGATGGACTTAAGCATAGCCACTGGAGAAAAGGTTTCATCATAATCCACACCTGGTCGTTGACGAAAACCTTTTGCAATAAGTCTAGCTTTGAAAGTCTCAACTTTTCCATCTACACCAAGTTTCTTCTTAAATATCCATTTTCTCCCAATGGGTTTTACCCCTTCAGGAGCAACTTCCAAAGTCCATACTTTTTTGGTGTACATGGATTCCATCTCAGATCGCATTGCATCCAGCCATTTCATAGAGTTTCCACTCGTGATGGCCTGCTCGAAGCTAGTTGGGTCATCATCTTCCATGCAATCCTCACTCCCACCATCAATGAAAAAACCGTAGTATCTCTCAGGTGGATGAGGAACCCTACTAGATCGGCGGAGAGGCTGAGGTTCGTTGGGAACTATCGAATCCTCTAGTTCCACCAAATCTTCTGTTGCAGTTTGTGTAGCTGGAACTTCTTCCAGTTCTACCTCATTGCCACCAATTTCTTTCATAAGAAAACCCTTTTCTAAAAGGTGGCAAGTCAAGAAACAAACACCTTTTGTTCCTCGGAGTGGTAGAAGATATACCTTCGCGAATATTTGTGATATCCAATAAACTTGCATAGAACAGACCTTGCCTCGAGCTTGTCCGGATTTTGTGTTTTCACATATGCCGGACAACCTCATATCTGAATAAAATTAAGACATGGCCTCTTCCTATTCTATATTTCGTATGGAGTGATAGGCACTGATTTGGTTGGAACTCTATTCAATAGGTATGTTGTTGTCTCCAGCGCATAACCCCAAAAGGAAATAGGTAACTCAGCGGTGCTCATCATCGAGCGTACCATATCTAATAGGGTGCGATTCCTCCGTTCCGATACACTGTTGTGCTTTGGTGTATACGGAGGAGTAAGCTGAGAGAGAATCTCATTCTCTTTTAGATAGTCCAGGAACTTATTGCTCAAGTATTCTCCTCCTTGATCAGATCGAAGGATCTTAATACTTTTACCCGTTTGGTTCTCGACTTCGTGCTTATATTCTTTGAATTTCTCAAAAGCTTCAGACTTGTGTTTCAACAGGAACACATGTCCGTATCTTGAGAGATCGTCAGTGAATGTAATGAAGTATGAGGAACCATTCCTGATATGTGTAGACATGAGACCGCATACATCACTATGTATCAGTCCCAAGAGTTCCGTAACTCTTTCTCCGTGTCCTGTAAATGGAGTTTTGGTCATCTTTCCTTTGATACATGTCTGACAAGTGTCATAAGATGAAAATTCGAATGAATTCAAATATCCATTTTTATGTAACATAGCTAGTCGTGTCGTATTGATATGACCTAGTCTACAATGCCACAAGAAGGATTCGTTCATTTCTGAACTATTCCTCTTGTGTGTGCTTTGTACATTAAGAACTGTGTTTTGATCTAGAACGTATATGCCATTATTTAACGAGCCTGATCCAATCAACTTTTGATCAGGAAGATATTCATAGCATTATCCTGTACTACAAAATTATATCCTTCTTTACTTAATAAAGAAACTGATATAAGATTGCATATCAGGGTCGGTATGTAATAGCATTCGTTCAGAATCAATGTATTACCATTTGGTAATACAAGGTGATATTCGCCAACTGCTTTGGCCGCAACATTTGCACCATTTCCTACTTTTACGGAATGATCACCCATTCCCAGTTCTCTACCTTTCCTTAGCCCATGTAACATATTACATATGTGGGATCCCGATCCGGTGTCTAATACCCAGGACATAGAGTGAACTGAGAAACAGTTCTCGATAACTAACACATCCGAAGAAGATGCATCAACATACTTATTCTTCGTTTAGGCAGCATGGGAATCCGGATATGTTCCTATTCCCTGCTCAGTCTTATAACAATTATAAGAAAGAACGGAACCAATGTTCCCCTGCTCAGTATAACAAGCGGGTTCGGTCAATACATCCATGTTATTATCTTGATTAAGGCCTGACATGGTCGCTACCTGGAGAGAGAGAAGAAAACACTTTAGCGTATGCTCTTGCAAGATTAGATTGGTTTATTATCTTATCTAATCAGGATGGCTCCCACCATTTTTATCAAATCTTTCTTCAAACCCTAAATATTACTTATCTGAAATTACGGAGGGCTACGTCAGGTTTTTATGAAAACCTTTTGTGTAATGAACTTGATATCGTTGTAGAAACAAGTGATTTTGAAAAGGAGTGTTTTTTTAGGCTTTTACTAGTTTCGATAAAGAGGTCACTCCCGGTGAAGGGATCTCGGCTCTTTCCTTATCGAATAAGGTGCAGGATATTTCACAAATACCATTATGCAAAGCAAGAACTATAGAAGCATTCAGAAACAAAACCGAGTGAGTTATAGCATCTGCTATTTTCGCTACAGAGGTCACTCCCGGTGAAGGGATCTCGACTTTTTCCTTATCGAATAAGGTGCTGGATATTCTACAAGGAATACCGCTATACAAAGCAAAAACTAGAGCTACCCTTGTTGAAAATTTGATTCTACAACATCTTTTAGGTTTCTTTTCTTTCATTAATCTCATTAATGAAGTCCCATCATTTATGCTTCCTAAGCATCACAGAAGAAACGAAAATACAATGTATGCTTATGCCATCCGCATTTGCCACAGTGTCCCATTATGCACCGTTAGGTTACTTAATTAACGGCATAGCGGGGCGGGACTAGCACGGGTGCAAAACATAAGCAACGTTTATTATATATCATATATATAATAATAAAGCATTCTTCTCAGACATATAAAGTGATCACAGAATATCAGCAGCAGTAGATAACATATGAAATATTGGATATACTAGGAGGTCCGTGTTTTATTTTAAGCCTGTATAAAACACGGATTCCACGGTCGCGATGAATAGCCAAACCCACATCCCTAGAGCCCTATGAGAGTGACAAGCAACCCTACCAATTCTAGAGTTAGGAGACCCGGACTCAACTCCTCGAGTTGGTCTTCCAATGGACCATAGAACCTGGTTACTTGTGCTCCCCACCTTGGGTCTATCTTAATGCGGAAAAGTAAATAATATATAACAATGGTAACATCATCCTCACCCCGGGCGTGCCCCAATAAAAGAATATTACATACAATGAATTTTACATGAATGAAAATAAAAACTTTCATCTCACATAAAATCCCCGGCTATTCAAAACACGACGATCCACTATAACACATTACAGCAACACATAACATCTCATGTCATCAACGTAAGTAAATATGTGTATCCCAATTGTCGTTGACATCTAGCAACGAGACCGGCGATACACCATATATTACACTTACGGTCGCAGAAAAAGAAAATGTCAAACTACAACATTTGGAATCCACAATCACCTTAGACATCATAAACCCGAAATATCACATATCTCGGATTTCATGCCTAAAAATATGAATTCCAAATATTGTATCACATTCTAGAAAAAGCTAGACGATGTTAAACATTTCGATTGAATCAATAAACACCCAAAATTTCCCAAAAAGCTCAACACTTGAGAGCAGTTTAAAAATACTCAGTACATGCCACAGTACCTATAGACCAGCCGTAGAAGGGTCAACCCTTGCCTCACCTATGGTGCCGCGGAACTACCGCAAACCCTAGGGTTTGGCAGCGGTTCTTACGGTCACAGAATCGAGTTAGGGTTTCGTTCTTCTAGAGGGTCCGTCGAATCACTTGCATGATATTTGAATGTTCTTTAACTATGGAAAAATCCAACTCTTGAAAAACTTCCAGCGAGGGTTAAAGTGGGTATTTGATATCCGTTCGAACTTTTTAACACAGTCTAAATAACCCGAAAACAAAGCTAGAATTACGAATACGAAACACTCCGAATAGCCAATGCAGAAAATTAAGATCACATGCAATTTTAGCAAAACCTAGCAACACCTAAAACACTAAAACCTAGAGACTGGAACACACCGAAAAATTCAACCGTGAAATCCCAATTCTGGCCAAGCAGGCCGGTTTTTACACTGATGTGGCTGGCCAAATTCCGGCGAGTGGGGCTGAATTTTTCACTGTGTTCATATTGTATCTCATACAACATTCTGCAGTTACTAAAATAATTTTTTGACACCTTAAAAAATTCGACAGAAACTAGGGTTTTAAATCGGGTGTTTCGGAGTTGTTTCAGTTTCGTAATCCTACAATATCCGTATAATTCTCTAGCTTGGCTTGATACCACTATAAGCTTCCTAAGCACAACAACAAGGTTTCAGGTGGCATCATCCATGCCAAATTAAGAAAATTGTCATACTAAAAGAACCCTAATCTAGAATCTTAATTAGAGAATCATACGAAAACCAAATGTAAACAACTTTACATCTAAGTGAGCAGGGATTACAACCTTTGTAGTCCATTCCTTCATTTCTATAGCTCCTTGTAGTGGTCCCTTCACTGCGATCAACGAACTTCCGGACTCTTGAGTGGCTCTACAAGGTGAATGATGCATGCTTGCTTGAAGTCTTCAAAATCCAAGATGATCTACTTTGAGAAAACACGGACTCAAGCTATCACTTCACTAATATGGAATTAGTGAAGTTAACACCCTAATCTAAATGGATAGTATAGAAGAGGATGATGAAGTAGGAATTTTGCTCACTTTATAATTTAATTTCTCACTATTTTTCTTTATCTCCTCAAAATCCTAGAATGAAGCTTGAAGGAGATGAAGGAGATGATCAATGAAAATAGAATGAGAGTGAGGTTAGAAATGCAACCATGGTGAGTATAAGTCATGGCTAACTCATGTAGAGAATAAACCATGACAAACTAACTAGGGTTAGGTTAATAAATATCTTAGGCAAAACAAAACAAGTGGACTTAGTCAATTGTTCTACAAGCTTCATCCAAGCTCAACCATGACTAATTCCAAGTTTATTTGAATTACTTAATATAAATAAAAACCTAACCATTATCATATAGCATGGTATGATTCTCATACACCCAAATTGCATGTATAACCTAGCATGTCACAATATTATATATCACATATATAACTTGTGAACAAAAGAAAACAATACATTAAACATATATCACATATATGTTAAGTGTATCAAAAGTGAGAAAAAGAATTACTTAAGTGAGCATATATTAGTTAATGTAATTTAATATATCAAATATATAATTATATATTAAATTATTAAATCAACACTTGATTTAATAATCCGGCTATATCACATATAACCGACTAATATAATATGTATCATTTCATCGAATCAACACTTGATCCGATAACCCGGCTATATCACATATAACCGGCCGATATCACATATCGCGAGAATAGAATACAGTATCACATACACGTATTAATCTCGGTCCCGCACATATCACATATGTGCTCCTACTCCGTTTCGCCCGAGCCAGGAAACCTCTGTGTAGGACTCTAAAGACTCGTTAATACGCCGGCAGTAGATGGTGATCATATCAGTCACCCACAAGCCATCAACGGTTAGCTAAACGTAACGGCCACCCGGATATTGAGCGATCAGAAGATCAACAAGCAAGCCTGCTCACACTCCTGTGAATCCAATCAGTAACACTACCGTATAGTCCGGTCTCTTCGTCTGATATGTCGCATATCCAGTCTAGGGGTGGTAAATGTCAGACCCCAGTAACCGATAAGTCATATTGATGTGAGGCTCATAACGGGTCGAGAAACTACTGATAACACTTACCAATAGATCTCTATATCAGCTCTGGTCAGGGGCTTCCTGTTATAGCCAATCGAGCACAGCGCAACATCAACCCCCAATACCGGGAGAAACGAAACCCCTCTTATCGGTCATTGCCTCCATGTGATTCGGGACTGTACCCAAAAGCCACCGTTTTGCATGTTCTCATGAATGTGGTAAGGTGGAAATCAAAGCACAGTGGGAATCACACAAGACTCTATGACGATCTCGGGTCTACAAACTAACCAGTACCGGTGTCACCAGAGAACTGCTATCTGATGATAGGTATAATACAAACTAGGAGTTCTCGGTGAGTCCTGTTCAGTGTATCCAGTCTCCACTGAGCACCCGTATACCATCTTTGATATCAAACACCAATGGATGTGGGATCATCCATCGCCCATCATATGGGTCAAGAGGCGTATACGCTAGTCTACTCTGGAGTACCGATGCCCTGTCTCAATACACCCTCACCTAGGAACAATTATAGGATGTGCTTGTGGACTACCCTAGCTCCACTAGTATGATCTCCATCATAGTCCTAGCAGTCAAGTACACATCCTAAGGGTTTTATCAACATGTGAAAACAAGACAGTATCATAATACAAGTCTACATGTTAAGACAAAGAGCAACCAGATAGCATACTATCATGTCGAGCAAGAAAGTCCTTTCTATATATATCCAAGCATCCACTATAATATACATCATATGTATAATAATGACCTCTAGGGCATATACATAACTAACACCCCACCCCCAAGGCCACCACGAGGTGGCCTGGGGGTGAGGCAGACCCGAAACTGCCCAAGGTAGGGCAGTTTCTGGTCCCCACCGCCAAGACTACCTTGTTGTGGTCTTAGGAAGTGGGCCCAGCCATTCGGTCCCCTTCGGTGGTTCCCCGGGGTGCCCATGCACCACCCCACGGCTTCTCAGTTCAAACCGTGAGCCCGCGGGGTATGCAAACATCTCAAAGTTTCAATTTTCGGAACTGTTTTTGTCGACAGTCTTTGCACGACAAAAACTACGGATTTCTAATGTCGCAATGATTTAACTAAGGTTAATGGAGTGTCTCTGATACCATGTTGGGTTATTCCAGCGCCCCGGCCATCAATCCGTGTCTAAATGCGGAACAAAAACTTTTAGAAACCGGCGCTAACGGAACCCGATTCTACGGATCGACCCATAAGCCCTAGATAACAAAACATGCAATGGGTTAGAGTGATTATACCGAACGATCCGTGTCCTTCGGTCTTCAACCTCTGTCCCAAGCTCTTCGCGGCTTTCTTGATCAAGTTTGATCTCCGGTCTCCCCACATGGAAGAAGATCCACGTCGAGGGTTTGTAATACGGGCTCCCGCCTCAAAACCGAGGCAACTCGAGTATCTAGTTTGCTAGCCTAGATAGCCAAAATGAAGTAGAGAGTGTGTGTGATTAGTTTGTCTCAATACACCCTAGGATTCTCAACACATGAGAGGGTTAGGGTAGAGGTAGAAGAAGATGCTAAGGGGTGATGAGTGTGAGCTCAAGTTTTGGCCAAGTGAAGAAATGGGCTTGCTGCCTTTTTTTGTGATGACTGTTGTGTTATATTTTGTGGTGGCAATTAAAGAAAACAACTCATGAAAAATCACCAAAGAAAAAAACGTGCTTCCTATCACATGCTCACACCACAAAATATCTCACAACTCACACAAAATATCAAGCATGACATATCAAGCCAAGAATGACTCACACCATGAGTCACCAAATGCACATGCTAGAAAAATCAATGCCAAAACTAACCCTCACACTTTCCACCTCACTAGACATTTAAAGTAAATGTTTAATAGAAAAAGAAAAAGAATCTTCTAAAGTAAACTTGTAACGAATTACAAGAATACCCCTCATCTGTACATACATACCCGCATCCGTATTCCGACTGAATACGAATACAACGAGACGAAAAACATCCATCAATATAATACTAGGATCCGGCTTAAACCAAAGCCCACTAGTATTATCCGTCCGAATCATGACACGTGCATAAGTGCACGTATATGATCGAACCCTGCCATAAAACCATACAGCCTCTACAACGTTTTGCCCGAACCAGGGAAACCCTCTGTGTAGGACTCTAAAGACTCGTCAATACGCTGGAAGTGGGTTTAATTACAAGCACGTCTGTGGCACTAGCTGTACGTAACGACTACCCAAATATTGAGCGAAAGGGAGGCCGACGAGCAAACTCATCCTGAAATCCCTACTGAGCCTTACAGAGACAATATCCGTACAGTCCGGTCCTTCCGTCTATGAGTATCGCATATCGAGTCTAGGGGGTGGATAAAGTCAGACGCGTAATAACGCGACATTTAGTGCCGGTATGAAGCCCATCACCACCTGAGAAACTACTGATCCGAATCAGTAATTCTCGACTACCTTGGCTAAGGATTTCTAGTGATGGCCACCTGTGCACAACGCTACATCAACCCCAATACCGGGAGAGACAAATCCCCTGACGATCCGCTCACTGCCACCATGTGGCTCGGGACTGTACCCAACTAAAACCTGCTTGCACGACTCCTTTGAGCCGTGGTAGGGTTGTAATCAAAGCACAGTGGGAACTCACACGAGACAAATAACGATCTCAGGTTGATAGACTATGTCACGCCCCGCTTCCCGGTGTACGGTCAGAGGACGCGACGAGGCCGCTATGTATTTACTCAGAAGTAAATACGCTAAGCGTATCTAGGCAATATAAGAAAATATAAACAAGAGACAAGATGTAATTAAACAACAATTTTATTTATTAACATTCTTTTTTACAATACTTCTGAAAAGTAAATACATGGAATGAAAAGCAATGCCTAAACTGTGGCATAACAAAAATAGAAAGTACTGAAATGAAATGTATAAGTATCTAGAGCTCCGGGTCGAAGGCTAGCTGATCCAAGTCCTCGCTGGAGGGCTCGATCTCCTGAAGGTTCGAATCACCCGACGACATTCCAAAGAAGAAGAAAGAGAATGTCGTCAGAGAACAATCGCTCGGTAAGTCCCAAAGATAAGGGAGAAGTAGAATAGACAGAGAGAGAGTGTAACTTTTAAGGTGGTATTATATTGTTATAATGTTGTATTTAGTGTTAACGCTGTTGTTTGTAACTTGGTACAGAAGAGACCAGTGTATACGAGAGGAGTCTCACTAGACCAGAGACTACGGTATATAGAGTACAAGGCTCCATGATAATTCTCGGAACAACGGCGATTGAATTCTGGTTAGGTGTCTTAATGGTTGCAGTCTCGTGCCACTTTTAACATCTTCCGTACTAATCTACTGCTTAAACCCCGCGATACTTTGATTGTATTGTTTGTATTGTATTGTAAATTGTATTGTCTTGTATTATAGATTGTATAGATGGATGACTTGCCAAAACCATGATATCAGTAAATGGATATAACTGGAGAATCATGTAGATGGATGCATATCCATGGTTCGGTTCAGTCAATACAGATTGATTAGATTGAACATATTGAATTTATGGATTCATATTGAATTGTTATATATACTTGAATCTCATTCAAGTCAGATTGATTATATTAAGACTTAGTCTGAGTCAGACAATTAGAAAAGAAATTGAATCCTGAATTAGATTTTGGTGTTATCGGCAATCGCTACACATGGACAGCAGGATTTGTGTCTTTTTCAAAGACGATTACCGAGTTGATAACACCGTTTATTAAGTTTTCTACCTTAAATAAGCAAGCACCCATATCTCCGGCTCCTTGAGGCTCAAGAGACTGGTCCCGCTTAAACCTATGTTTACTAGGGTCCTTATTGTAATTTAGTATAACTTGAGGGGGTTTTATGTAAAAATAATTTTGTACAATTTTCAAAATACACCTCAAGTATTTTATTATCGTCTTTAAAGTTTTCATTGATGTATATTTTATCATTGTGACATTTCTAGTGAATAAAACCTATTTTTCATAATATATGGTATTTATTTGTAATATTGGAATTGTTTGTTATTTTCTTATAAATGGAATGCTTTTCTTGAATTTTGGAAATGTGGAATTTTATAAATATTAAAAATAGATATTTTGATATTAATTACGTATATATATATATATTTATTAAAAATATAAGTTTTATTTATAATAGAAATCACATTTTCTAAAGAAAATTGTATTTTTTTAAATCTTTCGAGACCGTATGCTTCTTGCGGAGGTCTGCATCTCGCACTACTAAGCCCGAGGATGTACGATAATCCACACTATCCCGAACGGGTTCCCCAAATGGGTTGTGGCGGCGCTTTGTAAAGATTTGTTTAAAATACATAATCTTGTAGAAAAAGGTTTTTATATAAGTCGGAGGTAGTTTTATGTAAAACCGTATTTTCCCAAATCTATGTTTCCCAATATCATCGTGCTATGTTACATATGAGTGTAGTGAAGAGGTAGGTCATTACCTCATGAACTATCTAAAGGTATAGTAAGGAATTATAATGATTTTTATCAAAACTAAACTATATGGTATTTTTCTGTGAATGTGCAGTAAAAATTGAAATATGAATTCCTTTGATATGAAACTTGTCAATATATTTTTTTAATGTTTAATGACCATGATGTGAGAGTTTGGTATTATTGTGTTTAAGAAAAATATGATTTTTAAGGAAAAATCGAATCAGAAGTCGGATTAATTCCACTTCCGTCGGGTTTTAAAATTCTAAGTTTTTAGAATAGTAAAGAGAAGGGGGAGAAGGGACTTACGGGATTAGAGTAAAGAGAAGAGGAAGAGGAAGGTTGGGGAAGCACCGGTGCGTCGTTTCGTCGCCGGAAACTTCTCGGATCGTCGTCGGAAATTCGCCGGAGTTTCACCCTTTGCTAACTCCACTTGCACACAAAAAGTCTAGGGATTTTTCTTGAGAGTTTGGACTGAGTTTTGGAAGTGAGGAGGGGTGATTTTAGGTGTGGTATTTATAGGGAAATCTAGGGTTTAGGGTAGATGAAAGGGTGTGATAAAATTGTATTAAAAAATGGATTAAATGGGGGATTTAAATTGCTCTGTAAATGTGCAGGGAAATTAAACCATACAGGGGTTATGGGGAGTCCAAGAGTCACAGGTTACATAAAAAAAAATGGTGTTTAGGTCGAGTTGACCCGGCGCCGCCGGCTAATTCAGCCGCGCCGCCGGCCCGAGTCAGCCGAATCAGGTCGATTCTCCATGCCACATGTCCCTTAGTGCTGTGTCTTGACTCGTGGACCTGTTTGTTTTATGTGTGACTCTTGGTTTTTACGAGTTATGCACGTGTAGATTCTTGGGCTTCTAAAAGGATTAAAAAATAAAAAGAAATAATGTGTGGTTGATGGGATTTGAACTCTGGTGCTTTGGTTCACCAATGAGCTACAAGCTCCTTCTTGATGTTCTAAAGCAAAACAAACTTATAACTTGTGCTCAGGCAAAAGTACCCCTTTCTGTATTTTTGAAGAAAAATTGTACAAAAAGTTTTGGGTTGTTACATTCTACCCTCCTTATAAAAATTTCGTCCTCGAAATTTGTAAAAGAAAAGTGTAACAGATTCAAGGAAAGTTTGGTGATAGAACTATTGGTAGCGTATGAAAAATATGTGAGAGAACCAAAGATTTGAAAAGAGTTGAGGAAATTACCAGGTTTACCTTAGTCTACGGCCTCTGCTTCTTCGGCTGCTAGAAGGAAAGTCTGACGCCGTGGTACATTCCTCCTAACTGAGGGCACATTCCTCTGTCTTTGGGGCATGTTTCTTTGCAATCGAGGCATGTTCCTCAGAGCCTGATGGAATTGGCGAGTAGGATGTGCAGGTGGTGGAGCTGGGAGTGCAAGACGAGGTGCAGGAGCTTGGATAGCTGGCCGCTGTGGGTAGTTGGTAGGTGTGTGAGCTGGGTTGCTTCTATAAGGACAGTTTCCAATTCCGTGATTAGATGCACCACAAACTAGATACATGCCTTTTGCGCGCCTACAGTCCTTCCACAAGTGTCCTTCCCTTTTGCAATAGAAGCAAAAGTTGGGACTTGGCTGGTTATTGGGTTCTTCCGGTCTCCTGGGTTCAACAGTTGGCCTTGAAGAAGCTCCATCTGAATGGTAGGATGCTTCACTCCGGTAGATTGAGGTCCGCCCTTCCTCTTTACCACTGCCTCATATCATTGGGCAGCCTTCAATGCTAAATCATGGGTTAGGAAATCCCCTGTATCTAATGCAGCTTGGATTTCCGGGTCCAACCCTTGCTGAAATCTTCTAGCCCTGATCTCAGCAGTCGGTATGAGATGGGCAGCAAACCTGTTACGGTCTTGTGTTAGCTGTGTAGTATGTGATATATTGAAAAATTGAATTATTGAGACATATCTTACCGACTGAGCATGGTGATCTCAGCATCATACTCATCTACAGATTTGGTCCACATTGAACCTTATTGCAGATGTATGAACTGTTGTTCCATGTCGAAGCGGGCAGTCTCTGGGAAATACTTTGCATCGAACATGTCACGGAAAGTCTTCCATTCGATGGGTTGATCAAGACGGCTTTCTTCCGCTTTCCACCAAACCCGTGCCTTGTCAGTGAGCTGCAGCTTTGCAACTCGAACCTAAGCTATTTCTAGCACTTGTGCCGCCGTCAGATCATCTTCAATGCTTTGAGCCCATTTCTCTGCTTCCAGAGGGATCTCTTTTCCCGAAAAGTTCTTGGGGTACAATGCCCAGAATTTCTTCAATCCGGGTGTTTCCGCTTCTGGACGGTTCAAGAGAATAGCAGTCAGTTGCTGCTGTCCTTCCAGGAGGCTGCGGATTGCCTCAAGCAGAACCGTTTGCTCATTGATCGGAGCAGTTACGGCAGGTGTAAGTGGTAGTGGTGGTGGTGGTGGGGGGCGTTGTTAACATTCGTGTTGGTGTTGTTTGGAGAATCCATAACCTTGAAAGAAAATTTTGATTAGGACAGATTCAAAGTATATGAAATGATGAGATTCAAGGAATGTGAATTGTAAAGAATATTTTCAGTTGTTGATTCTTGTGTTATATTGCTTAGGTTGTCCAGACAGTGCTGAACTGCATGGTAAGGTTCCATACAGCTCTGACCTGCATGGGGCACCAACAAAACTTGTCATGCCCCGCTTCCCGGTGTACGGGCAGAGGACGTGAAGAGACCGCTACGTATTTACTCAGAAGTAAACATGCTAAGCGTATCTAAGAAATATAAGAAAATGTACACAAGAGACAAGATGTAATTGAACAACAACTTTATTTATTAACATTCTTTTTTACAATACATCTGAAAAGTAAATACATGGAATGAAAAATAATGCCTAAACTGTGGCATAACAGAAATGGAAAGTACTGAAATGAAATATACAAGTATCTAGAGCTCTGGGTTGAAGGCTAGCTGATCCAAGTCCTCGCTGGTGGGCTCGATCTCCTGAAGGTCCGAATCACCCGACGACATTCCAAAGAAGAAGAAAGAGAATGTCTTCAGTGAACAATCGCTCGGTAAGTCCCAAAGATAAGGGAGAAGTAGAATAGACAAAGAGAGTGTAACTTTTAAAGTGGTATTATATTGTTATAATGTTGTATTTAGTGTTAACGCTGTTGTTTGTATCTTGGTACAGAAGATACCGGTGTATACAAGAGGAGTCTCACTAGACCAGTGACTACGGTATATAAAGTACAAGGCTCCGTGATAATACCCGGAACAACGGCGATTGAATTCAGGTTAGGTGTCTTAATGGTTGCAGTCTCGTGCCACTTCTAACATCTTCCGTACCAATCTACCCCTTAAATCCCGCGATGCTTTGATTGCATTGTTTGTATTGTATTGTTAATTGTATTATCTTATATTATAGATTGTATAGATGGATGACTTGCCGAAACTATGATATCAGTAAATGGATGTAACTGGAGAATTATGTAGATGGATGCATATCCATGGTTCGGTTCAGTCAATACAGATTGATTAGATTGAACAGATTGAATATATGGATTCATATTGAATTGTTATATATACTTGAATCTCATTCAAGTCAGATTGATTATATTAAGACTCAGTCTGAGTCGGACAATTAGAAAAGAAATTGAATCCTGAATTAGATTTTGGTGTTATGGGTAACCGCTGCACATGGACGGCAGGATTTGTGTCTTTTTCAAAAACGATTACCGTATTGATAACACCGTTTGTTAAGTTGTTTACCTTAAATAGGCAAGAACCCATATCTCCGGCTCTTAGAGCCTCAAGAGACTGGTCTCTCTTAAACCTATGTTTACTAGGGTCCTTATTGTAATTTAGTATAACTTGAGGGGGTTTATGTAAAAATAATTTTGTATAATTTTCAAAATACACCTCAAGTATTTTATTATCGTCTTTAAAGTTTTCATTGATGTATATTTTATCATTGTGACATTTCTAGTGAATAAAACCTATTTTTCATAATACATGGTATTTATTTGTAATATTGGAATTGTTTGGTATTTTCTTGTAAATGGAATGTTTTTCTTGAATTTTGGAAATGTGGAATTTTATAAATATTAAAAATAGATATTTTGATATTAATTATGTATATATATATATATATATTTATTAAAAATATAAGTTTTATTTATAGTAGAAATCACATTTTCTAAAGAAAATTGTATTTTTTAAATCTTTCGAAACTGTATACTCCTTGCGGAGGTCTGCATCTCGCATTACTAAGCCCGAGGATGAGCGATAATCCGCACCATCCCAAACGGGTTCCCCAAATGGGTTGTAGCGGCGCTTTGCAAAGATTTGCTTAAAATACATGATCTTGTAGAAAAAGGTTTTTATATAAGTCGGAGGTAGTTTTATGTAAAACCGTATTTTCCCAAATCTATGTTTCCCAATATCATCATGCTATGTTACATATGAGTGTTGTTAAGAGGTAGGTCATTACCTCGTTAGCTATCTAAAGGTATAACATGGAATTATAATGATTTATGTCAAAACTAAACTATATGGTATTTTTTTGTAAAAGTGCGGTAAAAATTGAAATATGAATTCCTTTAATATGAAACTTGTCAATATGTTTTGTTAATGTTTAATGATCATGATGTGAGAGTTTGCTATTATTGTGTTTAAGAAAAATATGATTTTTAAGGAAAAACCGAATCGGAAGTCGGATTAACTCCACCTCCGTCGGGTTTTAGAATTCTAAGTTTTTTGAATAGTAAAGAAAGGGGAAGAAGGGACTTACGGGATTAGAGTCAAGAGAAGAGGAAGAGGAAGGTTGGGGAAGCACTGGTGCGTCGTTTCGTCGCCGGAAACTCCTCGGATCGTCGTCGGAAGTTCGCCGGAGCTTTGCCCTTTGCTAATTCCACTTGCACACAAAAAGTCTAAGGATTTTTCTTGAGAGTTTGGACTGAGTTTTGGAAGTGAGGAGGGGTGATTTTAGGTGTGGTATTTATAGGAAAATCTAGGGTTTAAGGTAGATGAAAGGGTGCGATAAAATTGTATTAAAAAATGGATTAAATGGGGGTTTAAATTGCTCTGTAAATGTGCAAGGCAATTAAACCATACAAGGGTTATGGGGAGTCCAAGAGTCACATGTTACATAAAAAAATGGGGTTTCGGCCGAGTTGACCCGGCGCCGCCAGCCGAGTCAGCCGCGCTGCCGGCCCAAGTTAGTCGAGTCAGGCCGATTCTCCATGCCACGTGTCCCTTGGTGCTGTGTCTTGACTCTTGGACCCGTTTGTTTTATGTGTGACTCTTGATTTTTATGGGTTATGCACGTGTAGACTCTTAGGCTTCTTAAAAGATTAAAAGAAATAAAAAAAATAATGTGTGGTAGATGGGATTTGAACTCTGGTGCTTTGGTTCAGCATTGCAAGGTCTTACCAATGAGCTACAAGCTCCTTCTTGCTGTTCTAAAGCAAAACAAACTTATAACTTGTGTTCAGGCAAAAGTACCCCTTTCTGTATTTTTGAAAAAAAATTATACAAAAAGTTTTTGGTTGTTACAGACTAACCTGTACACATGTCACCAGGAAAGTGTTATCTGACAATAGGTATAATACCAACTAGCATGTTGCCAGCGAGTCCATCCGGTGTACTCATAACCCAATGAGCACCTGTATACATCTTAGGTGAATCAACTAACACCAATAGCTTGTGAGACTGGCCACTGCCCCTCGTCGGGGTCTCGATCAGTATACACTAGTCTACTCTTAGAGTATCGATGCCCAGTCTCGAAACTCCCACGACTAGGGACATTTTAAGGATGTGCTTATAGACCACCCAACTCCCACGTAAATGATCGCCATCATACTACTGGTAGTCAAGCAAGAATCCTATGGGCTCTATCAACATATAATAGTGATCTGTAATGTCACCTGAAGCATGTATATGATGATAAAGTCAAAGCAGATAATATACTATTATCTTGAATAAGACTGTTCTACCGGTATAGGTCCTCCCTCAATCATTGCAATCACGTGCCTGCGATCCAATAATTGACTTGAGGGCACTATAGCCAACAAATACGTCGGGAAACTCTCTCACAATAGGAACCCAGTCCAACGAATCTATCATGGCTCCGTGTAACGTTTTGAAAATCGTTTCGGTGAAATTTCGGAAAATCGGTAAAATAAGGGGGTTTTCTGTAAAAAGTCAAAATACAAATATCTTTATTATAAAATTAAATATACATATTCTAGCTATGTAATTGCTAGTATTTGGTGTTTATTGAGCCACTGGTGAAATTTCAAATTTTCTGAAAATAATTATTTTAATATTATTTTAAGCCGTCACTAATATATTTAATTAGGGAAAATTACAAATTGGAATGAGTTGAAACAAATTTTGTGCATCATAACACATTAAACAAAATTTTATCATGTAGTTTTTGAAATGAAATGGTTTGCCAAAACGGTGTTAGAAAATATCGAAGAAAAAGGCTTAAATAGTGAATTTAGTGTAAATGGAATTTTGGGGTATAGTATTTATCATTTTCCATCACCCCACACCCATACCCCCACTCACACACCCCCCATTTTTCCTCTCCCTTGGCTGAATTCAGCAGCCCCCCCTCAATTTTCCCCACTTGTTTTGCTAAAGAAAAGAAAACAAAACAAAAGAGAGAAGGAAATTGGTAAAAGGAGTGGGCTTTGACTTTCCCCATTTGACCTTTCCCTACCTCACACACTCCCACACCCCTTCCCACCTGCACCCGGCCGAGCCCCATCCTTCAGTCCCTCCATTTCTTCCTCTCTTCCCCCATAAAAAATCCCCTATTTTTGCCTCAAAATCCCTACAAAAAATTCCTAAAATCCAAATCAAGCTCCTACCCATTTTTCCTTAACCCCTATAGCATGGATCTTGGTGCAAGGATTTCAATTTGGAGGTCTAGATTCTTGTTAGATCTCAAGATAATTATGGGGTAAATTCTTAATCTTATAGCTAGATTGTTGTTTAATTATGATATGATATTGTATTCAAGTGTTAAAGTAGTTGAATTGCTAGTTATAAATCTTCAAGTTAGGGTTTGGAAATTCTAGAATTCGGTTTTAAAATCAAGTTAGGGTTTTGTGAAATTGGTGTATGGTTGTGTGATGTTTTTAGGCTCTTTTGACATATTAAAATAAGATTAGTAGCTAGTTGTTAATGGGTAGTTTAAAAATTGTGTTAATTATGCTAATTTGTAAACTAAATTTCTAAAATAATTATATTCTTGTGAGATAAAATTCAAATTAAGGTTTCATGTCATTATAAATATTATATTGAGTGGTTTAATACTTTTAGTTTATGAAAATCCAAGCTAAATTGTTGTTTGTGCATTTTGCTATAAAATTGTTAAAATTTGGGTATATTGTAAACTAGAATTTTGGGGTTAATGAAATTTATTGGGATTAAATTATGGAAATTATTTTTATGACTTATTTAAGATATTTAATAAGTATTATGGCCGCTAGATTTGTTTAAACGTCGAGTTTTGTACTAAAACGGGTAATTTTTGCTTGCTAGATTTTCGGAAAAATGGCTTTTAAGGTGAATTTGGGGTTTTTGTGAATTTTAACCTATTTTATAGTATAATTAGTGCTTGTGATCATGCAAATGAGTGTGTTTAGGTTTTTCTCGATGGTTTGGTGTTTGTACGCCGACGTCGAGGATTTTTGGGTCGAATTGTGAAAGCAGCCATAGGTTTTAACCTATGTGGGATTCGTGTGTCGTTTTGGTCATGAGTCAGATTTTAATGCGATACGGTGCGTTATGATATGTAGTTACCCCATGTGGACTTCGAGACGACAAGAAAGCGTGTGGCGACGTCGGCACCGGCGAGCAAGGACCAGGTGAGTAGATTTATATCTACGGGGAGAAGTCGGGTGGATGGCGTATAGCAGCCCCGCAGTCCGTAGTATAGTTCATATATATATATATTTATATAGGTGTTTTATGATACGAGAATGTTTATTCATGATATGATTATGTGTTCATGGATTAGCTTTGGGTTAGTTGCGAAACCCTAGAGTAGTTGTTATACCCACATACGCACACACAGACTTGCATACATTACTTTCTTGTGCGTTGATGGGGATGTGTATATATGTATATACGCGTGGGTATGGGACTATGCATATATACATTCATATACACATGCACGGATGATGAGGACAGTACTTGGGATTTGAGATGAGTCGATGAGATCGGTGATATGGCAGGGTTCGTATTTGAGATACGACATGATGTTGTAGCGGGTCCTTGACGTAGTGTTTCACACACGTGCATGCATACTTAGGCGGTATCAGTATTGTACTAGACGTAGATCAGTACCCCGATCATGATATTTGATAAAGAGGATACCAGATGAATAGTATGATGAATGTGATATTGACCCGTATCCAGATTTGGGATGCCGTACGACGGATTTACGTACGAGCTATATATTGATGATTGATCCGCACTCTTGACGTGGGAATGTCTGATTATAGATATGGTATCGGATGCGATATTATTGAGGCGGGATCACCAACTAATATATATATATATATATCGACTCAGATGTTAGGCGGTTTCCTTACCTTCAGTTAGCATGTTAGTTTAGCCCTATAGTTTAGTATAGTTGGTAGACTAGATTCGACTCCTACCTATTTCAAAAGCTAACGAATCGCGAGTATTTTAAAAGACAGGTCAAGGGATTCTACGGATATTTCAAAAGACGTATCTTTTCTTAAAAACACCGTAGGCCTTATTTTCAAAACACCGCGATTCGTGTTATTTTTAAAAGGCACCATTGTTTGACTTATAGTTATCGTTGTGTCTAGTATTCTGCTCCCGCACATTATTGCTGTTCGCTCCGCATCGCATATTCATATTGTGATTTCATATGCTATTGTTGATATTATGCTGTTAGGACACCAGCACCATTACCGATGATGCGTATATACCACGTACACTTACTTGCCGGCTCACACACATCTTCATCGGTAATTGCCATGTCACGTACACTTAGAAAATACTATTACATTGATATAGCTTGTTAGCTAATAGTTTAGACATGATATTAGTGTATTGCCTTATATGCTAGTTCAGACATTGTAGTTATTACCTGCTACTTCATGCATGTTATTATTCACTGTTATGCCACATTCATGGATTCTCATGCCTATATTCACTATTTACAAGCTATTGAGGATTTGGATTCGGATTTTCATGAGATTTCCTGGATTTGGGGGAAAACCGCAAAAACATTTATAAACTTCTTTTCTCTCTCTTTTAAATGAAAAGTGCGGTTTTCCCATGATGTATGAGTCGTCCACCATGAGTTTGCTGATGGATTTCGAGACCCGATTCGAGAAGTTGGATGAACCGTTTCGGATACATGGTGGGCCCGGTGCGGTACCCCGGGGCGAGAAGGTCGTGTTGTTGACGTTGAGCCTGGCAGGGGAGCACTACCGACCGGTGATTTTACCCGACACGTCGGATATCCGGAGGATACCGTCGTGGTCTTGAGATTGATGGTAGGGGCCGGTCTGGATTGACGGCGCCCTAGATAGTGAGATTGAGACATTGAGATCCTGAGATATTGAGACATTGGGATTTATGTTTTGTGTCGATGCTAGACACTGTTTATGCTGATTTCATTTATGATACCTCTTTTAAAAGTACAGAAATCTCACTAAATTATGAAAACAGTTTTATTCTGTTTCATGCATTCATACATCATCCATATGATATATTGCTACCTGAGGCACTGACACGGGCACATGGGATTACACTCGGGTTAGATATTTACCCTAGTCATTATTATAGGCTGCATGTTATGTATATTTGAGGATATATTATGATCGTTGACCTAGGATTGCGTTGTTCATGCGGTTTCTGTTCGTAGATATTTTTCTATTCACGAGTTGGCAACTCACCCCCGTTGTGCCACAGTTCTTACAGGTTTTGCCGTACAGGTTCCATTACGGCTTTGCTGGCACTGCTTCTTTCGGGTGACTTGCTAGTAGGTGGGTTTATTGGTATCGTACCCATCATATTACTTTGTATAATATTATTCAGTTGTATCTAGTAAATTCCATCAACCAAACATGTATTTATTTTGAGATAGAGACCAGTGATGTTATTCTTTCGACCTTAGAGTCGCGTGTTATATTTCTGTGGATTTCTTGTGGTTTTGAGTTTCCTTCTGAGTTTTTGATCCTCGCCCTTGGCGTTGTATATTATATTGCTTGTGTGGGTGTGACCGTCGATTGACGAAGAGCTAGCTCCCACTTGGGGATGCCTTTTATTGATTTCGTATACTATTCATGTTGTATCCCGTTTGGGGGCCAGTATTTACAAAGGAGACTCTGCCGAAATTTTCAAGAAATATTTGATGTTTTTAAAAAAACCGCATAATTCGGCTTATGCTAATAAAACTACTTGATTTAAATTGGTTTTTCCTTCACTCTACTACTTTTCTTGGTTTGGATTTCTGGGTTTTCGGCTTACTTAGATTACGTACGCCTCGAGACATTTCGTAGTTTAAGTGTCGGTCATGTTCCGTACTTTCGGGACGTGACAAAGTTGGTATCAGAGCGTTAGGTTTTACCTTCGGAGCGTAGGATGACCCTTGGTTGATGGAATAGGTGACTAAAGTAGAGTGACGTACCGTGGGTATGTTCCGCGGCATACTTACGATACGCTACTCCACTTAAGAAGCCTTAGGATGCACATTTATTTGTTCAGTATTATATTCATTCCTGATTTAGCCTCATCGGTATCAGTTACGGTTTACTGCCACGATTACGGGCAGGGAGAGCTACGGCTAGAGTTGCGGTCAGCACGAGCTCGTCACGAACGAGGACTGACCAGGGCGTAATTCCGGCGACACACGATTGCGGAGATGTGTCTTTTTACTGTGTTTTCGCGCCACGAGCGTTTGGCGGATCGCCTTTACGAGATTTCTCGGACGTGCCGATCAGTACCAGAGGATTGAGCCAATGATAGAGGCCAGCCAGATTTTGATAACCGTTGGCGTATTGCTTACTCCTGATGATTGAGGCACTGTTCAACGTGCAGACGAGTGAGCCAGTTATTGCTGCGAATGACGAGATATCGCCCCAGGTGTTGGAGCTATTGCTGTACGAATTGTACTAAGAGATGATAGGAGGTCGCTAGTCACTCGAGGATGAATGACTAGGACATGTGGTTCGTTCGCCTACCCCGATGCGAGGACATCAGATAGATTGATCCCAGCTGGAGACGATTTCACGCGGAGACGTTGAAAGTCGACAGAGACGATCGAATGTCAGAAACCTATTATTCCAAGTTTAAAGTATTCGGAAGAGCATGCAGGCAATTCTATGGACCCTCTAGAAGAATGAAACCCTAACTCGACTTAATGACCGTGTGAAAGCCTTTGAACCTTAGGGTTTGCGGCAGTTCCGCGGCGCCATTAGTGAGGCTTGGGTTTGCCTTTCTACGGCTGGACCATCGATGCTGTGGTACGTACTCGATACTATTAAACTGTACCCAAGATGTTGAGCTCTTAGGGGATTATGAGGTTTTGACGAATTGATCGGATGGTTCGACTTCATTCGGATGCTAGGTGGTGAGATGCATTTCTTGGGAGACTCCAGATACGAGGATAGCCGTAGGAGCTCAGTCTATGCAGTCACGACGAGACGAGTCCAAAGCAGTCGACATCAGAGAAAAGTGGAGTAAGAGGTTCGTACGAGATCTTGATGAGACGACGTTCCACTCCGTCGACATCAGAGATGCGATACGCATGCCGAGACATTGTACTTGGATATACCTTCCAGAAGGAGTCGCGATGAGTATGCAGCCGTTCCGGAATGAGAACAGATCTAGTAAGGGACGATGACTTCCGGACAGTTCGGCAGAGACGAGATTTGGGAGAGATCTCAACAGGACCCTTCTGGAATGAATTACGAGAAGACTTGGACCCAGGAGTGGTCATGTTAAGCACACCGGCAGGCCAGAGTTCAGGATCGTCGACGAGACATGCTATGCGTGACCACGACAGTTGGCCAAAGATTCTTGGAGGATGTGCTTGAGCGGGACTATTCCGCCATATTTGATTTCGGTATTTTGGACGATCTATTCGCATAACTGATTTTGATGATTGAGTTTCATGATATTTGTTTTCATGCACCATGGTTGCACCTACTGAGTATTTACGATTTTTGCACAGTTGTTGCACTTGATATCATTTTCGTGCCTTGGTTTCACACGTTTATGATTTTATGGGTTTCATACAGTTGAGTTGATTTTGGTGCGTATATACACACACGATTTGGTTTTTGCACTCGGTATGATTCACATATGCTTGCAGTACAGTGATACGCATTTTGTGCACTTAGATGCACCGGATTTCGATTTCGATTGTGATACTCGATGTTTGTTTTGTGCACCTTGTGCACCTGATTTGATTTTGCGCATGTTCGATGCTTGATATTGGATTTCATGATCTCGTGCATGATGGATGCACCTGGTTTGGATTTTCGCGCATGTTTTGAGAAGCGATTTTGGTGCACACCAGATGCACTAAATCGAGATTCTTCGTGCGTGTCAGATGCACCTGTCCTTGCTGTCAGGCACACACGTTGCCTATGACAGATGTTGTGTTCACACCCGATGCACTTAGATGTTGTCTCTGTGCGCATGTATGATACATATATGGATTTTGATTTCCGTGCGCACCAGACGCACATAGTATTTATATGTATATTTTGGGAATTGATTTCTTATGGAGCAGTACGTTTTTATGATGATTGTTATGAGTTTTTGTACTGAGCAGGACTAGTCAGAGGACAGTACCTGAATATATTTTGCATGCATTAATAGTTATTGAAGGGATTTCCAAAAAGCGAGCTATAGTCTCAGTATTTACCTACGTGTCTGAAATGACACGAAATGTTTAAAACAAGGAGACCCTTCTAAATTGTTTCCAAAACGGCGGAACGTACATATTAAACAAAGGATATATATATATATATGTAGTTATTTTCTTACAATAGACGTCCGCCACTGTGCAGTGCGGCGAGCATCGCACAGCGATTTGAAGAAGATTTGGCATGCATTGCTTCCAGATGTTTTAATGATGTATATTATATTGATTTTCATTTTGGATTTAGACATTGTGTCTTCACCATGACTCCGATGATTGTGGGATGCTGGATGGAGTTTTGATTTTGAGTTACATGCTCATTTTTCATGCGCATGCGCTGCGCTACGATTTGTTTTATGTATTTATGATTTCGGAGCCCTGGCGACTTGATGGTTTTGCGTAGATATTTTAGTATTTGGGGGGAGTTTAATTTAAATTCGGGGACCGAATTTCTTTAAGGGGGGAAGATTGTAACGTTTTGAAAATCGTTTCGGTGAAATTTCGGAAAATCGGTAAAATAAGGGGGTTTTCTGTAAAAAGTCAAAATACAAATATCTTTATTATAAAATTAAATATACATATTCTAGCTATGTAATTGCTAGTATTTGGTGTTTATTGAGCCACTGGTGAAATTTCAAATTTTCTGAAAAATTTTCCGAAAATAATTATTTTAATATTAATTTAAGCCGTCACTAATATATTTACTTAGGGAAAATTACAAATTGGACTGAGTTGAAACAAATTTTGTGCATCATAACACATTAAACAAAATTTTATCATATAGTTTTTGAAATGAAATGGTTTGCCAAAACGGTGTTAGAAAATATCGAAGAAAAAGGCTTAAATAGTGAATTTAGTGTAAATGGATGTTTGGGGTATAGTATTTATCATTTTCCATCACCCCACACCCATACCCCCACTCACACACCCCCATTTTTCCTCCTCCTTGGCTGAATTCAGCAGCCCCCTCAATTTTTCCCACTTGTTTTGCTAAACAAAACAAAAGAAAACAAAAGAGAGAAGGAAATTGGTAAAAGGAGTGGGCTTTGACTTAGTGGACTTGGACTTTCCCCATTTGACCTTTCCCCACCTCACACACTCCCACACCCCCTCCCACCTGCACCTGGCCGAGCCCCATCCTTCAGCCCCTCCATTTCTTCCTCTCTTTCCCCATAAAAAATCCCCCATTTTTGCCTCAAAATCCCTACAAAAAATTCCTAAAATCCAAATCAAGCTCCTACCCATTTTTCCTTAGCCCCTATAGCATGGATCTTGGTGCAAGGATTTCAATTTGGAGGTCTAGATTCTTGTTAGATCTCAAGATAATTGTGGGGTAAATTCTTAACCTTATAGCAAGATTGTTGTTTAATTATGATATGATACTGTATTCAAGTGTTAAAGTGGTTGAATTGCTAGTTATAAATCTTCAAGTTAGGGTTTGGAAATTCTAGAATTGGGTTTTAAAATCAAGTTAGGGTTTTGTGAAATTGGTGTATGGTTGTGTGATGTTTTTAGGCTCTTTTGACATGTTAAAACAAGATTAGTAGCTAGTTGTTAATGGTTAGTTTAAAAATTGTGTTAATTATGCTAATTTGTAAACTAGGTTTCTAAAATAATTATATTCATGTGAGATAAAATTCAAATTAAGGTTTCATTTCATTATAAATATTATATTGAGTGATTTAATACTTTTAGTTCATGAAAATCCAAGCTAAATTGTTGTTTGTGCATTCTGCTATAAAATTGTTAAAATTTGGGTATATTGTAAACTAGAATTTTGGGGTTAATGAAATTTATTGGGATTAAATAATGGAAATTATTTTTATAACTTATTTAAGATATTTAATAAGTATTATGGCTGCTAGATTTGTTTAAATGTCGAGTTTTGTACTAAAACGGGTAATTTTTGCTTGCTAGATTTTCGGAAAAATGGCTTTTAAGGTGAATTTGGGGTTTTTTGTGAATTTTAACCTATTTTATAGTATAATTAGTGCTTGTGATCGTGCAAATGAGTGTGTTTAGGTTTTTCTCGATGGTTTGGCGTTTGTACGCCGACGTCGAGGGTTTTTGGGTTGAATTGTGAAAGCAGCCATAGGTTTTGACCTATGTGGGATTCGTGTGTCGTTTTGGTCATGAGTCAGATTTTAATGCGATACGGTGCGTTATGATATGTAGGTACCCCATGTGGACTTCGAGACGACAAGAAAGCGCGTGGCGACGTCGGCACCGGCGAGCAAGGACCTGGTGAGTAGATTTATATCTACGGGGAGAAGTCGGGTGGATGGCGTATAGCACCCCCGCAGTCCGTAGTATAGTTCATATATATATATTTATATAGGTGTTTTATGATATGAGAATGTTTATTCATGATATGATTATGTGTTCATGGATTAGCTTTGGGTTAGTTGCGAAACCCTAGAGTAGTTGTTATACCCACATACGCACACACAGACTTGCATACATTACTTTCTTGTGCATTGATGGGGATGTGTATATATGTATATACGCGTGGGTATGGGACTATGCATATATACATTCATATACACATGCACGGATGATGAGGATAGTACTTGGGATTTAAGATGAGTCGATGAGATCGGTGATATGGCAGGGTTCGTATTTGAGATACGACATGACGTTGTAGCGGGTCCTTGACGTAGTGTTTCACACACGCGCATGCATACTTAGGCGGTATCAGTATTGTACTAGACGTAGATCAGTACCCCGATCATGATATTTGATAAAGAGGATACCAGATGAATAGTATGATGAATGTGATATTGACCCGTACCCAGATTTGGGATGCCATACGACGGATTTACGTACGAGCTATATATTGATGATTGATCCGCACTCTTGACGTGGGAATGTCTGATTATAGATATGGTATCGGATGCAATATTATTGAGGCGGGATCACCGACTAATATATATATATATATATATATATATATATCGACTCAGATGTTAGGCGGTTTCCTTACCTTCAGTTAGCCTGTTAGCTTAGCCCTATAGTTTAGTATAGTTGGTAGACTAGATTCGACTCCTACCTATTTTAAAAGCTAAGGAATCGCGGGTATTTTAAAAGACAGGTCAAGGGATTCTACGGATATTTCAAAAGACGTATCTTTTCTTAAAAACACAGTAGCCCTTATTTTCAAAACACCGCGATTCGTGTTATTTTTAAAAGGCACCATTGTTTGACTTATAGTTATCGTTGTGTCTAGTATTCTGCTCCCGCACATTATTGCTGTTTGCTCCGCATCGCATATTCATATTGTGATTTCATATGCTATTGTTGATATTATGCTGTTAGGACACCAGCACCATTGCCGAAGATGCGTATGTACCACGTACACTTACTTTCCGGCTCACACACATCTTCATCGGTAATTGCCATGTCACGTATACTTAGAAAATACTATTATATTGACATAGCTTGTTAGCCAATAGTTTAGACATGATATTAGTGTACTTGCCTTATATGCTAGTTCAGACATTGTAGTTATTACCTGCTACTTCATGCATGTTATTATTCACTGTTATGCCGCATTCATGGGTTCTCATGCCTATATTCACTGTTTACATGCTATTGAGGATTTGGATTCGGATTTTCATGAGATTTCCTGGATTTGGGGGAAAACCGCAAAAAACATTTATAAACTTCTTTTCTCTCTCTTTTAAATGAAAAGTGCGGTTTTCCCATGATGTATTAGTCGTCCACCATGAGTTTGCTGATGGATTTCAAGACCCGATTCGAGGAGTTGGATGAACCGTTTCGGGTACATGGTGGGCCCGGTGCGATACCCCGGGGCGAGAAGGTCGTGTTGTTGATGTTGAACCTGGCAGGGGAGCACTACCGACCGGTGATTTTACCCGACACGTCCGATATCCGGAGGATACCGTCGTGGTCTTGAGATTGATGGTAGGGGCCGGTCTGGATTGACGGTGTCCTAGATAGTGAGATTGAGACATTGAGATCCTGAGATATTGAGTCATTGGGATTTATGTTTTATGTCGATGCTAGACACTGTTTATGCTGATTTCATTTATGATACCTCTTTTAAAAGTACAGAAATCTCACTAAATTATGAAAGCAGTTTTATTCTGTTTCATGCATTCATACATCATCCATATGATATATTGCTACCTGAGGCACTGACACGGGCACATGGGATTACACCCGGGTTAGATATTTACCCTAGTCATTGTTATAGGCTGCATGTTATGTATATTTGAGGATATATTATGATCGTTGACCTAGGATTGCGTTGTTCATGCGGTTTCTGTTCGTAGATGTTTTTCTATTCACGAGTTGGCAACTCACCCCCGTTGTGCCACAGTTCTTGCAGGTTTTGCCGTACATGTTCCATTACGGCTTTGCTGGCACTGCTTCTTTCGGGTGACTTGCTAGTAGGTGGGTTTATTGGTATCGTACCCATCATATTACTTTGTATAATATTATTCAGTTGTATCTAGTAAATTCCATCAACCAAACATTCATTTATTTTGAGATAGAGACCAGTGATGTTATTCTTTCGACCTTAGAGTCGCGCGTTATATTTCTGTGGATTTCTTATGGTTTTGAGTTTCCTTTTGAGTTTTTGATCCTCTCCCTTGGTGTTGTATATTATATTGCTTGTGTGGTTGTGACCGTCGATTGACGAAGAGCTAGCTCCCACTTGGGGATGCCTTTTATTGATTTCGTATACTATTCATGTTGTATCCCGTTTGGGGGCCAGTATTTACAAAGGAGACTCTGTCGAAATTTTCAAGAAATATTTGATATTTTTAAAAAAAACGCATAATTCGTCTTATGCTAATAAAAGTACTTGATTTAAATTGGTTTTTCCTTCACTCTACTACTTTTCTTGGTTTGGATTTCTGGGTTTTCGGCTTACTTAGATTACGTACGCCTCGAGACGTTTCGTAGTTTAAGTGCCGGTCATGTTCCGTACTTTCGGGACGTGACACTCCGGTATCACGAATAAAAGCTATGAATCCCCGACATGCTCTCCTCAAGAGCCGACTAGCGCAGAGGGCGAAAATCAAACTGTGAGGGGCGGTACTACGGTCCCCCTGCACAACAAGAACTGACTCGAGTGGAAAACAAAACCTGACTGCCTTCTCACGGCAGTCCACAGACGCATAGCAATTAGCTAACCAGTCCATGCCAAAGAGAATGTCGAAGTTCAACATATCAAGAAGGATTAAGTCGATGGACGAATCTCTATCTCCAATACGAACGGCACACGACCGAAACACATGTCGCATAACAAAAGTCTCTCCAACAGGAGTAATCACAACAAGCAGCCGATCTAGCAAAAATGAATCTCGGCCCAACCTCGGCGCGAAGCGTATGGAAACATACGAGTGCGTAGATCCCGGATCAAATAAAATGTACGCATCGAAAGAAAATACTGAAAGAGTACCTGGCGCTACTGCATACGACGCCTGCGCGTCCTGATGAGTCAAAGCAAATACCTGAGCCTGCCCTCTACTGGCGACTAGCTGTCCTCCGCCTCTTCCATCCCGTCCTCTCTAGAAGTGACTGCCATGACCATGCCCTTTTTGAGCATCTGCCTGGCGTGGAGCAATAACGGGCGTAGGAGGTAATGCCCTCTGAGGTGGTGTAGGTGGGAAGGTGACATAAGGAACCGCTGCCTCGCCCTGGCGCCTCACGGTACAATCCCTGACGAGGTGATGTGGACTCCCACACCCAAAACATCCAGACGATGACTGCTGACCCTGTGGGTAAGAGCTAAATAAATGGCCTCATTCTAAGCCTCCATTACCCCTACGACCTGAAAGGAATCTGTCGCAGCGTCTATTTATCGGTCCCCGGGCTAGTACATCAGTACGAATCCTCTTCGGTCCTGGAACGACCGAAGTCTCGGAAAAACGCTCTTCTACCAGTAGGGCTGCGTCCACCGCGGTTGCGTATGTATCAAAATGCTGGGCGCCGATAGAGAGGAACAACTGGGTAATCAAGCCTCGCACAAATTTTTTGACCCGCCTCCCTTCAGTATCTACCAAATACGGAGCATATACGTATAGCTGGGTAAACTGATTGTCATACTCCGCCACTGTCATATCCGGAGTCTGGCACAACGACTCAAATCTGCGAGCTCGAGCATCTCTAACGCTCTGCAGAAGAAAACGAGCAAGAAACACTGTCGTAAACTCAACCCAGGTCATAGGAGGAAGACCTGTGGTTCGGCCTCTCTCCAAAGACTCGCACCAAGTCTGGGCAAGACCCTCCAAACGAAAACTAGCGAACTCTACACATCTCGCATCGGAGCATCTCAATGAACGACAGATCCTGGCCATCCAATCGATGAACGACCGTGGCTCCTCCGCTGCGTCGGTGTCGGTAAAAACCAGAGGCTTCAGCCTCATGAACTCAGATAATGATACGGCGATAACCTCCATAGCGGTAGGTATGACTCTCTGAACAGTAGGTATCACCACGGTCCCTATAACAGGTGGAACAACCTCCGACCTCTATGCCCGACTGGCCTCAACTGGCGATCCCATCATCTGACGCAAATCCTGCATACCGGCCTCTAGCTTAGTAATACGATATGACGAAGGGGGATCAATCTGCTCCTATAGAATAGACGTACCGCCCTGGTCAGTCCTCGTCTCTGACGAGCCTGCCCTGACCTCGGCTCTAGCGGCCGCTCTCTGTGCCCTCGTAGTCTTCGGCGGCATAATGGCTGGAAAAGAAAATAGGATTCGATAAGAACATAGAAATCGAACCATAAGGATACATGGAATCAAGGAAGGAATTTCAAGCAACATGTCCTAAGGTCACTTAGGCAGAGTACCGTGTCGTAAGTATGCCGTGGAACATACACACGCTACATCACTCTGCTTAAGCTACCTACTCCATCATACTAAGATCATCCTACATACCGAAATGTAAAACCTAGCGCTCTGATAACAACTTTGTCACGACCCAATTTAGGAACGCGACCGACACTTAAATCACGCAACGTCTAAAGGCATGACGTAATTCAAGTAAGCCGAAAAAACCAGAAATCTAAACAATAAAAAGATAGAATGGGAAAACATTTAAAACATTTGTTAAATTTTTTTAAAAGATCTCAAGTTATAAAATCTCAACTTATTTTATTTTCTTAAAAATTTCGGCAGCACCTTCTTTGTAAAAACTAGCCCCAAACGAGTACAAGCATAGAATGAATATAATGCATCCCCAAACGGGAGCAACTCACACCAAAAGGCGAAACACAACCATAACAAGTACATACGATGCCGTAACGAAGGAATAAGCAAGAAAGAAGTGAAAACAATATCACAACATAAATAAAATAGCCGGCTCACACAAGCTCGACATTCAGAGTCACAAATAAAACAATATCGATCCTCATAAATCTCGTCTCTAAGTCAAATACATGAAAGTGGTAGATGGAGAGTACTAGATACAATAAGATATATAATGAGATCATACGGATACTCGCAAAACCACCCACCTATCCAAATCATGACCAACAGTAACGGTATCCACAGAAGTAGATTCAATGGGAAGCCCTGCCGCGACTACACTGAGGGTCAAGCCTGCAAAACACTGTGGTACAACGGGGGTAAGTTGTCAACTCATGAATAGTAAATAATATCATATAGATAATTGCAAGTATGCGCGAAAGCGATAGTCTAAAATATGTAATCTTACGACATAAAATATAACAGTACGGATATGCAGTAAAATCATGATCATGGTACACCACTAGGGTACAACAACTACATGAAACGGTGCATGTCTAATAAATCCTGAGTATGGGATAACACATAAAACCTCATGTATGAATCATCATCATGGAAAACTGATGTCCATCAATGACACCCCAAATCCCTAATATCTTAGGCACCGTCACTCTGATCGGCCCTCATATCCGTCACATCATGCAACCCGAGTGTCCAACATCGACACTCGAAACATCATGAAAACCCGTGTCTAGTATCGACACGAAAATACTCATCTCTTAGGCGTCACATACTCAGATCGGCCCTTAAATATATCTCATCTTAGGCGCTGCATACTCAGATCGGCCCACATATCTATCTCATATCATAACTCCAAAACGATATCCTCCGGATATCCATCGAGTTCTATAAAATCACCGGTAGGTAGTGCTCCCTCTGCCAGTTCATCATCTACACCACAAAAATCATTTCTTGCCCCGGTGTACCATACTGGGTCCACCATGTACCTGCAGACGGTGCCTCCCACTCTTCAAATCGGGTATACTTATAGCATAGAACCGAGAAAACTCATGGTGGACGCCTCGAAATATCATCTCAAGAAAAACCGCGTTTTAAAGCAATATATATATTTTCCCTTTTTAAATATAACCGCGGTTCTCAAATCCAGAAATCGCATGAGATCAGTACATCAATGCATATGTCCATGAGATACAATGCATGCAACATGGAACGGTAATGTGAGCATATCAAGGGAAAACCGCTCTTTTAAATATATCAAGTTTTCAAAGGTATCATGCGGTTTCCTAATTTTTCACGAAATCGAAGTGCAACATCTTGTGAAAGTAACGGGTGATTATAGCAATGTATGTATGTATGATGCAATTTATATGCCTAATAGAACAAGAATAAATATTTAATTGTTAATGATAAAGAAAGCGATGCAACATATTATCCATGGTAATTCTATAATGTGAGTGTCATGGCAATTACTAACGGTGTGTGTGTGGCATACAGTTTGGTGCTCGTGCAACATGAACCGTTAGTAATAGTGCTGTGTCACATTAATACTGTGTCCATATTCACAGGAAATGGGATATGCAATAAGGATACTCATGCACGATCGATGTATATATATACTTATAAACAATAGTTATATCATTGAATCTAACCCTCGACGCATAACGCCAAACGGGCGATTCCCCCGTAGATGTTAAATCTACTCACCGATGATCTCGAGCTAGGTAAATCCAACCACCTGCTTTCCTTTCCTTGTAGCGTCTGAAGTCCCCGCAATCAATCCTAATATCACACAACAACATAACCAGTGCAACTTAGAAACCGTCCAATAATACATGCAAACAACACTTAAATCAACACATCGATTCCCACAAGCTCTCAAGTGTTAGCTTAGTGGATAAACGCGTGTAGCGACACCCTAAACTAAACCCAAGTGCAGCAAGCTACGCGAAGCACAAAAACCGTGTCGGATACTGTATCGCGCGTTGCAAAAACACTAAAAACTAGCTAAGTGGTTCCAGATTTTTCCTACAGTCAATATAGGAAAATCAAACAGTACCAAACACCAAGAATAACCTACAGAGACATACCCTCAAAAACACAACTCCCCAGGTCTCACAAAATCCGGCGGCGCCGGACTTTTCCCCAATGTCGCCGGGCCAACTTGGATGGGTGGGGTCCAGGTTCAAGGTGCACACTCAGGGCTTCTGACACTATACTACTGCATTGTTAGATTTTACAGTAGACTTACATAGTGATAGCAGATCACAGAGACACCAAAACTATACACAAATATGATATTTCGCTGAAAACTAAAACCTTAAGGTTTAAAACAGAAACTAATAAGCAACACAGCATCCTTAGAGCCTATTTAACAGTTAGAGATCACTACCTCACAAAACTTGCTTGAAAACCCTAGCATTCCAAGCTCCAAGTCATCTCAAGAGGCTTAACTTGACTTTGGGAGGGTTGATGGAGATTTAGGGTTTAGGATTTGTGGTGAAGCATTTCAAGTGAAGGGTTTGTAAAGGAGGATAATAATAAGAGAATGAGAGAGAGAGAGAGTCAGATGAGAATGAGAGAGGGAGGTGAAGATTGAGAGAGTGAGAGTGTGATGGTGAAAGTAAGCCATGCCCCTCTCTCTCTCCTCCATAAACGCATCTCATGCAATGTCCTCTCATGTCCCCTAGCCTCATTATTCCCTCTCCCTCTCCTTCTCATTTCTCCAACAATTAAAAATAAAAACCTATTTGTTTAAAAGCTAAATAAATAAATACATATAACATAATAATCGGTGGGTTAAGGTGCCATGCTACAAAAATATGGTTAACATGCACAAGATGGGTGCAATTTCAAAAAAATAATAATAAAATATTAATTTAAAATAATAAAATATATTAAAATATTTATTGGTTAAATTTCATTAAAAATCCGCATTATCGCTTAATTAACACTAACCGCATTCTAAAGTGTTACAGGTAAAATCTGGAGGTATTTTCTCAAGTTGCTGTTTTGATTTACTACTTTTAAGGACTTGAGTTTTGGCATTTGAGGTTTTGGCTCGGTCGTTAGACGTTTGTACATCAACGTCGAGAGTTGTTGGCTATTCTTGCATGTGTAGGCCGTAGGTTCTAACCTATGTGCACTCCACATGACGTATTGGTTTTCGTGTTCGATTCGTGTTTACGATACGACGTGTTTAAACTGTAGATACCTTCGCGTGGACTTCGGGACGACAAGGGAGAGCAAGGCGTCATCGTCTTCGGCAAGCGAGGATCGGAGGTGAGTAAATGTATATCTACGGGGAAAGTTGGGTGGATGACGTATAGCACCCTCGTAACCGTAGAATAAGATGTGTTTATATTATATATATATATATATATATATTGTTGGCTATAATGCCCTCAAGTCAATTATTGAATCGCAGACACGCGATTGTGATGATTGAGGGAGGACCTATACCGGTAGAACAGTCTTACTCGAGATGATAGTATGCTATCTGGTTTGTCTTTATCATCATGTATATACTTCAGGTGGTATTACAGATCATTATTACATGTTGATAGAGCCCATAGGATTATTGCTTGACTACCTGTATTATGATGGCGATCATATAAGTGTGAGCTGGGTGGTTTATAATCACATCCTTAAATGTCCCTAGTCGTAGGAGTATCGAGACTGGGCATCGATACTCCGGAGTAGACTAGTGTATACTTATCCAGACCCTGACGAGGGGCGGTGGCCGGTCTCACAAGCCATTGGTGTCAGTTTATTCACCTAAGATAGTATACAGGTGCTCATTGGGTTATGAGTACACTGGACGGACTCGTCGGGAATCTGCTAGTTGGTATTTTACCTATTGTCAGATGACAGTTCCCTGGTGACATGTGTACATGTTAGTCTGTCGACCTGAGATCGTCATTTTTCTCGTGTGAGTTCCCACTGTTCTTTGATTACTACCCTACTACGGCTCAAAGGAGTCGTGCAAACAGGTTTTAGTTGGGTACAGTCCCGAGCCACATGAAGGCAGTGAGCAGATCGTCGGGGATTCGTCTATCCCGGTATTGGGGGTTGATGTCATGTTGAGCACGGGTGGCCATCACCAGAAATTCTCGGCCAGGGTGGAAGAGAATTACCGATCTAGGATCGATAGTTTCTCAGGTGGTGATGGGTTTCATACCGACACTAAATGTCGCGTTATTAGGGGTCTGACTTTATCCACCCTCTAGACTCGATATGCGATACTCTTAGACGAACAGACCGGACTATACGGAGATTGTCACTGTCAGGCTCAGTAGGGGTACAGATGAGTGTGCTCGTCGGCCTTCCTTTCGCTCAATACCTGGGTAGCTGTTACGTACAGCTAGTGCCGCTGACGTGCTTGTGGTTAAACCTACTGCCAACGTATTGACGAGTCTTTAGAGTCCCACACAGAGGGTTTTCACATTTCAGGTGATATGGTGTAGATGACGTATATTGGTACATATAGGTGTCCGATTAAATATGTGTACGACCTGCACAGACTTTAGTCGGACGGTTGATAATACTAGCGGCTTAGGGTTAAGCCGGATTATTAAATCAAGTTTTGATTTAATAATTTATATATATATTTTTATATATGTATTCTAGTATTATTGTTCACTATTCATTTTCTCTCTTGGCTATTCATATTTTTGCATGAATTCGCGTATATGTATTTCGATACGTATACCAGGTTGTATTCTGTATTTATACGGAATTACTTCTAGAAGTGGACATCTCATTTGTAAGATTTTCTTTTTAAGAAATCATTTGTTTTACAAATGAGGTGGAGGGTGAGTTGGCATGAGCATGGGCTTGGCATGTAGAGAGGTATAGCACACATTTATTTATTGTAAAATGTGAGGAGATTTGTGTGCATGTGAGAGAGAGAAGCGTCCACAATTCTTTACATGCCATGCACTTGATTTTCTTCACTTGCTTCATTACATTCTCACTTGGAGAAAAACACTTAGCCATTTTCTTTAGTTGTTCATGCCACATGTTTCCTCACCTCCTCTTGATCTTCTTGAGTTGCTCTTGGAGCATTTTGATGAAAGAAAAACAATAGTGAAATAATCCTATACCTCCACTCTCCATTACAAGCAATCTTGGAACGTCGGTTTGTAACAACCCTAATTTTCCTATACAATTTTTTTTCAAATACATAAAGGGGTATTTTAGCCTGAGCACAAGTTATAAGTAATTATTTTGCTTTTTAATTACAAGTTAAAAGAATGTAATAACTCCATTTTTAGTGTACAAAAATTTGCTTGAAAATTAATGTATACTTGGGGTATTTACATTTTCTGTAACTACTTTAAGTAATTAAATAACTCCATAATTACAAGAAGGAGCTTGTAGCTCATTGGTAATACCTTGCACTGCTGAACCAAGCCACCAGAGTTCAAATCCCATGCCCCACATTATTTTTAATATTTATTTTGTTTTAAATTTTATAGAAGCCCAACAGTCCACACGTGATAACTCCCATAATTCCCACTACACATGAAAATGTTAATGCACTAGAGGCTTAATCAGGAGACTCCCCACCTCCTGACATCTCGACTCGGCCGGGATCAGCCGAGTCGGCTGGCGGACCGGCCGACTTGGGCCGGCACCGCCGGCCGGACTCGGCCGGCGGACCGGCCGACTGGGGCCGGCACCGCCTGCCGGACTCGGCCGGACCGCCGAGTCCCCAACTGCAATGTTGTGTCGTTTCTTCTACTCTACCCCCCTGCACACTTTAAATCTTCAGATTGGTTCCAGAGACCTCTTAATACCCTATTTACTCCATTTTATTACAATTTATCACATTATTTTTTTTACATTTTTTTAATTTAAAACCCTTCATCTACCCTAACCCTAGCCTAACCCTATAAATACCATCCCTACCCTCTACCCTCTCACCCCAAACTCTGAGCCAACTCTCAAAAAATCTCAAGAAATCTTGTGTACTTTGAAATTGAGCACGAAGCGAAGCTACGGCGAATTTTCCGGCGAACTTCCGACGATCATTCTAGGAGCTCCCGGCGACGAAGCGACGCAGCGGCGACTCCTCCCGTTCTATCTCTTTCTCCTTGTTGTCTAAAACCCGTAAGCCCCATTTTCTATCTCCCTTTTCTATTCTAAAAATATGGATTTACAAAACCCGACAGAATCGGAACAAATCCGATTTCCGATTCGGTTTCTTATAAAACTGCACTTCTCGTTAATACAATTATGCTTAAACTCTCTCATGGTGACTATTAAATACTAATCAACCAAATTGATCAAGTTTTATTTCATAAAATGATGGCTATTGCAATTTATCGTATTTTTCACTTAAATACCACATTGTTTCAATTCTATATTTAACTTCATTAAACTTGCTATACCTTTAAGTAAACCACGAGGTAATGACCTACCTCCTCACACATTCATATGCAACATAACACGATACCCTCGAGAACTTAGAATACGGGAAAACAAACATTTTCATCTAAATACCCTTTACTTAATAAAACCATTTCTAAAAGATTTAGTATTAATACATCTTTACAAATAAATAACCTTTGAGCTAATAATAAAAATATCTAGACTCAGCCAATTAAGGACCGTCGCACTCATTAAGACAGAGGAAGGTTGTGGGCATTCAGTCGTTTATCTAAACCTGACTTTGTGGTGCCTAGGCTAGACAAGTGAGAAAGGTAACATTAAAAGGCCCGTCTCACGGTGATTCTTGAGCGGATCCCTCCTTTCTTCACTTGTACTTGCCTGGCCACAATTGGCGGTGAAGAGGCGATGTGAGGGATATTTTACAGCTTGTCGCTTTAGACCAGTTAGGAGCAGGAGACCCTAGAACATAGAATACGGGAAATCGACATCTTTACAAATAAATACCATTTACTTAATAAAACCGTTTTCTAAAGGATTTAGTATTTATACAAATCTTTGCAAAGCGCCGCTACAACCCATTTTGGGGAACCCGTTCGGGATGGTGCGGATTATCGCATATCCTCGGGCTTAGTAGTGCGAGATTGAGACCTCCGCAAGGAGCATTCGGTCTCGAAAGATTTAAAATACGACATCTTAAGAAAATGAGATTTTTAGAATATAAAATATATATTAAAATTATTATTGTATAAATATATGTACATATAACATTAAAATATCTATTTTTTAATAATATAAATATTCCAACTCTTTTCAAAAATCACAAGAATCAATTTTACACTAAAATACCATGAATTCCATACAAAATCAATATTACAAATAAATGCCACTTATTATGAAAATAGGATATTTTTACTAGAAATATCACAATATAAAATCTACATTCATTACAACTCTAAAGACGACTAATAAATACTTGGGGTGTATTTTGAAAAGTATATAAAAGTATTTTTAGATAAAACCCCCTCAAGTTCTATAACTTACCCTAAAGACCCTACTAAATATAGGTTTAAGCGGGACCAATCTCTTGAGCCTCAGGGAGCCGGAGAAGTGGGTGGTTGCCTATCTAAGGTAGACAACTTAATAACGGTGTTAACAATACGGTAATCGTCATTGAAAAAGACACGAAACGTTACCGATAATATCAAAACAATCAGGACTTCAATTTACTTTTCTAATTGTCTGACTCAGAGTGAGTCTCATTATAATCTGACTTGAACATGATTCAAGTACAATCTACAATCTACAATTTACAATATTAAAATTCAACATGAATCCATGAATCCATTATTCCATATATTCAATCATACAATTTGACCGAACCGAACTATGGATATACATCCATTTACATGATTCTACAGTTATTCCATTTACACGATTAAACAGTTACATCCGTTTACTGATATCATGGTTTTGGTTAGTCATCCAACTATACAATCTATACCATACAAGACAAACAATACAATCAAAACACTACGAGATTTAAGGGGTAGATTGGTACGGAAGGTGTTAGAAGTGGCACGAGACGGCAACCATAAGACACCTAACCTATATTCCATTGCTGTTATACCGTGGCCCAACGGTTCCTTGAGTTTCTGATACCTTAGTCTCCGGGGCAAGTGAGACTCCTCTCGTATACACTGGCATCCTTCTGTACCAAGCTACAAACAACAGTGTTAACACTAAATACAACAATATAACAATATAATACAACTGTAAAAGCTACTCTCTCTCTCTCTTACTCTCTGTCTATTCTATTTCTCCTCTTATCTTTGGGACTTACCGAGCGATTTGTTCGCTGACGACATTCTCTTTCTTTCTTCTTTGAATGTCGTCAGGTGATTTGGACCCGTCAGAGATCGAGCCCACTACTGAAGACTTGGACCAGTTCAGTGAAGACCCCGAGCTCTAGTCATTGTACACTTTACATTCAGTACTTTCATTTCTTTTATGCCATTGTTTAGGCATTGCTTTCATTCAGTTGTATTTACTTTTCATGCATTGTACAAAAGAATGTGAATAAATAAAGTTGCTGTTATCTTACATCTTGTCTCTTGTGATTTTAATTTTATATTGCTTAGATACGCTCAGCGTATTTACTTCAGAGTAAATACGTAGCGGACCAGTCACGTCTCCTTTGCCGTATACTGGGAAGTGGGGCGTGACAGGTTTTGTTGGTGGCCCATGCAGGTCAGAGTTGTATGGAACACTGCCATGCTGTTCTGTTTTGCGTGAACAACCTAAGCAATATAACACAAGAACCAGCAACTAAAACATTTTTTACAATTCATGTTGCTTGAATCTTATCATTTCATGTGCTTTGAATCTGTCTTAACCCAAATTTTTCTTCAAGGTTATATATTTCCCGAACAACACCAGCACCAATGTCAATAACACCCCTCCACCACTACCACTCACACCTGCCGTCCCTGCTCCGATCAACAAGCAAACGGTTCTACTTGAGGCAATCCGAAGCCTCCTAGAGGGACAACAACAGCAGACTGCTCTTTTAATGAACCGTCCCGAGGCAGAAGCACCTGGGGTGCAGCAATTCAGGTCTTTGCACCACAAACAGTTCTCAGGAAAGGAGAGCCCACTGGAAGTTGAGGAATGGGCTCAGAGTATCGAAGATGATCTGGCAGCAGCACAAGTGCCAGAAATAGTTTAGGTTCGTGTTGCAAAATTACAGCTCACGGACAATGAACAGGTCTGGTGGAAGGAGGAAGAAAGCCGTCTTGACTAACCTATCAAATAGAAGACTTTCCGAGACATGTTCGACGCAAAGTACTTCCCTGAGACTGCCCGCTTTGATATGGAACATCAGTTCATCCATCTGCAACAAGGTTCAATGTGGACCAAGTCAGTAGATGAATATGACACTGAGTTCACCATGCTCAGTCGGTAAGATATGTTTCAATAATTCGATTTTCAAAATATCACATACTACACAGCTAACACAAGACCGTAACAGGTTTGCGGCCCATCTCATACTGACTGCTGAGATCAGAGCCAGAAGATTTCAGCAAGGGTTGGACCTGGAAATCCAAGCTGCTCTAGTTACAGGGGATTTCCAAACCCATGATTTGTCTTTGAAGGCCGCCCGAAGATATGAAGCAGTAGTAAAGAGGAAGGGCATACCTCAATCTGTCGGTTTGAAACGCCCTGCCACTCAAATGGCAGGAGGAGCCTCTTCCAGGCCAACGTTCGAACCCAGAAGAACTGAAGAACCCATTAACCAGCCAAGACCACATTTCTGTTTCCATTGCAAGAGAGATGGACATTTGATAAAGGACTGTAGGCACGCAAAAGGCCCGTGCCTAGTTTGTGGCGCGTCCAATCACAGAATTGAGACCTGTCCATATAGATACAACTCAGCTCACACACCTACCAACTACCCGCAGCGGCCAGCTATCCAGGCTCCTGCAACTCGTCCTGCACTCCCAGCACCACCTCCACATAGAACTCTTGCACAGCCTACTCGCTAATTCCAACAGGCAATGAGGGACATGCCTCGAGGGCAGAGAAACAGGCCTCGAGGACAGAATGTGCCTCCAGCTAGAAGGAATGTACCACGGCGACAGACATTCACCTAAGCAGCCATAGAACCTGAGACTGTGAACCAAGGTAACCCGAGTAACTCCCTCACAAATTTGACCAAAACTTTTTTTTTACAATCTTTAGTTCTGTCACTAAACTGTTACACTTTCTTTTTACAAATTTCGAGGACGAAATTTTTATAAGGAGGGTAGAATGTAACAACCCTAATTTTCCTATACAATTTTTTTTCAAATATTTTTTTTTCAAAATCCATAAAGGGGTATTTTAGCCTGAGCATAAGTTATAAGTAATTATTTTTCTTTTTAATTACAAGTTAAAAGAATGTAACAACTCCATTTTTAGTGTACAAAAATTTGCTTAAAAATTAATGTATACTTGAGGTATTTACATTTTCTGTAACTACTTTAAGTAATTAAATAACTCCATAATTACAAGATAGAGCTGGTAGCTCATTGGTAATATCTTGCACTGCTGAACCAAGCAACCAGAGTTCAAATCCCATGCCCCACATTATTTTTAATATTTATTTTGTTTTAAATTTTATAGAAGCCCAACAGTCCACACGTGATAACTCCCATATTTCCCACTATACATGAAAATGTTAATGCACCAGAGGCTTAATCAGGCGACTCCCCGCCTCCCGACATCTTGACTCAGCCGGGATCGGCCGAGTCGGCCGGCGGATCGGCCGACTCGGGCCGGCGCCGCCGGCCGGACTCGGCCGGACCGCCGAGTCCCCAACTGCAATGTTGTGTCGTTTCTTCTACTCTACCCCCTGCACACTTTAAATCCTCAGATCGGTTCCAGAGACCTCTTAATACCCCATTTACTCCATTTTATTACAATTTATCACATTATTTTTTTACATTTTTTAAATTTAAAACCCTTCATCTACCCTAACCCTAGCCTAACCCTATAAATACCATCCCTACCCTCTACCCTCTCACCCCAAACTCTGAGCCAACTCTAAAAAATTCTCAAGAAATCTTGTGTACTTTGAAATTGAGCACGAAGTGAAGCTACGACGAATTTTCCGGCGAACTTCCGACGATCATTCTAGGAGCTCCGGCGACGAAGCGACGCAGCAGTGACTCCTCCCATTCTATCTCTTTCTCCTAGTTGTCCAAAACCCGTAAGCCCCATTTTCTATCTCCCTTTTCTATTCTAAAAATACGAATTTACAAAACCCGACGGAAACGGAACAAATTCGATTTCCGATTTAGTTTCTTATAAAACTTCACTTCTCGTTAATACAATTATGCTTAAGCTCTCTCATGTTGACTATTAAACACTAATCAACCAAATTGATCAAGTTTCATTTCATAAAATGATCGCTATTTCAATTTATCATATTTTTCACTTAAATACCATATTGTTTCGATTCTACATTTAACTTCATTAAACTTGCTATACCTTTAAGTAGACCACGAGGTAATGACCTACCTCCTTACACATTCATATGCAACATAACACGATACCCTCGAGAACTTAGAATACGGGAAAACAAACATTTTCATTTAAATACTCTTTACTTAATAAAACCATTTCTAAAAGATTTAGTATTAATACATCTTTACAAATAAATAACCTTTGAGCTAATAATAAAAATATCTAGACTCAGCCAATTAAGAACTGTCGCACTCATTAGGACAGAGGAAGGTTATGGGCATTCAGTCGTTTATCTAAACCTGATTTTGTGGTGCCTAGGCTAGACAAGTGAGAAAGGTAACTTTAAAAGGCCCGTCTCACGGTGATTCGTGAACGGATCCCTCCTTTCTTCACTTGTACTTACTTGACCACAATTGGCGGTGAAGAGGCGATGTGAGGGATATCTCACAGCTTGTCGCTTTGGACCAGTTAGGAGCAGGAGACCCTAGAACATAGAATACGGGAAATCGACATCTTTACAAATAAATACCATTTACTTAATAAAACCGTTTTCTAAAGGATTTAGTATTTATACAAATCTTTGCAAAGCGCCGCTACAACCCATTTTGGGGAACCCGTTCGGGATGGTACGGATTATCGCACATCCTCGGGCTTAGTAGTGCGAGATTCAGACCTCCGCAAGGAGCATTCGGTCTCGAAAGATTTAAAATACGACATCTTAAGAAAATGAGATTTTTAGAATATAAAATATATATTAAAATTATTATTGTATAAATATATGTATATATAATATTAAAATATCTATTTTGTAATAATATAAATATTCCAACTCTTTTCAAAAATCACAAGAATCAATTTTACACTAAAATACCATGAATTCCATATAAAACCAATATTACAAATAAATGCCACTTATTATGAAAATGGGATATTTTCACTAGAAATATCACAATATAAAATCTATATTCATTACAACTCTAAAGACGACTAATAAATACTTGGGTTGTATTTTGAAAAGTATATAAAAGTATTTTTACATAAAACCCCCTCAAGTTCTATAACTTACCCTAAAGGCCCTACTAAATATAGGTTTAAGCGGGACCAATCTCTTGAGCCTCAGAGAGCCGGAGAAGTGGGTGGTCGCCTATCTAAGGTAGATAACTTAACAACGGTGTTATTAATACGGTAATCGTCTTTGAAAAAGACACGAAACGTTACCGATAACATCAAAACAATCAGGACTTCAATTTACTTTTCTAATTTTCTGACTCAGAGTGAGTCTCATTATAATATGATTTGAACATGATTCAAGTACAATCTACAATCTACAATTTACAATATTACAATTCAACATGAATCCATATATCCATTATTCCATATATTCAATCATACAATTTGACTGAACCGAACCATGGATATACATCCATTTATATGATTCTACAGTTATTCCATTTACATGATTAAACGGTTACATCCGTTTACTGATATTATGGTTTTGGTCAGTCATCCAACTATACAATCTATACCATACAAGACAAACAATACAATCAAAACACTACGGGGTTTAAGGGGTAGATTGGTACGGAAGGTGTTAGAAGTGGCACGAGACGGCAATCATAAGACACCTAACCTATATTCCGTTGCTGTTATACCGTGGCCCAACGGTTCCTTGAGTTTCTGATACCTTAGTCTCCGGGACAAGTGAGACTCCTCTCGTATACACTGGCATCCTTCTGTACCAAGCTACAAAGAACAGCGTTAACACTAAATACAACAATATAACAATATAATACAACTGTAAAAGCTACTCTCTCTCTCTCTCTTACTCTCTGTCTATTCTATTTCTCCTCTTATCTTTGGGACTTACCGAGCGATCTGTTCGCTGACGACATTCTCTTTCTTTCTTCTTTGAATGTCGTCAGGTGATTTGGACCCGTCAGAGATCGAGCCCACTACTGAAGACTTGGACCAGTTCAGTGAAGACCCCGAGCTCTAGTCATTGTACACTTTACATTCAGTACTTTCATTTCTGTTATGCCATTGTTTAGGCATTGCTTTCATTCAGTTGTATTTACCTTTCATGCATTGTACAAAAGAATGTGAATAAATAAAGTTGCTGTTATCTTACATCATGTCTCTTGTGATTTTACTTTTATATTGTTTAGATACGCTCAACGTATTTACTTCGGAGTAAATACGTAGCGGACTAGTCGCGTCCCCTTCACCGTATACTGGGAAGCTGGGCGTGACACGGTTGCCTCACTTGGCGAGATTGAAGCTTGCGCCGTTTCCCTCTGGTGGATCATCGTAGATGGAGGACGACCGGAAACCAAACTCGATCCATGACCACTAAGAGCTTGGGATGATGGTTGAAGACCCGAAGGATTTGGTTCATTCGGTATAACCACTCCTAACTCATTTTATAGCTTGCTAGTATAGGGTTTAGGGTAGATCCGGGTATCGGGTTGTGGTAGCACCAGTTTAGAAAATTTTTGTTCCGCATTTGGTCACGGTTTGATGGCCGGGGCGCTGCCGTAACCAAACATGGTATCATAGCCAACCCTTAAACTCTTAGCTAGCTAGTTTAGACGATATTAAAGTATCGAAACCGAAACAACTCCGAAACAATACTACGAATATTTCAGTTTCTGTCGATTTTTCAAAGCCTTCAATTTTTTTTAAGCAATTGCAGAAGGCGATTTTTGTGACAACTAGAACACCCTACAAAAACGATCCCCATTCACTTGTTTTGACCCGGTGAGACTTGAAAAAAAACGTGTGCCACCGGTTTTTTATCGGAGTTGGGACTTGAATTTTACAGGGTAATCTAGTCTCTGGAATATTGGTTTAGTGGTATTGCTTGTTTTTCCCTTTTTGGATATTATGTTATTTTTTGTTCAGGGGCAATTCGGTGTGTTTCGAAATCGATAATTTAACACTGTTTAATTGTTTACAGTACTTGCATTACTATCTGCGACCGTGAATGTCATTAGAGCGGTATAACCCGTCTAACTACTATATGCTCTTTTAGACGAGTTTGCGAATGTGGCATTCACGTTGATGTTCTGTGATTATGGTTGGATCATCGTGTGTCAGGCTTCCCTTGCACCTAGTCTAGGGTTTGGTAGCACCACTCATGCCACTTTAAAATTTAGAGAGGTGCAAAGGAAGCAAACCATGATTCATGCTAGAATTTCTAGGGTAACAAGTTTATATCACATACAAAGAAGTAAAGAGAGTACGATTACAACTTTTGTAGTCCGTTCCTTCACTTCATAAGCTCCGTGTTGAGGTCCCTTCACTACGATCATCAAGAAGTCCGACTCTCGGGAGGCTCCATGAGGTGGATGATGCATCTTGCTTGAAGTCTTCTTGATCTAAGATGATCTACCTTGAAGAATCTCTAACCCAAGCTTACACTTCACTAATAAAGTAATTAGAGAAGTGAACACCCTAATCTAAGTGGTTAGAATAGATGAGGATGATGAAGTAGTAATTTTGCTCTCTTTTATTTTCAATTTCTCACTATTAATCATCACATATCAAAAACCTAGTGAAGCTTTTCTTTCAAGAACAAGAAGAAGAAGAAGAAGAAAAAGCTTTTGTGATGAATAATTCATTATTGTTGTAGTTACAATTGCAACCATGAGTTAAGAATGATAGTCTTAACTTTTGCAGAGAATAAACCATAGGTTAAGGGTTTAGGTTGGGTTAAAGAATATCTTTCACGACCCAAAAATTGGCCCGTAACCGGCACTTAAAGTACGTAACGTCTACAGGCGTACGCAACTTAAGTAAACCGAAACCCAGAAATCTAAACCACCCAAAACTGGATAAACGGAGAAAACATAGTTTAAAACATTCAGAAAATCACAAGTAAAATCTCTAACTCTAGTTTTCTTTCTTGAAAATTTCGGCAGCACCTCCTTTGTAAAAACTAGCCCCGAAAATGGGTACAACATTGATAATATATAAAGCATCCCAAATGGGAGAAAATCAAGCCCAACGGCGGAGACAACCACCACAAACATATATACGATGCCGAAGTGAAGAAATATAAAAGAAAACTGCATAAAGAAGTAAACTTTTCAACAAGACCGGATCTCACGAGCACGGCACCCAAAGTCACCAAAATAATAATACAACACCGAATCTGCACAACTCGTCTCTAAGTCAAATACAAGAAGTGGTAGATGGAGAATACTAGATCCAACAAAAAGATGTACAATGCACAAATAGATAACCGCAAACCCACCTAAAAGCAAAGGCCTCACAGCCAAACGTAGCGTTATCCACAAAAGTAGAGATGATAAGACGCCCTGCCGCGACTACTCTGAGGATAAGTCCTGCAAAACACTGTGGCACAATGGGGGTGAGTTGCCAACTCGTGAATAGTAAATAACATCATACTGTAATTGCAAGTATGCACGAATAGCGATTAATCTATCCCAGGTAATCTGATAGCATAAGTATGACAATAAGAATATGGAACAATCATGTAAAGGTACATCATCAGGGTACTACAACTACATGAAGCAATGCATATCAAAAATAATCCTGAGTGTATGGGATGATATAATAAAATCTCATGCATGGAAAAACACCAGTGTCCCTCACTGACACATTAAATCCCAGATCCTCAGGCACCACATCCACAGATCGGCGCTCACATCCTGTAAGACTCATGGAACCTGAGTGTCAAATATCGACACCCGAACATCATGAAAACATACTGCTGTATGTATATGTATATATATATATATAAGTATGAGGATATCAACCCCGTTTGTCCACCGACGATATGTAGAAATCATGGAAAACCTGAGTGTCTAACACCGACACTCGAAACATCATGAAACCTATGTCTAGCATCGACACGTAAATCCTCATAACTCAGGAGCTGTCACCACGACTGGCCCTGACGATATGTCATACATCACTCCGGTCGGTATCCCCACGATAACCTCCGAGTTCAAATAAAATCACCGGCAGGTAGTGGTCCCTCTGCCAGGCTTATCGTCTACACCACGAAATCACCACTTGTCCCGGGGTACCATACCGGGTACACCATGTACCCGCAGACAGTGCCTCCCGCTCCTCGAATCGGGTATCATAAGCCAAATCTCAGAACCGAGAAATCACATGGTGGACGCACTGAAATAACATATCAAGAGAAACCGGGTTTTCAAACAATACATAGTTTTCTTGAAATAACCCCACGGTTCTCAAATCCATAAATCATATGAAATCCATATCTCAATGCGTAAATCCATGAAAACTGATATATGCAACATAAAACAACAATATGAGCATATCAAGGGAAAACCGCTCTTTTAAATGAATCCAGCTTTTAAAATATATCCCGCGGTTCCCAAAATCCTCCGAAAACAAGTGCGGCATCATATGAGGTGTACATGTAAGTGTAGCAAGGTTTACGTATCTACATGTAAGAAAATATGTATAATGTATATTATAAGCACAATAGTCAACGTCTCAATATCACATGTCAAAACAATACCACTTAGGGTATGTGTAACTATAGCAAAATATATGGGTGTACATATCAATATGTGTGCATGATGTACATGTAGCTGTAATCGAATATGTGGGTGTACATGTCAATATGTATGCATGATGTACAAGTAGCTATAGTAAGGTATACGTGAAATGGAATAAGAGTTACTATCTTAATTATCCATGTCCAATACAATATCTCATACGCGCAATGGGATAAGGGTCACTGCCTTAATTATCCCTCTCCACTACAATAATACGTATGTATGTGGGTTGTGTGTGTCATGGCAATTACTGACGGTGTGGGTGTAGCATCCAATTTAGTGCTCATGCAACATGATCCATCAGTAATGTGTTATATCTAAAGGTACAAGTCAAGGTACAACAGATAATACTATGCAATGACGTTCATATGAAATTAACTAATATGCAATAACATGCAGCTATCCTATCATATCAGCCCCGACGCATAACGCCATACGGGCGATTTCCCCGTAGATGTTAAATCTACTCACCGATGGTCTCAAGCTATGAAAATCCGACCACCTGCTTCCCCTTGTTCGCAGCGTCCGAAATCCCCGCTTGCGACGCTATAAATTCACAAACACATAAACAGAGCAAAAATCTCAAAAATCGACCAATATAACGTAAAACTACGTTTTAAACGACGCACCAACACTAAACTAACTCACGAGTGTTAGTCTAGTGGCTAACGTGCGTAACGATACTATGAAACCTACCCAAGTGCAGCAGCTGCACAAGATCACGATTCGAGTCGGATTACGTAACACGCGGATACAAAACACTAGATTATAGGAAAACGATCCCAGATTTTGCATACTGTAATTACTCAAAAATTAAACAGTACCAAACAACCCTAACCAACAGCAGATAGCTACCCACAAAAAATCCAACATCCACCTCCCCTCCAAAATCGGCGTCGCCGGAATTCCTGCTTGGGTTGCCGGCCAAAGCCGGTAGGGTGGGTCTCGTGTCTCAGGTGGGATCTTAGATTCACTAGTACATCACTACAATCTTGTTTGGTCACTCAGTAAAATTCCCTAGTCACAGCAGATCACAGAAGCTCTAAAACGACACTAAAAAATACGATATTACACTAATCGATACTTAAAGTGTTCTACGCAACAACCAACGAGCTATACATCATAAAAACTCCTATTTAACAGTGTAGCGATTATACCTATCAACCTTTGCTCACAAGATCCAAGCTTTCCTAGCTCCAAGTGATCAAAGAGGCAAAAGAAAGACTTGATGTATTTTGTGATTTATTTTGGAAATTTTGGAGATTTATTGATTTGGAATTGTTGAAAATGGAAAGGAAATGATCAAGGGTAGGAGAAGGAAGGAGGAGCTCGGCCAAGGGGGAGTATGAGGAGTTGTGTGGAGTGTTCTTGCTAAAACTTGTGATAAATGCACTTAAATGCACTTTCATGCACATGCCACCTCTCCAATTCTTTTCTTTTCTTTAAACTTAATTCCATTTCACACAAAAGATCTAGATATTATGTGGGGTTTTGTTTTACTCAAGTTTGATTTATTTTGAAAAGATACAACTTTGGAGAAATTTTCCCAAACCTAAAATGTAAATATCACATTAAAATAATATTAAAAATAGGGAAAAATTCTTTTTGAACCAAAACGTCCCATATACCCCCAAAGCTTGCGCACTAGCTTTATTTTAGCTAAACTATGTGCCAGAAAATTTATATAGACGTTTGATCATAGTCGGGTTAAAACGGAAAATACCGACAATTTTGCCCTAAAACGGAAAAATTCGTATAACGATTTCTAAAACGTTACAATATCTAGACAAAATATCAAAGCTAGATGACAAAAGTCAAAGTTTTATGAAGCTTCATGAAAGCTTCATCCAAAGCTTAACCCTAATCCGAACCCTAACTAGGTTAAAACCCAAAAACCATGTTGCATTTGTAACCCTAACATGTTACAATATTATATATCACATATACAATATATTTTATAAGAAAAGAAAATAATACAATTAACATATATCGCATATACATCAATGTATCATCCAGTGGGAAAATGAATCAATAAAGCGAGCTTATATTAGTTAACGTAATGTAATATATCACATATATAATCATACATTAAATTATCGAATCAACTCTTGATTCGACAATCCGGCTATATTGCATATAATCGACTGATATAACATGTACCATTTCATCGAATCAACACTTGATCCGATGACCCGGCTATATCACATATACCCGGCCGATATCTCATATCGCGAAAATAGAATGCAGTATCTCATATCGTATTATTCTCAGTCCCGCACATATCACATATGTGCTCCTACTCCATTTTGGCTGAGCCAGGAAACCTCTGTGTAGGACTCTAAAGAATTGTCAATACGTCGGCAGTAGGTGATGATCATATCAAACATCCACAAGCTGCAAGCGGTCAGCTAAACGTAACAGCCACCCAGGTATTGAGCGATCAGAAGATCAACAAGCAAGCCTGTACATTCTCCTGTGAATCCAATCAGCAATACTCCCGTACAGTCCGGTCTCTTCGTCTGATATGTCGCATATCCAGTCTAGGGGTGGTGAATGTCAGACCCCAGTAACCGATAAGTGGTACAACTGCCTGTAACTTGAAATTTCCGGAGAATCCAGCTCCAATCCCTAAGTTTTGACATATTCTATTGGGCATTTAGGAGACAAAAAGCAACTTCTTTGGCACTTTCCCCTTGGGAGGACTGGTAACAAATAGTCCTTGGTGTCACTGTCCCTGGGCTTACTCCAAGTCAACTTCTATCCTATCAGGTCGCCTGTAATCGGTCTTTTGAGAATCAGTTGCCATTCTTCTGGCCTTTGTAGCACCTCCTTTCCTACGCTAGAGGTTGGAGAGAGGAGCGAAAGATGTGTCGATGTGAGGCTCATAACAGGTCGAGAAACTACTGATAACTCTTACCAGTAGCACTCCATATCAGCCCTGGTTAGGGACTTCCAATTATAGCCAATCGAACACAACACGACATCAACTCCCTATACCGGGAGAGACGAAACCCCTCCTATCACTCATTGGCTCCATGTGATTCGGGACTGTACCCAAAAGCCACCGTTTTGCACGCCCTCTTGGACGTGGTAAGGTGGAAATCAAAGCACAGTGGGAATCACACAAGACTCTATGACGATCTCGGGCCTACAGACTAACCTGTACCAGTGTCACCGGAAACTGCTATCTGATGATAGGTATAATACCATCTAGGAGTTCTCAGCGAGTCCGTTCAGTGTACCCAGTCTCCACTGAGCACCCGTACACCATCTTTGATTTCAAACACCGATGGATATGGGATCATCCATCGCCCAGCATATGGGTCAAGATGCGTATACGCTAGTCTACTCTGGTGTATCGATACCCTGTCTCAATACACGCTCGATTAGGAACAGTTATAGGATGTACTCGTTGACTACCCTGGCCCCACTAATATGATCTCATCATAGTCCCAGTAGTCAAGTACATATCCTAGGGGCTTTATCAAAATGTGAGAGCAAGCCAGTAAACCAATACAAGTCAACATGTTAAGACAAAGTAAAACCAGATAGCATACTATCATATCGAGCAAGAAAGTCCTCACTATATATATCCAAGCATCCACTATAATATACATCATATGTACAACAATGGCCTCTAGGGAATATATACAACTAACAATCTCCCACTTGCACTAAGGCCAGCTGTTGTAGTATCTCATACCCAACATCCCGAAGAGTCTCTCAAATTGTATCTGGGGAATGGCCTTCGTGAATGGATCCACAGTGTTGTCCTTCGTGTCAACTCTCCTGACCTCGATCTCGTGGCGATCAACTATCTCCCGGATCAGGTGATACCGCCTCAGAATATGTCTGGACTTCTGATGTGACCTGGGTTCCTTGGCCAAAGCTACAGCTCCATTATTATCACAATACAAAGGTATTGGATGCTCAATGGACGGAACCACACCAAGTTCAGTGATGACCTTCTTCATCCAGACAACCTCTTTGGCAGCATCGTTGGCAGCGATGTATTCAGCCTCCATCGTCGAGTCTGCCACGGTTTCTTGCTTGGAACTCTTCCAACAAACCGTCCCTCCATTTAGGGTAAAGACAAATCCCGAGTGCAACTTAGAGTCGTCCTTATCACTTTGGAAGCTCGAATCGGTAAAGGACTCCACTTGGAGTTCTCCGTTACCATACACCAAGAACATCTTCTTAGTCCTTCTTAAGTACTTGAGAATGTTTTTCACAGCTGTCCAGTGACTCTCTCCTGGATCTGCTTGATACCTACTCACAACACTTAGTGAGTATGCAACATCGGGTCTGGTGCATAGCATCGCGTACATGATAGAGCCTACTGCCGAAGCATAGGGTATCCCTTGCATGCAAGCTCTCTCCAAATCAGTCTTGGGAGACATCTCTTTGGAGAGAGTGAGTCCAGAGATCGTGGGTTGGTTCCCACGCTTGGATTCTTCCATACTAAACCTCTATAGTATGGTGTCAATGTACCTGGATTGGGACAATCCCGGTATCCGTTTAGATCTATCTCTATAGATCTTAATCCCCAAAATGCAGGAGGCATCACCTAGATCTTTCATTGAGAATCGATGTGATAAGAAGAGCTTGACCGAGTGCAGCATAGAAACATCATTTCCTATCAAGAGTATGTCATCCACGTACAATACGAGGAAGACGACCTTACTCTTTGCAACCTTCTTGTAGATACAAGGTTCATCTACATTTTTGATGAAGTCAAACTCTTTGACTACAACATCAAAACAGATGTTCCAACTCCGTGATGCCTTCTTCAACCCGTAGATGGATTTAAGCAGTTTGCACACTTTTCCACTGCTCCCACTATCTACGAAGCCCTCTGGCTGAGTCACGTACACGCACTCCTCTAAATCACCATTTAGAAAGGCGGTTGTTCCTCTCCGAAAGACGGCGCGACGGACGTCTTGCCCAAAATTCGGGGCAGATGCTAATTGGTGCTATCCGTCTACCTCTCCGAAGATGCCAAGTTGATTTATGGCGTCATGTATCGAAGGTTTAAACGGATGCGTCTGATGTAGCAGACTTCATCAGATTCCCCCTCGCTTGAGGGGTTTTTGATTGTGGGGACGCTCTTCCCTGCAGGCGCAAGCCCCTGCAGTTAATTACGCTACCGCATTGCAGTAGAAACTTTCTCCTTCTCCAGATGATCACTTCGTGTCGTGTGTGTTTATTTTATGTTTGGTTGCCCGAGGATTGTATACGGAGACTGAGTTATGTCGTCACACGTAGGGCGTGGACTAGTCTATATCCGTATTATCTTAGATTGGGTTTGGGGGTTTGGGTTTAAGGACACGTTAGTCTCGTTTGAGACTAAGATCGACTTAAACGTTTGTTAAGGATACGTCAGCCTAGTTTTTTTGACTAAGATCAACTTAACGGGATCGCTTAGATCCGACAAGAGAGCAATTAAGGGAGCCCTGTTGTTTAGTTTAATGACATTACGGTCAATAGGTAGTTTAAGGACATTGCGGTCCAATGTTAGTTTTAAGACATTACGGTCAAGGTTAAGGACATCATAGTCCGTGGATTTAAGGACTCCACAGTCCGGCGTTGGTTTTAAGACATCACGATCAAGGTTAAGGACCTCATAGTCTATGGATTTAAGGACTCCACAGTCCGGCGTTAGTTTTAAGACATCACGGTCAAGGTTAAGGACCTCATAGTCCATGAGTTTAAGGACCCCACAGTCCGGCGTTAGTTTTAAGACATCACGGTCAAGGTTAAGGACCTCATAGTCCATGAGTTTAAGGACCCCACAGTCCGTATCAATGTATGGTCATCGGGACCCGCCACCTTTTTGAAGACGTTGAGGAATTACAACGCCAAGTATCAAAGGAGTGAAGAGATGTACCCTTGAACCAAGGTAGATTAAATAGTCTTCGGCCCAATTTGGGACCAAGACCAATTAATTATGTTATGAGCCCATTAGCCCAGTTAAGTTTGAATTGAGGACTTATGACCAGCTTGGGCTAAGTCCAATCATGTTTAGAATATTGGCTTTTTGTTGGTCCATTGAAGGAGAGGCTTTGCTTCTAGAAACTTAGCCAATTGGGCTAAATTTAGTGTTAAACACTAAAGACCAACAGTGTTGAACACATTGAGTGAGATTGACAAGTTAGTGTTTAACACTAAAAGATAATTAGTGTTAAACACTAGCAACAGAGCTTTCAAATTAGTGCTTATACACTAAAGCAAATCAGTGTTAAACACTGGCAATGGAGATTTCAAATTAGTGTTTAACACTAAGGCATATCAGTGTTAAACACTAGAAATAGGGTTTTCCAAGTTGGTGTTCAACACTAAGAAAGTCAGTGTTAAACACTGGATACAGAGTTTCCAATTTTAGTGTTAAACACTAAGGCAAGAGGGGTCACGTGGTAGCACGTGAGAGCGCCCTTCTTTTCTTTGTTTTGTTCTACAGATAAGTGTTTAACACTTTTAGCTTTGAAAGCCATCACGTGCGGGCACGTGATGGGGGCCCATGCTCTGGTTTATTAGAATACTCATTAGGGGTCACGTGGTAACACGTGATGGCGCTCTAGAGTCCCTGTTTATTTCGCTGTTCCTTTATGTGCTTCAGGGATCACGTGGGGCACGTGAGGCATTACCTCAAAGTTCTCTTTTATATATCTTCGCAGGAGTCACGTGGTAACACGTAAGATGTCTGCTTCAGAGTTCTATTCTGTTGGTCTTTGCAGGGGTCACGTGGTAGCACGTGACTCTGCATGTTTTTAAAGTTCTGTTCATAGGGTTAAACCCTAAACTTTAGAGGAATTAAATTCCCGTTTTCTTCTGAAGAATTATATTCTTAATAGGGTTAAACCCTAATTTCTTTTCTTAAGGGAATTAAATTCCTGTGAGTTTGAGAGAATTATATTCTCAATTAGGGTTAAACCCTAGTTCCGTTCATTCTGAAGGAATTAAATTCCCATAATATAAGGTTAAGCCCTAACTTTATCTCAAAGGAATTGAATTCCTATCATTTTGTGAGAATTAAATTCTCTGAACTCAGTTCCTCCTCTGTGTTTTGGATCTGCATGGCAGGATCTCAACCCAATGAGAATTAAATTCTCCATTCATGGGGAGATGTGCACTTTGCAGATCCTCGACCAGAGAAAGAACTAAGTTATTCTTTTTATATAAGAGTTAAACTCTTTGAGAATTAAATTCTCTTTTTTAAGCCTCTCCCTTCATACCTAAGGTTTTCTTTTGCAGAGGATCAAATTCTTCCCAAAATCTCAAGGCTCTATTTATCTCTCTCTGTATGTCTCTGTATATCTGTATGTATTCTTCTTGGCTGCTATTTATAGGAGAAAAAAGAAAATCAATCAGTTTTAGTGAATCTTTCATTGAAAGATTTGAATTGTTTATTAAGAGATTTGATTTACATTCATCATTCATATGGACCTTTGGATTATTTGGTGAATTTTATTCACCATTGGATTTTAAATCCAAAGATATCCCTTTTTTATTTCAGTTAGATTTTAAGAGGAAATCTTTCCAAGTTCAAGATTTTTCCATAAATAGTTGACATTTAATCACCTTTAGATCTTTAATCCAACGGTTCCAAATATTCATTCTCTTTTGGAAAGATTTGAATGCTCTTCAGAATTTAATTCTGTTAAATAAAGAAGCTTTGAAAGCCGGTCATGTGTAGCCACGTGATCCCTGATCACGTGTAGGCACGTGACCCTTGGTCACGTGTAGGCACGTGACCCCTGGAACGGGCCTTTCTTCTCCTTTTGCGCTCTGTTCTCTGGCCGCTGCTCAGTCGCCACATGCTAACACGTGACCCCTGGTCACGTGTGAGCACGTGACCTATTTCTGGAGCTTTTTTCTTGATTTAATCAGGGATCGAATGCGTCTTGTGCCGCTGCTTTTAAATGTCACGTGTCAACACGTGACCGCCGGTCACGTGCTAGCACGTGATGCCTCCTCCGTAAGTTTTCCTGATTTTAAATTAGGAAACAAATGCCCCCACAGCGTTGTTCTCACGTGTCTGCACGTGAGTCCAACGCTGTCACTTTAGTGACCGTTGGATTCATCTAGGGACTTGAGGAGATGAAGCGTTTCCATCACATCCTATAAATATAGGGGTCACTTCAGAAGCGCCTCCACTTTTGCTTATCTTCCTCCTTTGAGAACTTCCTTCTTTTGAGAATTTAATTCTCTTTTCCCAGAGCTTAGTTCTCTGCCTTAAGACAATTTTCAGAGTTTAACTCTGTTCGAAAAGGACCCTTTCTTCAGGTAAAGATCTTTGAACGATCGGAGAACTTTCCCAGCAACCACCACAGGATTATAAATTCAGATCAAGGGTTTTTCCCTTTGACAAGAACACTCATTTCTTTTTGTTTTAAGTTCCTCCACAAGAACAGTAACCCTTCTAATTTTCAAACTATAGATCTCTTAGGGTCTCTTTAACCTTTAGGGAGATGATGGTGTCGGTTGTCCCTTCCATGAAATTTAAATCCATCCTTAAGGAGCGAGCTCAGGCTCTGGAAAAACAAACTTCTGGGAATTTAATTCCCTTTTTTAAGAAGGAATTTAATTCCTATGAGGAACTAAGTTCTTCCCATAGAGGCTCCTTAGGGTTTTCTTGCCCTGGGTTGTCTCTTTCACATCCGAGAGGGAAAAGTTTGTAATGAATTTTTTTATGCTCGTTATCTCAGGTGTCATGGATGCCCATTTGTATGATCTTGACGAAATCGTTTCTTACGGGAATATTCGTGCACTGGGCCGCAGCCAGAACCAGGAGTTCACCAACGCTCAATGCACTGAGATCATGGGCCGCTTCGACGAGTACAACCATCGGTTACTCCCTCGTCACTCTTCTCTTCTGAGACTCATCGTGCTGGCGATCTGGGAGGCGCTCCCTCTTTTTTGCACCGGCGTGCCGCTCGGGGCATTGGACACTGCTGAGGATAAGGTACATTCGGTGTACCTGATGAGCTTGATCTCAAAGAGGAGGCGAGATTACCTCATTGATCTCTTACACCAGGCTTTTCAGTAGTCAGCCATACTTGCCGCCTATCGGAGGGTGGAGGACATTCGTGAGGACCCCGACGCCTGCGACCGCGAGAGGAAGCATACCAGGATGGTTCGAAATGCCTGGAAGATCTTGGACAAAGTTACATTCGAGTTTCTCAATCCATGCCCTGCGTCCGAGGTCTTACCGTTGTAATCGTTTTCTTTTTTTTGTTTTGTATGAACCTTTTAAAATATGAATGATAAATCTTATCGTGTCTTTCTTTGTTTGCATGCCCCCCTTTTTTGTGGGATTTTGTCATATATATATATATATTTCATTGTTGCTGCTGATGTGTTTAGTTGCGCAAGGCATTGTCTCACTTTCTAATACACACCAAGCATGGTGTTCACGTGCTCTGCATGTGGGGTCCCTTCGATGGGACCGTCCAACTTTCCCTGCCCTATCTTTTGTGCATGGCATTAGATGCAGAAAAGGAGCCTTGGAAATAGTTCCCTTTCCTTGATTTCTAATGCTTTCCCTTTTTAGGCCTCGGAAATAGTCCCATCATGCAATATTCCCCGTGCGCGGCATTTAATGCCCCTCTTTATAACCTGAGGCCATGGCCTTCTTTTTCTCTTCACAGAGAAGTTTATTCTCATTTTGGTGTGATTTGTCTTGGGAGACAACTGAGCGCCATGGCCTGCAATCACCCTCATGCTCGTCAACAGCCATGGGAAGTTCCTATCGAGGAGAAGATCCCCCGCTTTGCCGCCCGATTGGTGGATCCCCTCTTTACCGACGACAAATGCGACTCAGCGGCGTATGAACTCTCGATCCGCAGGGGGTCTCCCCTCCCAATGGGCTCCTTCTGGCTCCGGATAATTCTTGCTGCCGTGCTTGCCGACGTCCCTCCTCACCAGGCGGAGATGACCCTGGCGATGCTTGACGCGGCCGAAGAAAAGCTCGAGGGCTTTCACGAAGCGTGCCTAATCACTCAAGCCTTGAAAGATCGCTCGGTCCACCTTTTGAGCGAAATAAGAGTCTGTCGGGCTGTTATGTCTGCTTTTACGGACGAACATGGCGCCAATCGGTGGGGAGCAACTCCCCACGAGAACCGGCGCTTTGACGTATTGGAGAGAGCGGAGAGAGAGATGGAGAATTTTGCTCTTTGTTTTGTTAACCCCTGTACCACTGATCCTTTGTTTGGTGACCTTTTTCCGCTAGCGTAGTATATTCAAATTAGTTTTCGCATGCTTTACGTTGAACTTTCTTGTACGCTGGGCACTCGCATGTGTGTTTCTGCTTGCACAAATGAACTTTGTATTCTTCCCGTGAGAACTTTCTTTAATTACGAACACTATCACGATGTTGCATGCACATCAGAGCTTCGAGTATTATTTCTTCTCGGATATTCAGATAGATGCAGATGCATGCTTGATAGGATATACATCGAAAATTTTCTTGTTACTTTCCATACCCGATGATGTGCGTGTGCTTTAGATCGACTATTGCTACCAACAGTCCCGAGCGTACCTTTCCTGTTTCAGAGGCTGCGGTCATGACAGCGGACTTACGTGATCTGATAGAGCGATGGTGTCGTGCGAGAAGAGGCTCGATCGCAAACTCTCGGAAAGGGAACTGGCCTCTAAAGCACTGAGCGAGCTTTAGACCAGCCTCACAGCCAAAGCCAATAAAGCGTATGAACTCTGGCAGGTACCTCAAGAGTCTATCAGAGAGGTGGTGGCTCTTGATAAAGCTGTCGTGTTTACTCACGAGAGGGTCGAGGCTCACAAGGCCACTGAGAAAGAGTTTGAAGGCTGGCTCGCCCCGTATCAGGCCCAGCGGGCTCAGACAGAGGCCCGTCTCCTGGCGATCCTGAATAATGAAGCCGTGACCCAGCAAAAGCAGGATGAGCTAGTAAAATTGCTACATCGCCCGCCGGCTTGAAGACTTGTATCTTTTCCTTCCTTTTTGTACATACTCCTGGATGAGAGTATATTCTTTTTGCCTTTTTATGAATTGTACTTTGTATCCATTTTGGTTTATGAATAAAAGACATATTTTTCTTCTCAATGGTGTGTCTCTTTCGGTTGAACTTGTTCTGTGGGCAATTTATCTTAGTCTCCTTGCAGGGTAGCGATGGCTTAGAATTCAGGGTTAAGATCTGCTTCCTAAGACTTTTGAGCTTTACGAGCCGTGAGGGTCTCATAAAGAGTTTTTCTCCCTACAGGTCGAGAGGATCCTGTAGGTGTAAGTTCTTCTTAAGAATCATAAGGATTCTTAAGCGGGTTTTCCCTTGAGAGTCGTAAGGATCTCACAAGAGAGTTTTCTTCCTTACAGGTCGTGAGGACCTGCAAGTGCTGGGTGTGGTCATCCTTATCCGTGTTTCACGGGGTCAGGCGTTGCTTTGGGATGTTTTTCAAGATATCGCAGTTTAAAGACGTCGCGGTCAAGGTTAAGGACATCATAGTCCGTGGATTTAAGGACTCCACAGTCCGATGTTAGTTTTAAGACATCCCGGGTCAAGGTTAAGGACTTCATAGTCTGTGGATTTAAGGACTCCACGGTCCGATGTTAGTTTAAAGACATCACGGTCAAGGTTAAGGACTTCATAGTCCGTGGATTTAAAGACTCCACAGTCCGATGTTAGTTTTAAGAAATCACGGTCAAGGTTAAGGACTTCATAGTCCGTGGATTTAAGGACTCCACAGTCCGATGTTAGTTTAAAGACATCACGGTCAAGGTTAAGGACTTCATAGTCCGTGGATTTAAAGACTCCACAGTCCGATGTTAGTTTTAATACATCACGGTCAAGGTTAAGGACTTCATAGTATGTGGATTTAAGGACTCCACAGTCCGATGTTTGGTTGCGGGGACCCGTCACCTCTTTGAAGACGTTGAGGAATTACAACGCCAGGTATCAAATGAGTGAAGAGATGTACCCTTAAACCAAGGTGGAATCAGTACAGAATCAGGGTGGTTGATCGTTAGTTTTAAGACATTACGGTCGAGGTTAAGGACGTCATAGTCTGTGGATTTTAAGGACTCCACAGTCCGATGTTTGCTCTGGATGCTTTACACGGGTGCACTGCCGTGCTTGGCGAGGACCAGGCTCCGCTCTAGGCGTTTTCCACGGGGTCAAAGAGTGACATTATCCGCGTTCCACGTGACCAGGAATTTTGCGCTAGATGCCATACATGGGTTCACTGCCGTGTTCGGTGAAGACTAGGCTCCGCTCTGGATGCTTCACACGGGTTCACTGCCGTGCTCTGCGAGGACCAGGATCCGCTCTGGACGTTTTCCACAGGGTCAAAGAGTGACATTATCCGCGTTCCACGTGACCAGGAATTTTGCACTAGATGCTTCACACGGGTTCACTGCCGTGTTCGGCGAGGACTAGGCTCCGCTCTGGATGCTTCACACGGGTTCACTGCCGTGCTCTGCGAGGACCAGGATCTGCTCTGGACGTTTTCCACGGGGTCAAAGAGTGACGTTATCCACGTTCCACGTGACCAGGAATTTTTTTGATTGTATCCGCATTCCACAGAATTGGGATTTGACTTTTCGGTGATCAGTATATCGCCGAGCCATGGAACTGGGAGTTGCCGCTGTTCCGTTTTGCTTGAAGTTGTGTCCGTCGTTACGAGACGAGTGTTGAGATGATCTCTAGGTCACTTGCGGCCCATCAAGATTTGGCTTCTTTCTTTGATGAAACCTGGGGGGGGGGGGAGTATGATCACTTCTTTGTTTACGTCCTTGGATTGTATACAGAGATTGATGTAACATCACCTGTAGGGCATAAATTAAATTTTCTTATTTTATTTCTTTTTCCGCGATGCTCTATCATTTCAGCTTTTATATCGCGAAGGTCGCGATTGTCCTATCATTTCGGCTATTTTTCGCGGTGCCCAATCATTTCGGCTATTTATTTCATTTTTACTCGCCGCTTTTTATTGCGAGTTGTCCCATCATTTCGGCTATTTTGCGTGCATACATTTTTACTTGCTGTTTTTTATTGCAAGTTGCCCCATCATTTCGGCTATTTCGTATGCACGTGTGGCCTACTGGTTTTTCACCATAAACCTGAAATTAGACACCGATTTCGGCATCAGCACCGCTACAACTGGGATATTGCCAGGAGCGAATCATCATTTGCCTCTGTCGATGTCAAACAAAGGTGGCTTAGTAAACATGGTTAAGGGTCCTGTCAACTAAGGCTTTTGACTTCATGAGCCGTAAGGGTCTCATAAAGGTATTTCTCCCTACAAGTCGTGAGGATCTTGCAGGCGTATTTTCTCCTTAGGAATCATGAGGATTCCTAAGTGTATGTTCCTCTGTAAGTCGTAAGGATCCTATAAGAGGGTTTTCTCCTCCTAAGTCGAGAGGACTTGCAAGGGCTGTCCACCATATGGATATATCCCTAGTCATGGGTGGGACCTTGCTGGGGAAATGTTTATTCGCACCCGTGGATTGTATACAAGGGTCAGTATTGAGACACTTGTAGGGCAGTATCGAAGGTTGTGGGGGTTGCTTAAGCACAGGTTTAGGTCTCTGTAACTTAAGACTTTCAAATCTTATGAGTGGTGAGGGTCCCATAAGAGAGTTCTCCTTACGAGTCGTGAGGATCTCGCAAGTGTATTTTCTCCTTAGGAATCGTGGGGATCCCTAAGTGTGTTGCTCCCTTGTGATTCGTAAGGATCTCACGCGGGTGATTTCTCCTTACAAGGTCGAGAGGACCTTGTAAGTGTCCTTTAACGAGGTTGCGCCCTTTCGGGTTTTCACAAACACTCGCCGGTAGTCCTGCTGTTTTTACTCACGGAGCCCTTTCGGGTTTTCATCCGTGCCCTTTTTGCTTATGGACATACCGTTTTTTTTATTCTTTTTTTTACGAGGTCGCGCCCTTTCGGGTTTTCACGAACACTCACCGGTAGCCCTGCTGTTTTTACTCACGGAGCCCTTTCGGGTTTTCATCCGTGCCCATTTTGCTTATGGACATACCGTTTTTTTATTTTTATGTTTATTTTTTATTTTTTTATTTTTTATGACGTCAGCCTGAGGATGCTGCGGAAGTAGTTTTAAAGACGTTTCGGTCCGTCATTAGTTTAAGGACATTTCGGTCTCTCGTTAGTTTAAGGACGTTTCGGTCCAATGTTAGTTTTAAGGACGTTTTGGTCCAATGTTGAGAGGGCCAGCTACTACTTAAAGAGCTTGAGTTTAGGAAGATAGCGAGCGGACATAGTCGTTGTCGTCTATCATTGACCCATGCTATGGCTCATTAAGCGTAGTATTTCTTTAGGAAGCGGCCGTTTATTGGCCTGAAAAGCCTTTCACCGTGCATATCCATGAGTAGATAGGCTCCACCCTGGTAGACCTTGTCTATAATGTACGGGCCTTCGTAGTTCAGCTCGAATTTTCCCCGCTTGGCGCGATTGGGGATCATAGGCCTTTTGACCACTAGCACGAGTTCGCCTTGGCGGAATGCCCTCGGTCGGGTCAATCTTTCGTATGAGCACGTCATCTTCGCTTTGTAAGCCTCCAGATTTTGTTGCGCTATGAGCCGGGTTTCATCAAGGGCGTCAAGCTCCTCAAGCCGAAGGTGGGCATTTTCTTCGTCCGTCAACTCGCAGTGGACTGCCACTCGTAGAGAAGGTAGCTCTATCTCGAAGGGGAGTACTGCTTCCGTACCAAATACCAATGCGTATGGCGTTGTGTTCGTGTCCGTCTTGAACTTAGATCGATACGCCCAAAGAGCCTCTTGCAGTCTCTCGTGCCAGTCCTTCTTATTTCGGGACACCGTCTTTTTCATGATCTTTGTCAAGGTCTTATTGAAGGCCTCAGCTAGACAGTTAGCTCGCGGATTATAAACCGAGGAATATCTCCAGTCTATATTGTGTTGTTGCGCAAAGCGACTGATCTTGTGGCTTCTGTAAGCTGGCCCGTTATCGGAAATGATCCGTCGCGGAGTTCTATACCGATAAATGACGTGCGTCTTGAAGAAATGGAGGATATTCTCCGTCTTCACTTCCCTCAACGGCACTGTCTCTGCCCATTTGGAGAAGTAATCAGTCGTTGCCAAGATGAAACGATATCCCCTGGACGATGCTGGTTCGATGGGGACGACTATGTCAGTTCCCCACATTTCGAATGGCCAGCTAGCCACGTTAGATGGAGTGGATTTGGATGCTGGTGGATAAAGTCTCCATGGATTTGGCATGAGTGGCATTGCTTCGCATATTCGAGGCAGTCTTGAATCATCGTGGGCCAGTAGTAGCCCAACCGCTTGGTTTTCAACTTCATCTTTGGGCCTGCTTGGTGAGAACCGCAGAGTCCTTCGTGAACTTCCTGAACGACCCTTTTTGCCTCTTCAGGTCCTAGGCATGTCAGCCACAGAGAGTCAAATGACCTCTTGTACAGAGTATCGTTGACGAAGGCAAAAGACAGAGCTCGTTTTATAAGCTGATGTTTTGAAGACGCGTCTTCGGGCGTTCGACGGTATTTGAAGTAGTCTATAAAGACTTCTCTCCAATCCTCAGCCTTTTCCCGGTCTTTTATTTGCAAGGTCATCTGCTCAGTTGCTTCCTTTTCTTCGGATGATTCCGGAGATATTTCTGCTGGGGCGAGCACCCGACGGCTTTGTACCACGATTCTTACGTCGTCGAGGTTCTCATTAGCCAGTTCCTTAGCGAGCTTGGCCAACGCGTCTGCTTTGCTGTTTTCCGCGCGTGGTATGCTTTCTAAAGTACAGGAAGGAATTTGAGTGAGCAGTTGTTGTACTTTCTCACCATACCTCACCAGCTCGGGTTTGCACGTTTGGTAGTCGCCATTTACTTGACTAACGACCAGCTGAGAGTCTCCGTAGATGAGGAGGTTCTCAATCCCCATGTCGATGGCGATCTTGAGGCCTGCTATCAAAGCTTCATACCCGGCTTCATTGTTCGTCCTCGGTTCTGTTAAGGAGAACGCAAAGCGCATTATCCCTCCTTGTAGAGTTACAAAGATGAGTCCTACCCCCGATTTGATTATCAGGGTACTTTGTTTGCGCTTCTTCACGGAAGATGCTCCATCGAAATAAAGCTCCCATCGGGTATCACCACCATTGATCATGTCAAACGCATGTTCGTCTGGCAGATCACAATTCAGAGGAGAACCGGCAGGTACTGGATGCTCAGCAAGGAAGTCGACGATGGCTTGGCCTTTCATTGCCTTGAGAGGCTGATAGGTTATCGAGAACTCCATCAAGAGCAGGGCCCATTTAGCGAGTCTCCCTGTCAATATGGCCTTTGACATTAGATATTTGAGGGGGTCCACCTTTGATATAAGACGGACTTCATGCGCCAATGCATAGTGCCTGAGTTTTGTTATCGCAAAGATTAACGCCAGGCAATGTTTTTCGATAGAGGAGTAATTGCTTTCTGCCCCGAGAAGAACTCGACTCAAATAGTAGAGTGCTCTCTCCTTTCCTTGGTCGTTCTCTTATGCCCATAATGCGCCTAAGGAACCTTCAAGGGCCGTGGTATAAAGAATAAGGGGCTTTCCCTTGACTGGAGCAGCTAACACCGGCGGGTTCTGCAGGTACTGCTTGATCTCATCCAGCGCGCCTTGGCATTTTTGATCCCAGACGAATGGAGTTCCCTTCTTCATCAGGTGGCTGTAAGGACGGCACTTGCCTGAGGGGTTGGCTATAAATCGCCGAATATATGCGAGCTTTCCTTGGAGAGACCGCAAATGTTTGAGAGTTCTCGGCGGAGGCATTTCCATGATCTCCTTGATCTTAGATGGATCTATTTCGATACCTCGGTGTCGGATGATGAATCCCAGGAATTTACCCGAGGAAACTCCGAATGCGCATTTGAGGGTATTCATCTTCAAATTGTATTGCCGAAGGCGTTGAAATACGGTCTTCAGATGCTCTAAGTGCTCTTCGTATGACATGCTCTTCACTACAAGGTCGTCGATATAGCATTCGACGATTTCATGTATAAGATCATCGAAGATCTTTGTCATGGCCCTCTGATAGGTGGCACCGGCATTCTTTAAACCAAAAGGCATAACTTTGTAGCAGAATATACCCAAAGGAGTCCGGAAAGCGGTGTGCTTCCGGTCTTCGGGATGCATCTTTATCTGATTGTACCCTGATGAACCGTCCATGAAAGAGAAAACTTCATGAGTGGACGTATTATCTATCATCAGCTCAGTGACCGGCACTGGGAAATCGTCCTTCGGGCAGGCTTTATTGAGATCTCGGAAGTCCACACATATGCGTACTGTCCCATTTTTCTTCATTACCGGGACGATGTTGGCGACCCAGTCAGGATACTGTACCTCCTGGATAAACCCAGAATCGATCAGCTTCTTGACTTCGGTGTTAATGCTCATCTCAAGCTCGAGCCGCATTCTTCTCGGCGCTTGTTTGACTGGCTTGATATCCGGGGATATTGCTAATTTATGCACAGCAATCTTTGGATCTAATCCTGGCATTTCGGAATAGTTCCATGTGAAGCAATCCCTATGCTGTAGAAGCACGTTCTTTAACGCAGCCACCCTTTCTTCAGATAGCAACTCGCTGACGAATGTCGGTCGCGGGTCATCTGCCGACCCCAACTCAATCTTCTTGAGGTTATCTGCAGTAGTATGTATGCCATCTTCTAGTTCTTTCGGAGCTGGTGGAAATTCTGAGATCACCACATTGTCATTGTTTTCGAAGCACCAAGGGAGGTCGTCCCTATCCTCGGGCCCTTCTCTTGATATCGTTATCATATGATAGGTACGAGCTCGCTTCCAAGACCATCGTGGATCTGGTTCTGCTCTTGTGGCTTTAGGTTCGTGCTTGTGTGGCTGCGTCACCCTCCAGCTGCTGGATAAAGCAAACCTGCCTTGCTGGTACTGGTCTTCCACCCAGTATTTAAAGGTGAAGCAGTCTTCGATAGGGTGTCCTATGGCTCGGTGATAAGAGCAATAGCCCAGATGAGTGACCTCGTTAGCTTGCTCGGGGTGCTTGGTCTCCGGAAGTATGATCATTTGATGTTTTATAGCGAGGTCAAGTATCTTCTTCGTCCTGTCTTGAGGGAAAGAATACGCTCGACCCATCTTCTTCATGAGGGACAAATCCGGACCGCGCAATACCCGATCACATGACTCTTTGATCCTGCGTTGTCATTGTTGACCCCCTTTTCTGCTTTTTGACTTACTTCTGCCTCTGCGTTGGGCCTTTTGCGCAACGGGTTGACAGGGAGGAGCATCTTCGTCTTTGGCAGCCTGTTGAAGAAGGCGTTGCATCCTGGCTTTCTCGTAGATAGCCATCTCACGGTTATGGTCGTCCCGAGCTTTTTGACCCGCTTTCCTGATAAGCTTGTCCATTCGTTCTTCAAATGACGGACTCAGCACCTTGATTGCGGGATCTAGTTTTGATACGGGGTCAGCGTTTTCTGACAGGGCATCCTCTTCTTCATCGAAGTTATATATGGCGTAGCTACCGTGGACTCGTTCCCGTTTCCCAGATCTCACTTATCTAAGCCCAAGCATCTCCATTCTCCCGTTGGGCAACTTGCGCTGAGTCCCAGGGACATCCCAAATCCTGTTGTAGAACCGAGTTTGTCGAATAGTCTGTTTTAAAGGTACCCCTTGGCGCTTCAATAGCCTTTTTAGTCCGTTCGTGTAGTATCTGGGCAAACGGATGGGTTAGAGCCTGTCAAGCGTAGAATCTGCGCCGTGCCAGATTTCTTTCTCCACTCTTGTTTCCGTGGACCGATGGAATAGGATCGCCTTTTCGCCTTTTCGCCTGGGAGGGACGTAAAATGTTTGCAGGTCTTGCACATTGTAAGCTTCAAGTGCGTCAAGGTCTTTGTAGTGCTCCCGCGGAATCATGGTAATTTGCAAACTCTGATCATCACCAGGGAATGCTTGTATTGACGGCCGACTAGTGAACACAGCATTAACCTCATCTTCCGAATCACTTCCGAAGATCAACATGGGGGCAGACGGTCCCGGGTTGTTGCGTCGAGACGGACCAGCGTAAACTATCTCTTCTTCTTCTTCTTCGGTATCGCTTCTGAAAACATGGATGGTGGCGGCGGCTTTGTTCTCCGGCTTGCGACACCTTTCTGTATCCTCGAAGTCTGGCAAAAAGTACTTTGCATCTTCGTACTTATGGACTTCGTTCACGGAGAATGGGTTCAGCTCACCTGTTACGGTATACTCAAAACCATCTTTAAAGTACTTCATACACTGATGCTGTGTAGAAGGGATGATGTTGTACTCGTGTAACCAAGGACGACCGAGCAAGGCGTTATAGCAGGTCTTGGCGTCAATGACGTGAAACTTGATGTCCGTGATGAGTAGTCCGAAGCGTAATGTTAATATTACAGATCCGAGAGTCCGTGATGACTGGGAGTTGAAACCGGAGATGGTAATTTTATCACGAGCGAGGTGCTGCACGCTCATGCAGATTTCCTTCAACACCCGAACATTAAGGAGATTGACGGAGGATCCATTATCAACCAGGATTTTGCCTATCTTGATATCGTGGCAATATCCGGAGACGCATAGGGGACGGTTGTGTTCGCACGTCCCGAGGAGAAGGTCTTCGTCACCGAAAGTGATGTCGCCGTGTGCACTTCTTCCAGTTCATCCTTCATCCTTTCTTCGGCGAGGAAGGCTTGGAAATGTTCGGGCTCTTGTAACGCCTTGATTAATGAATCTCTCGCTTCCTTTGATAATAGGAGGGCGTCGAGAATGCTGAGCTGTGAAGGTAGTTTCCTTAGGTGTGCTAGGATGTTATTGTCCACTTTACCCTTCCTGGGAGGGTCTTTGGCAGTCAACTCTTTCATGACTTGGTCATCTAAGGTGATATCCTCAGTGACCTTCTCCTTTCTCTTATCTTTTCTATTCGCGGGTCCGAGATTCTTTTCCGAGAGCGTGCGATTGCGCAGCTGAATGTTTTCGCAGGCCTCTGGTTCTTCCTCTCTCCTTAAGATGGACTCTTTAAAGAGAGGGCCCAGAGCCATTTCCTCATCAGAGTCGCTCCCAAAGGTGAGAACCTGTGATCCTCCGGCGTTAACCGTGCGACAGTTGCCGGTAGTTCTTTTGTGCCCGTCGATAGTTCTTTCCTGCTCCCGACGAGTTCTGTGTTTCATGCGCTTAAAATGTTGCCGGTGAGCAACATATCCTTGCCACCATATCTTAAAAGCGTCGCACTCTTCCGTAGGGTGTGAAATCTTCCGATGATATGAGCAATAATTACGGTGCCTCTCCGCCCCATTGAGCGTGTTTTCTTCCGAGGGTGGTAGCTTCATTCCCATTGACATGGCTTTGGCAAACCTTTTCCTCGTCTTGAATATGTTTTTATCTGCATCGGATGTCTTTTGATTTGGTGGGAGTGCTTCGACTCTTTCGTTTAGTCGCTTGCGTTTGGCTCCTTCTGATGCGTCCATCTCACGCTCCCGATCGGCTTTACTTGTCATACGAATCTCGTCTAGAAAGACGTCGATCATTTCATCTGTCGGCCATACAAGTTCTGGCTCAGGGTGTGCCCCCAGTTTCTCAGTGCCAGGAGTTTTTCCATCGTCCGTAAACGAGTGGGAGATCACATGACAACTCGCCACATATCCCTCGGATTCATCCGACGATCTTTCTCTATCATCTTCCTCCTGAAAGACGTGGTTGAGGAACTCTTGCAGTGTGACGGGAGTCCGCGCCTTTTGATTGTACTCCTCTAGCGCGTCAATCTTTTTCTGCAAATCCGTGCGCTTGTCTCCAGGCTTCACGGGCTTCTTGGATTTCTTCTTCTTTTTCTTCGAAGATTTTGACGGTTGGGTGTGAGTACTTGGGCCATCACCACCGCTCTTTGTAGTTGGACGCGGCTTCAGCATCCCTTCGATGATTTGAGGTTCAAGCGGGTTCTTCCATTCGACTGCTGGGCATGCATGAAGATCACACAGTATCCTTTTGGTTTTAGCTGATAGCACGACCTCCCATGAGCTTCTTCAATAAAGGAACAAGTTGCCCCTGGTGCGTCTGTCTTCTTATAAGTATGCGGCTGTGGCGGGTTCACCTTCCACTTTTCGGACAGCGCAAACTTTCCTTGGAGGTATTGATCCTCAATCCATCCTTTGAAGATGAAGCAATTCTCAATCGGATGGCTTACCGTTTGATGGTAAGGGCAATAATTGGGGTTATTCACCTCAGTGGGTTGTGGCGGTCGCCTTGGGTTTGGCAAGTTGATAAGCCTGTTGCGTACGGCCAGCTCGAATAACCGTTTTGTCTTATCCCGTGGGAACGAGTAGAGGCGCTTCATCTTCTCATTATAATACCGACGTCTTTCTTCCAGTTGATCCGCCAGCTTTGGGGCACTGGGTTGCTGCTGAGCATTCGCGACGAAGGTTGCCTTCCCTTTACTCTTGTCACTCCGAGGCTCCGGTTTCGGGGGAGACGGTCTGTGACCCATCTGGTCCATCTGGGTCAACTTGTCGATTAAAGCCTGGAACGTGGTTGGCTTAAAGAACATCATGAACTGGGAGATAGTTGCATGAGAGTCTAGGGTTCCCTCGAACATGCCCACCGCGGGCGCTCCTCAATGCGTTGTTCGCATTTCGACCACAAATTTCGCCAGCGTATAGCGTACTGGACCCACGTTTTGCCTGGTTTCACCCTGGCATTAATTAATGCCGTTATCGGAGTGCGTTTGCTGGCGCTTGCGAATCGCTGAGTGAATAGCAATTCCATTTCGGCGAATGTCTTGATGGAATCGTTCGGGAGTTCTGAATACCATTCGAACGCCGTTTCTGATAAGCTGCCCATGAACTGGCGAAGCAACAGTTTATCATCACCTCCGGTGTTACCGCAAAGGGCCCTGAACTGAGCAACATGTTGATGGGGATTGCCTGTCCCCTTGTATACATGGAATTTCGGGATTGTGTAGCCCGACAGGTATTTGATCTGGTCATACCAGCTTGGATATGGTCTTCCCGTCCTGACAACTTGACCAGCTGCCTCAGTCGCCTGGTGAACGCATATCTGTTGAGCTATGTATTCGTCTAGGTCAGCTTTGGAGATTGTCTCCTCCTTGGCTGTGGACAGAGCATGCGGAGGATTTGACGTTTCTCCCTTGTCGTCTTCAAGAACGATTGGAGGATCTTCAGCAGGAGGCTCTTGCTGGATCATCAGACCCACCATGTCTTGGAACAGGAGGGCCATTCGTTGTATATTGGCCGCTTGTTCCGCAGCCTCTTTATCTTTCTTTTCCAATATCCTCCGAAGAAACTCAGCGTCGGTTTCCTGCTCTTGTCGCTGATTCGAGGACGCTTCGGGGCTTTCTTTCGGCCCAGTAAGTGCGGCCATTGCGATCATCATTTCCTGGAGCTTCTGCTGTTGCTCCTGAGCTTTGGTCACCGACCGTGTAAGCGGTCTATGCCCTGTAGACGCGCGGCTATCTTTCTTTCCCGACGCCATGTATACAGTATGGACCATCATGCCCCCAGACTTAGGGCGTCTGGGCTCAGTGCCTTTAGCATTCGTTGCAGGCCCGGGGATCTTCTCCGGCCTCTTCTTTTTATGAGCAGTGGAAGTTGAGGGGGCCGTTGAGGTGGGCACCCAGACAACTTTTCGTGGCTTAGCGTGATGACTGACTTCCTGTTGGATTTTCAGCTTCTTGTGCTGGCGGGAGAAATTTGGATCGATCACCGAGTCTCGGGTCTACCGCCAGAGTTTATAGATTTTGAAAGTCAGCCGTTGAGGAGATTGGGGCTGTTCTGGCTTTATTTCCGCGGCCTTTTTCAGCGGAGGGGGAAACCTCTTTAGCGCCGCGGCAGGAGAATTCCTGCGCACCTTATTCAGCATCTCAAAGCTGTTCTTAGTTGGAACAGCAGCATTAACTTCTGTCGTCGGGGCTGGAGGAGTTAGCCCAGAAGGGGAGTTGCCTCCGGCCTTCCTCACTCGGCGCCAGTAGCGACGTCGAGCGTGCCGTGCTGATGGAATCAGCTCGGTGAGGGCGATAGCCTTGTCTTGCCCCCTGTGTAGGTGGGGGGTCGTTGCTGGTGTCAGCCTGTTAAAGACCGATGTCCTTTGGGTCGCAGGAGTGGGAGCTGGAACAGTCAATCTTGTAAAGACCGACTTTTTGGCAGGAGAAGCCGCCTTGACGCCTTCAGGAGCAGGACTGGTTATTTTCTTAGGAGCAGCCTTCTCTGGGATTGTAGGCCCCATTGCGGGTCCACAGGAGTTCTCGCCCAGTCTGGAGAAGACCGAGGCGCTGGTGTTGGGCAACCCGTTGAGAGGGGCCGCGGTAGGTGTAAGCCGATCAAAGAACGACTTCTTGGGAGCTTCCGGTGTCAGCACAGGAGCGGTGAAGCTTGTTGGCGGGAGCATGGTCCCGAAAAACAACCCGGTGGTGTCTTGAATGACTTGTTCCACGGGCATTGTGAACAGCGAAGCAGCTTGGGGCCTGTAGGCTATACCTCCTGACGAGGCAGAGCGCCGGTTGCAGTTGCAGTTGGAGCATTTCGCACAAGTGGAAGCCATTGATTCTTTGCTTTCTGCAATAAGCAAAACGCCAAATCTTAGTACCTTGAAACCCAAGGGCAACCATTACCGAGCCGTGTTTGGTTTGCGAACACGACACACGAAGTGTGGAGTGGAAAGAGGAAAAGGTCCCACCGGGCGTGCCAGAATCTGTTCCCCTCCGAAAGACGGCGCGACGGACGTCTTGCCTGAAATTCGGGGCAGATGCTAATTGGTGCTATCCGTCTACCTCTCCGAAGATGCCAAGTTGATTTATGGAGCCATGTATCGAAGGTTTAAACGGATGCGTCCGATGTAGCAGACTTCGTCAAATTCCCCCTCGCTTGAGAGGTTTTTGATTGTGGGGACGCTCTTCCCTGCAGGCGCAAGCCCCTGCAGTTAATTACGCTACCGCATTGCGGTAGCAACTTTTTCCTTCTCCAGATGATCACCTCGTGTCGTGTGTGTTTATTTTATGTTTGGTTGCTCATGGATTGTATACGGAGACTGAGTTATGTCGTCGCCCGTAGGGCGTGGACTAGTCCAAACCCGTATTATCTTAGATTTGGGTTTGGGGGTTTGGGTTTAAGGATATGTTAGTCTCGTTTGAGACTAAGATCGACTTAAACGTTTGTTAAGAATACGTCAGCCTAGTTTTTAGACTAAGATCAACTTAACGGGATCGTTTAGATCCGACAAGAGAGCAATTAAGGGAGCCCTGTTGTTTAGTTTAGTGACATTGCGGTCAATAGGTAGTTTAAGGACATTGCGGTCCAATGTTAGTTTTAAGACATTGCGGTCAAGGTTAAGGACATCATAGTCCGTAGATTTAAGGACTCCACAGTCCGGCGTTAGTTTTAAGATATCACGATCAAGGTTAAGGACCTCATAGTCCATGGATTTAAGGACTCCACAGTCCGGCGTTAGTTTTAAGACATCACGGTCAAGGTTAAGGACTTCATAGCCCATGAGTTTAAGGACCCCACAGTCCGGCGTTGGTTTTAAGACATCACGGTCACGGTTAAGGACCTAATAGTCCATGAGTTTAAGGACCCCACAGTCCGTATCAATGTATGGTCATCGGGACACGCTACCTCTTTGAAGACGTTGAGGAATTACAACGCTAAGTATCAAAGGAGTTAAGAGATGTACCCTTGAACCAAAGTAGATTAAATAGTCTTCGGCCCAATTTGGGACCAAGACCAATTAATTATATTATGAGCCCATTAGCCCAGTTAAGTTTGAATTGAGGACTTATGGCCAGGTTGGGCTAAGTCCAATCATGTTTAGAATATTGGGTTTCTGTTGGTCCATTGAAGGAGAGGCTTTGCCTCTAGAAACTTAGCCAATTGGGCTAAAGTTAGTGTTAAACACTAAATACCAACAGTGTTGAACACTGGGAGTGAGATTGACAAGTTAGTGTTTAACACTAAAAGATAATTAGTGTTAAACACTAGCAACATGGCTTTCAAATTAGTGCTTATACACTAAAGCAAATCAGTGTTAAACACTAGCAATGGAGATTTCAAATTAGTGTTTAACACTAAGGCGGATCAGTGTTAAACACTGGAAATAGGGTCTTCCAAGTTGGTGTTCAACACTAAGAAAGTCAGTGTTAAACACTGGATACAGAGTTTCCAATTTTAGTGTTGAACACTAAGGCAAGAGGGGTCACGTAGTAGCACGTGAGAGCGCCCTTCTTCTCTTTGTTTTGTTCTACAGATAAGTGTTTAACACTTTTAGCTTTGAAAGCCATCACGTGCGGGCACGTGATGGGGGCCCATGCTCTGGTTTATTAGAATACTCATTAGGGGTCACGTGGTAACACGTGATGGCGCCCTAGAGTCCCTGTTTATTTCGCTGTTCCTTTATGTGCTTCAGGGATCACGTGGGCACGTGAGGCATTGCCTCAAAGTTCTCTTTTATATATCTTCGCAGGAATCACGTGGTAACACGTGAGATGTCTGCTTCAGAGTTCTATTCTGTTGGACTTTGCAGGGGTCACGTGGTAGCACGTGACTCTGCATGTTTTTAAAGTTTGTTCATAGGGTTAAACCCTAAACTTTAGAGGAATTAAATTCCCGTTTTCTTCTGAAGAATTATATTCTTAATAGGGTTAAACCCTAATTTCTTTTCTTAAGGGAATTAAATTCCTGTGAGTTTGAGAGAATTATATTCTCAATTAGGGTTAAACCCTAGTTCCGTTCATTCTGAAGGATTTAAATTCCCATAATATAGGGCTAAGCCCTAACTTTATCTCAAAAGAATTGAATTCCTATCAATTTGTGAGAATTAAATTCTCTGAACTCAGTTCCTCCTTTGTGTTTTGGATCTGCATGGCAGGACCTCAACCCAATGAGAATTAAATTCTCCATTCATGGGGAGATGTGCACTTTACAGATCCTCGACCAGAGAAAGAACTAAGTTATTCTTTTTATATAAGAGTTAAACTCTTTGAGAATTAAATTCTCTTTTTTAAGCCTTTCCCTTCTTACCTAAGGTTTTCTTTTGCAGAGGATCAAATTCTACCCAAAATCTCAAGGCTCTATTTCTCTCTCTCTGTATGTCTCTGTATATCTGTATGTATTCTTCTTGGCTCCTATTTATAGGAGAAAGAAGAAAATCAATCAGTTTTAGTGAATCTTTCATTGAAAGATTTGATTTGTTAATTGAGAGATTTGATTTACATTCATCATTCATCTAGACCTTTGGATTATTAGGTGAATTTTATTCACCATTGGATTTTAAATCCAAAGATATCCCTTTTTTATTTCAGTTAGATTTTAAGGGGAAATCTTTCCAAGTTCAAGATTTTTCCATAAATAGGTGACATTTAATCACCTTTAGATCTTTAATCCAACGGTTCCAAATAATCATTCTCTTTTGGAAAGATTTGAATGCTCTTCAGAATTTAATTCTGTTAAATAAAGAGGCTTTGAAAGCCGGTCACGTGTGGCCACGTGACCCCTGATCACGTGTAGGCACATGACCCTTGGTCACGTGTAGGCACGTGACCCATGGAACTGGCCTTTCTTCTCCTTTTGCGCTCTGTTCTCTGGCCGCTGCTCAGCCGCCACATGCCAACACGTGACCCCTGGTCACGTGTGAGCACGTGACCTATTTCTGGAGCTTTTTTCTTGATTTAATCAGGGAACGAATGCATCTTGTGCCGCTGCTTTTAAATGTCACGTGTCAACACGTGACCGCCGGTCACGTGCTAGCACGTGATGCCTCCTCCGTAAGTTTTCCTGATTTTAAATCAGGAAACAGCGGTCTTAACATCCATTTGCCAGATTTCGTAGTTGTGGTATGCAGCAATGGCAAGTAAGATCCGGATGGACTTAAGCATAGCCACTGGAGAAAATGTTTCGTCATAATCCACACCTGGTCGTTGACGAAAACCCTTTGCAACAAGTCTAGCTTTGAAAGTCTCCACTTTTCCATCTACACCAAATTTCTTCTTAAAGATCCACTTGCTTCCAATAGGTTTTACCCCTTCAGGAGCAGCTTCCAAAGTCCATACTTTGTTGGTGTACATGGATTCCATTTCAGATCGCATTGCATCCAGCCACTTCACAGAGTCCCCACTCGTGATGGCCTGCTCGAAGCTAGTTGGGTCATCATCTTCCATGATGCAATCCTTGTTCCCACCGTCTATGAGAAAACCGTAGTATCTCTCAGGTGGATGAGGAACCCTACTGGATCGGCGGAGAGGCTGGGGTTCGTTGGGAACTACTGAATCATCTGGTTCCACTAAATCTTCAGTTGTAGTTTACGGTGCTGGAACTTCTTCCAGCTCTACCTCTTTGCCACTAATTTCTTTTGCAAGAAATTCCTTTTCTAAAAAGGTGGAATGTCGAGAAACAAACACCTTTTGTTCCTCGCCGTAGTAAAAAAGATATCCATGTGAATGTTTAGGATATCCCACAAACTTACAAAGAACTGACCGTGCCTCGAGTTTGTCCGGATTTTGTGTTTTGACATAGGCCGGACAACCACATATCTTAACACGTTTAAGACATGGTCTCTTCCCACTCCATATCTCATATGGTGTGGTAGGTACAGATTTAGATGAAACTTGATTCAATAGGTATGATGCTGTCTCAAGCGCATGACCCCAAAAGAAAATAGGTAACTCAACAGTGCTCATCATAGAGCGCACCATATCTAATAGGGTGCGATTCCACCGGTCCGATACACCATTGTGCTGTGGTGTATAGGGAGGAGTAAGCTGAGAAAGAATCCCATTCTCTTTTAGATAGTCCAGAAACTCATTACTTAAGTATTCTCCTCCTCGATCTGATCGAAGGATCTTAATACTTTTGCTCGTTTGGTTCTCTACTTCGTGCTTATATTCCCTGAATTTCTCAAAGGCTTCAGACTTGTGTTTCATCAGGGACACATGTCCGTATCTTGAGAGATCATTAGTGAATGTAATAAAGTAGGAAGAACCGTTCCTGGCATTTGTAGACATAGGACCAAATACATCACTATGTATCAGTCCCAAGAGTTCTGTAAGTCTTTCTCTGTGTCCATTAAACGGAGTTTTGGTCATCTTGCCTTTGAGACATGACTGGCAAGTATCATAAGATGAAAATTCGAACGGATTCAAATATCCATCCTTATGTAACTTAGCTAGCCGTGTCGCATTGATATGACCTAGTCTACAATGCCACAAGAAGGATTCGTTCATTTCTGAACTCTTCCTCTTATGTGTGTTTTGTATATTAAGTAATGTAGTTTGGTTGAGAACGTATAAGCCATTATTTAACGATCCTGATCCAATCAACTTTTGATTTAGGAATATGTTCATAACATTATCCTGTACTACAAAATTATATCCTTCTTTGCTTAATAAAGAAACTGATATAAGATTGCATATCAGGGTCGGAATGTAATAGCATTCGTTCAGAACCAATGTAATACCATTTGGTAACACAAGGTGATATTCGCCAACTGTTTTGGCTGTAATATTGCACCATTCCCTACTTTTACGGAATGATCACCCTCTCCCAATTCCCTACCTTTCTGTAGCCCATGTAATATATTACATATATGGGATCCCGATCCGGTATCTAATACCCAGGACGTAGAGTGAACTGAGAAACAGTTCTTGATAACTAACACACCCGAAGAAGATGCATCAGCATGCTTATTCTTCGTTTGAGCTGCGTGAGAATCCGGATATGCTCCTATTCCCTGTTCGGACTTATAACAATTATAAGTTGAAGAGGGACCAACGTTCCCCTGCTCAGTATAATAAGTGGGTTCGGCCAATACATCCATATTATTATCTTGATTAAGGCCTGACATGGTCGCTACCTTGAGAGGGAGAGAAGAAAACACTTTAGCGTATGCTCTTGCAAGATTAGATTGGTTATTATCTTATCTAATCAGGATGGCTCCCACTGTTTTAATCAAATCCTCCTTAAAACCCTAAAAGGTAAGGCTAGCCGGGATTAATTACACTTTACAAGTTCGCCAATCTTTCGGCCAGGCCAGTGTTGGTACTTTGAGGGAGGTTCCCCGTGCTCTCACACAGACCTAATTAAAGTAAACCTCGTTTTCCAAGAGGCATAACCCCGTTAACACCTTTCTAGACACCTACCTGATCGGCTAATTATCCTGTGTAAAAATCTCCCAGGAGTAACTCTTACTCGCAGTGGGTATCGGGATCCAACTATCTCATAGAAGGTATGCAATCTCATTGCAAATTTCAACACTTGAAATTCCCGATAATGTTTTTACCCCTAACCCCCTATGACCCTGGCAAAGGCCAACAAACTATAGGAAACTAGTCAAGTTCAACCCGTCATTTTTTGATTGAAATAAACCCATCCACACGACCCTTGACAAAGGACAACAAGGTCGTATGACTACCCTAATCCAATCGCATCACACTTAAGCAGATAAGTACTAGTCAGCTACCGCACACTACGTCTTGACAAAGGCCAACAAACGCAGCACGAATACTAAATAGTCTTTATCTGAAATGACGGAGGGCTACGCAGGTTTTTCAGAAAACCATGAGCGTAATGAACTCGATATCGTTGTAGAAATAAGTGATTTTGAAAAGGAGTGTTTTTGAGGCTTTTCTAGTTTCGCTAAAGAGGTCACTCCCGGTGAAAGGATCTCGGTTCTTTCCTCATCGAATAAGGTGTAGGGTATATCACATATACCGCTATGCAAAGCAAGAACTATAGAAGCAATCAAACACTAAACCATGAGTTTGTAGCATCCGCCAGTTTTGCTAAAGAGGTCACTCCCGGTGAAGGGATCTCAGCTCTTTTCTTATCGAATAAGGTGCAGAGTATATCACATATACAACTATGCAAAGCTAAAACTGTAGCTACTCTTTTTGAAAATTTGATTCTACAACATCTTTTAGGTTTCTTTTCTTTTATTAATCTCATTAATAAATTCCATCATTTATGCTTCCTAAGCATCACAGAAGAAACGAAAATACAACGTACGCTTATGCCATCCGCATTCGCCACGATATTCCGTTATGCACCGTCACGTTACTTAACCAACGGCAAACCGGGACGGGACTAGCGCGGGTGCAAAACATAAGCAAAGTTTATTATATATCATATATACAATAATAAAGCATTCGTCTCATGCATATAATATGATCACATCACAGTATATTAGCAGCAGAAGAAACATATGAGATATTGGATATACTAGGAGGTCCGTGTTTTATATCGAGCCTGTATAAAACACGGATTCCACGGTCTCGATGAATAGACAAACCCACATCCCTAGACCCCTACAAGAGCGGCAAGTAACGCTGCCAATTCTAGGGTTAAAAGACCCGGTCTCGAATCCTCGAGATGGCCTCCCACTGGACTCTAGAACTCGGTTACTTGTGCTCCCCTCCTTGGGTCTATCCTAATGCGGAAAAGTAAATAATATACAATGGTAACATCATCCTCAACCCAGAAGTTCCCCAATAAAAGAATATTACATACAAAGAATTTTACATGAATGAAAATAAAAACCCTTATCTCACATAAAACCCCCGGCTATTCAGAACACGACAATCCAATATAACATATCACATCAACACATAATATCTCATATCATCAACATAAGCAAGTATGCGTATCCCGATTGTCGTTGATGTATAGCAACGAAGCCGGCAATACCCCGCATACTACACTTATGGTCGCATAAAAGAAAGTGAAAAACTACAACATTTGGAATCCATAAACTCCTTAGACATCGTAAACCCAAAATATCACATATTACGGATTTCATGCCTAACTATATGAATTCCACATATTGTATCACAATCACAGAATATCATGACGATGTTTAACGTTTCGATCGAATCAACATACACTCACAAATTACCCCCGTGTGCTCAACACTCGAGCAAAGTTAAAACACCCAAAAACCGTGCCACAGTGTCTATGGACCAGCCGTAGAAGGAGTTAACCAACGCCTCACCTATGACACCACGGAACTACGGCAAACCCGAAGGTTCGAACGCGGTTCCGTAGGCATAGAATCGTGTTAAGGTTATTATAGTCTTCTAGGGGGTCCATAGGGGTACTTGCACGATTTTATGAATATAATCAACTTCGGAAAATTACAACACATGGAAATTTCAGCGGGGTACAAAATGTGGTGTGCAAAGTTCGATCGAACTGCTAAAAATAGTCAAGGTTACCAATACAGTGTTAAGTTATACGACTACGAAGCACTAAGAATTAGCCCCAGGTCAAACAAATCATCACATGAAAATTGGGCTAAATAAACAATACTAGGAAAACCAAAATGGAGACACCAGAGCACAGGAGGAATACGGGGGACAGAGGAAGTGAAGGGGCCGGCCAGGCCGGAATTACAAGCTTGGTGCGCAGCTAAATTCTGAGCACCCCCCACCGTATTTCACCCATGTTCATATAATGGCCCATAGATCATTCTGCACCTGTTTGGAAAAATTTTAAAGGACTTTTTTGAAAATTTACAGAGAGCAAAATGGGGTTTTCATAATACCGTATTTCGGAGTCGATTTCGTTTTCGTAATTGTTTTAACACCGTATCTAGAATTCTAGTTTGGCTCTGATACTACTGTTGGGCTTCCCTTGCACCTAGTCTAGGGTTGGATAGCATCACTCATGCCACTTTAAAATTTAGAGAGGTGCAAAGGAAGCAAACCATGATTCATACTAGAATTTCTAGGGTAACAAGTTTGTATCACATACAAAGAAGTAAAGAGAGTAGGATTACAACCTTTGTAGTCCATTCCTTCGCTTCATAAGCTCCGTGTTGAGGTCCCTTCGTTGTGATCATCAAGAAGTCAGACTCTCGGGAGGCTCCATGAGGTGAATGATGCATCTTGCTTGAAGTCTTCTTGATCTAAGATGATCTACCTTGAAGAATCTCTAACCCAAGCTTACACTTCACTAATGAAGTAATTAGAGAAGTGAACACCCTAATCTAAGTGGCTAGAATAGATGAGGATGATGAAGTAGGAATTTTGCTCTCTTTTGTTTTCAATTTCTCACTATTAATCATCACATATCAAAAACCTAGTGAAGCTTTTCTTTCAAGAACAAGAAGAAGAAGAAGAAGAAGAAGAAGAAAAAGCTTTTGTGATGAATAATGAATTATTGTTGTGGTTACAATTGCAACCATGAGTTAAGAATGTGAGTCTTAACTCTTGTAGAGAATAAACCATAGGTTAAGGGTTTGGCTTGGGTTAAAGAATATCTATACAATGTTGGGTTACCCTTGCACCTAGTCTAGGGTTTGGTAGCATCACTCATGCCATTTTAAAAATTAGAGAGGTGCAAAGCTAACTAACCATGAATCATGCTAGAATTTCTAGGGTAACAAATATTGTATCACATATAAAGAAGTAAAGAGATAGGGATTACAACCTTTGTAGTCCGTTCCTTCGCTTCATAAGCTCCGTGTTGAGGTCCCTTCGCTGCGATCATCATGAATTCCAACTCTCGAGTGGCTCCATGAGGTAAATGAGACACCTTGCTTGTAGTCTTCATGATCTAAGATGATCAACCTTGAAGAATCTCTAACCCAAGTTTACACTTCACTAAACAACTTATTAGAGAAGTGAATACCCTAATCTAAGTAGCTAGAATTGATAAGGATGATGAAGTAGGAATTTAGCTCTCTTTTCTTTTCTATTTCTTACACTAATTCATCACATGCAAAAAAACTAGCAAGCTTTTCAAGGAGGAAGAAGAAGAAGAAAGCTTTTGTGATGAATAATGAATTATTGTTGTGGTTACAATTGAAACCATTAGTTAAGAATGAAGGGGTTAACTCATGTAGAGAATAAACCATAGGTAAAGGGTTTGGGTTGGGTTAACAAATATCTTGACAAATTATCAAGCTAAAGACAAAAGAAAGCTTCATGAAGCTTCATGAAAAAGCTAACCCAAAAGCTAACCCAAATCCAAACCTTAACTTGTTTAAACTCCACAAAACATGTTGCATTTGTAACCCTAACATGTTACAATATTATATATCACATATATAATATATTTTTGTAACAAAAGAAAATAATACAATTAACATATATCGCATATATATCAATGTATTATCCGGTGAGAAAATGAATCAATAAAGGGAGCTTATATTAGTTAACGTATTGTAATATATCACATATATAATTATACATTAAATTATCGAATCAACACTTGATCCGACAATCCGGCTATATAGCATATAACCGACTAATATAACATGTACCGATTTATCGAATCAACACTTGATCCGATGACCCGGCTATATTACATATATCCTTCCGATATCATATATCACGGGAATAGAATACGGTATCTCATATCGGAATCGGTCCCGCACATATCACATATGTGCTCCTATTTCGTTTAGCCTGAGCCAGGAAACCTCTGTGTAGGACTTTAAAGAATCGTCAATACTCCTGCAGTAGGTGATGATCATATCAAATACCCACAAGCTGCAAGCGGTCAGCTAAACGTAACATCCACCCAGGTATTGAGCGATCAGAAGATCAACAAGCAAGACTGTACATTCTCCTGTGAATCTAATCAGTAACACTACCATACAGTCCGGTCTTTTCGTCTGATATGTCGCATATCAAGTCTAGGGGTGGTAAACGTCAGACCGCAGTAACCGATAAGTCGTGTCGATATGAGGCTCATAACAGGTCGAGAAACTACTGATAACACTTACCAGTAGCACTCCATATCAGCCCTGGCCAGAGACTTCCAGTTATAGCCAATCGAACACAGCACAACATCAACTCCCTATACCGGGAGAGGCGAAAACCCTCCTATCGCTGATTGCCTCCATGTGATTCGGGATTGTACCCAAAAGCCATCGTTTTGCATGCCCACTTGGACGTGGTAAGGTGGAAATCAAAGCACAGTGGGAATCACACAAGACTCTATGACGATCTCGGGTCTACAGACTAACCTGTACCAGTGTCACCAGAGAACTGCTATCTGACGATTGGTATAATACCATCTAGGAGTTCTCGGCGAGTCCGTTCAGTGTACCCAGTCTCCACGAGCATCCGTACACCATCTTTGATGTCAAACACCGATAGATATGGGATCATCCATCGCCCATCATATGGGTCAAGATGCGCATACGATAGTCTACTCTGGTGTAACGATACCCTTGTCTCGATACACCCTCGATTAGGAACAGTTATAGGATGTACTCGTTGACTACCCTAGCCCCACTATTATGATCTCATCATAGTCCCAGTAGTCAAGTACATATCCTAAGGGCTTTATCAACATGTGAGAGCAAGACAGTAAACTAATACAAGTCAACATGTTAAGATAAAGTGAAACCAAATAGCATACTATTATGTCGAGCAAGAAAGTCCTCTCTTTATATATCCAAGCATCCACTATAATATATATCATATGTACAACAATGGCCTTTAGGGCATATATATAACTAACAATCTCCCACTTGCACTAAGGCCAGTTGTTGTAGTATCTCATACCCAACATCCCGAAGAGTCTCTCAAACTTTGTCTGTGGAATGGCCTTCGTGAGTGGATACGCAGTGTTGTCCTTCGTATCAACTCTCCTGACCTCGATCTCCCGCCGATCAACTATCTCCCGGATTAGGTGATATCGCCTCAGAATATGTCTGGACTTCTGATGGGACCTGGGTTCCTTGGCTAAAGCCACAGCTCCATTATTATCACAATACAAAGGTATTGGATGCTCAATAGACGGAACCACACTAAGTTCACTGATGAACTTCTTCATCCAGACAGCCTCTTTGGCAGTATCGTTGGCAGCGATGTATTCAGCCTCCATCGTCAAGTCTGCAACGGTTTCATGTTTGGAACTCTTCCAACACTCCGCCCCTCCATTGAGGGTAAAGAAAAATCCCGAGTGCGACTTAGAGTCGTCCTTATCACTCTGGAAGCTCGAATCGGTAAAGGACTCCACTTGGAGTTCTCCGTTACCATACACCAAGAACATCTCCTTAGTCCTTCTTAAGTACTTGAGAATGTTTTTCACAGCTTTCCAGTGACTCTCTCCTGGATCTGCTTGATATCGACTCACTACACTTAGTGAGTATGCTACATCGGGTCTGGTACATAGCATCGCATACATGATAGAGCCTACTGCCGAAGCATAGGGTATCCCTTGCATGCGAGCTCTTTCCAAATCAGTCATGGGAGACATCTCTTTGGAGAGAGTGAGTCCAGAGATCGTGGGTTGGTTCCTACGCTTGGATTCTTCCATACTAAACCTTTTTAGTATGGTGTCAATGTAAGTCAACGTTAGATACCCCACGTAATGCGGGGAGGCAGAATAGGTAAAACAATCATTTTGTTCAAGTTAACATCGACTAACTCTATGGATCATTGCTAAACCCTAACTAATAACTATTTAGAAGTGCTAAACTACTATGATAGATGATTATAACTCAAGCTACTAGTCCTTCATGTTCTTGTTGTTCACCTCCTCATCGGCCTCCTTGATGTGATAGAAGATCCAACCGAGAGTTCCTCCTCCAAGCTTTAACCTCTCACTTGAGGTAACTAAGTGGCTAGGATTGCTAATCCAAGGCACCTAGAAGATATAGAAGTGGATTAAGGATCTATTAGTCTTGCTAACCCTTGAGATCTCAACACATGAGAGGATTAGGGTTAGGTTTAAGAAGAGGAGAGCTTGAGGAGAGAGAATGTGTTTGTTAGAATGAAATGAATTATATCTCAATTGTGTATATATTATGAAGCATAAAATATCTTGCACAAATATCTTGCACAAATATCTTCATGTTTCATTTATACAAATGAATGAATCATCTAATGAGTCATTAAAACAATTAATGCTTCATTAACTCATTTGGATGAATCATCTCACGAGTCACTAATTCATTTAATGCAATTACACATAAGCTCTCCACCTCACCTTTCTTCTAGAAGCTTTTCGACTAATTACGAGAATGCCCCTCCCATCTGTAAAACACGAATATTCTGAGACTTCTTAAATCCAATAATCCAATACTAGAATCTAGCTTAAACTAAAGCCCGCTAGTATAATCTGTCCGAACATCATACGCGCACAAGTACACGTATATGTCCGAACCCTGTCGTAAAACCATACGACCTTTATATCGTTGCGCCTGAAGCAGGGAAACTCTCTGTGTGGGACTCCAAAGACTCGACACTACGCTGGCAGTGGGTTTAACCACAGGCCGCAAGCGGCACTAGCTGTACGTAACGGTCCCCAGGTAGATGTCGATAAGAAGGCCGATGTGGAAACCCATCCGAACTCCTACTGAGCCTGATGTGACAATCTCCGTACAGTCCGATCTGTTCGTCTAAGACTATCGCATATCGGGCCTAGGGGGCGACAAGCGTCAGTCCCCTAAAAGCTGTATAAGTCGTGTCGGAGTGAAGCCCATTACACCTTGAGAAGCTACTGGAAATCCTACCAGTAAATCTCGTTTGCCCTGGCCAGGGACTTTGCGTAATGGCTCTCCAAACACAGTGCGATATCAACTCCCAATACCGGGAGAGGCGAATCCTATCTAACCGCCACTGCCTCCAAGTGCTTCGGGACTGCACCCAACTGTTACCTGTTTGCATGACTCCTTTGAGCCGTGGTAGGGTAGCAATCTAAGAACAGTGGGACCACACTCGAGACGAAGCAGCAGTATCAAGTCAACGGACTATGCTGTACTCATGTCACCTGAGAACTGTTAACTGATGACGGGTATAATACCAACCAACAGTTCCCTGCGAGTCCTGTCCGGTGTACCCATAACCCAACGAGCACCTGCATACTATCTCCAGTACAACGTACTAATGGCTGTAGAACAGACCATCTCTCCTGCTAGGATGAGAAGCGTATACACTAGTCTACTCTGGAGTATCGATGCCTTGTCTCAATAATCCTACGACTAAGGACCTGAAAAAGGATGTGCTTGTAGACTACCCAGCTCCCACTAGTGTGACTGCCATCACAATGCTGGTAGTCAAGCAAGATCCTAAGGGCTCTATCAATATGTATTCGCGATATGCTAAAAGAAACATATACACATATTAAGATAGATATAAACCAAGTAGCATACTACTATGTTGAGCAAGACTGTTAATACAACTGTGAATATCCTAAGCTTCCATTAAGTAATATACAAGCTAGTATGATACAATAATGGCCTTAAGGGCATATACACTAACAATCTCCCACTTGCACTAGGGCCATATACTGGCATATCGAAGACCTATCATCTCGAATAGCCTCTCGAACTGTGTCTGAGGTAAGGCTTTTGTGAATGGATCTGCAGTGTTCTCCTCTGCAGCAACTCTCCGGACCTCGATCTCATGGCGATCTATGATCTCCCTGATCAGGTGATACCGCCTTAAGATGTGTCTGGACTTCTGATGGGACCTGGGTTCCTTTGCTAAAGCTATAGCGCCGTTGTTGTCACAATACAGCGGTATTGGATTAACAATGGTAGGAACCACCTGAAGTTCTGTTAGGAACTTCTTCATCCAGACTGCTTCTTTTGCGGCATCGCAAGCAGCTATATACTCCGCTTCCATCGTCGAGTCAGCAACGGTGTCCTGCTTAGAACTCTTCCAGCACACCGCCCCTCTATTGAGGATAAAGATATAACCTGACATGGACTTGGAGTCATCCTTGTCACTCTGGAAGCTGGAGTCAGCAAAAGCCTCGATCTGGAGGTCTTTTCCGCCGTAAACCAAGAACATATCCTTAGTCCTTCTTAGGTACTTGAGAATGTTCTTTACTGCTATCCAGTGCTTCTCCCCTGGGTCTGACTGATACCGGCTCACCACGCTCAGTGTGTAAGCTATATCTGGTCTGGTACACAACATCACATACATTATAGAGCCTACCGCAGAAGCGTAGGGTATAACTGACATGCGATCCTGTTCCAAATCAGTCTCAGGAGACATCTCTTTGGATAGGGTGATTCCGTGACAAGCCGGTAAATTACCGCGCTTAGAATCTTCCATGCTGAATCTTTTCAGTATAGTGTTGATATACCTGGATTGCAAAAGTCCCAACATCTTCTTAGATCTATCACGATAGATCTGCATCCCCAGAATGTAAGAGGCATCACCCAGGTCTTTCATGGAGAACCTGTGTGACAAGAATCCTTTGACAGATTGTAGCATAGGAATGCCATTTCCTATCAATAGAATGTCATCCACGTACAAGACGAGGAATACGACAGTTCGTGCTACAATTTTACTATATATACATGGTTCATCTGGATTTTTGATAAAGTCATATTCTTTGACCGTTTCATCAAAACCGATGTTCCAACTCCGCGATGCTTGTTTTAGTCAATAAATGGACTTAAGCAACTTGCACACTTTCTCGCTGCTCCCACTCTAATTGAAACCTTCTGGCTGATCCATATAGACGCACTCTTCTAAATTAACATTTAGAAAAGCCGTCTTTACGTCCATCTGCCAGATCTCATAATCATGGAAGGCGGCAATGGCAAGAAGGATCCGAATGGATTTGAGCATAGCCACTGGAGAAAAAGTTTCATCATAGTCCAAACCGGGTCTTTGACGAAAACCCTTTGCAACAAATCCAGCCTTATAGGTTTCTACCTGTCCATCTACACCAATCTTTTTCTTGAAGATCCACTTGCATCCTATGGGTTTTACCCTATCTGGAGCAAAGTCCAAAGTCCATACTTTGTTGGTGTACATGGACTCCATCTCGGTCCGCATTGCATCCAGCCATCTTACCGAGTCGCCGTTCTGGATAGCCTGCAGGTAGCTAGTAGGTTCATCATTATCAATGACGCAATCCTCTCTATCCCCGTCTATGAGAAAACCGTAGTATCTCTCAGGCGGATGAGACGGCTTACTACTCCTACGGAGGGGTGCGGGAATGTCCTGTTCTTCTGGAACTTCTGGCTCTACCAAACTTTCAGTAGTATTTTGTGGCTCTGGAATTTCTTCCAGTTCTATTGCGCTCCCACTTGTTTCCTTTTCTAAAAACTGCTGTTCTAGAAAATGGGCATTACAAGAAACAAAAACCTTTTGTTCTTCTGCGTAATAGAAAAAATACCCCTTGGAGTTCTTTGGATATCCCATAAACTTACACTGTACTGAGCGTGCCTCGAGTTTGTCCGCATGCTGCTTTTTAACAAAAGCTGGACATCCTCATATCTTCAGATACTAAAGATAGGGTTTCTTCCCACTCCACATCTGATATGGTATGGTAGGCACAGTCTTGGTAGGAACCCTGTTCAAAAGATATGCAGCTGATTCTAGTGCATAATCCCAGAAAGATCGCGGTAACTCATCATTACTCATCATGGAACGTACCATATCCAATAGGGTTCGGTTCCGTCTCTCCGATACACCGTTATGTTGTGGAGTGTATGGAGGAGTAAGTTGAGAGAGAATTCCTTTTTTTTTTAGGTAACCCAGGAACTCGGCACTTAAGTATTCACCACCTCGATCAGATCTCAGTGTCTTGATACTTTTGCCGGTTTGGTTTTCTACTTCATTCTTATATTCTCGGAATTTCTCAAAGGCCTCGGATTTATTTTTCATCAAGAAAATGAATCTATACCTAGAGAAATCATCCGTAAAAGTAATGAAATATGAAAAACCGCCTCTTGCATGTGTAGACATTGGACCATATATATCGCTGTGTATGAGTCCTAAGAGCTCGCTCGCTCTTACTCCATGTCCAGTGAATGGAGTCTTTGTCATCTTTCCTTTGAGATATGATTGACAAGTGGCATAAGATTGATATTCGAACGGATCTAAATATCCTTCTCTATGTAACTTAGTTAACCTTGTCTCATTGATGTGACCTAGTCTACAATGCCATAAGAAAGCCTGATTTATATCTGGAGACTTTCTTTTTAGTGTGTTCTGGACATTGAAAATCTGTAATTGGTTTAACACGTATATACCGTTATCTAGTGTACCGGACCCAATCAAACCATGATTAAGGTGGATGTTAACAATATCGCTTACAAACGTGAAATCATAACCTTCTTTTGATAACAACGATACTGATATGATATTACATGTTAAACTAGGTACACAAAAACAGTTGCGCAAAACCAAAATATGTCCACTTGTCAATCCAAGGTGATAATCCCCTACGGACACAGCATTCACGCTAGCTCCGTTAGCAACCTGGAGGGTCATATCACCAACTTTCAGCACTCTACGGTTTCTCAGTGTCTGCAATGAATTGCATATATGAGATCCTGATCCGGTATCCAATACCCAGGAAGTAGAGTTGATTGACAGACAATTTTCAATTACAAACACACCTGAAGCCGAAGCCACAACTTGCCTCGGGTCCTGGTTCTTGGCAATCCAAGCTTTGCAATCCTTCATCCGATGGCCTTTCCTACGACAGTGGAAGCACTCGTCCTTTACCACTACTGGCACCACAACCTTTGCCTTTCCCTTGACTCCCACCTTACCAACACCACCTCTCGGTTTGGTAGCGGCCTTCTTCCTTCCTTTGGCCCTTGCCTTGGACCTGGAAGAGGAAGCACCACGAACAAACATAGTGGGTGTTTCCCTTGCTTTCTGCAAGGTGCCCTCTGCACTCCTCAACATGTTAAGGAGTTCTGGAAGTTCAACTTATTTACCTTGAATGTTGAAATTCAAGATAAACTGGGCGTAGGTGGAAGGAAGGGACTGGAGAATCAAGTCTGTATACAGCTCGTTCTCTAATGTTGTCCCGAGGTCTGCGAGCTCTTCAATATAGCCAATCATCTTAAGGACATGTTCCCCTACAGATGATCCGACTACCATCCTCGACTGAAACAAGTTTTTTGAGGTCTCGTATCTAGCTATAGGAGATTGCTCTCCATACAGTTCCTTGGTGTGGAGAAATATGGATTCTAGATCCATATTCTCGTGCCTCCTCTGATGTTCATTATTCATAAAGGCAAGCACGATACACTTGGCCTTCGCGCAGTCTAACTCCTAGGTCTTGCGGATTTCCTTATCCGCGACACTGGATTCAGGACCTGGGATGGCAGGGGCCTTTGTAGTAAGGACATACCCCAATTTGTCATAGGTAATAACCATCTTAACATTCCGGAACCAATCTTTATAGTTAGGCCCTGTCAAAATATTTTTATCTAATAATAACTTAAGGCATGTCATGTTCGGGGTCGCTACAATGAGAGAGAGAGAGAGGGAACACTTTAGCATGATGCTCTGATACTACTGTAAGTCGACGTTAGACACCCCACATGATGCGGGGAGGCGGAATAGGTAAAACAATCATTTTGTTCAAGTTAGCATCGACTAACTTTACGGATCTTTGCTAAACCCTAACTAATAACTATCTAGAAGTGCTAAACTAGTATGATAGATGATTATACCTCAAGATACTGGTCTTTCTTGTTCTTGTTGTTCACCTCCTCGCCGGCCTCCTCGATGTGATAGAAGATCCACACGAGAGTTTCTCCTCCAAGCTTTAACCTCTCACTTGAGGTAACTAAGTGACTAGGATTGCTAATCCAAGTGACCTAGAAGATATAGAAGTGGATTAAGGATCTATTAGTCTTGCTAACCCTTGGGATCTCAACACATGAGAGGATTAGGGTTAGGTTTAAGAAGAGGAGAGATTGAGGAGAGAGAATGTGTTTGTTAGAATGAAATGAATTATATCTCAATTGTGTATATATTATGAAGCATAAAATATCTTGCACAAATATCTTGCACAAATATCTTCATGCTTTATTTAATACAAATGAATGAATTATCCAATGAGTCATTAAAATAATTAATGCTTCATTAACTCATTTGGATGAATCATCTCATGAGTCACTAATTCATTTAATGCAATTACACATAAGCTCTCCATCTCACCTTTCTTCTAGAAGCTTCTCGACTAATTATGAGAATGCCCTTCCCATCCGTAAAACACGGATATTCTGAGACTGCATAAATCCAATAATCCAATACTAGAATCTGGCTTAAACTAAAGCCCGCTAGTACAATCTGTCCGAGCATCATACGTGCACAAGTACACGTATATGTCCGAACCCTGTCGTAAAACCATACGACCTCTATATCGTTTCGCTTAAAGCAGGGAAACTCTCTGTGTGGGACTCTAAAGACTCGACACTACGCTGGTAGTGGGTTTAACCACAGGCCGCAAGCGGCACTAGCTGTACGTAACGGTCCCTAGGTAGATGTCGATAAGAAGGCCGATGAGGAAACCCATCCGAACTCCTACTGAGCCTGATATGACAACCTCCGTACAGTCCGGTCTGTTCGTCTAAGACTATCGCATATCGGGACTAGGGGGCGGGCGGCTGTTCATATCAGATTATTGCATTTTTATACCACCCAATTTTTATCATATTGCTTATCGGTAGATACTCTTGAGCCGTGTTTGCTAGTCAATTGCAGGATACAGGTTCTCGGCTCTTAACAATAAAATTTATGGAAAAACACGACAAAATCCGGGTTCCTGCCAACCATAGATAAAACACGGATCTCCGCTCTTTATCCGTCTGTTGCCACACACCAGTTTAGGAGACAAAATGGCAAATCAAACGTCATTTTCATGAACAAGGCTCAATGGCAGCACAAGATCCAAGAAATCTACGCGGAGCTCGAGAAAATCATGACAAAAAGATCCATATCCAATCACCTTTTGATCAACAGAAATTCTGGAAAAATCGTGAAGCAATTCTGAGAAAAAATATATACCAGAATAAAGGGCACAGCAAACCAGGGAACACCACCAAAAATGAAGGCACGATCCCTCTAAACGGCCGCGGTTCCGCGGCATAAGGAGGCTTAGGCCGCAGAACCGCGGCCGTACGGTCTCTTCAGAGTGAAATATTTTAGGGGCAGTTTGGTCATTCTATGTGGAGCCCGATTCTTGCCCTAGGTTTCCAGCCTCCTGCCTATAAATAGTCCAGAACTTGCCAAAACCAAGGGTGCATAATCTTGTATTTTTTAGGGTTTAGAATACTTGTTCTTCTTCCTCTCCTCATCTCTTCTCCATTGAAAAACTTGTAGTGAGCTTTTGTGAGTGAAGAATGATGAATAAAGAAGTTCCTTTTGTTATTTTACTTGTCTTGCTCTTATGTTAAATGCTTGTAATTTTCATTTGTTAACTTAGTTGTTGTTATTTCTTGTTGTTTCTCTTTTTTCTCTTTTCCTTTATCCTTAAACAACCATGATGCTTACGCTTGATCCTTGCCGAGGTGAGGTCGCAAATAGCTAGTTGTTATCTTCTAATCTCCTTCTTTCTATCTTCCTCTTTTGTGTTATTTTCTTTTCCGTATAATGGTTGAGTAGTTTCATACTTGTTAGGGTAGGATAAGGGAAGTTTGAGAGAAGGAAATCTCTCTCACTCTTTCCTTGCCCAACATCTTAAATCGACTCCCGTTAATTGAACCACAATCCGCTCCTTACGGCACCCTATCCTACATGATAGCGGTGATTCCGTAGTGAGACCGGTTGTGGTTGAATTAACCGGAGGTTATGGATAAGAGCCAAGAACGGACGGACAAGCACCTAAAGGAAGAACTTATGCGTTGGAAAGCCTAGCTTATACTCGCAAGTTCCTTCCTAGTCGTGCTAATCCCCGTTGTTGCCGATTACCGTAACACCGATATTAAGAGTGGCAATGAAAGAAGTGAGTGACTCCTAACTCAAACTAACCTAATCCTAACCCTAACAAGATCTCTTTACATATCATTTTAACACTTAGATAATCACAAACAAATCTGGACTTTCGGACTTAACTCGTTAAAGCACATAGAAAAAGATTTCCATCTCCCTGCGGACGACCTGTACTCAACCGGTTAGCTACAAGCGAAACCGTTTTGATTGCGGTAATTAACTAAACTTCAACACGCAGAATCCTTACCAATCAAATGGCGCCGTTGCCGGGGAGACGGTAGTTTATTTCCTTGTGTAATTTCGGGTTAACTTGTGAATATAAATATAACCAAAACAAAAAAATATATATATACTTTGTAAAAAAGTCTTTTTGTTATTTTTGATTAGTTTTTGTGCAAGTGTGCAGGATAATACGGAATTTGAGTTCAGTGCCAAAGACGTGGGATATTCGAAATTCAAGTTCAGTGCCAACGCGTGAAGATAGACCCACATTTCGCGGCTACACCGCGACGGATCAAAACGAAGCAAACGGTCTACTGTAAAAATCTGGAGCAAATACAGTGATCAAATCAAGATTCAACAAATCCAGACAAACAGAGGACAACCAAGGCAGCACACACCAGAATTCCAGAGCCCCAACTCCACTGTCTTGCCGCGGAACCGCGGCATAAGAAGGCTTAGGCCGCGGAACCGCGGCCACTTGGTGCCCTCTGCATCTCAAAATCTCTGTAAGTGTTCCTTGCTTCTCCCCCACTCCTCTGGACTCCAATAAACTGTGTTTTCTGCAGCATTCTTTGCGCAAATTCTCTTCCCCCTTCCAATAAACTGTTTTTGTGCAGGATTCTTTGCGCCGCGCTAAAAATAAAAATTGTTTGCAGTTGATTTGTTACCGCTTTGCATTCATTAATACGGACTTAAGGGGCTTGAAACCAATTCAGATTGGGTGGGGATTTCATCACCCTTCCCAGGACCCCAGAAATCACAAAAAGCATATGCATTGACCATTGTTAAAATTAAAAAATACTAGACTCAGCCCTAAGGACTTCGCGCTCAATAGGACAGAGGACTAGTTACAGGCATCAGCCGTTTATCCTATCTGACTTTTGCGGTGCCTAGGCAAGTGTGACGAAGGCAAGTGGTTATTTAATTAAGGAACTTGGCGAAAGCGTTGGACAACCTCCCACTTACCTGGCACTTATCTGGCCGCATTAGACGGAGAAGAGGCGGTTTGAGGTTCTATTTCTAGCCCTCTGGAACAGTTAGGAGCTGTCTAGCAGACCTAGGTGACCCTAGATCTAGGTGAGATTGTGCATATCTTGTTTGTGATTGCTTAAAGCCGTAAGTCCGTACATATTTCTGTAAAGTTCTTTCTAAAAAGAAAAAAAAAGAAAAAAATCAAAAACTTTTATAAAAAGTTGCCCTTTGTCGCTAAATCCATTTTTTCACCCACCACCCATTGTATTTTTCCATTGACGTTTTCTTACCCTCACCTTCTCCGCTTTGACTATACTAAACTCGTTTAGTGTATGTCCGCTTGGACTCGGGATACTAGCGCCCGCCTAGTCCGCGTTACGTTAGTCGCTACCGACTACGCGATCGACTCAGACGTCGAAACTCCGTCCACTCCTCTTTCACCCTTACCTTTGCCGGCCAACTCCGACGTTGACCGGAATTCTGTTCAAACATCTTCAACTTCACCATCACCAACCTCTTCTTCCGCGAGGTCAGGATTTAATCCGAACATCTCTTTGACTACCCCTGGATTGGCTCCACCTCCTATGGAGACCAATAACCCACCACCACCACCTGTTGTAGCGCCGCAGCGAATCGCGCTCCAGGATCGTTTCTATCCCACCCGTTCTGCACTTCCCACCTGCCTTTCTCTTCCACCGGCCAATGGGGATAATTTTGAAATTAAGCCCCACTTCATCAACATGCTTCCACGATTTCATGGGCTTGAATCTGAAGATGCCTATATCTTCATCAATAAATTTCAGAACGTTTGTGCCATGATGAAAACTACCTAACTGTCGGACGATGCTATACGTCTACGGGTCATTCCGTTCACTTTATGCGATCTTGCTGAAAAATGGCTGTATAGCACCGCTTCCCATTCCATAACCAGTTGGGACGAGTTTGTAAAAGCGTTTCTAAAGAAATTTTATCCGAATCATAAAACCGCAAGGATTCGCAATGAAATCAACCAATTCTCTCAGCTTCCTTCTGAACCCTTCTGGAAGTGCTTTGACCGGTACAAAGACCTTCTTGTTCAGTGTCCTCACCACGGTATAGAAAAATGGCAACTTTGCCAAACCTTATACGAGGGCCTGAACCCAGCAACGAAGCAGTTGTTGGAAACCATCTGTCAGGGCCACTTCCTATCAAAATCTGACGAGGAAGCGTGGCAATTCTTTGACGACCTTGCGGAGCAAACGCTACAATGGGAGAGCACCAGACTGACTTCTTCTTCTACCGCCACTTCTACCAGTCAGTCTAGGGTAGGAATTCACCAACTTGATGTCTCTATTGCGATGAAAGCTGAAATGGCTGCAATAACGAGAAAGCTTGAAGCGATAGAAAGCAAATTCTCTTCTCCTGCTCCTACCCCTGTTCTTCCCCTTCGTACCATCTGCGCCTGTTGTCCCAATCCCTCTCACTTAACCGAAGAGTGTCCTTACAATCCACCATCTCAAGGACAGGATCAGGTTAATGCTGTATTTCAGCAAAGACCGAGGAATGATCCATACTCTTCCACCTACAATCCCGGTTGGAGGAACCACCCCAATTTCGCCTGGAATCAGAATCAGAATCAATTCCAAGGCAACAATTTCCAAAGGCCCCCTCCGCCGCAACAACAAGCGCAACAACAAACACAGTTTCAGTAGCCCTTCCAACCCCAACCTTTTCAAAGACGAACAACTTTGCACCCAACAATTCTTTTCCACCAAACAACTTTGTTCCGTCAGACAACGATAAGGTTTCCTTGCTCGAACGAAGTCTGGAGGCGTTCGTCAAACAATCGACACAATCCACTGCCAACATCCAGTCTTCCATTCAGTCCTTAGTGCAACACACTGCCGCTCACGGGCAAAGCATCAAGACCATCGAGGCCCAGATTGCACAGCTGAATGCGGCCTTAAGCGAGCGAGAGAAGGGGAAGCTCCCGTCCTAGCCACTCCCAAATCCCGGTCACCCACAGAATGTACATGTTGCTCTTGAACAACAGAACCATAATGTGAGTGCCGTGACCACATTGAGATCGGGAAAGATGCTGCAAAACAACATTGGCACACGGATCAACGATGACACCCCGGCCGCTGCTCCTTCTTCTTCTTCTTCTTCGTCTCCTGCTTCTTCGTCTTCTGAGCCTATTCTCCATCCTTCAAAAGGCTCTCCTCCTTCTTCTTCTTCTTCTTCTTCTGCTCTGAACGGACCCGCTTCTCACTCCACGAAAACACCTGTTCTGGGAACCGTTCCAACTCCACAATCTCCTCCATAAGCATTAGACTCAACCAATTTTAAAAACGTCCCATTTCCAAACTGGTTGAGATCTAATAAACAAAATCCTCAAATGGAGAATATTCTGGAGTTATTTAAGCAGGTTAACATTAACATTCCTCTTTTAGATGCTGTCCAACAAGTCCCGTCCTACGCAAAAATCTTAAAGGACTTGTGCACGAAAAAGAGGAAGTCTCAGGTACCCAAGAAAGTTTTCTTAGCTAGTGCTGTGAGTGATGCCCTTACCCAATCTTTACCACAAAAACGGAAGGACCCTGACTGTCCTACGATTTTTATTACCATTGGGGATAAGAACATCAACCGCGCACTATTAGATCTTGGTGCCAGTGTTAACCTGCTTCCGTACTCAGTATACGAGCAATTAGGCGTCGGAGAGCTGAAACCCACACACTGCACTCTCCAAATGGCCGACCGATCGATCACCCATCCTAGGGGTGAGCTAGAGGATGTGTTAATAAAAGTCGGGGACTTCATATTCCCCGTTGACTTCATTGTATTAGACACACAGCCTGTAGCCAACCCCCGGAATCAAATTCCGGTGATACTCGGTCGCCCATTCCTTGCAACCTCAAATGCTGTGATCAATTGTCGCAATGGTTCGATGAACCTCTCTTTTGGAAACATGACGATTGAACTCAACATTTTTAGGTTGGGGAATCAGCCCGCCGAACCTAATGCTCATATACTGGACGTCTGCTCAATCCAGGAGATCACCCCAGAAGAGTGTGAATTCGAGGAGTTTCTATTCGATCATGATAACCTTAACGCCACTAGTGCGTTCCTCCTCGAACCCACTGCTGTTTCTGCGCCCGACAACGACTACGAGTGTTTTACGTTCTTGAACGATCTTAGCTGCTCGCAACCCGAGTTTGAATACTTCGAATTTCCGGATGAGTTACCTGAACCATCCGACTCGGTCGCATACACTCGTTTTGAACCTTTGCTGGAGTCCTTTGAGTTAGAGACCTCTGCACCAATCTTGCCTTCAATCGTTTCACCTCCGACGCTCGAACTCAAGCCATTGCCGTCTCACCTTAAGTACGCTTACTTAGGTGAGAACGAGACCCTCCCTGTCATCATCTCGGCTTCTCTAGCTCCAGAGCAAGAGAAAGCCCTTCTTGCGGTCTTGCACAGCAACAGGCAAGCTTTTGGCTGGTCTATGGCGGACATCAAGGGGATTAGTCCCCTGATCGTTGAACATCACATTCATCTGATGGATGAAGCCAAACCAGCCCGGGATCCACAAAGACGTCTCAATCCAGTCATGAAAGAGGCTGTGAAGAAGGAGATCGTAAAATGTTTAGATAGTGGTATCATTTACCCTATCTCTGATAGCCAGTGGGTTAGCCCCATTCATGTTGTCCCCAAGAAGTCGGGCATCACGGTCATAACCAACGAGGCGAACGAGTTAATCCCTACTCGCACCCAAACTGGGTGGCGAGTATGCATTGATTACAGAAAACTCAACGCCGCAACGCGGAAAGACCACTTTCCGCTACCTTTCATTGACCAAATGCTTGAACGATTGGCCGGACACGAGTACTACTGCTTTCTTGATGGCTACTCCGGCTATAATCAAATTCCCATCGCCGAAAAAGACCAGGACAAGACCACTTTCACTTGTCCTTGTTAGTTATATGTATGCCCTAGAGGCCATTACTGTACATAGTGTTGGAGATAATGCCCTCAGAGTCAATTATTGGATCACAGGCACGTGATTGCAATGATTGAGGGAGGACCTATCCCAGTAGGACAGTCTTACTCGAGATGATAGTATGCTATCTGGTTTACCTTTATCATCGTGTACTGCTTTAGGTGACATGATACGTCGCTATTACACGTTGATAGAGCCCCTAGGATTCTTGCTTGACCACCAGCAGTATGAGGGCGATCATATAAGTGGGAGCTGGGGGTCTACAAGCATATCCTTAAAAGGTCCCTAGTCGTGGGAGTTTCGAGACTGGGCATCGATACTCCATTAGTAGACTAGTGTATACAGTCGAGACCCCGACGAGGGGCGGTGGCCGGTCTCACAAGCCACTGGTGTCAGTTGGTTCACCTAAGATGTATACAGGTGCTCATTGGGTTATGAGTACACCGGACAGGACTCGCCGGGAACATGCTAGTTGGTCATATACCAGACGTCAGATGGCAGTTCCCTGGTGACATGTGTGCAGGTTAGTTCATCGACCTGGGGATCGTCATTTGTCTCGTGTGAGTTCCCACTGTACTTTGATTACTACCCTACCACGGCTCAAAGGAGTCGTGCAAACAGGTTTTAGTTGGGTACAGTCCCGAGCCACATGGAGGCAGTGAGCGTATCTTCAGGGGTTCGTCTCTCCCGGTATTGGGGGTGAGGTCGTGCTGTGTCTAGGAGAGCCATTACACAAAGTCCTTGGCCAAGGCAAGGAGATTTACTGGTAGGTATTCCAGTAGTATCTCAGGGTGTTCTGGGCTACACTCCGACACGACTTGTACCGCTTTTGGGGGTCTGACTTTTACCAACCCCCTAGGCCCGCCATGCGATACTCATAGACGAACGGACCGGACTGCACGGATATTGTCACTGACAGGCTCTGTAGGGTGTCAGGATGAGCTCGCTCATCGACGTCCCTTTTAGTCAATAGCTGGTGGCCCGTCACGTATTGGCTTATACCTCTGACGTGCTAGTGGTTAAATCCACAGCCATTGTATTGACGAGTCTTTAGAGTCCGCCACACTTTCAGTTACTCAAGTTTCGGGCGAAACGCTGTAGAGGCCGTATGGAGATATGGCAGGGTCCGATCAGATACGTGCGGTATTGCACGGATCAGGATCGGACGGTTTTGTACTAGTGGCCGTATAGTTATATGGCAGCGTTCGATCAGATACGTGCGGTATTGCACGGATCAGGATCGGACGGATATTACTAGCCGGCTTTGGTTTAAGCCGGATCCTAGTATAGTACAGTGTAGATTTTGTCTCATTGCATTTGTATCCGGACGGAATACAGATGCGGGTGTGTATGCACAGTATGGGGGTTTTCCTGTAATTTATTACGGGACCAGTTTTCTGGAGTTGCCAGTTTGCATTCCGTTCCGGCCGGTTTTCCTTTGTTCTTTCCCGGCCGGACTTTTCAGATGGAGGGTGTTATTTGCAATTGTGCAAATAACATTTGTGGAGGGGGTATCTTGCATATTGGTGGCATCATGATGGCTTTTCATGATGAGATCCTTTTTCTTTCTTTTCTTTGCTTTATGAGATTAGAAATGAAAAGAGGTTTGATGTTGATTTAGTGATGATTATGTTTTAGGTTGTGGTCACCACTTTTTGCATCCTACACTCACCTCCCTCTTGTTATCATATTGTTTTTTGCTCCACCATTTTTCATTCTCACTTGATGAGAGGTTTTTGTTCATGGTTGAGAAAAAGAAAGAGAGAAAGAAAAGAGAAGAAGAGAGTTTCATCTTCATCCTTGAGAGGTTTTCATTTTGATTGATCTCATTTCAAGTTAAGAAAAATGCAAGCACCATTTTTCTTGTCTTGTTTCCTCCATCATCCACAAATGGCAACCAAACCCCAAAAGAGACTATGATTCTACACTACACTTCCTACAGCATATCTTGAGCATGTCGATTTGCCGGCTTCATGCGCGAGTTGCCTCGGTATTGAGGTGGGAGCCCGTAAAAGTACCCGGCTTCGTGGTGCCCTTTCCGACGAGGAGGAGATGGACGGAGATCCCGCGAGGAGATCGGAGTGGAGATGAAGACCGGAGGACTCGGATCGTATGGTATATTTCTCTACCCCCTCTCTAGATAGCTTAGATTAGTTTAATGGCACGATCCGGGGTTTAGTGCGCGGTGGTGCCGGTTTTGCTAAGTCCGCAAAAATCAAAGTTTATCACCGTTTCCGCGTTTGGCCGTCGGATCGACGGCCGGGGCGCCGCCGTGCACTTACAGTGGTATCAGAGCCTCGCCATTAACTTCGTCTAGCTTCGTTTGATGTGTTTTTAAGTTCCGATCGACCAAAATTCCAAAAACCGTATTTTTCCCTTCACATCAGTTTCTGTCGAAATTTTTTGAAGTCCAAAAAATTTTTCAGGTTATAAAATATTGATGTACTGGAAAATCTAAGAGTTCTGTAAAAATTTGACGAAGTAACTCCACAGTTGGAGCGCGGAACCGCCGCGAAAATCCCCTTTGTGCGGCCCTTCCGCCGCGCACTATTCACATCACTTCACCAATTTTTTACAGAGGCCTTCTGGGCTTAAAATATGGGTTTTGGAATATTTAAATTGGGCCCAGGATTTCTGTGAGTGCTACAGTTTTGTTTGGGGCCCACTTGTTAATTGTTTGATCAATCGGAAAATTTTAAACACATTTTTCACAGTATTTACATTATATCTGCGACCGTGAATGTCACTCGATCGGTAAATCCTGTCTAACTGCTATAGCCCGGTTAGACGGATTTGCGAACGTGACTTTCACGTTGATGTTCTATGTATTTGCTGTGATGTTGCGGATCGGTCGTGGGGATAGCCTGGATGCAATGCTAGTACAGTTTTGTTGTATTATGTACATTTGATATTGCGGGGCGAGCGTCCGACATGTGGACTGCCGTCACTGCCCGTTTGTATTATTCTTTTGGGGCACGACCTGGTTGCGGTCGATGTACCCGTTGTATGTATATTTTACTTTCTGTACTAGGATTGCCCCGCGGAGAGGTGCACGGATAGCCGGGTTTTGGAGGGCAACAAGCCCGCATCTCATGGCATTGAGACGGAGGGGGCTTCACTCTAGGATTGGCGGGCTATTCGCCGCACTCGTAGGGGGTACAGGTTGACCCAGGAGGGGTGCCCAAGTTACCGGATTCCGTGAAGTGCTGGGTGGTCCATTCACGGCGCTGAAGGGGGCTGCCTCGCTTCAGGTTTTGACGGGTAACTTGCCGCACCCGTAGGGGTCTAGGATTTCATTGCACAGGCTATCCACACGACCAGGGGAACGTCGGGTTTCAGTAGTGGCTCTGTGAAACCCGGGGATCCCAGATATCTGTATTGTTCTGTGATGCTGTACATTTCTGTGATGTTGCATTTCATTCACGCCTTGAGCGAAATACTATATATTGGTATATATATTAGTAGATGTTGTATATGTTTTTCATCCGCGCTAGTCCAGTCCCCGCTCTGCCGTTAGTTAGCTAACCTAACGGGTGATGACGGGACCCAGTAGCGAATGCGGATGGCATATACGTACATCAGTATATTTTCGTTCTTTTTGGTGTGATCAATTGATGGGACTGCGTTGATTCGGATCAATGCAAGTTAAACAAACCTTATCTGATGTTGTTGGAACATTTTTCAAAAAGCTGTTATTGCAAGGACGTTCACTTTTGTTTTGCATCGTGGTATTCATTTGGAATATCCTGCTCCTCAGTCGACGAGGCAAGGGCCGAGATCCCTTCACCGGGAGTGACCCCTTGGACAGAAGTTTGCGTCAGGGCATTAACTTCACTATAGCCGATTACTTTTGCTTTGCACCGTGGTATTCAGTTGGAATATCCTGCACCCCATTCTACGGGGAAAGAGCCGAGATCCCTTCACCGGGAGTGACCTCTTTAGTAAAGGTTTTCGTCACTATATTTTCTAAAAAGCTATCCGTTCCTTCAACGATATCAAGTTCATTACGTTAAAGGTTTTCGCCAGAAACCATTCGTAGCCCTCCGTCGTTTCATATGGGTAGTCAATAGTATTCAAGCTGTGTTTGTTGGCCAAAGTCAAGGCACAGTGTTTGGTAGCTGTTGGTTATTCATATGCAGCATAGATAGATGCGTTGGTTTGGGACAGTCGTATAGCCTTGTTGGCCAAAGTCAAGGGCTTGTGCGGGTGGATTCGAATCAACCTGGAGAATGACGGGTAGAACTTGACATGTGACTTATGATTTGTTGGCCAAAGTCAAGGTCATAAGAGCATGGGGCAGAAATCACATCGGGAGTTTCAAAAGAACTGAAACTTGCCAGATATGCGCATACCTTCTGGAGTGTGATAGCGTGAGCGGATTCCGTCACGTTATCATGCAATGATAGTTGGATCCCGATTCCCACTGATGAGTTGGTATACTCCTCGGGTGACCCCGACTAATTCTTCTTTCAGGTTTGGAGGAGAATTTGAGGTACAGTGGGAGGTTTCCTGATTAGAAAAAGTGATAACCATTCTGATCTAGGATAGAGTGCACGCTGAGTGTTTCTTTTCTCTCTCTCTCTGGCAGCGACCATTGACCCGACCCTAGACTATGACTCAGTGACCAAGTTGACCGAACCTACTTAACACTGGCTTTTGGATTGTCAGAGTTGCGAACCTCATTGCCACTCCTACTTTTACCCTTTTCTCCAGGACACCCCGTATTACTGCGAACGTCCACTTCCATTGGACAAAACCATCGTATGGTTAGATACGAACTCGAAGGAATTCGAGGATGGTTTCCGGTTCTGGAGAAAACGGATAGGATTATTCAGTTGTCTTTTCTTTTCACCATCTCTCAGGTTGCGAGTACTCCTTGGTTTAGGAGTAGTACACCTATTGCGCAAATTGGATAGTCTTCTTCCAAACCATAGGCTGGTGCCGACCGGTAGGGAATGAAGAAAGCCAATTAGCCTAAACGGTGTACAGAAGGTATTAAGTTCAGACAAAGCAATGGATTAGTAAGAGGGCAAAGTAAATTGCGACTGCTATTCACGACCAAACCAAGTATTTCTTCGCCAATCCTAAATCACCTTTGTATTTCTCCAGGACACTCCGTATCACTACGAAGATCCCATTTTATTGGATAATCCATCGTATGGTTATATACGAACTCGAATGGAACTGGTTCCAGTTCGGGGATGGATTCTGGTTCAGGAGAAATAGGAATAAGGTTTATTCGGGTGTCTTTTATCTTCACCTTCTCTCGCATTGCGAGTGTTCCTAGGATTAGGACAGTACACCCTTTATGCTTTTTGGATAGTCTTCTTCCAAACCATAGGCTGGTGCCGAACGGTAGGGAAGGAAGAAAACCATTTGGCCTAAAGGGGTGTACAGAAGGTAATGACTAAAGACATATGAAGGGATTTGGAGAGGTGGCAAAGAATTATACGGTTACAGTTGTGAATTTGGATAATGGATGAGGCATTACTAGGAATACCAGGATACCCCAACGAAACATTTCAATGTTTCAGTTTCACTGTGTACTGTTAATGGAAAACTGATTTCCCGATTAGACACTTACTCCAGGGTATGTATTTACCAGGTATAATTCTCACATCTGTATGGTTTTACAGATGATGAGTGGGAGTAAGTTAGTGGGAATTGGGTGATCATCCTTATTATATCGGGATTCGTTGTAATCGGTGATATTTGAGGAGATCGCCTGGGTTGTTTGCCGGTCGGCAAATATTTGGTTTTGAATATCCGCTGTTGTGCACCAATTTCAAATTGATATATCTGTACGTCTATTTTCATAGAGTGAGATATACCTTTTGATATTATGTCGATGACATTTACCTATATCAGTGGATGGTTAGGTAAGGAGCATTGAACAGCGGTGTAATTCTTCTTAACCATAAGTACAGTTTTCAACCTACGACACACAGTGAAAGAGTTGTTAGACTCAAGGGACTTATACAGAGTATGGTATGTTGTCCAGGGTCCATCAGGACAGAGGGGTTGGTCTCGTACTACATTCAGTTTACTTATGACTTCTCTAGTTTTTAGACAGGTGTTTCGTGGAAACACAGGGTCCGAATTTGGAGAAGTTATTGGTATTTGAATACAGTAGAGAACCAGGTATAGCAAGTATTGGGATTCTTCAAAGAGATCGAAGATGTAGATACTTGTGTATGGTATTCAGTTGATAGTAATGATTAAGAGATCTTGCTTCTCTTTCAGGTTACTCATAATTGGAAGTATTCCTAAGTTGAGTAACGCTGATCGGCCTCCTTCCATTTAGTTGACATGCGCTGGGGACAGCTGCATGATTTGAATCTGGTTCAATTAAATCAGTGCCTCTGTTTCTATATTGGATATAGTACAGTTCATATCTTAACATTGTTAAGGTACGGGGAGTTGTCTGGCTTATGCTTAAAACCAGACACTGGACAACTCAAGGCACGTTTCTGTAATGGCTGTTTGTGGGTTGACCCAGGCTATGACGCGGGTTGACTTTCTACCATCTGGATGAACAATAGCAATATTGTTCTAGACTCGCCACAGTTTTATTAAAAATGGATTTTTCAGAAAACGGTTGTGGGAGTATGGTAGAACTGGAAGTGATTCCAGAACCACAAACGATTACTGAAGATTTGATAAGGAACCTAAAGATTCAATCTGGATTGACATTCCATTGGCCACTCCGCAGATAAGGTGGGTAACTTCAGGCACCCGAGAGGTACTCCGGTAGCCTCAAGGACGGTGACAGGGAAGTTCTTGTTTACCCACAATTACCATTGCTGTTGTTCCAGGCTGCGAGACCCGGCGGGAGGATGAGTATAGCGTCGTTCTAAACTAGTTTTGGAAGTGCACGTGTATATGACTCTGCCAGAGGGTTGTCGTAGTCAGTGGGAGCAGCGGAAGCATTGGTGGACAGGTAGCTTATGTCTATTTATAGACTAAAGCAGATGTAGCGGAGATAGATCATCTATTTCTGACGTGACAGTCATGGGTTTGACTTCATCAGAATAGGGGATGGATCTGTTGAGAAGGTAGTAGGGTGTGATGTCATGGTATTTGGATGACATACACAAAGTAGGAAAAGAAACTCCTATACTACAATCGGTTATACTTTGGTCGTCACACAGTGTTTTCTCCACGAAGGAAATGGATTTTATATCTGACATACTGGTTACTGGATCTATGGTTTTAGATCTAGATTTGGGTAATTTCCCAATCAGGGTACTTGACAGCATTCTAAGAGTATTTAGGATGGACGACTCCTGGCACGGTAGTGTACCTGCAGGTAATGGAGTCACCCTCTCCAAAGGTGTCTTACAGACTAAAGGGGAGAGGGACGTGCATGATTGGCAGATCACTTGCTCAGGCAATTGAGTCAATCGTGAGATGTCAAGTACCACACCAGATGTCGTTCTTGCATTAGATGCAATAAGTTGACATTAATCCAATCCTGGAGAAACAGTCGGAAGCAGTTTTAGAACATAAGTGGATGTTCTAGGGATATGATAACGACAGCCTCATTTAGGAGACAGTTATCATTCCAGGCTTCCAAGGTGACATGGACGACAAGCAGGTCGTCAGAGTTATAGTTTTCCTTCTGACGAGGGGCAGTATTTTGGACAGGTGGTCCAAGGAAATACTGAGGGTGGCATGGCGCAGGATACTGATTAAGTTCAGTTGACGATACAGTCTAAGAATTTTGGATTTGGAGTTCATTTATGAACCAGGTCCCATCAGACATCCAGACATTCTAAGACAGGTATTGCTCATTTCGGGAGATGGGTTTCTCCGCGAACTTGAGACATAGAGAGACATAGAAAGAAACAACTAGGCGGATCCACTCACTGAGGCTATTCCTCGAACGCAATAGTTTCGCAAACGAGTTTTGTGAGATTGACTTGTAGAGGAGTTGGGTGTTCGGTATCACACGGGCTGTGAGTATGCGACATCGCAATAATTAGCCTTGAGTGCAAGTGGGAGATTGTTGGAGATAGTGCCCTCAGAGTCAATTATTGGATCACAGGCACGTGATTGCAATGATTGAGGGAGGACCTATCCCAGTAGGACAGTCTTACTCGAGATGATAGTATGCTATCTGGTTTACCTTTATCATCGTGTACTGCTTTAGGTGACATGATACGTCGCTATTACACGTTGATAGAGCCCCTAGGATTCTTGCTTGACCACCAGCAGTATGAAGGCGATCATATAAGTGGGAGCTGGGGGTCTACAAGCATATCCTTAAAAGGTCCCTAGTCGTGGGAGTTTCGAGACTGGGCATCGATACTCCATTAGTAGACTAGTGTATACAGTCGAGACCCCGACGAGGGGCGGTGGCCGGTCTCACAAGCCACTGGTGTCAGTTGGTTCACCTAAGATGTATACAGGTGCTCATTGGGTTATGAGTACACCGGACAGGACTCGCCGGGAACATGCTAGTTGGTCATATACCAGACGTCAGATGGCAGTTCCCTGGTGACATGTGTGCAGGTTAGTTCATCGACCTGGGGATCGTCATTTGTCTCGTGTGAGTTCCCACTGTACTTTGATTACTACCCTACCACGGCTCAAAGGAGTCGTGCAAACAGGTTTTAGTTGGGTACAGTCCCGAGCCACATGGAGGCAGTGAGCGTATCTTCAGGGGTTCGTCTCTCCCGGTATTGGGGGTGAGGTCGTGCTGTGTCTACGAGAGCCATTACACAAAGTCCTTGGCCAAGGCAAGGAGATTTACTGGTAGGTATTCCAGTAGTATCTCAGGGTGTTCTGGGCTACACTCCGACACGACTTGTACCGCTTTTGGGGGTCTGACTTTTACCAACCCCCTAGGCCCGCCATGCGATACTCATAGACGAACGGACCGGACTGCACGGATATTGTCACTGACAGGCTCTGTAGGGTGTCAGGATGAGCTCGCTCATCGACGTCCCTTTTAGTCAATAGCTGGTGGCCCGTCACGTATTGGCTTATACCTCTGACGTGCTAGTGGTTAAATCCACAGCCATTGTATTGACGAGTCTTTAGAGTCCGCCACACTTTCAGTTACTCAAGTTTCGGGCGAAACGCTGTAGAGGCCGTATGGAGATATGGCAGGGTCCGATCAGATACGTGCGGTATTGCACGGATCAGGATCGGACGGTTTTGTACTAGTGGCCGTATAGTTATATGGCAGCGTTCGATCAGATACGTGCGGTATTGCACGGATCAGGATCGGACGGATATTACTAGCCGGCTTTGGTTTAAGCCGGATCCTAGTATAGTACAGTGTAGATTTTGTCTCATTGCATTTGTATCCGGACGGAATACAGATGCGGGTGTGTATGCACAGTATGGGGGTTTTCCTGTAATTTATTACGGGACCAGTTTTCTGGAGTTGCCAGTTTGCATTCCGTTCCGGCCGGTTTTCCTTTGTTCTTTCCCGGCCGGACTTTTCAGATGGAGGGTGTTATTTGCAATTGTGCAAATAACATTTGTGGAGGGGGTATCTTGCATATTGGTGGCATCATGATGGCTTTTCATGATGAGATCATTTTTCTTTCTTTTCTTTGCTTTATGAGATTAGAAATGAAAAGAGGTTTGATGTTGATTTAGTGATGATTATGTTTTAGGTTGTGGTCACCACTTTTTGCATCCTACACTCACCTCCCTCTTGTTATCATATTGTTTTTTGCTCCACCATTTTTCATTCTCACTTGATGAGAGGTTTTTGTTCATGGTTGAGAAAAAGAAAGAGAGAAAGAAAAGAGAAGAAGAGAGTTTCATCTTCATCCTTGAGAGGTTTTCATTTTGATTGATCTCATTTCAAGTTAAGAAAAATGCAAGCACCATTTTTCTTGTCTTGTTTCCTCCATCATCCACAAATGGCAACCAAACCCCAAAAGAGACTATGATTCTACACTACACTTCCAACAGCATATCTTGAGCATGTCGATTTGCCGGCTTCATGCGCGAGTTGCCTCGGTATTGAGGTGGGAGCCCGTAAAAGTACCCGGCTTCGTGGTGCCCTTTCCGACGAGGAGGAGATGGACGGAGATCCCGCGAGGAGATCGGAGTGGAGATGAAGACCGGAGGACTCGGATCGTATGGTATATTTCTCTACCCCCTCTCTAGATAGCTTAGACTAGTTTAATGGCACGATCCGGGGTTTAGTGCGCGGTGGTGCCGGTTTTGCTAAGTCCGCAAAAATCAAAGTTTATCACCGTTTCCGCGTTTGGCCGTCGGATCGACGGCCGGGGCGCCGCCGTGCACTTACACATAGGATGTATATTGTAGTGGATGCTGGGACATATATAGGGAGGACTTTCTTGCTCGACATGATAGTATGCTATCTGGTTGCTCTTTACCTTAACGTGTACACAGATTGTCTCTCAATTACATGTTGGTAAAGCCCTTAGGATCTGTACTTGACTACCTGGACTATGATGCGGATCATACTAGTGGGGACATGGTAGTCCATAAGTACATCCTTCAATGTCCCTAGTCGTGGGTGTATCGAGATGGGGCATCAATATACCAGAGTAGACTAGCGTATACCTTCTCGACCCATACAGATGGGCGATGGATGATCCCATATCCATCGGTGTTTGACATCAGAGATGATATACGGGTGCTCAGTAGAGACTGGGTACACTGGACGGACTCGCCGAGAACTCCCAGATGGTATTATACCTCACGTCAGATGGCAGTTCTCTGGTGACACTGGTACAGAGTAGTCTGTTGACCCGAGATCGTCATAGAGTCTTGTGTGGTTCCCACTGTGCTTTGATTTCCATCTTACCACGTTCAAGAGGGCGTGCAAAACGGTGGTTTTTGGGTACAGTCCCGAGTCACATGGAGGCAATGAGCGATAGGAGGGGATTCGTCTCTCCCGGTATAGGGAGTTGATGTTGTGCTGTGTTCGATTGGCTACAACAGGAAATCCCTGGCCAGGGTTGCTGAGATTTACTGGTAAGTGTTACCTGTAGTTTCTCGAATAGTTATAGACCTCATATCGACACGACTTATCGAGCTATTGGGGTCTGACGTTTACCACCCCTAGGCGAGATTGCGACATATCAGACGATCACACCGGACTGTACGGTAGTGTTACTGGTTGGATTCACTGGAGTGTGAGCGGGCTTGCTCGTCGATCTTTAGATCGCTCAATACCCGGGTGGCCGTTACGTTTAGCTGACCGCTTGCGGCTTGTGGGTGTTTGATATGATCATCATCTGCTGCCGGCGTATTGACGAGTCTTTAGAGTCCTACACAGAGGTTTCCTGGCTCAAGCGAAACAAAATAGGAGCGCATATGAGATATGTGCGGGACCGAGAATGATACCAGTATGTGATACTGTATTTAATTCTCGTGATGTGACATTGATCGGTTATATGCGATATAGCCGGGTTATCGGATCAAGTGTTGATTCGATAAGTTGTTACTAAAGATACTAGTCGGTTATATGCGATATGACCGGATCGTTAAATCAAGTGTTGATTTAATGATTTAATGCATAATTATATATTTGATATATTACTTTGCAATAACTAGTATCGGTTCATTTTGAATGGATTTTCTCACTCGGGCGTGCGCATTGCATATGCGATATGATTTTGTGCACTTGTTTGTATCATATTTGATGATGCAAGCATGCTAGGGTTTTGTGTAATGAGTTAAACCTAGGTTAAGTAAATGATTAGGGTTTTCTTTTATTAATTCATTTATCTTTTCATTTGGATATAAAAGATAAATGAGAAGAAGAAGACAAAAAGGGGTTTCTTTCTTGAAGCTAAGTGAAGCTTCATGAAGCTTTGACTAATCTAACCCTTTTGTCTTCATCTATCAAACCCTAACCATTCATTTAACTATGGTCAACTCTCTACACATTACCATAGTTAAATTATGATAAGAAATGATTATTCTTTTTCTATTCTATTATTCTTATCATAACATTATCTTCATCTTCTTCTTCTTCCTCACAAGAAGAAAGCTCTCTTCATCAATGGTGATTGGTGTTTTTGAGTGAGAAATCCAATTCTAAAGTGAACCCAATTCCTATTTCTTCATCCTCTACCTCTTGCCAAGTAGTAGAGTGTGTTTCCTTCACAAGTTTTCAAGACTTGGTGAAGTTTGGAGCTTGATCTAGTGATGCTTCGACGTAGATCATCTTTGGCACGTCGTCGACGACCTAGCCCGTTCATTCTCCGATGAAGCCGACGCTAGAGCCCGGATTTGTTTTGGACAGCGGAGAGGACCTTATCTCGGAGCTATGGAGGTGGAGAACCGGATCTACAAAGGTTGTATTTCCGTTAAACTTTTAGTTAAGTGTTAACTAGTTAGTTTTTCGCCTAGACATCTAGCAAACGATCCGTAGTCGGGTCTCTCGGCACCTAGAATTTTTGAAATTGGCATGTTCGATGCCTTGTGAGAACTCATTAGGGTGCCTAGGAACCCTACAGTGGTATCAGAGCCTAGCTAGAGCCTTAGGCGAAGTCCAGACGGAATTTGAAGTCCGAACGAACCCGGAACCCCAAACCAAACTTGCTCTCTGTACTTTTTTCAAAACAGTGCATTTTTCCATATTAAAAATATTCAGTAAAATCAGCAGGAAATTCTAAGGAATACTGCAAAATTAGAGCGCATGATTCCATACATGGAGCGCGGATCCGCGGCCTTACAGTAGGATAGTGCGGCGGATCCGCCGCTCTTTTGTCTTGTTGTGCTTCGAAATTTGCACCATAATTCTTAGTTTTCAGTTATGATTTTCCTGTGAATTTTTAATATTTTTTTCAGAGTGTTATTTTCTGAGTTGTTTTGGGGATTCGAATGTTCGATCGGATTATCAGATTTTGTCTATGTGGCTTTCCGGATAAATTTTTAGAATATGTTAAAAAGTTCGACCGGATATAAATACCCAATTTTTCCCCTGTCGGGAAATTTCCAAGTGTTGGATTTTTCCGTAGTTTAACGACGTTCTAAGTAGTGCAAGTAACGCGATGGACCCTCTAGAAGACAACAAACCTTAACTCGATTATGTGACCGTCTTGAACTGCCCTTTGAACCTTCGGGTTTGGGGCAGTACGGCGTGCCACATGTGAGGCGTTGGCTTGACCCTTCTACGGCTGGACCATTGGTACTGAGGCACGAACTGAATTTTGTTAGACTTATTTCATGTGTTGATCTGTATCGGGAAAACTTGGGTGTTTGATTGTTCGATCGGAAAGTTTGACATTTTCTATTTATCCGGAATGGGATACAATAATTGGAATTCGCAAAAAGTTATGAGATAACTGAATGAATGTTATAAACGTAGCAGTTTAGTCTCACTTGATCGGTTGCCACGGAATTTTGATGCGATCAAAAGTCCGTCGCAATCACGTAGCATACGCGGATACTCGCCGGACAAACTTAATAGACAGCTACATCCCATAGCCCCGACCAAGTGACTGTAGGAGAACCCCTTCGCTGAAAGCATCCGTCCGGGTGCTCGCGGTAGCGGTGTTCCGCCTTGGTACGCTTCGTCGACGGTATCTGGGGGTGCGGCCGCCTACTGAAGCTTGCGACGAGCATTCGATCAAGATGTCGGGAATCTTGTTGAATTGCCCGACTTGAATATTGAAAAGTGTTTTCGATTTTAAGACTAGAATGCGGGGTTTATAATTGTTAGGCATGTGATGTCTAAAGAATTCATTTGGTCTGGCATGCGATGTCTGAGGTGGTTGCGGATTCCAACTGTTGTAGTTTTACACTTTCTTTTCTGTGACCGTAAGTATAATATGTGATATCGCCGGTTTCGTTGCTATATGTCAACGACAATTGGGATGTGCATATTTACTTACGTTGATGACATGTGATGTTATGTGTTGCTGGATATGTTAAATTGGATCGTCGTGTTTGAATAGCCGGGGTTTTTTATGTGAGATGAGTGTTTTTCATTTTCATTCATGTAAAAACTTGTATGTAATATTCTTTTATTGGGGCGCTTCCAGGTAGCGGAAGTTGTCACCTTTTGTATATTATTTACTTTTCCGCACTAGGATAGACCCAAGGAGGGGAGCACAAGTAACCGGGTTCTGGAGTCCAGTGGGAGACCAACTCGAGGAGTCGAGTCCGGGTCTCCTAACTCTAGAATTGGTAGGGTTGCTTGCCGCTCTCGTAGGGGTCTAGGGGTGTGGGTTTGGCTATTCATCACGACCGTGGAATCCGTGTTTTATACTGGCTCGTATTGAAAACACGGACGTCCTAGTATATCCAATATTTCATATGTTTCTTCTGCTGTGCTTTATCTGTGATGAGATCATGCGCTGTTCTGTGGCAGATATTATATATAGTATATATGATATATTATATAGACGTTACTTATGTTTTACACCCGCGCTAGCCCTGCCCCGCTCTGCCGTTAGTTACCTAACCTAACGGTGCACGAGGGGACATCGAGGCGAATGCGGATGGCATAAGTGTACGTCGTATTTATCTGTGATGTTTAGGTATTTTATTGATAGGACTTCATTAATGTGATTAATGAATTAAAAGAAACCTAAGATGTTGTAGAATCGAATTTTAAAATAAAACAGGTAGCTACAGTTCTTGCTTTGCACAGCGGTATATATGATATATCCTGCACCTTATTCGATGAGGAAAGGACCGAGATCCCTTCACCGGGAGTGACTCCTTTAGCAATAACTGGCAGATGCTACACACTCGGTTTGTCTTTTGATTGCTTTTAAGAGTTTTATGCTTTGCACAGTGATATATATGATATATCCAGCACCTCATTCGACGAGGAAAGGACCGACGATCCCTTCACCGGGAGTGACTCCTTTAGTAAAACTAGAAAAGCATCAAAAACACTCCATTTTAAAATCATTCGATCCTACAACGATATCAAGTTCATTACGCAATAGGTTTTCAGAAAAACCTGTCGTAGCCCTCCGTCATTTCAGATAAGTTGTATATAGTATTCGTGCTGTATTTGTTGGCTTTCGTCAAGGTGCAGTGTGCGGTAGCTATATGCTGCTTATCTGCTAGCATACGATGCAATTGGATTAGGGTTGTCGTGCGGCTTTGTTGGCTTTCGTCAAGGGTCGTGCGGGTGGGTTTAATTCGATCAAGAAATGTACGGGTTGAACTTGACTAGCGGGCTATGGTTTGTTGGCTTTCATCAAGGTCATAGCACGTTAGGGGCAAAATATTATCGGGAATTTCAAGTGTTGAAATTTGCAATAAGATTGCATACCTTCTATGAGATAGTTGGATCCCGATACCCGCTGCGAGTAAGTGTTACTCCTGGGAGAGTTTTATACATTACAATTAGCCGATCAAGCAGGTGTCTAGAAAGGTGTCAACGGGGTTACGCCTCTGAGAAAACGAGGTTTACATTAATTAGGTTCGTGCGAAAGCACGGGGGACCTCCCTCAAAGTACCGACACTGGCCTGGCTGAAAGATTGGCGAACTTGTAGTGTGTAATTAATCCCGGCTAGTCTTTCCTTTTAGGGTTTGAAGGAAGATTTGATAAAAAGCAGTGGGAGCCATCCTGATTAGATAAAATAATAACCAATCTATTCTTGCAAGAGCGCACGCTGAGTGTTTTCTTCTCTCTCTCCAGGTAGCGACCATATCACGCCTTAATCAAGATAATAATACGGATTATTGACCGAACCCGCTTGTTATACTGAGCTGGGGAACGTTGGTCCCGCTCCAACTTATAATTGTTATAAGACAGAGCAGGAAATTGGGGATTACCAGAATTCCCGTGCCGCCCAAACGAAGAGAGTGTATGCTGATGCATCATCTTCGGGTGTGTTCATTACAAAGAACTGTTTCTCTGTATCCTCTACATCCTGGGTATGTGATACCAGATCAGGATCCCAGATATGTAATCAGTTACATAGGGCTACAGATAGGTAGAGAACTGAGAACGGGTGATAAGTTTCATGAGGCAGAAAACGGGGCAAGAGTTGCAGCCAAGTCTGTCGGTCACTGTCACCCTGTATTACCGATACATTGATTCTGAACGAATGTTATTAGATACCGAACCTGATATACAAAATCATATCTGTCTCTTTATTAGTAAAGAAACGATAAAATTTTGTATAGATGGATAATGTTTTGAACATTTCCTATATCAAAAGTTGATCGGTTCAGGCACGTTATCTAAAAGCATTAATGTTCTAAATCAAACTACAGTTTTTAGTATATAGAACACACACAAGAGGAAGAGCTCAGAAATGAACGAATCCTTCTTGAGGTATTGTAGACTAGGTCAGATCAATGCGACCCGACTGGCTAGAGTTACATAAAGATGCATATTTAAATTAGTTTGAACTTACATCTTGTGAAACTCGCCAGTCATGTCACAAAGATAAGATGACCATAGCTCCATTTACTGGAAACAGAGAAAGAGTTAGTGAACTCTTGGGATGATACATGTTGATGTATGTAGGTCCCCTGTCTACACATGCCAGGAATGGTTCTTTATACTTCATTACGTTCTCTGATGATCTTTCGAGTTTCAGACCTATGTTCCTGTTGAAACACAAGTCCGAACCTTTTGAGATATTCACAGAATATAAGTTAGAAGTAGAGAACCGAAATACGGGTATAAGTATTATGTCCTTTGATGTGATCAAGGAGGAGAATACTTGAACACGGAAATCCTGGACTATTCTAAAGGAGAATGAGATTCTCTCTCAGCATTACTCCTCCGAATACACCATAGCATGATGGTATATCGGGGCGGGACAGTTACACCCTATATGATAAGGTGTGCTCTATGATGAGTAATACTGAGTTACCTATTTCCTTTTAGGGGTTATGCACTTGAGAAGCTGCATACCTATTGAATAGGTTCAAATCAAATCAGTTGCCTACCACTCCATAAGAGATATGGAAAGGGAAGAGCCCATGTCTTAAGCTAGTTAAGATTTGGGGTTGTCCGGCCTATGTCTAAAAGCAAAATCCGGACAAGCTCGAGGCAAGGTCTGTTATGTACAACTGGAAAGGTTCCAGCTATACAAACTACAGCAGATGATTTGATAAAACCAAAGGATTCAATAGTTACCGACGAACCTCAGCCTCTCCGCCGATCTAGTAGGGTTCCTCACCCACCTGAAAGATACTTCTGTTTCTCTATGACAGTGGGAGCGAGGATTACATCATGAGATGATGACCCAACTAGTTTCGTGCTGGCCGTCAGGAGTGGGACTCTGTAAGAATGGCTGGATGCTTAGTGATCTGAGATGGAATCCTTATACACCAACAAAGTATGGACTTTAGTTGCTATATCTGAAGGGTTAAATCCCCATCAGGAGCAAGTATATCTTAAGAAGATTACTTGGTGTACATGGAAGAGTTGAGACTTTCAAAGCTAGACTTGTTAAAGGTCTACATCATTGACCAGGTATGGATGATGATGAAACCTTTTCTAAGTAGCTATGCTTAAGTCCATCCAGATCCTACTTGCCACGGCTACATACCATAACTACGATATCTGGCGGTTGGGTGCCATGACTGCTTTTCTAAATGATGTTTTAGAAGAGTGCGTCTATAAGTACACAGCCAGAGGGCTTCGTAGACAGTGGGAGCAGCGGAAACGTGTGCAAGATACTTTATAGGATAAAGCAGGCATCGCGGAGTTGGAACATCTGTTATGATGAATTAGTCAAAGAGTTTGACATCATCAAAATGGTAGATGAACCTTGTATAAACAAAAAGGTAGTAGGGAGTATGGTGACGATCCTCGTAGAGTACGTGGATGACATACTCTTGATAGGAAAAGATTTTCCTATGCTACGCTCGATCAATGTCCGCTTATCATAATGATTCTCCATATAGGATCAAAGTGATACCTCCTAAATCCTGGATTTTGGATCTATGCGATAGATCTAAATGGATGTTAGAATACTCACTAGCTGTAGTGAGATGGTATCAGTTGATCCTGGGGAGAATCACTGGAATGGTTCCAGGGTGATAAAGACGACTGAATGTCAGTCACAGGCAATGTCTTTACCCTCAGTAAAGGGACAGTATGTTGGAGGAGTTCCAAGCGAGATACCGTGACATACTAGACGATAAAGGCTGAATACATCGCTACTTAAGATGTTACCATAGAGGCAGTCTGGGTGTATAATAGTTCATGAGATGAACTTCGTTCCTACCATTGTGAGACAATGGAGTTGTGGCTTATGCCAAGGAACACCTGTCCCATCAGTGACCCAGGCGTATTCTGAGGCCGCATCACCTGATCATGGAGATAGTTGATCTCCAGGGAGATTGAGGTTAGGAGAGTAGACTAAGAGGACAACACAGCGGATCCACTCACAAAGGCCTGTTCCCAGAGAGAGACTTTTATGGGATGGTTGAGTATGAGATACTACAACCACTGCTACAGATGGCCCTAGTGCAAGTGGGAGATTGTTAGTTATATGTATGCCCTAGAGGCCATTACTGTACATAGGATGTATATTGTAGTGGATGCTGGGATATATATAGGGAGGACTTTCTTGCTCGACATGATAGTATGCTATCTGGTTGCTCTTTACCTTAACGTGTACACAGATTGTCTCTCAATTACATGTTGGTAAAGCCCTTAGGATCTGTACTTGACTACCTGGACTATGATGCGGATCATACTAGTGGGGACATGGTAGTCCATAAGTACATCCTTCAAAGTCCCTAGCCGTGGGTGTATCGAGATGGGGCATCAATATACCAGAGTAGACTAGCGTATACCTTCTCGACCCATACAGATGGGCGATGGATGATCCCATATCCATCGGTGTTTGACATCAGAGATGATATACGGGTGCTCAGTAGAGACTGGGTACACTGGACGGACTCGCCGAGAACTCCCAGATGGTATTATACCTCACGTCAGATGGCAGTTCTCTGGTGACACTGGTACAGAGTAGTCTGTTGACCCGAGATCGTCATAGTGTCTTGTGTGGTTCCCACTGTGCTTTGATTTCCATCTTACCACGTCCAAGAGGGCGTGCAAAACGGTGGTTTTTTGGTACAGTCCCGAGTCACATGGAGGCAATGAGCGATAGGAGGGGATTCGTCTCTCCCGGTATAGGGAGTTGATGTTGTGCTGTGTTCGATTGGCTATAACAGGAAATCCCTGGCCAGGGTTGCTGAGATTTACTGGTAAGTGTTACCTGTAGTTTCTCGAATAGTTATAGACCTCATATCGACACGACTTATCGAGCTATTGGGGTCTGACGTTTACCACCCCTAGGCGAGATATGCGACATATCAGACGATCAGACCGGACTGTACGGTAGTGTTACTGGTTGGATTCACTGGAGTGTGAGCGGGCTTGCTCGTCGATCTTCTGATCGCTCAATACCCAGGTGGCCGTTACGTTTAGCTGACTGCTTGCGGCTTGTGGGTGTTTGATATGATCATCACCTGCTGCCGGCGTATTGACGAGTCTTTAGAGTCCTACACAGAGGTTTCCTGGCTCAAGCGAAACGAAATAGGAGCGCATATGAGATATGTGCGGGACCGAGAATGATACCAGTATGTGATACTGTATTTAATTCTCGTGATGTGACATTGATCGGTTATATGCGATATAGCCGGGTTATCGGATCAAGTGTTGATTCGATAAGTTGTTACTAAAGATACTAGTCGGTTATATGCGATATGACCGGATCGTTAAATCAAGTGTTGATTTAATGATTTAATGCATAATTATATATTTGATATATTACTTTGCAATAACTATTATCGGTTCATTTTGAATGGATTTTCTCACTCGGGCGTACGCATTGCATATGCGATATGATTTTGTGCACTTGTTTGTATCATGTTTGATGATGCAAGCATGCTAGGGTTTTGTGTAATGAGTTAAACCTAGGTTAAGTAAATGATTAGGATTTTCTTTTATTAATTCATTTATCTTTTCATTTGGATATAAAAGATAAATGAGAAGAAGAAGACAAAAAGGGGTTTCTTTCTTGAAGCTAAGTGAAGCTTCATGAAGCTTTGACTAATCTAACCCTTTTGTCTTCATCTATCAAACCCTAACCATTCATTTAACTATGGTCAACTCTCTACACATTACCATAGTTAAATTATGATAAGAAATGATTATTCTTTTTCTATTCTATTATTCTTATCATAACATTATCTTCATCTTCTTCTTCTTCCTCACAAGAAGAAAGCTCTCTTCATCAATGGTGATTGGTGTTTTTGAGTGAGAAATCCAATTCTAAAGTGAACCCAATTCCTATTTCTTCATCCTCTACCTCTTGCCAAGTAGTAGAGTGTGTTTCCTTCACAAGTTTTCAAGACTTGGTGAAGTTTGGAGCTTGATCTAGTGATGCTTCGACGTAGATCATCTTCGGCACGTCGTCGACGACCTAGCCCGTTCATTCTCCGATGAAGCCGACGCTAGAGCCCGGATTTTTTTTGGACAGCGGAGAGGACCTCATCTCGGAGCTATGGAGGTGGAGAACCGGATCTACAAAGGTTGTATTTACGTTAAACTTTTAGTTAAGTGTTAACTAGTTAGTTTTTCGCCTAGACATCTAGCAAACGATCCGTAGTCGGGTCTCTCGGCACCTAGAATTTTTGAAATTGGCATGTTCGATGCCTTGTGAGAACTCATTAGGGTGCCTAGGAACCCTACAGTCCTTTCGGCATGTTTGCATATCGACGCATGCCCTTTGGGTTATGCAATGCGCCCGCTACCTTCCAGCGGTGTATGATGGGAATCTTCTCAGACATGGTGGAAAAATTTCTGGAGATCTTCATGGACGATTTCTCCATCTTCGGCGATTCCTTCAACGAGTGTTTGCTGCATCTTGACGCTGTCCTTACCCGATGTAAGGATAAGAATCTCACTTTGAATTGGGAGAAGTGCTACTTCATGGTGCGCGAAGGTATTGTCTTAGGACATATCATCTCGCAAAATGGCATAGAGGTTGAAAAAGCAAAGATTAAGGTCATTTCCAATCTACCTCCTCCCCGATGCGTCAGAGATATCCGAGCCTTCCTTGGCCATGCCGGTTTCTATAGACGGTTCATCAAGGACTTTAGCAAGATTGCTAGGCCCTTGACTCTTTTACTGGCCAAGGATACGCCATTCGATTTCAACTCGAGCTGTGTGACTGCATTCGAGTCATTGAAACGCTCACTCACTTCTGCTCCCATTCTTTCTTCACCTGACTGGACGCACCCATTTGAGATTATGTGCGATGCATCCGACTTTGCCATTGGTGCTGTCCTTGGACAACACATCAACAAGATGCCGCACGTAATCTATTATGCGAGCCGAACCCTGAACGACGCCCAACTCAATTATACAACAACTGAGAAGGAATTCTTGGCTGTTGTATTTGCTTTAGAAAAGTTCAGGCCCTACCTCATCGGCTCTCCGGTCATTGTCTACACAGACCATTCTGCTCTGCGCCATCTTTTTGCGAAGAAAGATGCAAAATCTCGGTTAATACGTTGGATCCTCTTGCTTCAAGAGTTTGACCTTGTCATTAAGGACCAACGAGGATGTGAAAACGTAGTTGCCGACCATCTCTCACGACTTCCTTCTTCGCCTTCGCATCCAATTCCGATCAACGACGTTTTCCCGGATGAACAGCTCTTGACAGTATCTTGCGAACCCTGGTTCGCAGATATTGTGAACTATTTGGCCACGGGATTACTATCGACTGAATGGTCAAGTCAGGACAGACTTCGCTTCTTATCCCAAGTAAAACACTTTTACTGGGACGAACCCTATCTGTTCAAGTACTGTCCCGACCAGATTATTCGTCGGTGTGTCCCTGACGAGGAATTCAAGAGTGTGCTGTCATTTTGCCACGATCAAGCGTGTGGCGGGCATTTTGGCCCCAGAAAGATAGCTGAGAAGATCTTGCAATGTGGTTTCTACTGGCCACAACTCTTCAAAGACGCTCATGACTATTGCAAGACTTGCTCCCGGTGCCAACACTTGGGCCGGATATCCCGGAGGAACGAGATGCCGCTCCAACCGATCTTGGTTGTGGAGATTTTCGATGTTTGGGGGGGTAGATTTCATGGGGCCGTTTCCCAGCTCTTTCGGGAACTTGTACATCCTTCTCGCTGTTGATTACGTCTCTAAATGGGTCGAGGCTATGCCCAGCCGGACTAACGACAACAAGGTTGTCGTTAGGTTTCTTAAAGAAAACATTTTCTCCTGTTTTGGGCACCCCTGAGCGATCATTAGCGACAATGGAAGTCATTTCTTCAACAAGACCTTCGAGGCCTTGATACGGAAATATTCCATTAATCATAAGCTCTCTACACCCTACCACCCCCAAACCTGCGGGCAGGCCGAAGTTTCAAATCGGCAAATCAAGCAGATACTGGAGAAGACGGTTTCCAAAAACCGTACGGATTGGTCGCTGAAACTCACGGATGCCCTTTGGGCATATCGAACCGCTTATAAGACCGATCTTGGCATGTCTCCCTATCGGCTTGTGTACGGAAAATCTTGCCACCTACCTGTCGAAATAGAGCATCGCGCATTTGGGCGATAAAGGAGCTGAATCTGTCTCTCGAAGATGCGGGCAGCCATCGGAAGCTGCAGTTGAACGAACTGAGCGAGCTTAGGGATGAGGCTTACGATAACGCGGTTGTCGTTAAGAACCGAACGAAGGTGTTTCACGATAAACACCTTTTGCGCAAAACTTTCGTACCTGGTCAACAGGTACTGCTTTACGACACCAGACTACACTTCCATCCAGAAAAGCTCAGATCTCGCTGGAAAGGGCCGTATTTTGTGCGGAATGTGTATCCGTATGGCACTGTGGATTTGGAGAATCCAAAGGACGGTTCATTTTTCAAAGTAAATGGACACCGACTAAAACCGTACCTTAGCGCCGAACCAACAGAGGAGCTCCTGGTCTTACAGGAGCCGGTTTACTCTGCATAATCTTCCTCTGCCTACCTCCAAACTTCGGTTATCCAGCCAAGAACAGTGAACACTGCTCCAAATAAGTTTGGGGGTATGTATATACCATTTTGTACATTTTTGTGGATATTCTTTTTCTTTTTCTTTTTCTTAAAAACGAAAACTATAAACAAAAAAATAAAAAAAAAACAATTTTTTTTTTGTATCGCTAACCGACAATTTTGACCCTGCAAAGGATCTCTTCATGCAATGACAGTGAGGACACTGTCCAGTTTAAGTTTGGGGGTACACTCGGTACGCATTTCTTACCTTCGCATTCATATGTATATTTTGCATCTGCATATTAAAATCCATAAAATCCATAAAAATCTGAAAAATTCCTAAAAACATAAAAACTTTTTTGTCAAGTTAGCTAGTGGGAGGACTCTGATTCAACATTTCGACGGTTTTGTTTGATAAAATAGAAATAACTAAATCTTATTTTTAGATTTTGAAAACCTGAAAGATAACTCTCCTTTGAAGTTAACTATAGCTGATATACGTCTTTACATCACACTACACGTGTTGTGAGTTTTGGAAATTAGATGACAAGTCTTTTCTGTCTAAAAACTTTTAAATGGATAAATGATTTTCTGAGGATCAAATAGGTTTGTTCTGAAATAAGTAATGTCAAGAATAGTTTATGAAGTGAAGTGAATATGAAGGAATGTTATTGATGCCTTAATTGGAACTGAGTGTGAAAAATAACCCATCCGAAACTTGATTGGAATGATTACACACCAAAACCCACTAAACACGTCTTTTATCCAAAAAAATAATTGAACTGCCGGTTATATCTCCGTTCGTATTGAATCATCATGATTTTCACGCCAAACTGTCTTATGTTTTTGGACCTAGGTAACTTGAGTAATTAAGTCCGCTGGGGTGTTTCTACACCTAATGCCCTAAAGCCAACTGGTTTGGGTGCATTGGCCCAAAGATCGCTAAGAAGCCTAGAAAGTCCAGATTAAAACAAAGTCAAGCAAGTGTTCTCTCCGAGTTAAAATTCCTAACGGTTCTTTGTGTGAGAATAATCTTGATAAAAGACAGGCTTTTATAAAAATTTTAGCGGAGATATGAAGGTTTTACTCTATGATAAAGACTATTGCACGTTCACAGAGATGTGTATGAAATGAAAACAAGAAAAAGGTGGAGTGAAATATAAGACTAGTTTCCTGTTAAGGAAGATAGAAATTCTAAAGTTGAAACTTTGCTGGAAAACAAAACTTGAAAAATGCTTAACTCTTTATAAAACTTATGTGATCCTTGCAAAATTTTTATCTGGGCTTTATTGTGTGACATAATGACTTTAATCGATCCTTCTGGAAACTTAACGACACTATTTGCACTGCACGTAAAGACATATAAAAACTATAGTTAAAGAAGAAGCGATGTGTGAAAAATAAGGGTTTGATAGTCTAGACTTGGGATCATAGAATTGTTATTTTCTGAAACAAAACTTTTGGGGTTTGAATCATAGTAATTTCGAAAAACTAGCTTGACCGGATTTTGTGGGTAGTATCCGCTGAAAACCCTCAGGAGACAACACTCCTCCTACTAGGAACACCTATAGGTTTAACGGCTTATTGCACATGCTCAGTGCAATCGCGTTCCCTGCGAAAGTGAGGTTAGGAAATTTTTTGTGAATAAATTGGCTTTGCTCGGGACGAGCAAATGATAAGTTTGGGGGTATTTGTTCATATCAGATTATTGCATTTTTATACCACCCAATTTTTATCATATTGCTTATCGGTAGGTACTCTTGAGCCGTGTTTGCTAGTCAATTGCAGGATACAGGTTCTCGGCTCTTAACAATAAAATTCATGGAAAAACATGACAAAATCTGGGTTCCTGCCAACCACAGATAAAACACGGATCTCCGCTCTTTATCCGTCTGTTGCCACACACCAGTTTAGGAGACAAAATGGCAAATCAAACGTCATTTTCATGCACAAGGCTCAATGGCAGCACAAGATCCAAGAAATCTACGCGGAGCTCGAGAAAATCATGACAAAAAGATCCATATCGAATCACCTTTTGATCAACAGAAATTCTGGAAAAATCGTGAAGCAATTCTGAGAAAAAACATATACCAGAATAAAGGGCACAGCAAACCAGGGAACACCACCAAAAATGAAGGCACGATCCCTCTAAACGGCCGCGGTTCCGCGGCATAAGGAGGCTTAGGCCGCTGAACCGCGGCCGTACGGTCTCTTCAGAGTGAAATATTTTAGGGGCAGTTTGGTCATTCTATGTGGAGCCCGATTCTTGCCCTAGGTTTCCAGCCTCCTGCCTATAAATAGTCCAGAACTTGCCAAAGCCAAGGGTGCATAATCTTGTATTTTTTAGGGTTTAGAATACTTGTTCTTCTTCCTCTCCTCATCTCTTCTCCATTGAAACACTTGTAGTGAGCTTTTGTGAGTGAAGAATGATGAATAAAGAAGTTCCTTTTGTTATTTTACTTGTCTTACTCTTATGTTAAATGCTTGTAATTTTCATTTGTTAACTTAGTTGTTGTTATTTCTTGTTGTTTCTCTCTTTTCTCTTTTCCTTTATCCTTAAACAACCATGATGCTTACGCTTGATCCTTGCCGAGGTGAGGTCGCAAATAGCTAGTTGTTATCTTCTAATCTCCTTCTTTCTATCTTCCTCTTTTGTGTTATTTTCTTTTCCGTATAATGGGTGAGTAGTTTCATACTTGTTAGGGTAGGATAAGGGAAGTTTGAGAGAAGGAAATCTCTCTCACTCTTTCCTTGCCCAACATCTTAAATCGACTCCCGTTAATTGAACCACAATCCGCTCCTTACGGCACCCTATCCTACATGATAGCGGTGATTCCGTAGTGAGACCGGTTGTGGTTGAATTAACCGGAGGTTATGGCTAAGAGCCAAGAACGGACGGACAAGCACCAAAAGGAAGAACTTATGCGTTGGAAAGCCTAGCTTATACTCGCAAGTTCCTTCCTAGTCATGCTAATCTCCATTGTTGCCGATTACCGTAACACCTATATTACGAGTGGCGACGAAAGAAGTGAGCGACTCCTAACTCAAACTAACCTAATCCTAACCCTAACAAGCTCTCTTTGCATATCATTTTAACACTTAGATAATCATAAACAAATCTGGACTTTCGGACTTAACTCGTTAAAGCACATAGAAAAAGATTCCCATCTCCCTGCGGACGACCCGTACTCAACCGGCTAGCTACAAGCGAAACCGTTTTGATTGCGGTAATTAACTAAACTTCAACACGCAGAATCCTTACCAATCAGCGGCAAGCGTCAGTCTCCTAAAAGCTGTATAAGTCGTGTCAGAGTGAAGCCCATTACACCTTGAGAAGCTACTGGAAATCCTACCAGTAAATCTCGTTTGCCATGGCCAGGGACTTTGCGTAATGGCTCTCCAAACACAGTGCGATATCAACTCCCAATACCGGGAGAGACGAATCCTATCTAACCGCCACTGCCTCCAAGTGCTTCGGGACTGCACCCAACTGCTACCTGTTTGCACGACTCCTTTGAGCCGTGGTAGGGTAGCAATCTAAAAACAGTGGGAACACACTCGAGAAGAAGCAGCAGTATCAAGTCAACGGACTATGCTGTACTCATGTCACCTGGGAACTGTTAACCGACGACGGGTATAATACCAACCAACAGTTCCCTGTGAGTCCTGTTCGGTATACCCGTAACCCAACGAGCACCTGCATACTATCTCCAGTACAACGTACTAATGGCTATGGAACAGACCATCTCCCCTGCTGGGATGAGAAGCGTATACACTAGTCTACTCTGGAGTATCGATGCCCTGTCTCGATAATCCTATGATTAGGGACCTGAAAAAGGATGTGCTTGTAGACTACCCAGCTCCCACTAGTGTGACTGCCATCACAACGCTGGTAGTCAAGCAAGATCCTAAGGGCTCTATCAATATGTTTTCACGATATGCTAAAAGAAACATATACACATATTAAGATAGATATAAACCAAGTAGCATACTACTATGTTGAGTAAGACTGTTAATACAACTGTGATTATCCCAAGCTTCCTTTAAGTAATATACAAGCTAGTATGATACAATAATGGCCCCTAGGGTATATACACTAACAGTCAATGTACCTGGATTGGGACAATCCCAGTATCCGTTTAGATCTATCTCTATAGATCTTAATTCCCAAAATGCAGGAGGCATCACCTAGATCTTTCATTGAGAATCGATATGATAAGAAGAGCTTGACCGAGTGCAGCATAGGAACATCATTTCCTATCAAGAGTATGTCATCCACGTACAATACGAGGAAGACGACCTTACTCTTTGCAACCTTCTTATAGATACAAGGTTCATCTACGTTTTTGATGAAGTCAAACTCTTTGACTACAACATCAAAACAGATGTTCCAACTCCGCGATGCCTGCTTCAACCCGTAGATGGATTTAAGCAGCTTGAACACTTTTCCGCTGCTCCCACTATCTACGAAGCCTTCTGGCTGAGTCATGTACACGCACTCCTCTAAATCACCATTTAGAAAGGCGGTCTTAACATCCATTTGCCAGATTTAGTAGTAATAGTATGCAGCAATGGCAAGTAAGATCTGGATGGACTTAAGTATAGCTACTGGAGAAAAGGTTTCGTCATAATCCACACCTGGTCGTTGACGAAAACCCTTTGCAACAAGTCTAGCTTTGAAAGTCTCCACTTTTCCATCTACACCAAGTTTCTTCTTAAAGATCCATTTGCTCCTAATGGGTTTTACCCCTTCAGGAGCAACTTCCAAAGTCCATACTTTGTTGGTGTATATGGATTCCATCTTAGATCGCATTGCATCCAGCCACTTCACAGAGTCCCCACTTGTGATGGCCTACTCGAAGCTAGTTGGGTCATCATCTTCCATGATGCAATCCTCGCTTCCACCATCAACGAGAAAACCGTAGTATCTCTCAGGTGGATGAGAAACCCTACTAGATCGGCGAAGAGGCTGGGGTTCGTCGGAAACCACTGAATCCTCTGGTTCCACCAAATCATCTGTCGTAGTTTATGTTGCTGGAACTTCTTCCAGTTCTAACTCATTGCCACTAATTTCTTTTGCAAGAAATTCCTTTTCTAAAAAGGTGGCATGTTGAGCAACAAACACCTTTTGTTGTTCACTGTGGTAGAATAGATATCCATACGAATTACTTGGATATCCCACAAACTTGCAAAGAATTGATCTTGCCCCGAGCTTGCCCGGATTTTTCTTTTTAACATAGGCCGGACAACCCCATATCTTAACTCGTTTAAGAGACGGTCTCTTCCTATTCCATATCTCATATGGAGTGGTAGGCACCGATTTGGTTGGAACTCTATTCAATAGGTATATGGCTTTCTCAAGCGCATACGCTCAGAAGGAAATAGGTAACTCTGCAGTGCTCATCATAGAGCGCATCATATCTAATAGGGTGCGATTCCTCCGTTCCGATACTCCGTTGTGCTGTGGTGTATAAGGAGGAGTAAGCTGAGAGAGAATCCTATTCTCTTTTAGATAGTCCAGGAACTCATTGCTCAAGTATTCTCCTCCTCGATCTGATCGAAGGATCTTAATACTTTTGCCCGTTTGGTTCTCTATTTCGTGCTTATATTCTCTGAATTTCTCAAAAGCTTTAGACTTGTGTTTCAACAGGAGCACAGGTCCGTATCTTGAGAGACCGTCTGTGAATGTAATGAAGTAGGAAGAACTGTTCCTGGGATGTGTAGACATGGGACCACATACATCACTATGTATCAGTCCTAAGAGTTCCTCAACTCTTTCTCCGTATCCACTAAATGGAGTTTTGGTCATCTTGCCTTTGAGACATGACTGGCAAGTATCATAAGATGAAAATTCGAAAGGATTCAAATATCCATCCTTATGTAACTTAGCTAGCCGTGTCGCATTGATATGACCTAGTCTACAATGCCACAAGAAGGATTCATTCATTTCTGAACTCTTCCTCTTGTGTGTGTTTTGTATATTAAGTACTGTAGTTTGATTGAAAACGTATATGCCATTATTTAACGATCCTGATCCAATCAACTTTTGATCCAAGAATATGTTCATAACATTATCCTGTACTACAAAATTGTATCCTTCTTTGCTCAATAAAAAAACTGATATAAGATTGCATATCAGGGTCGGAATGTAATAGCATTCGTTCAGGACCAATGTATTACCATTTGGTAATACAAGGTGATATTCGCCAACTGCCTTGGTTGCAACATCTGCACCATTCCCTACTCTTACGGAATGATCACCCATTCCCAGTTCTCTACCTTTACGTAGCCCACGTAACATATTACATATGTGGGATCCTGATCCGGTATCTAATACCCAGGACGTAGAGTGAATTGAGAAACAGTTCTCGATAACTAACACACCCGAAGAAGATGCATCAGCATGCTTGTTCTTCGTTTGGGCGGCGTGAGAATCCGGATATTCTCCTATTCCCTGCTCAGTGTTATAACACTTATAAGAAAGAACGGGACCAACGTTCCCCTGCTCAGTATAATAAGCGGGTTCAGTCAATACATCCATATTATTATCTTGATTAGGGCCTGACAGGATCGCTACTTGGGGAGAGAGAAGAAAACACTTTAGCGTATGCTCTTGCAAGATTAGATTGGTTATTATCTTATCTAATCAGGATGGCTCCTACTGTTTTCATCAAATCTTCCTTCAAACCCTAAAAGGAAAAACTAGCCGGGATTAATTACACCTTACAAGTTCGCCAATCTTTCAGCCAAGTCAGTGTTGGTACTTTGAGGGAGGTTCCCCGTGCTTTCGCACGGACCTAATTAAAATAAACCTCGTTTTCCCTGAGGCATAACCCCGTTAACACCTTTCTAGACACTTACTTGATCGGCTAATTGTCCTGTATAAAACTCTCTCAGGAGTAACTTTTACTCGCAGTGGGTATCAGGATCCATCTATCTCATAGAAGGTATGCAATCTCATTGCAAATTTCAACACTTGAAATTCTCGATAATGCTTTTAACCCTAGCAACTTATGACCTTGGCTAAGGTCAACAAATCATAAGTGCTAGCCAAGTTCAACCCGTCATTTCCCGATTGAATTAAACCCATCCGTACGACCCTTGGCTAAGGTCAACAAAGTCGTACGACTACCCTAACTCAATCACATCTCATGTTTTAGCAGATAAATACTAATTAGCTAACGTACACTACGCCTTGGCTAAGGTCAACAAACGCATCACGAATACTAACTAGTCTCTATCTGAAATGACGGAGGGCTACGCTGGTTTTTCAGAAAACCATAAGCGTAATGAACTTGATATCGTTGTAGAAACAAGCGATTTTGAAAAGGAGTGTTTTTGAGGCTTTTCTAGTTTCGCTAAAGAGGTCACTCCCGGTGAAGGGATCTCGGCTCTTTCCTTATCGAATAAGGTGAAGGATATTTCATAAATACCACGGTGCAAAGCAGGAACTATAGAAGCAATCAAAAACTAAACCGTGTGTTTGTAGCATCTGCCAGTTTTGCTAAAGGGGTCACTCCCGATAAAAGGATCTCGGCTCTTTTCTCATCGAATAAGGTTCAGGGTATATCATATATACCACTATGCAAAGCAAAAAAAACTATAGCTACCCTTTTTGAAAATTTGATTCTACAACATCTTTTATATTTCTTTTCTTTTATTAATCTCATTAATAAATCCCATCATTTATGCTTCCTAAGCATCACAGAAGAAACGAAAGCAGTAATATTTATATATCATCATATATATATATATATATATATATATATAGTATAAGTGTTCGTCTAAGTCAGTAATATGATCTCATCATAGAACATTGCAGCAGAAGATAACATATGAAATATTGAATATACTAGGACGTCCGTGTTTTATATCGAGCCTGTATAAAACACGGATTCCACGGTCGCGATGAATAGCCAAACCCACATCCCTAGACCCCTACGAGAGCGGCAAGTAACGCTGCCAATTCTAGGGTTAGAAGACCGGGTCTCGACTCCTCGAGATGGCCTCCCACTGGACCCTAGAACCTGGTTACTTGTGCTCCCCTCCCTGGGTTTATCCTAATGCGGAAAAGTAAATAATATACAATAGTGACATCATCCTCAACTCGAAAGTGCCCCAATAAAAGAATATTACATACAATAAATTTTACATGAATGAAAATAAAAACCCTCATCTCACATAAAAACCCCGGCTATTCAGAACACGACGATCCAATATAACATATCATAGCAACACATAATATCTCATATCATTAACGTAAGAAAGCATGCGTATCCCGATTGTCATTGATGTATAGCAACAAAGCCGGCAATACCCCACATACTACACTTACGGTCGCAGAAAAGAAAGTGAAAAACTACAACATTTGGAATCCATAATCTCCTTAGACATCGTAAACCCGAAATATCACATATTACGAATTTCATGCCTAACTATATGAATTCCACATATTGTATCACAATCACAGAATGACATGACGATGTTTAACGTTTCGATCGAATCAACATACACTCACAAATTACCCCCGTGAGCTCAACACTTGAGCAAAATCAAAACACTCAAAAACCGTGCCACAGTGTCCATGGACCAACCGTAGAAAGAGTTAACCAACGCCTCACCTATGACACCACGGAACTACGGCAAACCCGAAGGTTCGTTCGCGGTTCCGTGGGCATAAAATCGAGTTAAGGTTATTATAGTCTTATTGGGGGTCCATAGGGGTACTTGCACGATTTTACGAGTACAATCAACTTCGGAAAATTATAACGCTTGGAAATTTCAGCGGGGTACAAATGTGGTGTGCGAAGTTCGATCGAACTGCTAGAAAAAGTCAAGGTTACTAATACAGTGTTATGTTATACGACTACGAAGCACTACGAATTAGCCCCAGGTCAAACCAATCATCACATGAAAATTGGGCTAAATAAACAATACTAGGAAACCCAAAATGGAGTCAAATGAGCACAGGAGCAATACGGGAGCCAGAGGAGGTGGTGGGGCTGGCCTAGCCGGAATTTCCTTAATGGTGGCCGGTCCAGAACCGAGGACCCCCCCATATTTCACTTATGTTCATATTTTGCTCCAGAGACCATTCTGCACCCGTTTGAAAAATTTTTAAAGGACTTTTTTGAAAATTTCCAGAGAGCAAAATAGGGTATTCATAATATCGTTTTTCAAAGTGATTTTCGTTTTCGTAATTGTTATAACACCGTATCTAGAATTCTAGTTTGGCTCTGATACCACTGTTGGGTTACCCTTGCACCTAGTCTAGGGTTTGGTAGCATCACTCATGCCATTTTAAAAATTAGAAAGGTGCAAAGCTAACTAACCATGAATCTTGCTAGAATTTCTAGGGTAACAAATATTGTATCACATACAAAGAAGTAAAGAGATAGAGATTACAACCTTTATAGTCTGTTCCTTCGCTTCATAAACTCCGTGTTGAGGTCCCTTCGCTGCGATCATCATGAACTCCAACTCTCGAGTGGCTCTATGAGGTAAATGAGACACCTTGCTTGTAGTCTTCATGATCTAAGATGATCTACCTTGAAGAATCTCTAATCCAAGCTTACACTTCACTAAACAACTTATTAGAGAAGTGAACACCCTAATCTAAGTGGCTAGAATAGATAAGGATGATGAAGTAGGAATTTAGCTCTCTTTTCTTTTCTATTTTTCACACTAATTCATCACATGCAAAAAAACTAGCAAGCTTTTCAAGGAGGAAGAAGAAGAAGAAAGCTTTTGTGATGAATAATGAATTATTGTTGTGGTTACAATTGCAACCATGAGTTAAGAATGAAGGGCTTAACTCATGTAGAGAATAAACCATAGGTAAAGGGTTTGGGTTGGGTTAACAAATATCTTGACAAAATATCAAGCTAAAGACAAAAGAAAGCTTCATGAAGCTTCATGAAAAAGATAACCCAAAAGCTAACCCAAATCCAAACCCTAACTTGTTTAAACTCCACAAAACATGTTGCATTTTTAACCCTAACATGTTACAATATTATATATCACATATATAATATATTTTTGTAACAAAAGAAAATAATACAAGTAACATATATCGCATATATATCAATATATTATCCAGTGAGAAAATGAATCAATAAAAGGAGCTCATATTAGTTAACGTATTGTAATATATCACATATATAATTATACATTAAATTATCGAATCAACATTTGATTCGACAATCCGGCTATATAGCATATAACCGACTAATATAACATGTACCGATTTATCGAATCAACACTTGATCCGATGACCCGGCTATATCACATATATCCGGCTGATATCATATATCGCGGGAATAGAATACGATATCTCATATCGTAATATTCTCGGTCCCGCACATATCACATATGTGCTCCTATTCCGTTTTGCCTGAGCCAGGAAACCTCTGTGTAGGACTTTAAAGAATCGTCAATACTCCGGCAGTAGGTGATGATCATATCAAACACCCACAAGCTGCAAGCGGTCAGCTAAACGTAACAGCCACCCAGGTATTGAGCGATTAGAAGGTCAACAAGCAAGCCTGTACATTCTCCTGTGAATCCAATCAGTAACACTACCGTACAGTCCGGTTTTTTCATCTGATATGTCGCATATTAAGTCTAGGGGTGGTAAACGTCAGACCGCAGTAACCGATAAGTCGTGTCGATGTGAGGCTCATAACAGGTCGAGAAACTACTGATAACACTTACCAGTAGTACTCCATATCAGCCCTGGCCAGGGACTTCCAGTTATAGCCAATCGCACACAGCACAACATCAACTCCCTATACCGGGAGAGGTGAAACCCGTCCTATCGCTCATTGCCTCCATGTGATTCGGGACTGTACCCAAAAGCCACCATTTTGCATGCCCACTTGGACATGGTAAGGTGGAAATCAAAGCACAGTGGGAATCACACAAGACTCTATGGCGATCTCGGGTCTACAGACTAACCTGTACCGGTGTCACCGGAGAACTGCTATCTGATAATTGGTATAATACCATCTAGGAGTTCTCGGCGAGTCCGTTCAGTGTACCCAGTCTCTACTGAGCACCCATACACCATCTTTGATATCAGACACCGATGGATATGGGATCATCCATCGCCCATCATATGGGTCAAGATGCGCATACGCTAGTCTACTCCGGTGTATCGATGCCCCTGTCTCGATACACCCTCGACTAGGAACAGTTATAGGATGTACTCGTTGACTACCCTAGCCCCACTAGTATGATCTCATCATAGTCCCTGTAGTCAAGTACATATCATAAAGGCTTTATCAACATGTGAGAGCAAGACAGTAAACTAATACAAGTCAACATGTTAAGATAAAGTGAAACCAAATAGAATACTATTATGTCGAGCAAGAAAGTCCTCTCTATATATATCTAAGCATCCACTATAATATACATCATATGTACAACAATGGCCTCTAGGGCATATATATAACTAACATACAAAATATCAAAGCTAGATGACAAAAGTCAAAGTTTCATGAAGCTTCATGAAAGCTTCATCCAAAGCTTAACCCTAATCCAAACCCTAACTAGGTTTAAACCCAAAAACCATGTTGCATTTGTAACCCTAACATATTATAATATTATATATCACATATACAATATATTTTGTAAGAAAAGAAAATAATACAATTAACATATATCGCATATACATCAATGTATCATCCAGTGAGAAAATGAATCAATAAAGCGAGCTTATATTAGTTAACGTAATGTAATATATCACATATATAATTATACATTAAATTATCGAATCAGCTCTTGATCCGACAATCGGCTATATTGCATATAACCGACTGATATAACATGTACCATTTCATCGAATCAACACTTGATCCGATGGCCCGGCTATATCACATATACCCGGCCGATATCTCATATCGCAAGAATAGAATACGGTTTCTCATATCGTATTATTCTAGGTCCCGCACATATCATATATGTGCTCCTACTCCGTTTTTCTTGAGCCAGGAAACCTCTGTGTAGGACTCTAAAGAATCGCCAATACGCCGGCAGTAGGTGATGATCATATCAAACACCCACAAGCTGCAAGCGGTCAGCTAAACGTAACGGCTACCCAGGTATTGAGCGATCAGAAGATCAATAAGCAAGCCTGTACATTCTCCTGTGAATCCAATCAGTAACACTCCCGTACAGTCCGGTCTCTTCGTCTGATATGTCACATATCCAGTCTAGGGGTGGTGAACGTCAGCCCCAGTAACTGATAAGTCGTGTCGATGTGAGGCTCATAACAGGTCGAGAAACTACTAATAACTCTTACCAGTAGCACTCCATATCAGCCCTGGCCAGGGACTTCCAGTTATAGCCAATCGAACACAGCACAATATCAACTCCCTATACCGGGAGAGACGGAATCCCTCCTATCGCTCATTGCCTCCATGTGATTCGGGACTGCACCCAAAAACCACCGTTTTGCATGCCCTCTTGGACATGGTAAGATGGAAATCAAAGCACAGTGGGAATCACACAAGACTCTACAATGATCTCGGGTCTACAGACTAACCTGTACCAGTGTCACCGGAGAACTGCTATCTGACGATATGTATATGTTAGTTATATGTATGCCCTAGAGGCCATTACTATACATAGGATGTATATTGTAGTGGATGCTGGGACATATATAGGGAGGACTTTCTTGCTCGACATGATAGTATGCTATCTGGTTGACCTTTACCTAAACGTGTATGCTGATTGTCTCTCTGTTACATGTTGGTAAAGCCCTTAGGATCTGTACTTGACTACCTGGACTATGATGCGGATCATACTAGTGGGGACATGGTAGTCCATAAGTACACCCTTCAAAGTCCCTAGTCGTGGGTGTATCGAGATGGGGCATCGATATACCAGAGTAGACTAGCGTATACCTTCTCGACCCATACAGATGGGCGATGGATGATCCCATATCCATTGGTGTTTGACATCAGAGATGATATACGGGTGCTCAGTAGAGACTGGGTACACTGGACGGACTCGCCGAGAACTCCCAGATGGTATTATACCTCACGTCAGATGGCAGTTCTATGGTGACACTGGTACAGAGTAGTCTGTTGACCCGAGATCGTCATAGAGTCTTGTGTGGTTCCCACTCTGCTTTGATTTCCATCTTACCACGTCCAAGAGGGCGTGCAAAACGGTGGTTTTTGGGTACAGTCCCGAGTCACATGAAGGCAATGAGCGATAGGAGGGGATTCGTCTCTCCCGGTATAGGGAGTTGATGTTGCGCTGTGTTCGATTGGCTATAACAGGAAATCCCTGGCCAGGGTTGCTGAGATTTACTGGTAAGTGTTACCAGTAGTTTCTCGAACAGTTATAGACCTCATATCGACACGACTTATTGAGCTATTGGGGTCTGACGTTTACCACCCCTAGGCGAGATATGCAACAGATCAGACGATCAGACCGGACTGTACGGTAGTGTTACTGGTCGGATTCACTGGAGTGTGAGCGGGCTTGCTCGTCGATCTTCATATCGCTCAATACCCGGGTGGCCGTTACGTTTAGCAGACCGCTTGCGGCTTGTGGGTGTTTGATATGATCATCATCTGCTTGTTGGAGATAGTGCCCTCAGAGTCAATTATTGGGTCACAGGCACGTGATTGCAATGATTGAGGGGAGGACCTATCCCGGTAGGACAGTCTTACTCGAGATGATAGTATGCTATCTGGTTTATCTTTATCATCGTGTACTGCTTTAGGTGACCTTTCGAGTCGCTATTACACGTTGATAAAGCCCCTAGGATTCTTGCTTGACATCCAGCAGTATGAGGGCGATCATATAAGTGGGAGCTGGGGTCTACAAGCACATCCTTAAAAGGTCCCTAGTCGTGGGAGATTCGAGACAGGGCATCGTTTCTCCAGAGTAGACTAGTGTATACTGTCGAGACCCCGACGAGGGGCGGTGGCCGGTCTCACAAGCCACTGGTGTCAGTTGGTTCACCTAAGATGTATACAGGTGCTCATTGGGTTATGAGTACACCGGACAGGACTCGCCGGGAACCTGCTAGTTGGGCATATACCAGACGTCAGATAGCAGTTCCCAGGTGACATGTGTACAGGTTAGTTCATCGACCTGGGATCGTCATTTGTCTCGTGTGAGTTCCCACTGTACTTTGATTACTACCCTACCACGGCTCAAAGGAGTCGTGCAAACAGGTTTTAGTTGGGTACAGTCCCGAGCCACATGGAGGCAGTGAGCGGATCTGCAGGGGTTCGTCTCTCCCGGTATTGGGGGTGAGGTCGTGCTGTGTCTAGGAGAGCCAGAACATGAAAAGTCCTTGGCCAAGGCAGGAGATTTGCTGGTAGGTATTCCAGTAGTATCTCAGGGTGTTCTGGGCTACACTCCGACACGACTTGTACCGCTTTTGGGGGTCTGACTTTTACCAACCCCCTAGGCCCGCCATGCGATGCTCATAGACGAACGGACCGGACTGTACGGATATTGTCACTGACAGGCTCAGTAGGGTGTCAGGATGAGTTCGCTCATCGACGTCCCTTTTGGTCGATAGCTGGTGGCCCGTCACGTATGGCTAATACCTCTGACGTGCTAGTGGTTAAATCCACAGCCATAGTATTGACGAGTCTTTAGAGTCCACCACACAGACAGTTACTCAAGTTTCGGGCGAAACGCTGTAGAGGCCGTATGGAGATATGGCAGGGTTCGATCAGATATGTGCGGTATTGCACGGATCGTGATCGGACAGTTTTTACTAGCCGGCTTTGGCTTAAGCCGGATACTAGTATTTGATAGTGTAGTTTTGTCTCTTTGCATTTGTGTTCAGCGGGAATACAAATGCGGGCATGTATTTGCAGTAGTGGGGTTTTCCTGTAATTTATTACGGGATCGGTTTTCTGAAGTTGCCAGTTTGCATTCCGTTCCGGCCGGTTTTCCTTCATTCCTTCTCGGCCGGACTTTTGGTGGAGGGGGTTATTTGCAATTTGCAAATAACTCTTTTGTGGAGGGTTTTCTTGCACTTGTGGATTATGATGAGACTTGCTTCATGATGATATTCCTTTCTTATCCTTTTGATGGCTTTTCACTTGATGGTTTGATTAGTGAAATGAGAGTGACCTTTTTTCTATATTGTTGATATATTCTTTTCTTGCATTTTTTCTCTCTCCAATCTCATTCTTGAGGAGAGAGGGCCGGCCACTATGGGGAGGGGAGAGATGAGAGGAAATTTCATGGTGTATGGAAATTATATCATCTCATTCTTGCTTGCTCCAAAAATCCAATAACCCTTCTCCAAAGTTCTTTCTTGTTTCCTCCACAAACCATGGCAACCTCATAAACCCCAAGAGACAAGCTTCTACACTATTTCTATAGCAAGTCTTGGACGCGTCGGCTAGCCAACTTCGCGCCCGAGTTGCCTCGGTCAAGAGGCGGGAGCCCGTAAAAGATTCCGGCTACGTGGTGCCCTTTCCGACGAGCGAGGAGGTGACGGAGATTCCGCGGGAGATCGGAGCGGAGACGAAGACCGAAGGACACGCATCGCTTGGTATAGCTTCTCTACTCTTTTCTTTTTGCTAGCTAGCTAGGTTAATGGCCCGATCCGGGTTAAAAGTCCGCGGTGGTGCCGTTTTGCAAAGTTCGCAAAGTTTTATTTTCCGCGTTTCCGGCGTCGGATAGACGGCCGGGGCGCCCCCGCGGGCTTACAATGGCATCAGAGCCACGCCGTTAACCTTCCCTAGCTTGCTCTAGTATGTTTAGTGCTCGATCGAACGAAAATCCCCAAAAACCGTATTTTGTACACATGTGTTCTCTGTTAAAATTTTTTGAGCGCCTAAAATTTTTCAGGTTGTTTCAGAGACATGTACAACAGATTATAAGAATTCTGGGAAAATACGATCCACTCATTCCTTACTTCGACCGCGGAAGCGCGGCCAAACCCCTTCTTTGGCCGCGCTTGCGCGGCGGATAAGAGGAATTGTGGCACCATATTTTCCCAGTAAGCTTATAAGTTAGAAATAGGGTATTTGGGACATTTTCTTTGGGCCCAGATTTTCTGTAAGTGCTACAGTAGTGTGTGGGGCCCACTTTGATAAATTTGTTCGATCGGATATTTTAAACATGCTAGTTCACAGTTTTTACATTATATCTGCGACCGTGAATGTCACTTGATCGGTAAATCCCGCCTAACTGCTATAGCCCGGTTAGACGGATTTGCGAACGTGATTTTCACGTTGATGTTCTGTGATTGTACTGTGTTGTTGCGGATCGGTCGTGGGGGATAGCCTGGATGCAATGCTAGTACAGTTGTGGTTGTATTATGTACATTTGATATTGCGGGGCGAGCGTCCGACATGTGGACTGCCGTCACTGCCAGTTTGTATTATTTATTTTGGGGCACGACCTGGTTGCGGTCGATGTACCCGTTGTATGTATATTTTACTTTCTGTACTAGGATACCCCGCGGAGGGGTGCACGGGTAGCCGAGTTCTAGAGGGCAACGGGCCCGCATCTCATGGCATTGAGACGGAGGGGGCTTCACTCTAGGATTGGCGGGCTATTCGCCGCACTTGTAGGGGGTATAGGGTTGACCCAGGAGGGGTGCCCAAGTTACCGGATTCCGTGAAGTGCTGGGTGGTCCATTCACGTCGTTGAAGGGGGCTGCCTCGCTTCAGGTTTTGGCGGGTGACTTGCCGCGCCCGTAGGGGTCTAGGATTCTCATTGCACAGGCTATCCACACGACCAGGGGAACGTCGGGTTTCAGCGGCTCTGTGAAACCCGGGGATCCCAGATATCTGTATTGATCTGTGTTGCTATACATTTCTGTGTTGCTTTTTTCACGCCTTGAGCGAATACTATATATTGGTATATATATTAGTAGATGTTGTATATGTTTTTCATCCGCGCTAGTCCAGTCCCCGCTCTGTCGTTAGTTAGCTAACCTAACGGGTGATGACGGGACCCAGTGGCGAATGCGGATGGCATATACGTACGTCAGTATATTTTCGTTCTTTGTGGTGTGATCAATTGATGGGACTGCATTGATTCGGATCAATGCAAGTTAAACAAACCTAATCTGATGTTGTTGGAACACTTTTTCAAAAAGCTGTTATTGCAAGGGCGTTCTCTTTTGTTTTGCACAGTGGTATTCATTTGGAATATCCTGCTCCTCAGTCGACGAGGCAAGGGCCGAGATCCCTTCACCGGGAGTGACCCCTTGGACAGAAGTTTGCGTCAGGGCAGTAACTTCACTATAGCCGATTACTTTTGCTTTGCATCGTGGTATTCATTTGGAATATCCTGCACCTCATTCTACGGGGAAAGAGCCGAGATCCCTTCACCGGGAGTGACCTCTTTAGCAAAGGTTGTCGTCACTATATTTTTAAAAAGCTATCCGTTCCTTCAGCGATATCAAGTTCATTACGTTAAAGGTTTTCGCCAGAAACCATTCGTAGCCCTCCGTCATTTCAGTTAAATATTCGGTAGTATTCAAGCTATGTATTTTGACCTCACGCCAAGGCATAGTGTTTGGTAGCTGCCGGGTATTTATCTGTTGCATAGATAGATGCGTTGGTTTGGGACAGTCGTACTACTATTTTGGCCTACGTCAAGGGTATGTACGGGTGGGTTCAAATTAACCAGGATAATGACGGGTAGAACTTGACATGTGACTTATGATATTTTGACCTCACGCCAAGGTCATAAGAGCATGGGGTAGAAATCCACATCGGGAGTTTCAAAAGTACTGAAACTTGCCAGATATGCGCATACCTTCTGGAGTATGATAACGTGAGCGGATTCCGTCATGTTATCATGCGATGAGAGTTGGATCCCGATTCCCACTGATGAGTTGGTTTACTCCTCGGGTGATCCCGGCTAATTCTTCTTTCAGGTTTGGAGAAGAATTTGACGTTACAGTGGGAGGTTTCCAGATTAGATAAATTGGTAACCATTCTGATCTAGGTTAGAGTGCACGCTGAGTGTTTCTTCTCTCTCTCTCTGGCAGCGACCATTGACCCGACCCTAGACTATGACTCAGTGACCAAGTTGACCGAACCTCCTTAACACTGGCTTTTGGATTATCAGAGTTGCAGACCTCCTTTGCCACTCCTACTTTTACTCTTTTCTCCGGGACACCCCGTATTACTACGAACGTCCACTTCCATTGGACAAAACCATCGTATGGTTATATACGAACTCGAAGGACTTCGAGGATGGTTTCCGGTTCTGGAGAAAACGAATAGGACTATTCAGTTGTCTTTACCTTTTACCTTCTCTCAGGTTGCGAGTACTCCTTGGTTTAGGAGATAGTACACCTATTACGCAAATTGGATAGTCTTCTTCCAAACCTTAGGCTGGTGCCGACTGGTAGGGAATGAAGAAAACCAATTAGCCTAAACGGTGTACAGAAGGTATTAAGTTCAGACAAAGCAAGGGATTAGTAAGAGGGCAAAGTAAATTGCGACTGCTATTCACGACCAAACCATGTACTTCTTTGTCAATCCTAAATCACCTATGAATTAAGTTCATTCGGTTATCTTTTATCCTCACCTTCTCTCGCATTGCGACTGCTCCTAGGATTAGGACAGTACACCCATTATGCTTATTGGATAGTCTTCTTCCAAACCATAGGCTGGTGCCGAACGGTAGGGAAGGAAGAAAACCATTTGGCCTAAAGGGGTGTACAGAAGGTAATGACTAAAGACATGTAAAGGGATTTGGAGAGGTGGCAAAGAATTATACAGTTATAGTTGTGAATCTGGATAATGGAAGAGGCATTACTAGGAATACCAGCATACCCCATCGAAACATTTCAATGTTTCAGTTTCACTGTGTACTGTTAAAAGAAAACTGATTTCCCGATTAGATACTTACTCCAGGGTATGTATTTACCAGGTATGAGTCTCGCATCTGTATGGTTTTACAGATGATGAAGGGGAGTAAGTTATTGGGAATTAGGTGACCATCCTCATTATATCGGGATTCGTTGGAATTGGTGATATTTGAGGAAGCCACCTGGGTTGTTTGCCGGTCGGCAAATATTTGGTTTTGAATATCCGTTGTTGTGCACCAATTTCAAATTGATATATCTGTACGTCTATTTTTATAGAGTGAGACATATCTTTTTGAAATTATGTCTATGACATTTACCTATACCAGTGGATGGTTAGGTAAGGAGCATTGAACAGCGGTGTAATTCTTCTTAACCAAAAGTACAGTTTTCAACCTACGACACACAGTGAATGAGTCACCAGACTCAGGGGACTTATACAGAGTATTGTATATTGTCCAGTGTCCATTAGGACAGAGGGGTAGGTACTCGTACTATATTCGGTTTACTTATGACTTCTCTAGTTCTTAGACAAGTGTTTCGTAGAAACACAAGGTCCAAATTTTGAGAAGTTATGGGTATATGAATAAAGTAGAGAACCAGGTATTACAAGTATCGGGATTCTTCAAGGTGATCGAAGATGTAGATACTTGTGTATGGTATTCAGTTGATAGTAATGTTTAAGAGAACTAGCTTCTCTTTCAGGTTACTCATAATTGGAAGTACTCCTAAGTTGAGTAACGCTGATCGGCCTCTCTTCCATTTAGTTGACATGCACTGGAGACAGTTGCATGATTTGAATCTGGTTCAATTAAATCAGTGCCTCTGGTTCTTGGATATAGAACAGTTCATATCTTGACATTGTTAAGATACGGGGAGTTGTCCGGCATATGCTTAAAACCAGACACTGGACAACTCAAGGCACGTTTCAGTAGTGGCTGTTTGTGGGTTGACCCGGGCTATGACGAGGGTTGACTTTCTACCATCTGGAAGATCAATAGTGATATTGTTCTTGACTCGCCACAGTTTTATCAAAAATGGATTTTTTCAGAAAAACAGTAGTGGGAGTATGGTAGAACTGGAAGTGATTCCAGAACTGCAAACGATTACTGAAGATTTGATAAGAACCTAAAGATTCAATCTGGTTTGACATTCCATTGGCCACTCCGCAAATATGGTGGGTAACCTCAGGCACCCGAGAGGTACTTCGGTATGCTCAAGGACGGTGGCAGAGAGGTTCTTGTTTACCCACACTTGCCATTGCTGTCGTTCCAGGCTGCGAGACCCGGCGGAAGGATGAGTATAGCGTCGTTCTAAACTTGCTTTAGAAGCGTACGTGTATATGACTCTGCCAGAGGGTTGTCGTAGTCAGTGGGAGCAGCGGAAGCATTGGTGGACATCAAGCTTATGTCTATTTATAGACTATAGCAGATATTGCGGAGATAGATCATCTATTTCTGATGTGACAGTCATAGGTTTGACTTCATCAGAATAGGAGATGGATCTGTTAAGAAGGTAGTAGGGTGTGATGTCCTGGTATTTGATGACATACACAGAGTAGGAAGTGATATTCCTATACTACGATCGGTTATACTTTGGTCGTCACACAGTGGTTTCTCCACATAGGACTTGGATATTATATCAGACATTCTGGTTACTAGATCTATGGTTTTAGATCTAGATTTGGGTGGTTTCCCAATCTGGGTACTTTGACCGCATTCTATGAGTATTTAGAATGGACGACTCCTGGCACGGTAGTGTACCTGCAGGTAATGGAGTCACCCTCTCTAAAGGTGTCTTACAGACTAAAGGGGAGAGGGACACGCATGATTGACAGATCACTTGCTTAGGCAACTGAGTCAATCATGAGATGTCAAGTACCACACCAGATATTGTTCTTGCAGTAGGTGCAATAAGTTGATATTAATCCAATCTTGGAGAAACAATCGGAAGCAGTTTTAGAACACAAGCTGATGTTCTAAGGAATTGATAACGACAGCCTCCTTTAGGAGACGGTTATTATTCCAGGCTTCCAAGGTGACCTGGATGGCAGAGTGGCTGTCAGAGTTATAGTTTTCCCTCTGTCGAGGGGCAATATTTTGGACAGATGGTCCAAGTGGATACTGAGGGGAGGCATGGCGCAGGATACTGATTAAGTTCAGTTGACGATACAGTCTAAGAAGTTTGGATTTGGAGTTCACTTATGAGCTAGGTCCCATCAGACATCCAGACATTCTAGGACAGGTATTGCTCATTTCGGGAGAAAGTTTTCTCTGCGAACATGAGATATAGAGAGACATAGAAAGAAACATCAGGGCGGATCCACTCACTAAGGCTATTCCTCGAACGCAATAGTCTCGCAAACGAGCTTTGTGAGACTGACTAGTAGAGGAGTTGGGTGTTCGGTATCACACGGGCTGTGAGTATGCGACATCGCAATAATTAGCCTCGAGTGCAAGTGGGAGATTGTTGGAGATAGTGCCCTCAGAGTCAATTATTGGGTCACAGGCACGTGATTGCAATGATTGAGGGGAGGACCTATCCCGGTAGGACAGTCTTACTCGAGATGATAGTATGCTATCTGGTTTATCTTTATCATCGTGTACTGCTTTAGGTGACCTTTCGAGTCGCTATTACACGTTGATAAAGCCCCTAGGATTCTTGCTTGACATCCAGCAGTATGAGGGCGATCATATAAGTGGGAGCTGGGGTCTACAAGCACATCCTTAAAAGGTCCCTAGTCGTGGGAGATTCGAGACAGGGCATCGTTTCTCCAGAGTAGACTAGTGTATACTGTCGAGACCCCGACGAGGGGCGGTGGCCGGTCTCACAAGCCACTGGTGTCAGTTGGTTCACCTAAGATGTATACAGGTGCTCATTGGGTTATGAGTACACCGGACAGGACTCGCCGGGAACCTGCTAGTTGGGCATATACCAGACGTCAGATAGCAGTTCCCAGGTGACATGTGTACAGGTTAGTTCATCGACCTGGGATCGTCATTTGTCTCGTGTGAGTTCCCACTGTACTTTGATTACTACCCTACCACGGCTCAAAGGAGTCGTGCAAACAGGTTTTAGTTGGGTACAGTCCCGAGCCACATGGAGGCAGTGAGCGGATCTGCAGGGGTTCGTCTCTCCCGGTATTGGGGGTGAGGTCGTGCTGTGTCTAGGAGAGCCAGAACATGAAAAGTCCTTGGCCAAGGCAGGAGATTTGCTGGTAGGTATTCCAGTAGTATCTCAGGGTGTTCTGGGCTACACTCCGACACGACTTGTACCGCTTTTGGGGGTCTGACTTTTACCAACCCCCTAGGCCCGCCATGCGATGCTCATAGACGAACGGACCGGACTGTACGGATATTGTCACTGACAGGCTCAGTAGGGTGTCAGGATGAGTTCGCTCATCGACGTCCCTTTTGGTCGATAGCTGGTGGCCCGTCACGTATGGCTAATACCTCTGACGTGCTAGTGGTTAAATCCACAGCCATAGTATTGACGAGTCTTTAGAGTCCACCACACAGACAGTTACTCAAGTTTCGGGCGAAACGCTGTAGAGGCCGTATGGAGATATGGCAGGGTTCGATCAGATATGTGCGGTATTGCACGGATCGTGATCGGACAGTTTTTACTAGCCGGCTTTGGCTTAAGCCGGATACTAGTATTTGATAGTGTAGTTTTGTCTCTTTGCATTTGTGTTCAGCGGGAATACAAATGCGGGCATGTATTTGCAGTAGTGGGGTTTTCCTGTAATTTATTACGGGATCGGTTTTCTGAAGTTGCCAGTTTGCATTCCGTTCCGGCCGGTTTTCCTTCATTCCTTCTCGGCCGGACTTTTGGTGGAGGGGGTTATTTGCAATTTGCAAATAACTCTTTTGTGGAGGGTTTTCTTGCACTTGTGGATTATGATGAGACTTGCTTCATGATGATATTCCTTTCTTATCCTTTTGATGGCTTTTCACTTGATGGTTTGATTAGTGAAATGAGAGTGACCTTTTTTCTATATTGTTGATATATTCTTTTCTTGCATTTTTTCTCTCTCCAATCTCATTCTTGAGGAGAGAGGGCCGGCCACTATGGGGAGGGGAGAGATGAGAGGAAATTTCATGGTGTATGGAAATTATATCATCTCATTCTTGCTTGCTCCAAAAATCCAATAACCCTTCTCCAAAGTTCTTTCTTGTTTCCTCCACAAACCATGGCAACCTCATAAACCCCAAGAGACAAGCTTCTACACTATTTCTATAGCAAGTCTTGGACGCGTCGGCTAGCCAACTTCGCGCCCGAGTTGCCTCGGTCAAGAGGCGGGAGCCCGTAAAAGATTCCGGCTACGTGGTGCCGTTTCCGACGAGCGAGGAGGTGACGGAGATTCCGCGGGAGATCGCAGCGGAGACGAAGACCGAAGGACACGCATCGCTTGGTATAACTTCTCTACTCTTTTCTTTTTGCTAGCTAGCTAGGTTAATGGCCCGATCCGGGTTAAAAGTCCGCGGTGGTGCCGTTTTGCAAAGTTCGCAAAGTTTTGTTTTCCGCGTTTCCGGCGTCGGATAGACGGCCGGGGCGCCCCCGCGGGCTTACACTGCTGCCGGCGTATTGACGAGTCTTTAGAGTCCTACACAGAGGTTTCCTGGCTCAAGCGAAACGAAATAGGAGCGCATATGAGATATGTGCGGGACCGAGAATAATGCGTGTATGTGATACCGTATTTCATTCTCGCGATAAATGTATCGAATGGTTGTATGCGATATAACCTAGTTATCGATTCAAGCGTTGATTCGATAAGCCGATATATTGTATACTAGTCGGTTGTGTGCGACATAACCGGATCATTGAATCAAGTGTTGATTTAATGATTTAATGCATATTTATATATTTGATATATTACTTTGCATCAACTAGTATCGGTTTACTTAAGATGGATTTTCTCACTCGGATATGCGCATTACATATGCGATATGATTTTGTGCATTTGATTGTATCATGTTTGATGATGCATGTTTACTTGGTTAAGTGCAAAGATTTAAACCATGGTTAAAAGAATGGTTAGGGTTTCATTTCCTTTATTTATTTATTTATTTATTTATTTATTTTCTTTTTAGAAAATGAAATGAGAAGAATGGTGGCTTGTTTTGGATTGTAGTTGAAGATTCATGAACCTTTGACTTTGTCCACCATTCTTATCTCATGCTTAACCTAACCATTTGTTTTAACCCTAGTTCAATCTCTACACTTTACCATGGTTTAGTTATGATAAGTATTCATATTCTTTTCTTTTTCTAATTATCTTATCTTATCATCTTTCTTCTTCTTCTTCCTTGAACTTGAAGAAGAAAGCTTACCTCATCAATGGTGATTGATGAATTAGAGTGAGAAATCCAATTCTAAAGTTAACCCAACTCCTATTTCTTCATCCTCTACCTCTTGCCAAGTAGTAGAGTGTGTTTACTTCACAAGTTTCATGACTTGGTGAAGTTGTGAGCTTGATCTAGCGATGCTTCGACGTAGATCATCTTCGGCATGGACATCGACGACCTAGCTTGCCCATTCTCCGACGAAGCCGACTCTAGAGCCCGGATTTGATTTGGACAGCGGAGACGACCTCGTTGCGGAGCCGTGGAGGTGGAGGACCGGATCTACAAAGGTTGTATTTCCGTATTCTCATTAGCAAAGTTGTTAGCTAGCTTTCTTTTCGCCTAGACATCTAGTTATCGATCCGTACACTAGGGTTTGTAGGCACCATAATTTTGAAATTGCCATGGTTGATGGCTTGGGAGACCTCACTAGCGTGCCTAGGAACCCTACAGTGGTATCAGAGCCTAGCTAGAGCCTTAGGCGAAGTCCAGACGGAAATTGAAGTCCGAACGAACCCGGAACTCCAAAACAATCTTGCTCTCTGTACATTTTTCAAAACAGTGTATTTTTCCACATTAAAAATATTCAGAAAAACATGCAGGCAATTATAAGAAATACTGTAAAATTCGTGCACTCAATTCCTTCAAAGCGCCGCTTTTCCGCGGCACGAGCATGGCTCGTGCGGCGGAAGAGCGGCCGTTTTGTCGTTTTGCGTGACTAATTTTGTACAGTAATTCCTCTTTTGCTATGCTGGTTTTCCTGGGTGTTTTTAATAATTTTTCAAGAGTTGAAATTTCTGCAGTTGTTTTGGGGATTCGGTATTTCGATCGGGGTATCAAATTTTGTCTGTGTGGCTTTCTGGATAAATTTTAGAATATGTTAAAAAGTTCGACCGGATATAAATACCCAATTTTTCCCCTGTCGGGAAATTTCCAAGTGTTGGATTTTTCCGTAGTTTGACTACGTTCTAAGTAGTGCAAGTAACGCGATGGTCCCTCTAGAAGACACAAACCTTAACTCGATTATGTGACCGTCTTGAACTGCCCTTTGAACCTTCGGGTTTGGGGCAGTACGGCGTGCCACATGTGAGGCGTTGGCTTGACCCTTCTACGGCTGGACCGTTGGTACTGAGGCACGAACTGAATGTTGTTAAACTTGTTTCATGTGTTGATCTGTATCGGGAAAACTTGGGTGTTCGATAGTTCGATCGGAAAGTTTAACATTTTCTGTTTATCTGGAATGGGATACAATAATTGGAATTCACAATAGTTATGTGATAACTAAATGAATGTTATAAACGTAGCAATTTAGTCTCATTTGATCGGTTGCCACGGAATTTTGATGTGATCAAAAGTCCGTCGCAATCACGTAGCGTACGCGGATACTCGCCGGGTAAACTTAATAGACAGCCTCACTCCATAGCCCCGACCAAGTGACTGTAGGAGAACCCCGTCGCCGAAAGCATCCGTCCGGGTGCTCGCGGTAGCGGTGTTCCGCCTTGGTGCACTTCGTCGACGGTATCGGGGGTGCGACCGTCTACTGAAGTTTGCGACGAGTATTCGATCAGACTGTCGGGAATCCTGTTGAATTGCCCGACTTGATATTGAAAAGTGTTTTCGATTTTGAGACTAAAATGCGGGGTTTATAATTGTTAGGCATGCGATGTCTAAGTAATTCATTTGGTCAGGCATGCGATGTCTGAGGTGGTTGCGGATTCCAACTGTTGTAGTTTTACACTTTCTTTTCTGTGACCGTAAGTGTAATATGTGATATTGCCGGTTTCGTTGCTATATGTCAACGACAATTGGGATGGACATATTTACTTACGTTGATGACATGTGATGTTATGTGTTGCTGGATATGTTATATTGGATCGTCGTGTTTGAATAGCCGGGGGTTTTTATGTGAGATGAGTGTTTTTCATTTTCATTCATGTAAAAACTTGTATGTAATATTCTTTTATTGGGGCGCTTCCAGGTTGCGGGAGTTTTCACCTGTTGTATATTATTTACTTTTCCGCACTAGGATAGACCCAAGGAGGAGGGCACAAGTAACCGGGTTCTGGAGTCCAGTGGGAGACCAACTCGAGGAGTCGGGTCCGGGTCTCCTAACTCCAGAATTGGTAGGGTTGCTTGCCGCTCTCGTAGGGGTCTAGGGGTGTGGGTTTGGCTATTCATCACGACCGTGGAATCCGTGTTTTATACTGGCTCGTATTGAAAACACGGACGTCCTAGTATATCCAATATTTCATATAATTCTTCTGCTGCGATATCTGTGATGAGATCATGTGATGTTTCTGTGATAGATATAGTATATTGTATATATGATATATTATATAGACGTTACTTATGTTTTACACCCGTGCTAGCCCTGCCCTGCTCTGCCGTTAGTTACCTAACCTAACGGTGCACGAGGGGACATCGAGGCGAATGCGGATGGCATAAGTGTACGTCGTATCTATCTGTGATGATTAGGTACATAAATGACGGGACTTCATTAATGTGATTAATGAAATAAAAGAAACCTAAGATGTTGTAGAATCGAATTTCAAAATAAAACAGGTAGCTACAGTTCTTGCTTTGCATAGCGGTATATGAGATATATCCTGCACTTTATTCGATGAGGAAAGGACCGAGATCCCTTCACCGGGAGTGACTCCTTTAGCAATAACTGGCAGATGCTACACACTCGGTTTGTCTTTTGATTGCTTTTAAGTGTTTTTGCTTTGCACAGTGATATATATGATATATCCCGCACCTCATTCGACGAGGAAAGGACCGACGATCCCTTCACTGGGAGTGACTCCTTTAGCAAAACTAGAAAAGCCTCAAAAGCACTCCATTTCAAAAAAAATCATTTGATTCTACAACGATATCAAGTTCATTACGCAATAGGTTTTCAGAAAAACCTGTCGTAGCCCTCCGTCATTACAGATAAGTACTAGTTAGTATTCGTGCTACGGTAGTTTGGCATTCGTCAAGGCGTAGTGTGCGGTAGCTAACTAGTATTTATCTGCTTATGCATATGATGCAGATTGGATTAGGGTATTCGTACGGCGTTGTTTGGCATTCGTCAAGGGTCGTGCGGGTGGGTTTAATTCGATCAAGTAATGTACGGGTTGAACTTGACTAGTGGACTATGGGTTGTTTGGCATTCGTCAAGGTCATAGCGAGCTAGGGGCAAAATATTATCGGGAATTTCAAGTGTTGAAATTTGCAATGAGATTGCATACCTTCTATGAGATAGTTGGATCCCGATACCCGCTGCGAGTAAGTGTTACTCCTGGGAGAGTTTTATACATTACGATTAGCCGATCAAGCAGGTGTCTAGAAAGGTGTCAACGGGGTTACGCCTCTGAGAAAACGAGGTTTACATTAATTAGGTTCGTGCGAAAGCACGGGGGACCTCCCTCAAAGTACCGACACTGGCCTGGCTGAAAGATTGGCGAACTTGTAGTGTGTAATTAATCCCGGCTAGTCTTTCCTTTTAGGGTTTGAAGGAAGATTTGATAAAAAGCAGTGGGAGCCATCCTGATTAGATAAAATAATAACCAATCTATTCTTGACAGAGCGCACGCTGAGTGTTTTCTTCTCTCTCCCTCCAGGTAGCGACCATATCACGCCTTAATCAAGATAATAATACGGATTATTGACCGAACCCGCTTGTTATACTGAGCTGGGGAACGTTGGTCCCGCTCCAACTTATAATTGTTATAAGACAGAGCAGGAAATAGGGGATTACCAGAATTCCCGTGCCGCCCAAACGAAGAGAATGCATGCTAATGCATCATCTTCGGGTGTGTTCATTATACAGAACTATTTCTCAGTATCCTTTACGTCCTGGGTATGTGATACCAGATCAGGATCCCAGATATGTAATCTGTTACATAGGGCTACAGAAAGGTAGAGAACTGAGAACGGGTGATAAGTTTCATGAGGCAGAAAACGGGGCAAGAGTTGCAGCCAAGTCTGTCGGTCACTGTCACCCTGTATCACCAATACATTGATTCTGAACGAATGTTGTTAGATACCGAACCTGATATACAAAATCATATCAGTCTCTTTATTGGTAAAGAAATGATAGAATTTTGTATTGTTGGATAATGTTTTGAACATTTCCTATATCAAAAGTTGATCGGTTCAGGCACGTTATCTAAAAGCATTAATGTTCTAAATCAAACTACAGTTCTAAGTATACGGAACACACACAAGAGGAATAGTTCAGAAATGAACGGATTCTTCTTGAGGTATTCTAGACTAGGTTAGATCAATGTGACCCGACTAGCTGAAGTTGCATTTAGATGTATATTTAAATTAGTTTGAATTTACATCTTGTGAAACTCGCCAGTCATGTCACAAAGATAAGATGACCATAGCTCCGTTTATTGGAAACAGAGAAAGAGTTAGTAAACTCTTGGGATGATACATGTTGATGTATGTAGGTCCCCTGTCTACATATGCCAGGACTGGTTCTTTAAACTTCATTATGTTCTCTGATGATCTCTTTAGATTCAGACCTATGTTCCTGTTGAAACACAAGTCCGAACCTTTTGAGATATTCACGGAATATAAGTTAGAAGTAGAGAACTAATACGGGTATAAGTATTATGTCCTTTGATGCGATCAAGGAGGAGAATACTTGAGCACGGAATTCCTGGACTATTCTAAAGGAGAATGAGATTCTCTCTCAGCATTACTCCTCTGTATACACCATGGCACGTTGGTATATCGGGGCGGAGCAGATACACCCTATTTGATATGGTGTGCTCTATGATGAGTACTACTGAGTTACCTTTTTCCTATTGGGTGTTATGCACTTGAGAAGCTGCATACCTATTGAATAGGGTTCGAATCAAATCAATTGCCTACCACTTCATATATGATATGGAAAGGGAAGAGCCCATATCTTAAGTTAGTTAAGATTTGGGGTTGTCCGGCCTATGTCTGAAAGCAAAATCTTGACAAGCTCGAGGCAAGGTCTGTTATGTAAAACTGGAAAGGTTCCAACTATACAAACTACAGCTGATGATTTGATAGAACCAAAGGATTCAGTAGATACCAACGAACCTCAGCCTCTCCGCCGATCTAGTAGGGTTCCTCACCCACCTGAGAGATACTTCAGTTTCTCTATGATAGTGGGAGCGAGGATTGCATCATGAGATGATGACCCAACTAGTTTCGAGCTGGCCATCAGGAGTGAGACTCTGTAAGAATGGCTGGATGTTTATCGATCTGAGATGGAATCCTTATACACCGACAAAGTATGGACTTTAGTTGCTATATCTGAAGGGTTAAATTCCCATCAGGAGCAAGTATATCTTGAGAAGATTACTTGGTGTACATGGAAAAGTTGAGACTTTCAAAGCTAGACTTGTTAAAGGTCTACATCATTGACCAGGTATGGGATGATGATGAAACCTTTTCTAAGTGGCTATGCTTAAGTCCATCCAGATCCTACTTGCCACGGCTACATACCATGACTGCGATATCTGGTGGTTGGGTGTCTTGACTGCTTTTCTAAATGATGATTTAGAAGAGAACGTCTATAAGTACACAGCCAGAGGGCTTCGTAGACAGTGGGAGCAGCGGAAACGTGTGCAAGATGCTTTATACGATAAAGCAGGCATCGCGGAGTTGGAACATCTGTTCTGATGGATTAGTCAAAGAAGTTGACATCATCAAAATGGTAGATGAACCTTGTATATACAAAAAGGTAGTAGGGAGTATGGTGACGATCCTCGTAGAGTACGTGGATGACATACTCTTGATAAGAAAGGAGTTTCCTATGCTACGCTCGATCAATCTCCGTTTATCACAAAGATTCTCCATATAGGATTAAAGTGATACCTACTAAATCCTAGATTTTGGATCTATGAGATAGATCTAAATGGATGTTAGGATTCTCACTAGTTGTAGTGAGAAGATATCAATCGATCCTGGGGAGAATCACTGGAAGGGTTCCAGGGTGATAAAGACAACTGAGTGTCAGTCGCAGGCATTGTCTTTACCCTCAGTAAAGGGACGATATGTTGGAAGAGTTCCAAGCTAGATACCGTGACATACTAGACGATAAAGGCACGATACATCGCTACTTAAAATGCTACCAAAGAGGCTGTTTGGGTGTATATTGGTTCATGAGATGAACTTAGTTCCTCCCATTGTGTGACAATGGAGTTGTGGCTTATGCCAAGGAACGTCCGTCCCATCAGTGATCCAGACATATTCTAAGGCAGCATCACCTGATCATGGAGATGATTGATCTCCAGGGTGATCGAGGTTTGGAGAGTAGACTCAGAGGACAACACAGCGGATCCACTCACAAAGGCCTGTTCCCAGAGAGAGACACTTTTATGGGATGGTTGAGTATGAGATACTTCAAACCACTGCTACAGATGGCCCTAGTGCAAGTGGGAGATTGTTAGTTATATGTATGCCCTAGAGGCCATTACTATACATAGGATGTATATTGTAGTGGATGCTGGGACATATATAGGGAGGACTTTCTTGCTCGACATGATAGTATGCTATCTGGTTGACCTTTACCTAAACGTGTATGCTGATTGTCTCTCTGTTACATGTTGGTAAAGCCCTTAGGATCTGTACTTGACTACCTGGACTATGATGCGGATCATACTAGTGGGGACATGGTAGTCCATAAGTACATCCTTCAAAGTCCCTAGTCGTGGGTGTATCGAGACGGGGCATCGATATACCAGAGTAGACTAGCGTATACCTTCTCGACCCATACAGATGGGCGATGGATGATCCCATATCCATTGGTGTTTGACATCAGAGATGATATACGGGTGCTCAGTAGAGACTGGGTACACTGGACGGACTCGCCGTGAACTCCCAGATGGTATTATACCTCACGTTAGATGGCAGTTCTCTGGTGACACTGGTACAGAGTAGTCTGTTGACCCGAGATCGTCATAGAGTCTTGTGTGGTTCCCACTGTGCTTTGATTTCCATCTTACCACGTCCAAGAGGGCGTGCAAAACGGTGGTTTTTGGGTACAGTCCCGAGTCACATGAAGGCAATGAGCGATAGGAGGGGATTCGTCTCTCCCGGTATAGGGAGTTGATGTTGCGCTGTGTTCGATTGGCTATAACAGGAAATCCCTGGCCAGGGTTGCTGAGATTTACTGGTAAGTGTTACCAGTAGTTTCTCGAACAGTTATAGACCTCATATCGACACGACTTATTGAGCTATTGGGGTCTGACGTTTACCACCCCTAGGCGAGATATGCAACAGATCAGACGATCAGACCGGACTGTACGGTAGTGTTACTGGTCGGATTCACTGGAGTGTGAGCGGGCTTGCTCGTCGATCTTCAGATCGCTCAATACCCGGGTGGCCGTTACGTTTAGCAGACCGCTTACGGCTTGTGGGTGTTTGATATGATCATCATCTGCTGCCGGCGTATTAACGAGTCTTTAGAGTCCTACACAGAGGTTTCCTGGCTCAAGCGAAACGAAATAGGAGCGCATATGAGATATGTGCGGGACCGAGAATAATGCGTGTATGTGATGTTGGATATATGTATGCCCTAGTGGCCATTATGTGATAGTGGATGTATCTATACATGTATATATATTCAGTTTGCATTCTTGCTCGACATGATAGTATGCTATCTGGTACTTCTTTATCTGACATGTTTATTTGATCATGCTTCTATTCATTCATACATACTGATAAAGCCCTAAGGATATCGGCTTGACTACTCTGATTATGATGGAGATCATACTAGTGGGACATCTGTAGTCTATAAGCATATCCTGAAATGTCCCTAGTCGCAGGTGTATCGAGACGGGGCATCGATATACCAGAGTAGACTAGCGTATATGATACTAGACCCATGTGATGGGCGATGGATGTTCCCACATTCATCGATGTTTGACATCAAGATCATATACGGGTGCTCAGTAGTGACTGGGTACACTGGACGGACTCGCCGAGAACTCCTATATGGAATTATATCTATCGTCGGATAGCAGTTCTCAGGTGACACTGGTACAGGTTAGTCTGTAGACCCAAGATCGTCATAGAGCCTTGTGTGTTTTCCCACTGTACTTTGATTGCCACCCTACCACGGCTCTACTGAGTCGTGCAAACAGGTGGCCGTTGGGTACAGTCCCGAGACACACGAAGGCAATGAGCGATAGGAGGGGTTTCGTCTCTCCCGGTATTGGGAGTTGATGCTGTGCTGTGCTCGACTGGTTATAACAGCAAGTCCCTGGCCAGGGCTGCTGAGATTTGCTGATAAGTGTTATCAGTAGTTTCTCGATCTGTTATAGACCATTAACCGGCACGACTTATTGAGTTATTGGGGTCGACGTGACCATCCCTAGGCTCGATATGCAGCATATCTGACGAAGAGACCGGACTGTACGGTAGTGTTGCTGGATGGCTCGACGGGAGTTGTAACAGGTTCGCTTGTCTTCTTCTTATCGCTCAATACCCGGGTGGCCGTTACGTTTGGCTGACCGCTTGCGGCTTGCGGGTGCTTGATATGATCATCACCCACTGCCGGCGTATTGACGAGTCTTAGAGTCCCACACAGGAGTTACCTAGTCCAGGCGAAACGTTGTGGTGCGCGTATGCGATATGCGCTTGGACCCGATTAAAATACGTGTATGGGATACCGTATATTAATTGGGCGGCTTGCTAATGGTCGGGTCATATGTGATATGACCGGATTAGTGAATCAAGTGTTGATTCATTATTATTTTCTCACTACAAATCCTATCTTGTTTATGTTGTATGTATGCATGCATGTGTACATTCATTTTTGTTCATGCACATGTTGATGTGCAAGCACACATGCATACATACATCAAATTCTATCATGGTTGTTTATACAATGGAAATGGTGGATGTATAAGAATTACACCATGGTTGTATTTGGATAATTATTGAATTTAAATTAAAGCAAAAGAAAATAAAAAATGGGTTAAATCAATTTGGAATTTCTACACTCTTCTAACTCAACCATGCTCACCTAATTTTTAACCCATAGTTTATTTTCTTATCATGCTTTTAATTTAAAATAAAATGATATCTAAATACTTAACCATGGTTGGTTAAGAGAAAGAAAAATATATATAGCTATTTTTCTTTTCTCTTTGTTAAGATAATTCATTCTCTTCTTAAAAAAGTCCATCATCTTCATCAACCTCCATGCTTAAGCTCTCTAGTTCTTACAAGAGAGTGAATCCTTCATAAAAATAGGATTTTGAAGTGAGATCCATAACCACAACCTCATTCTAATCAAGTCTAGCTCACTTGATTAGTGTGTTCTCTTTGTTTTTCAAAGTTGCAAGCTTGGACGGGATAGCTCCGGGTGGATCGTCGTGGACGCAAGAGGAGGAAGAGTGGACCTTCTTCCAACACCCCAAAGTCAAAGGAGCAAAACAAAAACGGGAGCTACAAAGGTTGTAGCCTTCTAACCCTAAGCTTTTCTAGTTTAATGTTTAGCAAACCCTAATTTTCTAGGACGATTCCTTTGCTTGTTAGTTTAGCACCATAAAAAATGAAAACTTTAGGTCATGTGATGCTTGTAATCTCTTCATAGGGTGCTAACCTAACCTAACATTGGTATCAGAGCCGACCTAGAACATTAGGCGACCTTTTTGCGAAGTAAAAAGTCCGATCGAAACAAAAATACGGATTTATGGGATGCTCTCTGGAATTTTTTTAAAAAATGATCTTTTTCAGAATTAAAAATTCTCAAAAAATAGAGCAGGTAAAAATTAGAGGATCTGGAAAATTCGTACACATGAACAGTAATATTGACCGCGGAAGGGCGGCATAAGCAAGGTTTAGGCCGCGCTTCCGCGGCTATTTGAGGGGTTCTCTGGTATTTTTTTTGCACAGTAACTTTCTTTACCTGCTACAGTAATTTTTGAGAGTATTTAATCTGAATCTACTGTTGAAAATTCTGGAGATGGTTTTGAACTAGTTGTTTCGTTCGGAATTTTCATTTCGCTTTCTTTTCCGGGTAAACTAGAAAGTATTGAAGTGTTTGAACGAATATCATTTACTCAATGTTCACGGGGTTTAAATAGTTTGGAGATGCGTGCAAGTCTTTTTGCGGTGGTCCCTCTAGAAGACAACAAACCTTAACTCGATTATGTGACCGTCTCGAACTGCCCTTTGAACCTTAGGGTTTGGGGCAGTACGGCGTGCCACATGTGAGGCGTTGGCTTGACCCTTCTACGGCTGGACCGCCGCTACTGTGTTACACTCCGGATTTTTGAACCTTGCTCAAGTGTTGAGCTTTAGTGAATCTTGGGTACTTGATAGTTCGTTCGAAAACTTTAATACTGTCTGTTTATCTGGAATGTGATACAATATGTGGAATTCATATGGTTTAGATATGAAATACGGAATATGTGATATTTCGCATTTATGATGTCTAAAGAGAATCTGGATTCCAAATATTGTAGTTTTACACTTTCTTTTCTGTGACCGTAAGTGTAGTATGTTAGATATCGCCGGTTTCGTTGCTATACATCAACGACAATCGGGGTACGCATACTTGCTTACGTTGATGATATTATGTGTTGCTGAGATATGATGTGTAGGATTGTCGCGATCGAATAGCCGGGGGGTTTTGTGAGATGAGAGTTTTATATTTTCATTCATGTAAATTCAAATGTAATGTAATATTCTTTTATTTGGGGCACTTCCAGGTTGCGGTTGTGTCACCAGTGTTGTATATTATTTACTTTTCCGCATTAGGATGGACCCAAGGAGGGGAGCATAAGTGACCGGGTTCTGGGGTTCAGTGGGAGGCCATCTCGAGGAGTCGAGACCGGGTCTCCTAAACTCCAGGATTGGTAGGGTCACTTGCCGCTCTCGTAGGGGTCCAGGGTGTGGGCTTGGCTATTCATCGTGACTGTGGAATCCGTATTTTCTATTCTGGCTAAATACTAAATACGGACGTCCTAGTATATCCCACGTTATATCTATATTTCTGCTGCCTGTGTTCTGTGAAATCTGAGACGAATGACTTATTATATATATGATATATAGTAGACGTTGCTTATGTTTTACACCCGCGCTAGTCCCGTCCCGGTATGCCGTTAGTTAAGTAACCTAACGGTGCATAACGGAACATTGCGGCGAATGCGGATGGCATAAGCGTACGTGATATTTTCGTTTCTTTTCTGTGATTGGCTTTAGGACTTAAATGATGGGATTACATTAATGTGATTAATGTAAAGAAAATAAACCTAAAAAGATGTTGTAGAATCGGATTTAAAAACTACTCGGCTATTTATGAAAAAGCTTTATTTCAAAACTGCGGAGCTTAAGCCACTCCTTTTGAAAAACTGTTTGATTCTACAACGATATCAAGTTCAAAGCGTTAAAGATTTTCTTAAAAATCATTCGCAACCCTCCGTCATTTTAGGAAGTAGAGTACTTAGTATTCGTGCTACGTTTGTTGACTTTAGTTAAGGCGTAGTGTACGGTAGCTAAGTGATGTCTTCCTACACTGCATATGATGCAGATTAATTAGGACATTCATACGACTTTGTTGACCATAGTTAAGGGTCATATGGGTGGGTCTAATTGATCAAGAAATGACGGGTAGAACTTGACTGGTACTTATGATTTGTTGACCATAGTTAAGGTCATAAGTACTAGGGGTAAAAACCACATCAGGAATTTCAAGTGTTGAAATTTGCAATGAGATTGCATACCTTCCATATGATGGTTGGATCCCGATCCCACTGTGGGCAATAGTTGCTCCTAGGAGAGTTTTGCAGTTTACAATTAGCTAACTCATTAGGTGTCTAGAAAGGTGTTAACGGGGCTCCGCCTCTGGGAAAACGAGGTTTACTCTAATTAGGTCCGTGCGAAAGCACGGGGAACCTCCCTCAAAGTACCGACACTAGCCTGGCTGAACGGTTAGCGAAGTTGTAGACTGTAATTAATCCTGGCTAGTTTTTCTTTTTAAGGTTTGAAAGAAAAACTTGATAAAAAGCAGTGGGAAACATCGATTAGACAAGATAATAAAACCAATCTAATCTATGCAAGAGCTTTCGCTAAGTGTATTCTTTTCTCTCTCTTAATGGCAGATACCAATGACTGGACTTAAGCTTCTACTAGATAAAAACAAACTGAACGGGACAAACTATAAAGACTGGCTAAGGAATCTGAAGATCGCCTTGACTTATGATAAAGTATCATATGTCCTCACGGCTTCAGCCCCGCCCGTCCCAGGCCCAAAATCCTCAGTTGCGGACATAGAAGTCTGCAAGACATGGGATGCTGACTGTGCCACGGCCACATGCCTCGCGCTTGCATCGATGGATAACACACATCAAAAGCAGCACGAGGACATGGACATCCACGGGATACTGCTCCATACAAAGGAGTTGTATGGGGAGCAGTCCCGCGTATTACGATACGAGGCATCAAAGAAACTGTTTCACATGCGGATGGCCCCTGGCACACCAGTAGCAGACCATGTTTTGAAGATGATAGCTCTTATAGAAGAGCTTGAGGACCTCGGATGGACTATGGACAATGAACAATATATAGATATTATTCTGCAGTCCCTCCCCTCCACCTTTGCTCAGTTCATAGTGAACTTCAACATGCACGGCATGGAGAAGGACCTCCCTGAACTCCTTAATATGTTAAGGAGTGCAGAGAGCACTATGAAATCAGCAAAGACTCCCGTTATGACGATTGGACAGTCTTCTTCTTCTCGCCCGAAAGCTAAGGCCAAGGGAAAGAAAAAGAAGAAACCCACTAATCCTAAGGGCGGAGTCAAAAAGGTGAAGGGAAAGGGAAAGTCCACGGCTGGAGACCCAGGGAAAGGCGAGTGTTTTCATTGCCACAAGACAAGACATTGGAAGCGCAACTGCACGGAGTACCTAAGTCTTAAGAAGAAGCATGGTGATGCTTCTGCTTCAGGTGCGTTTGTGACTGAAAACTGTTTTTCTATAAACTCTGCTTCCTGGGTATTGGATACCGGTTCAGGTTCTCACATTTGCAATTCTATGCAGGGGCTGAGAAATAGCAAGGTTTTGAAGACAGGTGACCATACTCTCCGCGTTGGAAATGGTTCCAATGTACATACAGTCGCAGTGGGAGAGTATCACTTGGGGTTGCCGTCTGGATGTATTTTGATTTTGAATCCATGTTATTTTGTACCTGATATGCTATGTAATATAATATCCGTATCTTTGTTGGACAATGAAGGATATAATTTTGTGTTGCAGAACAATGTTATGAACATTCACCTGAATCAAATGTTGGTTGGGTATGGTACACTTAATAACGGAATATATGTCCTAAATCAACACACAGTTTTCAGTATACAACACACTAATAAAAGAAAAATTTCAGAATTAAATGAAGCTTTTCTTTGGCACTGTAGACTTGGTCATATTAACGAAACAAGACTAAACAAGTTACATAAAGATGGATATTTAAACTCTTTTGAATATAAATCTTATGCGACTTGCCAGTCTTGTATCAAGGGTAAAATGACCAAAACTCCGTTTACTGGATACGGAGAAAGAGCTACTCAGCTCCTGGGCCTCATACATAGTGATGTATGTGGGCCAATGTCTACACAGGCTAGAGGCGGTTTTTCATACTTCATTACATTCACCGATGATTTCTCAAGATTCGGTCATGTATTTTTATTAAAACACAAGTTCGACGCTTTCGAGAAGTTCGTTGAATATAAACAAGAAGTAGAAAAACAAACCGGCTTGAGTATTAAGATGCTTCGATCAGATCGAGGTGGTGAGTATCTCAGTACAGAATTTGCAAACTTCCTAAAAGAGAATGGGATTCTCTCTCAGCTCACTCCGCCTTACACACCACAGCACAACGGTGTGTCAGAACGACGGAATAGGACCCTATTAGATATGGTCCGGTCCATTATGAGTGACGCTGAGTTACCAGTCTCGTTTTGGGGGCATGCATTGGAGACTGCGGCGTTTCTGCTAAACAGGGTTCCAACCAAAGCCGTGTCTACCACGCCATATGAGATATGGAATGGGAAGAGACCATCTCTTAAAAGAATTAAGATTTGGGGTTGCCCGGCCTATGTTAAAAAGCAGAATCCGGACAAACTCGAGACACGGTCAGTCATGTGTAACTTTGTGGGATATCCAAAGAATTCTTATGGATATCTGTTCTACCACAAAGAGGAACAAAAGGTGTTTGTTTCTCAGTATGCCACATTCTTGGAAAAAGAGTTTTTCACAGATAAAGATGATGGCAAGGTAGTAGATCTGGAAGAGGTTCTGGAGACACAAACTACAAATGACGATTTGGTTGAACCGGCTGTTGTAACAGAAACTGAAGAACCTCGGCCACTCCGTAGGTCTGGTAGGACTTCTCGCCCACCGGAAAGGTACTACGGTTTCCTCATTGATGGTGACAGGGAAGACTGTTTCATGGAAGATGATGATCCTACCAGTTTTCAGCAAGCTATCACGAGTGGTGACTCTGTGAAGTGGCTGGATGCCATGAGATCCGAAATGGAGTCTATGTACACCAACAAAGTATGGACTTTGGACGTTGTACCCCCTGGGGTAAAACCTGTAGGGTGCAAATGGATCTTTAAAAGAAAGATTGGTGTGGATGGGCAGGTAGAGACCTATAAAGCAAGACTTGTGGCGAAGGGTTTTCGTCAAAGACCAGGTTTGGACTATGACGAAACTTTTTCGCCCGTAGCCATGCTTAAATCTATTCGGATCCTACTTGCTATTGCTGCTCACTACGACTATGAAATCTGGCAGATGGACGTTAAAACGGCATTTCTAAATGGAGATTTAGAAGAATGTGTTTATATGGATCAGCCGGAGGGCTTCATTGACAATGGGAGCAGCGAGAAAGCATGTAAATTGCTTAAATCCATATATGGGTTAAAGCAGGCATCTCGGAGTTGGAACATCTGTTTCGATGATGTTATCAAAGAGTTTGATTTCATCAAAAATCCGGATGAACCTTGTGTTTATAGGAAGGCTGTAGGAAGAGCTGTCACATTCCTCGTATTGTACGTGGATAACATTCTTCTGATAGGAAATGACATTCCTATGCTACAGTCGGTCAAATCATTCTTATCACTGAGGTTCTCCATGAAGGACCTGGGTGATGCCACATACATCCTGGGCATAAGGATCTATAGGGATAGATCCAAAAAGTTATTGGGATTGTCCCAAACCAGGTACATCAACACCATCCTAAAGAGGTTTAGTATGGAAGACTCCAAGCGGGGTGCCTTACCCGCTTGCCATGGAGTCACTCTCTCCAAGGATTCTTGTCCAAAGACCGATGAAGAGAGAGCTCGCATGAGCATTATACCTTATGCTTCGGCAGTAGGGTCTATAATGTATGCGATGTTATGTACACGCCCAGATGTAGCTTATGCACTTAGTGTTGTAAGCAGGTATCAATCCAACCCAGGGGAAAACCACTGGACAGCTGTGAAGAACATTCTTAAGTACTTACGAAGGACTAAAGAATTGTTCTTGGTGTATGGTAATAAAGATCTCCAAATGGAGGCCTTTACCGATTCGAGCTTCCAGAGCGACAAGGATGACAGCAAATCTATCTCAGGGTTTGTATTTACCCTCAATGGAGGGGCGGTAAGTTGGAAGAGTTCCAAACAAGATACCGTTGCAGACTCTACGATGGAAGCTGAGTACATTGCTGCAAATGATGCCGCCAAGGAAGCCGTCTGGATGAAGAAGTTCGTCTCGGAGCTAGGAGTAGTTCCAACCATTATTGATCCAATACCCTTGTATTGTGATAATAATGGGGCTATGGCGTTAGCCAAGGAGCCCAGATCCCATCAGCGGTCCAGACACATCCTGAGGCGATTTCATTTGATCCGGGAGATTGTAGATCGCCGTGAGATCGAGATTAAGAGAGTAGACACAAAGAACAACGCCGCGGATCCATTCACCAAGGCTCTCCCTCAGCCGCAGCATGAGCGACTTTTTGAGATGTTGGGTATAATATACGCCAATAACTGGCCTTAGTGCAAGTGGGAGATTGTTGGATATATGTATGCCCTAGTGGCCATTATGTGATAGTGGATGTATCTATACATGTATATATATTCAGTTTGCATTCTTGCTCGACATGATAGTATGCTATCTGGTACTTCTTTATCTGACATGTTTATTTGATCATGCTTCTATTCATTCATACATACTGATAAAGCCCTAAGGATATCGGCTTGACTACTCTGATTATGATGGAGATCATACTAGTGGGACATCTGTAGTCTATAAGCATATCCTGAAATGTCCCTAGTCGCAGGTGTATCGAGACGGGGCATCGATATACCAGAGTAGACTAGCGTATATGATACTAGACCCATGTGATGGGCGATGGATGTTCCCACATTCATCGATGTTTGACATCAAGATCATATACGGGTGCTCAGTAGTGACTGGGTACACTGGACGGACTCGCCGAGAACTCCTATATGGAATTATATCTATCGTCGGATAGCAGTTCTCAGGTGACACTGGTACAGGTTAGTCTGTAGACCCAAGATCGTCATAGAGCCTTGTGTGTTCTCCCACTGTACTTTGATTGCCACCCTACCACGGCTCTACTGAGTCGTGCAAACAGGTGGCCGTTGGGTACAGTCCCGAGACACACGAAGGCAATGAGCGATAGGAGGGGTTTCGTCTCTCCCGGTATTGGGAGTTGATGCTGTGCTGTTCTCGACTGGTTATAACAGCAAGTCCCTGGCCAGGGCTGCTGAGATTTGCTGATAAGTGTTATCAGTAGTTTCTCGATCTGTTATAGACCATTAACCGGCACGACTTATTGAGTTATTGGGGTCGACGTGACCATCCCTAGGCTCGATATGCAGCATATCTGACGAAGAGACCGGACTGTACGGTAGTGTTGCTGGATGGCTCGACGGGAGTTGTAACAGGTTCGCTTGTCTTCTTCTTATCGCTCAATACCCGGGTGGCCGTTACGTTTGGCTGACCGCTTGCGGCTTGCGGGTGCTTGATATGATCATCACCCACTGCCGGCGTATTGACGAGTCTTAGAGTCCCACACAGGAGTTACCTAGTCCAGGCGAAACGTTGTGGTGCGCGTATGCGATATGCGCTTGGACCCGATTAAAATACGTGTATGGGATACCGTATATTAATTGGGCGGCTTGCTAATGGTCGGGTCATATGTGATATGACCGGATTAGTGAATCAAGTGTTGATTCATTATTATTTTCTCACTACAAATCCTATCTTGTTTATGTTGTATGTATGCATGCATGTGTACATTCATTTTTGTTCATGCACATGTTGATGTGCAAGCACACATGCATACATACATCAAATTCTATCATGGTTGTTTATACAATGGAAATGGTGGATGTATAAGAATTACACCATGGTTGTATTTGGATAATTATTGAATTTAAATTAAAGCAAAAGAAAATAAAAAATGGGTTAAATCAATTTGGAATTTCTACACTCTTCTAACTCAACCATGCTCACCTAACTTTTAACCCATAGTTTATTTTCTTATCATGCTTTTAATTTAAAATAAAATGATATCTAAATACTTAACCATGGTTGGTTAAGAGAAAGAAAAATATATATAGCTATTTTTCTTTTCTCTTTGTTAAGATAATTCATTCTCTTCTTAAAAAAGTCCATCATCTTCATCAACCTCCATGCTTAAGCTCTCTAGTTCTTACAAGAGAGTGAATCCTTCATAAAAATAGGATTTTGAAGTGAGATCCATAACCACAACCTCATTCTAATCAAGTCTAGCTCACTTGATTAGTGTGTTCTCTTTGTTTTTCAAAGTTGCAAGCTTGGACGGGATAGCTCCGGGTGGATCGTCGTGGACGCAAGAGGAGGAAGAGTGGACCTTCTTCCAACACCCCAAAGTCAAAGGAGCAAAACAAAAACGGGAGCTACAAAGGTTGTAGCCTTCTAACCCTAAGCTTTTCTAGTTTAATGTTTAGCAAACCCTAATTTTCTAGGACGATTCCTTTGCTTGTTAGTTTAGCACCATAAAAAATGAAAACTTTAGGTCATGTGATGCTTGTAATCTCTTCATAGGGTGCTAACCTAACCTAACATGTGATACCGTATTTCATTCTCGCGATAAATGTATCGAATGGTTGTATGCGATATAACCTAGTTATCGATTCAAGCGTTGATTCGATAAGCCGATATATTGTATACTAGTCGGTTGTGTGCGACATAACCGGATCATTGAATCAAGTGTTGATTTAATGATTTAATGCATATTTATATATTTGATATATTACTTTGCATCAACTAGTATCGGTTTACTTAAGATGGATTTTCTCACTCGGATATGCGCATTACATATGCGATATGATTTTGTGCATTTAATTGTATCATGTTTGATGATGCATGTTTACTTGGTTAAGTGCAAAGATTTAAACCATGGTTAAAAGAATGGTTAGGGTTTCATTTCCTTTATTTATTTATTTATTTATTTATTTATTTATTTTCTTTTTAGAAAATGAAATGAGAAGAATGGTGGCTTGTTTTGGATTGTAGTTGAAGATTCATGAACCTTTGACTTTGTCCACCATTCTTATCTCATGCTTAACCTAACCATTTGTTTTAACCCTAGTTCAATCTCTACACTTTACCATGGTTTAGTTATGATAAGTATTCATATTCTTTTCTTTTTCTAATTATCTTATCTTATCATCTTTCTTCTTCTTCTTCCTTGAACTTGAAGAAGAAAGCTTACCTCATCAATGGTGATTGATGAATTAGAGTGAGAAATCCAATTCTAAAGTTAACCCAACTCCTATTTCTTCATCCTCTACCTCTTGCCAAGTAGTAGAGTGTGTTTACTTCACAAGTTTCATGACTTGGTGAAGTTGTGAGCTTGATCTAGCGATGCTTCGACGTAGATCATCTTCGGCATGGACATCGACGACCTAGCTTGCCCATTCTCCGACGAAGCCGACTCTAGAGCCCAGATTTGATTTGGATAGCGGAGACGACCTCGTTGCGGAGCCGTGGAGGTGGAGGACCGGATCTACAAAGGTTGTATTTCCGTATTCTCATTAGCTAAGTTGTTAGCTAGCTTTCTTTTCGCCTAGACATCTAGTTATCGATCCGTACACTAGGGTTTGTAGGCACCATAATTTTGAAATTGCCATGGTTGATGGCTTGGGAGACCTCACTAGCGTGCCTAGGAACCCTACAGTATAATACCATCTAGGAGTTCTCAACGAGTCCGTTCAGTGTACCCAGTCTCCACTGAGCACCCATACACCATCTTTGATGTTAAACACCAATGGATATGGGATCATCCATCGCCCATCATATGGGTCAAGATGCGTATACGCTAGTCTACTCTGGTGTATCGATGCCCTGTCTCGATACACCCTCGACTAGGAACAGTTATAGGATGTACTCGTTGACTATCCTGGCCCCACTAGTATGATCTCATCATAGTCCCAGTAGTCAAGTACATATCCTAAGGGCTTTATCAACATGTGAGTGTAAGACAGTAAACCAATACAAGTCAACATGTTAAGACAAAGTGAAACCAGATAGCATGCTATCATATCGAGCAAGAAAGTCCTCACTATATATATCCAAGCATCCACTATAATATACATCATATGTACAACAATGGCCTCTAGGGCATATATACAACTAACATCGTGGTGGATAGCTTTGGTGTAATGGTAGTACAGTTTAGACTCATTTGTACATTTGATATTGTGGGGCAAGCGTCCGATATGTTGACTGCCGTCACTGACGTTTGTATATTATTTGTTTGGGGCACGACCGGGTTGAGGTCGATATCACCTTTGTACATATTATTTTCTTTTCTGTACTAGGATTACTCCATGGTGGAGTGCACGAATAGTCGGGTTCTAGAGAGCAACGGGTCCGCATCTCATGGCGTTGAGATAGAGGGGACCTTACTCTAGAATTGGCGGGCTATTTGCCGCACTCATAGGAGGTATAGGTTGACCCATGGAGGGGTGCTCAAGTTACCGGATTCCGTGATGTGCTGGGTGGCCCATTCACGTTGTTGATTGGGGTTGCCTCACTTCTGGGATTGACGGGTAACTTTTCGCACTCGTAAGGGTCTAGGTTTTCATTGCACAGGCTATCCACATGACAGGGAACGTTGGGTCTCATTTGCGGCTCAAGTGAAACCCGGGGCTCTAGGATTATCCACCACTCTTTGTTGCTTGGCTGAGATTCTGTGATGTTGCTTTATATCATGCCTGGGACGATTGTTATATATATTTATATATATACTAGTAGATGTTGTATATGTTTTGTACCCGCGCTAGTCCAGCCCTCGCTCTGTCGTTAGTTAAGTAACCTAACGGGTGATGATGGGGCCCAGCGGCGAATGCGGATGGCATATACGTACATTTTATTTTCGTTCCTTTTCTATGGTGTGATATGGATTAATTGATGGGACTGCGTTGATTCTGATTAACGTAAGGAAAAACAAACTTATATGATGTTGTTGGAACCAATTTTGAAAAAATGTTGTTGCAAGATATTTCCTTTTGCTTTGCACAGTGGTATTCGATTGGGAATATCCTGCATCTTATTTGACGAGGCAAGGGCCGAGATCCCTTCATCGGGAGTGACCCCTTAGGCAGAAGTTTGCGTCAACGTAATAATTTTACTATAGTCGATTCTTTTTCTTTGCATCGTGGTATTCAGTTTGGAATATCCTGCACCTCATTCGATCAGGAAAGAGCCGAGATCCCTTCACCGGGAGTGACCTCTTTAGCAAAAGTTTGCAATGCTATATATTTATAAAACCACTTAGTTCCTTTAACAATATCAAGTTCATTACGTTAAAGGTTTTTCTCCAAAAAACCAGCTGTAGCCTTCCATCATTTCAGATTAGTATTGCTTAGTATTCGTGCTGCGTATGTTGACTGTGTCAAGGCGTAATGTGCGGTAGCTCTGTAATGCTTTTCTGTCGCATGGATATGTGGATTGTGTAGGGTTGCTAGGCACGTGCACAAGGGTCTACGAGGCATCAACCATGCCCGAATAAAAATTTAGCCGTGCCGAACAACCCGAATACGGAACTTTAAACTAGAGATTAGGCGAAAACAAGCATGTTAACAACTTTAACACTAAGTGAGAGGGATTACAACCTTTGTAGATCCGGTCCTTCACTTCATATGCTCCGTGTTGTGGTCCCTTCGCTGCGATCATCGGGATCCGGACTCTCGAGAGGTTTCACGAAGAGAAAGACGCAACCTTTGCTTCCGATCTTCGATACTAAGATGATCTACCTTGAAGTTTCTTTAACACAAGCTAACACTCATGAAATGATGTGAACACCCTCATCTAAATGTCAAGGGAAGATGAGGATGATGAAGTAGGATTTTTGCTCTCTTTATTTATCTTTTTCTCATATTTATTCATCACTTTGGAAAAATCAAGCAAGCTTTTTCATGAAAGAAATGAAGGAAGAAGAAGAATAGTGATCCATTTTCTTTTGTGATGAATAAGAAAGGATTAATATGAAGAATAATGCAACCATGGTTGACTTAACTATTGTAGAGAATTGACTAGGGTTAGGGTTTGGGTTGGGTTAAAGCATGAGTCACTTGTAAATATCTTTATCATGACAAAAAGAAAACCTTCTAGAAACATCTAGAAAGCTTAACCCTAATCCAAACCCTAATCATGTTTAAACTCCACTAAACATGTTGCATTAGTTATCATATCATGTTACAATATTATATATCATATATATAATATTTATTGTAACAAAATAAAATAATACATTTAACATATATCGCATATATATCAATGTATTACCCGAGTGAGAAAAAGAATCTTTTAGTGAGCAAATATTAGTTAATGTAATTTAATATATCATATATATTATTATACATTAAATTATCGAATCAACACTTGATTCGACAATCCGGCTATATCGCATATAACCGACTAATATTTATCCGTACCGATTCATCGAATCAACACTTGATCCGATGACCCGGCTGATATCAAATATCGCGAGAATATAATATGGTATCACATATCGCATTATCCTCGGTCCCGCACATATCACATATGTGCCCCTACTCCGTTTTGCCTGAGTCAAGAAACCTCTGTGTAGGACTCTAAAGAATCGTCAATACGCCGGCAGTAGGTGATGATCATATCAAACACCCACAAGCTGCAAGCGGTCAGCTAAACGTAACAGCTACCCAGGTATTGAGCGCTCAGAAGATCAACAAGCAAGCCTGTACATTCTCCTGCGAATCCAAATAGTAACACTCCCGTACAGTCTGGTCTCGTCGTCTGATATGTTGCATATCTCGCCTAGGGGTGGTAAACGTCAGACCCCAGTAGCTCGATAAGTCGTGTCGATATGAGGTCTATAATAGTTCGAGAAACTACTGATAACACTTACCAGTAAATCTCAGCAACCCTGGCCAGGGATTTCCGGTTATAGCCAATCGAACACAGCACAACATCAACTCCCTATACCGGGAGAGACGAATCCCCTCCTATCGCTCATTGCCTCCATGTGATTCGGGACTGTACCCAAAAGCCACCTTTTTGCACGCCCTCTTGGACGTGGTATAATGGAAATCAAAGCACAGTGGGAATCACACAAGACTCTATGACGATCTCGGGTCAACAGACTACTCTGTACCAGTGTCACCGGAGAACTGCCATCTGACGTATGGTATAATACCATCTGGGAGTTCTCGACGAGTCCGTCCAGTGTACCCAGTCTCCACTGAGCACCCGTACACCATCCTTGATTTCAAACACCGATGGATATGGGATCATCCATCGCCCATCATATGGGTCAAGATGCGTATACGCTAGTCTACTCTGGTGCATCGATGCCCTGTCTCGATACACCCTCGACTAGGAACAGTTATAGGATGTACTAGTCGACTACCGTGGCCCCACTAGTATGATCTCATCATAGTCCCAGTAGTCGAGTACATATCCTAAGGGCTTTATCAACATGTAACATAGAGACAATCAGAGTACATGTTAAGATAAAGTACAACCAGATAGCATACTATCATGTCGAGCAAGAAAGTCCTCCCTATATATGTCCTAGCATCCACTACAATATACATCGTATGTACAGTAATGGCCTCTAGGGCATACATATAACTAACAATCTCCCACTTGCACTAGGGCCATCTGTTATGGTATCGCATACCCAACAATTAGCTGCGGTTGAAGTATCTCATACTCAACCATCCCATAATAGTCTCTACTGGGAAAAAGGCCTTTGTGAGTGGATCCGCGCTGTCGTCCTCTGTGTCTGCTCTCCTAACCTCGATCTCCCTGGAGATCAACCATCTCCATGATCAGGTGATACTGCCTAAGAATTATATCTGGATTTCTGATGGGACGATAGTTCCTTGGCATAAGCCACAACTCCATTGTCACACAATGGTAGGAACGAAGTTCATCGCATGAACTTATAAATATCCAGACTGCCTCTTTGGTAGTATCCTTGGTAACGATGTATCTTGCCTTTAATCGTCTAGTATGTCACGGTATCTAGCTTGGAACTTTTCCAACATACCGTCCCTCCACTGAGGGTATAGACAAGCCTGCGACTGACATTCAGTCGTCCTTATCACCCTGGAACCATTCCAGTGATTCTCCCCGGGATCGATTGATACCATCTCACTACAACTAGTGAGTATCCTAACATCCAATTAGATCTATCTTATAGATCCAAAAACCCAGGATTTAGGAGGTATCACTTTGATCCTATATGGAGAATCCTTGTGATAAGCGGAGATTGACCGTGCGTAGCATAGGAAACTTCTTCCCTATCAAGAGTATGTCATCCACGTACTCTACGAGGATCTCCACCATACTCTCTACTACCTTTTTGTATATACAAGGTTCATCTACCATTTTGATGAAGTCAAACTCTTTGACTACCACATCAAAAACGATGTTCCAACTCTGCGATGCCTGTTTTATCATATAAAACATCTTGCACACGTTTCCGCTGCTCCCACTGTCTACGAAGCCCTCTGGCTGTGTACTTATAGACGCTCTTTTCTAAAACATCATTTAGAAAAGTAGTCATGACACCCAACCACCAGATATCGTAGTCATGGTATGTAGCCGTGGGAAGTAGGATCTGGATGGACTTAAGCATAGCTTTGAAAGTCTCAACTTTTCCATGTACACCAAGTAATCTTCTCAAGATATACTCGCTGCTGATGGGGATTTAACCCTTCAGATAAAGCAACCAAAGTCCATACTTTGTTGGTGTATAAGGATTCCATCTCAGATCGATAAGCATCCAGCCATTCTTACAGAGTCCCACTCCTTATGGCCAGCTCGAAACTAGTTGGGTCATCATCTCATGATGCAATCCTCGCTCCCACTGTCATAGAGAAACCGAAGTATCTCTCAGGTGGGTGAGGAACCCTACTAGATCGGCAGAGAGGCTGAGGTTCGTTGGAAACTATTGAATCCTTTGGTTCTACCAAATCATCAGCTGCATTTTGTATAGCTGGAACCTTTCCAGTTGTACATAACATACCTTGCCTCGAGCTTGTCCGGATTTTGCTTTTAGACATAGGCCGGACAACCCCAAATCTTAACAAACTTAAGATATGAGCTCTTCCCTTTCCATATCATATATGAAGTGGTAGGCAACTGATTTGATTTGAACCCTATTCAATAGGTATGCAACTTCTCAAGTGCATAACTCCCAAAAGGAAATAGGCAACTCAGTAGTACTCATCATAGAGCACACCATATCACATAGGGTGCTATTGCTCCGCCCCGATATACCATCGTGCTATGGTGTATTCGGAGGAGTAATGCTGAGAGAGAATCTTATTCTCCTTTAGAATAGTCCAGGAATCCCGTGCTCAAGTATTCTCCTCCTTGATCTCATCAAAGGACATAATACTTATACCCATATTTTGGTTCTCTACTTCTAATTTATATTCTGTGAATATCTCAAAAGGTTCGGACCTGTGTTTCAACAGAAACATATGTCTGAATCTTGAGAGATTATCAGAGAATGTAATGAAGTCGAAAGAACCGATCTTGGCATGTGTAGACAGGGGACCTTACATACATCAACATGTATCAATCCCAAGAGTTCACTAACTCTTTCTCTGTTTCCAATAAACAGAGCTGTGGTCATCTTATCATTGTGACATGACCGGCAAGTTTCACAAGATGTAAATTCAAACTAATTTAAATATGCATCTATATGTAACTTAGCTAGTCGGGGCGCATTGATATGACCTAGTCAACAATACCTTAAGAAGGATTCGTTCATTTCTGAACTCTTCCTCTTGTGTGTGTTCCGTATACTAAGAACTGTAGTTTGATTTAGAACGACAATGCTTTTAGATGACGTGCCTGAACCGATCAACTCTTGATATAGGAAATGTTCAAAACATTATCCAACAATACAAAATTATATCATTTCTTTACTAATAAAGAGACTGATATGATTTTGTATATCAGGTTCGGTATCTAATAACATTTGTTCAGAATCAATGTATTCTGGTAATACAGGGTGATAGTGACCAACAGACTTGGCTGCAACACTTGCACCGTTTTCTGTCTCATGAAACTTATCACCCGTTCTCAGTTCTCTACCTATCTGTAGCCCATGTAACAAATTACATATGCGGGATCCTGATGCGGTATCACATACCCAGGACATAAAGGATACTGAGAAACAGTTCTCTATAATGAACACACCCGAAGATGATGCATCAGTATGCACTTTCTTCGTTTGGGTGGCACGGGAATTCTGGTAATCCCCAATTTCCTGCTCTGTCCTATAACAATTATAAGTTGGAGCGGGACCAACGTTCCCTAGCTCAGTATAACAAGCGGGTTCGGTCAATATATCCGTTTTATTATCTTGATTAAGGCGTGATATGGTCGCTACCTGGAGAGAGAGAGAAGAAAACACTCAGCGTATGCTCTTGCAAGATTAGATTGGTTATCTAATATATCTAATCAGGATGTCTCCCAATGTTTTAGTCAAATCTTCCTTCAAACCCTAAAAGGAAAGACTAGCCGGGATTAATTACACGCTACAAGTTCGCCAATCTTTCAGCCAGGCCAGTGTCGGTACTTTGAGGGAGGTCCCCCGTGCTATCGCACGAACCTAATTAAAGTAAACCTCGTTTTCCCAGGGGCGTAACCCCGTTAACACCTTTCTAGACACCTACTTGATCGGCTAATTGTAATGTGTAAAACTCTCCCAGGAGTAATTCTTACTCGCAGCGGGTATTGGGATCCAACTATCTCATAGAAGGTATGCAATCTCATTGCAAATTTCAACACTTGAAATTCCCAATAATATTTTACCCCAAGCGTCCTATGACCTTGACAGAGGTCAACAAACCATAGGCTGCTAGTCAAGTTCAACCCGCCATTTCCTGATTGAAGTAAACCCACCCGCACGACCCTTGACAGAGGTCAACAAGGTCGCACGACTACCCTAAATCAATCACATCATATGCTTATACAGATAAGCACTAATCAGCTACCGCACACTACGCCTTGACAGAGGTCAACAAACGTAGCACGAATACTAACCAGTACTTATCTGAAATGACGGAGGGCTACGACAGGTTTTTAAGAAAACCCTTTGCGAAATGAACTTGATATCGTTGTAGAATCGAGTGATTTTAAATGGAGTATTTTTGAGGCTTTTCTAGTTTTGCTAAAGGGGTCACTCCCGGTGAAGGGATCGTCGGCCCTTTCCTCATCGAATAAGGTGCAGGATATTTCACAAATATCACTATGCAAAGCAAGAACTATAAAAGCAATCAAAAGACAAACCGAGTTTGTAGCATCTGCCAGTTATTGCTAAAGGAGTCACTCCCGGTGAAGGGATCTCGGTCCTTTCCTTATCGAATAAGGTGCAGGATGTTCTACAAGGAACACCGCGATGCAAAGCAAGAACTGTAGCTACCTGTTTTTGAAAATTCGATTCCACAACATCTTAGGTTTCTTTTATTTCATTAATCTCATTAATGAAGTCCCATTTTAATATGCTTCACAAGCATCTCTTTTGAAACGAAATCTGCAATATAACATATATCTCATATATATAATATAAACATTCATCTCAGGCAGTAATATGATCTCATCACAGAACATTGCAGCAGAAGAACATATATGAAATATTGGATATACTAGGACGTCCGTGTTTTCAATACGAGCCTGTATAAAACACGGATTCCACGGTCGCGATGAATAGCCAAACCCACATCCCTAGACCCCTACGAGAGCGGCAAGTAACACTGCCAATTCTAGGGTTAGGAGACCCGGTCTCGACTCCTCGAGATGGTCTCCCACTGGACCATAGAACCCGGTTACTTGTGCTCCCCGCCTTGGGTCTATCCTAATGCGGAAAAGTAAATAATATACAACGGTGACATCTTCCGCTACCTGGAAGTGCCCTAATAAAAGAATATTACATACAAATGAATTTTACATGAATGAAAAAGAAAGAACTCTCATCTCACATAAAAACCCCCGGCTATTCAGAATGCGACGATCCAATATAACATATCACAGCAACACATAATATCTCATATCATCAACGTAAGCAAGTATGCGTATCCCGATTGTCGTTGATGTATAGCAACGAAGCCGACGATACACCACATACTACGCTTACGGTCACAGAAAAGAAAGTGTAAAACTACAATAGATGGAATCCGCAACTTCTTTAGACATCGCATGCCTAACCAAATGAATTCCTTAGACATCGCATGCCTAACAATTATAAACCCCGCATTTTAGTCTCATTATCGAAAACTCTTTTCAATATCAAGTCGGGGAATTCAACTAGATTCCCGACGTCCTGATCGAATACTCGTCGCAAACTTTAGTAGACGGCCGCACCCCCAGATGCCGTCGACGAAGTGCACTAAGGCGGAACACCGCTGCCGCGAGCACCCGAACGGATGCTTTCGGTGACGGGGTTCTCCTACAGTCACTTGGTCGGGGCTTTGGGGCATAGCTGTCTATTAAGTTTACCCGGCGAGTATCCGCATACGCTACGTGATTGCGACGGACTTTTGACCACATCAAAATTCCGTGGCAACCGATCATCTGAGACTAAACTGCTATGTTTATAATATTCAAATTAGTTATCTCATAACTACCTGTGGATTCCAAATATTGTATCACATTCCAGATAAATAGAAAAAATTAAACTTTCCGATCGAATCATCAAGCACCCAAGATTTCCCCAATTCATCTCAACACTTGAAAACAGTTTAAAAACATCCATTACATGCTACAGTAGCAATGGTCCAGCCGTAGAAGGGTCAAGCCAACGCCTCACATGTGGCACGCCGTACTGCCCCAAACCCTAAGGTTCAAAAGGCAGTTCAAGACGGTCAAATAATCGAGTTAAGTTTTGTTGTCTTCTAGAGGGTACACCGCGTTACTTGCACGACTTAGAACGTTCTTAAACACGAGGAAAAATCCAACTTTTGAAAAATTTTCCGACAGGGGAAAAAGTGAGTTATTGATATCCGTTCGAACTTTTTAACAGTTTCTAAAATTATCCGGACAAAACTAAACAAAGTTAAAATATCCGATTGAAACTTTAAGTCCCCAATACAACCCAGATAATTCAACAGTTGAATAAAAAATAAAAATTTCTAGAAGACTCAGCACTTGAAGACAAGAATTACTGTGCAAGACACGTGGTGTAACTCAGCAAAGTGGCCGCGGAACCGCCGCGAAACCCAGGGTTGCGCCGCGGTTCCGCGCCTCGTTTGTCGAGTTAACATCACGTGCTTCACAGTAACTCATACAATTCCCTGCTGAATTTTTTGGCAATTTTTAATTCACAAAAAACCAAATTTTCAGAAAATTTCCAGAAAGTGGGTTTTATCGGGTTTTCCGGGTTCGATCGGACTTTAAACTTCGTCTAGACTTCGCCTAAAGCTCTAGCTTGGCTCTGATACCACTGTAGGGTTGCTAGGCACGCGCACAAGGGTCTACGAGGCATCAACCATGCCCGAATAAAAATTTAGCCGTGCCGAACAACCCGAATACGGAACTTTAAACTAGAGATTAGGCGAAAAAAGCATGTTAACAACTTTAACACTAAGTGAGAGGGATTACAACCTTTGTAGATCCGGTCCTTCACTTCATATGCTCCGTGTTGTGGTCCCTTCGCTGCGATCATCGGGATCCGGACTCTCGAGAGGTTCCACGAAGAGAAAGACGCAACCTTTGCTTCCGATCTTCGATACTAAGATGATCTACCTTGAAGTTTCTTTAACACAAGCTAACACTCATGAAATGATGTGAACACCTTCATCTAAATGTCAAGGGAAGATGAGGATGATGAAGTAGGATTTTTGCTCTCTTTATTTATCTTTTTCTCATATTTATTCATCACTTTGGAAAAATCAAGCAAGCTTTTTCATGAAAGAAATGAAGGAAGAAGAAGAATAGTGATCCATTTTCTTTTGTGATGAATAAGAAAGGATTAATATAAAGAATAATGCAACCATGGTTGACTTAACCATTGTAGAGAATTGACTAGGGTTAGGGTCTGGGTTGGGTTAAAGCATGAGTCACTTGTAAATATCTTTATCATGACAAAAAGAAAACCTTCTAGAAACATCTAGAAAGCTTAACCCTAATCCAAACCCTAATAATGTTTAAACTCCACTAAACATGTTGCATTAGTTATCATATCATGTTACAATATTATATATCATATATATAATATTTATTGTAACAAAATAAAATAATACATTTAACATATATCGCATATATATCAATGTATTACCCGAGTGAGAAAAAGAATATTTTAGTGAGCAAATATTAGTTAATATAATTTAATATATCATATATATTATTATACATTAAATTATCGAATCAACACTTGATTCGACAATCCGGCTATATCGCATATAACCGACTAATATTTATCCGTACCGATTCATCGAATCAACACTTGATCCGATGACCCGGCTGATATCAAATATCGCGAGAATATAATACGGTATCACATATCGCATTATCCTCGGTCCCGCACATATCACATATGTGCCCCTACTCCGTTTTGCCTGAGTCAAGAAACCTCTGTGTAGGACTCTAAAGAATCGTCAATACGCCGGCAGTAGGTGATGATCATATCAAACACCCACAAGCTGCAAGCGGTCAGCTAAACGTAACAGCTACCCAGGTATTGAGCGCTCAGAAGATCAACAAGCAAGCCTGTACATTCTCCTGCGAATCCAAACAGTAACACTCCCGTACAGTCCGGTCTCGTCGTCTGATATGTTGCATATCTCGCCTAGGGGTGGTAAACGTCAGACCCCAGTAGCTCGATAAGTCGTGTCGATATGAGGTCTATAACAGTTCGAGAAACTACTGATAACACTTACCAGTAAATCTCAGCAACCCTGGCCAGGGATTTCCGGTTATAGCCAATCGAACACAGCACAACATCAACTCCCTATACCGGGAGAGACGAATCCCCTCCTATCGCTCATTGCCTCCATGTGATTCGGGACTGTACCCAAAAGCCACCTTTTTGCACGCCCTCTTGGACGTGGTATGATGGAAATCAAAGCACAGTGGGAATCACACAAGACTCTATGACGATCTCGGGTCAACAGACTACTCTGTACCAGTGTCACCGGAGAACTGCCATCTGACGTATGGTATAATATCATCTGGGAGTTCTCGGCGAGTCCGTCCAGTGTACCCAGTCTCCACTGAGCACCCGTACACCATCCTTGATGTCAAACACCGATGGATATGGGATCATCCATCGCCCATCATATGGGTCAAGATGCGTATATGCTAGTCTACTCTGGTGCATCGATGCCCTGTCTCAATACACCCTCGACTAGGAACAGTTATAGGATGTACTCGTCGACTACCGTGGCCCCACTAGTATGATCTCATCATAGTCCCAGTAGTCGAGTACATATCCTAAGGGCTTTATCAACATGTAACATAGAGACAATCAGAGTACATGTTAAGATAAAGTACAACCAGATAGCATACTATCATGTCGAGCAAGAAAGACCTCCCTATATATGTCCTAGCATCCACTACAATATACATCGTATGTACAGTAATGGCCTCTAGGGCATACATATAACTAACAGATTGGTTAGGACAGTAGTACGGTCATGTTGACTGTGTCAAGGACTCGTACGGGTGGGTTTAATGCAATCAAGATAATGACGGGTTGATCTTGACTAGGACCCTTTGATATGTTGACTGTGTCAAGGCCACTTGGGTTCTTGGGGTAAAAATCACATCAGGAGTTTCAAACATACAGGAAACTTGCCAGGCATGTGCATACCTTCTGGAGTGTGGTGACTTGAGTGGCTTCCACCAAGTTATCATAAAATGATAGTTGGATCCCGATTCCCACTGATGAGTAGGATTACTTCTTGGATGATTTTAGATGATCTCGACTAATTCTCCTTTAGGGTTTGGAGAAGAATTCGAGGAAACAGTGGGAGACATCCTGATTAGATAAAGTGATTAACCATTCTGATCTAGGTTAGAGTGCACACTGAGTGTTTCTTTTCTCTCTCTCTCTGGCAGCGACCAGGGCTCGACCCTAAACTAAAACTCATGAACCAAGTTAACCGAACCTTCTTAAAATACTATGGCTTTTGATTGTCATTTAGTCGCATAAATCATTGCCGCTCCTTCTTTCACTTTGCATTTCTCCAAAACACTCCGTATCACTATGAAGATCCATATTTTTAGGATATTCCATCGTATATTTACATACGAACTCGATGGAACTTGTACCAGTTCGAGGATGGTTTCCGGTTCTGGAGAAATCGAATAGGATTATTCAGTTTTCTTTTCCCTTTACCTTCTCTCAGGTTGCAAGAGCTTCTGGTGTTAGGAGAGTACACTTATTACTCTTATTGGATAGTCTTCTTCCAAACCATAGGCAGGTGCCGAAAGGTAGGGAAGGAAGAAAACCGATTAGCGTAAGTGTGGTGTACAGAAGGTAATAAGTAAAGAAAATTAAGAGATTAGAAAGAGGGCAAAGTAAAATACGACTGATATCATTCACAACGAAAACGCGTATATCATCGCCACTCCTACTTCACCTTTGCAATTCTCCGGAACATTCTGTATCACTACGAAGATCCACTTTTATTGGATATGCCATCGTATAGTTACATACGAACTCGAAGGAACTTGTTCCAGTTTGAGGATGGTTTCCGGTTCAGGAGAAATAGAATAAGGATTATTCAGTTGTCTTTCCCTTTATCTTCTCTCAGGATGCGAGGGCTTCTAGGATTAGGAGGGTACACCTATTACGCTTATTAGATAGTCTTTTCCAAACCTTAGGCTGGTGCCGAAAGATAGGGAAGGAAGAAAACCAATTAGCCTGAAGGTGGTGTACAAAAGGTAATGAGTAAAGATATAATAAAGGGATTGGAGTGAGGGCATGGAACTATATGGTTACAGTCATGAATCTGGATAGTGGAAGAGGCATTACTAGGAATACCCGGATACCCCTTCGAAACATTTTCATGTTTCAGTTTCCTTGTGCAGTGTTAATTGAAAACTGATTTCTCAATTAGATTCTGATTCCAAGGTATGTATTTACCAACTTTGATTCTCACATCTGTATAATGTTACAGATGATAAGTGGGAGTAGAATATTGGGAATTAGGTGATTATATCCTCATTATTTCGGAATTCATTGTAATTGGTGATATTTGAGGAAATCACCTGGGTTTTGGCCTGACAGCAAATATTTGGTTTTGAATATCCGATTGTTATGCACCAATTTCAAACTGATATATCTGTACGTTTATTTTATAAATTAAGATATAACTTTTTGAAATTATGTCTATGACATTTACCTATATCAGTTGGTGATTAGGTAAGGTGCATTCAACAGCGGTGTAATACTTCTTAACCATAGTACAGTTTTCAACCTACGACGCACAGGGTTTGAGTTATCGAACTCAGGGGACTTGTACAAAGTATTGTATGTTGTCCGGTGTCCATTAGGACAAAGGGGTTGGTACTCGTACTGTATTCTGTTTACTTGTGACTTCTCTAGGTTTTAGATATGTGTTTCACTGAAATACAAGGTCCAAATTTTAAGAAGTTATAGGTATATGAAGTAGAGAACCACATGTTGCAAGTATCATGATTCTTCAAGGTGATCGAAAATGTAGATACTTGTGCTAGGTATTCCGTTGATAGTAATGTTTTTGAGAACTTGCTTCTCTTTCAGGTTACTCATATGTGGATGCACTCCTAGATGAGTAATGCTGCTTGGCCTCATTCCACTTAGTTGACATGCACTGGAGACTGCTGCATGATTTGAATCTGGTTCCATTAAATTAGTGCCTCTGTTTCTATATTGTATATAGAATGTTTCATATCTTAACGATGGTATATGGAATTGTTCGGCTTATGCTTAAAACCAGACTCTGGATAAACTCAAGGCACGTTTCAGTAATGGCTGTTTGTGGGTTATCCCGGGCTATGTCGAGGGTTAACTTTCTACCATCTGGAAGATCAATAATTATATTGTTCTTGACTCGCCACCAGTTTTAGTAAAATGGATTCTTTTCAGAAAACATTAATGGGAGTATGGTAGAACCGGAAGAGATTCCAAAACCACAAACGATTACTAAAAATTTAATAGAAGCTGAGGATTCAATTAGTTTCGACATTCCATTAGCCACTCCGCAGATTTTGTGGGTAATCTCAGGTACCCTAGAGGTACTTCGGTCTTCTCAAAGACGGTGACAGGGAGGTTCTTGTTTACCCAGACTTGCCATTGTTGCTGTTCTAGGCTATGAGACCCAGCAGGAGAATAAGTATAGCGTTGTTCTAAACTAGCTTTAGAAGTGTACGTGTATACGATTCTGTCAGAGGGTTGTTATAGTCAGTGGGAGCAGCGGAAGCATAGAGGGCAAGTAGCTTATTTCTATTTATAGACTAAAGCTGGTATAGCGGAAATAGATCATCTATTTTTGATGTGACAGTCATAGGTTTTGACTTCATCAGAATAGGAGATGGAACTGGTAAGAAGGTAGTAGGGAGTGATGTCATGATATTTGGATGACATACTCTTGATAGAAAGAGATCTTTCTATACTACGATCGATTATACAGTGATTATCACAAGGTTTTTCTCTACACAGGATATGGATAAAATATCAGGTTTCCTGATCACTAGATCTATGGTTTTAGATCTAAATTTAGGAAATTTTCTAATTTGGGTGCTTTGACACTATTCTAAAGGTGTTTTAGAATGAACGACTCCTGACATGGTAGTGTACCTGCAGGTGATTGAGTTACCCTCTCTAAAGGATGTCTTACAAACTAAAGGGGAGATGGATTTGCATGATTGGCATATCACTTGCTTAGGCAATTGAGTTAATCATGTGATTTCAAGTACCACACTAGATATTGCTTTTGCACTAGCTGTAATAAGCATATATATTAATCCAATCCTGGAGAAACATTGGGAAGCAGTTATGAACATAAGTGGATGTTCTTGGGATATGGTAATGGCAGCCTCCTTCAGGAGACGGTTATCATTTCAGGCTTCCAAGGTGACTTGGATGAGAGAGTGACTGTCAGAGTTTTATTTTTCCATCGTTTGAGGGATAGTATGTTGGACTGGTGGTCCAAGCGGATACTTTGGATGGAATGGCGCAGGATACTGATTAAATTCAGTGGATGATACAGTTTAAGAATTTTGCTGGATTTGGAGTTCATTTGTGAACTGGGACCCATCAGATATCCAGACATATTTTAAGACATGTATTGCTCATTTTGGGAGATAGCTTTCTCCGCAAAGTTGAGATATAGAGAGATACAGAAAGAAACACTGGAGCGGATCCACTCACTGAGGCTATTTCTCGAACGCGATAGTTTCGCAAACGGGCTTTGCGAGACTGATTAGTAGAGGAGTTGGGTGTTCGGTATCACACGGGCTGTGAGTATGTGACATCGCAATAACTAGACTTAAGTGCAAGTGGGAGATTGTTGGCTATAGTGCCCTCAAGTCAATTATTGAATCGCAGACACGCAATTGTGATGATTGAGGGAAGACCTATACCGGTAGAACAGTCTTACTCGAGATGATAGTATGCTATCTCGTTTGTCTTTATCATCATGTATATGCTTCAGGTAGTATTACAGATCACTATTATATGTTGATAGAGCCCATAGGATTCTTGATTGACTACCAGCATTATGATGGTGATCATATAAGTGGGAGCTGGGTGGTCTATAAGCACATCCTTAAATGTCCCTAGTCGTCGGAGTATCGAGACTGGGTATCGATACTCCAGAGTAGACTAGTGTATACTTATCCAGACCCTGACGAGGGGCGATGTCCGGTCTCACAAGTCATTGGTGTTGGTTTGTTCACTTAAAATAGTATATAGATGCTCATTGGGTTAAGAGTAATGGACAGATTCGCCGGGAACTTGCTAGTTGGTATTATACCTATTGTCAGATGGCAGTTCCCTGGTGACATATGTACAGGTTAGTCTGTCTACCTGAGATCGTCATTTGTCTCGTGTGAGTTCTTACTGTGCTTTGATTACTACCCTACCTCGGCTCAAAGGAGTCATGCAAACAGGTTTTAGTTGGGTACAGTCCCGAGCCACATGGAGGCAGTGAGCGGATCGTCGGAGATTCGTCTCTCCCGGTATTGGGGGTTGATGTCGCGTTGTGCAGGGTGGCCATCACCAGAAATCCTCGGCCACGGTGGATGAGAATTACCGATCTAGGATCGATAGTTTCTCAGGTGGTGATGGGTTTCATTCCGACACTAAATGTCGCGTTATTAGGGGTCTGAATTTATCCACCCCCTAGACTCGATATGCGATACTCTTAGACGAACAGACCGGACTATACGGAGATTGTCACTGTCAGGCTCGGTAGGGGTACGGATGAGTGTGCTCGTCGGCCTTCCTTTCGCTCAATACCTGGGTAGCCGTTACGTACAGCTAGTGCCGCTGATGTGCTTGTGGTTAAACCCACTGCCAGCGTATTGACGAGTCTTTAGAGTCCCACATAGAGGGTTTTCACATTTCAGGCGATATGGTGTAGATGACGTATATTGGTACATACAGGTATCCGATTAAATATGTGTACAAGCTGCACAGACTTTAGTCGAACGGTTGATAATACTAGCGACTTAGGGTTAAGCCAGATTATTAAATCAAGTTTTGATTTAATAATTTATATATATATATATTTTTATATATGTATTCTACTATTATTGTTCACTATTCATTTTCTCTCTTGGCTATTCATATTTTTGTATGAATACGCGTATATGTATTTCGATACGTATACCAGGTTGTATTCTGTATTTATACGGAATTACTTCTAGAAGTGGACACCTCATTTGTATGATTTTCTTTTTAGGAAATCATTTGTTTTACAAATGAGGTGGAGGGTGAGTTAACATGAGCATGGGCTTGGCATGTAGAGAGGTATGGCACACATTTGTTTATTGTAAAATGTGAGGAGATATTTTGTGTGCATGTGAGAGAGAGAGGCAGCTACAATTCTTTACATGCCGTGCACTTGATTACAGCTAGCTGCCGTGCCTTATACCTTTCCAAGGTTCCATCAGATCGAGTCTGAACCTTGTAGACCCACCGACAACTCTTCACTTGCTTCATTACATTCTCACTTGGAGAAAAACACTTAGCCATTTTCTTTAGTTGCTCATGCCACATGTTTCCTTACCTCCTCTTGATCTTCTTGAGTTGCTCTTGGAGCATTTTGATGAGAGAAAAACAATAGTGAGATAATCCTACACCTACACTCTCCATTGCTAGAAACCTTGGAGTGTCGGTTGCCTCGCTTGGCGAGGTTGAAGCTTGCGCCGTTTATCTCGGGTGGATCATCGTAGATGGAGGAAGACTAGCAACCAAACTCGATCTGCGACCACTAGGAGCTTGGGATGATGGTTGAAGATCCGAAGGACTTGGATCATTCGGTATAACCATTCCTAACTCATTTTATAGCTTGCTAGTATAGGGTTTAGCGTAGATTCGGGTATCGGGTTGTGGTAGCGCCAGTTTAGAAAATTTTTGTTCCGCATTTGGTCACGGTTTGATAGCCGAGACGCTTCCGTAACCAAACACACACACACACACACATATGTATATGTTTATGCGAGACTCGGATACATAGAAATAGGGTTTTTAGGAGACTATAGGTTAGATTAAGCGTACTTGTTGGATAATTTACTCTTAGTTTAGTTCCTTAGTCGTGAGTCGTCGGTTTGCTTGTCGCGAGCGCACACACTTGATACGATATGGGGTATATGCATATATGTATATATATAAGGACATGTTGATATATATATATATATATATATATATATATATATATATAAGTATACATATACGTGTAAGATAAGGATATGATATGTTATATGGTTTTGAGTCGATACGATCGAACAAGATGTCAAGAGATGATGATATATGATTTAAGATGAGACATCGTACATGATGCGATATATTAAAGGATCGTTGGGCGTTATATACATAACATGTGATAACATATGATTCGATGAGATTATAAATTGTACGTGACCTTAGATCTGTACACTTGATATGATGTTGTACGACGAATGATACCGTACGAACTATGATTTATATATGATATTTGACCCGTACCCTTAATTTGAGGATGCCGTACGATGGATTTTACCATACGAGGTATATATGATGATTTATCCGTACTCTTGACTCGAAGATGCTGTACGATGGATATTACCGTATGTGATGCTATGAGGCTGGATCGCCGACCTCTAGATATATCGACTCGGATATGCTTTCGATTTATACTTACTTTCGACTCGGTTCTTAGTTTATTCTTTTATTTGCTTAGATAGATGTTAGATTAGGCTTGAGTCGTACCTATTTCCAAAACTAACGAATCGTAGGTATTTCAAAACAATCCGAGGGACGCTACGGATTTTCAAAATGATATCTCCTTTCTCAAAAACACTGTAGCTCCTTATTTTCCAAAACAACGATTCGCGCTATTTCTAATACTATAATTTCATGTCTCTCATATAGATTTATATACCTTATTGTTGCTTTTACTGTTTACTTTCTTTTATGATCTCGTCTGCTAGGACACCTGCACCATTACCGATGATGCGTATGTTGCACGTACACTTGCTTGCCGGCTCACACACATCAGCATCGGTAATTGTCATGCCACGTACACTTAGTAACCATTATTTCATTGACATACTCTGATAAATTGTAGCTAAGTAGTATTGTTTAGCATTCATGATATCATATGCTAGTTTAGACTTGTATTCTTACTTAGATGCTATATGCATTCACATACATACATTCTAGTTATGCACTAATCATTTGGCTTTATGCCAGTATTCGTTATATACTCATGATTATAAGATTTCAATTTTCATAAGATTTCTGGATTTGGGAAACCGCATGTGAAATTGAAAACTTATGATCCTTTTAAAAGAAAATTGCGGTTTTCCTTGATATGATATGTGACGTCCACCATGAGATTTCTCGGTTCTGGAGCATATATGATATATGATTACCCAATTCGAGGAGCGAGGTGACACTGTCTGCGGGTACATGGTGGACCCGGTGCGGTATCCCGGGGGAAGAAGGCCATATAGAAAGACGTTGAGCTCGGCAGGAGAGCATTACCGACCGGTAATAGTTGGCACGGCGGATATCCGGGGGATACCGACCGTAGTTGTGAGATCAGATAGATATGGGCCGATCCGGACTGACGGAACCCGAGATAGTTGACACGACGGATATTCGGAGGATACCGATCGTAGTCGTGAGATTAGATGGATATAGGCCGATCCGGATTGATGGAGCCCAAGATGTGAGGATTATGTGTTGCTGATGGACACGGTTTTCATGATGTTTTCGAGTGTCGATACTTGGCACTCAGGTTTTATCATGATTTTAGTGTGTCGTTGCTGGACACACGTTAGATGATGCATTCATACATGATACACATGACATGTAGTTACCTTGTGACACGAACACGAGTACTTGATATTACACATATGCTTATATTATTACCTTTGCTGCTACTCGATGATATCATGCTATTATTACTATTGTATTGTACTGTATGACCTAGGAGATAGTCATATATTCGGTTTCTACTCGGTGATGTCTTCTACTCACGAGTTAGCAACTCACCCCCGTTTTGCCACAGTTTTCTTGCAGGTTTGACCGCACAGATACAGTAGCGGCTTGCTGGCACACCGCTTTCTTCTGGGTGATTGCATTGATAGATGGGACACATTTTCATCGTGACCACTATTTTACTTATATATTTTATTTCAGTTGTATCTAGTTAAAAGCTCCATCAACCAGACTATGTATATTTATAGACTTAGAAAACGTTGTTGTATATTCTTTCGGCCTTAGAGTCACGCTCTTGTATTTATTATTGTATTTGTTTTCTTGATGATGCTTAGTTTTCTTTACTTTACTTCTGTGTTTGATTCTCACCTTCAACGTTGTATATTTATTTCTTTGCGTGGTTGTTTCCGCCAATTTGCGAAGAGCTAGCCCCCGCTTGGGGATGCCTATATTTATTATTGCTTATATTGCTTTCGGGTTAAGATTTACAAAGGAGGTGCTGCCCAAATTTCAAATGACGAAAAATGTTTTCAAGATAGATATAAAATATTGCATTTTCATAGAACATAACTTATGTTTAAAAGAAAGATCTTGATTTCATTATGCCGTTATTTCAAAACTTCACCTCCACTATTTTCCCTAAAAAGGTTTAGATTTCTGGGCTTTTGGCTTACTTGAATTAGGCGGGGTCCTATAGACTTCACATGATTCAAGTGCCAGTCGCATGCCTTTTCAGGGTCGTGACAAACTTACGGTTTAGGAGTTTCAAGGAGAGGGTTAGGAATAGAGGAGTGTCGTCGTGGCGTTGCGGGAGCTCCGGATGTTGTTTCGATATTCGCCGAAAGTTGCTTGTCGCTAACTCCTCTTTACTCTACTTGTACTTAGGATCTTTTTGAGAGAATTTTGCTATAATTTTCAGAATGATGCTGAGCCAAGGTAGGGGGTGGTATTTATAGTGAAGAATTAGGGTTTTGGAATTAAAATGGTGGATTAAAAAGCATTAAAATTATGATAAATTGTTGATTGAAAGGTCTCCGTTTGATTGCAGGGAAATCAAACAGTGCAGAAGAGTTAGGGGTAGGTGAAGAGGTGTGTGTACAAAGCCCGGGATTCATTAGACTTATCTTAGCCGTCAGTGCCAGCCATATAAGAAGATCCGCCGGTCGATCTAGGGCTTCTGGCCTCGAGATTTGTGCCATATGTATTGTTTTGTGTTTACTCCATTTTGTGCCCGTTTGATTTTTCTTAACTTTTCATTTCCCTGTGTATTGCACGTGCAATCTTTTAGGCTTCCAAAAAGTTAAAAAAATTCAGAAAAAAATAATTGTGTCTGATGGGATTCGATCACAGGGGCTACATCACAGCTATGGAAGGCTTTACCAGTGAGCTACAACTTGTTTCTTGCTGTTATTTAACAAAATTGACTTATAACTCAAACTCGGGCTGTAAACTCATTTCTGTACATTAAAATGGAAAACTCAGTACATTAAATTCAGGGTCGTTACATCATTTCTCGGCTTACTTGCTAAGGCACTCCTGATCTGCCTGCGATAATGTCAGAGGAATTGGGCCATGCAAAACCCAGACGTCAGTGTGTCATAAATATCAAACAATAGTAATAACCAGGATACGATGCTATGATTAAACATAAATGTAAATAAATAACACAGGTATAAAACGGTGAGCTATATGTATGTGATGTGTATCCTAAAGTCTGTGCTTCTAGATTATCTATTCTACAAGTTTTTGAAATCAATTAATATAATCCTCATCGTAACTCAACATTATATATCCCATTCAAATCCCCACGGGACCACAGCACAATGATTATTTCGTTCACGCCCAGAATCACAGCAAACAATAAACAATGATTATTTTGTTCACGTCCGGAATCACGGCGAACAATAATAATATCCTCATGAGTTACATTTCGGTTTCATTCTTGATTTCCCCTTTTCCCCAAGGTTCTGGGTTCATGTCATGTATTGACGATATAAATCTAATGCCAACACAGAATCAAACAGGTACAGATCTTGTCTATGTAGACAACAAGTTACGTCCATCAGGACAATAATCAGGATTGTTGGCATTAGCAATAAAATTCAAGTAACAAGTCTGGTAGTGTGTCGTGAACATGCCATGTACTGTATATTAATCAAAATAGATACCAATGTAAAACTGTAATCAATATCGAAACACAACTAATACCAGGATGCAAATGTATCTATCTGTAATAACCGTTATACGTCCCTTACTATGTATATGCAATCTAGATAACATATCAAACGGATATAGTATTATAATATCCTGATGTTCCGGCATGCAACTAGATAAACTATTATCAGTACGGATACAGGCGGATGCTATAAAACTGTAAATTGGTAATTTCTGCTGAATAGTTAAACACATGCACTATAATTTATCAAATAAATATTGATATAATAAAATAGCATATTATAAGTTTAGAACTTTCTTGATTGAATCTCACGTCGAGATACGGATTTTCTGAACGACGGCAATGTCCGAAATCACGACGTAAATACAACCTTGCCCACAAACGACTGTGTAACATTCTGGGGTAGCTGTTGATGCTCTGTGGAATTCCCAAAGGCTGGTATTCAAGGTCGGGAGCGACGACGACGAGTCGGGGTTCGCCGGCTGTTCATCACAGAAAATTGCATTTTAATACCTCTCATTTATTATCTATTCTGTTATTTATCGGTACTTAACCAGTGTCTGCTCAGTAAATACAGATTACAGATATTCATGACAAAATACTGGAAACACACTCAAATTCATGTATATGACATTTGTGAGCCGTTGCTGCAATCAGAACAGAAATCCGATCGATATCCAAAGAGTTCTTTTGCAACAAATAAAGTGTACACAATTTTGGTCCAACACAATACAAGTGTACACATAACTCTTTGATGCTTGGACCTAGGTGGGGGATGCCCAAGGCACAAGTGAGTGTGATATGTATTAAATGCTAAGAGATGTGATGTGATTTAAAGCATCAAGTTTCCCTCCAATCTACTGAGTACAACCCAGGCTTCTACAAAGAAATCAAGCAATATCAGTAGGATTGTGGAGAGTGTTGGGTTACGGCAGCGTCCCGGCCATCAAACCGTGACCAAATGCGGAACAATTTTTTTTAAACTGGCGCTACCACAACCCGATGCCCGGATCTACCCTAAACCCTTACTAACAAGCTATAAAATGAGTTAGGAGTGGTTATACCGAAAGAACCAAGTCCTTCGGGTCTTCAACCATCATCCCAAGCTCCTAATGGTCGTGGATCGAGTTTGGTTTCCGGTCTTCCTCCATCTACGATGATCCATCCGAGGGAAACGACGCAAGCTTCAATCTCGCCAAGCGAGGCAATCGACGCTCCAAGATTGCTAGCAATGGAGAGTGGAGGTGTAGGATTATCTCACTATTGTTTTTCTCTCATCAAAATGCTCCAAGAGCAGCTCAAAAAGATCAAGAGGAGGTGAGGAAACCAATGGCATGAGCAACTCAAGAATGGCTAAACCTTTTTCAAGTGAGAAATGAGAATGAGGCAAGTCTAGAAAACAAAAGAGCAAGCTATGTAGAGAAAGTGGTTGCCTTTCTCTCTTTCAATCATGCACACACCAAAAAATATCTCATCTCAATTTTCCAATAAACAAATCCATGCCATACCTCTCTACATGCTGAAGCATTGTTCATTCCATGTCACCCCTTCCACCTCATTTGTAAAACAAATGATTTTCTAAAAAAGGAAATCATACAAATGAGGTGTCCAGTCTTCTAGAAACAATTCCGTATAAATACAGAATACTATCCGGTACGCGTATCGAAATACATATACGTGTATTCGTATCAAAAATATGAATAGCCAAGAGAGAAAATGATTATTGAACAATAATACTAGAATACATATATATAAATACATATATAAATTATTAAATCAAAACCTGATTTAATAATCTGGCTTAGTCCTAAGCCGCTAGTATTATCGACCGTCCGATTAAAATCTGTGTAGCCTGTACACATATTTAATTGGGCACCTGTATGTACCAATATACGTCATCTACACCATATCGCCTGGGCTATGAAAACCCTCTGTGTGGGACTCTAAAGACTCGTCAATACGCTGGCAGTGGTTTTAACTACAAGCACGTCAGCGGCTCTAGCTGTACTTAACGACTACCCAGGTATTGAACGAAAGGAAGGCCGACGAGCAAACTCATCCAAACCCCTATCGAGCCTAACAGTGACAATATCCGTACAGTCCAGTCTGTTCATATAAGAGTATCACATATCGAGTCCAGAGGGTGGATAAAGTCAGACCCCTAATAACGCGATAATTCATGTCGGTATGAAACCCATCACCACTTGAGAAACTATCGATCCTAGATCGGTAATTATCGTCCACTCCGGCCAAGGATTTCTAGTGATGGCCACCCGTGCACAACGCGATATCAACCCCCAATACCGGGAGATGCGAATCCCCAATGATTCGCTCACTGCCTCTATGTGGCTCGCGACTGTACCCAACTAAAACCTGTTTGCACGACTCTTTTGAACTGTGGTAGGGTAGTAATCAAAGCACAGTGGGAACTCACACGAGACAAATGACGATCTCAGGTCGACAGACTAACCTGTACACATGTCACCTGTGAACTGCCATCTGATAATAGGTATAATACCCTCTAGCAGGTTCCCGATGAGCCCGTCCAGTGTACTTATAACCCAATGAGCACCTGTATACTATCTTAGGTGAACAAACTAACACCAATGGCTTGTGAGACCTGGCCACCGCCCCTCGTCGGGGTCTCGATCAGTATACACTAGTCTACTCTGGAGTATCGATGCCCAGTCTTGAAACTCCCACGACTGGGGACATTTAAGGATGTGCTTATAGACCATCCAGCTCTCACGTATATGATTGCCATCATAATACTGGTAGTCAAGCAAGAATCCTATGGGCTCTATCAACATGTAATAGTGATCTGTAATACCACCTAAAGCATATACATGATGATAAAAACAAACCAGATAGCATACTATCATCTCGAGTAAGACTGTTCTACCGGTATAGGTCCTCCCTCAATCATCATAATCATCTGCCTGTGACTATGATAATTGCCTTGATGGCACTATAACCAACAGAGAGAACACTAGACTACCACACCAATATGAGCCAATTTGCTCTGATTAAACCCGGCGAGAACCCACTAATAGCCGGCGCCGCCGGTTTTATTCTGCCCAATGAGCCCCAATTTTCCACTGTCCAACCTTTACTGTCACATCATTTTATTTTTATTTTTTTGTTTATTCTAGATTGAAGCCTATAAATACCAGATCAATGGTCAAGGGGAGGGGATACTTTTTACTTTAGTTTTACTTTAGAACACTTGTAATTTGTAACTTGCTTTTCTTTTGAACTCTTGAGCTCTTGCCCCTTTGTCTTGACCTTGCAACTTCTTCATTGAACTTACAAGCTTAAGATTTAAGTTCTTGAATTCAAGATTAGTTGTATCTTTTTTGAAATTCAATAAAAGTTCTCATTTCATTACATATGTCTTGCTTTTTACATACTTTGAACTTGTGAAATCCTTACTTTACTTTGATCTTGTAGGGTTCCCTAGGGCGGCAGTAAGGTTTCGGGTTGCATTGTCCATGCCAATTTCAAATTTTTTCCGTACTAAAGAACCCTAAACTAGAATCTTAACAAGAGATTTAGATGAAACAACAATGTAAACAACTTTACATCTAATTGAATGAGGAATACAACCTTTGTAGATCGGTCCTTAACTTCTAAAACTCCGTCTAGTAGTCCCTTCACTCCAAGTAGTGAACACCTGAACTCTAGTAAGGGTTCACATGAAGAAATGAACAATCTTGCTCGAAGTCTTCAAGGCCGAAGATGATCTATGTCGAGGAGACTCAAGCTCATGCTACCTCTTCACTAATGGTAGATTAGTGAATCAAACACCCTAAACTAAATGACAAATATAGTAGAGGATGATGAAGTAGGAATTGGGCTCACTTTAGATTAATTTTTCTCACATTATTTCTTCACCATTTGAAAAGCTAGTGAGCTTTCTCATGAGGAAGAAGAAGATGAAGTGGAGATGAGAATGAAACTCATAAGGTGAGAATAGCAACCATGGGTGAGTTAATGTCATACACTAACTCATGTAGAGAATAAACCATGGCTAACAATAATGGTTAGGTTAATAAATATCTACAAGTAAAACAAAACTAGTGGACTAAGTCAAAAATGCTTCAAGCTTCTCCAAGCTTCCAAGCATGACAATTTCCAACTAATATTGAATTACTTTAAATAAATAAAACCTCACATTATTATAAGTATGGTGCGAGTCTCATACACCCATGTAGCATGTGGTATCAAGAATGACACAAAATAATGTACATTAATATATATCACATATATACCAAGTATACACTAGTGAGAAAAAGAAAACTTAAGTGAGCTAATTTTAGTTAATGTAAATTAATATATCACATATATAATTATACATTAAATTATTAAATCAACACTTGATTTAATAATCCGGCTATATCACATACAACCGACTAATAGGAAATGTATTAACTTATCGTATCAACACTTGATCCGATAATCCGGCTATATCTCATATAACCGACCGATATCACATATCGCGAGAATAGAATAGGGTATCACATACACGTATTAATCTCGGTCCCGCACATATCACATATGTGCTCCTACTTCTTTTCGCATGAACCAGGAAATCTCTGTGTAGGACTCTAAAGACTCGTCAATATGCCAGCAGCAGGTGATGATCATATCAAACACCCACAAGCCGCAAGCGGTCTGCTAAACGTAACGGCCACCCGGATATTGAGCGATCAGAAGATCAACAAGCAAGCCTGCTCATACTCCTACGAATCCAATTAGTAACACTATCATACAGTCCGGTCTCTTCGTCAGATATATCGCATATCATAGCCTGGGGGTGGTATAATGTTAGACCGCAATAGCCTGATAAGTCATGCCGATGCAAGGTCTATAACGGTTCGAGAAACTACGGATAACAATTACCAGTAGATCTCAGCAACCCTGGCCAGGGATTTTCTATTATGGCCAATCAAGCATAGCGCAATATCAACTCCCAATACCGGGAGAGACGAAATCCCCTCCTATCGCTCATTGCCTCCATGTGACTCGGGACTGTACCCAAAAACCACCGTTTTGCATGATCTCTTGAACGTGGTAAGGTGGAAATCAAAGCACTGTGGGAATCACACAAGACTCTATGACGATCTCGGGTCGACAGACTAACATGTACCAATGTCACCAGAGAACTGCTATCTGACGATAGGTATAATACCATCTAGGAGTTCTCGGCGAGTCCGTCCAGTGTACCCAGTCTCCACTGAGCACCCGTATACTATCTCTGATGTCAAACACCAATGGATATGGGATCATCCATCGCCCATCATATAGGTCGAGAAACGTATACTCTAGTTTACTCTGGAATATCGATGCCCCGTCTTGATACTCCCACAGCTAAGAACAGTTAAAGGATGTACTGACCGACTACCAATGCCTCATTAGTATGATCTGGATTATAATCCTGGTAGTTAAGTACTCATCCTAAGGGTTTTATCAACATGCAATAGAGAGACAATAAGTGTACATGTTAAGATAAAGTGCAACCAGATAGCATACTATCATATCGAGCAAGAAAGTCCTCCCTATATATGTCCAAGCATCCACTACAATATACATCGTATGTACAGTAATAGCCTCCAGGGCATACATATAACTAACAATCTCCCACTTGCACTAAGAACATTTATTATAGTATCTCATACTCAACGTCCTATAGAAGTCTCTCTAAGGAAATGCCTCTTTGAGTGGATTCGCCGTGTTATCCTTCGCGTCAACTCTCCTAACCTCGATCCCTTGGAAATCAAACATCTCCCTGATCAGGTGATACTTGCCTCAGAATATGTATGGATCGTTGATAGGACCGGTGTTCTTAGGCTAAGGCCACAACTCCATTGTAATCACAATAACTGTGATTGGACGCTCAATGGTAGGAACTTTGTTCATCTCATGAATAAGAAATGCCCAGACAGCCACTTTGGTTGCATCGTTGGTAGCGATATATCCAACCTTTATCGTCTAGTATGCCACGGTATCTAGCTTGGAGCTCTTCCAACATATCTTCTCTCCACTAAGAGTAAAGACAAAGCCCATGACTGATTTTCAGTCGACCTTATTACTCTGGGAGCTGGAATTGGTAAAGGACTCCCACTGGAGTTTACCATTACCAAAACCTCAAGAACATCTATTTAGTGCTTCTCAAGTATTTAAGAATATCCTTCATAGCTGTCCAGTGATTCACCCAAGATCCGATTGATTCCTGATCACTACACTTAGTGAGTCATCTACATCTGGTCTGGTACATGTAAGTGTATATGCCCTAGGAGCCATTATTGTATCATACTAGCTTGTATATTACTTAATGGAAGCTTGGGGTATTCACAGTTATATTGACAGTCTTGCTAAAAATGGTAGTATGCTACTTAGTTTGTGTCTACTTTAATATGTGCATATGTTTCTTGTAACGTATCACTTATACATATTAGTAAAGCCCATAAGATCTTTGCTTGATTACCAGCGTTATGATGGCAGTCACACTAGTGGGGGCTGGGTAGTCTATAAGCAACATCCTATACAGGTCTCTGGTCGTTGGATTATCGAAATAGGGCATCGATACTCTGGAGTAGACTAGTGTGTACGCTTCTCATCCCAGTTGGGGAGATGGTCTGTCCCACAGCCATCAGTACGTCGTACTGGAGATAGTATACAGGTGCTCGTTAGGTTATGGGTACACCGGAGAGGACTCGCAGGGGAACTGTTGGTTGGTATTATACCCGTCGTCAGTTAACAGTTCCCAGGTGACATGAGTACAGCATAGTCCGCAGACTTGACACTGCTACTTTGCCTTGAGTGTGTCCCACTGTTCTTAGATTGCTATCCTACCACGGCTCAAAGGAGTCGTGCAAACAGGTAGCAGTTGGGTGCAGTCCCGAGCACTTGGAGGCAGTAGCAGTTAGATAGGATTCGTCTCTCCCGGTATTGGGAGTTGATATCGCGCTGTGTCAGAGAGCCATTACGCAAAGTCCCTGGCCAGGGCAAGCGAGATTTACTGGTAGGTTCCAGTAGTTTCTCAGGGTGTAATGGGCTACGCTCTGATACGACTTATACCGATATTAGGGGACTGACACTTGCCGCCCCCTAGGCTCGATATGCGATAGTCTTAGACGAACAGACCGGACTGTACGAAGATTGTCACATCAAGCTCAGTAAGAGTTTGGATGGGTTTCCTCATCGGCCTTCTTATCGACATCTACCTGGAGACCGTTACGTACAGCTAGTGCCGCTTGCGGTCTGTGGTTAAACCCACTGCCAGCGTAGTGTCGAGTCTTTACAGTCCCATACAGAGAGTTTCCCTGCTTCGGGCAAAACGATATAGAGGTCGTATGGTTTTACGACAGGGTTCGGACGCATACGTGTTTTTACGCACGTACGACGTTCAGACAGTTTTTACTAGTCAGCTTTGGTTTAAGCCAGATTCTAGTATCGGATTATTGGATTTATACAGTCTAAAGTTTTTTCGTGTTTACACGGATAGGAGGGGCGTTCTCGTAATTTGTCGGGAAGCTTCTAGAAGGATGATGACATGGAGGGTAAGGTGGCATTAGCATTTAATGCATTTGTGACTCACTTAGATGAATCATTCAAGTGAGTTAATGAAGCATTTATTGCTTAATGACTCACTTGATGATTCATTGCATATATTTAATGAAGCATGATGATAATGCATTTTTGAATTATTCATTCTGATTTTCTTATGCTTCATAATATATTAGAAGTGAGAAGATTTTTTATTCATAACTCATGCTCACCTTCTCTCTCCTCAAGCTCTCTCTTGAAACCCTAATCCTCTCCTCTCATGTGTTGAGATCAAGGATTAAATAGACTAATTAATCCATAACCTCACTCTATATCACCTAGGTAGATTAGATTAGCACTTTGAGCAACCTAGTTATCTCAAGTTAAAGATCAAGCTTGGAGTAGGAGCTTTCGGGTGGATCGTCTTTGACTCGAGGAGGCCGTTGAGGTGCCTATGTTCCAAGGAGCCTACGAGGAGTGGAGGATAGCGATGAAGACCCGAAGGACAAGTAACGTGAGGTATAACTTTGAATCCGAGTAGTTAAACCTCTCGTAGTATGCTAGTAACGGTTTAGACACGATTCATGCGCTCAAGTCCATGTTACGAAGCTTTGATAATCGTTTTTCATATATTCCGCCTCCCCGTAAGTTCGTGGGGTGCGTGACATGGATTTACAGTGATATCAGAGCCAACTAAACTATTAATAGCTTGTTAGCAACTAATTAGAACTTCGATAGTCGGAAAACACGAAAACGAAACCCCGAAAACCCCAAGTTTCTGTTAATTTTAAACATGTCTAAAAAATTATTTGATATGCCTTAAAATTCACAACAGGGAAATATAAGAAAACTGGGAAAATACGAGCTCTCAACTCGGTTAGATGGCCGCGGATCCGCGGCACAATAGTGCTTTTGGCCGTGGATCCGCCGCCGAGTCAACTCCGAGTTGACTCGGATTTGCACAGTAATTCATATATTTTGGTGTTTTGTTTTCCTGTATATTCTGTTTCTGCCCAGGTTACTTCTGTGCTGGCTTGCAATTGGGGTAGACACGGAAAATGGTTGTCGATCGATGTTATAAGTTATTTGCTAATCGGGTTTTTATCTGTAATGTTTAATGTGTTCGTAAACCTCCCATAACTGCTAGTATGTCGGTTGGCAAGGGGTTGCACATTTCTGTAATATTTACTGTTTGTGTATATGAACTTGATTGGATCGTTGTGATGATTAGCCAGGGTTTGAGATGGGTTTAATATTCATTCATTCGATGTAATTGTAATATGTTGTAATATTATTTTGTGGGGCATATCCAGGTTGCGGTTGTAGCCACCGTTGTATTATTTCATTTTTACTGTTTTGGTCCTAGGATAGACCCAAGGTGGGGTGCACAAACTACCGGGTATTTTGAAGTGTTTAGTGGCCTACTCACGTTGTTGAGGGAGACCGCTTCACTTCGGGTACTTGGCGGGTAGTTTGCCGTACCCGTAGGGGTCTAGAATGAGGTAATGGCTATTCATCACAACTGTGTAATCCGTCTTTTGTTGCAGGCTCAAAGCAAAAGCGGATTGCTTGCATATCCAATAAAGTTCATCAGTGATCTAGAATGCCTATTATTGCGTCTGACGAATGTACAATATCTATATATGATAGCTATTAGATGTCACTTATGTTTTACACCCGCGCTAGCCCAGCCCCCGCTCTGTCGTTAGTTAAGTAACCTAACGGGTGATGACGGGACCCAGTGGCGAATGCGGATGGCATAAGAGGACGTGGTATTTTCGTTGTTTTCTGCAATGATAGGATAAATGATGGGACGCATTATTATAATGCAAAGAAAATAAACCAAAAATGAATCGTTGGAACAAATTTAAAAGAAACCACTCGGTTATTTTAAAAGAGAAGAATTTTTTAAATTGCGGAGCTTTAACCACTCCTTTTAAAAAGTATCAGGTTCCTTCGATTATATCAAGTTCACTACGTTCACGGTTTTGCCAAAACCAGTCGTAGCCCTCCGTCATTTCATATAGATAGTCAATAGTATTCAAGCTGTGTTTGTTGGCCAAAATTAAGGCACAGTGTTCGGTAGCTATTGAATATTCATATGCAGCATAAATAGATGCGTTGGTTTGGGACAGTCGTACTGCCTTGTTGGCCAAAGTCAAGGGTATGTACGGGTGGGTTCAAATTAACCTGGAAATTGACGGGTAGAACTTGACATGTGACTTATGATTTGTTGGCCAAAGTCAAGGTCATAAGAGCATGGGGCAAAAATCCACATCGGGAGTTTCTAAAGAAACTGAAATTTGCAAAGAGATGCATACCATTTGGAGTTTGATGAATGTTGGTAGGATACCTTCAACATTATCATACGATGATATTTGGATCCCGATCCTACTGTGAGTTCATGCTACTTATCAGGAGATTCATCACTTAACGATCAATGCTATAAACCAAGTAGGTGTCGAGAAAGGTGTCAGCGGGGCTACGCCCCCAGAGAAAAGAGGTTATTTAATTAAGGAATTTCGCGAAAACGTTGGAAAACCTCCCTCGAAGTATCGACACTGGCCTGGCTGAACGGTTAAGCAAGTATTGTACGGTGAGAATAGTCCTGGCTAATTCTTCTTTTATGGTTTGAGGAAGGATTCGAGAAACAGTGGGAGCCATCCAGTTTAGATAAACTTAAAACCAATCTAAACTTGCAAGAGCATCATGCTAAAATGTTTTCTTCTCTTTCTCTCATTGCAGCGACCTTGTGACCACACATAGGTTACATCTAGATAACAAATTGACTGAATCTGACTTATATGACTGGCAAAGGTCTGTCCAGATGTCCATTGCTTATGACAAGCTGGACCACCCTATTACTACTCAAGATCTCACCGTCCCAGGTCCAGTTTCCACCGTCGCGGATATGAATATCCGTCAGACAAGGGAAAAGGATAAAGTAAAAGCCAAGTGCCTCGTGTTGGCTTCAGTTGATGGTGTATACCAGAAGCAGCACGAGAAGATGGACTCAGTTTCCATCTTTCTCCATAACAAAGATTTATATGGAGAGCAATCTCGTATCGCAAGATTTGAGACCTCGAACGAATTATTTCAAGCGAGGTTGGCTGTCGGGTCAACTGTAGGGGACAACGTCCTTACAGAGATCAGCTATTTTGAGCTCACGGACCTGAAGACCACGTTGAAGAACGGGTCAGATACTGACTTGATTCTAAAGTCTCTTCCTTCTACACTGAAGGAAACCAAGGAAGTAGAAGGAAAGGGAAGGGCAAAAGTTTCGGGACTGGATATAGTAAAAGAGGGACGTTCCTATTGTTACAGGAATGAACATTGGCAGAAGGATTGCAGGGCTAGCAAAGCCAGTAGCCAGGATTCGAAGCATATTGTGGCTTTGGTTTCAGATGTGTTTGTAATAGAGAACAGTATGTCAGTTAACCCTACTTCCTGGGTATTGGATACCGGATCAGGATCTCACATCTGTAATTTGTTACAGGCTCTGAGAAACCGTAGGGTTATCAGGATAGGTGATATGACCCTCAGGGTTGCTAACGAAATGAGCATGAATGCTGAATCCGTAGGGGAATATCATATTGAACTGACAACTGGGCAGATATTGATTTTGCGTAACTGTTTTTATGTACCAGGTGCGACTTGTAATATCATATCTGTATCCTTACTTTCTAAGGAAGGATATGATTTTACTTTTGAAAGCGATGTGGTCCACATCCACCTAAATCAAGTTCTGATTGAGTCAGGTACATTAAAAAACGGGATATACGTATTAAATCAAGATCAGATTTTCAGTTTCCAAAATACACTTAAAAGAAAGTCTCCGGAATTAAATCAGGCTTTCTTATGGCATTGTAGACTGGGTCACATCAATGAGAGAAGGTTGACTAAGTTACATAGAGAAGGATATTTGAATCCGTTCGAATATCAATCTTATGCTACTTGTGAATCTTGTCTCATAGGAAAGATGACAAAAACTCCATTTACTGGACACGGAGTAAGAGCAAGGGAGCTCTTGGGACTCGTACAAAGTGACGTGTGCGGTCCAATGTCTACACATGCACGGAGCGGTTATTCTTACTTCATTACTTTTACGGATGATTTTTCAAGGTACGGATATGTCTTCTTAATGAAACATAAATCTGAAGCCTTAGAAAAATTCCAAGAATATAAGAATGAAGTAGAAAAACAAACAGGCAAAAGTATCAAGACACTGAGATCAGATCGAGGTGGTGAATACTTGAGTGCCGAGTTCCTGGATTACTTAAAAAAGAATGGAATTTTCTCTCAGCTTACTCCTCCATACACACCACAACATAACGGTGTATCGGAGAGACGAAACCGAACCTTATTAGATATGGTACGTTCCATGATGAGTAACGCTGAGTTGCCGCGATCATTCTGGGGATATGCACTAGAATCAGCTGCATACCTTTTGAACCGAGTTCCAACTAAGACTGTGCCTACCACACCATATCAGATATGGTGTGGGAAGAAACCCTATCTTAAGCACATTAAGACATGGGGATGTCCAGCTTTTGTAAAGAAGCAGCATGCGGATAAGCTCGAGGCGCGCTCAGTAAAGTGCAAGTTTGTGGGATATCCAAAGAACTCCAAGGGATATTATTTCTATTACGCAGAGGAACAAAAGGTTTTTGTTTCTCGTCATGCCTGCTTCTTGGAAACTGAATTTTTAGAAAATCAGATAAGTGGGAACGCAATAGAACTGGAAGAAATTCCAGAACCACAAACTACTACTGAAAGTTTGGTAGAACCAGTAGTTCAAGAAGAACAGGACATACCAGCGCCTATCCGCAGAAGTAGTAGGCAGTCTCACCGCCTGAGAGATACTACGGTTTTCTCATAGATGGGGATAGAAAGGATTGCGTCATTGATGAAGATGACCCTACTAGCTTCCAGCAAGCCATTCAGAGCGGCGACTCGGTAAAATGGCTGGATGCAATGCGGACCGAAATGGAGTCCATGTACACCAACAAAGTATGGACTTTGGACATTGCTCCAGATGGGGTAAAACCCGTAGGATGCAAATGGATCTTCAAAAAGAAGATTGGTGTAAATAGACAGGTTGAAACCTATAAAGCTAGACTTGTTGCAAAGGGTTTCCGTCAAAGACCTGGTTTGGACTATGACGAAACCTTTTCTCCAGTGGCTATGCTCAAATCCATTCGGGTCCTTCTTGCTATTGCTGCCTTCCACGATTATGAGATCTTGCAGATGGACGTAAAGACGGCCTTTCTAAATGGTAATTTGGAAGAGTGCGTCCATATGGATCAGCCAGAGGGATTCATTCAGAGTGGGAGCAGCGGTAAGGTATGTAAGTTGCTTAAGTCCATTTATGGACTAAAGCAGGCATCACGGAGTTGGAACATCTGTTTTGATGATGCTGTCAAAGAATTCGACTTTATCAAAAATCCAGATGAACCATGCATATACAGTAAGATTGTAGGGAGAGCTGTAGTATTTCTCGTCTTGTACGTGGATGACATTCTCCTAATAGGAAATGATATTCCTATGTTACAGTCAGTCAAAAGATTCTTATCACAGAAATTCTCCATGAAAGATCTGGGTGATGCCACCTATATTCTGGGGATTCGGATCTATCGTGATAGATCAAAGAGGTTGTTGGGACTTTCGCAGTTCAGGTACATGACACCATATTGAAGAGATTCAGTATGGATGATTCTAAGCGTGGTAACCTATCGGCTTGTCATGGAATCTCCCTCTCCAAAGAGATGTCTCCCAAGACTGATTTGGAAAGGGATCGCATGTCGATTATACCCTACGCTTCTGCGGTAGGCTCTATAATGTATGCGATATTATGTACCAGACCAGATGTAGCATACGCATTAAGCGTTGTAAGCCGGTATCAAGAAAACCCAGGGGAGAAGCACTGGATAGCAGCAAAGAACATTCTCAAGTACCTAAGGAGGACTAAGGAGATGTTCTTGGTGTATGGCGGAAAAGACCTCCAGATCGAGGCCTTTGCCGACCCCAGCTTCCAGAGTGACAAGGATGACTCCAAGTCCATGTCGGGTTATATCTTTACCTTCAATGGAGGGGCGGTCTGTTGGAAGAGTTCCAAGCAGAAGACCGTTGCTGACTCAACGATGGAAGCGGAGTACATAGCTGCTTGCGATGCCGCAAAAGAAGCTATCTGGATGAAGAAGTTCCTCACAGAACTTCAGGTGGTTCCTACCAGTGTTGGTCCAATACCTCTATATTGCGACAACAACGGCGCTATAGCTTTAGCGAAGAAACCCAGGTCCCATCAGAAGTCCAGACACATCTTAAGACGGTATCACCTGATCAGGGAGATCGTAGATTGCCAGGAGATCGAGATAAAGAGAGTAGAGACGGAGAATAACATTGCTGATCCATTCACAAAGGCCATTCCTCAGACGCAGTTCGAGAGGCTATTCGAGATCATAGGTCTACGATATGCCAGCTCATGGCCCTAGTGCAAGTGCGAGATTGTTAGTGTATATGCCCTAGGGGCCATTATTGTATCATACTAGCTTGTATATTACTTAATGGAAGCTTGGGATATTCACAGTTATATTGACAGTCTTGCTAAAAATGGTGGTATGCTACCTGGTTTGTGTCTACTTTAATATGTGCATATGTTTCTTGTAACGTATCACTTATACATATTAGTAGAGCCCATAGGATCTTTGCTTGATTACCAGCGTTGTGATGGCAGTCACACTAGTGGGGGCTGGGTAGTCTATAAGCAACATCCTATACAGGCCCCTGGTCGTTGGATTATTGAAACATGGTATCGATACTCCGGAGTAGACTAGTGTGTACGCTTTTCATCCCAGTTGGGGAGATGGTCTGTCCCACAGCCATCAGTACGCCGTACTAGAGATAGTATACAGGTGTTCGTTAGGTTACGGGTACACCGGACAGGACTCGCAGGGGAACTGTTGGTTGGTATTATACCCGTCGTCAGTTAACAGTTCCCAGGTGACATGAGTTTAGCATAGTCCGCAGACTTGACACTGCTACTTCACCTCGAGTGTGTCCCACTGTTCTTAGATTGCTACCCTACCACGGCTCAAAGGAGTCATGCAAATAGGTAGCAGTTGGGTGCAGTCCCGAGCACTTGGAGGCAGTAGTGGTTAGATAGGATTCGTCTCTCCCGGTATTGGGAGTTGATATCGCGCTGTGTCAGAGAGCCATTACGCAAAGTCCCTAGCCAGGGCAAGCGAGATTTACTGGTAGGTTCCAGTAGTTTCTTAGGGTCTAATGGGCTACGCTCTGACACGACTTATACCGCTATTAGGGGACTGACGCTTGCCGCCCCCTAGGCTCGATATGCGATAGTCTTAGACAAACAGACCGGACTGTACGAAGATTGTCACATCAGGTTCAGTAGGAGTTCGGATGGGTTTCCTCATCGGCCTTCTTATCGACATCTACTTGGGGACCGTTACGTACAGCTAGTGCCGCTTGCGGTCTGTGGTTAAACCTACTGCCAGCGTAGTGTCGAGTCTTTAGAGTCCCACACAGAGAGTTTCCCTGCTTCGAGAAAAACGATATAGAGGTCTTATGGTTTTACGACAGGGTTCGGACGGATATGTGTTTTTATGCACGTACGACGTTCTGACAATTTTTACTAGTCACCTTTGGTTTAAGCCAGAATCTAGTATCGGATTATTGGATTTATGTTAGTTGTATGTATGCCCTAGAGGCCAGTATTGTACAGATGATGTATATTATATTGGATGCTTGGACATATATAGAGAGGACTTTCTTGCTCGATATGATAGTATGCTATCTTGTTGCTCTTCATCTTAACATGTATACTTGTCTCTTTATACTGTCTTATAGTTACATGTTGGTAAAGCCCTTAGGATATGTACTTGACTGTCTGGACTATAATGCGGATCATACTAGTGGGGACATGGTACTCTATAAGTACATCCTTCAAGATCCATAGTCGTAGGTGTATCAAGACAGGGTATCGATATACCAGAGTAGACTGGCGTATACGCTTCTCGACCCATGAGATGGGCGATGGATGATCCCATATCCATTGGTGTTTGACATCAGAGATGGTATATGGGTACTCAGTGGAGACTGGGTACACTGGACGGACTCGCCGAGAACTCCCAGATGGTATTATACCTCACGTCAGATGGCAGTTCTCTGGTGACACTTGTGCAGGTTAGTCTGTAGACCTGAGATCGTCATAGAGTCTCGTGTGATTCCCACTGTGCTTTGATTTCCACCTTACCACGTCCATGAGGGCGTGCAAAACGGTAGTTTTTGGGTACAGTCCCGAGTCACATGGAGGCAATGAGCGATAGGAGGGGTTTCGTCTCTCCCGGTATTGGGGGTTGATATTGCGCTGTGCTCGATTGGCCATAACAGGGAAGTCCCTGGCCAGGGCTGATTCAGAGATTTACTGGTAAGTGTTACCTGTAGTTTCTCGACCCATTTTGAGCCTCACATCGGCACGACTTATCGGTTATTGGGGTCTGACGTTTACCAACCCTAGACCTTATATGCGACATATCAGACGAGGAGACCGGACTGTACGGGAAGTGTTACCGGCAGGCTTTTTACAAGAGTTGGAGCGGGCTTGCTTGCTGATCTTCTGATCGCTCAATACCCGGGTAGCCGTTACGTCCAGCTAGTACCGCTGACGGCTTGTGGGTGCTTGATGTGATCATCACCTACTGCCGGCGTATTGACGAGTCTTTAGAGTCCTACACAGAGGTTTTACTGGCTCAGGCAAAACGAAATAGGAGCACGTATGTGATATGTGCGAGACCGAGAATAAATGCGAGTATGTGATACCCTATTCTATTCTCGTGACTTTTTGTATCGGTCGGTTATATATGATATGATCGGGTTATCGAATCAAGTGTTGATTCGATAAGTCGATACGATGAATGTTAGTCGGTTATATGAGATATGACCGGATTATTAAATCAAGTGTTGATTTAATGATTAAGTGTATAATTTTATATTAGATATACTAGTTTACATTTACTAACACTTGCTCACTTTAGGGTTTTTTCTCACACTTGCACACTTGAATATATATATATATATATATATATATATATATATGATATATATATTAAAAGTGTTTTCTTTTGTATCATGGTTGATGATACACTAAACATGGGTGTACAAGACACACACCATTCTATATTTAAATGGTGGTTTACATTTATTTAAGGTAATTAGAAATTAGTGGAATTTTTGATAAGCATGAAGCTTGTAGAAGTTTGTGGTTGCTTTGAAAAAGTCCACTTGTTTTGTTTTACCTTAGATCTTTGTTTACCCTAACCATCTAGATTAGCTATGGTTATGTCTCTACAAGAGTTAGTATATGATACTCACTCACCATAGTTAGGACACTCACTTGGTCATTATCCTCATCTCTTTCTTTTCTTCTTCTTCTTCATTCTGAAAAGAAAAAAGGAAACTAGGATTTGATCCAAAGTGAGAAACAAAGTGAGAAACAAAATTCTAAAAAGAACCCACTTCCTATTTCTCCATCCACTACTAGACTAGCACTTTAGTTTAGGGTGTTTACTTCACTAATTCTCTAGTTAGTGAAGTAGGATCTTGAGTCGGAATTCCCTCGACGTAGATCATCTTCGGCCTCGGAGACTTCAAGCAAGGTCGCACCTTCTCGCCTCGTGAAGCCATGCAAGGGTCCGGGAGAACCACGATCACAGCGAATGGACTTCATCAAGGAGCTAAAGAAGTGGAGGACCGATCTACAAATGTTGTATTTCGTGATCTCTTAGAGTAAAGATGTTTACTTGCCTTTCGATTCGCCTAAACTCTAGTATACGATCTTGCTTAGTGTTATTCGGCATATAAAATTTTTATTTTGGCATGGTCGATGCCTTGTAGAGCCTCATTAGTGTGCCTAGTAACCCTACAATTTATACAGTCTAAAGTTTTTCCGTGTTTACACGGATATGAGGGGCGTTCTCATAATTTGTCGGGAAGCTTCTAGAAGGATGATGACATGGAGGGTAAGGTGGCATTAGCATTTAATGCATTTGTGACTCACTTAGATGAATCATTCAAGTGAGTTAATGAAGCATTTATTGCTTAATGACTCACTTGATGATTCATTGCATATATTTAATTAAGCATGATGATAATGCAATTTTGAATTATTCATTTTGATTTTCTTATACTTCATAATATATTAGAAGTGAGAAGCTTTTTCATTCATAACTCATGCTCACCTTCTCTCTCCTCAAGCTTTCTCTTGAAACCCTAATCCTCTCCTCTCATGTGTTGAGATCAAGGATTAAATAGACTAATTAATCCATAACCTCACTCTATATCACCTAGGTAGCTTAGATTAGCACTTTGAGCAACCTAGTTATCTCAAGTTAGAGATAAAGCTTGGAGTAGGAGCTCCCGGGTGGATTGTCTTTGACTCGAGGAGGCTGTTAAGGTGCCGATGTTCTAAGGAGCCTACGAGGAGTGGAGGACAGCGATGAAGACCCGAAGGACAAGTAACGTGAGGTATAACTTCGAATCCGAGTAGTTAAACCTCTCGTAGTATGCTAGTAACAGTTTAGACACGATTCATGCGCTCAAGTCCGTGTTACGAAGCTTTGATAATCGTTTTTCATATATTCCGCCTCCCCGCAAGTTCGTGGGGTGCGTGACATGGACTTATAGTACATAATATCGTATACATGATAGAGCCTGCTGCCGAAGCATAGGGTATCCCTTACACGCGAGCTCTCTCCAAATCAGTCTTGGGAGATATCTTTTAGGAGTGAGTGATCCATGAGTAAGTAGGCGAACCACCATGCTTAGAATCTTCCATACTAAACCCCTTTAGTATGGTGTTAATGTACTTGGATTTGGGACACTTCCAATATCCACTTAGATCTATCACCATAGATCATAATCCATAAGATGTAGTAGGTATCACCCAGATCTTCTATTGAGAATTCTCGTGATAAGAGAAGCTTGACCGAGTGTAGCATAGGAAACCATTTCCTATCAAGAGTATGTCATCTACGTACAATACGCGGAAGACAACTTTACTCTCTACAACCTTCTTGTATATACAGGGTTCATCTACTTTTTTTGATGAAGTCAAACACTTTGACTGCCACATCAAAACAGATGTTTCAACTCCACGATGCCTGCTTTAATCCTGATGGACTTAAGCATAACTACTTGAGAAAAGGTTTCATCATAATCCATACCTGGTTATTGACGAAAAACTTTTACTACAGGTCTAGCTTTGAAAGTCTAAACTTTTCCATCTACACCAAGAATCTTTTCAAGATCCACTTGCTCCCGATGGGTTTTACCCCTTCAGGTGCAATATCCAAAGTCATACTTTGTTGGTCTACATGGATTCCATCTTTGATCGCGTAGCATCCAGCCATTTCACAAAGTCTCCACTTGTGATGACCTGCCTGAACCTAGTTGGGTCATCATCTATCATGATGCAAACTTTGCTCCCACCGTCACCGAAGAAACCGTAGTATCTCTCAGGTGGATGGGGAACCTTACCAGATTCGCGAAGAGGCTGAGGTTCGTTGGACACTATTGAATCCTTTGGTTTCACCAAATCATCAGCTGTTAGTTTGTCTTGCTGGAAATACTCCAGTTCTATCCCATGACCATAAATTTTCTCACAAGAAATTCCTTTGCTAAAAAGGTGGCATGCTGGGAAACAAAACACCTTTTGCTCCTCAGTGTAGTAGAAGATATTCCCTCGCAAATGTTTGGGATATCCTAACAAACTTATACAGAACTGACCTTGCCTCGAGTTTGTCCGGATTTTACTTTTCAACATAGGCCAGACAACCCCTTATCTTAACTTGCTTAAGACATGGTCTCTTCCCATTCCATATCTCATATGGAGTGGTAGGCACTGATTTGGATGGAACCCTATTCAATAGGTATGCAGCTTCTCAAGTGCATAACTCCAAAAAGAAACAGGCAACTCAGCAGTACTCATCATAGAGCGCACCATATCTAATAGTGTGCGATACCTCCTCCCCGATACACCGTTGTGCTGTGGTGTATACGAAAGAGTAAGCTGAGAGAGAATCCTATTCTCTTTTTAGAAACTCCAGGACCTCTATGCGCAAGTATTCTCCTCCTCGATCACATCGTAGGACTTAATACTTTTACCCGTCTGGTTCTTAACTTCAAGATTATATTCCTTGAATTTCTCAAGAGTTTCAGACTCGTGTTTCAACAGGAACACATGTCCGAATCTCGAGAGATGATCAGTGAATATAATAAAGTACGAAGAACCAACCTTGGCATTTGTAGACATAGGACCGTATACATCATCATGTATTCGTCCCAAGAGTTCACTAACTCTTTCTCTGTTTCCAGTAATCAAAGTATTGATCATTTTACCTTTGAGACAAGACTGGCAAGTATCATAAGATGAAAATTCGAACGGATTCAAATATTCATCCTTTTGTAACTTAGCTAGTTGTGTTGCATTGATATGACCTAGTCTACAATGCCATAAGAAGAATTCGTTCATTTCTGAACTACTCCTCTTGTGTGTGTTCTACATACTTTGAACTGTAGTTTGATTTAGAGCGTATATGCTATTATATAACGTGCCTGATCCAATCAACTCTTGATTAAGACAAATGTTCACAACATTATCCTGCAATACAAAATTATATCCTTCTTTAACTTAATAGAGAAACTGATGTAATGTTGTATATCAGGTTCGATATCTAATAACATTCGTTCAGAATCAATGTATTGATACATGGTGATATTTGCCAACTGACTTGGTTGCAACAATTGCACCATTCTCTAACACTTAGAGACATATCACCCAATCCCAGTTCTCTTCCTTTCTATAGCCTATGTAATAAATTACATATGTGGGATCTTAATCCGGTATCTCATACCTGGGATGTAGAGGATACTGAGAAACAGTTCTTGGTAATGAACACACCCGAAGAATATGCATCAACATGCTCATTCCTCGATTGGGTGGCACAGGAATCCGGATATTCCCCTATTTCCTGCTTGGACTTATAACAATTATAAGATAGAGCAGAACCAACGTTCCCCATCTCAGTATAATAAGCAGGTTCAGTCAATGCATCTATATTATTATCTTGATTAAGGCATGACATGTCGCTACCAGGAGAGAGAGAGAGAAGAAAACACTCTGCGTGCGCTCTTGCAAGACAGATTGGTTATTATTTTATCTAATCAGAATGGCTCCCACTGTTTTTATCAAATCATCCTTCAAACCGTAAAAGGTAAGACTAGCCGGGATTAATTACACCCTACAAGTTCGCCAATTTTTCGGCCAGACCAGTGTCGGTACTTTGAGGAAGGTTCCCCGTGCTTTCGCAAGGACCTAATTAAAATAAACCTCGTTTTCCCAAGGGCGTAACCCCGTTAACACCTTTTTAGACACCTACTTAATCGGCTAATTGTAATGTGTAAAACTGTCCCAGGAGTAACTCTTACTCACAGTGGGTATCGGGATCCAACTATCTCATAGAAGGTATGCAATCTCATTGCAAATTTCAACACTTGAAATTCCCGATAACATTCTGCCCCTAGCGTCCTATGACCTTGATGAAAGCCAACAAACCATAGTCCGCTAGTCAAGTTCAACCCGTACATTTCGTGAATGAATTAAACCCACGCGCACGACCCTTGACGAAAGCCAACAAAGTCGTACGACTACTCTAATCTAACCGTATCATATGCTTAAGTAGATAAGCACTAATCAGCTACCGCACACTATGCCTTGACGAAAGCCAACAAATGTAGCACGAATACTAAATACTACTTATCTGAAATGACGGAGGGCTACGACAGGCTTTTAAGAAAACCTTTTGCGTAATGAACTTGATATCGTTGTAGAATCAAGTGATTTGAAAAGGAGTGTTTTTGAGGCTTTTACTAGTTTTGCTAAAGAGGCCACTCCCTGTAAAGGGATCTCGGCTCTTTCCTCATCGAATGAGGTGCTGGATATTTCACAAATACCACCATGCAAAGTATGAACTAAAAAAGCAATCAAAAGACAAAACCGAGTGGATTTTAGCATCTGCCAGTTTCGCTATAGAGGTTACTTCCGGTGAAGGGATCTCGGCTCTTTCCTTATCGAATAAGGTGCTGGATATTCTACAAGGAATACCGCTATGCAAAGCAAGAACTAGAGCTACCAGTTTTTAAAACAAGATTCTGCAACATCTTTAGGTTTCTTTTATTTCATTAATCTCATTAATGAAATCCCATCATTTATACTTCCTAAGATCACAGAAGAAACTAAAGTATCAATATTTACTATATATCATCATATATATAATATAAGCATTCATCTCAGAATATATAAAATGATCACATCACAGAATATCAGCAGCAGAAGAACACATATGAAATATTAGATATACTAGGAATTCCGTGTTTTAATTAAGCCAATAAAAAACGCGAATTCCACGGTCGCAATGAATAGCCAAACCCGCATCCCTAGACCTCTACGAGAGCGGCAAGAAACCCCGCCAATTCTAGAGTTAGGAGACCCGATCTCGACTCCTCGAGATGGTCTCCTACTGGACTCTAGAACCTGGTTACTTATGCTCTGCTTCTTGGGTCTATCCTAATGCGGAAAAGTAAATAATATACATCAATGGTGACATCATCCTCAATCCGGAAGTGCCCCAATAAAAGAATATTACATACAAGTTTTTACATGAATGAAAATGAAAAACTCTCATCTCACATAAAAAAAACCCTGCTATTCAAAACACGACAATCCAATATAACATATCACAGCAACACATAACATCACATATCATCAACGTAAGTAAATATGCGTATCCCAATTGTCGTTGACATATAGCAACGAAACCGGCGATACACCACATATTACACTTACGGTCGTAGAAAAGAAAGTGAAAAACTACAGCAATTGGAATCCGCAACCACCTTAGACATCATAAACCCAATGTATCACATACTTTGGATTTCATGCCCAACCAAATGAATTCCTTAGACATCACATGCCTAACAATTATAAACCCCGCATTTTAGTGTCGATATTGAAAACACTTTCTAAAAACCAATCGGGTAATTCAACAAGATTCCCGACAACCTGATCGAATGCTCGTCGGAAACTCTAGTAGACGGCCGCACCCCCGATGCCGTCGACGAAGTGCACTTTGGCGGAACACCACGGCCGCGAGCACCCGAACGGATGCTTTTGGTGATGGGGTTCTCCTACAGTCACTTGGTCGAGGCTATGGGGCGTGGCTATCTAGTAAGGTTACCCGGCGAGTATCTGTTTACGCTACGTAATTGCGATAGACTTTTAATCCACATCAAAATTCCGTGGCAACTGATCAATTGAGACTAAAGTGCTAAATTTATAAAATTCAAACTAGTTATCACATAACTAATTGTGTGGATTCCAAATATTGTATCACAATCACAGATAGCTAGACGATATTAAACTTTTCGATCGAATAAACAAAAACCCAAAATTTCCTAAAGAGCTCAACACTTGAGCGGAGTTTAAAATATACCCAGAACATGCCACAACACCTATGAACCATCCGTAGAAGGGCCGACTCATGCCTCACTCATGTCGCCGCGGAACTGCCACAAACCCTAAGGTATGACCGCGGTTCCGGATCCAAAAAGTCGAGTTTGGGTATCATTCTTCTAGAGGGTCCACAGAATCGTTTGCATGATTTTCTGAAGATTTTAAACTTGGAAAAAATCCAACTCTTGAAAAATTTCCAGCAAGGGAAAATATGGGTTATTGATATCCGTTCGAACTTTTTAACGTCATCTAATTAAGTCGAATAAATATTATAATTATGACTACGAAGCACTCTGAATTGCCTATGCACAAAGATGACATCATATGCAAATTTAGAAAAAACAACCAACACCTAAAATACCAAAACCCAGAGCCTGAAGCACCAAACCAAAACGAACCCCAGATTCAACACTTGGACCGGCCTTGCCGGATTTTTTGCTTATGTGGTTGGGAAAAATACGGCCAAATGGGTTGGTTTTAGTTCTGTGCTCATATTACATCATATGCAACATTCTGCAGTTGCTTAATAAATTTTTAGACTCTCTGAAAATTTCGACAGAAACTAGATTTTTATATCGGGTGTTTCGGAGTTGTTTCGGTTTCGTAATTCTATAAATATCTTCTAATTCTCTAGCATGGCCTGATACCACTGTAGGGTTCCCTAGGGCGGCAACAAGATTTCGGGAGGTATCGTCCATGCCAATTTCAAATTTTTGTCGTACTAAAGAACCCTAAACTAGAATCTTAACTAGAGATTTAGACGAAATAAATATGTAAACAACTTTACATCTAAGTGAATGAGGAATACAACCTTTGTAGACCGGTCCTTCACTTCTAAAACTCCATGTAGTAGTCCCTTCGCTCCAAGTAGTGAACACCCGAACTCTAGTAAGGGTTCACATGAAGAAATGAACAAGGTTGCTCGAAGTCTTCGGAGCCGAAGATGATCTACGTCGAGGAGACTCACCCGCATGCTATCTCTTCACTAATGGTAGATTAGTGAAGCAAACACCCTAAACTAAATGGCTAATATAGTAGAGGATGATGAAGTAGGAATTGGGCTCATTTTAGATTAATTTTTCTCACAATATTTCTTCACCATTTGAAAAGCTAGTGAGCTTTCTCATGAGGAAGAAGACGATGAAGTGGAGATGAGAATGAAACTCATGAGGTGAGAATAGCAACCATGGGTGAGTTAGTGTCATACACTAATTCATGTAGAGAATAAACCATGGCTAATAATAATGGTTAGGTTAATAAATATCTACAAGTAAAACAAAACTAGTGGACTAAGTCAAAAATGCTTCAAGCTTCTCCAAGCTTCCAAGCATGACAATTTCCAACTAATATTGATTTATTTTAAATAAATAAAACCTCACATTATTATAAGCATGGTGTGAGTCTTATACACCCATGTAGCATGTGGCATCAAGCATGATACAAAATAATGTACATTAATATATATCACATATACACCAAGTGTACACTAGTGAGAAAAAGAAAACTTAAGTGAGCTAATTTTAGTTAATGTAAATTAATATATCACATATATAATTATACATTAAATTATTAAATCAACACTTGATTTAATAATCCGGCTTTATCACATACAACTGACTAATAGGAAATGTATCAACTTATCGAATCAACACTTGATCCGATAATCCGGCTATATCTCATATAACTGACCGATATCACATATCGCGAGAATAGAATACCGTATCACATACGCGTATTAATCTCGGTCCCGCACATATCACATATGTGCTCCTACTTCGATTCGCATGAACCAAGAAAGCTCTGTGTAGGACTCTAAAGACTCGTCAATAAACCGGCAGTAGGTGATGATCATATCAAACACCCACAAGCCGCAAGCGGTCTGCTAAACGTAACGGTCACCCGGGTATTGAGCGATCAGAAGATCAACAAGCAAGTCTGCTCATACTCCTGCGAATCCAATCAGTAACACTACCGTACAGTCCGGTCTCTTCGTCAGATATGTCGCATATCATAGCCTGGGGGTGGTATAACGTCAAACCCCAATAGCCTGATAAGTCATGCCAATGCAAGGTCCATAACGGTTCGAGAAGCTACCGATAACACTTACCAGTAGATCTCATCAACCGTGGCCGGGGATATTCTGTTATGGCCAATCAAGCATAGTGCAACATCAACCCCCAATACTAGGAGAGACGAAATCCCCTCCTATCGCTCATTGCCTCCATAGTGCAACATCAAGCATTGTCTCTTGAACGTGGTAAGGTGGAAATCAAAGCACAGTGGGAATCAAACAAGACTCTATGACGATCTCGGGTCGGCAGACTAAGCTGTACCAGTATCACCAGAGAACTGCTATTTGACGATAGATATAATACCATCTAGGAGTTCTCGGCGAGTCCATCCAGTGTATCCAGTCTCCGCTGAGCACCCGTATACCATCTCTGATGTCAGACACCAATGGATATGGGATCATCCATCGCCCATCATATGGATCGAGAAGCGTATACACTAGTCTACTCTGGAATATCGATGCCCCGTCTCGATACTCCCATGACTAGGAACATTTGAAGGATGTACTTACCGACTACCATTGCCCCACTAGTATGATCTGCATCATAATCCTGGTAGTCAAGTACTCTTCCTAAGGGCTTTATCAACATGTAATAGAGAGACAATAAGTGTACATGTTAAGATAAAGTGCAACCAGATAGCATATTATCATGTCGAGCAAGAAAGTCTTCCCTATATATGTCCAAGCATCCACTACAATATACATCGTATGTACAGTAATGGCCTCTAAGGCATACATATATCTAACAGATCTTGCAACCTCTTAAGTGAGCTTGCAACCTTAAAGTTTGGTATTTTGATTTCACATTGGTACGAGATTAAAAAACAGTTGAAGGAATTTGCACGTTTGATTTATCGGTTCTTTCTTTGTCTTTTCTTTTCTTTTCTTGCAATTTTTTGTTATGTTGCCTTACTCTTTTCATTTTTTATTTTGGTATTGTAAATATGTGCGAGTAATTGATTTACTTGTTAAGGGTAGAATATTGTTAGTTTGTGTTAGGAGATGTGTTTGCTAAAACCTTAAAAACCCTAACTTTGCAATTGAAACTCTGAGCAAACCACTCGCAATTCTGCTCCGTTAGGCACCCTATCCTACTACGGTAGCGGTGAATTTTAATCATGACCGGATTGCGAATGGTTTGTCGAAGGCTAAGTTCAAGAGACAAAAACGGAAGGACAAAGGACAATGAATATGGATTTAGCTCAAAATCTCAAATACCGCATTTCAAGTTCCCTAATCCATGTTGTTGCCTATTGCCTTAGTGTCAATATCAGAATTAAAGTCTATAAGGAAGCAGCAAATATCTCTAACACAAGCTAACCTAAAACTACCCCTAACAAGTCTTTCTATTAAACATATCATTGTTACGACACTTAATATAAACAACAACCAAAATTACGATATTAACTCGTTATAACAAGCTAAAAATCTACCAGCTCCCTGCGGACGACCCGTACTCATCGCGGCTAGCTATATGCGACGCCATCTTTGATTGCGGTTATTTAAAATTCTTTATAACTACGACACGGTGAAAACGCATAAATCAAATGGCGCCGTTGCCGGGGAGACGGTAACACTTTCACACTTGTAGTCTCGGGTTAATTTGTGAATATTTTGTAAAAACTAACTTTTTAACAGATTCAACGGATAAAACACATTCTTTTTAAACTAGCACGAGAACTAAAAATAATGACGTTCTCTGGATTTTTGATCTGCTAACACACTGTGTTTTAACTTGGAAATCAAAGTATAAGAGTGGAATACTATTGTTACATAGAGAAAATACACAAAATTTGAGCACCAAACTTGCAAATTCGACCGGCGAGAACTTGAAAATGCCCGATGTCCCCGGTTTTGTGTTGAGGTTTTGAAAATTGGTTTTTTGTGTTGCTTCCAGTGTTCTGTTAGCATCCCATTTTTATTGTTTGATTTTCTTAATTATCTGTGTTCAGAACTTTGGCTATCTACATCGCTTTCTAACTCAAATATCCGTATTTTTTTTATATTTGCAGATTTGATGGATTGACGAGCAGCGATCGTACAGAGCAAGGGGCATTTTCAAGTATAAGGGGATTGAACACTTTGTGCCAAAGACCCGGATAGTTTGACCTGTGCAAGCGAACCATTCAAACACTCGGAGACAATATCAACATGAGTTTCTTAAACTCAACACTTTTGGTACGTATTCTTCTGAACTTCCTCTTCTCAAATCCGACGCTCCAATATTCTTGTCTTTGCAGGATTCTTCGCAAAATCGCCGCAGTAGACAAAGAAAAACTAACCGTATTTGTTGCAGCGCCACATTTAAAGTAAAAAAAATTGATTAATTGTTTGATAACACAACCTTGTTGATTTGCGCATTGCATCATTAATGCGGACTTAAGGGGCTATAACACCAATTTAGATTGGGTAGGGATTTCATCACCCTTCCTAAGACCTCAGAAATCACTAATTGCATAAGTGTCACCTCAAGCTTAATAAAAAATATCTAGACTCAGCCAACTAAGGACTTGTGATTTCCTCAGAAATCACAAAAGTCATGTCTAGGTATTGATTGTGCATTTATGACTATGCATTTGTGATTGTGTTTGTTGAACTATCGTTTCATTTTCACATTCTTGCAAAGCAAACACAAATTCGCCACTTTTACCACCTTCACCCAATTTTTTTTCCTCTTTCGGTTTCTTACCCTCACATTCTACGCTTTGACTACACTAAACTCGTTTAGTGTATGTCCACTTAGACTAGGGACCCTAGTGCCCGTTTAGTCCGCATTTCGTTAGTCGCTACGGACCACGCGATCGACCCCGCAGTCGAAACTCCTTCCACACCTCTTTCACCTTTACCCTTGTCGGTCAACTCCGACGTTGATCGTGATACTGTCCATACTTTTTCACCTTCACTTTCACCAGACTCTTCTTCCGAGATGTCGGGATTTCCTCCTAACATCCTTTTACCTCCCCCGGGAATTATTCCACATCCATTAGGTGTGAATAACCCACAACCACCTCTTGTTGAAGCGCCATAGCGAATTGCGGTCCAAGATCGATTCTATCCTACTCGCGCCGCACTCCCTACCTGTCTTTCACTTCTACCGGCCAATGGGGATAATTTTGAAATCAAGCCCCACTTCATCAACATGTTGCCCAAATTTCACGGGCTTGAATCCGAAAATGCCTATATCTTCATCAATAAATTCTAGAACGTTTGTGCGATGATGAAGACAACCCAGTTGTCTGACGATGCTATACGGCTACGAGTTATTCCTTTCACTTTGTGCGACCTTGCTGAAAAGTGGCTGTATAGCACCACATCTCATTCGATAACCAGTTGGGATGAGTTTGTGAAAGCATTTTTGAAGAAATTCTACCCAAATCATAATACCGCACGGATTCGAAACGAAATTAACCAATTCACCTAGCTTCATGCCGAACCTTTCTGGAAGTGCTTTGACCGGTACAAGGACATCCTTGTTCAGTTTTCTATCACGGTATAGAGAAATGGCAACTTTGCCAAACTCTGAACGAGGTCCTGAATACAGCAACCAGACAGTTGATGGAGACCATCTGTCAGGGCCACTTCCTGTCCAAATCTGATGAGGAGGCTTGGCAATACTTTGATGATCTTGCGGAGCAAACGCTGCAGTGGGAGAGCACCCGACCGAACACAATAACTTCTTCTTCTTCTTCAGTTCTCTCTAGGGCAGGAGTTTATCAACTCGACATCTCAATTGTAATGAAGGCCGAGATGGCTGCAATCATGCGGAAACTGGAAGCAATTGAGAGAAAATTCTCATCTCCTTCTCCTGCCCCTGTTCTTCCTCCTCGTACCATTTGCGCTTGTTATTTGGATCCATCTCATTTGACCGAAGAGTGTCCTAACAATCCACCATCTCAAGGACATGATCAGGTTAATGTTGCATTTCAGTAAAGACCAAGAAACGATCCATACTCTTCTACATACAATCTCAGTAGGGGGAACCATCCCAATTTCTCATAGAATCAGAACCAGCATCAGTTCCAAGGCCACAACAACATCCAGAGGCCTCCTCCTCCTCAACAACAAGTTCAACAACAAGTTCAGCAGCCTTTCCAACCCCAACCTTTTCAGAATTCGACGAACAACTTTGCACCCTGCAACAATTCTTTTCCTCAAAATAACTTTGTTCCGTAAAATAATGATAAGGTTTCCTTGCTAGAACGAAGTCTAGAGGCTTTTGTAAAGCAATCGACTCAATCCACCGCCAATATCCAGTCTTCTATTCAGTCTTTGGTGCAACACACCGCTGCACACGGCCAAAGCATCAAGACCATTGAAGCCCAGATTGCACAGCTGAACGCGGTTTAAGTGAGCGAGAGAAAGGAAGGCTTCCATCTCAACTACTCCCAAATCCTGGTCACCCACATAATGTACATATTGCTCTTGAACAACAGAACCATAATGTGAGTGTCGTGACTACGCTGATTTGAAAAAATGCTGAACAAAAATATCGGCACACGAATTGATGATGATGACATCTCGGCCGTTTCTTCTACTCCTTCTTCTGAGCCTATTCTCCATTCTTCAAAAGGCTTTTCTTCTTCTTCAATTGCTGCTATGAACGGATCCACATCTCACTGCACTCAAACTCCAGTTCTTAGATCCGTTCCAACTCCACAATCTCCTCCACAAGAATTGGACCCAACCAATTTCAAAAACATTCCATTTCCAAACCGGTTGAGGTCCAATAAACAAAATCCACAAATGGAGAAAATTCTGGAGTTGTTCAAACAGGTTAACATCAACGTTCCCCTCTTAGATGCAATCCAACAAGTCCCCTCCTATGCAAAAATCTTGAAAGATTTGTGCACTAAGAAGTGGAAATCCCAGGTACCAAAGAAGGTTTTCCTAGCTTGTAACGTGAGTGATGCTCTTACCCAAAATTTACCACAAAAACGGAAGGACCCTAGCTGTCCTACGGTTTCAATAACCATTGGGGATAAGAACATCAAATGCGCTCTTTTGGATCTTGGTGCCAGTGTTAACCCGCTTCTTTATTCTGTATATGAGAAAGTAGGTGTAGGAGAACTAAAAGCTACACATTGTACTCTTCAAATGGCCGACTGATCTATCACCCATCCTAGGGGTGAGCTAGAGGATGTGTTAATAAAGGTTAGGGACTTCATATTCCCCGTGGACTTCATTGTTTTAGATACACAACCTGTAGCCAACCCCCGGAATCAAATTCCGGTTATACTCGGTTGCCCATTCCTTGCAACCTCAAATGCCGTGATCAATTGTCGAAAAGGTTCAATGAACCTATCTTTTGGCAACATGACAATTGAACTCAACATTTTTAGGTTAGAGAATCAGCCATCCGAACCAAGTTCTCATATACTAGATGTTTGTTCCATCCAGGAGATCGCCCCAGAGGACTGTGAATTTGAGGAATTCTTGTTTGATCACAGTAATCTTGACGCCACTAGTGCGTTTCTCTTTGAACCTGCTGCTGCTTCCGCTTCCAACGATGATTATGAGTGCTTCACGTTTTCGAACGATCTTGGCTTGTCGCCGCCCAAGTTTGAATCTTTTGAATTTTCGGATGCGTTAGTTGAACCATCCGACTCGGTCGCATACACTCACTTTGAGCCCATGTTGGAATCTTTTGAGTTCGAGACATTTTCTCCAATCTTGCCTTCAGTCATTTCACCTCCTACGCTCGAACTCAAGTCTCTGCCGTCTCACCTCAAGTATGCTTACTTAGGTGAGAACGAGACCCTCCCAGTCATCATCTCGGCTTCTCTATCTCTAGAGCAAGAGAAAGCCCTTCTCACGGTCTTGCAATCCAATCAGCAAGCATTCGGTTAGACAATGGCGGACATCAAGGGGATTAGTCGTCTGATCGTTGAACATCACATTCACCTGATGGATGATGCCAAGGGATCCACAGAGGTGATTAAATCTAGTCATGAAGGAGGTCGTGAAAAAGGAAATCGTCAAATGTCTGGATAGTTGTATCATTTACCCTATTCAGATAGCCAATGGGTCAGTCCTATACACGTTGTCCCTAAGAAGTCGGGCATTATGGTCATCACAAATGAGACGAATGGGCTGATCCCTACTCGCACCCAGACCGGGTGGCGAGTATGCATTGATTATCAAAAAATCAATGCCGCAACGCGGAAAGATCACTTTCCACTTCCATTCATTGACCAAATGCTCGAAAGATTAGCTGGACATGAGTATTACTGTTTTCTGGACGGTTACTCAGGCTACAACCAGATTCCCATTGCCAAGAAAGACTAGGACAAAACCACTTTCACTTGTCCTTTTGGCACGTTCGCATATCGCCGCATGCCCTTTGGGCTATGCAACGCTCCTGCTACCTTCCAGCGGTGTATGATGGGAATTTTCTCTGACATGGTTAAGAAATTTTTGGAGATATTCATGGATAATTTCTCCATTTTTGGAGATTCTTTCGACGAGTGTCTGCAACATCTTGACGCTGTCCTTACCCGGTGTAAGGATAAAAATCTCACTTTAAACTGGGGAAAATGCCACTTCATGGTACGAGAAGGTATTGTCTTAGGACATATCATTTCGCAAAATGGCATTGAGCTTTATAAATCAAAGATTGATATCATTTCTAACCTTCCTCCCCCCAAATGTGTCATAGATATCCGATCCTTCCTTGGCCATGCCGGTTTTACAGACAGTTTATCAAGGACTTTAGCAAGATTGCTAGACCCTTGACTCTTCTTCTGGCCAAGGATACCACGTTCAACTTCGACTCGAGCTGTTTGACTGCTTTCGAATCACAGAGAAGCTCACTCACCACTGCTTCCGTTCTTTCTTCACTCGACTGGACGCATCCTTTCGAGATTATGTGCGATGCATCCGACTTTGCTATCGGTGCGGTCTTAGGACAACACATCGATAAGATGCCACACGTAATCTACTATGCGAGCCGGACCCTAAATGCTGCCCAAATGAATTACATAACAACCGAGAAAGAGTTCTTGGCTGTTGTGTTTGCTTTAGAAAAATTCAGGCCCTATCTGATCGGCTCCCCAGGTGTTGTCTACACCGATCATTCAGCTCTGCGACATCTTTTTGCGAAAAAGGATGCAAAATCTCGGTTAATACGTTGGATCGCCTTACTTCAAGAATTTGACCTTATCATTAAGGACAAAAGAGGATGTGAAAACGTAGTAGCCGATCATCTTTCACGACTTCCTTCTTCGCCGATGCTCCCTCTCCTAATCAACGATACTTTCTCTGATGAACAACTCGTGATGATATCTTGCGAACCCTGGTTCGCAGATATTGTGAACTACCTGACGACTGGACTCATACCTAACGATTGGTCGAGTCAGGATAGACTTAGATTTTTATCCCACGTAAAACACTTTTACTGGGACGAACCCTACCTGTTCAAGTACTGTCCAGACTAAATCATCCGCCGGTGTGTTCCGGAAAACGAATTCAAGAGTGTGTTGTCTTTTTTCCACAATCAAGCATGTGGCGGGCACTTTGGCCTAAGAAAGACAGCTGAGAAAGTCTTGCAATATGGCTTTTACTGGCCAAAACTTTTCAAAGATGCACATGAATACTGCAAGACTTGCTCCCGGTGCCAACATTTGGGTCAGATTTCTAGGCGAAATGAGATGACGCTCCAACTGATCTTGGTTGTTGAGTTTTTCGATGTTTGGGGATAGATTTCATGGGTCCATTTTCCAACTCTTTTGGGAACCTGTACATTATCTTAGCTGTTGATTATGTCTCCAAATGGGTTGAGGCAGTGCCAAGTCGGACTAATGACAATAAGGTTGTCTTTAAATTCCTGAAAGAAAACATCTTTTCCCGGTTTGGGCACCCTCGCGCTATCATTAGCGACAATGGGACACATTTCTGCAATAGGCCTTTCGAGGCCTTAATGCGGAAATACCCGATTAATCATAAGCTATACATGCCCTACCATCTCTAAACATGTGGACAAGCTGAAGTTTCAAATCGGCAGATCAAGTAGATTTTGGAGAAAATGGTTTCCAAGAACCGTAAAGATTGGTCTTTGAAATTAATCGATGCCCTTTGGGCATTTCGAACTGCATATAAGACTGATCTTGGCATGACTCCCTATCGTCTTGTCTACAGAAAAGCGTGCCACCTCCCTGTAGAAATCGAACATCGTGCTATTTGGGTGATCAAGGAGCTGAATCTCAATCTTGAAGATGCGGGCAGCTATCGGAAGCTGCAACTGAACGAACTAAACGATCTTCGGGATGAGGCTTATGACAACGCGGTTGTTATAAAGAATTGAATGAAGGTGTTTCATGATAAACACCTTACGCCTAAAACGTTCACGCCTGGACAACAGGTACTTCTTTATGACACCCGACTCCATTTCCATCCTGGTAAACTATGATCTCGTTGGAAGGGACCTTTTCTTGTGCGTCGTGTGTACCCGCATGGCGCGGTGGATTTGGAGAATCCAAAGGATGGTTCATTTTTCAAAGTAAACGGACACAGATTGAAACCGTTCCTTAGCGCAGAACCATCAAAGGATCTCCTGCTATTGCAGGAGCCGATTTACCCTGCATAATCTTCCTTTGTTTACCACCAAACTTCGGTTATCCAGCCATAAACAGTAGAAACGCTGTTTCAAATAAGTTTGGGGGCATGTATATACTATTTTCAATATATATATGTGGATATTCTTGTCTTGTGCATATCCATTTTTCGTTTTGATGAGCAATCTTGTCTGGTGATGCTCAGTCTTTGTTCATACAAAAAAAGGAGAACCGCCGCTTTTGACCCTTCAACAATTTTGCCCTCTTCATGTACATTGACAGTGAGGGCACTGTCCATTTTAAGTTTGGGGGTGTGCTCGGTAAGCTTTCTCCCTTTGCATTCATTTGTATATTCTGCATTTACATACATATTTAAAAACCCATAATAATCGAAATTTTTTACAAAAATATAAAAACTTTGTCGTCAAGTTAGCTAGTAGGAGAACTTAGATTCGACATTTCGACGGTTTTGTTTGATAAGATAGGAACAACTAGATCCTATTTTTAGATTTTGAAAACCTGAAAGATAACCCTCCTTTGAGTTTAACTATACCTAATATACGTATTTACATCACACTACAGGTGTTGTGAGTTTTGAAAATTAGATGACAAGTTTAATATGTCTGAAAACTTTTAAATTGATAAACTATTTTTTGAGAATAAAATAGGTTTGTTCTGAAATAAATAATAATCAAGAATAGTTTCGAAAGTAAATGGATATGAAAGGATATTATAGATGCCTTAATAGGAACTAATTCTGAAAAATAACCTATCTGAAACTTGATTGGAGTGATTACACACCCGATCCACTAAACACGTCTTTTATGCTAAAAATAATTGAACAACTGGTTATATCTCCGTTCGCATTAAATCGTTATGATTTTCATGCCAAAATGGGTCCTTTTGTTTTAGGGCCTAGGTAATTTGAGCAATTAAGTCCGTCGAGATGTCACTACACCTAATACCTTAAGACCAACTGATTTAGGAGCATTGGCCCAAAGCTCGCTAAGAAACCTAGAAAGTCCAAATTAAAACAAAGTCAAGCAAGTGTTCTCTCCGAGTTAAAATTCCTAATGGTTCTTTGTGTAAGAATAATCTTGACAAAAGACAGGTTTTTATAAAAATATTTTTAACGAAGATATGAAGGTTTTATCTTATGATGAAGACTATTGCACGTTCACGAAGGTGCGTATGAAACAAAAACAAGTAAAAGGTAGAGTGAAAAATAAGACCTAGTTTCCTATTAAGGAAAATAGAAATTCTGAATTTGAAACCTGGCTGGAAAACGAAACTTGAGAAGTACTTAACTCTTTATAAAACTCGTGTGATCCTTTATAAGTTTTTATCTGGGCTTTATTTTGTGACATGACGACTTTAATCGTTGAAACTTAACGACACAATTTGCACCGCCTGTAAAGACATATAGGATCTTAAGTTAAATAAGAAGCGAGGTGTGAAAAATAAAAGTTCGATATTTCTAACGTAGGATAATAGAATTGCTAGCTTTAAAACAACCTTAGGGTTAGAATCATAGTCATTTCGCAAAACCAGCGTGACGGGATTTTGTGGGTGAAATCCGCTAAAACCCTCAGGAGGCAACACTCCTCCTACTAGGGGCACCTAGAGATTTAATGGCTTGTTGCACGAGCTCAGTGCAACTGCGTTCCCTGCGAAAACGAGGTCAGGATTTTTGTTTTGGTCGGGACGAGCAAAAGATAAGTTTGGGGGTATTTGTTCATCATAGAAAACTGCATTTTAATACCTCTCATTCATTATCTATTCTGTTATTTATCGGTACTATTAACCAGTGTCTGCTCAGTAAATATAGATTACAGGTATTTATGACAAAATACTGAAAACACACTCAAATTTATGGATATGACATTTGTGAGCCGACACTGCAATCAGAACAGAAATCCGATCAATATCCAAAGAGTTCTTTTGCAACAAATAAAGTGTACACAATTTTGGTTCAACACAATACAAGTGTACACATAACTCTTTGATGCTTGGACCTAGGTGGGGACTGCCCAAGGCATAAGTGAGTGTGATATGTATTAAATTCTAAAAGATGTGATGTGATTTAAAGCATCAAGTTTCCCTCCAATCTACTGAGTATAACCCAGGCTTCTATAAAGAAATCAAGCAATACCAGTAGGATTGTGGAGAGAACACTAGACCACCACACCAACACGAACCAATTTTCTCGGATCAAACCCGGCGAGAACCCACCAATAGCCCGGTGCCGCCGGTTTTATTCTGCCCAATGAGCCCCAATTTTCTTCTATCCATCCCTTGCTTTCACATCATCTTATTTTTATTGTTTGTTTATTCTAAAATGAAGCCTATAAATACCAGATCAATAGAAAAGGGGAGGGAATACTTTTTACTTTAGTTTTGCTTTAGAACACTTGTAATTTGTAACTTGCTTTTCCTTTAAACTCTTGAGCTCTTGCCCCTTTGTCTTGACCTTGCAACTTCTTCATTGAACTTGCAAGCTTAAAATTTAGGTTCTTCAATCCAAGATTAGTTGTATCTTGTTTGAAATTCAATAAAAGTTCTCATTTCATTACATATGTATTTATTTCTACATACTTTGAACTTGTGAAATCCTTACTTTATTTTGATCTTGCAATCTCTTAAGTGAGTTTGCAACCTTAAACTTTGGTATTTTGATTTCACATTGGTACGGGATTAATGAACAGTTGAAGGAATTTGCACGTTTGATTTATCGGTTCTCTCTTTGTCTTTTCTTTTCTTGCAATTTTTTGTTATGTTGCCTTACTCTTTTCTTTTTTTATTTTGGTATTGTAAATATGTATGAGTAATTGATTTACTTGTTAAGGGTAGAATATTGTTAGTTTGTGTTAGGAGATATGTTTGCTAAAACCTTAGAAACCTTGACTTTGCAATTGAAACTCCAAGCAAACCACTCGCAATTCCGCTCCGTTAGGCACCCTATCCTACCACGGTAGCGGTGAATCCTAATCGTGACCGGATTGCGAATGGTTTGACGAAAGCTAAGGTCAAGAGTCAACAATAGAAAGATAAGTGACAAGGAATACGGATTTAGCTCAAAGTCGCAAATACTGTATTTCAAGTTCCCTAATCCACATTGTTACCTATTACCTTAGTGTCAATATCAGAATTAAGGTCTATAAGGAAGTGGCAAACATCATCCTAACACAAGCTAATCTAAAACTACCCCTAACAAGTCTTTTTTATTAAACATATCATTATTACGACACTTAGTATAAATAACAACCAAAGTTACGATATTAAGTTATTAAAACTAGCTAAAAAGCTACCATCTCCCTGCGGACGACCCATACTCATCGCGGCTAGCTACACGTGACACCGTCTTTGATTTCGGTTATTTCAAATTCTTTCTAAATACGACACGGTGAAAATGTATAAATCACCGGCGATCAGATAAAGTCGGGATTTGATCTTGCGAAGAAGAAAAGAAGAAGAAATGAGATTGTTGCTAGGTAATTGGGTTGGCGAGGACAGAGGAAAGATGGTGGCGATGAGGTGACGACGACGAGGCGAAGTTGTCGGCGGCAAGGTTGTCATGGCCATGAGGGGGTGAATGGTGATCGAGAGAAGAGTAGAGGAGAGAATGGGTGTGGTGGTGGTGCTCTGGGGTTGCTAGGAGTCGATAGGAGGTGACGGGGGTACTAGGGTGGTGGTTGGGTTCCGGCGACGAGGTTGGAGGCGAGGGGTGTTGGGTTCTTGGCATCGGGGAGGTTTGTATTTGGTGATCGGGAGAAGAGGTCTTAGGGAAAGAGGAGGAGGAGGTGATGGCGGCGAGGCAGAGGAGGCGAGGAGATGGGAACGACGATGGTGAGAGGGCGGCGACAGGGCGGAAACGAGAGCGTGGGCTAAGGCTCGGGTTAGCGACGAGAGCGTGGAGAAAAAGGAGAGAGAGAGTGGGTTTTGTGTTTTTATATAAATTTTATATTATAATATATATAGAGAGAGAGGGGGGACGGTGGAGAGAGAGAGAGAGAGACGAGAGAAAGAGAGACGAGAGAAAGAGAAAGATTTGAGATATTTTATTATTTAAAATAATTAATATTATATATATATATCATTATATATTTATTAGTTATAAAAATATTTTATATATATATATATATATATATATTGTGGGATTTTACAGATAATACCAGATTACTCTGAATATTATCCGTATCCCTTCAAAAATCTAGTTTTTAATTCTGGAGAATATACGTAAGAATTTAAACCATGATGCGATATCCTGTACTTAAAAACATATACCCCTACATACGGATTTACGTAAATATACGTAGCGATCAAATAATCGGTCTGTCTAACTCTTTAGGATACGAACATGATATATGGACGCAACCACATGATATGGGGTACTATGGCATGCAAAGCTAGATGGGCCAAATATATTGTTTGGTTTTATATTGTATCATAAAAGATATTTAGAGTTTAGCAATATTATAAAGAGATATGTAGATTCTAAAATATATTATATATGTGTATAAATATAATCTAGATTTGCATAGATACACTGTACCAGCAAATATTTGATGTAATCTCGAACCATATTGGGTTTCAACCATGCGGGTCGGGTCGGATAATAATCATAACCACACAATTGTACTATTCGCAACCCAATAGTAACAATAATAAAGAATTTTTCCGCAAGATTTGAAATACCATAAATATATAGTATAACAGTGCTAGGGTGTTAAATTATACCCAACTACAAAAAAATTTTGTTCTCGAAATTCACGGAACAAGAAAAAAACAAGAAAACACGGATCTAAGAAAAGAGGTATGGAAAGTTCTGTCGGATCTCGTCTTCACATTCCCAAGTAGATTCTCCGTGCGAACAATTCCCTCATGAAACAAGTACCAGTGGGTAACTTTATTCTTGAGGACATTTTCTCGTCGATCCATAATCGCCATTGGTCGCTCATCATACATTAAATCCTTCCTTACTGTAATTTTCAAGTGATCTAGGACGTGCGTCTCATCTCGAACATACTTGCGGAGTTGAGATACATGAAACACTCGCCAAGGATGGTGGTAAAGCAAATCGATAAGCTACCTTTCCAACACGCTTGATAATACCAAAAGGCCTCACGAATCGAGAACTAAGCTTGCCTCATCTACCAAATCGGATCACTCCTCTGGTCGGTGATATCTTTAAGAATACAAGATCACCAACTGCGATCTCCAGAGGTCTTCGTCCAGTATCAGCCTAACTTTTCTGTCGATCTTGTGCCACCTTCATATGATTTCGGATCACGTTAACTTTCTCCACCGTTTTCACAATAAGATCCGGTCCCAATAATCTTCTTTCTCCAATATCATCCAAACAGATAGGCGAGCGACATTTGTGACTGTGTAATGCTTCAAATGGAGCCATTCGTATTGTCGCCTGAAAACTGTTATTGTATGAAAACTACACCAAGTGCAACTGATCCTCCCATGAACCTTTAAAGTCTAACATGCATGCTCTCAACATATTTTCAAGAGTTTGGATCGTTCTTTCAGACTGGCCATCTGTCTAAGGATGATAGGCTATGCTAAATATTAAGCGAGTTCCTAAACTTTCCTGTATACTCCTCCGAAAGTGTGATAGAAATCGAGTATCACGATCCGAAATGATGCTCACAGGTACTCCATACAATCTCACGATCTCCTGCTTGTACCGCTCTTCCAAAGCCTCCGTTGACTGACCAACTCGAAACGGTATAAAATGAGCTGCCTTGGTCAATCGATCGACAATCATCCAAACTGCAAAATTGCCCTTTGGACTCCGTGGTAAAGTCACGAAATCCATGGTTATATGTTCCCACTTCCACTGAGGAATCGGAAGTTGTTGCAACAAACCAGCTACCCTTTGATGTTCAGCCTTGACTTGCTGACACACCAAGCACTTTAATACGCAACGAGCAATCTCTCTTTTCAAGCCTTCCCACCAGAAATATTATTGCAGATCTCTGTACATCTTTGATCCTTCTGATTGGTAGAGATTCTGTGTGTTCAAGTTTTAGTTAATTACCGCAATCAAGACGGTTTCGCTTGTAGCTAGCCGGTTGAGTACGGGTCGTCCGCAGGGAGATGGGAATCTTTTTCTATGTATTTTAACGAGTTAAGTCCGAAGGTCCAGATTTTGTTTGTGATTATCTAAGTAGTAAAATGATATGTAAAGAGAGCTTGTTAGGGTTAGGATTAGGTTAGTTTGAGTTAGGAGTCTCCCACTTCTTTCGTTGCCCCTCTTAATGTCGGTGTTACGGTAATCGGCAACAACGGGGATTAGCATGACTAGGAAGGAACTTGCGAGTATAAGCTAGGCTTTCCAACGCATAAGTTCTTTCTTTTGGTGCTTGTCCGTCCGTTCTTGGCTCTTAGCCATAACCTCCGGTTAATTCAACCACAACCGGTCTCACTACGGAATTACTGCTATCATGTAGGATAGGGTGCCGTAAGGAGCGGATTGTGGTTCAATTAACGGGAGTCGATTTTAAGATGTTGGGCAAGGAAAGAGTGAGAGAGATTTCCTTCTCTCAAACTTCCCTTATCCTACCCTAACAAGTATGAAACTACTCACACATCATAATGAAAAGAAAACAAAACAAAAGAGGAAGATAGTAGAAGGAGATTAGAAGACAACAACTAGCTATTTGCGACCTCACCTCGGCAAGGATCAAGCGTAAGCATCATGGTTGTTTTTAAGGATAAAGGAAAAGAGAAAGAAAGAAACAACAAGAAATAACAACAACTAAGTTAACAAATGAAAATTACAACAATTAACAAGTTAACTAAAGAACAAGACAAGTATGATAAGTAAACGGTTCTTCTTTATTCATCATTCTTCACTCACAAAAGCTCACTACAAGATTTTCAATGGAGAAGAGATGAGAAGAGGAAGAAGAAACAAGTATTCTAAACCTAGAAAAATACAAGATTATGCACCCTTGGCTTCACAAGTTCTGGACTATTTATAGGCAGGGAAATGGAAATCTAGGGCAACAATATGCCATTATATGAAAAGACAAAAATACCCCTAAAAATGGTCAACTGCCGCCACCATATGGCCGCGGAACCGCGGCCTAGACCCCCTATTGGCCGCGGTTCCGCGGCCCTTTGGAGGAGTTGGGCTCTCTGCTTTTTTGGGCTTCCCTGGTCTTTCATGTCCTTTATTCTGGAATATGACTTTTCTCAGATTTGCTTCACGATTTTTCCAAAATTTCTGTTGAGCAAAAGGTGATTTGATGTGTATCTTTTTGTTATGATTTCCTCGAGCTCCGTGTAGATTTCTTGGATCTTGTGCTGCCATTGAGCTTTGTGCATGAAAACGACAATCGATTTGCCATTTTGTCTCCTAAACTGGTGTGTGGCAACAGACGGATAAAGGGTGGAGATCCGTGTTTTATCTCTGGTTGGCAGGAACCCGGGTTTTGTCGTGTATTTCCATGAATTTCACCGTTTAGAGCCGAGAACCTGTATCCTGCAATTGACTAGCAAACACGGCTCAAGAGTATCTACCGATATGCAATGTGATAAAAATTGGGCGGTATGAAAATGCAAAAATCTGATATGAACAAATACCCCTAAACTTATCATTTGCTCGTCCCGAGCAAAAGCCAATTTATTCACAAAAAATTTCCTAATCTCACTTTCGCAGGGAACGCGATTGCATTGAGCATGTGCAACAAGCCGTTAAACCTCTAGGTGTCCCTAGTAGGAGGAGTGTTGTCTCCTGAGGGTTTTCAGCGGATACTACCCACAAAATCCGGTCAGGCTAGTTTTGCAAAATAACTATGATTCAAACCCTAAAGTTTTGTTTCAGAAAATAACAATTCTATTATCCTAAGTCTAGACCATCGAACCCTTATTTTTCACACCTCGCTTCTTATTTAACTAGAGAGTTTATATGTCTTTACGTGCAGTGCAAATAGTGTCGTTAAGTTTCCAGAAGGATCGATTTACGTCGTCATGTCACACAATAAAGCCCAGATAAAAATTTTGAAAGGACCATATAAGTTTTATAAAGAGTTAAGCATTTTTCAAGTTTCGTTTTCCAGTAAAGTTTCAAATTTAGAATTTCTATCTTCCCTAACAGGAAACTAGGTCTTATTCTTCACTCCACCTTTTTCTTGTTTTCATTTCATACACACCTCTGTGAATCGTGCAATAGTCTTTATCATAGAGTCATATCTCCGCTAAAATTTTTATAAAAGCCTGTCTTTTATCAAGATTATTCTCACACAAAGAACCGTTAGGAATTTTAACTTGGAGAGAACACTTGCTTGACTTTGTTTTAATCTGGACTTTCTAGGCTTCTTAGCGAGCTTTGGGCCAATGCACCCAAACCAGTTGGTTTTAGGGCATTAGGTGTAGAAACACCCCAGCGGACTTAATTACTCAAGTTACCTAGGTCCAAAAACAAAAGACAGTTTGGCGTGAAAATCAGATGATTTAATACGAACGGAGATATAACCGGCAGTTCAGTTATTTTTTTGGATAAAAGACGTGTTTAGTGGGTTTGGTGTGTAATCCTTCCAATCAAGTTTCAGATAGGTTATTTTTCAGACTTAGTTCCAATTACGGCATCAATAATATTCCTTCATATTCGCTTTACTTCATAAACTATTCTTGATATTACTTATTTCAGAACAAACCTATTTGATCCTCAGAAAATCATTTATCTATTTAAAAAGTTTTTAAACATAAAAGACTTGTCATCAAATTTCAAAAACTCACGACACGTGGAGTGTGATGTAAAGACGTATATAAGCTATAGTTAACTTCAAAGGAGAGTTATCTTTCAGGTTTTCAAAATCTAAACATAAGATTTAGTTATTCTTATCTTATCAAACAAAACCGTCGAAATGTTGAATCAGAGTCCTCCCACTAGCTAACTTGACAAAAAAGTTTTTATGTTTTTAGAAAATTTTCAGATTTTTATGGATTTTATGGATTTAAATATGCAGATGCAAAATATAAATATGAATGCGAAGGTTAGAAATGCGTACCGAGCGTACCCCCAAACTTAAACTGGACAGTGTCCTCACTGTCATTGCATGAAGAGACCATTTGAAGGGTCAAAATTGTCGGTTAGCGATATACAAATTTTTTTGTTTTTAAAGAAAAGAAAAAGAAAAAGAATATCCACAAATATATACAAAATGGTATATACATACCCCCAAACTTATTTGGAACAGTGTCCACTGTTCTTGGCTGGATAACCGAAGTTTGGGGGTAGGCAGAGGAAGATCATGCAGGGTAAACCGGCTCCTGTAAGACCAGGAGCTCCTCTGTTGGTTCGGCGCTAAGGTACGGTTTAAGTCGGTGTCCGTTCACTTTGAAAAATGAACCCTCCTTTGGATTTTCCAAATCCACAGCGCTACGCGGATACACATTCCGCACAAAATACGGCTCTTTCCAGTGAGATCTGAGCTTTCCTGGATGGAAGTGAAGTCGGGTGTCGTAAAGTAGTACCTGCTGACCAGGTACGAAGGTTTTGCGCAAAAGGTGTTTATCGTGAAACACCTTCGTTCGGTTCTTAACGACAACCGCGTTATCGTAAGCCTCATCCCTAAGCTCGCTCAGTTCGTTCAACTGCAGCTTCCGATGGCTGCCCGCATCCTCGAGAGACAGATTCAGCTCCTTTATCGCCCAAAATGCGCGATGCTCTATTTCGACAGGTAGGTGGCAAGCTTTTCCGTACACAAGCCGATAGGGAGACATGCCAAGGTTGGTCTTATAAGCGGTTCGAAATGCCCAAAGGGCATCAGTGAGTTTTAGCGACCAATCCTTACGGTTCTTAGAAACCATCTTCTCCAGTATCTGCTTGATTTGCCGATTTGAAACCTCGGCCTGCCCGCCGGTTTGGGGGTGGTAGGGCGTAGAGAGCTTATGATTAATGGAATATTTCCGCATCAAGGCTTCGAAAGTCTTGTTGCAGAAATGACTTCCATTGTCGCTAATGATCGCTCGGGGGTGCCCAAAACGGGAAAAAATGTTTTCTTTAAGAAACCTAACGACAACCTTGTTGTCGTTAGTCCGGTTGGGCACAGCCTCGACCCATTTAGAGACGTAATCAACAGCGAGAAGGATGTACAAGTTCCCAAAAGAGCTGGGAAACGGCCCCATGAAATCTATCTCCCAAACATCGAAAATCTCCACAACCAAGATTGGTTGGAGCGGCATCTCGTTCCTCCGAGATATCCGGCCCAAGTGTTGGCACCGGGAGCAAGTCTTGCAATAGTCATGAGCGTCTTTAAAGAGTTGTGGCCAGTAGAAACCACATTGCCAGATCTTCTCAGCTGTCTTTCTGGGGCCAAAATGCCCGCCACATGCTTGATCGTGGCAAAATGACAGCACACTCTTGAATTCCTCGTCAGGGACACACCGACGAATAATCTGGTCGGGAAGTACTTGAACAAATAGGGTTCGTCCCAGTAAAAGTGTTTTACTTGGGATAAGAAGCGAAGTCTGTCCTGACTTGACCATTTAGTTGGTAGTAATCCCGTGGCCAAATAGTTCACAATATCTGCGAACCAGGGTTCGCAAGATATTGTCAAGAGCTGTTCATCCGGGAAAACGTCGTTGATCGGAATTGGAAGCGAAGGCGAAGAAGGAAGTCGTGAGAGATGGTCGGCAACTACGTTTTCACATCCTCGTTTGTCCTTAATGACAAGGTCAAACTCTTGAAGCTGTTAGTTATATGTATGCCCTAGAGGCCATTACTGTACATAGGATGTATATTGTAGTGGATGCTTGGACATATATAGGGAGGACTTTCTTGCTCGACATGATAGTATGCTATCTGGTTGCTCTTTACCTTAACGTGTACACTGATTGTCTCTCTGTTACATGTTGGTAAAGCCCTTAGGATGTGTACTTGACTACCTGGACTATGATGCGGATCATACTAGTGGGGACATGGTAGTCCATAAGTACATCCTTCAAAGTCCCTAGTCGTGGGTGTATCGAGACGAGGCATCGATATACCAGAGTAGACTAGCGTGTACCTTCTCGACCCATACAAATAGGCGATGGATGATCCCATATCCATCGGTGTTTGACATCAGAGATGATATATGGGTGCTCAGTGGAGACTGGGTACACTGGACGGACTCGCCGAGAACTCCCAGATGGTATTATACCTTACGTCAGATGGCAGTTCTCTGGTGACACTGGTACAGAGTAGTCTGTTGACCCGAGATCGTCATAGAGTCTTGTGTGGTTCCCACTGTGCTTTGATTTCCATCTTACCACGTCCAAGAGGGCGTGCAAAACGGTGGTTTTTGGGTACAGTCCCGAGTCATATGGAGGCAATGAGCGATAGGAGGGGATTCGTCTCTCTCGGTATAGGGGGTTGATGTTGCGCTGTGTTCGATTGGCTATAACAGGAAATCCCTGGCCAGGGTTGCTGAGATTTGCTGGTAAGTGTTACCAGTAGTTTCTCGAATTGTTATAGACCTCATATCGACACGACTTATCGAGCTATTGGGGTCTGACGTTTACCACCCCTAGGCGAGATATGCGACATATCAGACGATCAGACCGGACTGTACGGTAGTGTTACTGGTTGGATTCACTGGAGTGTGAGCGGGCTTGCTCGTCGATCTTCTGATCGCTCAATACCCGGGTGGCCGTTACGTTTAGCAGACCGCTTGCGGCTTGTGGGTGTTTGATATGATCATCACCTGCTGCCGGCGTATTGACGAGTCTTTAGAGTCCTACACAGAGGTTTCCTGGCTCAAGCGAAACGAAATAGGAGCGCATATGAGATATGTGCGGGACCGAGAATAATGCGTTTATGTGATACCGTATTCCATTCTCGTGATGAATGTATCGATTGGTTATATTTGATATAACCTAGATATCGAATCAAGGATTGATTCGATAAGCCGATACATTGGATACTAATCGGTTATGTGCGACATGACCGGATCATTGAATCAAGTGTTGATTTAATGATTTAATGTATAATTATATATTTGATATATTACTTTGCATTAACTAGTATTGGTTCACTTTATATGGATTTTCTCACTTGGATTGCACAAGTTGTATATGTGATATACTTTTGTGCACTTGATTGTATCATGTTTGATGATACATGTTTACTTGGTTAAGTGTATAGAATTAAACCATGGTTAAACTTATGTTTAGGGTTTTATTTCCTTTTCTCATTTATTTATCTATTTATTCATTTTGGAAATAAATAAAAAGGCATAAAGAGAAAATGGTGGCTAATTTTGTTTCATATTGAAGCTTTATGATGCTTTGACCAAGTGACCATTTTTGTCTCATGCTTAACCCTAACCATTCCTTTCAACCATGATTAAATCTCTACACTTGACCATGGTTCATTATATGATAAGTATTGATTTTCTATTCTATTTTTAATAACTTATCATATTCATTATCTTCTTCTTCTTCTTCACCTCATGAAGAAAAAGCTTCACTTCATCAATGGTGATTGATGAAAATGAGTGAGAAATCCAATTCTAAAGTGAACCCACTTCCTATTTCTTCATCCTTTACCTCATGCCAAGTAGTAGAGTGTGTTTCCTTCACAAGTTTTCTTGACTTGGTGAAGTTGGAGCTTGATCTAGCGATGCCTCGACGTAGATCATCTTCGGCACGTCGTCGATGACCTAGCCCGCTCTTTCTCCGATGAAGCCGACTCTAGAGCCCGGGACTTGATATGGACAGCGGAGAGGACTTCATCATGGAGCCGTGGAGGTGGAAGACTGGATCTACAAAGGTTGTATATCCGTTCTTTTAGTTTAGCTGTAAACTAGTTTCATTTTATTGCCTAAACATCTAGCCAACGATCTAGTCTCGGGTTTCTCGGCACCGTATTTATAGAAATTGGCATGGTTGATGCCTTGTGAGACCTCTTGAGAGTGCCTAGGAATCCTACAGTGGTATCAGAGCCTAGCTAGAGCCTTAGGCGAAGTCTAGACGGAGTTTGAAGTCCGATCGAACCGAAACCCAACCCCAAAAATTGCTCTCTGTACTTTTTCTAAAATCGTGGATTTTTCCAGATTAAAAATATGCAGAAAACTCAGTAGGGAAATCTAAGAATTACGGCGCAAAAAGTTTTGAATGAACAGTGTAATCGGCGGCGGAACCGCGGCATAAGCCTAGCTTATGCGGCGGTTCCGCGGCAGAATTGTGACGTCAGCCCTAACTGTTTGCACAGTAATTCATTGTTTCAGGTGCTGAGTTCTCTGGGTATTTTTAAAATTTATTCAAGAGCTGAATTTTCTGGGGTTGTTTTGGGGATTCGGTGTTTCGATCGGAGTATCAGATTTTGTCTATGTGGCTTTCCGGATAAATATTAGAATATGTTAAAAAGTTCGACCGGATATAAATACCCAATTTTTCCCCTGTCGGAAAATTCCCAAGTGTTGGATTTTTCCGTAGTTTAAAGACGTTCTAAGTAGTGCAAGTAACGCGATGGACCCTCTAGAAGACAACAAACCTTAACTCGATTATGTGACCGTCTTGAACTGCCCTTTGAACCTTCGGGTTTGGGGCAGTACGGCGTGCCACATGTGAGGCGTTGGCTTGACCCTTCTACGGCTGGACCGTTGGTACTGAGGCACGAACTGAATGTTGTTAGACTTGTTTCATGTGATGAGCAGTATCGGGAAAACTTGGGTGTTTAAATGTTCGATCGAAAAGTTTAACATTTTCTATTTATCTGGAATGTGATACAACAATTGGAATTCACAATAGTTATGTGATAACTAAATGAATGTTATAAACATAGCAGTTTAGTCTCACTTGATCGGTTGCCACGGAATTTTGATGTGATCAAAAGTCCGTCGCAATCACGTAGCGTACACGGATACTCGCCGGGTAAACTTAATAGACAGCCTCACTCCATAGGCCCGACCAAGTGACTGTAGGAGAACCCCGTCGCCGAAAGCATCCGTTCCGGTGCTCGCGGCAGCGGTGTTCCGCCTTGGTGCACTTCGTCGACGGTATCGGGGGTGCGGCCGTCTACTGAAGTTTGCGACGAGCATTCGATCAGGATGTCGGGAATCTTGTTGAATTGACCGACTTGATATTGAAAAGAGTTTTCGATAATGAGACTAAAATGCGGGGTTTATAATTGTTAGGCATGCGATGTCTAAGGAATTCATTTGATTAGGCATGCGATGTCTATGTAGGTTGCGGATTCCAACTATTGTAGTTTTACATTTTCTTTTCTGTGACCGTAAGTGTAATATGTGATATCGCCGGTTTCGTTGCTATATGTCAACGACAATTGGGATGGACATATTTACTTACGTTGATGACATGTGATGTTATGTGTTGCTGGATATGTTATATTGGATCGTCGTGTTTGAATAGCCGGGTTTTTTTTATGTGAGATGAGTGTTTTTCATTTTCATTCATGTAAAAACTTGTATGTAATATTCTTTTATTGGGGCACTTCCAGGTTGCGGAAGATGTCACCGTTGATGTATATTATTTACTTTTCCGCACTAGGATAGACCCAAGGAGGGAAGCACAAGTAACCGGGTTCTGGAGTCCAGTAGGAGACTAACTCGAGGAGTCGAGTCCGGGTCTCCTAACTCCAGAATTGGTAGGGTTGCTTGCCGCTCTCGTAGGGGTCTAGGAGTGTGGGTTTGGCTATTCATCACGACCGTGGAATCCGTGTTTTATACTGGCTCGTATTAAAAACACGGACGTCCTAGTATATCCAATATTTCATATGATTCTTCTGCTGCGATATCTGTGATGTGATCATGTGATGTTCTGTGATAGATACAGTATATAGTATATATGATATATTATATAGGCGTTACTTATGTTTTACACCCGCGCTAGCCCTGCCCCGCTCTGCCGTTAGTTACCTAACCTAACGGTGCACGAGGGGACATCGAGGCGAATGCGGATGGCATAAGTGTACGTCGTATTTATCTGTGATGTTTAGGTACTTAAATGATGGGACTTCATTAATATGATTAATGAAAGTAAAAGAAACCTAAGATGTTGTAGAATCGAATTTCAAAAATAAAACAGGTAGCTACAGTTCTTGCTTTGCACAGCGGTATATATGATATATCCTGCACCTTATTCGATAAGGAAAGGACCGAGATCCCTTCACCGGGAGTGACTCCTTTAGCAATAACTGGCAGATGGTACACACTCGGTTTGTCTTTTGATTGCTTTTAAGAGTTTTTGCTTTGCACAGTGATATATATGATATATCCCGCACCTCATTCGACGAGGAAAGGACTGACGATCCCTTCACCGGGAATGACTCCTTTAGCAAAACTAGAAAAGCCTCAAAAGCACTCCATTTTAAAATCATTTGATTCTACAACGATATCAAGTTCATTACGCAATAGGTTTTCAGAAAAACCTGTTGTAGCCCTCCGTCATTTCAGATAAGTACTAGTTAGTATTCGTGCTACGTTTGTTGACTATGTTAAGGCGTAGTGTGCGGTAGCTAATTAGTGCTTATCTGCATAAGCATATGATGTGCTTGGATTAGGGTAGTCGTGCGACTTTGTTGACTATGTTAAGGGTCGTGCGGGTGGGTTTAATTCAATCGGGAAATGACGGGTTGAACTTGACTAGCACTTATGATTTGTTGACTATGTTAAGGTCATATAGCTGCTAGGGGCAAAATATTATCGGGAATTTCAAGTGTTGAAATTTGCAATGAGATTGCATTCCTTCTATTAGATAGTTGGATCCCGATACCCGCTGCGAGTAATTGTTACTCTTGGAAGAGTTTTACACATTACAATTAGCCGATCAAGTAGGTGTCTAGAAAGGTGTTAACGAGATTACGCCTCTGGGAAAACGAGGTTTACATTAATTAGGTTCGTGCGAAAGCACGGGGGACCTCCCTCAAAGTACCGACACTGGCCTGGCTGAAAGATTGGCGAACTTGTAGTGTGTAATTAATCCCGGCTAGTCTTTCCTTTTAGGGTTTGAAGGAAGATTTGGTAAAAAGCAGTGGGAGCCATCCTGATTAGATAAAATAATAACCAATCTGATCTTGCAAGAGCGCACGCTGAGTGTTTTCTTCTCTCTCTCTCCAGGTAGCGACCATATCATGCCTTAATCAAGATAATAATACGTATTATTGACCGAACCCGCTTGTTATACTGAGCTGGGGAACGTTGGTCCCGCTCCAACTTATAATTGTTATAAGACAGAGTAGGAAATTGGGGATTACCAGAATTCCCGTGCCGCCCAAACGAAGAGAGTGCATGCTGATGCATCATCTTCGGGTATGTTCATTATACAGAACTGTTTCTCAATATCCTTTACGTCCTGGGTATGTGATACCAGATCAGGATTCCAGATATGTAATCTGTTACATAGGGCTACAGAAAGGTAGAGAACTGAGAACGGGTGATAAGTTTCATGAGGCAGAAAACGGGGCAAGTGTTGCAGCCAAGTCTGTTGGTCACTGTCACCCTGTATTACCAATACATTGATTCTGAACGAATGTTATTAGATACCGAACCTGATATACAAAATCATATCTGTCTCTTTATTAGTAAAGAAACGGTAAAATTTTGTATTGTTGGATAATGTTTTGAACATTTCCTATATCAAAAGTTGATCGGTTCAGGCACGTTATCTAAAAGCATTAATGTTCTAAATCAAACTACAGTTCTTTAGTATATGGAACACACACAAGAGGAAGAGTTCAGAAATGAACGAATCCTTCTTGAGGTGTTGTAGACTGGGTCATATCAATGCGACCCGACTAGCTGAAGTTACATAAAGATGCATATTTAAATTAGTTTGAATTTACATCTTGTGAAACTTGCCAGTCATGTCACAAAGATAAGATGACCATAGCTCCGTTTACTGGAAACAGAGAAAGAGTTAGTGAAATCTTAGGATAATACATGTTAATGTATGTAAGGTCCCCTGTCTACATATGCCAAGACTGGTTCTTTGTACTTCGTTACATTCTCTGATGATCTCTCGAGATTCAGACATATGTTCCTGTTGAAACACAAGTCCGAACCTTTTGAGATATTCACAGAATATAAGTTAGAAGTAGAGAACCAAAATACGGGTATAAGTATTATGTCCTTTGATGAGATCAAGGAGGAGAATACTTGAGCACGGAATTCCTGGACCATTCTAAAGGAGAATGAGATTCTCTCTCAGCATTACTCCTCCGTATACACCATAGCACGATGGTATATTGGGACGGAGCAATCACACCCTATATGATAAGGTGTGCTCTATGATGAGTACTACTGAGTTACCTATTTCCTTTTTGGGAGTTATGCGCTTGAGAAGCTGCATACCTATTGAATAGGGTTTGAATCAAATCAGTTGCCTCCCACTTCATATGAGATATGGTATGGTAAGAGCCCATGTCTTAAGCTAGTTAAGATTTGGGGTTGACCGGCCTATGTCTGAAAGCAAAATCCGGACAAGCTCGAGGCAAAGTCTGTAATGTAGAACTGGAAAGGTTCCAGCTATACAAACTGCAGCTGATGATTTGATAGAACCAAAGGATTCAGTAGATTCCAACGAACCTCAACCTCTTCGCCGATCTAGTAGGGTTCCTGACCTACCTGAGAGATACTTCGGTTTCTCTATGACAGTAGGAGCGAGAATTGCATCATGAGATGATGATCCAACTAGTTTCGAGCTGGCCATCAGGAGTAAGACTCTGTAAGAATGGCTGGATGCTTAGTGATCTGAGATGGAATCCATATACACCAACAAAGTATGGACTTTGGTTGCTATATCTGAAGGGTTAAATCCCCATCAGGAGCAAGTATATCTTGAGAAGATTACTTGGTGTAGATGGAAAAGTTGAGACTTTCAAAGCTAGACTTGTTAAAAGTTTGCATCATTGACTAGGTGTGGATAATGATGAAACCTTTTCAAGTAGCTATGCTTAAGTCCATCCAGATCCTACTTGTCACGGCTATATACCATGACTACGATATCTGGTGGTTGGGTGTCATGACTGCTTTTCTAAATGATGTTTTAGAAGAGTGCGTCTATAAGTACACAGCCAGAGGGCTTCGTAGACAGTGGGAGCAGCGGAAACGTGTGCAAGATGCTTTATAGGATAAATCAGGCATCGCGGAGCAGGATCATCTGTTTTGATGAAGTAGTCAAAGAGTTTGACATCATCAAAATGGTAGATGAACCTTGTATAAACAAAAAGGTAGTAGGGAGTATGGTGGTGATCCTCGTAGAGTACGTGGATGACATACTCTTGATAGGGAAGGAGTTTCCTATGCTACGCTCGGTCGATCTCCGCTTATCACAAGGATTCTCCAATAGGATCAAAATGATACCTACTAAATCCTGGGTTTTGGATCTATGAGATAGATCTAAATGGATGTTAGGATACTCACTAGCTGTAGTGAGATGGTATCAGTTGATCCTGGGGAGAATCACTGGAAGGGTTCCAGGGTGATAAAGACGACTGAAAGTCAGTCACAGGCATTGTCTTTACCCTCAGTAAAGGGACGGTATGTTGGAAGAGTTCCAAGCTAGATACCGTGACATACTAGACGATAAAGGCAGGATACATCGCTACTTAAGATGCTACCAAAGAGGCAGTCTGGGTGTATATTAGTTCATGAGATGAACTTAGTTCCTCCCATTGTGTGACAATGGAGTTGTGGCCTATGCCAAGGAACGCATGTCCCATCAGTGATCCAGACATATTCTAAGGCAGTGTCACCTGATCATGGAGATGGATGATCTCCAGGGTGATCGAGGTTTGGAGAGTAGACTCAGAGGACAACACAGCGGATCCACTCACAAAGGCCTGTTCCCAGAGAGAGATTTTTATGGGATGGTTGGGTATGAGATACTACAACCACTGCTATCAGATGGCCCTAGTGCAAGTGGGAGATTGTTAGTTATATGTATGCCTTAGAGGCCATTACTGTATATAGGATGTATATTGTAGTGGATGCTTAGACATATATAGGGAGGACTTTCTTGCTCGACATGATAGTATGCTATCTGGTTGCTCTTTACCTTAACGTGTACACTGATTGTCTCTCTGTTACATGTTGGTAAAGCCCTTAGGATGTGTACTTGACTACCTGGACTATGATGCGGATCATACTAGTAGGGACATGGTAGTCCATAAGTACATCCTTCAAAGTCCCTAGTCGTGGGTGTATCGAGACGGGACATCGATATACCAAAGTAGACTAGCGTGTACCTTCTCGACCCATACAGATGGGCGATGGATGATCCCATATCCATCGGTGTTTGACATCAGAGATGATATACGGGTGCTCAGTGGAGACTGGGTACACTGGACGGACTCGCCGAGAACTCCCAGATGGTATTATACCTTACGTCAGATGGCAGTTCTCTGGTGACACTGGTACAGAGTAGTCTGTTGACCCGAGATCGTCATAGATTCTTGTGTGGTTCCCACTGTGCTTTGATTTCCATCTTACCACGTCCAAGAGGGCGTGCAAAACGGTGGTTTTTGGGTACAGTCCCGAGTCACATGGAGGCAATGAGCGATAGGAGGGGATTCGTCTCTCTCGGTATAGGGGGTTGATGTTGCGCTGTGTTCAATTGGCTATAACAGGAAATCCCTGGCCAGGGTTGCTGAGATTTGCTGGTAAGTGTTACCAGTAGTTTCTCGAATTGTTATAGACCTCATATCGACACGACTTATCGAGTTATTGGGGTCTGACGTTTACCACCCCTAGGCGAGATATGCGACATATCAGACGATCAGACCGGACTGTACGGTAGTGTTACTGGTTGGATTCACTGGAGTGTGAGCGGGCTTGCTCGTTGATCTTCTGATCGCTCAATACCCGGGTGGCCGTTATGTTTAGCAGACCGCTTGCGGCTTGTGGGTGTTTGATATGATCATCACCTGCTGCCGGCGTATTGACGAGTCTTTAGAGTCCTACACAGAGGTTTCCTGGCTCAAGCGAAACGAAATAGGAGCGCATATGAGATATGTGCGGGACCGAGAATAATGCGTGTTTGTGATACCGTATTCCATTCTCGCGATGAATGTATCGATTGGTTATAATTGATATAACCTAGATATCGAATCAAGGATTGATTCGATAAGCCGATACATTGGATACTAGTCGGTTATATGCGACATGACCGGATCATTGAATCAAGTGTTGATTTAATGATTTAATGTATAATTATATATTTGATATATTACTTTGCATTAACTAGTATTGGTTCACTTTATATGGATTTTCTCACTTGGATTGCACAAGTTGTATATGTGATATACTTTTGTGCACTTGATTGTATCATGTTTGATGATACATGTTTACTTGGATAAGTGTATAGAATTAAACCATGGTTAAACTTATGATTAGGGTTTTATTTCCTTTTCTCATTTATTTATCTATTTATTCATTTTGGAAATAAATAAAAAGGCATAAAGAGAAAATGGTGGCTAATTTTGTTTCATATTGAAGCTTCATGAAGCTTTGACCAAGTGACCATTTTTGTCTCATGCTTAACCCTAACCATTCCTTTCAACCATGATTAAATCTCTACACTTGACCATGGTTCATTATATGATAAGTATTGATTTTCTATTCTATTTTTAATAACTTATCATATTCATTATCTTCTTCTTCTTCTTCTTCTTCTTCACCTCATGAAGAAAAGGCTTCACTTCATCAATGGTGATTGATGAAAATGAGTGAGAAATCCAATTCTAAAGTGAACCCACTTCCTATTTCTTCATCCTCTACCTCATGCCAAGTAGTAGAGTGTGTTTCCTTCACAAGTTTTCTTGACTTGGTGAAGTTGGAGCTTGATCTAGCGATGCCTCGACGTAGATCATCTTCGGCACGTCGTCGATGACCTAGCCCGCTCTTTCTCCAATGAAGCCGACTCTAGAGCCCGGGACTTGATATGGACAGCGGAGAGGACTTCATCACGGAGCCGTGGAGGTGGAAGACCGGATCTACAAAGGTTGTATATCCGTTCTTTTAGTTTAGCTGTAAACTAGTTTCATTTTATCGCCTAAACATCTAGCCAACGATCTAGTCTAGGGTTTCTCGGCACCGTATTTTTAGAAATTGGCATGGTTGATGCCTTGTGAGACCTCTTGAGAGTGCCTAGGAACCCTACAGAAGCAAGAGGATCCAACGTATTAGCCGAGATTTTGCATCTTTCTTCGCAAAAAGATGGCACAAAGCAGAATGGTCAGTGTAGACGATGACTGGAGAGCCGATGAGGTAGGGCCTGGACTTTTCTAAAGCAAATACAACAGCCAATAATTCCTTCTCAGTTGTTGTATAATTGAGTTGTGCGTCGTTCAGGGTTCGGCTTGCATAATAGATTACGTGCGGCATCTTGTTGATGTGTTGTCCATGGACAGCACCAATGGCAAAGTCGGATGCATCGCACATAATCTCAAATGGGTGCGTCCAGTCAGGTGAAGAAAGAACGGGAGCAGAAGTGAGTGAGCGTTTCAATGACTCGAATGTAGTCACACAGCTCAAGTTGAAGTCGAATGGCGTATCCTTGGCCAGTAAAAGAGTCAAGGGCCTAGCAATCTTGCTAAAGTCCTTGATGAACCGTCTATAGAAACCGGCATGGCCAAGGAAAGCTCGGATATCTATGACGCATCGGGGAGGAGGTAGATTGGAAATGACCTCAATCTTTGCTTTGTCAACCTTTATTCCATTTTGCAAGATGATATGTCCTAAGACAATACCTTCGCGCACCATGAAGTGGCACTTCTCCCAATTCAAAGTGAGATTCGTGTCCTTACATCGGGTAAGGACTGAAAGGTTCCTAGGCACTCTAGTGAGGTCTCACAAGGCATCGAACATGCCAATTTAAAAAAAAATGGTGCCGAGAAACCCTAGACTACGGATCTTAGACTAGATGTTTAGGCGAAACTATAAACTAGTTAACTACTTAACTAGAAGTGAGAAGCTACAACCTTTGTAGATCCGGATTTCCACTTCCTTAGCTCCACGTGGGTGTCCTCTCGCTGTCCATCATGAATCCCGAACCCAATCGTCGGCTTCATCGGAGAAACGGGCGAGCTAGGTCGTCGGCTTCGTGTCAAAGACGATCTACGTCGAGGTTGCACTAGTTCAAGCTCCGACTTCACAAAGTTGTGAAACTTGTGAAGAAAACACCCAAAACAACTTGGCAAGAGGTAGAGGGTGAAGAAATAGGAGGTGGGTTCACTTTAGAATTGGATTTCACTCACTTTTTCTCAAGTTGCCATTGATGGCATCTAGTTTTCTCTCTTGAAGAAGAAGGAGAAAATGAAGCTAGTTATGATAAGTTCTATTTTAAAATGAAAAGAAAATCCGAACTTATCATAACATTAACTAGGGTTAAGTGTAGAGAATAAACCATGGTCATTTGAGTGGGTTAGGGTTAAGCATGAAGACAAGAATGGTTAGCAAAGTCAAAGCTTCATGAAGCTTCAATATGAAACAAAAATTGCCACCATTTTCATCTTAAAGTTTATCCAAATAAATGAATAAACAAATAAATGAATAAATGCATAATCAAAACCCTAATCTCAAGTTAACTATGGTTTAATTCTATACACTTAACCATATGATCAAGTATCATCAAACATGATACAAATATGTGCACAAAAGTATATCACATATACAATGTGTAAATCAAGTGAGAAAAATCCGTTTAAAATGAACCAATACTAGTTAATGCAAAGTAATATATCAAATATATAATTATACATTAAATCATTAAATCAACACTTGATTCAATGATCCGGTCATGTCGCACATAACCGACTAGTATTCAATGCATCGATTTATCGAATCAATGATTCAATAACTAGGTCATATCTCATACAACAAATCGAAACATTAATCGCGAGAATCAAATACGGTATCACATACACGCATTATTCTCGGTCCCGCACATATCTCATATGCACTCCTATTTCGTTTCGCTTGAGCTAGGAAACCTCTGTGTAGGACTCTAAAGACTCGTCAATACGCCGGTAGCAGATGATGATCATATCAAGCACCCACAAGCCGCAAGCGGTCTGCTAAACGTAACGGCCACCCGGGTATTGAGCGATCAGAAGGTCGACGAGCTAGCCCGCTCACACTCCTGCGAATCCGACCAGTAACACTTACCATACAGTCCGGTCTCTTCGTCTGATATGTCGCATATCAAGTCTAGGGGTGGTAAACATCAGACCCCAATAACCCGATAAGTCGTGCCGATGTGAGGCTCATAACGGGTCGAGAAACTACTGGTAACACTTACCAGCAAATCTCTGATCAGCCCTGGCCAGGGACTTCCCTGCTACGGCCAATCGAGCACTGCGCAACATCAACACCCAATACCGGGAGAGACGAAACCCCTCCTATCGTTCATTGCCTCCATGTGACTCGGGACTGTGCCCAAAGACCACCATTTTGCACGCCCTCATGGACGTGGTAAGGTGGAGATCAAAGCACAGTAGGAATCACACAAGACTCTATGACGATCTCGGGTCTACAGACTAACCTGTACAAGTGTCACCTGAGAACTGCCATCTGACGTGAGGTATAATACCATCTGGGAGTTCTCGGTGGGTCCGTCCAGTGTACTCAGTCTCCACTGAGCACCCGTATACCATCTCTGATGTCAAACACCAATGGATATGGGATCATCCATCGCCCATCACATGGGTCGAGAAGCGTATACGCTAGTCTACTCTGGTATATCGATGCCCCGTCTCGATACACCCACGACTAGGGACCTTGAAGGATGTACTTATGGACTACCATGTCCCCACTAGTATGATCTGCATCACAGTCCAGGTAGTCAAGTACATATCCTAAGGACTTTACCAACATGTAACTATAAGACAGTATAAAGAGACTAGTGTACATGTTAAGATAAAGAGTAACCAGATAGCATACTATCATATCGAGCAAGAAAGTCATCTCTATATATGTCCAAACATCCAATATAATATACATCATCTGTACAATACTGGCCTCTAGGGCATACATACAACTAACAAGGACAGCGTCAAGATGCAGCAAACACTCGTTGAAGGAATCGCCGAAGATGGAGAAATCATCCATTAAAATCTCCAGAAATTTTTCCACCATGTCTGAGAAGATTCCCATCATACACCGCTGGAAGGTAGCGGGCGCATTGCATAACCCAAAGGGCATGCGTCGATATGCAAACGTGTCGAAAGGACAAGTGAAAGTGGTCTTGTCCTGGTCTTTTTCGGCGATGGGAATTTGATTATAGCCGGAGTAGCCATCAAGAAAGCAGTAGTACTCGTGTCCGGCCAATCGTTCAAGCATCTGGTCAATGAAAGGTAGCGGAAAGTGGTCCTTCCGCGTTGCGGTGTTGAGTTTTCTGTAATCGATGCATACTCGTCACCTAGTTTGGGTGCGAGTAGGGATTAACTCGTTCGCCTCGTTGGTTATGACCGTGATGCCCGACTTCTTGGGGACAATATGAATGGGGCTAACCCACTGGCTATCAGAGATAGGGTAAATGATACCACTATCTAGACATTTTACGATCTCCTTCTTCACAGCCTCTTTTATGACTGGATTGAGACGTCTTTGTGGATCCCGGGCTGGTTTGGCATCATCCATCAGATGAATGTGATGCTCAACGACCAGGGGACTAATCCCCTTGATGTTCGCCATGGACCAGCCAAAAGCTTGCCTGTTGCTGTGCAAGACCGCGAGAAGGGCTTTCTCTTGCTCGGGAGTTAGAGAAGCCGAGATGATGACGGGAAGGGTCTCGTTCTCACCTAAGTAAGCGTACTTAAGGTGAGACGGCAAAGGCTTGAGTTCGAGCGTTGGAGGTGAAATGATGGAAGGCAAGATTGGTGAAACGGTCTCGAACTCAAAAGATTCCAGCAAAGGTTCGAAACGAGTGTAAGCGACCGAGTCGGATGGTTCAGGTAACTCATCCGGAAATTCGAAGGATTCAAACTCGGGTTGCGAGCGGCTAAGATCGTTCAAGAACGTGAAACACTCGTAGTCGTTGTCGGGCGCAGAAACAGCAGCAGGTTCAAGGAGGAACGCACTAGTGGCGTCAAGATTATCGTGATGAAACAGAAACTCCTCGAATTCACACTCTTCAGAGGTGATCTCCTGGATCGAGCAGACGTCCAGTATATGAGCATTAGGTTCGGAGGGCTGATTCCCCAACCTAAAAATGTTGAGTTCAATTGTCATGTTTCCAAAAGAGAGGTTCATCGAACCATTGTGACAATTGATCACAGCATTTGAGGTTGCAAGGAATGGGTGATCGAGTATCACCGGAATTTGATTCCGGGGGTTAGCTACAGGCTGTGTGTCTAATACAATGAAGTCAACGGGGAATATGAAGTCCCCGACTTTGATTAACACATCCTCTAGCTCACCCCTAGAATGGGTGATCGATCGGTCGGCCATTTGGAGAGTACAGTGTGTGGGTTTCAGCTCTCCTATGCCTAATTGCCCGTATACTGAGTACGGAAGTAGGTTAACACTGGCACCAAGATCTAATAGTGCGCGGTTGATGTTCTTATCCCCAATGGTAATGGAAATCGTAGAACAGCCAGGGTCCTTCCGTTTTTGTGGTAAAGATTGGGTAAGAGCATCACTCACAGCACTAGCCAAGAAAACTTTCTTTGGTACCTGAGACTTCCTCTTTTTCGTGCACAAGTCCTTTAAGATTTTCGCGTAGGATGGGACTTGTTGGACGGCATCTAAAAGAGGAATGTTAATGTTAACCTGCTTAAATAACTCCAGAATCTTCTCCATTTGAGGATTTTGTTTATTAGACCTCAACCGGTTTGGAAATGGGACGTTTTTAAAATTGGTTGAGTCTAATGCTTGTGGAGGAGATTGTGGAGTAGGAACGGATCCCAGAACAGGTGTTTTCGTGGAGTGAGAAGTGGGTCCATTCAAAGCAGAAGAAGAGGAAGGAGAGCCTTGTGAAGAACGGAGAATAGGCTCAGAAGACGAAGAAGAAGAAGTAGAAGAAGAAGCGGCCGGGGTGTCATCATTGATCCGTGTGCCGATGTTGTTTTGCAGCATCCTTCCCGATCTCAAGGTGGTCACGGCACTCACATTATGATTCTATTGTTCAAGAGCAACATGTACATTCTGTGGGTGACCGGGATTTGGGAGTGGTTGGGACGGGAGCTTCCCCTTCTCTCGCTCGCTTAAGGCCGCATTCAGTTGTGCAATCTGGGCCTCGATGGTTTTGATGCTTTGTCCGTGAGCGGCAGTGTGTTGCACTAAGGACTGAATGGAAGACTGGATGTTGGCAGTGGATTGAGTCGATTGTTTAACGAACGCCTCCAGACTTCGTTCGAGCGAGGAAACCTTATCGTTGTTCGACGGAACAAAGTTGTTTGGTGGAAAAGAATTGTTGGGTGCAAAGTTGTTCATCTGATTTTGAAAAGGTTGGGGTTGGAAGGGCTGCTGAAATTGATGTTGAGTTTGTTGTTGCGCTTGTTGTTGCGGCGGAGGGGGCCTTTGGAAATTGTTGCCTTGGAATTGATTCTGATTCTGATTCCAGGCGAAATTGGGATGGTTCCTCTAACCGGGATTGTAGGTGGAAGAGTATGGATCATTCCTCGGTCTTTGCTGGAATGCAGCATTAACCTGATCCTGTCCTTGCGATGGTGGATTGTAAGGACACTCTTCGGTTAAGTGAGACGGGTCGGAACAACAAGCGCAGATGGTACGAAGGGGAAGGACAAGGCAGGAGCAGGAGAAGAAAATTTGCTCTCTATGGCTTCAAGCTTTCTCGTTATTGCAGCCATCTCAGCTTTCATCGCAATAGAGACGTCAAGTTGGTGAATTCCTACCCTAGACTGACCGGTAGAAGTGGAGGTAGAAGAAGAAGAAGTCGGTCTGGTGCACTCCCATTGTAGCGTTTGTTCCGCAAGGTCGTCAAAGAATTGCCACGCTTCCTCATCAGATTTCGATAGGAAGTGGCCCTGACAGATGGTTTCCAACAACTGCTTCGTTGCTGGGTTCAGGCCCTCGTATAAGGTTTGGCAAAGTTGCCATTTCTCTATACCGTGGTGAGGACACTGAACAAGAAGGTTTTTGTACCGGTCAAAGCACTTCCAGAAGGGTTCAGAAGGAAGCTGAGAGAATTGGTTGATTTCATTGCGAATCCTTGCGGTTTTATGATTCGGATAGAAATTTTTGAGAAACGCTTTGACAAACTCGTCCCAACTGGTTATGGAGTGGGAAGCGGTGCTATACAGCCATTTTTCAGCAAGATCGCATAAAGTGAACGGAATAACCCGTAGACGTATAGTATCGTCCGACAGCTGGGTGGTTTTCATCATGGCACAAACGTTTTGAAATTTGTTGATGAAGATATAGGCATCTTCAGATTCAAGCCCATGAAATCGTGGAAGCATGTTGATGAAGTGGGGCTTAATTTTAAAATTATCCCCATTGGCCGGTGGAAGAGAAAGGCAGGTGGGAAGTGCAGAACGGGTGGGATAGAAACGATCCTGGAGCGCGATTCGCTGCGGCGCTACAACAGGCGGTGGTGGTGGGTTATTGGTCTCCGTAGGAGGTGGAGCCAATCCAGGGGTAGTCAAAGAGATGTTCGGATTAAATCCTGACATCGCGGAAGAAGAGGTTGGTGATGGTGAAGGTGAAGATGTATGAACAGAATTCCGGTCAACGCCGGAGTTGGCCGGCAAAGGAAGGGGTGAAAGAGGAGTGGACGGAGTTTCGACGTCTGAGTCGATCGCGTAGTCGGTAGCGACTAACGTAACGCGGACTAGACGGGCGCTAGTGTCCCGAGTCCAAGCGGACATACACTAAACGAGTTTAGTATAGTCAAAGCGGAGAAGGTGAGGGTAAGAAAACGTCAATGGAGAAAGGCGATAGGTGGTGGGTGAAAAATGGATTTTGGCGACAAAGGGCAAGTTTTTATAAAAGTTTTTGATTTTTTTCTTTTTTTTTTTTAGAAAGAGCTTTACAAAAATATGTACGGACTTACGGCTTTAAGCAATCACAAACAAGATATGCACAATCACACCTAGATCTAGTGGTCACCTAGGTCAACTAGACAGCTCCTAACTGTTCCAAAGAACTAGAAACAGGACTTCAAACCGCCTCTTCTCCGCCAATTGCGGCCAGATAAGTGCCAGGTAAGTGGGAGGTTGTCCAACGCTTTTGCGAAGTTCCTTAATTAAATAACCACTTGCCTTCGTCACACTTGCCTAGACACCGCAAAGTCAGGATAGGATAAACGGCCGATGCCTGTAATTAGTCCTCTGTTCTATTGAGCGCGAAGTCCTTAGGGCTGAGTCTAGTATTTTTTAATTTAACAATGGTCAATGCATATGCTTTTTGTGATTTCTGGGGTCCTGGGAAGGGTGATGAAATCCCCATCCAATCTGAATTGGTTTCAAGCCTCTTAAGTCCATATTAATAAATGCAAAGCGATAACAAATCAACTGCAAACAATTTTTATTTTGAGCGCGGCGCAAAGAATCCTGCACAAGAACAGTTTATTGGAAGGGGGAAGAGAATTTGCGCAAAGAATCCTGCAGAAAACATAGTTTATTGGAGTCCAGAGGAGTGGGAGAGAGAAGAGAAACTTACAGAAAGAAAATGGTACCCTGACTCCACCAAGTGGCTGCGGTTCCGCGGCCTAAGCTTGCTTATGCCGCGGTTCCGCGGCAATAAGGAGGAGTTGGGCTTCTGAAAAATTTGGGTGTGCTTCTGTTGCTGTCGTCTTCTTGTCTGGAGCTATTGAATTTGGATTTGCTTACTGAAACTGCTCCAGAATCTTACAGTAGACCTTTTGCTTCGTTCCGATCCGTCGCGGTGTAGCCGCGAAATGTGGGTCTATCTTCCCACGTCTTTGGCACTGAACTTGAATTTCGAATATCCCACGTCTTTGGCGCTGAACTTGAACTTCGTATTTTCCTGCACACTTGCACAAAAACTAATCAAAAATAACAAGATGCTTTTTCTTTACAAAGTATTTTTTTTTTTGGTTATATTTATATTCACAAGTTAACCCGAAATTACACAAAGAAATAAACTACCGTCTCCCCGGCAACGGCGCCATTTGATTGGTAGAGATTCTGCGTGTTCAAGTTTTAGTTAATTACCGCAATCAAGACGGTTTCGCTTGTAGCTAGCCGGTTTAGTACGGGTCGTCCGCAGGGAGATGGGAATCTTTTTCTATGTGTTTTAACGAGTTAAGTCCGAAGGTCCAGATTTTGTTTGTGATTATCTAAGTAGTAAAATGATATGTAAAGAGAGCTTGTTAGGGTTAGGATTAGGTTAGTTTGAGTTAGGAGTCTCCCACTTCTTTCGTTGCCCCTCTTAATGTCGGTGTTACGGTAATCGGCAACAACGGGGATTAGCACGACTAGGAAGGAACTTGCGAGTATAAGCTAGGCTTTCCAACGCATAAGTTCTTCCTTTTGGTGCTTGTCCGTCCGTTCTTGGCTCTTAGCCATAACCTCCGGTTAATTCAACCACAACCGGTCTCACTACGGAATCACCGCTATCATGTAGGATAGGGTGCCGTAAGGAGCGGATTGTGGTTCAATTAACGGGAGTCGATTTTAAGATGTTGGGCAAGGAAAGAGTGAGAGAGATTTCCTTCTCTCAAACTTCCCTTATCCTACCCTAACAAGTATGAAACTACTCACACATCATAATGAAAAGAAAACAAAACAAAAGAGGAAGATAGAAAGAAGGAGATTAGAAGACAACAACTAGCTATTTGCGACCTCACCTCGGCAAGGATCAAGCGTAAGCATCATGGTTGTTTTTAAGGATAAAGGAAAAGAGAAAGAAAGAAACAACAAGAAATAACAACAACTAAGTTAACAAATGAAAATTACAACAATTAACAAGTTAACTAAAGAACAAGACAAGTATGATAAGTAAACGGTTCTTCTTTATTCATCATTCTTCACTCACAAAAGCTCACTATAAGATTTTCAATGGAGAAGAGATGAGAAGAGGAAGAAGAAACAAGTATTCTAAACCTAGAAAAATATAAGATTATGCACCTTTGGCTTCACAAGTTCTGGACTATTTATAGGCAGGGAAATGGAAATCTAGGGCAACAATATGCCACTATATGAAAAGACAAAAATACCCCTAAAAAATGGTCAACTGCCGCCACCATATGGCCGTGGAACCGCGGCCTAGACCCCCTATTGGCCGCGGTTCCGCGGCCCTTTGGAGGAGTTGGGCTCTCTGCTTTTTTGGGCTTCCTTGGTTTTTCATGTCCTTTATTCTGGAATATGACTTTTCTCAGATTTGCTTCACGATTTTTCCAGAATTTCTGTTGAGCAAAAGGTGATTTGATGTGTATCTTTTTGTCATGATTTCCTCGAGCTCCGTATAGATTTCTTGGATCTTGTGCTGCCATTGAGCTTTGTGCATGAAAACGACAATCGATTTGCCATTTTGTCTCCTAAACTGGTGTGTGGCAACAGACGGATAAAGAGTGGAGATCCGTGTTTTATCTGTGGTTGGCAGGAACCCGGGTTTTGTCGTGTATTTCCATGAATTTCACCGTTTAGAGCCGAGAACCTGTATCCTGTAATTGACTAGCAAACACGGCTCAAGAGTATCTACCGATATGCAATGTGATAAAAATTGGGCGGTATGAAAATACAAAAATCTGATATGAACACCTTCCGGGTGCATTGAATACGCGGAACTATGAGCCTCCTTCATGAATTTTTCATGAACATCTCTTTTAGGCACACATAGACGACTACCATATCATAACGAACCATCATCATGAATCAACAAATCTGTTCGAAGTCCCGCTTCTAATTGTTCTCGAAACTTTTGCAATCTTGGATCGTGCGATTGTGCTACTTTAATGTTATCGATCAAGGATGACTGTACTTGCAACTGCATCAACTGTCCCAAAAAATTTGGTAGTACAGTCTCTAATTCTAACCTTTGAAGATCAGCTATAATCTCGTTTTTTACAGTCAACATCCATATTGCTGGCAACCGACTTAGAGCATCCGACACTACATTAACTTTTCCCGGATGGTATTTGAGATCAAGATCATAGTCAGCCATCAGCTCTAACCATCTACGCTGCCTCATGTTGAGCTCTTTCTGTGTGAACACATACTGTAGGCTTTTGTGATCTATAAATACTTCTACCCTTTCGCCCAATAAGTAGTATCTCCAAATCTTCAGAGCAAAAATCACTGCTGCTAACTCTAGATCATGAGTTGGGTTCAATTGTCTCGATGCATAAGCTATGATCTGTTAGTTATATGTATGCCCTAGAGGCCATTACTATACATAGGATGTATATTGTAGTGGATACTTGGACATATATAGGGAGAACTTTCTTGCTCGACATGATAGTATGCTATCTGGTTACACTTTACCTTAATGTGTATACTGATTGTCTCTCTGTTACATGTTGGTAAAGCCCTTAGGATGTGTACTTGACTACCTGGACTATGATGCAGATCATACTAGTGGGGACATGGTAGTCCATAAGTACATCCTTCATGGTCCCTAGTCGTGGGTGTATCGAGATGGGGCATCGATATACCAGAGTAGACTAGCGTATACCTTCTCGACCCATACAGATGGGCAATGGATGATCCCATATCCATTGGTGTTTGACATCAGAGATGATATACGGGTGCTCAGTGGAGACTGGGTACACTGGACGGACTCGCCGAGAACTCCCAGATGGTATTATACCTTACGTCAGATGGCAGTTCTCTGATGACACTGGTACAGAGTAGTCTGTTGACCCGAGATCGTCATAGAGTCTTGTGTGATTCCCACTGTGCTTTGATTTCCACCTTACCACGTCCAAGAGGGCGTACAAAATGGTGGTTTTTGGGTACAGTCCCGAATCACATGGAGGCAATGAGCGATAGGAGGGGATTCGTCTCTCCCGGTATAGGGAGTTGATGTTGCGCTGTGTCCGATTGGCTATAACCGGAAATCCCTGGCCAGAGTTGCTGAGATTTACTGGTAAGTGTTATCAGTAGTTTCTCGAACTGTTATAGACCTCATATCGACACGACTTATCGAGCTATTGGGGTCTGACGTTTACCACACCTAGGCGAGATATGCGACATATCAGACGACGAGACCGGACTGTACGGTAAGTGTTACTAGTTGGATTCACAGGAGTATGAGCGGGCTTGCTCGTCGATCTTCTGATCGCTCAATACCCGGGTGGCCGTTACGTTTAGCAGACCGCTTGCTGCTTGTGGATGGTTGATATGATCACCATCTGCTGCCGGCGTATTGACGAGTCTTTAGAGTCCTACACAGAGGTTTCCTGGCTCAAGCGAAACGACATAGGAGCGCATATGAGATATGTGCGGGACCGAGAATAATGCGTGTATGGGATACCGTATTCTATTCTCGTGATGAATGTATCGAATGGTTGTATGTGATATAACCTAGTTATCGAATTAAGGATTGATTCGATAAGCCGATACATTGGATATTAGTCGGTTATATGCGATATGACCGGATTGTTAAATCAAGTGTTGATTTAATGATTTAATGTATAATTATATATTTGATATGTTACTTTACATTAACTAATATTAGTTCACTTTAAATGGATTTTCTCACTTGAAGTTCACAAGTTGTATATGTGATATACTTTTGTGCACTTGTTTGTATCATGTTTGATGATACATGCTCACTTGGGTTTGTGTAAAGAATTAAACCATGGTTAAGTTAATGATTAGGGTTTACATTTTTCTTATTCATTTATTTATTTATTTTTTCATTTTGGAAAGATAAATAAGATATGGTGGCTTTCTTTGTTTGCTTGTTGAAGCTTCATGAAGCTTTGAACAAGTCCACTATATTTGTCTCATGCTTAACCCTAACCATTCCACCTAACCATAGTCTATTCTCTACACCTAACCATGGTTTGTATATGATAAGTATTCATATTATTTTCTTTTTTAAATAACTTATCATATATTCTTTCTTCATCTTCTTCATCTTCAACATGAAGAAAGCTTGCCTCCATCAATGGCAACTTGAGAAAAAGAGTGAGAAATCCAATTCTAAAGTGAACCCACTTCCTATTTCTTCATCTTCTACCTCTTGCCAAGTAGTATAGGGTGTTTTCTTCACAAGTTTCATGACTTGGTGAAGTGGGAGCTTAATCTTGTGATGCCTCGACGTAGATCATCTTCGGTATCGAAGTCGACGACCTAGCCCGCCCATTTCTCCGATGAAGCCGATGCTAGAGTCATGGATTCGATTTGGACAGCGGAGGGACGTCATCACGGAGCCTAGGAGGTGGAGGACCGGATCTACAAAGGTTGTATTTCCGTTTACCCTTTAGTTAAGTTGTTAACTAGCTTCTAGTTTCGCCGAAACTCTAGTTAACGATCCGTATTAGGGTCTCTCGGCACATGTAAAATTTGAAATTGGCAAGCTTGATGCCTTGTGAGACCTCATTAGTGTGCCTAGAAACCCTACAGTGGTATCAAAGCCTAGCTAGAGCCTTAGGCGAAGTGTAGACGACGTTTGAAATCCGAACGAACATCGAAACCCTAATCTAAAATGCTCTCTGGACATTTTTTTAAAACTGGGATTTTTCCAAATTAAAAATATGCAGAAAAATCAGCAGGGTTTTATAAGGTTTACTGTGAAAAATGACCTTCTAATTCTACTAAACCGCCGCGGAACCGAGGCAAGAGCCTGGCTCAGGCGGCGGTTCCGCGGCCATATAGTCCCATTATTCAATTATTTTTGCACAGTAACTTCTTTATTTAAGTACTGGTTTTCCTGGGAATTTTTAATATGAACTCAAGAGTTGAGTTTTCTGGGTTGTATTGGGAGTTCGTATATTCGATCGGATTATCAAACTTTGTCTATGTGTTTTTCCGGGTAATTTTAGAATATGTTAAAAAGTTCGACCGGATATAAATACCCACCTTTTCTCCTGTCGGGAAATTTCCAAGTGTTGGATTTTTTCGTAGTTTAACGACATTCTAAGTAGTGCAAGTAACGCGATGGTCCCTCTAGAAGACAACAAACCTAAACTCGATTATGTGACCGTCTTGAACTGCCCTTTGAACCTTCGGGTTTGGGGCAGTACGGCGTGCCACATATGAGGCGTTGGCTTGACCCTTCTACGGCTGGACCGTTGGTACTGAGGTATGAACTGGATGTTTTTAAACTTGTTTCATATGTTGATCTGTTTCGGGAAAACTTGGGTGTTTGATTGTTCGATCGGAAAGTTTAACATTTTCTATTTATCCGGAATGTGATACAATAATTGGAATTCACGAGTAGTTATGAGATAACTGAATGAATGTTATAAACATAGCAGTTTAGTCTCACTTGATCGGTTGCCACGGAATTTTGATGCGATCAAAAGTCCGTCGCAATCACATAGCGTTCGCCGGGTAAACTTAATAGACAGCCTCACTCCATAGCCCCGACCAAGTGACTGTAGGAGAACCCCGTCGCCGAAAGCGTCCGTTCGGGTGCTCGCGGCAGCGGTGTTCCGCCTTGGTGCACTTCGTCGACGGTATCGGGGGTGCGGCCGCCTACTAAAGTTTGCGACGAGCATTCGATCAGGATGTCGGGAATCTTGCTGAATTGCCCGACTTGATATTGAAAAGAGTTTTCGATAATGAGACTAAAATGTGGGGTTTATAATTGTTAGGCATGTGATGTCTAAGTATTTCATTTGATTAGGCATGCGATATCTAAAGAGATTGCGGATTCCAACTGTTGTAGTTTTACACTTTCTTTTCTGTGACCGTAAGTGTAATATGTGATATCGCCGGTTTCGTTGCTATATGTCAACGACAATTGGGATGCGTATATTTACTTACGTTGATGACATGTGATGTTATATGTTGCTGGATATGTTATATTGGATCGTCGTGTTTGAATAGCCGGGGGGTTTTTTTATGTGAGATGAGTGTTTTTCATTTTCATTCATGTAAAAATCTGTATGTAATATTCTTTTATTGGGGCACTTCTAGGTTGCGGAAGATGTCACCCTCTGTATATTATTTACTTTTCCGCACTAGGATAGACCCAAGGAAGGGAGCACAAGTAACCGGGTTCTGGAGTCCAGTAGGAGACCAACTCGAGGAGTCGAGTCCGGGTCCCCTAACTTTAGAATTGGTAGGGTTGCTTGCCGCTCTCGTAGGGGTCTAGGGGTGTGGGTTTGGCTATTCATCGCGACCGTAGAATCCGTGTTTTATACTGGCTCGTATTGAAAACACGGACGTCCTAGTATATCCAATATTTCATATGTTTCTTCTGCTGCGATATCTGTGATGTGATCATGTGATGTTCTGTGATAAATACAGTATATAGTATATATGATATATTATATAGACGTTACTTATGTTTTACACCCGCGCTAGCCCTGCCCCGCTCTGCCGTTAGTTACCTAACCTAACGGTGCACGAGGGGACATCGAGGCGAATGCGGATGGCATAAGTGTACGTCGTATTTATCTGTGATGTTTAGGTACTTAAATGATGGGACTTCATTAATATGATTAATGAAAGAAAAGAAACCTAAAGATGTTGTAGAATCGAATTTCAAAAATAAAACAGGTAGCTACAGTTCTTGCTTTGCACAGTGGTATATATGATATATCCTGCACCTTATTCGATGAGGAAAGGACCGAGATCCCTTCACCGGGAGTGACTCCTTTAGCAATAACTGGCTGATGCTACAACTCTCGGTTTGTCTTTTGATTGCTTCAATAGTTTCTGCTTTGCACAGTGATATATATGATATATCCCGCACCTCATTCGACGAGGAAAGGACCGACGATCCCTTCACCGGGAGTGACTCCTTTAGCAAAACTAGAAAAGCCTCAAAAGCACTCCATTTTAAAATCATTTGATTCTACAAAGATATCAAGTTCATTACGCAATAGGTTTTCAGAAAAACCTGTCGTAGCCCTCTGTCATTTCAGATAAGTCCTGTTTAGTATTCGTGCTGCGTTTGTTGACCTTGTCAAGGCGCGGTGTGCGGTAGCTAACCAGTATTTATTTGCTTATGCATATGATGCAGATTGGGTTAGGGTAGTCGTGCGGCCTTGTTGACCTTGTCAAGGGTCGTGCGGGTGGGTTTGATTCAATCAAGAAATGACGGGTTGAACTTGACTTGCGGTCTATGGTTTGTTGACCTTGTCAAGGTCATAGATCGTTCGGGGCAAAATATTATCGGGAATTTCAAGTGTTGAAATTTGCAATGAGATTGCATACCTTCTATGAGATAGTTGGATCCCGATACCCGCTGCGAGTAAGAGTTACTCCTGGGAGAGTTTTACACATTACAATTAGCCGATCAAGTAGGTGTCTAGAAAGGTGTTAACGAGGTTACGCCTCTGGGAAAACGAGGTTTACATTAATTAGGTTCGTGGAAAGCATGGGGGACCTCCCTCAAAGTACCGACACTGGCCTGGCTGAAAGATTGGCGAACTTGTAGTGTGTAATTAATCCCGGCTAGTCTTCCCTTTTAGGGTTTGAAGGAAGATTTGATAAAAACAGTGGGAGCCATCCTTATTGGATAAAATAATAACCAATCTGATCTTGCAAGAGCACACGCTGAGTGTTTTCTTCTCTCTCTCTCCAGGTAGCGACCATATCACGCCTTAATCAAGATAATAATACGGAATTTTGACCGAACCCGCTTGTTATACTGAGCTGAGGAACGTTGGTCCCGCTCTAACTTATAATTGTTATAAGATAGAGCAGGAAATTGGGGATTACCAGAATTCCCGTGCCGCCCAAACGAAGAAAGTGCATGCTGATGCATCATCTTCGGGTGTGCTCATTACAAAGAACTATTTCTCAGTATCCTCTACGTCCTGGGTATGTGATACCAGATCAGGATCCCAGATATGTAATCTGTTACATAGGGCTACAGAAAGGTAGAGAACTGAGAACGGGTGATAAGTTTCATGAGGCAGAAAACGGGGCAAGTGTTGCAGCCAAGTCTGTTGGTCACTGTCACCCTGTATTACCAATACATTGATTCTGAACAAATACTATTAGATACCGAACCTGATATACAAAATCATATCAGTCTCTTTATCAGTAAAGAAATGATAAAATTTTGTATTGTTGGATAATGTTTTGAACATTTCCTATATCAAAAGTTGATCGGTTCAGGCACGTTATCTAAAAGCGTTGATGTTCTAAATCAAACTACAGTTCTTAGTATACAGAACACACACAAGAGGATGAGTTCAGAAATGAACGAATTTTTCTTGAGGTATTGTAGACTAGGTCATATCAATGCGACCTGACTAGCTGAAGTTACATTTAGATGCATATTTAAATCCGTTTGAATTTACATCTTATGATACTTGCCAGTCATGTCACAAAGATACGATGACAATAGCTTTGTTTACTGGAAACAAAGAAAGAGATAGTGAACTCTTGGGATGATACTTGTTGATGTATAAAGGTCCCCAGTCTACACATGCCAAGACCGGTTCTTTGTACTTCATTACATTCTCTGATGATCTCTTAAGATTCAGACATATGTTCCTGTTGAAACACAAGTCCGAACCTTTTAAGATATTCACAGAATATGATTTAGAAGTAGAGAACCAAAACACGGGTATAAGTATTATGTCCTTTGATGAGATCAAGGAGGAGAATACTTGAGCACGGAAATCCTGGATTATTCTAAAGGAGAATGAGATTCTCTCTCAGCATTACTCCTCCGTATACACCATAGCACGATGGTATATCGGGGCGGAGCAGTTGCACCCTATTCGATATGGTGCGCTTTATGATGAGTACTACTGAGTTACCTGTTTCCTTTTGGGAGTTATGCGCTTGAGAAGCCGCATACCTATTAAATAGGGTTCGAATCAGATCACAGCCTACCACTCCATATGAGATATGGTATGGGAAGAGCCCATGTCTTAAGCTAGTTAAGATTTAGGGTTGTCCGGCCTATGTCTAAAAGCAAAATCGGGACAAGCTCGAGGCAAGGTCAGTTATGTAGAACTGGAAAGGTTCCAGCTATACAAACTGCAGCTGAAGATTTGGTAGAACCAAAGGATTCAATAGTAACCAACGAATCTCAGCCTCTCCGCCGATCTAGTAGGGTTCCTCACCCACCTAAGAGCTACTTCGGTTTCTCTATGACAGTGGGAGCAAGGATTGCATCATGGGATGATGACCCAACTAGTTTCGAGCTGGCCATCAGGAGTAAGACTCTACGAGAATGGCTGGATGCTTAGCGATCTGAGATGGAATCCATGTACACCAACAAAGTATGGAATTTGGTTGCTATATCTGAAGGGTTAAATCCCCATTAGGAGCAAGTATATCTTGAGAAGATTACTTGGTGTAGGTGGAAAAGTTGAGACTTTCAAAGCAAGACTTGTTAAAGGCTTTTGTCATCAACCAGGCGTGGATAATGATGAAACCTTTTCCAGTGGCTATGCTTAAGTCCATCCAGATCCTACTTGCCACGGCTACATACCATGACTACGATATCTGGCGGTTGGGTGCCATGACTGCTTTTCTAGATGGTGTTTTAGAAGAGTGCGTCTATAAGTACACAGCCAGAGGGGTTCGTAGACAGTGGGATCAGCGGAAACGTGTACAAGATGCTTTATAGGATAAAGCAGACATCGCGGAGTTGGAATGTCTGTTTTGCTGTAGTTGTCAAAAAGTTTGACTTCATCAAAATGGTAGATGAACCTTGTATATACAAAAAGGTAGTAGGGAGTATGGTGGTGATCCTCGTAGAGTACGTGGATGACATACTCTTGATAAGAAAGGAGTTTCCTATGCTACGCTCGATCAATCTCCGCTTATCACAATGATTCTCCATATAGGATCAAAATGATACCTCCTAAATCTTGGATTTTGGATCTATGAGATAGATCTAAATGGATGTTAGGATTCTCACTAGTTGTAGTGAGATGGTATCAATTGATTCCGGGGAGAATCACTGGAAAGGTTCCAGAGTGATAAGGACGACTGAATGTCAGTCACAGGCATTGTCTTTACCCTCAGTAAAGGGACGGTATGTTAGAAGAGTTCCAAGCTAGATACCGTGGCTAACTAGACGATAAAGGCAGGATACATCGCTACTTAATATGCTACCAAAGAGGATGTTTGGGTGTATATTGGTTCATGAGATGAACTACATTCCAACCATTGTGAGACAATGGAGTTGTGGCTTATGCCAAGGAACGCCGGTCCCATCAGTGATCCAGACATATTCTAAGGCAGTGTCACCTGATCATGGAGATGGTTGATCTCCAAGGTATCAAGGTTAGGAGAGTAGACTCAGAGGACAACACGGCGGATCCACTCACAAAGGCCTTTTCCCAGAGAGAGACTATTATGGGATGGTTGAGTATGAGATACTTCAACCACTGCTATCAGATGGCCCTAGTGCAAGTAGGAGATTGTTAGTTATATGTATGCCCTAGAGGCCATTACTATACATAGGATGTATATTGTAGTGGATGCTTGGACATATATAGGGAGGACTTTCTTGCTCGACATGATAGTATGCTATCTGGTTACACTTTACCTTAACGTGTATACTGATTGTCTCTCTGTTACATGTTGGTAAAGCCCTTAGGATGTGTACTTGACTACCTGGACTATGATGCAGATCATACTACTGGGGACATGGTAGTCCATAAGTACATCCTTCAAGGTCCCTAGTCATGGGTGTATCGAGATGGGGCATCGATATACCAGAGTAGACTAGCGTATACCTTCTCGACCCATACAGATGGGCGATGGATGATCCCATATCCATTGGTGTTTGACATCAGAGATGATATACGGGTGCTCAGTGGAGACTGGGTACACTGGACGTACTTGCCGAGAACTCCCAGATGGTATTATACCTCACGTCAGATGGCAATTCTCTGGTGACACTGGTACAGAGTAGTCTGTTGACCCGAGATCGTTATAGAGTCTTGTGTGATTCCCACTGTGCTTTGATTTCCACCTTACCAAGTCCAAGAGGGCGTGCAAAACGGTGGTTTTTGGGTACAGTCCCGAATCACATGGAGGCAATGAGCGATAGGAGGGGATTCGTCTCTCCCGGTATAGGGAGTTGATGTTGCGCTGTGTCCGATTGGCTATAACCGGAAATCCCTGGCCAGGGTTGCTGAGATTTACTGGTAAGTGTTATCAGTAGTTTCTCGAACTGTTATAGACCTCATATCGACACGACTTATCGAGCTATTAGGGTCTGACGTTTACCACCCCTAGGCGAGATATGCGACATATCAGACGACGAGACCGGAGTGTACGGTAAGTGTTACTGGTTGGATTCACAGGAGTATGAGCGGGCTTGCTCGTCAATCTTCTGATCGCTCAGTACCCGGGTGGCCGTTACGTTTAGCAGACCGCTTGCGGCTTGTGGATGCTTGATATGATCATCATCTGCTGCCGGCGTATTGATGAGTCTTTAGAGTCCTACACAGAGGTTTCCTGGCTCAAGCGAAACGAAATAGGAGCGCATATGAGATATGTGCGGGACCGAGAATAATGCGTGTATGTGATACCGTATTCTATTCTCGCGATGAATGTATCGAATGGTTGTATGTGATATAACCTAGTTATCGAATCAAGGATTGATTCGATAAGCCGATACATTGGATATTAGTCGGTTATATGCGATATGACCGGATCGTTAAATCAAGTGTTGATTTAATGATTTAATGTATAATTATATATTTGATATGTTACTTTTCATTAACTAATATTAGTTCACTTTAAATGGATTTTCTCACTTGAAGTTCACAAGTTGTATATGTGATATACTTTTGTGCACTTGTTTGTATCATGTTTGATGATACATGTTCACTTGGGTTTGTGTAAAGAATTAAACCATGGTTAAGTTAATGATTAGGGTTTACATTTTTCTTATTCATTTATTTATTTATTTTTTCATTTTGGAAAGATAAATAAGATATGGTGGCTTTCTTTGTTTGCTTGTTGAAGCTTCATGAAGCTTTGAACAAGTCCACCATATTTGTCTCATGCTTAACCCTAACCATTCCACCTAACCATAGTCTATTCTCTACACCTAACCAGGGTTTGTATATGATAAGTATTCATATTATTTTCTTTTTTTAAATAACTTATCATATATTCTTTCTTCATCTTCTTCATCTTCAACATGAAGAAAGCTTGCCTCCATCAATGGCAACTTGAGAAAAAGAGTGAGAAATCCAATTCTAAAGTGAACCCACTTCCTATTTCTTCATCCTCTACCTCTTGCCAAGTAGTATAGGGTGTTTTCTTCACAAGTTTCATGATTTGGTGAAGTGGGAGCTTGATCTTGTGATGCCTCGACGTAGATCATCTTCGGCATCGAAGTCGACGACCTAGCCCGCCCATTTCTCCGATGAAGCCGATGCTAGAGTCATGGATTCGATTTGGACAGCGGAGGGACGTCATCACGGAGCCTAGGAGGTAGAGGACCGGATCTACAAAGGTTGTATTTCCGTTTACCCTTTAGTTAAGTTGTTAACTAGCTTGTAGTTTCGCCTAAACTCTAGTTAACGATCCGTATTAGGGTCTCTCGGCACATGTAAAATTTGAAATTGGCATGCTTGATGCCTTGTGAGACCTCATTAGTGTGCCTAGGAACCCTACATGATCTTCCCGTGCTGCATTAGAGCACATCCTAAGCCTTTCCCAGATGCGTCGCTGTGAATAACTAGTCCTTCGAAACCATCTGGCACTGTCAAGATAGGAACGGTTGTCAATTTTTGCTTTAACGGTTCAAAAGATGACGCACACTTCTCGCTCCATATGAATGGTACCTTCTTTCGTGTTAGCTTGGTTAATGGTTCTGATATTCGGACGAAGTTCTCCACAAACCATCTATAGTATCCGGCAAGCCTAAGAAAACTTCTGATCTCCCCTACGTTCTTTAGAATTGGACAATCATGAGCAGCTGTAATCTTTTAGGGTCAACTGCAATCCCATCTCTGGATACAACATGACCCAAGAAATTCACTTCTTCAAGCCAAAACTCATACTTACTCATCTTAGCATATAACTTTTCTTATCTCAATGTTTGCAGTGCGATCCTCAAGTGTTCTGCATGCTCTTCTTTGCTCCTCAAGTAGACCGGAATATCATCAATAAATACCACTACGAACTGGTCCAGGTACGGTGAAAAGATTCGGTTCATCAAGTCCATAAATATTGCCGGTGCATTTGTAACTCTAAATGGCATCACTAAGTACTTGTTATGCCCATATCGAGTTCGGAATGCTATCCTGCAAATATCTTCTGATTTCACCCAAACTTGATAATATCCGGATCGCAAATCCAACTTCGAGAATACCCTCGCGCGACTAAGTTGATCAAATAATTCGCCGATGCGAGGGATTTGGTACTTATTCTTAATAGTCACCCGATTTAATTCTCGATAGTCAATATACATCCTCCGCGTGCCATCCTTCTTCTAGACTAGAAGAACTGGAGCTCTCCATGGTGAACCACTGCTATAAATCCAACCCTTCTCCAATAATTCGGCAACTTGTTTCTTTACCTCTTCCAGTTCCACCGGTGCCATTGGATAATAAGCCTTTGAAATCGGCGCTGCTCCAGGAATAAGATCAATTGCAAACTCCACATCTCATTTTGGCGGTAAACCCGAGATGTCTTCGAATACATCCATAAAATCCCAAACTACTGCTGGTGCTTCTTCCTTGTATACTTCCATCGATGAAAGAACGACACTTGTTGGCCTAGCCCTAAATTCGACTGGCCCGACAGATCTGCTACCTACCAAAAATATGAACTCCGGATTTCCGGGAATCTGGAAAATCATTTTCTTTTCCCTACAATCAATGTGAGCATGGAAAATGCCAAGAAAATTTATTCCCAAGACAACATCATAGCTGCCAGTATCAATCACCAAGAAATCCATGAATAACTCTCGTTCGCAAATAACAATCGAGCAACCCTTGCACTCACTGCTAGATACAATTCTCCCATTCCCAGTGTGTATGTCCCAGCAAATAGATAGGGCCGTATGTGGAATAGAGTGTGCACTAATAAACTTGGATGCACCTGAATCGAATAATGCCAATGCAGGAAAATTATAGACAAGTAGGATACTTGAAACAACATCATTTGACGCTTTGGCCTCCTCGGCCGTCAAGGTGAAGGCCCGTACTTGATTAGGCCTCTGAGTAATCTGCTTCTGCTGTGCTCTTGGAGCCTCACCCTTCAACTGAACTCTTGATGGACTAGTATTAATTCGATGATCGGCAGCTCAGCAAATTAGACACTGCCCAAGCCTCATCCGGCACTCCCTCCGGAAATGACCCGGTCGTTGGCAGTAATCATAAATCACATCCTTCTTCTGCGTTGAAACAGAGGTCCTTTTCATAGGTATTGTCCCCGGTTTATTTATCGGAATGCGTCTACGTACAGAAGCTCTAGTTGGTACATACAGAGTCTTCCGCACCACAACGGCTTGCTGTTGAGTACCCTTTACTCTCACTGATAAACTCTGTTGCTCCTTGGCTGCTTTGAGAACTTGTGAGAAGGTGGTCAATCCAAGAGATATGATATGTCTCTGAATCTCCACTTCCAAACTACGCATAAACCGCCTTGCCCTATCTGCCTCATTAGCAACCAAGGGCCCCGCAAATCGACTGAGCCGGGTCCACTTAGTCACATGTGCATCAACGAATCCGCTATTCTGCTTCAAACTAATGAACTTCTCTTCCATTTCCTCCCGAGAACATCGGGAAAGAACTTCTCCAAGAAACTTTGCGAAAAAGTTTCCCAACTGATTGCCTTGGTCAGATGGGTCTCCTCTACGAGCCACCACTCACGAGCGTAATATACTAATTGGATGCGTACTATATCCATTCTTTTCTCATCTGGAATCTGCGCGGCAACGAGCAGGTTCTCTATATCAACTAGCCACTGCTCCGCTAGCAATGGCTCCTCTAATCCTGTAAATGTGGACGGACCGAGCTTTCTAAAGTCTACCACGGTGCCCTCACACTATGTTGGCGCGGTGCTGCTGCAACTACGAACTGCTGGACCGTCCGCATACCCTTCTGGAAAGCTTCGGACTGCCGCTGATTTAGCTCAGTTTGCCGCTTCTTCTTTTCAAGCATACCACGTACAACTCCCAGCAATGCGGCGTTATCTACATGCCTATGGTATGACCGCAAATCAATTTCAGCCATGATTCGAAAGCCAAGGCACTGAAGAGGATTAGTAACGGTAAACATGATTCAATAAACAAGATATCTATAGATTCAAGACTAGAAAGATAGTAATGTGGCAGGATATGTTCCTAATTCCGGGTTTCCAGGTTAGTGTACTGGGTTCAATACCCAACTACAAAAGAACCAAACCCGACTAACCCTAAATCTTATGGCTCTGATACCAAAAAAACCCTGTCACGTCCCGCTTCCCAAAATACGTAAACACGGCATGTGATAGAGCCAACCATGCTACCTGTGGATAGGAATCATCCCTCCACAGTCACATCACGACTGTCAATCGGATATCAAGAACAGTAAAATAAACAAAATCTAGATAACACATGTCCATCTGCCACAATAAATAAAATCAAGAAATAGGTGTAGCGGAAACGAGTAAATATCCAATAAAACAATATCTGAATCACGTCCCATATGGGCTCACATCAATAAAAATAAAACTACGGAAACAAAAGAAACTAAGCATCTCTAAACTAAATAGCTAGCTCCTCATTACTCGGCTTGCTTTCTAAGGCACTCCTGATCTGCCTGCGATAATGTCAGAGGAACTGGGCTATGCAAAACCCAGACGTTAGCGCATCATAAATATCAAATAATAGTAATAACCAGGATATGTTTCTATGATTAAACATGAATGTAAATAAATAACACAGGTATAAAACAGGGAGCTATATGTATGTAATGTGTATCCTAAAGTCTGTGCTTCTAAGTTATCTATTTTATAAGTCTTTGAAATCAATTAATGTAATCATCATTATAACTCAACAGTATATATCCCGTTCAAATCCCTACGGGACCATGACATAATGATTATTCCGTTCACGCCCGGAATCACGAAAAACAATAATAATATCCCCCTGAGATATGTTTCGGTTACATTCTTGATTTCCTCTTTCCCCCCAAGGTTCTGTGTTCAAGTCAGGTATTGACGATATAAATCTAAGGCCAACACAGGATCAAGCAGGTACATGTCTTCTCTATGTAGACAACAAGTTACGTCCATCAGGACAACAATCAGGATTGCTGGCATTAGCAATAAGATCCAAGTAACAAGTCTGGTAGTGTGTCATGAACATACTATGTACTGTATATTAACCAAAATAGATACCAATGTAAAACTGTAATCAATATTGAAACACAACGAATACCAGGATGCATATATAGCTATCTGTAATAACCGTTATACATCCCTTACCATGTATATGCAATCTAGATAACATACTGAATGGATATAGTATTATAATAATATCGTGATATTCTGGCATGCAACTAGATAAACTATTATCAGGACGGATACAGACGGATGCTATAAAACTGTAAATCGGTAATTTTTGCTGAATAGTTAAACACATGCACTATAATTTATCAAATAAATATTGATATAATAAAATAGCATGTTGCAAGTTTAGAACTCCCCTAATCGAATCTCACGTCGTGATACGGATTTTCCGAACGACGACGATATCCGAATCACGACGTAAATACAACCTTGCCCACAAATGACTGTATAACGTTTTGGGGTAGCCACCGATGCTCTGTGGAATTCCCAGAGGCTGGTGTTCAGGGTCGAGAGAGACGGCGATGAGTCGAGGTTCGCCGGCGATGAGATAAAGTCGGGCTTTGAACTTGCAAAGAAGAAAAGAAGAAGAAATGAGGCCGTTGTTAGATTATGGGGTTGGCGAGGACAGAGGAGAGATGGCGGCGACGAGGTGACGACGACGAGGCGAAATCGTCGGCGACGAGGCCATCGGGGCCTTGACGGGTGAATGGTGATCGGGAGAAGAGGAGAGGAGAGAAACGGGTGTAGTGGTGGTGCTCTAGGGTTGCTGGGAGTCGAGAGGAGGTGACGGGGGTGATAGGGTGGTGGTCGGGTTCCGGCGATGAGGTCAGAGGCGAGGGGTATTGGGTGCTTGGTGTCGGGGATGTCTGGCTTGGGTGATCGGAAGAAGAGGTCTCGGGGAAAGAGGAGGAGGAGATGATGGCGGCAAGGCAGAAGAGGCGAGGATATGGGAACGATGACGGTGAGAGGGCGACGACGGGGCGGCGAAGAGAGCGTGGGCTAAGGCTCGGGTTAGCGACTAGAGTGTGGAGAAGAAGGAGAGAGATTTATACACACACACACACACACACACACACACATATAGACACACACACACACACACACACACACACACACATATATATATATAGAGGGGGTGTGTGGGGACGAGGGAGAGAGAGACACAGAGTGAGACGAGAGAAAGAGAGGGATTTGAGAGATTTTATTATTTAAAATAATTAATAAATACATATACATATATTTATTAGTTATAAAAATATTATATATATATATATATATATATTGTGGGATTTTATAGATAATACCAGATTACTCCGAATATTACCCTTGTCCTTTCAAAAATCTAGTTTTTAATTTTGGAGAATATACGTAAGAATTTAAACTATGATGCGATATCCTGTACTTAAAAACATATACCTCCAAATACGGATTTACGTAAATATACATAGCGATCAAATAATCGGTCTGTCTAACTCTATAGGATACAAACATGATATATAGGTGCAACTACATGATATGGGGTACTATGGCATGCAAAGCTAGATGGGAAAAATATATTGTTCGGTTTTATATTGTATCATAAAAGATATTTAGAGTCTAATATTATTATAAAGAAATACGTAGATTCTAAAATTTATTATATATGTGTATAAATATAATCTAGATTTGCGTGGATACATTGTACTAGCAAATATTTGATGTAATCTCGAACCATGTTGGGTTTCAACAATGCGGGTCAGGTCGGATAAGAACCACAACTAGCAATTGCACTATCCGCAACCCAATAGCAACAATAATAAAGAATTTTACCGTAAGATTTGAAATACTCCAATGTAACAACTCTGAATTTACTGTACGAAATTTTTCAGTTTAATTTACAGAAAGGAGTTTATAAGCCTGAGTACAATTTATAAGTTAATTTTTGTTTAAGAACAGCAAGAAACCACTTGTAGTTTACTGATAAAGCCTTGCACTGTTGTTACGTATCCCCTGTGTTCGAACCCCATCAGACACATTATATTTTTTTCTGATTTTTCTTTTAAATTTTTGGAAGCCCAAAAGTTTACACGTGCAATGCACATAAAAATGAAAAGTTTGAAAAAATAAACATGTGCAAAAAGGTATTAATACAGACTTGAATACGTGTCCAAAATCCACCGGCACCCCTCCAACAAACGACTGGCGAGATGTCCTATTTGGCCGGCGTTGACGGTCCCCCATAGCCAATTAACCCCGGGCTTTGCACACATGACCATTCCCCTACCCATAACTCCTCTGCAGCAATCAAACAGAGACCCCTCAATTCCCCATTTATTATCTTTTTAATGCATTTTAATTCATCTTTTTAATTCCAAAATACTAATTCCACACTATAAATATTATCCCATACCCCAGCCCTTCCTCATTTTGAAAATTATAGCCAAAATTCTCAAAGTTTTCTAAGTACAAGAAGAATACAAGTGGAGGAGTTAGCAAGAGATCAACTTCCGGCGAGGATCGAGGCAAGTTCCGGCGGGCCCCGCGACGTCACGATGACAACCCCCTCTTCCTACCCTTTTCTTCTAACCACTTCACTCGTAAGTCCCTTCATATCCTACTTTTTCTTCTTGAAAAGTTCTTTTTTCAAAACATGTCGGTAAGTGGAGTTAATACCGATATTTTATTCTAAACCTTAGAAATTACACTTTTTCATAAGTATTTCCCATTCATATTTCTACACCTTACTTGTTAATATAAAACTAATAGTTAGAACCAATTTTCACTCAAAAATATCATGAAACATAGCTTTAATTTAAGTTTTACAATAAAATACCATGAACTTTGTATATACCATATTTAATTGTTTTGCTTAATTATACCTTTAGAAAACCTCACGGGGTAATGACCTACCTCTCACATATACACATGGTTTTCATAGCACGATACTCTTCGAGCATATTTTTAGTTACGAACACAATATTTCATTAAAATACCATCTACTATTAAAACGGTTTTCTTTGGAATTGTATTTTAAAATTCCTTTGCAAATAAGCCTCTACAATCCTTTTTAGGGGACCCTCTATTAGATGGTACAGATTATCGCACATCCTTGGGCTAGTAGAGCGAGATGCAAATCTCCTCAGGAAGTATTCGGTCTCGAAAGGTTTTTTATACGATTTTTAAGAAAAACGTAATTTTCTACTTAATAATAAAATTAATTTTTAATAATTATATAAATATTATAAAATCCATATATTTTCAAAATATAATAACCCTATATTTTTCAAAGGAATGAATTATAAGTTTCATCAAAATACCATCAAGATACCAACAAAAGTCAAGCTTTATAGTAAAATACCATGAACTTTCCATGCTAAGCTATTATCACTAAAATACCTCAAATCCCTAAAATTCACATCCATGGAAACCCTAAATAATATAAATAATTTCTCAAGGTTATTTTGAACTATATCTTAAAAATATTTTTTATAATGTTGGATATATGTATGCCCTAGAGGCCATTATGTGATAGTGGATGTATCTATACATGTATATATATTCAGTTTACATTCTTGCTCGACATGATAGTATGCTATCTGGTTATTCTTTATCTGACATGTTGATTTGATCATGCTTTTATTCATTCATACATGCTGATAAAGCCCCAAGGATATCTGCTTGACTACTCTGATTATGATAGAGATCATACTAGTGGGACATTTGTAGTCTATAAGTATATCCTGAAATGACCCTAGTCGGAGGTGTATCGAGACGGGGCATCGATATACCAGAGTAGACTAGCGTATATGATACTAGACCCATGTGATGGGCGATGGATGTTCCAACATTCATCGATGTTTGACATCAAAATCATATACGGGTGCTCAGTGCTGACTGGGTACACTGGACGGACTCACCGAGAACTCCTATATGGAATTATATCTATCGTCGGATAGCAGTTCTCAGGTGACACTGGTACAGGTTAGTCTGTAGACCCGAGATCGTCATGGAGTCTTGTGTGTTCTCCCACTGTACTTTGATTGCCACCCTACCACGGCTCTACTGAGTCGTGCAAACAGGTGGCCGTTGGGTACAGTCCCGAGACACACAAAGGCAATGAGCGATAGGAGGGGTTTCGTCTCTCCCGGTATTGGGAGTTGATGCTGTGCTGTGCTCGACTGGTTATAACAGCAAGTCCCTGGCCAGGGCTGCTGAGATTTGCTGATAAGTGTTATCAGTAGTTTCTCGATCTGTTATAGACCATTCACCGACACGACTTATTGAGTTATTGGGGTCGACGTGACCATCCCTAGGCTCGATATGCAGCATATCTGACGAAGAGACCGGACTATACGGTAGTGTTGCCGGATGGCTCGACGGGAGTTGTAGCAGGTTCGCTTGTTTTCTTCTGATCGCTCAATACCCGGGTGGCCGTTACGTTTAGCTGACCGCTTGCGGCTTGAGGGTACCTGATATGATCATCACCCTCTGCCGGCGTATTGACGAGTCTTAGAGTCCCACAGAGGAGTTACCCAGTCCAGGCGAAACGTTGTGGTGCGCGTATGCGATATGCGCTTGCACCCGATTGAAATGTGCGTATATGATACCGAACATTGATCGGGTGGCCTACTTTTGGTAGGGTCGTATGAGATATGACCGAATTGATAAACTAAGTGTTGATTTATCATCTAACCATTAGTTATCTCACTTGAAACCTTTCTAGGGTTTGATGGATGTATGCATGCATGCATGTGTTTCTTTATTTTCATTCTAGTTTCATGCACATGTGGATGTGCATACATGCATACATACATACACCCATCCATCATGGTTGTTAGCATATGGAAATGGTGGCAATGCAAGACTCGCACCATGGATTAAATAATGGATAATTATTTAATTTTGGTTTTAAAGTTAAATGAAAAAGGAAAGGATAATCATGTTAGTTTCCACACTCTTCTTCTAACCTAACCTAGCTCAACTACCACTAACCTATGGTTATCCTTCTCTTTATCATTCTAAACCCAAGTTAAATTAACTATCTATCATTTAATCATGGTTGAAGTCAAGAAGGAATTAAATATATATAGTGATATATATTTCTTTCTCTTGTTTTTTAACTAAAGGTTATCTTTTTACCTCTTGCAAAGAAAGGCCACCATCTTCATCTTCCTTCATCTTTTCCTCTCTAGGTTTTTCTAGTGAGTTAAATACAATCAAAGAAAGTTTTTTGAAGTGAGATCCAAAGCCACAACACCATTCTACTCAAGTCTAGCCAACTTGATTAGAGTGTTTCCTTCGGTTTTACAAAGTAGCGAGCTTGGACGGAGATCTCCGCGGTGGATCGTCGTGGACACAAGGGGAGTTCAAGAGGACCTCGATTCAACACCCAAGACACCAAGGAGTCTTGCAAAAGGGAGCTACAAAGGTTGTAGCCTTCAAACCCTAGTCTTTACTAGCTTAAAGTTTTGATAACCCTAATTTTCTAGGATCTATCCTTTGCATGTTAGCTTAGCACCTTAAAAAATACAAACTTTGAGACATGTGATTCTTCAAAACTCTTCATAGGGTGCTAGACTAAACTTACATTGGTATCAGAGCCGACCTAGAACATTAGGCGACCTTTTTACGAAGTCAAAACTCCGATCGAACCGAAATACGGCTTTTTAGGGGGCTCTCTGGAAATTTTCTAAAAATTGACATTTTGCAGAATTAAAAATATGTAAAAATCATAGCAGGAAAATATAAGGATTACGGCAGAAAAATAATCACATGAACAGTTAGAATCGCCGCGGAAACGCGGCCTAAGCTTGCTTAGGCCGCGGTTCCGCGGCCATATGTATAAATTGATGGATCATTTTTCTTCTGTAATTCATTAATCTGCTTGTACATATTTTTGGATATTTTTTATCTGTATTTAGTTTAGAAAAATTCTGGAGATAATTTTGGACCCGTCGATTCGATCGGAATTTTGTTTTCGTAGCTTTTCCGGGTAAATTAGGAAGTATTGAAGTGTTTGAACGAATGTCATTTGCTCACTATTCACGGGGTTTGAATACTTTGGAAATACGTGCAAGTCTTTTTGTGGTGGTCCCTCTAGAAGACAACAAACCTTAACTCGATTATGTGACCGTCTTGAACTGCCCTTTGAACCTTAGGGTTTGGGGCAGTACGGTGTGCCACATGTGAGGCGTTGGCTTGACCCTTCTACGGCTGGACCGCTACTACTGTGTCACACTCCAGGTGTTTGAATCCTGCTCAAGTGTTGGGCTTTAGTGAATCCTGGGTATTTGATAGTTCGTTCGAAAAATTCAATACTGTCTGTTTATCCGGAATGTGATACTATTTTACACTTTCTTTTCTGTGACCGTAAGTGTAGTATGTAGTGGTATTGCCGATTGCCGTTGCTATATGTCGACGACAATCGGGGTACGCATACTTACTTACGTTGATGATATGTGATATTATGTGTTGCTGAGATATGATGTGCAGGATTGTCGCGATCGAATAGCCGGGGGTTTTTGTGAGATGAGAGTTTTATATTTTCATTCATGTAAATTCAAATGTAATGTAATATTCTTTTATTTGGGGCACTTCCAGGTTGCGGTTGTGTCACCAGTGTTGTATATTATTTACTTTTCCGCATTAGGGTGGACCCAAGGAGGGGAGCACAGGTGACCGGGTTCTGGGGTTCAGTGGGAGGCCATCTCGAGGAGTCGAGACCGGGTCTCCTAAACTCCAGGATTGGTAGGGTCACTTGCCGCTCTCGTAGGGGTCCAGGGTGTGGGCTTGGCTATTCATCGCGACTGTGGAATCCGTATTTTCTATTCTGGCTAAATACTAAATACGGACGTCCTAGGATATCCCACGTTATATCTATGTTTCTGCTGCCTGTGTTTTGTGATATCTGAGACGAATGGCATATTATATATATGATATATAGTAGACGTTGCTTATGTTTTACACCCGCGCTAGTCCCGTCCCGGTATGCCGTTAGTTAAGTAACCTAACGGTGCATAACGGAACATTGCGGCGAATGCGGATGGCATAAGCGTACGTGTTATTTTCGTTTCTTTTCTGTGAATGGCTTAAGGACTTAAATGATGGGATTACATTAATGTGATTAATGTAAAGAAAATAAACCTAAAAAGATGTTGTAGAATCGGATTTAAAAACTACTCGGCTATTTGTGAAAAAGCTACATTTCAAAACTGCGGAGCTTAAGCCACTCCTTTTGAAAACTGTTTGATTCTACGACGATATCAAGTTCAAAGCGTTAAAGATTTTCTTAAAAATCATTCGCAACCCTCCATCATTTTAGGAAGTAGAGTACTTAGTATTCGTGCTACGTTTGTTGACTTTAGTTAAGGCGTAGTGTACGGTAGCTAAGTGATGTCTTCCTACACTGTATATGATGCAGATTAATTAGGACATTCATGCGACTTTGTTGACCATAGTTAAGGGTCATATGGGTGGGTCTAATTGATCAAGAAATAACGGGTAGAACTTGACTGGTACTTATGATTTGTTGACTATAGTTAAGGTCATAAGTACTAGGGGTAAAAATTACATCGGGAATTTCAAGTGTTGAAATTTGCAATGAGATTGCATACCTTCCATGTGATGGTTGGATCCCGATCCCACTGTGGGCAATAGTTGCTCCTAGGAGAGTTTTACAGTTTACAATTAGCTAACTCATTAGGTGTCTAGAAAGGTGTTAACGGGGCTCCGCCTCTGGGAAAACGAGGTTTACTCTAATTAGGTCCGTGCGAAAGCACGGGGAACCTCCCTCAAAGTACCGACACTGGCCTGGCTGAACGGTTAGCGAAGTTGTAGACTGTAATTAATCCTGGCTAGTTTTTCTTTTTAAGGTTTGAAAGAAAAACTTGATAAAAAGCAGTGGGAAACATCGATTAGACAAGATAATAAACCAATCTAATCTATGCAAGAGCTTTCGCTGAGTGTATTCTTTTCTCTCTCCTAATGGCAGATACCAATGACTGGACTTAAGCTTCTACTAGATAAAAACAAACTGAATGGGACCAACTATAAAGACTGGCTAAGGAATCTGAAGATCGCCTTGACTTATGATAAAGTATCATATGTCCTCACGGCTTCAGCCCCGCCCGTCCCAGGTCCAAAATCCTCAGTTGCGGACATTGAAGTCCGCAAGACATGGGACGCTGACTGTGCCACGGCCACATGCCTCGCGCTTGCATCGATGGATAACACACATCAAAAGCAGCACGAGGACATGGACATTCACGGGATACTGCTCCATACAAAGGAGTGTATGGGGAGCAATCCCGCGTATTACGATACGAAGCATCGAAGAAACTGTTTCAGATGCGAATGGCCCCTGGCACACCAGTAGGAGACCATGTGTTGAAGATGATAGCTCTTATAGAAGAGCTTGAGGACCTTGGATGGACAATGGACAATGAACAATATATAGATATTATTTTGCAGTCCCTCCCCTCCACCTTTGCTCAGTTCATAGTGAACTTCAACATGCATGGCATGGAGAAGGACCTCCCTGAACTCCTTAATATGTTAAGGAGTGCAGAGAGCACTATGAAGTCAGCAAAGACTCCCGTTATGACCATTGGACAGTCTTCTTCTTCTCGCCCAAAAGCTAAGGCCAAGGGAAAGAAAAAGAAGAAACCCACTAATCCTAAGGGTGGAGTCAAAAAGGTGAAGGGAAAAGGAAAGTCCACGGCTGGAGACCCAGGGAAAGGCGAGTGTTTTCATTGCCACAAGACAGGACATTGGAAGCGCAATTGCACGGAGTACCTAAGTCTCAAGAAGAAGCATGGTGATGCTTCTGCTTCAGGTGCGTTTGTGACTGAAAACTATTTTTCTATAAACTCTGCTTCCTGGGTATTGGATACCGGTTCAGGTTCTCACATTTGCAATTCTATGCAGGGGCTGAGAAATAGCAAGGTTTTGAAGACAGGTGACCATACTCTCCGCGTTGGAAATGGTTCCAATGTACATACAGTCGCAGTGGGAGAGTATCACTTGGGGTTGCCATCTGGATGTATTTTGATTTTGAATCCATGTTATTTTGTACCAAGTATGCTATGTAATATAATATCCGTTTCTTTGTTCGACAATGAAGGATATAATTTTGTGTTGCAGAACAATGTTATGAACATTCACCTAAATCAAATGTTGGTTGGGTATGGTACGCTTAATAACGGAATATATGTCCTAAATCAACACACAGTTTTCAGTATACAACACACTAATAAAAGAAAACTTTCAGAATTAAATGAAGCTTTTCTTTGGCATTGTAGACTTGGTCATATTAACGAAACAAGACTAAACAAGTTACACAAAGATGGATATTTAAACTCTTTTGAATATAAATCTTATGCGACTTGCCAGTCTTGTATCAAGGGTAAAATGACCAAAACTCCGTTTACCGGACACGGAGAAAGAGCTACTGAGCTCTTAGGCCTCATACATAGTGATGTATGTGGGCCAATGTCTACACAGGCTAGAGGCGGTTTTTCATACTTCATTACATTCACTGACGACTTCTCAAGATTCGGTCATGTATTTTTATTAAAGCACAAGTCCGAAGCTTTCGAGAAATTCATTGAATATAAACAAGAAGTAGAAAAACAAACCGGCTTGAGTATCAAGATGCTTCGATCAGATCGAGGTGGTGAGTATCTCAGTACAGAATTTGCAAACTTCCTAAAAGAGAATGGGATTCTCTCTCAGCTCACTCCTCCTTACACACCACAGCACAACGGTGTGTCAGAACGACGGAATAGGACCCTATTAGATATGGTCCGGTCCATGATGAGTGACGCTGAGTTACCAGTCTCATTTTGGGGGCATGCATTGGAGACTGTAGCGTTTCTGCTAAACAGGGTTCCAACCAAAGCCGTGTCTACCACGCCATATGAGATATGGCATGGGAAGAGACCATCTCTTAAGAGAATTAAGATTTGGGGTTGCCCGGCCTATGTTAAAAAGCAGAATCCGGACAAACTCGAGACACGGTCAGTCATGTGTAACTTTGTGGGGTATCCAAAGAATTCTTATGGATATCTATTCTACCACAAAGAGGAACAAAAAGTGTTTGTTTCTCAGTATGCCACATTCTTGGAAAAAGAGTTTTTCACAGATAAAGATGATGGCAAGGTGGTGGATCTAGAAGAGGTTCTAGAGACACAAACTACAAATGACGATATGGTTGAACCGGCTGTTGCAACAGAAACTGAAGAACCTCGGCCACTCCGTAGGTCTGGTAGGACTTCTCGCCCACCGGAGAGGTACTACAGTTTTCTCATTGATGGTAACGGAGAAGATTGCATCATGGATGATGATGATCCTACCAGTTTTCAGCAGGCTATCACGAGTGGTGACTCTGTGAAGTGGCTGGATGCCATGAGATCCGAAATGGAGTCTATGTACACCAACAAAGTATGGACTTTAGACGTTGTACCCCCTGGGGTAAAACCTGTAGGGTGCAAATGGATCTTTAAAAGAAAGATTGGTGTGGATGGGCAGGTAGAGACCTATAAGGCAAGACTTGTGGCGAAAGGTTTTCGTCAAAGACCAGGTTTGGACTATGACGAAACTTTTTCGCCCGTAGCCATGCTTAAATCCATTCGGATCCTACTTGCTATTGCTGCTCACTACGACTATGAAATCTGGCAGATGGACGTTAAAACAGCATTTCTAAATGGAAATTTAGAAGAATACGTTTATATGGATCAGCCAGAGGGCTTCATTGACAGTGGGAGCAGCGAGAAAGCATGTAGATTGCTTAAATCCATATATGGGTTGAAGCAGGCATCTCGGAGTTGGAACATCTGTTTCGATGATGTTATCAAAGAGTTTGATTTCATCAAAAATCCAGATGAACCTTGTGTTTATAAGAAGGCTGTAGGAAGAGCTGTCACATTCCTCGTATTGTACGTGGATGACATTCTTCTGATAGGAAATGATATTCCTATGCTACAGTCGGTCAAATCATTCTTATCACTAAGGTTCTCCATGAAGGACCTGGGTGATGCCACATACATTCTGGGCATAAGGATCTATAGGGATAGATCCAAAAAGTTATTGGGATTGTCCCAAACCAGGTACATCAACACCATCCTAAAGAGGTTTAGTATGGAAGACTCCAAGCGGGGTGCCTTACCCGCTTGCCATGGAGTCACTCTCTCCAAGGATTCTTGTCCAAAGACCGATGAAGAGAGAGCTCGCATGAGCATTATACCTTATGCTTCGGCAGTAGGGTCTATAATGTATGCGATGTTATGTACACGCTCAGATGTAGCTTATGCACTTAGTGTTGTAAGCAGGTATCAATCCAACCCAGGGAAGAACCACTGGACAGCTGTGAAGAACATTCTTAAGTACTTACGAAGGACTAAAGAATTGTTCTTGGTGTATGGTAATACAGATCTCCAAATGGAGGCCTTTACCGATTCGAGCTTCCAGAGCGATAAGGATGACAGCAAATATATCTCAGGGTTTGTATTTACCCTCAATGGAGGGGCGGTAAGTTGGAAGAGTTCCAAACAGGATACCGTTGCAGACTCTACGATGGAAGCTGAGTACATTGCTGCAAATGATGCCGCCAAGGAAGCCGTCTGGATGAAGAAGTTCGTCTCGGAGCTAAGAGTAGTTCCAACCATTATTGATCCAATACCTTTGTATTGTGACAATAATGGGGCGATGGCGTTAGCCAAGGAGCCCAGATCCCATCAGTGGTCCAGACACATCCTGAGGCGCTTTCATTTGATCCGGGAGATTGTAGATCGCCGCGAGATCGAGATTAAGAGAGTTGACACAAAGAACAACGCCGCGGATCCACTCACCAAGGCCCTCCCTCAGCCACAGCATGAGCGACTTTTTGAGATGTTGGGTATGAGATACGCCAATAACTGGCCTTAGTGCAAGTGGGAGATTGTTGGATATATGTATGCCCTAGAGGCCATTATGTGATAGTGGATGTATCTATACATGTATATATATTCAGTTTACATTCTTGCTCGACATGATGGTATGCTATCTGGTTATTCTTTATCTGACATGTTGATTTGATCATGCTTTTATTCATTCATACATGCTGATAAAGCCCCAAGGATATCTGCTTGACTACTCTGATTATGATAGAGATCATACTAGTGGGACATTTGTAGTCTATAAGCATATCCTGAAATGTCCCTAGTCGGAGGTGTATCGAGACGGGGCATCGATATACCAGAGTAGACTAGCGTATATGATACTAGACCCATGTGATGGGCGATGGATGTTCCCACATTCATCGATGTTTGACATCAAGATCATATACGGGTGCTCAGTGCTGACTGGGTACACTGGACGGACTCACCGAGAACTCCTATATGGAATTATATCTATCGTCGGATAGCAGTTCTCAGGTGACACTGGTACAGGTTAGTCTGTAGACCCGAGATCGTCATGGAGTCTTGTGTGTTCTCCCACTGTACTTTGATTGCCACCCTACCACGGCTCTACTGAGTCATGCAAACAGGTGGCCGTTGGGTACAGTCCCGAGACACACGAAGGCAATGAGCGATAGGAGGGGTTTCGTCTCTCCCGGTATTGGGAGTTGATGTTGTACTGTGCTCGACTGGTTATAACAGCAAGTCCCTGGCCAGGGCTGCTGAGATTTGCTGATAAGTGTTATTAGTAGTTTCTCGATCTGTTATAGACCATTCACCGACACGACTTATTGAGTTATTGGGGTCGACGTGACCATCCCTAGGCTCGATATGCAGCATATCTGACGAAGAGACCGGACTATACGGTAGTGTTGCCGGATGGCTCGACGGGAGTTGTAGCAGGTTCGCTTGTTTTCTTCTGATCGCTCAATACCCGGGTGGCCGTTACGTTTAGCTGACCGCTTGCGGCTTGAGGGTACCTGATATGATCATCACCCTCTGCCGGCGTATTGACGAGTCTTAGAGTCCCACAGAGGAGTTACCCAGTCCAGGCGAAACGTTGTGGTGCGCGTATGCGATATGCGCTTGCACCCGATTGAAATGTGCGTATATGATACCGAACATTGATCGGGTGGCCTACTTTTGGTAGGGTCGTATGAGATATGACCGAATTGATAAATTAAGTGTTGATTTATTATCTAACCATTAGTTATCTCACTTGAAACCTTTCTAGGGTTTGATGGATGTATGCATGCATGCATGTGTTTCTTTATTTTCATTCTAGTTTCATGCACATGTGAATGTGCATACATGCATACATACATACACCCATCCATCATGGTTGTTAGCATATGGAAATGGTGGCAATGCAAGACTCACACCATGGATTAAATAATGGATAATTATTTAATTTTGGTTTTAAAGTTAAATGAAAAAGGAAAGGATAATCATGTTAGTTTCCACACTCTTCTTCTAACCTAACCTAGCTCAACTACCACTAACCTATGGTTATCCTTCTCTTTATCATTCTAAACCCAAGTTAAATTAACTATCTATCATTTAATCATGGTTGAAGTCAAGAAGGAATTAAATATATATAGTGATATATATTTCTTTCTCTTGTTTTTTAACTAAAGGTTATCTTTTTACCTCTCGCAAAGAAAGGCCACCATCTTCATCTTCCTTCATCTTTTCCTCTTTAGGTTTTTCTAGTGAGTTAAATACAATCAAAGAAAGGTTTTTGAAGTGAGATCCAAAGCCACAACACCATTCTACTCAAGTCTAGCCAACTTGATTAGAGTGTTTCCTTCGGTTTTACAAAGTAGCGAGCTTGGACGGAGATCTCCGCGGTGGATCGTCGTGGACACAAGGGGAGTTCAAGAGGACCTCGATTCAACACCCAAGACACCAAGGAGTCTTGCAAAGGGGAGCTACAAAGGTTGTAGCCTTCAAACCCTAGTCTTTACTAGCTTAAAGTTTTGATAACCCTAATTTTCTAGGATCTATCCTTTGCATGTTAGCTTAGCACCTTAAAAAATACAAACTTTGAGACATGTGATGCTTCAAAACTCTTCATAGGGTGCTAGACTAAACTTACATATAAAACCCCCTCGAGTTATATAAAACACTGTTAAGGACTTTAGTAAATATAGGTTTAAGCGGGATCAATTCTCTTGAGCCCTAGGGAGCCGGAGAAAGTGAGTGCTTGCCTATTTAAGGTAGATAACCTAACGGTGCTATCAATGGTAATTGTCTTGGAAAAAGACACAAATCCTGCCGTCCATGTGCAGCAGTTACCGATAACTCCCGAATATAAATCAGTTATAAGTGTCTGACTTAAGTCCGAGTCTAAATCAAACTTGAATTCAAATCAAACTTGAATTCAAATCAAACCAGAATCCAATTCAAACATGAATCCAAACTCTAACATGTATACTTGAACATGAACCGGAATATCAAACCTGAATAAAAGACTTGACTTGACCGAACCATGGCTATAACTTGACATGACTACAAGCTTACATCCTGAAGCTGACTACTTGAACAACTTGTATCCATGGTTTTGGCAAAACATATAATCTATACAATACATTACAGGGTTAATAGGGTAGATTGGTACGGAATTTATAGCGTGGCACAAGATGATCACCAAAAGTCACCTACATGAACTCTCATGCCGTTGTCCCGTAGGTTTTGACGGGGCCTTATACTACATGTTACCATAGTCCATGGGGAAAGATGGACTTCTCTCGTATACAAAAATACCTTTTGTACCAAGCTACAAACAACTACGTTAGAATAGCAATCTTATACCAGTAAATCTTACTAGTTAAATTCTCACTGCTTTCTATATTCCTTTCTTTCTTTTGGGACTTACCGAGCGCTAGCTCGCTGACGACATTCCTGTCTTTTTCTTTCTTTGGAATGTTCATTAGAAGGACAGGACTTTCAGGAGGCCGAGCGCAGCCAGGAGGACTTTGACTAGTTCAACGAGCAGCAGGACTTCTAGTTCACCATGTACTTATTTCAGTTTGTATGCCATTGTTTAGGCATTGCTTTATATCGTTGTACTTTCCTTTTCAAAACAGTCGTATTGTAAAGATGAATGTTAATAAAAGTTACTGTTTATTTTATATCTCTTGTCAATTCTTTTGTATTTTTACATATATTGCTTAATTACGCTTAACGTATTTACTTCTTAATAAATACGTCGCATGCCTGCCACGTCTCCGTCTTCGTACACTGAGAAGCGGGGCGTGACAGGTTTTGTTGGCGGCCCATGCAGGTCTATTCTGCATGGAATCCTAAGCAATATATATCATAAGAATTATAAGAATCAGGAACTATACATTCTTTACATTTCAAATTCCTTGAATCTATCCTAACCTTTCTTTTTCTATCAAGATCATAAATTCACCGAACAACATGGGTACTAACGTCAATGGAAACACTCTACCACCACCACCCACCCTACCACCACCACCCACCGTTGCAGCTCCCATCAACGAGAAAACGATACCGCTTGAGGCGATCAAGAGCCTCCAGGAGGGTCAGCAGCAGCAGACTGCTATTCTCATGCGCCGCCCTGAAGTCGAGACACCCGGAGTCAAGCGATTCCGGGAAATGCACCCGAAACATTTCGCTTGGAAAGAGAGCCCATTGGAGGCAGAAGAATGGGCTCGTTCTATCGAAGACGACCTGGCAGCAGAACAAGTGCCAGAGATTGCTTGGGTGAGAGTTGCGGAGCTGCAACTAACGGATAATACCAGAGTCTGGTGGAAGGCTGAAGAAAGCCGACTCGCCCAACCGATTGAATGGAGGACATTTCATGTAACATTTCAGAAAAATAAAATATTATTTTTGGAAATTTTTTTATAATTAAATAATAAATATAATGAATATTTTAATTGGGCGGTATAATTAAATACCGATAAATTGGGAAAAATTTGGAAAATTTTAGAAATTACTGAAATGAGGGTGTTTTATGTGATTTAGGCGAATTATGAATTTTTATGATTTTTATATGCACTTTTAACACTAATCGCGATTAAATATCGCTAATCGCGCATTAAGCGTGTTTTGTGTACATGACATGCACATGCCACATTTTTCACACTTGTTGCATTTTTCTATCATGGATTTTTCCTTATGTTTATCATGCATGGCTTTTTAAAAGAAAAGAGAAAAGAAAAGAAAAGGGAAAAAGAAAAGTCAAAGGGGACATAATGATTAGGGTAGGTAAGCATTTAGTGAGAAAGAGAAGTGAGAATAATTGAGAGGGAGAGAGAGGGGCTGCCTCAATTCATTTTCCCCATCATTTCTTTGCTTCTCCTTCTTCCTCTTCAAACCCCATCTTCTACCCTCATGACCCTATATGAAATATTCACCAAAACCCTATACCCATTTTATTAAAAACTTGCACAAGCTCAATGGAAGCACATTGGACCAAGAAAATTCAGGTTTTGATGATCTTGGGGATTCATGAGTGTCAAATGAGGTAATCCCTTCACAAATAGAATAGTACTTCAATTGCTTTAGCCTCTATTCAAGATTAAAATCGATTTCATGTAGTTTTGTGCACTTTGGAAAATTCTAGAGAGGGTTGGAGTTTTATTTGAGTTGTGTTGGTGAACTTGAGCCTTATTGAGGACATTAGACCCTCTTTAATGATAGAAACCCAGACCAAGCCCAACTAAAACCCAAAATATGGATTTACAGAACTTTCATGTCGGTTTGTGAGGTATTTGAGTGTGCAGGAAATTCTGGGATGACCTGGGGAAATTACGAGATGAGTAAACAACCCCTGCAGACTAGAATTGACCCTGGGAACCCCCTGTAGCAATACGAACCACAGAGAAGCCCCCAGGGCCGGCGAGCTCGGATTTTAAGGGGAGGGGCTCGGCAACTTGGTGAGGGGTGGGGTCCTGATTGCTTCCATAGCTCTTATACCCTATATACTTCACTTCAGTATTGTTTTGGAACATTGTTTACACCTTAATCAAAATCTGGGACCGCTTTCTCAAGTTGCTGTTTTGATTCGGGATATGGTTTTGCGTATTTTAATTTCTGGATTTTAGTGTTTGTGTTTTATCTCGATCGCTTGACGTTTATACGTCTATATCGAGTGATATCGGGTTGTTTTGCGATAGCAAACCATAGGTTTTGACCTATGTGAGTTTCGTGCGTCGTTTTGGCTTTGAATTTGATTTTAATGCGATACGATATGTGTGACATGTAGGTACACCCCTGGGGACTTCAAGATGAAAAGCAAGCGCGTGGCGACGTCGGCATTGGCAAGCGAAGATCAAGTGAGTAGATTTATATCTACGGGGAGAAGTCGGGTGGATGGCGTATAGCACCCCCGCAAAGTCGTAAGAAATGATGTGATATGTTATAGATATGCATTTATATGTTATGGAGAGATTGAACACTTAGCAAGGGGAGCTTTAGGTGATCATGGGTTTAGTGTTAGCGAGAATTGAAGAAAGGACTTTAGTCGATTTCTTAGTCACGAAACCCTAGAGTAAAGTTTTGCATACACGCACATACACATATTTGCATACATTTACTTCCTTGTGCATATTGGAGACATATATATATTGGTATTCATATGCTTGGATGATGAGGATGTTATATGATACTTGGAAATGAGTCGATATGATCGGGCATGATGCCATGAGATATTTAATATGTAACCGAGATATGTCATGATGTTATAGCGAATCATTGGACGGCGATACCATGTGGATGATGATATATATCTATATATATGTATTATATATATATATGATGGTTGACATATGATCGAGATATGAGATGAGATATGTTATGGTATTTATAATGGACCTCTTGGCGATGGGTATTTTTATATGATAATACGTGTTGATGACATCGGATTATATGAGGATGTAGATCAGTAGCCAGATCATGATTATTGTTGATGATATTAGTAGTGTGCTAGATTTAGATCAGTACCCCTGCTCACGATATGTGATGATGTGGATATCAGATGAATAATGAAATAAATGCTATTTTTGACCCGTACCCAGATTTGGGATGCCGTACGATAGATTTACCGTACGAAAGATAATTATGATGTTAGATCCGCACTCTTGACTCGAGGATGTCATATTATTGTTTCGTACGTGATACTGTTGAGGCGAGATCACCGACTACTAGGTATACATTTATAGATCGACTCAGACTTAGGCGGATTCCCTTACCCTTTTGACTGGGCTCGAGTCATACTCATTACCAAAAGTGGGGAGTCGTGGGTATGTTTATATACCAAACTGTATGACTGGTATATTGGGTAGGTATATTTTCAGTGTTGCTGTCACTACATCACTTTCTGTATATTCATGATGTTTCATCGCATTGCATGCTTGTATATATGCCATTATTGAGATCATGCTGTCAGAACACCAGCACTATTACCGATGATGCATATGTTGCACATACACTTACTTGCCGGCTCACACACATCATCATCGGTAATTGCCATGTCACAAACACTTTAGAAAATACTATTTACTGAAATAACTTGCTAGTGGATAGTTGCGACATGTTATAAATTCATATGCTAGTTTAACTATTGCATTCATTGCATGATAGCAATTGCATTCATATATACTCATTGGTCATGCAGCATTACGGAGATTTATGTCGATATTCGCTGTTTACTTACTCTTGATTCTTGGATTTCGGATTCCATGTGATTTCTGGATTTGGAGGAAAACCGCAAGAATATATATAAACTTCTCACTCTCTCCCTCTCTTTTTAAAAATGCAAGTTGCGGTTTTCTCATGATGTATGAGTCGTCCACCATGAGTTTTCATGATTGTTGTTAGATTTCGATACCCGTTGCGAAGAGTGGATGAACCATCTCGGGTACATGGTGAGGCCGGTAAGGTACCCCCGGGCAATAAGCTCGAGTTGTAGACGATGAGCCTGGCAGGGGAGCACTACTTACCGGTGATTTTACTTGGCACGGCGGTTATCCAGAGGATACCGACCGAAGTCATGAGATGGATATAGGCCGGTCCGTACTGCCGGAGCCCGCGGGCCGATCCCACAGATGATACGGAGCCTGAGATGTATGAGGATTTTCGTGCCGATGCTGGGCACAGATTTATGTTTTGTGTCGATGCTTGACACTGACTTCTCTGTTGATTTCATGATCTATTCTGTTTCCATTCGTCATGCATTCATACATCATATATCTGATATGTTGCTATCTGAGGTACTAACACGAGCATGTAGTATTACACTTATACATAACTGGACCAGGATATTTATTTGAGGATAGTACCTGATATGAACTAGGATAGTGTTATGCATGTGATTTCTACTCGTAGATGTTTTCTACTCACGAGTTGGCAACCCACCCCCGTTGTGCCATAGTTCCTTGCAGGTTTTGCCGTACAGGTTTCGTTGCGGCTTTCCTGGCACACTGTTCCTTCCTGGTGATTGCTTCGGTAAGTGGGTTCTTTTGCATAAGGACCACCATTGTTTATTTATTATTTCAGTTGTATCTAGAAACTCTATCAACCAGACTTGTATTATTTGATCGATATAGAAGACCAGTGTATATTATTTCGACCTTAGAGTCGCGCTTGTATTATTATGGATTTCATGTTGTTTTGAGTTTCCTTTTCAGTTTTGATCCTCGCCTTTCGGCGTTGTATATTATATTGCTTGCGTAGTGGTGACCGTCGATTGACGAAGAGCTAGCTCCAGCTTGGAGATGCTTTTTATCATTTCTTATACTATTCATGTTGTACCCCGTTTGGGACCAGTTTTTACAAAGGAAACTCTGCAGAAATTTTCAGAAATAACTTGATGTTTTTAAAACGCATAATTCGGCTTATGCTATTAAAATTACTTGCTTTAAATTGGTTTTTCTTCACTCTACTGCTTAATTGGTTTTGATTTCTGGGTTTTGGCTTACTTAGATTAGGTACGCCTCGAGACGTTTCGTAATTTAAGTGCCAGTCATGTTCCGTACTTTTCGGGTCGTGACAAAGTTGGTATCAGAGCATTAGGTTTTACCTTCGGAGTGTAGGATGACCGTTGGTTGATGGAGTAGGTAGCTTGAGTAGAGTGACGTACCGTACGTATGTTCTGCGGCATACTTACGGTACGCTACTGCGCTTAAGAAGCCTTAGGATGTACATTTCCTTCCGCAGTATTATATTCCTTCCTATGATCTAGCCTCATCGGTACCAGTTAAGGTTTTGTTACTACAGTTGTATGGGCGTGGAGAGCTACGGCTAGAGTTGCGGTCGGCACGAGCTCGTCACGGACAAGGACTGACCAGGGCGTGATTCCATGGACATACGATTTGCATAGATGCGTCGTTTTATTGTGTTTTCACGCCATGAGCGTTTGATGGGTCGCTTTTACGAGATTTCTCGGCGTGCAGATCAGCACCAGAGGATTGGGCTACTAAAAGAGGCCAGCCAGAATGTGATGACCATTGATGTATCGCTTATACATGATGATTGAGGCACTGTCCAGCGTGCAGATGAATGAGCCAGTTGTTGCTGCGAACGACAAGATATCGCTCCAGATGTTGGAGCTATTGCAGTACGAGTTATACTCAGAGATATGATAGAAGGTCGCTAGTCACCCGAGGATGAATGACTAGGACATGTGGTTCGTTCGCTTACCCCGATGCGAGGTCATCAGATAGATTGATTCCAGCTAGAGACGACTTCACGCAGGTACGTTGATAGTCGATAGAGGCGATCGAATGTCAGAAACCCATATTCCAAGTTTAAAGTATTCGGAAAGACATGCAAGCAATTCTATGGACCCTCTAGAATAATGAGACCCTAACTCGACATAATAACCATGTGAAAGCCTTTGAACCTTAAGGTTTGCGGCTGTTCTACGGTGCCATTAGTGAGGCTTGGGTTTGACCTTCTGCGGCTGGTCCACCGATACTGTGGTATGTACTCGATACTATTAAACCGTATCCAAGATGTTGAGCTCTTGGGGATTGTGAGGTTTTGACGAATCGATCGAATGGTTCCACTTCATTCGGATGCTATGTGGTGGGATGCATTACTTGGGAGACTCCAGATACGAGTATAGCCGTTGGAGCGCAGTCCATGCAGCCACGATGAGACGGGTCCACAGCAGTCGACGGTAGAGAAAAGTGGAGCAAGAGGTTCGTACGAGATCTTGATGAGATGACGTTCCACTCCGCTGACATCAAAAATGTGATACGAAAGCAGAGGCGTTGACTATGGATATATCTTCCAGAAGGAGCCACGATGAGTATGCTGCCGTTCCGGAACAAGAAACAGATTTAGTAAAAGATGATGACTTCCGGGCAGTTCGACAGAAACGAGATTGGGGAGAGACCTTGACAGGTCCTTTCTGGAAATACTATACGAGAAGACTTAGACCCAGGATCAATCCTATTGCACACGCCTAGCAGGCCAGAGTTCAGCATCGTCGACGAGACATGTTATGGGTGACCATAAGAGTTGGCCAGAGATTTTTAGAGGACATGCCAGAGCGGACTACTTCCATTATCATTTCCATATTGGACCGTTGAGCCGGGGAGCTATGTACTTAGCAATTCGCAGTGAGAGACGAGAGCCTAAGGGCACCAGACGACGGGCCATGATCGGGAGGCAAGTAGATATCTTGCTCTGCTAGCATTGGATGCACCGACACCTTCTCGACCTTGGAGGAAGGACATATCGATGGCAGTATTTATGATTGGTGATTTCGTGAGTTGACTATCACGTATCAGTCACTTTGGATTTCGGTATTTTGGGTGATTTATTACATGAATGAGTTTTGATGACCAGGTTTCATGATATTTGCTTTTGTGCACCATGGTTGCACCTACTGGGTATTTACGTTTTGTGCATAGTTATTGCACTTGAGATGTGTTTTCATACACCGTCGTGTTGAATTATGAGTTGTGCGTATTTATTGCACTTGAGGTTGATTTTGATTCCATGACTAATATTTCGAGCGATTTATTTGCATGATTGAGATTTTGTGCACCACAGTTGCACCTGACTTCGTTTTGATGTCATTTGAGATATTGATTGTGATTTCATGCCTAGGGCATGCGTGTGATTTGACTTATGCTTTCGGCATAGTTTTCATGCACTTTTAGTATTTCGATTTGTTTTTGTGTACGCTGATGCACATGATTGTGAGATTATATACTACGGTATACCTGATTTAGATTTTATTGAGATGTGTTGTATACCGTCGATTTCGATTGCGATATTCGACATTGTTTTCGTGCACCTTGTGCACTGGATTTGGATTCTTGCGCATATTTGGGCGCTTGATGCGATATTGGTACACACCAGATGCACTAAATCAAGATTCTTCGTGCATATTAGATGCACCCGATTTTGCTGTCTGGCACCCACGTTGCCTCTGACAGGTGTTTCGTGCACACCCGTTGCACTTAGATATTGTTTTTGTGCACATGTATAGCACATTCATGGATTTTGATCTCCGTAATGGTTTTTGAGAAACTTGTTTCTCCTTTAGGTTACTCATAATTGGATGCACTCCTAAGTTGAGTAATGTTGATCGGCCTCTCTCCATTTAGTTGACATGCACGTAGCTTTCATATGCACATTTTGGGATTGATTCCTTATGGAGCAGTACGTTTTTATGATATTGCTATTTGTTTTCGTACTGAGCAGGACTAGTCACAGGACAGTACTTGGATATATTTTGCATGCATTGAGAGTTATCGAAGGGATTTCCAAAACAGGGAGCTATAGTCTCAGTATTTACTTACGTGTCTGATATGACACGAAACGTTTAAAACAAGGGAACCCTTCTAAATTATTTTCAAAACGGCGGAACGTAAATATTAAACAAAGGATAAGTATATAAATATTTATTTTCTTACAATAGACGCCCGCTATTATGCCGCGATACGCGCATCGCACAGCAACAAGAAAGGTTTGTCATGCGTTTCCTTCTGATATTTACATGTATAGTTTTGATGTTTACATGGATAGTTTTGATGTATATCATATTGGTTTCGTTTTGGATTTGACATTTGTGTCTTCACCATGACTACGATGATTGCAGGATACTTGACGGAGTTTTGTTTTTGAGTTATCTGCTCATTGTTCATGCGCATGCATTGCGCTATGATGCGTTTTATGTATTGATGATTTCGGGACCCCGACGGCTTAGTCTTTTACTGAAATGTTTTAGTATTGAGGAGTTTAAATTTAAATTCGGGGACCGAATTTCTTTAAGGGGGGAAGATTGTAACATTTCATAAAAATAAAATATTATTTTGGGGAATTTTTTTATAATTAAATAATAAATATAATGAATATTTTAATAGGGAGGTATAATTAAATACCGATAAATTGGGAAAAATTTGGAAAATTTTAGAAATTACTGAAATGAGAGTATTTTATGTGATTTAGGCAAATTATGAATTTTTATGATTTTTATATGCACTTTTAACGCTAATCGCGATTAAATATCGCTAATCGCGCATTAAGCGTGTTTTGTGTACATGACATGCACATGCCACATTTTTCACACTTGTTGCATTTTTCTATCATGGATTTTTCCTTATTTTTATCATGCATGGCTTTTTAAAAGAAAAGAGAAAAGAAAAGAAAAGGGAAAAAGAAAAGTCAAAGGGGACATAATGATTAGGACAGGTAAGCATTTAGTGAGAAAGAGAAGTGAGAATAATTGAGAGGGAGATAGAGGGGCTGCCTCAATTCATTTCCCCCACCATTTCTTTGCTTCTCCTTCTTTCTCTTCAAACCCCATCTTCTACCCTCATGACCCTATATGAAATATTCACCAAAACCCCATACCCATTTCATTAAAAACTTGCACAAGCTCAAGGGAAGCACATTGGACCAAGAAAATTCAGATTTTGATGATCTTGGGGGTTCATGAGTGTCAAATGAGGTAATCCCTTCACAAATAGAATAGTATTTCAATTACTTTAGCCTCTATTTAAGATTAAAATCGATTTCATGTAGTTTTGTGCACTTTGGAAAATTCTAGAGAGGGTTGGAGTTTTATTTGAGTTGTGTTGGTGAACTTGAGCCTTATTGAGGACATTAGACCCTCTTTAATGATAGAAACCCAGACCAAGCCCAACTAAAACCCAAAATATGGATTTACAGAACTTTCATGTCGGTTTGTGAGGTATTTGAGTGTGCAGGAAATTCTGGGATGACCTGGGGAAATTACGAGATGAGTAAACAACCCCTGCAGACTAGAATTGACCCTAGGAACCCCCTGTAGCAATACGAACCACAGAGGAGCCCCCAGGGCCGGCGAGCTTGGATTTTAAGGGGAGGGGCTCGGCAACTTGGTGAGGGGTGGGGTCCTGATTGCTTCCATAGCTCTTATACCCTATATACTTCACTTCAGTATTGTTTTGGAATATCGTTTACACCTTAATCAAAATCTGGGACCGCTTTCTCAAGTTGCTGTTTTGATTCGGGATATGGTTTAGCGTATTTTCATTTATGGATTTTAGTGTTTTTGTTTTATCTCGATCACTTGACGTTTATACGTCTATATCGAATGATATCGAGTTATTTTGCGAGAGCAAACCATAGGTTTTGACCTATGTGAGTTTCGTGCGTCGTTTTGGCTTTGAATTGGATTTTTATACGATACGATACGTGTGACATGTAGGTACACCCCTGGGGACTTCGAGACGACAAGCAAGCGCGTGGCGACGTTGGCATCGGCAAGCGAAGATCAGGTGAGTAGATTTATATCTACGGGGAGAAGTCGGGTGGATGGCGTATAGCACCCCCGCAAAGTCGTAAGAAATGATATGATATGTTATAGATATGCATTTATATGTTATGGAGAGATTAAACACTTAGCAAGGCGAGCTTTAGGTGATCATGGGTTTAGTGTTAGCGAGAATTGAAGAAAGGACTTTAGCCGATTTCTTAGTCACGAAACCCTAGAGTAAAGTTTTGCATACACGCACATACACATATTTGCATACATTTACTTCCTTGTGCGTATTGGAGACATATATATTGGTATTCATATGCTTGGATGATGAGGATGTTATATGATACTTGGGAATGAGTCGATATGATCGGGCATGATGCTGTGAGATATTTAATATGTGACCGAGATATGTCATGATGTTATAGCGGATCGTTGGACGGTGATACCATATGGATGATGATGATGATATATATATATATATATATATATATATATATATGATGGTTGACATATGATCGAGATATGAGATGAGATATGTTATGGTATTTATAATGGACCACTTGGCGATGGGTACTTTTATATGATAATACGTGTTGATGACATCGGATTGTATGAGGCTGTAGATCAGTGGCCAGATCATGATTATTGTTGATGATATTAGTAGTGTGCTAGATTTAGATCAGTACCCTTGCACACAATATGTGATGATGTGGATACCAGATGAATAATGAGATAAATGTTATATTTGACCCGTACCCAGATTTGGGATGTCGTACGATAGATTTACCGTACGAGAGATAATTATGATGTTAGATCCGTACTCTTGACTCAAGGATGCCATATTATTGTATCGTACGTGATACTGTTGAGGTGAGATCACCGACTACTAGGTATACATTTATAGATCGACTCAGACTTAGGCGGATTCGCTTACCCTTTTGACTGGGCTCGAGTCATACTCATTACCAAAAGTGGGGAGTCGTGAGTATGTTTATATACCAAACTGTATGACTCATATATTGGGTAGGTATATTTTCAGTGTTGCTGTTACTACATCACTTTATGTATATTCATGATGTTTCATCGCATTGCATGCTTGTACATATGCCATTATTGAGATCATGCTGTCAGGACACCAGCACCATTACCGATGATGCGTATGTTGCACATACACTTACTTGCCGGCTCACACACATCATCATCGGTAAATGCCATGTCACGTACACTTTAGAAAATACTATTTATTGGCATAACTTGCTAGCGGATAGTTGCGACATGTTATAATTTCATATGCTAGTTTAACTATTGCATTCATTGCATGATAGCAGTTGCATTCATATATACTCATGGGCCATGCAACATTACGGAGATTTATGTCGATATTCACTGTTTATTTACTCTTGATTCTTGGATTTCGGATTCCATGAGATTTATGGATTTGGGGGAAAACCCCAAGAATATATATAAACTTCTCCCGCTCTCCCTCTCTTTTTAAAAATGCAAGTTGCGGTTTTCTCATGATGTATGAGTCATCTACCATGAGTTTTCATGATTGGTTTTGGATTTCGAGACCCGTTGCGAGGAGTGGATGAACCATCTCGGTTACATGGTGGGCCCGGTAAGGTACCCCGGGGCAATAAGCTTGAGTTGTAGGCGGTGAGCCTGGCAGGGGAGCACTACCTACCGGTGATTTCACCTAGCGCGGCGGTTATCCGGAGGATACCGACCGGAGTCATGAGATGGATATAGGCCGATCCGTACTGCCGAAGCCCGCGGGCCGATCCCGCAGATGATACGGATTCTGAGATATATGAGGATTTACGTGCCGATGCTGATCACAGATTTATGTTTTGTGTCTATGCTTGACACTGACTTCTCTGTTTATTTCATGATCTATTCTGTTTTCATTCGCCATGCATTCATACATCATATATCTGATATGTTGCTATCTGAGGTACTGACACGAGCATGTAGTATTACACTTATACATAGCTGGACCAGGATATTTATTTGAGGATAGTACCTGATATGACCTAGGATAGCGTTTTGCATGCGATTTCTACTCGTAGATGTTTTCTACCCACGAGTTGGTAACTCACCCCCGTTGTGCCACAGTTCCTTGCAGGTTTTGCCGTACAGGTTTCATTGCGGCTTTGCTGGCACACTGTCCCTTCCGGGTGATTGCTTTGGTAGGTGGGTTCTTTTGCATCAGGATCACCATTGTTTATTTATTATTTCAGTTGTATCTAGAAACTCCATCAACCGGACTTCTATTATTTGATCGACATAGAAGACCAGTGTATATTATTTCGACCTCAGAGTCGCGCTTGTATTATTATGGATTTCATGTTGTTTTGAGTTTCCTTTTCATTTTTGATCTTCGCCCTTCGGCGTTGTATATTATATTGCTTGCGTGGTGGTGATCGTCAATTGACGAAGAGCTAGCTCCCGCTTGGGGATGCCTTTTATCATTTCGTATACTATTCATGTTGCACCCCGTTTGGGGCCCGTTTTTACAAAGGAAACTCTGCCGAAATTTTCAGAAATAACTTGATGTTTTTAAAACGCATAATTCAGCTTATGCTATTAAAATTACTTGCTTTAAATTGGTTTTTCTTCACTCTACTGCTTAATTGGCTTTGATTTCTGGGTTTTGGCTTACTTAGATTACATACGCCTCGAGACGTTTCGTAATTTAAGTGCCGGTCATGTTCCGTACTTTTTGGGTCGTGACATTTCACAATATATTCGACGCGAAATACTTTCCTGAGACTGCCCGTTTCGACATGGAACAACAGTTCATCCACTTACAACAAGGCTCGATGTGGGGCAAATCCGTGGATGAATACGATGCTGAGTTTACCATGCTTCGCAGATAAGATATTGCCTCAATATTCAATTTCCTGATATCACATACTACACTGCTAACACATGGTTGTAACAGGTTCGCGGCACACCTTATTCCGACTGCTGAGATCCGGGCACGAAGATTTTAATAAGGGTTGGACCCGGAAATCCAAGCTGCACTCGCTACAGGGGATTTCCCAACCCATGATCTTGCTCTGAAGGCTGCCCGACGCTATGTTGAAGTAGTGAAGTAGAAGGGTAGAGCTTAGACTGCCGGTGTGAAACGCCCTGCCACTCAGATGGCAGGAGAAGCCTCTTCCAGTCCAACTTTTGCACCCATGAGACCGGGAGTAACCTTTAACCGGCCCAGTCCAGACTTTTGCTTCTATTGCGAGAGGAATGGACACCTGGCGAAAGACTACAGGCATGCGAATGGCCTGTGTTTAGTTTATAGCGTGTCCACTCACTCCATTGGAGCTTGTACATATTGTCTCAACTAAGCTCTAGCACCTAGACCCACAATCACAGTTCCGCAGCGGCCAACTATTCAGGCTCCTGCACCTTGTCTTGCTCTACCTGCTCCACCCCCACATAGACCTCCTGCACAGCCTCCTTATCAATTCCATCAGGTATAGAGGAACATGCCTCAAGGGCAGAGAAACGTGCCCCAGGGACAGAGGAATGTGCCTCCAGTAAGGAGGAATGTACCCCGGCGCCAGGCTTTCACAATGACAGTTGAGGAAGCCGAAGCTACTGGACAAGTTATCACTGGCAATTCCCAATCCTTTCATCTTTTCAATCCTTGTATTTTTCCCTGTATCTAAAACTAACCTCACACAACTTAGGTACTATACTAATAGTCACCCTTCTTGCACTCACACAGTTCGACATTGGAGCGTCACACTGCTTCATGTCCCAACGATTTATGAGAACACATGCGATTCCCGTGAAGCCACTCATTTCAAGATGGAATCCTAGTTCCGGGAATGGAGTATTGAAAGAAACTATGGGATTTGATCAGTATCCAGTAGTGGTTTGCGGACGAGAATTCTACGCGAATTTCAAAGTACTGGACATCCTAAATTTCGACGTTGTGTTGTGGATGGACTGGCTGGGAGTTTTCGATGCTACAATTGAATGCCGTCAAAGGAGATTAGTATTTGAGATACCAGATCACCCAGTCTTTTACCTCAAGAGTGGAGACAGAACTTTGGAGCCAGGAATCTTCCGTGCCAAGCTAAAGAATACAGAAGTGTTTACTCTACCAGCGGAAGAAGAAAAGCCAGAAGTAGTTCAAAAGTTCGAGGATGTGTTTCCGGAAGACATAACAGGTTGCCTTCCAATTGAGCTCTTGAATTCAGCATTGATTTACTACCTGGTATACAACCGGTAATCAAAGCTCCGTACCGGTTAAGTCCTGTAGGATTGAAGGAGATCCGTACCCAGTTGGACGAACTTCTAAAGAAAGGTTGGATTCTTCCCAGCATTTCAAGTTGGGGATCTCCAGTTTTGCTCGTGAAGAAGAAAGAAAGTTCATACAGAACGTGTTAGATTACCGAGCTCAAAACGAAGTGACGATAAAGAACAAGTATCCACTACCGCGCATCGATGATCTTTTCGATCAGCTAAGTGGGCCTTGTGTATTTTCGAAGCTAGATCTTCGTTCGAGTTATCATCAGGTAAAGGTCAAAGAGTCTGATATTCCAAAGACAGTGTTCAGGACTCGCTATGGTCATTACGAATATCTTGTGATGCCATTTTGAGTGACAAATGCACCTGCTACATTCATGAATCTGATGAACCATGTTTTTCGAGAGTACTTAGACAGGTTCGTTGTTATTTTCATCGATGACATCCTGGTGTATTCAAAGAATTGGAAAGAGCACGCTGAGCATTTACGAATTGTCCTAGAGACATTGCGACAACATCAACTCTATGCCAAATACAGCAAGTGTAAATTTTGGCTAGATCAAGTCGAATTTCTCGGGCATATCGTTTCAGGCGAAGGAATCTCAGTAGATCCAGTTAAGGTGTCAGCTGTCAGCGAATAGTCGACACCAAAGATGGTGAAGGATATTCGAAGTTTCTTGGGTTTAGAAGGATACTACCGAAGATTCATTGATGGTTTCTTGAAGATTGCAGCACCACTGACCAAGCTCACATGTAAAGATGAAGCATTCATGTGGTCTGAACAAGCTTTTGTAGAACATAAGTCAAGATTGACATCAGCTCCTATTCTTGTAATACCGGATCAATCTGGAGGTTTCGTCTTACATTGTGATGCGTATGGTAAGGGATTAGGATGTGTTCTACACCAGCATGGAAAAGTTGTAGCTTTTGCATTAAGATAGCTGAAAGTTCATGAACTCAACTATCCAACACATGATCTAGAGTTGGCAGTCGTTATCTTTGCACTTAAGATTTGGCGTCACTATCTTCTGGGAGAACGAGTGGATATATACACGGACCAAAAAAGTCTGAAGTATGTATTTACTCAGAAGGAATTGAATATGCGGCAGAGAAGATAGCTAGAACTCATGGCGGACTTCGACATCAATCTACAATATCATCCTGGGAAGGTGAATATAGTTCCTGATTAACTTAGCCGCCTGCCATTAGCAATGAATCTCTTCGCTCGGTGGAAGCTTCAGCAGGACTTACATGGATTGGCAATTGAAGTAGTTATGCCAGGTAACGCTTCGTCTTTGATGAACTAACAAGTCATGTCTACTATTGTCAATTAGATCAATGCAGCTCAAACAAATGATGCTAAGCTACAAAAGATTAGAGAATAAGTAGAAAGTAGAATTCGAACTGACTTCATCATCCATGAAGATGGATCCTTACAATATGGAAGTCGATTGTGTGTACCACAAGGTCCTATTCGAGAAGAGTTGATGAAAGAAGCTCACAGCTCTCCGTACTCAGTACACCCCGATGGTACCAAAATGTATAAGGATCAACGGCAACACTACTGGAGGCATGTAATGAAGCGTGAAGTAGCCAGAAACGTAGCCAAGTGTTTGGTGTGTCAGCAAGTAAAGGCTGAATATCACAGAACTGCTGGTCTACTTCAGCCGTTACCTATCCTAGAATGGAAATGGCAGCACATTACCATGGACTTTGTGACTTCCCTTCCTCGCAGCACGAAGGGTAACGACATAGTATGGTTTATTGTGGATCGACTCACTAAGCCGGCTCACTTTATTCCCTTTCGAGTTGGCCAAACTACCGAGACGTTAGCAAAGAAGTACATGGAGGTAAGCATGAATCTAAAGTAAGATTTAACCTCAATGTGTACTATATATTGATACCCATGAACTCATGCAGGAGATTGTGAGATTACATGGAGTACCAGTTTGCATCGTCTCCGATCGTGACACCAGATTCCGATCACAGTTTTGGCAGAGTCTGCAAGCTAGTCTGGGAACGAGTCCGAACTTCAGCACGGCATATCATCCACAAACGGACGGACAGTAGCGGACAATTCAGATTTTGGAAGACATGCTAAGAGCTTGTATGTTATACTTCAGAGGTTCATGGGAAGATCACATACACCTTGTGGAGTTTTCATACAACAACAGCTATCAGGGGAGCAATTGAATGGCACCTTTTACAGCACTCTATGCAAGGAAGTGTCGATCACCACTAAGTTGGGACGACATCGGAGATCGTGAACTCCTAGAAACAGAGATGATCATGGAAACTGTAGATGTAGTTCGCACGATCATGGAAAGAATGCGCATAGCCCAAGTCCGACAGAAGTATTGGGCTGATGCAAAGCGCCGACATCTGGAGTTCCAACCTGGAGATCATGTTTTCTTAAAATTCTCTCCAAACCGAGGAGTAATCTGCTTTGGCAAGAGGGGTAAACTCAGTCCCGGATACATAGGACCGTTCGACATTCTCGAACAAGTCGGAGAAGTGGCATACCGTTTGGCACTACCACCCTCATTAGAAAGAGTGCTCAATGTGCTCCACATATCCCAGCTCCGAAGATATGTGAGCTACCCCAGCCACATTCTTGATCACTCCGTGCTCACTGTACAGCCTGACCTGACTTGCGAGCAACAACCCGTTGAAATCCTGGAACGAAAAGTGAAGACACGGCGGAACAAGGAAGTAAACTTGGTCTGAGTGATGTGGAGAAAAAATTCGCCAGGAGAATCAACGTGGGAACGAGAAGATGACATGCGTGCAAGATACCCTTACTTAATTATAAATTAGTCCTTATGTAATTGTAAATTTCGAGGACGAAATTTTTATAAGGAGGGTAGAATGTAACAACTCTGAATTTACTGTACGAAAATTTTCAGTTTAATGTACAGAAAGGAGTTTACAAGCCTGAGTACAATTTATAAGTTAATCTTTGTTTAAGAACAGCAAGAAGCCACTTGTAGCTCACTGGTAAAACCTTACATTGATGTGACGTAGCCCCTGTGTTCGAACCCCATCAGACACATTATATTTTTTCTGATTTTTCTTTTAAACTTTTTGGAAGCCCAAAATTTTACACGTGCAATGCACATAAAAATGAAAAGTCTGAAGAAATAAACATATGCAAAAGGGTATTAATACAGACTTGAACACGTCCGAAATCCACTGCCCCCTCTAACAAACGATCAGCGAGATGCCCTATTTGGCCGGCGTCGACGGTCCCCCCTTAGCCAATTAACCCCGGGCTTTGCACACATGACCTTTCCCTTACCCCTAACTCCCCTGCACTGTTTGATTGCTCTGCAATCAAACAAAGATCTCTCAATTCCCCATTTATCATCTTTTTAATGCATTTTAATTCATCCTTTTTCATTCCAAAACCCTAATTCCAAACTATGAATACTACCCCATACCCTAACCCTTCTTCATTCTGAAAATTATAGCCAAAATTCTCAAAGTTTTCTAAGTACAAGAAGAGTACAAGTGGAGTTACTAAGAGATCAACTTCCGACGAAGATCGAGGCAAGTTTCGGCGACCCCGCAACGTCACGACGACAACCCTATCTTCCTATCCTTTCCATCTAACCACTTCACTCGTAAGTCCCTTCCTATCCCTCTTTTTCTTCTTAAAAAGTTTTTTTTTCAAAACATATCAGTAAGTGGAGTTAATACCGACATTTTATTCTAAACCCTAGAAATTACACTTTTTCTTAAGAATTACTCATTCATATTTTTACACCATGATTGTTAACATAAAACTAATGTTTAGAACCAACTTTCACTCAAAAATATCATGGAACATAACTTTAATTTAAATTTTACAATAAAATACCATGAACTTTGTGTCTACCATATTTAATTATTTTGTTTAATTATACCTTTAGAAAACCTCACGAGATAACGACCTACCTCTCACATACACACATGGTTTCCATAGCACGATACTCTTCGAGCGTATTTTTAGTTACGAACACAATATTTTATTAAAATACCATCTACTATAAAAACGGTTTTCTTTGGAATTGTATTTTAAAATTCCTTTACAAATATGCCTCTACAACCCTTTTTAAGGGGACCCACTATTGGATGGTGCGGATTATTGCACATCCTTGGGCTAGTAGAGAGAGATGGAGACCTCCTCACGGTGCATTCAGTCTCGAAATGTTTTTTATACAATTTTTAAGAAAAACGCAATTTTCTACTTAATAATAAAATTAATTTTTAATAATTATATAAACATTATAAAATCCATATATTTTCAAAATATAATAACCTTATATTTTTCAAAGGAAAGAATTACAAGTTTTATCAAAATACCATCAAGATACCAACAAAAGTCAAACTTTACAATAAAATACCATGAACTTTCCAAGCTAAGCTATTATCACTAAAATACCTCAAATCCCTAAAATTCTCATCCATGGAAACCCTAAATAATATAAATAATTTCTCGAGATTATTTTGAACTATATCTTAAAAATATTTTTCATAAAACCCCCTCGAGTTATATAAAACACTGTTAAGGATTTTAGTAAATAAAGGTTTAAGCGGGATCAAATCTCTTGAGCCACAGGGAGCCGGAGAAAGTGAGTGCTTGCCTATTTAAACTAGAAAACCTAACGGTGTTATCAATAGTAATTGTCTTGGAAAAAGACACAAATCCTGCCGTGCATGTGCAGCAGTTACCGATAACTCCTGAATCTAAATCAGTTATAAGTGTCTGATTCAAGTCCGAGTCTAAATCAAACTTGAATTCAACTCAAACAAAAATCTAATTCAAACTTGAATCCAAACTCTAATATGTATACTTGAATATGAACTTGAATATGAAACCTGAATACAAGACTTGACTTGACCGAGCCATGACTATAACTTGACATGACTACAAGCTTACATCCTGAACTTGACTATTTGAATAACTTGTATCCACGGTCTCGGCAAGCCATATAATCTATACAATACATTACAGGGTTAACAGGGTAGATTGGTACCAAATGTATAGCGTGGCACGAGATGATCACTAAAAGACACCTACATGAACTCTCGTGTCATTGTCCTGTGGGTTTTGACGGGGCCTTGTACTACATATTACCATAGTCCACGGGGAAAGATGGACTTCTCTCGTATACACAAATACCTTCTGTACCAAGCTACAAACAACTACGTTAGAATATCAATCTTATACCTGTACATCTTACCAGTTAAATTCTCATTGCTTGCTATATTCCTTTCTTTCATTTGGGACTTACCGAGCTCTATTTCACTGACGACATTCCTGTCTATTTCTTTCTTTGGTATGTTCGTCAGAAAGACAGGACTCTCAGGAGACCGAGCTCAGTCAAGAGAACTTGAACCAGTTCACTGAGCAGCAGGACTTCTAGTTCACCTTGTACTTATTTCAGTTTATATGCCATTGTTTATGCATTACTTTATATCGTTGTACTTTCCTTTTCAAAACAGTCGTATTGTAAAGATGAATGTTAATAAAAGTTGCTGTTCATTTTATATCTTCTGTCAATTCTTGTGCATTTTTACATATATTGTTTAATTACGCTTAACGTATTTTCTTCTTAGTAAATACGTCGTGTGCCTGCCATATCTCCGTCTCCGTACACTGGGAAGCGGGGCGTGACTATAGTATAACAGTGCTATGGTGTTATATAAGAGCAGGATCAAAACAGAGAAGCGGTTCGCCAAAATCCTGTCAAGGGGGATGAAATTGCCACCTCTCATAAAATACACTCCTGGGGTCACATGCTTCGATAGAGAAGACTCATATCCAAAATACTGCCTATATCATCGAAGGGCCGCCTACCTCATCCAGGAATGTAGTGCCTTCAAGAAGTGGTGGTAAGGATATATTGCGCATCAAAAACACTTCAAGAAGGTGAAGCGTGAAGATCATGCTCGTCGACATCAAAATGGTGAGACGAACGCGCATGAAGAAATGAATGACTACTGTCATATGCTTTGTACCAGTTCGGAAGAAGAAAAACCTCTAGTTCTCACGTTCGGGAGTGATTCTGAGGACGAAACACCCCTCGACCCTCTCTTCAAAGATTCCGCCTTCGAAAAAGAAGAGGAGGAGAAGAACTGCGAGAATATTAAGCAGCATAACAGTATGCTGCTAGAAAGGAAGCTCGGACTTGCAAACAAAGGTTCGAACAAAAAGGACAAAAGGAAAGGGAAAATGCCCGAAGAAATCGCTCTCGATGAAAAAGCAGAAAAAGAGCTCGCCGCAAAGAACCCGCCTAAGAAAAACAAAGTAGATTATAACATCCTAGCACATGTGAGGAAAATACCCTCGCAGCTAAGTATATTGGATGCCCTCCTTCTGTCAAAAGAGGCACGAGATTCCATGATCAAGGCGTTATAAACGCCCGATCAGTTTCAAGCTTTTCTCACAGAAGAGAAGATGAAACATGTTAATTTAAGTTACTTATTTATTTTGTTAATTATATGCTAATCTAGTTTTAACAACATATTAATTTAAGTTAAAACATATTTTGTAGCCATGACAAGTTGACCACTTTTATTTTGCTTATTAAATTATTTTAAGTAATTAAATAGTTTTAATAAAAGAAAAGAAAAGAGAAAAATGTGATGGGAGAACATTGAGATGGTGTGCATTAAATGGAGGAAATATGGGTGCATGGCTATGATAGCCATCCCCTCCTTCTTTTCTCATTCTCTTTCTTCTCTTTTCTTCTGCATTCCCTTCTTTGTATTTTCTCTACCTCCTCTCTTGAAAAATTCATCCCACACAATTAAGCTCTTAATCACCATAAATCATCACAAACCCTCACTTAATCATTGTTTAGTCTCTTCAAGAGTCTTGAAGCTTAGCAAGGTTAGGGTTTCCTTCAAGTCTTTGTGAGGTAATGATCAAAACCCTTCGTATGATTTATTAAACTCCTGTGTTAACAAAGTTTTTTCTTAAACAACTCCTAATTTTAAATTTATCTTGTGGTGCTTGAGTTTTAAAGTGAATGGAGGTGGTTTTTGGGGTTATGAAGTTCTTAGGTTAGCTATGATCTAAACTAGGTTAGTGAAGAGTGTTTTTATAGCTAAACATCCTTATTTAAACACTAAGTTTTCACTAAACCATCCTATTGTCTTAATTAGTATCAAAGCTAGTTTTAATTTAAGGTTAGGGTTCAAACCAAATCTGCTGTTAAACCCGTGATCACAGAGATAAGTTGCGTTTACTGGGGCTAGTTATAGGACCCTGATTTCACCCTCAATACCTGAGCCCCTATCTCCAAAAACGGGCCGCCAATTTAATGTTTTTGGCCGTAAATTGCAGCCCATCCAGGGGTTTTGGGTGTGGGTTTTTGTCGAGGGATCTCTTGGACTCTAATTAGACCTCTGTTTTATACAACTTTTTCTAATTTTGTATACAAAAAAATCTGGGACTGTTTTACCCTATTTTAAGCGATATGTTAACGTGCGATACGGATATTCCGATTCTTGTTTTAGTTTTTTATATGGTTAATAGCCCTTAGGGGTATTCTTAGATGTTGTTGCACACGTTTAACATGCTAAGTTCACACGTGATAACTTGTGGGAGTTGGTTCGTTCGTGTAGTGTTTGTTTACGTACCATATCAGAATTTATTAATCTGATGTGTTAAGGTTTTTGTTTGATGCTAGGATCGGTTTTGAAGATCTCAGCCGCGACAAGGAAAGGGAAGGAGGTGATCAGATTTGAGTAGCTCGAGACCGTTCCGGTGAGTAGATTTAACATTTACGGGGGAATCGGCTGGATGGCGTTATGCGCCGATGGCTAGATTCTAGTTATAAACCTTATATTATATGCATTTACATTCATAATTTGTGCATAAGAATTATAATGTGCATCATATTACTTTCTACATGTTGACATATTCTTGTTAGGACATTTGCACCATTACCAATGGTTCATGTCGCACGTGCACTAACCCATATATATACATACACTATTGGTAATTGTCATGCCACGTACACTGTAGAACTTGCCGCGATATCCTACATTTTGCACTACATCTTTATTGATAGTTAGTTTTTCGTTCAATTGCACTAGCATGCATCATGTCCATATAATACACATTGCCATTATTATCATATTCTCATATGATGTTTCATGAGATTTTGGTTTTCATGGATTTGGGAAACCGCAAAGTACATTTTCAAAACTTGGATTATTTAAAAACGCGGTTTTCCCTTGATATGATATTTGGTATCCAACATGAGTTTTCTCGGTTCTGAGTGATGAGTATACCTGATTCGAAGAGCGAGGAAGCACAGTTTACGGGTACATGGTGGACCCAGAACGGTACCCCGGGGTAAAAAGATCGTATAGAAAAGTGTTGAGCCCGGCAGGGAAACGCTACTTACCGGTGATAGTGTGAAGACTGGGCGGGTATCCGGAGGATACCGATCGGATTTATATGATCAGATGGATATGAGGGCCGATCAGAATAACGGTGCCTGAAATATTAGGATTTCCAGTGTTGATGCTTGACACTTGTTTTGTGATGATTTATCCATAGTACCTCTATTTTAAACCGCATTAAAAACTTATTATAACATGCTCAGTTCATATAGGTGTTACACCCTGATGTTATACTTTGCTCATTATTTATGCTGCATCCATACTGTTATATATTATCATAATCTCATACTTAGGATTTTGTCGCTGCTGTGTTAATGCTTGCAATTACCACGCATGATTTTATTTACTACTCACGAGCTGGCAACTCACCCACGTTGTGCCACAGTGTCTTGCAGGGCCGATCATTCAGCGTAGTCGCGGCAGGGCACCCTACTTTTGCTACTACTGCTACTATCGTTACTTTTGGGTGTGATATTTTGTAAGTTGGTTGTGAGTATTCTTATGCCATCTACCTAGTGCTCTTTTTTATTGTATCTAGTATACTCCATCCACCACATGTATATTTAACTTAGAGACGAGACTAAGAGATATTGTATTATATTTGACTCTAGGTGTTGTGCTCTTGTGAGCCGACTTTTGTGTTTTGTTACGGCTATTGTTTTGCATCTCGTATTTGCTTATTCCTTCGCCTATGGCGTGTATATTTTGCTATGTGATTTTGTTCCACCGGATGGCGTTGGGTTTGATTCCAAGTGAGGATGCTTATATATATTATGCTTATGTATCGGTTTGGATCGATTTTTACAAAGGTGATACCGTCGAAATTTTTAGCAACTCGAGATTTAACAAGGTTTTGATATAATTCTTCTACTTTTAAAATTGATATTTTGAAACAAATATTTTACCACTCTACCTTATTTCATGATTTAGATTCTGGGTTTCGACTTACTTAAATTACATTAGGCCTTTAGACGTAGCGTGATTTAAGTGCCGGTCACATTTCTCATTTGGGTTGTGACAAAATTGGTATTAGAGTGTTAGGTTTTACCTTTCGGAGTGTAGGATGGCCTTTGGTATGATGGAGAAGGTAACTTAAGAAGAGTAGCGTGACATGTTTATGTTCCGCGGCATACTCACGATACGATACTCCGCCTAAGTGACCTTAGGACATATGTCTTGTGATTCTTTCCTTGATTTCACACATCCTTTTGTTCTGGTCGGAAAGCGCCAGGGATGCTCGAGCTCATAGTTTTGAGTCTTTGCACAAGACTCCTGGTATGACCGTAGCCGAGTACGAAATCCAGTTCACCCAGCTATCCAGATATGGTCCTTATTTAGTGGAAATCGAGGAGAAGCGCATCAGGAGATTTGTGCGAGGTCTTGACACTCGGTTGTTCCTTTCTATTGGCTCCCAGCACTTTTGACACCTACGCAGTAGCGATAGACGCAACCATGCTAGTAGAGGAGCGTATTGCCGAAACTACGACTCTTCCGAAACCGAAGTGGGTTTGCAGTGGTGTGTCAGTTTTCGGGCAGATTGGTAGATGTATGGCAGGTAGAGGCCGTGGTGGAGGCAGATGCTTGATATGGGGCTAGTTATTTAGCTCTTACTTACCGGGTTAGCAGCCGTCGCCGGGATGTTATCGGTGTGGGAGTCCACATCACTGCATCAGACATTGCACTGTGAGATGCCAGGGTGGGGCAGCAGTTCCGCAGGTCACCTTACCCCCTTCACCTCCTCCTCCGAGAGCATTACCTCCTATGCCCATCGTTACTCTATGCCAGATTGATGCTCAGAGAGGTCGTGGTCGTGGCAGTCTTATTCAGAAAGGACAAGGCACCGGTAGAGGACAGGCCGGAGTTTTTGCTTTGACTCCTCAGGATGCATAGGCATCGAATGCCGTTGTGACAGGTACTCTTTTCGTTTTTTCTTTCGACGCGCGCATATTATTCGACCTTGGTTCCATGCACTCTTATGTATCCACACACTTTGTACCGAGGTTTGGCCGAGATTCGACCTTATTAAATCACTACTAGTTGTGATTACTCCCGTAGGAGAGTCTTTTATTACTCGACACGTGTTCCGTTCGTATTGGATATAGAGATTCTTCTGTTGATTTGATCCTTCTTGATATGTTAGACTTCGATGTTCTACTCGGCATGGACTGGTTAGCCACTTGCTATGCGTCCATTGACTGCCGTGAGAAGGTGGTCAGATTTTGTTTTCCGAGAGAGCCGGTTCTTGTTGTGCAGGGAGACCGCAGTACCGCCCTTCACAATCTGATTTCTGCACTTTGCGCTAGTCGGCTCTTAAGGAAAGGATGTCGGGGATTCTTAGCTTATTCATGATACTGGAGCTACAACGGTTCTATTGGACCAGGTTTCGATTGTGAGAGAGTTCCCCGATGTATTTCTTGTTGAGTTATCGGGGTTGCCGCCAGAGCGCGATATCGAGTTTTGTATCGACTTGATTCCCGGCATGGGGCCTATTTCTTTACAGCCTTATCGGATGGCCCCGGGGGAGCTTAAAGAGCTTAAGGATCAGTTGCAAGATTTGCTTGATAAGGGACTTATACGACCGAGTGTGTCGCCTTGGGGAGCTTCTATCCTATTCGTCAAGAAGAAGGACAGCAGTATGAGATTGTGTATCGACTATCGTCAGCTGAACCGAGTCACGGTGCAGAATAGGTATCCTTTATCTTGTATTGACGATTTTTCGATCAGCTCCAGGGAGCGGGATACTTTTCAATGATTTGCTGTCAGGTGATCATCAGTTGCTGGTCCGGAATGATGACTGTTCCCCTCCGAAAGACGGCGATAACGTGAGGACGTCTAGGCTGAGATTCGGGGCAGAAGCTATATGGTTTTATCCGTCTACCTCTCCGAAGATGCCAAGTTGATTTATGGCACCGTGTATCGGAGGTTTAGACGGATGTGGCCGATGTAGCAGACTTCTTTAGATTCTCCCTCGCTTGAGGGGTTTTTGATTGTGGGGACGCTCTTCCCTGCAGGCGCAAGCCCCTGCAGTTAATTACGCTACCGCATCGCGGTAACAACTTTCTCCTTCTCCAGAATTTCACTTCGTGTCGTAGGTGTTTGTTTTGTTTGTGGTTGCCCGTGGATTGTATACGGAGACTGAGTAATGCCGTCGCCCGTAGGACGTGGATTAGTCCAAATCCGTATTTACTTAGATTTGGGTTTGGTGTTTTTAGTTTAAGGATACGTTAGCCATATTTGAGGCTAAGATCAACTTAAACATTTGTTAAGGATACGTTAGTCCGATTTGAGACTAAGATCAATTTAACAGGATCGTTTAGATCCAACAAAAGAGCGTTTGGGGGCTCTATTGTTCCAGTTTAGGGACGTAGTGGTCCATAGGTAGTTTAGGGACATTGCGGTCTATTGGTAGTTTAAGGACATTGCGGTCCATATTCCAGTTTAGGGACATGGTGGTCCATAGGTAGTTTAAGAACGCTTAAGTCCGTGGGTTTAAGGACCCCACAGTTCGTGTTTTAGTTTAAGGACACATAAGTCCGCGGCTTTAAGGATCCTACAATCTGTCTTTTAGTTTAAGGACGCTTAAGTCCATGAGTTTAAGGACCCCACAGTCCGTGTTGATGTGTGGTTGTCGGGACCCGTCACCTCTCTGACATCGTTGAAGGATTACAACGATAGGAGTCAAAGGAGTTCGGAGATGTACCCTCGAACCGGTCGTGAATTGATTTAAGAGAGAGCAGCTGTGCTCAGTCGATTTAATTTGAGGACTTACGGCCATGATTGGGCTAAGTCCAGTTGAAAAATATTCAACGTTTTTATTTATTTTTGGTCTATTAGACCTGTTCTAGGGCTTTGCCCACATTTAAATAATGCATTGCATTTCTTTTTATTTTTGTCTGGGTTCTGCCCAGAAAGGATGCAGAGCATCAATTTGTTTTGGGCTCTGCCCATTTATAAGTGATGCAGAGCATCAATTTTATTTGGGCTCTGCCCTTTTATTGCTTTACAATTTATTTTGGCTTGCTAAGTCTTTTTGACTTGGGCCTGGCCCTTTAACAAAAGAAATGCATTGCATTTTTCAGGCGCTTTGCGCCAATCAAAGAGCGCAAGCGTTTGTGGTGATGACACGTGTCATGCAAGCGCAGTGCGCTATGCTTGCGCTGCTGACACGTGGCGCGCTCTGGTGAGTTACGCCAATTTCAGAGAGCAAAGCTCTATCTTAAAGCGCATAGCGCAAGTAGTTCAGATGCTGACACGTGGCTCTCTCTTGTGGTTTGCGCCAACCCAAGACCGCAACAGTGCATATTTACAAGTGCAAGGCACTATTAACTTGAGAATCTTTTAGATTCCAGAACCAAAGGTTCATAAAAGAAGTGCAAAGCACTTTTTGTTTTCTTGATCTGATTTAGATCAAAGAAAACAAGTTCCTCTTGTTTTTCTTATTTCAGAGAACCCGAGGTTCATAAAAAGTGCAAAGTACTATTTTTATTTGTTTTTTATTGAAGATCATTGATCTTGTTCTTAGATCAATGATCTATTAGAAGAAATTCTTCTATTTTAAAGGTTTTTACCTTTTTTTCTTCTTGAGATTTCTTCAGTGTTCTCTCTATTTGAAATTTTTGATTTCTCACAAAATGTTGATGCCTTTGAATTGAGGTCTAGGGTCCTTTTTATAGTGCCCATAAATTAGTTAAATTTGTTAAAGAGATCTTTCTCTGAGTGATTTGGGGAATTTTCCCCACCGTTGGATCTTTGATCCAAGGGCCTCTATTTTACAGAAGAAAATCTTCTTGTTTTAACAAGAACAGAAAAATTTCTTTAAAATCTTAATTCTGTTTGGCGCAAATGCCCCAGCGCGTGACACGTGTCAAGCAGCGCACAGCGCAGCGCAACTGTGCTAGCGCATCTGCGCTGACACCTGTCGCGCAGCGCAGTGCTTGCACAACTGAAGCGTTGCTTCCTTTTGTTTTTTAATAGAGCTTTGCTCTGATTGGGCGCGCCTTCTTGGGCGCTGCGCTGACGTATCAGCGCCTGACACGTGGCGCGTTGTGCCCGGGATTTGAAGCGTTGCTTCAAAATTTGAATTTTGAATTTCCAACAGAGCTTTGCTCTGATTGGAGGAAACAAATGCCCCCCCACCGTTGCGCTCACATGGCGCGCACGTGAGTGCAGTGGTGGCAAGCTCTTGACCGTTGGATCAAGGGGTGAGCTGAAGGGGCGCAAGCGCCTTATAAGTAGGACCTATGGCTCTTAAAAAATCTTCACCATCTTTTTTAAGATTTTGATTTCAACAGAGCTTTGCTCTTGCTTAAGAACTTCAGAGCTTTGCTCATTTCCAAAGTTAGAAACTTTAGGTAAAATTAATCTAAATTAAACTAAATTAATTCAAACCAATCTTAAACCAAAGAGCTTTGCTCTCACAGATCTTTTGATCTAAAGAAATCCCCATTGGGGTTTCATAAACAGAGCTTTGCTCTCAAAAACTGATAGATCTACAGAGATCTTGTTCATGGGTTCTCACCCATGAACAGAGCTTTGCTCTTGGATCAAATGTAGACCTTTTAGATCTTAAAAATGAAGCACTTATTATAAGTTTTCATGGATTTTTCAAGATTCCAAAAATTTTAATTCTTTTAAGTGTTACAAATTTCTAATGGATCTTTCCATTATTACCTTAGAGCTATGCTCTTTTAAGGAATCCCATTCCCCTGAGACCAGAGTTTGACAAGTGTCACTCTGTGACAGAGCTTTGCTCTGAAAGAGGAGATTTTCTCCTTGTCTCTAGGGATCTCCCATTGATGAGAATATTCTCTTAGGGGTCTTTTCATTAATTGACAGTCTCAACCAATGATGGGGCTATCTTATTTCATGAGGCACTGTCATCCAGATTTTATGGGTCCCCATTTGGTTCCCTACCTACTACACTGCTGTGTGGTGTGATTAATTAATTTTAATTTAATTAATCTTTAATTTAATTAGTTAATTAATGATTTTTTTTTAACGCCAAGCGTTGGAATTACAACACTAACGGCTAATTTCTGTTCACTTGCAGCGATCATGTCTCTCGACACCTCATTCCCGTTTGTTCGTTCAGAGGAGGGATTTCCCGAGGCGCCCTTGGACCGTGAAGTCTTGGCCATGATCAAGGACCACGACCCGGAGTATAAGAGTTTACATCTTTAGGGGTCATGGTACAATCAGATCATTATGGGTCGACGCAGCTTCACATGCTCAGTGCCGTCAGAACCCATCATAACGGTCCACTACGCCAGTCCACCCTCGGTGCAGTATGCCGTGGAGATGGTCGATTGGACCTCGAAGGGCTTTCTACATCCCGTGATAGATGTGATTCCGGTTCAGCGTCCCATGGTTTTAGATATCCTAGGAGGCCGTATCTGTCAAGGTGAGGCACGACCTTGGGGGCAATCATATAACATAGGTTTGATCCCCCGCCACCCGATCGGCTACTTGCCATGGGCTCGGTATATCCTGTCGACGAAGAAGTCGCAGTTGATAAAATTAGGATTGTATACCGCAGTTTATGTCTCTCTCTTCCAGTATCCCACGCTCCCCACCTGGTGGTTCAAGGCTTTCTTGGAGCAGTGGAACATTCCTACCCACACTTTCCTTGCCATGGATCGGGAAGTGTCAATCTCTTTGGAGGAGTTCACGGAGGTATCCGGTTTACCAGTCATAGGGGAACACTATGAGGAGTTGCTCCTGACAGACGAGTACGTCTTCAGTGCTAAGCCGGTGGTAAGGGGGCTCACGCCGGAGAATGCTGTCCAACACTAATTCCCAAGCTTGATTAAAGTGTTGAACATCTATGAGTCCCTTTTCATCGAACATGGGAGTCGCGGAGTTAGCTTTGAGGATTTCATCGCTCGGTTCCTTCGCCCAAGTGTCCTCTCATCAGAAGCTGCCAAGTTTGCTACTCTGGATGACCCTTTCGGTCTAGGTTTGGATAACCTGCCGGCGAAGGAGATAGACCAAAAGGCTTTTTTCCTTCCAGACTTCCCGACCATGTCTTTTGCAGAAATTGCAGCCCCTGGGATAGACGATGAGGCCTTTTTCCTAGGATTTCTTGGGTTATGGCTGAGTTGGTTTGCGATCCCAATGCACTCTCACCGTATGCGGCCCTCTGTCTTTTACCCAGCCCACCGGATGACCATCGGGGTAAAAGTGGCTGTTGGGATCGCCGGCTTGGCACACTTATATCATGGCCTCAGTCGAGCAGTGGATGCTAATGAGCCTGGGGTACTGTACGTGGTCTTCCCGATGCACTACTTCATATCGTGGCTCGAGCTACACACGGCGGGTGTCTTCGGCATGCATAAAAGGCACTCGTTCTTCGACAAGTGTGGTTTCCCTCGCATTATACAGCTGATCGGCGCATCAATTGTGACCCCATCACCACGGAACGCCAGGGGTTTACTCCTTCACCCTCACACCGTTGGAGCCGGGATGTCCTTTGTTGACAAGGTATTGACCATTGGAAAGGCGTCCACCACTGCGGTGCGACTATTACAAGACTCCTTTAAGGATGGAGCCTCAGTTTTGATGGCCCGGGAGACCCTCTACTTGTATTCTATTAGACCGGGCTTCCTAGTCTTCAGGCAGAACGGTGCGGCAATTTTCATGAGATATAACCCACATCGTTTCGCCCAACAACTGGGCTACGATCAAGGGGTACCCTTGGAAGCTTTCCTACTGGAACCTGCTACCACTGAAGAAGGGATGGAGAACGCGCTGCATCACTTCATGCGCCTGAACACGGGTTCTTATTTTTTTATCAGTGCGCCGGCCTGCGCCCCACGACTCCTCAACGTATATAAAGAATGGTATAATCATGCGACGGGAGCCGTTATAAAGGAGGAAAGGCGATTGCTGGTCGACCGTAAGGGTGCGCCTCCAGGTACCGACCGTAACGCTCCCTTAGTGCCAAGGACCCCGGTGGTCCCCCCTCTAAAAGATGCCAGGGCCGGACCATCGCGTGTGCAAAGTCCTCCACAAGGATCGCCGCTCCCCGATATTGCGGATGCACTTCCAGCGCCCTGTGCTCCAGTGGAGACAGTGGCTGTAGCCTCGCCAGAGTCTGGCGTAGGTGCGGACATCGGGACTCACCGTCCCAAGGTGGTTGCTAAGCGTAAGTCGATCCCGCGTGCACCTAGGGTTGGCGGGCAGAAGAAAAAGAAGTCGCTCTTCGCCGCAGACGTCGCATTCGGTCAGGAACCCCACGCTCCTTATGGTGAGGGCCTGAGTGAATATGGGACTAATGAGGGATTAGTCATGCCGCCGGATGACACGGACTTGGAGGCCGCCCTCGAAGCTTCAGAGCGGTTAGCGAGGCGCGACACGTGGCTGGCTAAGTTGCGGCATCAAGTAATCACTAGTCACATTTTTTTTACTGCATCATATTTTCATTATTGCCTTTGACTAACATTCTTCCTTCTTTTCTTCCAACAGGCATCACCACTGAAGAAGCCATCGCCGCTTCCCTGAAGACTTTCCAAGAGGAGGAGCGTCTTAAAGCGTCCATGGGTCTTAGTAAGTTTCAATTCATCAAGTTTTCATTTCCCTTGTGTTACGGTCGATCTAACCTCTCCCTTTTTATCGCAGGAACCTCAATGTCGTTCCCGCCAAGCGACGCAGATGTTCTACCAGCTGCCGATGTTCCTTCTTCCTCGGGGCTACCGCGGGAGGTCTGTCTTAAAGAGCCGATGATAGATGCCTTAAAGGCTCTGGAGGCATCTCTGAACGAGGACGACGACGCCTTAATGAAGGAAGCGTCGAAGAGATCCATCGCGACAGCTCGGGAGGAAAGGAAGCGATCGAGGCACGAAGCAAAGGCACGTAAAGCTGCCTTGGCCATTGGAGCGGGCCCAAGCACTGTTCCTCGTGCCGATACCCCGTCAGAAGAGTCCCCGGTCGCCCTGTCTACAGCTCATAGACAGGCGATTCGCGCCAATAGGGAGGCTAACGAGAAGTCCACCTCAGGTAATACTTCTTTCAGACTTTTGTTTGTAAAAATTGTAAACTCGTCGGTTCTTATTCATCTCATCTTGCAGGGCCGAGTCCGACCGAGGGGGAGGCAAAGACTGTCGAACCCAAGGAAACAGTGGAGGAGGCACCGGCCGAACTCGAGCTGACGGCGGGCAACGTTGTTGGGGCTGCGGAGCTTGAGTTGGGGGCCGAGGAAGATGCATTTGAGAAAGTCGTTGATGTCGAGCCTGAGGTGGCGGCAAATGAGACAACCACTATAACTGAGCCCGGGGGTAGCGGCGGATGAGGCGCTTGAGACCGGCGACCTCATGGTGACGGTGGATGAAACGATGGAGACCGCTGAGCTCGAAAAAGTAGCGGGTGAGATGGGCACGATTCTTAGGGAAGATTCAGCCGCTCTTTCTCAAGAGTCCGGCAATGCACCGATCATTGCCCTCCCCGTTTACGATTTTCCGCCGTCTCCTGGCCGCGCGAGCACGTCGACGGCCCCCATAGAGTCGGGTGATGAGGCTACGGGCGGTGGCCTCATGTCAATGGAGGAGGGAGACGCCTTCGTTTCAGCCGGCAGCTCATCAGGTATATCCCGAGTTACTGTTCTTTCTTTACCTTATAATCCTTTCTGACAAGTTCACCTTTGTTCGCAATGCAGGTGCAGCCAGCGCCGATGCCCCATTACTCAAGGGAGCGCCTTCAACTACTGCCTTGGCGGTAGTCACCTCTCAACCCTCTCCCATACCATCGAAGATGTTGGAAGATATGGGTTTGCAACTTATTAATCTTATCTTTTAAACGTATAATTTGTGTACTAAAGTCATACTGTTGTGTCTTTCAGGAGTACTTTTTGACCATCTCTATCAGGTGTTGCTCCCACACTTCTCCTTCCCATCTGAACTCGCTTCTTCCTCCGGTAGCGCTGGTGAGTATGGTTTCCATTGATATCTTTCTTTTTCATTGATGGAATTACTTCTAACCTTTTTCTCGTCTCAACTGCAGTGCTACAAATCGAAGGAGGGGATGAAAGATCGGCTGTGCCGCCGACCCTTCCGGCCTTGCCACTTGCCTCAGCTGGTACAACGACTATCACATTGATAACTCCCCCTTTTTTTATTTCCTGAACTGTTATCTGATCACATCTTGTTTCTTTTCAGCTGTCGTTCCGGTCTCGGCGCCCTTCGAGCCTCGCATCATAATGCCGGCAGGTCCTTACCTGAGACAACCATCTTCGAAAGGCACCACGAACAGCTTGCGTATGTTGAGCGACTACATTGAGGAGCTCGACGTCGAGACCCCTACTTCTGCTGTGGATTTCGTTACAGCGGTTAACCCGATGTTGGTGATACTCGTGAATTTCCAGGACGAGGGCATCATCGCATCTTAGGTTAACCATTGTATAGAGATCGAGGCTCGCCTGCATCAGCTGGAGTCGATGTGTCCCACCCCCGAGACTTTAGCCGCCAGCAATGAAAGAGCAGCATGGATCGAGGGAAGTGCTTCTTACGTCCACCATTTGGAACAAGAAGCAGCTTTAAGGCTAAGGGAATGCCAAGAGACCTCGAGTGAGACGGCCCGTCTGCGTGCTGAGGTTGAAGCGAATGCTGCCCAAGTGAAGGCTATCTTTAAGGGTCTCCTGGAGCGCATCTCCCATGGGCTAAACTTGAAGCGAAAGCTTGATGTAGCCGAGCACGATACCCCAGGCAGGGAAGCTGCTTCTCAGGCTGTCAGGGAGCAGCCTGCATCTGTCTTGCAGCAATGGGCCCAAGTGGAGGCGGAGCTAGCGGTGGTAGCCGATCAGGAGAAAGTGGGGAAGGAATTGCGCGAACAATTGCTAGAGCTATGCAAGACGCTTCCTTCTCAGTAATTCTCCTTGTATCTAGGCACTTGTAAAAATTTTCTTTTTAAGTAATATGTATCCATTCTTTATTCTTTTGTACGCTTCATCTTGTACTTGATTACATTCAATAAAGATACATATTTTTCTTTGCAATGTTTTGTACTGTTTCTTTGCTTTTTCCTTTCTTATTATCAGCATGCTGTTACAATTAGCAGATAATAGAGTAAGCATCTTGATATCTTCACGAGATAGCGATGGCTTAGGACGCAGGTTCAGATCTACCGCCTAAGACTTTTCAACTCTATGAGCCGTGAAGGTCTCATAGGGACTTTTCTCCCTACGGATCGAGATGATCTCGTAGGTGAGTTTTCTCCTTAGGAATCGTGAGGATTCCTAAGTGTGTTTTCTCTTATAAGTCATAAGGATCCTATAAGAGATTTTTTCCCTCTTACGAGTCGAGAGGACCCGTAAGCGGTTGTTTCCCTCCTTGTCGAAACTCGACTTTGGAGAGTGAGACCCGTGAATAGTATGCAAGAGCCCGTTTTAGACCGACTTGCACGGTCCCATTGTTCAGGAAGCAAGTTTTTTAATCCCTTCTGCCTGAGGCTTCATCTTGCAAGTTGAGACGAATCGGGAATTTCCCGCGGAGACACCGGTTTCTCTGCGAGCCAACGCGAATCAGGAGGCTCTCGTCAAGGACGCTGGTTTCCCTGAGTTGAGGTATTTGCCAGAGATTATTTGTTTCCCTGGTGTTGAAACGAATCGAGAATTTCCTACGGAGACACTGGTTGCTCTGCGAGTCGATGCGAATCAGGAGGCTCTCGTCAAGAATGTTTGTTTCCCTGAGTTGAGGTATTTGCCAAGGATTATTTGTTTCCTTGGTGTTGAAACGAATCGAGAATTTCCCAAGGAGACACCGGTTGCTCTGCGAGTCGACACGAATCAGGAGGCTCTCGTCAACGATGTTTGTTTCCCTGAGTTGAGGTATTTGCCAAGGATTATTTGTTTCCCTGGTGTTGAAACGAATCGAGAATTTCCCACGGAGACACTGGTTGCTCTGCGAGTCGATGCGAATCAGGAGGCTCTCGTCAAGGATGTTTGTTTCCCTGAGTTGAGGTATTTGCCAAGGATTATTTGTTTCCCTGGTGTTGAAACGAATCGAGAATTTCCCACGGAGACACTGGTTGCTCTGCGAGTCGACGCGAATCAGGAGGCTCTCATCAAGGATGATTGTTTCCCTGAGTTGAGGTATTTGCCATGGATTATTTATTTCCTTAGTGTTGAAACGGATCGAGAATTTCCCACGGAGACACTGGCTTCTCTGCGAGTCGATGCGAATCAGGAGGCTCTCGTCAAGGATGTTTGTTTCCCTGAGTTGAGGTATTTGCCGAGGATTATTTGTTTCCCTGGTGTTGAAACGAATCGAGAATTTCCCACAGAGACACTGGTTGCTCTGCGAGTCGATGCGAATCAGGAGGCTCTCGTCAAGGATGTTTGTTTCCCTGAGTTAAGGTATTTGCCAAGGATTATTTGTTTCCCTGGTGTTGAAACGAATCGAGAATTTCCCACGGAGATACTGGTTGCTCTGCGAGTCGATGCGAGTCAGGAGGCTCTCGTCAAGGATGTTTGTTTCCCTGAGTTGAGGTATTTGCCAAGGATTATTTGTTTCCCTGGTGTTGAAACGAATCGAGAATTTCCCATGGAGACACTGGTTGCTCTGCGAGTCGATGCGCATCAGGAGGCTCTCGTCAAGGATGTTTGTTTCCCTGAGTTGAGGTATTTGCCAAGGATTATTTGTTTCCCTGGTGTTGAAACTAATCGAGAATTTCCCACGGAGACACTGGTTGCTCTGCGAGTCGATGCGAATCAGGAGGCTCTCGTCAAGGATATTTGTTTCCCTGAGTTGAGGTATTTGGCCGAAGACACTGGCTTCTTCGGGGTTGGGATGAACCGTTGAGATTTGGCTTCGTTTTCTGGCGGAGCATGTCGGGAAAGTATGGTTCCCTCTTTGTTTGCGCCCTTGGATTGTATATAGGGATCGATGTGATCTTAACTGTAGGGCCATCATTTTTTTTGTTTTATTTCCGCGATGCTCTATCATTTCAGCTTTTATATCGCGAAGGTCGCGATTGCCCAATCATTTCGGCTATTTTTCGCGGTGCCCAATCATTTCGGCTGTTTATTTCATTTTTACACGCTGCTTTTTATTGCGAGTTGCCAATTCGTTTCGGCTATTTTGTGTGCATACGTTTTTACTCGCTGCTTTTTATTGCGAGTTGCCCCATCATTTCGGCTATTTCGCATGCATACATTTTTACTTGCTGCTTTTTATTGCAAGTTGCCCTATCATTTCGGCTATTTCATATGCATGTGCGGCCTACTGGCTTTTCGCCGTAAACCTGAAATTAAACACCGATTTCGGCATCAGCACCGCTACAACTGGGATATTGCCAGGAGCGAATCATCATCTGCCTCTGTCGATGTTGAACAAGGGTGGCTTAGCAAACAGGGTTAAGGTCCTGTCGATTAAGGCTTTTGACTTCATGAGCCGTAAGGGTCTCACAAAGGTATTTCTCCCTGCAAGTCGTAAGGATCTTGTAGGTGTATTTTCTCCTTAGGAATCGTGAGGATTCCTAAGTGTTTGTTCCTTTGTAAGTTGTAAGGATCCTACAGGAGGGTTTTCTCCTTGTAAATCGAGAGGATTTTCAAGGGTTGTTCACCATGCGAACGTATCCCCAGTCTCGGATGGGACTTGATTAGGGAAATGTTTATTCGCGCCCGTGGATTGTATACAAGGGCCAGTATTGAGCCACGTGTAGGGCAATATCGGAAGTTGTGGGGGTTGCTTAAGCACAGGTTTAGGGCCAGTATTGAGCCACTCGCCGGTAGTCCTGCTGTTTTTACTCACGGAGCCCTTTCAGGTTTTCATCCGTGCCCATTTTGCTTATGGACACACCGTTTTTTTTGTTATTATTTTTATTTTCTTCTCTCTTTTTTTTTACGAGGTCGCGCCCTTTCGGGTTTTCACGAACACTCGCCGGTAGCCCTGCTGTTTTTACTCACGGAGCCCTTTCGGGTTTTCATCCGTGCCCTTTTTTGCTTATAGACATACCGTTTTTATTTATTATATTTTTCTTCTTTTTTTTATCTCGTCAGCTTACGGATGCTGCGGTATTAGTTTAAAGACGTTTCGGTCCTTCATTAGTTTAAGGACATTTCGGTCCGCCATTAATTTAAGGACGTTTCGGTCCGTCCAGGAAACGGCTGGCTACTGCTTATAAAGTTTGAGCTTAGGAAGATAGCGAGCGGACATAGTCGTCGTCATCTACCATTGACCTAGGCTGTGGCTCATTAAGCGTAGTATTTCTTTAGGAATCTACCATTTATTGGCCTGAAAGGCCTTTCACCGTGCATATCCATGAGTAGATAGGCTCCACCCTGGTAGACTTTGTCTATGATGTATGGGCCTTCATAGTTTGGCTCGAATTTTCCCCGCTTGGCGCGATTGGGGATCATAGGCCTTTTGACCACTAGCACAAGTTCCCCTTGGCGGAATGTCCTCGGCCGGGTCAATCTTTCATATGAGCGCGTCATCTTTGCTTTATAAGCCTCCAGGTTTTGTTGCGCTGTGAGCCGGGTCTCATCAAGGGCATCAAGCTCAAGCCGAAGGTGAGCATTTTCTTCGTCCGTCAGCTCGTAGTGGACTGCCACTCGTAGAGAGGGTAGCTCTATCTTGAGGGGGAGTACTGCTTCCGTACCGAATACCAACGTGTACGGCGTTGTGTTCGTGGCTGTCTTGAACGTAGTTCGATATACCCAGAGAGCTTCTTGCAATCTCTCGTGCCAGTCCTTCTTATTTCGGGACACCGTCTTTTTCATGATCTTTGTCAGGGTCTTGTTGAAGGCCTCGGCTAGACCATTAGCTCGCGGATTATAAACCGAGGAATATCTCTATTCTATGTTATGCTGTTGTGCGAAGCGACTGATCTTGTGGCTTCTGTAGGCTGGCCCGTTAACGGAGATGATCCGTCGCGGAGTTCCAAACCGATATATGGCGTGCGTCTTGAAAAAATGGAGGATATTCTCCGTCTTCACTTCCCTCAACGGTACTGCAACGGTACTGCATCTGTCCATTTTGAGAAGTAGTCGGTCGTCGCCAGGATGAAACGATGTCCCCTGGACGATGCTGGTTCGATGGGACCGACTATGTCAGTTCCCCACATTTCGAATGGCCAACTAGCCACTATTGGATGGAGTGGATTTGGATGTTGGTGGATGAAGTCCCCATGGATTTGGCATGAGTGGCATTGCTTCGCATATTCGAGGCAATCCTGAATCATCGTGGGCCAGTAGTATCCCATCCGTTTGATCTTCAACTTCATCTTCGGGCCCGCTTGGTGAGAACCACAGATTCCGTCATGAACATCCTGAACGACTCTTTCTGCTTCGTCAGTTCCTAAGCATCTCAGCCACAGAGAATCGAATGACCTCTTGTATAGAGTATCATTGACGAAGGCGAAAGACAGAGCACGTTTCATGAGCTGATGTCTTGTGGACGCTTCTTCAGGCATTCGGTGGGACTTAAAGTAGTCTATGAAGACTTGCCTCCAATCCTCAGCCTTTTCCCAGTCTTTTATTTGCAAGGTTGTCTATTCAGTCGCCCCCTTCTCTTCAGATGATTTCGGAGATATTTCTGTTGGGGCAAGCACCCGACGACTTTGTACCACGATTCTAACGTCATCGAGGTTCTCGTCAGCCAGTTCTTTAGCAAGTTTGGCCAACGCGTCTGCTTTGCTGTTTTCCGCGCGCGGTATGCTTTCCAAAGTATATGAGGGAATTTGGGTCAACAGTTGTTGCACCTTTTCACCGTACTTCACCAACTCCGGTTTGCACGTTTGGTAGTCGCCGTTTACTTGACTAACGACCAGTTGAGAATCTCCGTATATGAGGAGGTTTTCAATTCCCATGTCGATGGCGATCTTGAGGCCTGCTATCAAAGCTTCGTATTCGGCTTCATTGTTTGTCCTCGGCTCTGTTAGGGAGAAAGCAAAGCGCATTATCCCTCCTTGTGGAGTTACAAAGATGAGTCTTACCCCCGATTTGATTATGGGGGTACTTTGTTTGCGCTTCTTTATGGAAGATGCTCCATCGAAATAAAGCTCCATCGGGTATCACCACCGTCGATCGCGCCAAACGCATGTTCTTCTGGCAAATCGCAATTTAGAGAAGAATCGGCGGCGATCGGATGCTCAGCGAGGAAATCGGCGATGGCCTGGCCTTTTACTGCCTTGAGAGGCTGATATGTTATCAAGAATTCCATCAAGAGCAGAGCCCATTTAGCGAGTCGTCCGTCAATATGGCCTTTGACATTAAATATTTAAGAGGGTCCACCTTTGAAATGAGACGGACCTCATGCGCCAACGCATAGTGCCTGAGCTTTGTTATCGCAAAGATCAACACCAGGCAGTGTTTTTCAATGGGGGAGTAGTTGCTTTCTACCCCCAGTAGAAACTCGACTTAAGTAATAAAGAGCTCTCTCCTTCCCTTGATCGTTCTCTTGTGCCCATAATGCGCCTAAGGAACCTTCGAGGGCGGTTGTGTAAAGAATGAGGGGCTTCCCTTTGACCGAAGCAGCCAACACTGGCGGGTTCTGCAGGTACTGTTTAATCTCGTCCAGCGCGCCCTGGCATTTTTGATCCCAGACGAATGGTGTTCCCTTCTTCATCAGGTAACTGTAAGGACGACACTTGCCCGAAAGGTTGGCTATAAATCGCCGTATATATGCGAGCTTCCCTTGGAGAGATCGAAGCTGCTTAAGAGTCCTTGGCGGAGGCATTTCCATGATCGCCTTGATCTTTGACGGATCTATCTCAATGCCCCGGTGTCGGACGATGAATCCTAGGAATTTTCATGAGGAAACCTCGAATGCACACTTGAGAGGGTTCATCTTCAAGTTGTATTATCGAAGACGTTGAAATACGGTCTTCAGATGCTCAAGATGCTCCTCGTATGATTTGCTTTTAACCATGAGATTGTCGATATAGCATTCAACGATTTCGTGTATGAGGTCATCGAAAATCTTCGTCATGGCCCTCTGGTGGCACCGGCGTTCTTTAATCCGAAGGGCATTACTTTATAACAGAATATTCCCAAAGGAGTCCGAAAAGCGGTGTGCTTCTGGTCTTCGGGGTGCATTTTTATTTGATTATACCCTGATGAGCCGTCCATGAAGAAGAAAACCTCATGAGTGGACGTATTGTCTATCATCGGTTCAGTAACTAGCACTGGGAAATCGTCCTTCGGGCAGACTTTATTGAGATCCCGGAAGTCTACGCATATGCGCACTGTCCCATTTTTCTTCATCACCGGGACGATGTTGGCGATCCATTCTGGATATTGAACCTGTTGAATAAAGCTAGAGTCGATCAGCTTCTTGACCTCGGCATTGATGCTCATCTCAAGCTCGAGCCGCATTCTTCTCGGCGCCTGTTTGACTGGCTTGACGTCCGGGGATATCGCCAATTTATGCACAGCAATTTCTGGATCTAGTCCCGGTATTTCAGAATAGTTCCATACGAAGCAATCTCTGTGCTGCATAAGCAGGTCTTTTAATAAAGCCACCTTCTCTTCAGACAGCAGCTCACTAATGAATGTCGGTCGTGGGTCATTCGCCGTCCCCAACTCAATTTTCTTGAGGTTATCCGCCGTGGTATGGATTCCATCTTCCAGCTCTTTCGGCGCTGGTGGAAACTCTGAGATAACTGTTGGAGATAGTGCCCTCATAGTCAATTATTGGATCGCAGGTACGTGATTGCAATGATGGCGGAGGACCTATACCGGTAGGACAGTCTTACTCGAAATGATAGTATGCTATCTGGTTTGCCTTTATCAGTCGTGTACATGTTCAGGTGACTGATTACATGTTACACTTTGATAGAGCCCTTAGGATCTTGCTTTACTACCAACAGTATGATGGCGATCACATACGTGAGATTTGGGTAGTTTATATGCATATCCTTAATTGTGGTCCCTAGTCATGTGAGTTTCGAGACAGGGCATCGATACTCCGGAGTAGACTAGTGTATACAGTCGAGACCCCGACGAGGGGCGGTGGCCGGTCTCACAAGCCACTGGTGTCAGTTGGATCATCTAAGATGTATACAGGTGCTCATTGGGTTATGAGTACACCGGACAGGACTCGCCGGGAATCTGCTAGTTGGTATTATACATATCGTCAGATAGCAGTTCCCTGGTAACATGTGTACAGGTTAGTTCATCGACCTGAGGTCGTCATTTTTCTCGTGTGAGTTCCCACTGTGCTTTGATTTCTACCCTACCATGGCTCAAAGGAGTCGTGCAAACAGGTAGCTTTTGGGTACAGTCCCGAGCCATATGGAGGCACGTGAGCAGATCGGCAGGGGATTCGTCTCTCCCGGTATTAGGGGCGAGATCGTGCTGTGTCTAGGAGAGCCATTACACAAAGCCCACGGCCGTGGCAGGTGATTTACTGGTAGGTACTCCAGTAGTATCTCAGGGTGTTATTGGGCTACACTCCGACAAGACTTATACTGCTATTGGGGGTCTGACGTTACTAGCCCCCTAGGCAGATATGCGATACTCATAGACGAACGAACCGGACTGTATATACATTGTCACTGTTAGGCTCAGTAGGGTTTCCGGATGAGTTCGCTCATCGGCATCCCTTGAGGTCAGTCCATGGGCAGCCGTTACGCATTGCTAGTGCCGCTGACGGTTTGTGGTTAAACCCACTGCCAGGGTACTGACGAGTCATTAGAGTCCCCCACAGACAGTTTCCCAAGTTCGGGCAAAACGTTGTAGAGGCCGTATGGTTTTATGGCAGGGTTCGGAAAATGCGCGTGCGTTTACGCACGTGTCAGATTTCGGGCAGATGATACTGGTCGGCTTTGGTTTAAGCCGGATCCGAGTATTATATTGAGTAGATATAATATCTTTATCTCTGTTGCATTTGTATTCGGTCGTAATACAAATGCGGGTATTTTTATACAGTTACGGGGTCATCCTGAAAGTCGTTTCAGGATCACTTTTGGAAGTTGCCAGTTTCCAGTTTTCTATCAGCCGTCTTTTAACATTCGGTTAAAGACGGATTTATCTTTTCTTTGGAAGAGTGTGGATGCTTCTAGAAGGTTCTAGAAGCGGTGAGGTGTTATTGTTTCATTGGTTGCTTTCTTTGTGTTCACACTGTGTGTTCACACTAGATATTTATTTGTGTTCACACTAGATATTTGTTTGTGTTCACACATGATATTTTCTTGTGGTCACCTCCCTCCTTCTACACTCACCCCCCTCCCTATATATGGCCGGCCCCCTCCTCTCTCTCTCTCGGACTTGAGTTTTCATCTGGTAAAAAGATTATGATAGATTTTGGGGTGTATGGAATTTCACAGCTCATTTCATTCCATCACCCGATTCCCATGGCAAATTCATTAACCGTTCGTCCATAGCTTTGGACGGAACGAGACAAAGTCTTCCACTCATTCTCTACATCAATCTTGGTCGTCTCTTTTAGCAAACTTGACGACCGAGTTGCCTCGAGTCAGAGGCGGGAGCCCATTTAAAGAATCGTTGACGTGGTGCCACCTGGACGAGCAGATCGGAGATCGACGAGATCGGAGCAGCCGCAACGGAGCGTGGGATGATGGTTGAAGAACGAAGGACTCGGATCGTTCGGTATAACCTTTCTACACTCTTTACAGTTTGTTAGTTTAGCAATAATGGCAGATCCGGGTTAAAGTATACGATAGCGCCAGTTAAAAAGTTTTTGTTCCGCATTTGGCGTCTGTAGACGGCCGGGGCGCTACCGTAGACTTACAGTGGTATCAGAGCCACACCATTTTTCTTTACTAACTTGTGCTAACGCGTTTAAAATATCGATCGAACCGGATATCGAAAACTGCAAAATCTCCATTCACAGTTTCTGTCGATTTTAAATGAAGTCCTAAAATTATTCTACATATCACAGAAAGTTGTGCAGGGTTTTAGAAGCACACCGACCAAATTTGAGCACGTGATTCCACCAAACTGCCACGGAATCGCGGCCAAACCCATGGTTTGGCCGCGCATCCGCGGCCGTTCTTTGAATCAGTGCACCAAATTTGCACAGTGTCTTCTCTGTTGGAATTTTGGGTTTTTGGTATATATCTTTTGGGCCCAGATTTTGTTACTGTTCACCAGTTGTTCGTGGGGCCCACTTCGTGATATTTAGTCGATCGAAATTTAAGCATGTTAGTTTACAGTGCTTACATTATATCTCCGACCGGGAATGTCATTTGATCGGTAAACCGCGTCTGATTGCTATAGTTCTTTTAGACGGGTTTGCGAATGTGACATTCGCGTTGATGTTCTGTGTTGTGCTGTGATGTTGCGGATTTGTCGTGGTGGATAGCAATGTGCAATGGTAGTGCAGTTTGGATTTATTTGTACATTTGATATTGCGGGGCGAGCGTCCAACATGTGGACTGCCGTAACTGCCTGTTGTATAATATTCTTTTGGGGCACGACCAGGTTGCGGTCGATGTACCTGTTGTACTATTTTTCATTACTGTACTAGGTTTTGCCCCACGACGGAGTGCATGGATAGCCGGGTTCTGGAGAGCAACGGGTCCGCATCTCATGGCTTTGAGAGGCAGAGGGGCCTCACTCTAGAATTGGCAGACTATTCGCCGCACTCGTAGGGGGTACAAGTTGACCCAAGGAGGGGTGCCCAAGATTACCGGATTCCGTGAAGTGCTGGGTAGTCCATTCACTATGCTGTAGGGGGCTGCCTCGCTTCAGGTTTTGGCGGGTAACTTGCCGCACCCGTAGGGGTCTAGGTTTCATTGCACATGCTATCCACACGACAGGGGAACGTCGGGTTTCAGCAGCGGCTCTGTGAAACCCGGGGATCCCAGATTATCTGTATTGTTCTGTGATGCTTATTACTTTTCAGTAATGTTGCATATTATCACGTCTGGAGCGATTATTGTATATTGGTTTATATACTATTAGATGTTGTATATGTTTTACACCCGCGCTAGTCCAGTCCCCGCTCTGTCGTTAGTTAAGTAACCTAACGGGTGATGACGGGACCCAGTGACAAATGTGGATGGCATATACGTACATTTTATTTTCGTTCTTTTCTGGTGTGATTAATTGATGGGACTGCGTTGATTCTGATCAATGCAAAGGAAAACAAACCTGTTTGCAGTTGTTGAAACAAATTTAAAATGTGTTATTACAAAGATGTTTCCTTTCGTTTTGCATAGCGGTATTCAGTAGAATATCCTACACCTCATTCGACGGGGCAAGGGCCGATATCCCTTCACCGGGACTGACCCCTTGGGCAGAAGTTTGCATCAGGGTAATAACTACACTATAGTCGATTACAAGTTGCTTTGCATCGCGGTATTCAGTGGAATATCCTGCACCTCATTCCACGAGGAAAGAGCCGAGATCCCTTCACCGGGAGTGACCTCTTTAGCAAAAGGTTTTCGCCACTATATTTTAAAAAAAGCTATCAGGTTCCTTCAGCGATATCAAGTTCGTTACGTTAAAGGTTTTTCGCCAAAAACCAGCCGTAGCCCTCCGTCACTTCTTTTGGGTATTCAGTAGTATTCAAGCTATGTATTTTGACCTAACGCCAAGGCATAGTGTTTGGTAGCTGCTGGATATTCATTTGTTGCATAGATAGATGAGTTGGTTTGGGACAGCCGTTCTGCCATTTTGACCTAACGCCAAGGGCATGTGCGGGTGGGTTCAAATTAACAAGATAGTGACGGGTAGAACTTGGCATGTGACTTATGACATTTTGACCTAACGCCAAGGTTATAAGAGCATGGGGCAAAAATCATATCGGGAGTTTCTAAAGAAACTGAAACTTGCCAAGTATGCGCATACCTTCTGGAGTATGAGTAACGTGGATGCATTCCATCACGTTATCATGCGATGAGAGTTGGATCCCGATTCCCACTGATGAGTTGGTTTACTCTTCGGGTGATCCCGATTAATTCTTCTTTCAGGTTTAGATGAGAATTTGACAGGACAGTGGGAGGTTTCCGGATTAGATAAAGTGATAACCATTCTGATCTAGGTTAGAGTGCACGCAGAGTGTTTCTTTTCTCTCTCTCTTTGGCAGCGACCTTTGACCGACCCTAGACTATGACTCAGTGACCAAGTTGACCGAACCTTCTTAAAATACTGGCTTTTGGATTGTCTATGTTGCATAAGTCATTGCCACTCTTTCTTTTACCCTTTGCATTTCTCAGAACACCCGTGTTACTACGGACATCCACTTCCATTGGATAGATCCATCGTGTGATTATATACGAACTCGAAGGGAATTCTTCAAGGATGGATCCAGGTTCAGGAGAAATAGAATTGGTTTATTCAGTTGTCTTTTATTATCACCTTCTCTCAGGTTGCGAGGGCTCCTTGGTTTAGGAGAGTACACCTATTACGCTTATTGGATAGTCTTATTCCAAACCATAGGCAGGTGCCGAAAGGTAGGGAATGAAGAAAACCAATTAGCCTAAGTAGGGTGTGCAGAAGGTAATATGTAAAGACAAAATAAAGGGATTAGAAAGAGGGCAAAGTAAATTGCGACTGTTATCATTCATGACCAAAACCGCGTACTTCATCGCCACTCCTATTTCACCTTCAAAAGAATAAGGTATTATTCAGATGTCTTTTATCATCACCTTCTCTCAAGATGCGAGTACTCCTTGGTTTAGGAGGTTACACCTATTATGCTTACTGGATAGTCTTCTTCCAAACCATAGGCTGGTGCCGAACGGTAAGGACGGAAGAAAACCATTTAGCCTAACGATGGTGTACAGAAGGTAATGACTAAAGACAAATAAAGGGATTTGGAGAGATGGCAATAAAATATACGGTTGAAGTCATGAATTTGATTATGGAAGAGGCATTACTATGAATACCAGGATACCCCTACGAAACATTTTCATGTTTCAGTGCATTGTTAAAAGAAAACTGTTTTCCCGATTAGATACTTACTCCAGGGTGTGTATTCACCAGGTTTCATTCTCATATGTGTATGGTTTTTACAGATGATGAGTGGGAGGAAGTTAATGGGAATTAGGTGATCATCCTCATTATATCGGAATTCGTTGTAATTGGTGATATTTGAGGAAATCGCCAGGGTACAGTTTTCAACCAACGACGCACAGGTTTTGAGTTGTTTAACTCAGCGGACTTATACAGAGTATTGTATGTTGTCCAAGTGTCCATCAGGACAAAGGGGTAGGTCCTCGTACTATGTTCTGTTTACTTATGACATCTCTAGTTTTTATACAAGTGTTTCATAGAAATACAAGGTCTAAGTTTTGAGAAGTTGTGGGTATAAGAATAAAGTAGAGAACCAGGTGTCACAAGTATCGGGATTCTTCAAAGAGATCGAAGATGTAGATTCTTGTGATTGGTATTCAGATGATAGTAAAGGTTTTGAGAAACTTGTTTCTCTTTCAGGTTACTCATAATTGGATGGAATCCTAAGTTGAGTAATGCTGATTAGCCTCTTTCCAATAAGTTAATATGCACTGGAGACAGCTGCATGATTAGAATATGGTTCCAATTAAATAAATGCCAAAGTTTCTATATTGGATATAGAATGGTTCATACCTTAAAAGATGTTAAGGTACGGGGAGTTGTCCAGCTTATGCTTAAAACCAGACTCTGGATAACTCAGGGCACGTTTCTGTAATGGCTGTTTGTGGGTTGACCCTGGCTATGACGAGGGTTGATATTCTACCATTTGCAAGATCAATAGTGATATTGTTCTTGACTCGCCACAGTTTTAGTAAAATGGATCTTTTTCAGAAAACAGCAGTGGGAGTATGGTAGAACTGGAAGTGATTCCAGAACCGCAAACGATTACGGAAAATTTAATAGGACCTATATATTCATTCAGGTTTGACATTCCATTAGCCACTCCGCAGATATGGTGGGTAACCTCAGACACCCGAGAGGTACTTCGGTAGCCTCAAGGACGGTGACAGGGAGGTTCTTATCTACCTAGACTTAACACTACCGTTGTTCCAGGCTATGAGACCCGGTAGGAGGGTTGTTGTGGTCAGTGGGAGTAGCGGAAGCATAGTGGGCAAGTAGCTTATGTCTATTTATAGACTAGAGCAGTTATAGCGGAGATAGATCATCTAATTTTGATGTGACAGTCATGGGTTTGACTTCATCAGAATAGGGGATGGATTTGTTAAGAAGGTAGTAGGCTGTGATGTCATGGTATCTGGATGACATACACAGAGTAGGAAGTAAAATTCCTATACTACGATCGGTTGTACTGTGGTCGTCACACAGTTGTTTCTCCAGACAGGATATGGATATAATATTTGACATTCTGGTTTCTGGATCTATGGTTTTAGATCTAGATTTGGGTAGTTTCCTAATGTGGGTACTTTGACAGATATTCTAATGGTTTTTAGAATAGTTGACTCTAGCATGGTGGTGTACATGCAGGTAATGGAGTCATCCTCTCTAAAGGTATCGTATAGACTAAAGGGGCGAGGGCTGTGCATGATTGGCAGATCACTTGCTTAGACAATTGAGTCAATCGTGAGGTGTCAAGTACCACACCAGATGTTGTTTTTGCACTAGATGCGATAAGTTTGTATTAATCCAATCCTGGAGAGACATAAGGAAGCAGTTTTAGAACATAAGTGGATGTTCTACGGATTTGATGACGGCAGCCTCCTTCGGGAGACGATTATCATTCCAGGCTTCAAAGGTAACGTGGATGACAGAGTGATTGTCAGAGTTTTAGTTTTCCCTCTGACGAGGGACAGTATTATGGACAGGTGGTCCAAGAGGATACTGTGGGTGGCATGGTGCCGGATACTGATTAGGTTCAGTGATCGATACAGTCTAAGAAGTTTGGATTTGGAGTTCATTTATGAACTAGGTCCCATCAGATATCCAGACATATTCTAAGACAGGTATTACTCGATTCGGGAGATGGCTTTCTCCGCGAACTTAAGATTTAGAGAGATATAAAAAGAAACATCTAGGCGGATCCACTCACTGAGGCTATTTCTCGAACACAATAGTTTTACAAACGGGCTTTGTGAAACTGATTAGTAGAGGAGTTGGATGTTCGGTTTCACACGGGCTGTGAGTAGTCGACATCGCAATAATTAGCCTTGAGTGCAAGTGGGAGATTGTTGGAGATAGTGCCCTCATAGTCAATTATTGGATCACAGGTACGTGATTGCAATGATGGCGGAGGACCTATACCGGTAGGACAGTCTTACTCGAGATGATAGTATGCTATCTGGATTGCCTTTATCAGTCGTGTACATGTTCAGGTGACTGATTACATGTTACACTTTGATAGAGCCCTTAGGATCTTGCTTTACTACCAACAGTATGATGGCGATCATATACGTGAAAGTTGGGTAGTTTATATGCATATCCTTAATTGTGGTCCCTAGTCGTGGGAGTTTCGAGACAGGGCATCGATACTCCGGAGTAGACTAGTGTATACAGTCGAGACCCCGACGAGGGGCGGTGGCCGGTCTCACAAGCCACTGGTGTCAGTTGGATCACCTAAGATGTATACAGGTGCTCATTGGGTTATGAGTACACCGGACAGGACTCGCCGGGAATCTGCTAGTTGGTATTATACATATCGTCAGATAGCAGTTCCTTGGTGACATGTGTACAGGTTAGTTCATCGACCTGAGGTCGTCATTTGTCTCGTGTGAGTTCCCACTATGCTTTGATTTCTACCCTACCACGGCTCAAAGGAGTCGTGCAAACAGGTAGCTTTTGGGTACAGTCCCGAGCCATATGGAGGCACGTGAGCGGATCGGCAGGGGATTCGTCTCTCCCGGTATTGGGGGCGAGATCGTGCTGTGTCTAGGAGAGCCATTACACAAAGCCCACGGCCGTGGCAGGAGATTTACTGGTAGGTACTCCAGTGGTATCTCAGGGTGTTATTGGGCTACACTCCGACATGACTTATACTACTATTGGGGGTCTGACATTACTAGTCCCCTAGGCAGATATGCGATACTCATAGACAAACGGACCGGACTGTATATACATTGTCACTGTTAGGCTCAGTAGGGTTTCCGGATGAGTTCGCTCATCGGCATCCCTTGAGGTCAGTCCATGGGCAGTCGTTACGCATTGCTAGTGCCGCTGACGGTTTGTGGTTAAACCCACTGCCAGGGTACTAACGAGTCATTAGAGTCCCCCACAGACAGTTTCCCAAGTTCGGGCGAAACGTTGTCGAGGCCGTATGGTTTTATGGCAGGGTTCGGAAAATGCACGTGCGTTTACGCACGTGTCAGATTTCGGGCAGATGATACTGGTCGGCTTTGGTTTAAGCCGGATCCGAGTATTATATTGAGTAGATATAATATCTTTGTCTCTGTTGCATTTGTATTCGGTCGTAATACAAATGCGGGTATTTTTATACAGTTACGGGGTTATCCTGAAAGTCGTTTCAGGATCACTTTTGGAAGTTGCCAGTTTCCAGTTTTCTATCAGCCGTCTTTTAACATTCGGTTAAAGACGGATTTATCTTTTCTTTGGAAGAGTGTGGATGCTTCTAGAAGGTTCTAGAAGCGGTGAGGTGTTATTGTTTCATTGGTTGCTTTCTTTGTGTTCACACTGTGTGTTCACACTAGATATTTATTTGTGTTCACACTAGATATTTGTTTGTGTTCACACATGATATTTTCTTGTGGTTCCCTCGGACAGAGCGAACTTGCCAAACTGATACTGATCTTCAACCCAATTCTTGAAGGTGAAGCAGTCTTCGAGAGGATGCCCTACCACTCGGTGATAAAAGCAATAGTCTGGGTGTGAGACCTCGCCTGCTTGTTCAGGGTGTTTAGACTCCGGCAGTGTAAGCATTTGATGTTTTAGAGCAAGATCAAGTATTTTCTTGGTCTTGTCTCGAGGAAAAGAGTATGCTCGACCCATTTTTCTCATAAGGGATAGATCGGAACCATTCGATTTTCGCTTGAGTGGCCTCTTAGCCCCGCTTCGTTGCTGTTGAGCGCCTTTTTCGCGTTTCGACTTGTTTCTGCCTCTGCATCGAGCCTTCTTTATAACAGGTTGACAAGGAGCGGCATTTTCATCTTTCACGGCCCGTTGGAGGAGGCGTTGCGTTTTGGCTTTCTCGTAGATAGCCATTTCGCGGTTATGGTCGTCTCGGACTTTTTGACCAGCTTCCCTTATAAGTTTGTCCATTTGTTCTTCGAACGACGGACTGGGCACTTTTGCATCTGGAACTTTTACTGGTTCAGGATTAGCGTCCTCCCATTGAGCACCCGTTTCTTCATTGAAGTCGTGCACGACGTAACAGTCGAGGAGCAGCTCTCGTTTCTTGGAGCGAATGTATCCGAGCCCGATTGTCTCCATTCTCCCATTAGGCAGCTTGTGCTGAGTTCCAGGGATGTTCCAGACCCTGTCATAGAATTTGGCCTTTCTAACGGTCTGTTTGAAGGGTATCCCTTGGCGCTTCAACAGCCTCTTCAAGCCTTCTGTATAATATCTGGGTAGACGGATGGGTTGAAGCATGTCCAACGTAGGATCCGCCTCGTGCCAGATTTCTTTCTCCACTTTTTTTTCTTCAGAGCGGTAGAATAGAATTTCCTTTTCGCCTCCTCGTCTGGGAAGGATATAGAACGTCTGCAGCTCTTCTACACTGTCGGTATCAAGCTCATCCAGTTCTTTATAATGTTTAAGCGGCACCATGGCGACTTGCAGACTTTGCTCTTCGTCAGCGGAAGCTCGTATTGAAGGTCGAGCAGAGAATACAGCATGGACTTCATCCTCCGAATCACTACCAAAGATCAATGTAGGAGCAGATGGTCCCGGCTTGTTGTATTGGGGTGGACCCGAATAAACTATCTCCTCTTCCTCCTCGGTGTCGCTGCCGAAGACAGGGATGGTAGCGTTAGTTTTGTTTCCGGCTTGTGACACCATTCCGTGTCTTCGAAATTCGGCAAGAAGTATTTAGCATCTTCATATTTGCGAACTTCTTTTACGGAAAACGGATTCAGTTCTCCCGTCACGGTATAGTCGAGACCATCCCTAAAATATTTCATACACTGATGCTGTGTAGAAGGGATGATGTTGTACTCGTGTAACCATGGTCGGCCGAGCAGAGCGTTGTAGCATGTCTTGGCATCTATGACATGGAATTTAATGTCCGTGACGAGCAGTCCGAAGCGTAGCGTCAGTATCACAGATCCAAGAGTCTTTGATGATTGAGAGTCGAATCCGGAGATGGTGATCTTGTCTCGAGCGAGGTGTTGGACGCTCATGCAGATTTCCTTCAACACTCGCACGTTAAGGAGATTAACAGATGATCCGTTATTGACCAGGATTTTGCCGACCTTTATATCATGGCAGTATCCTGAGACATAGAGGGGGCGATTGTGTTCGCACGTCCCAAGGAGAAGGTCTTCATCGCCAAAAGTGACATCGGCCGTGCACACTTCCTCCAATTCATCCTTCATCTTTTCTTCAGCCAGGAAAGCTTGGAACTGTTAGTGTATATGCCCTAGAGGCCATTACTGTATCATACTAGTTTGTATATTACTTAATGGAAGCTTGGGATATTCACCTTGTATAAACAGTCTTGCTCAATATAGTAGTATGCTACTTGGTTTGTTTCTACTTCAATGTGTACTTGTGTTTATTTCAGTATATCACTTGTACGCATTAGTGGAGCCCTTAGGATCTTTGCTTGATTACCAGCGTTGTGATGGCAGTCACACTAGTGGGGGCTGGGTAATCTATAGGCACATCCTTATACAGGTCCCTAGTCGTAGGACTATCGAGACTGGGCATCGATACTCCGGAGTAGACTAGCGTATGCGCTTCTCATCCCAGTGTGGGAGATGGTCTGTCCCACAGCCATCAGTACGTCGTACTGGAGATAGTATACGGGTGCTCGTTGGGTTACGAGTACACTGGACAGGACTCGTCGGGAACTGACAGGTTGGTATTATACCTATCGTCAGTTATCAGTTCCCAGGTGACATGAGTACAGCTTAGTCCGCTGACTTGACACTGACACTTCGCCTCGAGTGTGTTCCCACTGCACTTTGATCACTACCCTACCACGGCTCAAAGGAGTCGTGCAAACAGGTGGTGGTTGGGTGCAGTCCCGAAGCACTTGGAGGCAGTGACGGTTAGACAGGATTCGTCTCTCCCGGTATTGGGGGTTGACATCGCGCTGTGTCTAGGAGAGCCATTACACGAGTAGTCCCTGGCCAGGGCAAGCGAGATATACTGGTAGGTTTTCCAGTGTTATCTCAGGGTGTTTTGGGCTTCACTCCGACACGACTTGTACCGCTCTTGGGGGACTGACGTTTTACCGCCCCCTAGGCCCGCCATGCGATGTATCAGACGAACAGACCGGACTGTACGGAGAATGTCATATTCAGACTCAGTAGGAGTTCAGATGGGGTTCCACCTCGTCAGCCTTCTTGTCGGCATCTACCTGGGGACCGTTACGCACAGCTAGTGCCGCTTGCGGTCTGTGGTTAAACCCACTGCCAGCGTAGTGTCGAGTCTTTAGAGTCCCACACAGAGGGTATTCGCCTCTGGGCAAAACAGAGTAGAGGTCGCATGGTTTTGCGACAGGGTTCGTTCTCATCCGCGCACTTGTGCACGTTTGGAGTCCGGACGGATTATACTGGCAGGCTCTGGTTTGAGCCAGATACTGGTATATGTTTTGGGGGTTGCTTTTATATCTTGGTATTCTTGTTCCTCGGAACGAGAATGCAGGTGTGTATGCACAGTTGCTTGAGGCGGAGAATGAGGTTTTTCATTAGGGTTTCGGATCGGGTGCGTATGCACAGTTGACAGTTATCATTTCCAAACCCTAATGGATTTGTATATTATCTATTAATAATAGTAATTAAATAAGAATTATGTTATGGTTGTTTTTTGTTGACTTGTTGACCTTGGTTGACTTGTTGACCATTGACCACTTTCATGCCTTGAAAGTCTTCCTTGATTCATGCTTACACTTCATTAAAAGAGGTATGATAGTGGTCATTCCATATTTACCATCAACTATTATTATTTCCATTATTATCATTTAGATAATTCATTTCTTTTGCAATATGGTTGCAAGAAAGAAATGATTGAGCTCATTCTATCATAACCTCTCTCTCTCCTCATTTCATCTTCTTCCTCCTCTTGAAAAGAGAAACCTTCTCATGTGTTGAGAATCATTCTCTTTAGATAGAAAAGCAAACCCTAATCACTCTCTACTCATTCTAGGATGAAGGTTTAGCAAGCCGGAAACCCTAGTTCACTCAAAGATCGAGGAAGAGCCCAAAGTCGAACCTTCGAGGTGGATCCATCTTCGACGGGAGAAGGCGACGAAAAGAGAACCATCAACCTCTACAAGGTTTGAAGAAGAAGGAGTTCAAGTTTAGGTATAACCATCTTCCATAGTAGCTAACTCTCTTTAGCTTGTTAACTAGTTTTAGTTTAGACAACGATCCCGACATTGTTTAGTCCATGTTGCCTCTTGCGATAAAAATTCGTTTTTTTTATACCGTTTCCGCCTCCCCGTAAGTACCGGGGGTCGCAATATGGACTTACAGTGGTATCAGAGCCTAACTAAACTTAAACTAGCTTGGTAGTGAAGTGTAACGAAGTTCGGAACCGAAAAATCGCAAAACCGGAAAATCAAAACCCTAACTTTCTGTTGAAATTTTTTCTGCTCAAAATGAAAAACTTTATACTTGTAAAATTGTCTCAGGGTTTTCTAAGAACACACAAGAAAAACGATAGCATGTTTCATCAAAACCGCCGCCCTTCCGCGGCCTGAGCTACTCATCTGGCCGCGGAACCGCCGCAAGTTGGTGTCATCTTTGCATCGTTTTTCGTGCAGTGTTCTTCTGTGTTGGTTTTGGGATTTTTAAGATATATTATATGTACCCAGATTTTCCAGAACTGAAATTCACTTTTGGGGTCCTATAATTCCGTATTTTTTTCCGAACTTCACTGCACTTTGGCTATGTTGGTTATATCTGTGATGTTTGCATGTATTGAACGTCGGCTAATCGCTATAAGTCGATTAGTCGGGGTTATACATGATCTGTAATGTGCTGGAATGTGTATATGAATGTGTTGGACTGTCGCGGGTGAATAGCCGGGGTGGATGTGAGATGAGCTTTTGTTTTTCTTTCATTCATTGTAAATGTAAATTGATGTAATAATATTATTTGTTTGGCCGCACAACCGGGTCGGGGTTGTAGCCGTCATTGTATAATTCTTTTTACTGTTTTTGCTCCTAGGATAGACCCATGGTGGGGTGCACAAACTACCGGGAACATGGAGGGTAGTTTGCCGCACCCGTAGGGGTCTTGGGTGGGGTATTTGCTATTCACCGCGACCGTGTTATCCGCTTTTCGTTTCAGGCTCGAAAGGAATGCGGATTGCTAATATATCCAATGTATTCATCTGTGATCTGTAATGTCTATCATTGCTTTCTATTTAGACGTTGCTTATGTTTTACAGCCGCGCTAGCCCAGCCCCCGCTCTGTCGTTAGTTAAGTAACCTAACGAGTGATGACGGGACCCCGTGGCGAATGCGAATGGCATAAGCGTACGTCATATTTTGGTTGTTTTCTGCAATGGTAGGATTAAATGATGGGACGCATTAAAAGAACTAATGCAAGAATATCACGCATTAAAAGAACTAATGCAAGATAATAAACCAAGTTTAAGTCGATGGAACACTTTCGAAAAACCACTCGGTTCTTTTCAAAACTAACTTTTAAATGCGGAGCTTGAGCCACTCCTTCTAAAAGCTATCTCGTTCCATCGATTATATCAAGTTCACTACGTTCACGGTTTTACCAAAACCATTCGTAGCCCTCCGTCGTTTCGCATGAATAGGCAATAGTATTCAAGCTGTGTATTTTGGCCAAAGTCAAGGCACAGTGATTGGTAGCTATTGGGTGTTCATGTGTAGCATAGATAGATGCGTTGGTTTGGGACAGTCGTGCTGCCATTTTGGCCAAAGTCAAGGGTATGTACGGATGGATCCAAATTAACCTGGAAAGTGACGGGAAGAACTTGACATGTGACTTATGATATTTTGGCCAAAGTCAAGGTCATAAGAGCATGGGGCAAAAATCCACATCGGGAGTTTCATAAGTACTGAAACTTGCTAGATTTGCATACCATTTGGAGTGTGATGATTATGGTAGGATTCCTTCATTTTCGTCACGCGATGATATTTGGATCCCGATCCTACTGTGAGTATATGCTACTCCTCGGGAAATTTCTCACTAAACGATCAATGCTATAAACCTAGTAGGTGCCTAGAAAGGTGTTAGCGGGGCTACGCCCCCAGGGAAAAGAGGTTCTTAAATTAAGGAACTTCGCGAAAGCGTTGGAAAACCTCCCTCGAAGTACCGACACTGGCCTGGCTGAACGGTTAAGCAAGTATTGTACGGTGGGATTGATCCCGGCTAATTCTTCCTTTGTGGTTTGAGGAGGGATTCGAGAGACAGTGGGAGCCATCCTGTTTAGACAAATTAAAAACCATTCTAAACTTGCAAGAGCATCGTGCTAAGTGTTTCTTCTCTCCCCCTGCAGCGACCAAATCGAAATGACTGGACTTAAGTTACTTCTAGATAAAAATATATTGACAGGGCCAAACTACAAAGATTGGCTCAGGAATGTCAAATTGGCAATCTCTTACGACAAGCTGGGGTATCTTCTTACCAGCAAAGCTCCCCCCGTCCCAGGTCCCACCTCCAGTGTCGCGGATAAGGAAATCCGTAAGACTTGGGAGATTGACAGCGCGAAGGCCAGATGCCTCGTACTTGCCTCGATGGACAATGACCATCAGAGGAGGCACGAGAATATGGATTTGGAATCCATATTTCTTCATACAAAAGAACTGTATGGAGAGCAGTCTCGTATCGCAAGATACGAAGTGTCGAAGAAGTTATTTTCGACTAAGTTGGCCGTCGGATCATCGGTAGCGGACCACGTGCTTAAGATGATTGGCTACACTGAGGAGCTCGCGGAACTTGGGACCACGTTGGACAGTGAACTTTATACAGATATAATTCTCCAGTCCCTTCCATCCACTTACGCCCAGTTCATACTGAATTTCAACTTGCAAGAAAAGGAAGTTGAACTTTCAGAACTCCTCAACCTGCTGAGGAGCGCAGAGGGCACCCTACAGAAGGGTAGGGATACATCCACTTTGTTTGTAGGAGGATCTTCTTCTTCTAGGTCCAAGGCGAAAGCCAAGGGAAAGAAGAAGAAAGCCCCCGCCAAACCAAGAGGCGGTGTTAGTAAAGTGGGTGCGAAGGGAAAGGAAAAGGCAACAAAAATAGCGGGGAAGCTTGTTGGTAAAGAGGAATGCTTCTATTGTCACAAGAGTGGACACTGGAAGAAAGATTGCAGGGCTTGGAAAGCCAGGACACAGGAACTGAAGCAGGTTGCGGCTTCAGCTTCAGGTGTGTATGTTATTGAAAACTGTCTTTCTATAAACTCTACTTCCTGGGTATTGGATACCGGATCAGGATCTCATATCTGTAATTCTTTGCAGGCGTTGAGAAACCGTAGGGTTTTGAAGGCAGGTGACATGACCCTCAGAGTTGCGAACGGAGCTAGCATGGATGCTAAAGCCGTGAGGGACTATCACCTGGGAATGTCAGATGGGCATGTTTTGGTTTTGCGTAATTGCTTTTTTGTACCCAACGCAACTTGTAATATCATTTCTGTATCTTTGGTTTCTAAAGAAGGTTATGAATTTGCGTTTGTAAGTAATGTTGTTAACATTCACCTTAATCAAATTCTGATTGGGTCAGGTACATTGAGCAATGGTATATACGTATTAAACCAACCACAGATTTTCAATGTCCAGAATACACACAAAAGAAAGTCACCAGATATTAATCAGACTTTCTTATGGCATTGTAGACTGGGTCACATCAATGAGAGAAGGTTGACTAAGTTACATACAGAAGGATATTTGGATCCGTTCGAATATCAATCATATGCCACTTGTCAATCCTGTCTCAAAGGAAAGATGACAAAGACTCCGTTCACTGGACACGGAGTAAGAGCGAGCGAGCTCTTGGGACTCGTACACAGCGACGTGTGCGGTCCAATGTCTACACATGCGCGAAGCGGTTATTCTTACTTCATTACTTTTACGGATGATTTTTCAAGATACGGTTATGTCTTCTTAATGAAACATAAGTCCGAAGCTTTTGAAAAATTCCAGGAATTTAAGAATGAAGTAGAAAAACAGACCGGCAAAAGTATCAAGATTCTAAGATCGGATCGAGGTGGAGAATACTTAAGTGCCGAGTTCCTGAATTATTTAAAAGAGAATGGGATTCTCTCTCAGCTTACTCCTCCATACACCCCGCAACATAACGGTGTATCGGAAGACGGAACCGGACCCTATTGGATATGGTACGGTCCATGATGAGTAACGCTGAGTTACCGCGATCATTCTGGGGGTATGCACTAGAATCAGCTGCGTACCTTTTGAACCGAGTTCCTACTAAGACTGTGCCAACTACACCATATGAAATGTGGTGTGGAAAGAGACCCCATCTCAGTCACATTAAGACTTGGGGAAGTCCAGCTTTTGTTAAAAAGCAGCATGCGGACAAGCTCGAGGCGCGCTCAGTACTGTGTAAGTTTGTGGGATATCCAAAGAATTCCAAGGGATATCTTTTCTACTACGAAGAGGAACAAAAAGTTCTTGTTTCTCGTCATGCCCACTTTCTAGAACATCAGTTCTTAGAAAAAGAATTAAGTGGGAGCGCAGTAGAACTGGAAGAAATTCCAGAACCACAGACTATTACTGAAAGCTTAATGTAACCAGAGGGTTCAAATGAACAGGACATTCCTACGCCGCTCCGCAGGAGTAGTAGGCAGTCTCATCCGCCCGAGAGATACTACGGTTTTCTCATAGACGGGGATCGAGAGGATTGCATCATAGATTATGATGAGCCTACTAGCTTCCAGCAGGCCGTTCAGAGCGTTGACTCGGTAAAATGGCTGGATGCAATGCGGACCGAAATGGAGTCCATGTACACCAACAAAGTATGGACGTTGGACATTGCTCCAGACGGGGTAAAACCCGTAGGATGCAAGTGGATCTTCAAAAGGAAGATTGGTGTAGATGGACAGGTTGAGACCTATAAAGCTAGACTTGTAGCAAAGGGTTTCCGTCAAAGACCTGGCTTGGACTATGACGAAACCTTTTCTCCAGTGGCTATGCTGAAATCCATTCGGATCCTTCTTGCCATTGCTGCCTTCCACGATTATGAGATTTGGCAGATGGACGTAAAAACCGCTTTTCTAAATGGAAATTTAGAGGAGTGTGTCTATATGGATCAGCCAGAAGGTTTCATTCAGAGTGGGAGCAGCGGAAAGGTGTGCAAGTTGCTTAAGTCCATCTATGGACTAAAGCAGGCATCGCGGAGTTGGAACATCTGTTTTGATGAGACGGTCAAGGAATTTGACTTTATCAAAAATCCAGATGAACCGTGCATCTATAGTAGATTTGTAGCGAGAACTGTAGTATTCCTTGTTTTATACGTGGATGACATTCTCTTAATAGGAAATGACATTCCTATGCTACAATCTGTCAAGGGTTTCTTGTCACACAGGTTCTCCATGAAAGACCTGGGTGATGCCTCTTACATCCTGGGGATCCGGATCCATCGTGATAGATCCAAGAGGATATTAGGACTTTCACAGTCCAGGTACATCGACACCGTACTGAAAAGATTCAGTATGGAAGATTCCAAGCGCGGTAATTTACCGGCTTGTCACGGGATCACCCTCTCTAAAGAGATGTCTCCCAAGACTGATTTGGAGAGGGATCGCATGTCTATTATACCCTACGCTTCTGCGGTAGGCTCTATAATGTATGCGATGTTGTGTACCAGACCGGATGTAGCTTATGCACTGAGTGTAGTAAGCCGGTATCAGTCAAACCCTGGGGAGAAACATTGGATAGCGGTAAAGAACATTCTCAAGTACCTGAGGAGGACTAAGGAGATGTTCTTGGTGTATGGCGGAAAAGACCTCCAGATTGAGGCCTTTGCTGACTCCAGCTTCCAGAGTGACAAGGATGATTCCAAGTCCATGTCGGGTTTTGTCTTTACCCTCAATGGAGGGGCGGTGTGTTGGAAGAGTTCCAAACAGGAAACCGTTGCAGACTCGACTATGGAAGCGGAATACATCGCTGCATCTGATGCCGCAAAAGAAGCTGTCTGGATAAGGAAGTTCTTAAAAGAACTTCAGGTGGTTCCGTCCATTGTTGACCCAGTACCTCTGTATTGCGACAACAACGGGGCTATAGCTTTAGCAAAGGAACCCAGGTCCCATCAGAGATCCAGGCACATCTTGAGGCGGTATCACCTGATCAGGGAGATCGTGGATCGCAAGGAGATCGAGGTTCGGAGGGTTGCTTCAGAAGAGAACACTGCAGATCCATTCACCAAGGCCCTACCCCAGACTCAGTTCGAGCGGCTGATCGAGATGATAGGTCTTCGATACGCCAGTACATGGCCTTAGTGCAAGTGGGAGATTGTTAGTGTATATGCCCTAGAGGCCATTACTGTATCATACTAGTTTGTATATTACTTAATGGAAGCTTGGGATATTCACCTTGTATAAACAGTCTTGCTCAATATAGTAGTATGCTACTTGGTTTGTTTCTACTTCAATGTGTACTTGTGTTTATTTCAGTATATCACTTGTACGCATTAGTGGAGCCCTTAGGATCTTTGCTTGATTACCAGCGTTGTGATGGCAGTCACACTAGTGGGGGCTGGGTAATCTATAGGCACATCCTTATACAGGTCCCTAGTCGTAGGACTATCGAGACTGGGCATCGATACTCCGGAGTAGACTAGCGTATGCGCTTCTCATCCCAGTGTGGGAGATGGTCTGTCCCACAGCCATCAGTACGTCGTACTGGAGATAGTATACGGGTGCTCGTTGGGTTACGAGTACACTGGACAGGACTCGTCGGGAACTGACAGGTTGGTATTATACCTATCGTCAGTTATCAGTTCCCAGGTGACATGAGTACAGCTTAGTCCGCTGACTTGACACTGACACTTCGCCTCGAGTGTGTTCCCACTGCACTTTGATCACTACCCTACCACGGCTCAAAGGAGTCGTGCAAACAGGTGGTGGTTGGGTGCAGTCCCGAAGCACTTGGAGGCAGTGACGGTTAGACAGGATTCGTCTCTCCCGGTATTGGGGGTTGACATCGCGCTGTGTCTAGGAGAGCCATTACACGAGTAGTCCCTGGCCAGGGCAAGCGAGATATACTGGTAGGTTTTCCAGTGTTATCTCAGGGTGTTTTGGGCTTCACTCCGACACGACTTGTACCGCTATTGGGGGACTGACGTTTTACCGCCCCCTAGGCCCGCCATGCGATGTATCAGACGAACAGACCGGACTGTACGGAGAATGTCATATTCAGACTCAGTAGGAGTTCAGATGGGGTTCCACCTCGTCAGCCTTCTTGTCGGCATCTACCTGGGGACCGTTACGCACAGCTAGTGCCGCTTGCGGTCTGTGGTTAAACCCACTGCCAGCGTAGTGTCGAGTCTTTAGAGTCCCACACAGAGGGTATTCGCCTCTGGGCAAAACAGAGTAGAGGTCGCATGGTTTTGCGACAGGGTTCGTTCTCATCCGCGCACTTGTGCACGTTTGGAGTCCGGACGGATTATACTGGCAGGCTCTGGTTTGAGCCAGATACTGGTATATGTTTTGGGGGTTGCTTTTATATCTTGGTATTCTTGTTCCTCGGAACGAGAATGCAGGTGTGTATGCACAGTTGCTTGAGGCGGAGAATGAGGTTTTTCATTAGGGTTTCGGATCGGGTGCGTATGCACAGTTGACAGTTATCATTTCCAAACCCTAATGGATTTGTATATTATCTATTAATAATAGTAATTAAATAAGAATTATGTTATGGTTGTTTTTTGTTGACTTGTTGACCTTGGTTGACTTGTTGACCATTGACCACTTTCATGCCTTGAAAGTCTTCCTTGATTCATGCTTACACTTCATTAAAAGAGGTATGATAGTGGTCATTCCATATTTACCATCAACTATTCTTATTTCCATTATTATCATTTAGATAATTCATTTCTTTTGCAATATGGTTGCAAGAAAGAAATGATTGAGCTCATTCTATCATAACCTCTCTCTCTCCTCATTTCATCTTCTTCCTCCTCTTGAAAAGAGAAACCTTCTCATGTGTTGAGAATCATTCTCTTTAGATAGAAAAGCAAACCCTAATCACTCTCTACTCATTCTAGGATGAAGGTTTAGCAAGCCGGAAACCCTAGTTCACTCAAAGATCGAGGAAGAGCCCAAAGTCGAACCTTCGAGGTGGATCCATCTTCGACGGGAGAAGGCGACGAAAAGAGAACCATCAACCTCTACAAGGTTTGAAGAAGAAGGAGTTCAAGTTTAGGTATAACCATCTTCCATAGTAGCTAACTCTCTTTAGCTTGTTAACTAGTTTTAGTTTAGACAACGATCCCGACATTGTTTAGTCCATGTTGCCTCTTGCGATAAAAATTCGTTTTTTTTATACCGTTTCCGCCTCCCCGTAAGTACCGGGGGTCGCAATATGGACTTACAGTGGTATCAGAGCCTAACTAAACTTAAACTAGCTTGGTAGTGAAGTGTAACGAAGTTCGGAACCGAAAAATCGCAAAACCGGAAAATCAAAACCCTAACTTTCTGTTGAAATTTTTTCTGCTCAAAATGAAAAACTTTATACTTGTAAAATTGTCTCAGGGTTTTCTAAGAACACACAAGAAAAACGATAGCATGTTTCATCAAAACCGCCGCCCTTCCGCGGCCTGAGCTACTCATCTGGCCGCGGAACCGCCGCAAGTTGGTGTCATCTTTGCATCGTTTTTCGTGCAGTGTTCTTCTGTGTTGGTTTTGGGATTTTTAAGATATATTATATGTACCCAGATTTTCCAGAACTGAAATTCACTTTTGGGGTCCTATAATTCCGTATTTTTTTCCGAACTTCACTGCACTTTGGCTATGTTGGTTATATCTGTGATGTTTGCATGTATTGAACGTCGGCTAATCGCTATAAGTCGATTAGTCGGGGTTATACATGATCTGTAATGTGCTGGAATGTGTATATGAATGTGTTGGACTGTCGCGGGTGAATAGCCGGGGTGGATGTGAGATGAGCTTTTGTTTTTCTTTCATTCATTGTAAATGTAAATTGATGTAATAATATTATTTGTTTGGCCGCACAACCGGGTCGGGGTTGTAGCCGTCATTGTATAATTCTTTTTACTGTTTTTGCTCCTAGGATAGACCCATGGTGGGGTGCACAAACTACCGGGAACATGGAGGGTAGTTTGCCGCACCCGTAGGGGTCTTGGGTGGGGTATTTGCTATTCACCGCGACCGTGTTATCCGCTTTTCGTTTCAGGCTCGAAAGGAATGCGGATTGCTAATATATCCAATGTATTCATCTGTGATCTGTAATGTCTATCATTGCTTTCTATTTAGACGTTGCTTATGTTTTACAGCCGCGCTAGCCCAGCCCCCGCTCTGTCGTTAGTTAAGTAACCTAACGAGTGATGACGGGACCCCGTGGCGAATGCGAATGGCATAAGCGTACGTCATATTTTGGTTGTTTTCTGCAATGGTAGGATTAAATGATGGGACGCATTAAAAGAACTAATGCAAGAATATCACGCATTAAAAGAACTAATGCAAGATAATAAACCAAGTTTAAGTCGATGGAACACTTTCGAAAAACCACTCGGTTCTTTTCAAAACTAACTTTTAAATGCGGAGCTTGAGCCACTCCTTCTAAAAGCTATCTCGTTCCATCGATTATATCAAGTTCACTACGTTCACGATTTTACCAAAACCATTCGTAGCCCTCCGTCGTTTCGCATGAATAGGCAATAGTATTCAAGCTGTGTATTTTGGCCAAAGTCAAGGCACAGTGATTGGTAGCTATTGGGTGTTCATGTGTAGCATAGATAGATGCGTTGGTTTGGGACAGTCGTGCTACCATTTTGGCCAAAGTCAAGGGTATGTACGGATGGATCCAAATTAACCTGGAAAGTGACGGGAAGAACTTGACATGTGACTTATGATATTTTGGCCAAAGTCAAGGTCATAAGAGCATGGGGCAAAAATCCACATCGGGAGTTTCATAAGTACTGAAACTTGCTAGATTTGCATACCATTTGGAGTGTGATGATTATGGTAGGATTCCTTCATTTTCGTCACGCGATGATATTTGGATCCCGATCCTACTGTGAGTATATGCTACTCCTCGGGAAATTTCTCACTAAACGATCAATGCTATAAACCTAGTAGGTGCCTAGAAAGGTGTTAGCGGGGCTACGCCCCCAGGGAAAAGAGGTTCTTAAATTAAGGAACTTCGCGAAAGTGTTGGAAAACCTCCCTCGAAGTACCGACACTGGCCTGGCTGAACGGTTAAGCAAGTATTGTACGGTGGGATTGATCTCGGCTAATTCTTCCTTTGTGGTTTGAGGAGGGATTCGAGAGACGGTGGGAGCCATCCTGTTTAGACAAATTAAAAACCATTCTAAACTTGCAAGAGCATCGTGCTAAGTGTTTCTTCTCTCCCCCTGCAGCGACCAAATCGAAATGACTGGACTTAAGTTACTTCTAGATAAAAACATATTGACAGGGCCAAACTACAAAGATTGGCTCAGGAATGTCAAATTGGCAATCTCTTACGACAAGCTGGGGTATCTTCTTACCAGCAAAGCTCCCCCCGTCCCAGGTCCCACCTCCAGTGTCGCGGATAAGGAAATCCGTAAGACTTGGGAGATTGACAGCGCGAAGGCCAGATGCCTCGTACTTGCCTCGATGGACAATGACCATCAGAGGAGGCACGAGAATATGGATTTGGAATCCATATTTCTTCATACAAAAGAACTGTATGGAGAGCAGTCTCGTATCGCAAGATACGAAGTGTCGAAGAAGTTATTTTCGACTAAGTTGGCCGTCGGATCATCGGTAGCGGACCACGTGCTTAAGATGATTGGCTACACTGAGGAGCTCGCGGAACTTGGGACCACGTTGGACAGTGAACTTTATACAGATATAATTCTCCAGTCCCTTCCATCCACTTACGCCCAGTTCATACTGAATTTCAACTTGCAAGAAAAGGAAGTTGAACTTTCAGAACTCCTCAACCTGCTGAGGAGCGCAGAGGGCACCCTACAGAAGGGTAGGGATACATCCACTTTGTTTGTAGGAGGATCTTCTTCTTCTAGGTCCAAGGCGAAAGCCAAGGGAAAGAAGAAGAAAGCCCCCGCCAAACCAAGAGGCGGTGTTAGTAAAGTGGGTGCGAAGGGAAAGGAAAAGGCAACAAAAATAGCGGGGAAGCTTGTTGGTAAAGAGGAATGCTTCTATTGTCACAAGAGTGGACACTGGAAGAAAGATTGCAGGGCTTGGAAAGCCAGGACACAGGAACTGAAGCAGGTTGCGGCTTCAGCTTCAGGTGTGTATGTTATTGAAAACTGTCTTTCTATAAACTCTACTTCCTGGGTATTGGATACCGGATCAGGATCTCATATCTGTAATTCTTTGCAGGCGTTGAGAAACCGTAGGGTTTTGAAGGCAGGTGACATGACCCTCAGAGTTGCGAACGGAGCTAGCATGGATGCTAAAGCCGTGAGGGACTATCACCTGGGAATGTCAGATGGGCATGTTTTGGTTTTGCGTAATTGCTTTTTTGTACCCAACGCAACTTGTAATATCATTTCTGTATCTTTGGTTTCTAAAGAAGGTTATGAATTTGCGTTTGTAAGTAATGTTGTTAACATTCACCTTAATCAAATTCTGATTGGGTCAGGTACATTGAGCAATGGTATATACGTATTAAACCAACCACAGATTTTCAATGTCCAGAATACACACAAAAGAAAGTCACCAGATATTAATCAGACTTTCTTATGGCATTGTAGACTGGGTCACATCAATGAGAGAAGGTTGACTAAGTTACATACAGAAGGATATTTGGATCCGTTCGAATATCAATCATATGCCACTTGTCAATCCTGTCTCAAAGGAAAGATGACAAAGACTCCGTTCACTGGACACGGAGTAAGAGCGAGCGAGCTCTTGGGACTCGTACACAGCGACGTGTGCGGTCCAATGTCTACACATGCGCGAAGCGGTTATTCTTACTTCATTACTTTTACGGATGATTTTTCAAGATACGGTTATGTCTTCTTAATGAAACATAAGTCCGAAGCTTTTGAAAAATTCCAGGAATTTAAGAATGAAGTAGAAAAACAGACCGGCAAAAGTATCAAGATTCTAAGATCGGATCGAGGTGGAGAATACTTAAGTGCCGAGTTCCTGAATTATTTAAAAGAGAATGGGATTCTCTCTCAGCTTACTCCTCCATACACCCCGCAACATAACGGTGTATCGGAAGACGGAACCGGACCCTATTGGATATGGTACGGTCCATGATGAGTAACGCTGAGTTACCGCGATCATTCTGGGGGTATGCACTAGAATCAGCTGCGTACCTTTTGAACCGAGTTCCTACTAAGACTGTGCCAACTACACCATATGAAATGTGGTGTGGAAAGAGACCCCATCTCAGTCACATTAAGACTTGGGGAAGTCCAGCTTTTGTTAAAAAGCAGCATGCGGACAAGCTCGAGGCGCGCTCAGTACTGTGTAAGTTTGTGGGATATCCAAAGAATTCCAAGGGATATCTTTTCTACTACGAAGAGGAACAAAAAGTTCTTGTTTCTCGTCATGCCCACTTTCTAGAACATCAGTTCTTAGAAAAAGAATTAAGTGGGAGCGCAGTAGAACTGGAAGAAATTCCAGAACCACAGACTATTACTGAAAGCTTAATGTAACCAGAGGGTTCAAATGAACAGGACATTCCTACGCCGCTCCGCAGGAGTAGTAGGCAGTCTCATCCGCCCGAGAGATACTACGGTTTTCTCATAGACGGGGATCGAGAGGATTGCATCATAGATTATGATGAGCCTACTAGCTTCCAGCAGGCCGTTCAGAGCGTTGACTCGGTAAAATGGCTGGATGCAATGCGGACCGAAATGGAGTCCATGTACACCAACAAAGTATGGACGTTGGACATTGCTCCAGACGGGGTAAAACCCGTAGGATGCAAGTGGATCTTCAAAAGGAAGATTGGTGTAGATGGACAGGTTGAGACCTATAAAGCTAGACTTGTAGCAAAGGGTTTCCGTCAAAGACCTGGCTTGGACTATGACGAAACCTTTTCTCCAGTGGCTATGCTGAAATCCATTCGGATCCTTCTTGCCATTGCTGCCTTCCACGATTATGAGATTTGGCAGATGGACGTAAAAACCGCTTTTCTAAATGGAAATTTAGAGGAGTGTGTCTATATGGATCAGCCAGAAGGTTTCATTCAGAGTGGGAGCAGCGGAAAGGTGTGCAAGTTGCTTAAGTCCATCTATGGACTAAAGCAGGCATCGCGGAGTTGGAACATCTGTTTTGATGAGACGGTCAAGGAATTTGACTTTATCAAAAATCCAGATGAACCGTGCATCTATAGTAGATTTGTAGCGAGAACTGTAGTATTCCTTGTTTTATACGTGGATGACATTCTCTTAATAGGAAATGACATTCCTATGCTACAATCTGTCAAGGGTTTCTTGTCACACAGGTTCTCCATGAAAGACCTGGGTGATGCCTCTTACATCCTGGGGATCCGGATCCATCGTGATAGATCCAAGAGGATATTAGGACTTTCACAGTCCAGGTACATCGACACCGTACTGAAAAGATTCAGTATGGAAGATTCCAAGCGCGGTAATTTACCGGCTTGTCACGGGATCACCCTCTCTAAAGAGATGTCTCCCAAGACTGATTTGGAGAGGGATCGCATGTCTATTATACCCTACGCTTCTGCGGTAGGCTCTATAATGTATGCGATGTTGTGTACCAGACCGGATGTAGCTTATGCACTGAGTGTAGTAAGCCGGTATCAGTCAAACCCTGGGGAGAAACATTGGATAGCGGTAAAGAACATTCTCAAGTACCTGAGGAGGACTAAGGAGATGTTCTTGGTGTATGGCGGAAAAGACCTCCAGATTGAGGCCTTTGCTGACTCCAGCTTCCAGAGTGACAAGGATGATTCCAAGTCCATGTCGGGTTTTGTCTTTACCCTCAATGGAGGGGCGGTGTGTTGGAAGAGTTCCAAACAGGAAACCGTTGCAGACTCGACTATGGAAGCGGAATACATCGCTGCATCTGATGCCGCAAAAGAAGCTGTCTGGATAAGGAAGTTCTTAAAAGAACTTCAGGTGGTTCCGTCCATTGTTGACCCAGTACCTCTGTATTGCGACAACAACGGGGCTATAGCTTTAGCAAAGGAACCCAGGTCCCATCAGAGATCCAGGCACATCTTGAGGCGGTATCACCTGATCAGGGAGATCGTGGATCGCAAGGAGATCGAGGTTCGGAGGGTTGCTTCAGAAGAGAACACTGCAGATCCATTCACCAAGGCCCTACCCCAGACTCAGTTCGAGCGGCTGATCGAGATGATAGGTCTTCGATACGCCAGTACATGGCCTTAGTGCAAGTGGGAGATTGTTAGTGTATATGCCCTAGAGGCCATTACTGTATCATACTAGTTTGTATATTACTTAATGGAAGCTTGGGATATTCACCTTGTATAAACAGTCTTGCTCAATATAGTAGTATGCTACTTGGTTTGTTTCTACTTCAATGTGTACTTGTGTTTATTTCAGTATATCACTTGTACGCATTAGTGGAGCCCTTAGGATCTTTGCTTGATTACCAGCGTTGTGATGGCAGTCACACTAGTGGGGGCTGGGTAATCTATAGGCACATCCTTATACAGGTCCCTAGTCGTAGGACTATCGAGACTGGGCATCGATACTCCGGAGTAGACTAGCGTATGCGCTTCTCATCCCAGTGTGGGAGATGGTCTGTCCCACAGCCATCAGTACGTCGTACTGGAGATAGTATACGGGTGCTCGTTGGGTTACGAGTACACTGGACAGGACTCGTCGGGAACTGACAGGTTGGTATTATACCTATCGTCAGTTATCAGTTCCCAGGTGACATGAGTACAGCTTAGTCCGCTGACTTGACACTGACACTTCGCCTCGAGTGTGTTCCCACTGCACTTTGATCACTACCCTACCACGGCTCAAAGGAGTCGTGCAAACAGGTGGTGGTTGGGTGCAGTCCCGAAGCACTTGGAGGCAGTGACGGTTAGACAGGATTCGTCTCTCCCGGTATTGGGGGTTGACATCGCGCTGTGTCTAGGAGAGCCATTACACGAGTAGTCCCTGGCCAGGGCAAGCGAGATATACTGGTAGGTTTTCCAGTGTTATCTCAGGGTGTTTTGGGCTTCACTCCGACACGACTTGTACCGCTATTGGGGGACTGACGTTTTACCGCCCCCTAGGCCCGCCATGCGATGTATCAGACGAACAGACCGGACTGTACGGAGAATGTCATATTCAGACTCAGTAGGAGTTCAGATGGGGTTCCACCTCGTCAGCCTTCTTGTCGGCATCTACCTGGGGACCGTTACGCACAGCTAGTGCCGCTTGCGGTCTGTGGTTAAACCCACTGCCAGCGTAGTGTCGAGTCTTTAGAGTCCCACACAGAGGGTATTCGCCTCTGGGCAAAACAGAGTAGAGGTCGCATGGTTTTGCGACAGGGTTCGTTCTCATCCGCGCACTTGTGCACGTTTGGAGTCCGGACGGATTATACTGGCAGGCTCTGGTTTGAGCCAGATACTGGTATATGTTTTGGGGGTTGCTTTTATATCTTGGTATTCTTGTTCCTCGGAACGAGAATGCAGGTGTGTATGCACAGTTGCTTGAGGCGGAGAATGAGGTTTTTCATTAGGGTTTCGGATCGGGTGCGTATGCACAGTTGACAGTTATCATTTCCAAACCCTAATGGATTTGTATATTATCTATTAATAATAGTAATTAAATAAGAATTATGTTATGGTTGTTTTTTGTTGACTTGTTGACCTTGGTTGACTTGTTGACCATTGACCACTTTCATGCCTTGAAAGTCTTCCTTGATTCATGCTTACACTTCATTAAAAGAGGTATGATAGTGGTCATTCCATATTTACCATCAACTATTATTATTTCCATTATTATCATTTAGATAATTCATTTCTTTTGCAATATGGTTGCAAGAAAGAAATGATTGAGCTCATTCTATCATAACCTCTCTCTCTCCTCATTTCATCTTCTTCCTCCTCTTGAAAAGAGAAACCTTCTCATGTGTTGAGAATCATTCTCTTTAGATAGAAAAGCAAACCCTAATCACTCTCTACTCATTCTAGGATGAAGGTTTAGCAAGCCGGAAACCCTAGTTCACTCAAAGATCGAGGAAGAGCCCAAAGTCGAACCTTCGAGGTGGATCCATCTTCGACGGGAGAAGGCGACGAAAAGAGAACCATCAACCTCTACAAGGTTTGAAGAAGAAGGAGTTCAAGTTTAGGTATAACCATCTTCCATAGTAGCTAACTCTCTTTAGCTTGTTAACTAGTTTTAGTTTAGACAACGATCCCGACATTGTTTAGTCCATGTTGCCTCTTGCGATAAAAATTCGTTTTTTTTATACCGTTTCCGCCTCCCCGTAAGTACCGGGGGTCGCAATATGGACTTACAGGAACTGCTCCGGGTCTTGTAGTGCCTTAATTAACGAATCTCTCACCTCTTTTGCTAGTAAAAGGGCATCAAGAATGCTGAGCTGCGAGGGTAGCTTCTTCAGATGCGCTAAGACGTTGTAATCCACTTTATTTTTCTTCGGCGGGTCTTTGGCAGTTAGCTCTTCCATGACTTGGTCATCCAAGGCGATCTCCTCAGGGACCTTCTCTTTCCCTTTATCTTTTTTATTTGAAGGCCCGAGATTCTTTTCGGGAAGCGTGCGATTACATAGCCGGATATTTTTGCAGACCTTCGGCTCTTCTTCTTTTCCTGAGGTGGACTCTTTAAAGAGTGGGCCAAGCTTCAGCTCCTCATCAGAATCTCTCCCGAATGTAAGCACTTGTGATTCCCCGGCGTTAACCATGCGACAATCACCGGTGGTTCTATTAAGCCCTTCGGTCGTATTTTTCTGCTCCTGGCGAGTTTTGCGCTTCTCCCGCTTAAAACGTTGCCGGTGAACGACATACCCTTGCCACCATCTATCGAAAGCTTTGCACTCTTCAGTGGGATGTGAAATCTTCCTATGATATAAGCAATAGGAGGGGTGCATTTCCGCTTCACCAGTAACGCTTCCCCCAGAGGATGGTAGCTTCATACCCATTGACACGGCTTTAGCGAACCTTTTCCTCATCTTGAATTTGATTTTATCCGCAGCGGGTGTATTTTGCTCCAGCGGGAGTATCTCAATTCTTTCGTCAAGGCGCTAGCGCTTGGCCCTTTCGAATATGACCGTCTCGCGCTCCCGATCAGCTTTGCTTTTTAAGAGAGCTTCATTGAGGAATGCGTCAATTACTTCATTCGATGGCTCTAGAATTTTTGGTTCGGGATCTGCCCCCAGCGTTTCAGTACAAGGAGTCTCCTCATCGCCCATGAACGAATGGGAAATCACATGACAGCTCGCCACGTATTCTTCAGATTCATCAGATGAACTTTCTCCCTCGTCTTCCTCTTGAAAGATGTGATTGAGAAATTCTTGGAATGTAATGGGAGTCTGTGCCTTCTGGTTGTATTCCTCCAGCGCGTCAATTTGTTTTTGCAAGTCCGTGCGCTTGTCGCCAAGCTTCACGGGCTTCTTCGACTTCTTTTTCTTCTTCTTTGAAGATTTCGACGGCTGGTTGTGAATGCTTGGGCCACCTCCATTGATCTTTTGAGTTGGACGAGGCTTCAACATCCCTTCAATGATCTGCGGCTCCAACGGGTTCTTCCACTTAATCGCTAGGCATGTTTGAAGGTCGTTCAGCATCCTCTTTGTCTTGGCTGATAATACAACCTCCCAAGGAGCTTCTTCAACGACAGAGCATGTTGCCCCCGGTATTCACTCCCTTAGAAGTGTGGGGCTGCGGTGGATTCACCTTCCATTTGTCAGACAATGCGAACTTGCCCTGTCGGTACTGGTCTTCAAGCCAATTTTTGAAGACGTAGCAATCCTCGATCGGATGACCCAGTACTCGATGATAAGGACAGTAGTTAGGCTCATTGACATCACTTGGTTGCGACGGGCATTTTGGATCCGGCAGATTTATGAGTCGGTTGCACAACGCCAGCTCGAATAACCTTCTTGTTTTATCTCGGGAAAACGAGTAAGGACGTCACATCCTCTCCTCAAGGACTACGTACCGGCGCATATTATTTTGACGAACGACCGGATTCGAGTTGTTCGGTTGCTGTTGAGCATTAGCGACAACGATCGCTTTCCCCTTTCCCTTCTCATTTCGGGTGTCCGGTTTTGGAAGAGGAGGTTTATGGCCCATTTGATCCATTTGCGCCAGCTTTTCGATTAGTGCCTGGAAGGTGGTCGGCTTGAAGAACATCATAAATTGCGAGATGGTTGCTTGCGGATCGAGGGTTCCCACAAACATTCACACTGCGGGAGCTTCTTCTATAAACTGCTCGCATCTTGACCATAGATTTCGCCACCGTATAGCATATTGGACCCATGTTTCGCCCGGCTTCACCCTGGCATTAATCAATGCCGTTATCGGGGTACGCTCGCTGGCACTCGCGAAACGTTGGGTAAACAGCAGTTCCATTTCAGCAAAGGTTTTGATAGAGTCATTCGGGAGCTCGGAATACCACTCGAACGCCGTATCTGACAAGCTACCAACGAACTGGCGGAGCAACAATTTATCATCACCGCCAGTGTTGCCGCCAAGCGCCCTGAACTAAGCGACATGCTGGTGGGGATTGCCAGTCCCCTTATACACATGGAATTTTGGTATCGTATAACCTGGCGGGTACCTGATCTGGTCGTACCAGCCTGGATATGGTCGACCCGTTTTTATGACCTGACCCGCTGCTTCAGTCGCTTGATGAGCCCGGATCTGCTGAGCTATATATTCGTCCAGGTCGGCTTTGGAGATTGCCTCCTCTTTGGCTGTTGACAGAGCCGGCGGAGGATTTGGCGTTTCTCCTCTATCGTCTTCAAGGACGATCGGGGGATCTTCAGCAGGTGGATCTTGTTGAATCATCATTCCCACCATGTCCTGAAATAGGAGGGCCATTTTCTTTATGCTGGCTGCTTGTTCCGCAGCTTCTTTATCCTTCTTCTCCAATATGCGACAAAGGAACCCCGCGTCAGTTTCCTGTTCCTAACGTTCATCCGAGGATGTCTCAGGGATTTCTTTTGGCCCAGTGAGTGCGGCCATTGCGTTCATCATCTCCTGGAGCTTTTGCTGTTGCTCCTGTACTTTGGTCATCGATCGCGTGAGCGGTCTATGACCTGTTGATATGCGGCCGTCCTCTTTACTAGACGCCATCTAGACGGTATGAATTACCATGCCCCCAGACTTAGGGCGTTTGGGTTCACCACCTTTGATATTCGCCATAGGTGTAGGGACTTTTTCTGGCCTTCTTCTCTTATGGGCCGTAGAAGTTGAAGGGGCCGTTGCAGTGGGCACCCTAGTGATTGTTGTCCTCTGCTATTTAATAGGACGGTCTTTTTCTTCTTGCACCTTCGCCTTTTTCTGTTGACGAGAGCGATCTAGGTCAATTACGGAGTCTTGAACTCTCCGCCAAACTTTATAAATTTTTGAGGACAGCCGTTGAGGGGGCTGTTCCTGCTTTGTTTCCGGAACTCTCTCCACAGGTGGAGGAGATCTTTTTAGTGTAGCGGTTGGAGAGTTCTTACGTACCCTCCTCAGTAGTTCAAAGCTGTTCCCAGTTGGAACAGCAGCGTTTTGACTTCCACCACTGGAGCCGGTGGAGTTAGCCCTGAGGGGGAGTTGCCACCTGCCTTCCTCACTTGTCGCCAATGGCAACGTCGAGCATGACGAGCCGCTGGGACTGGCTCGGAGATAGAGACAGCTTCTTTTTGCCCCCTGTCTGAATGAGGCGCCACTGGTGTTAAGCTCTTAAAAACTGGGGTTGTCCTTTGAGGGATGATATTCAACCTGTCGAAGACGGATCCTCGTGCAGGGGCAGGAGCAGGAATAGTCAGTCTTGAAAAGACTGACTCTTTGACAGGGAAGCCGCCTTGACGACTTCTGGAGCAGCGGTTATTGCCTTCCTTGGGACAGCCACTTTAGAGTTCATGGGCTTCCTAGCGGGCCCCTCATAGTTCTGATCCAGCCTGGCGAAGACGGAGGCTGTTGATTTGGTAGTGGACGACCCGTTGACAGGGGCCGTCGTAGCAGTGAGCTGGTCGAAGACCGACTTCTTGTTCGCTTCTGGTGCAGACATTGGCATAGAGAAGCTTGTAGGTGGGATCATAGTCCCGAAAAACAGGCCGGTGGTGGCCTGGGTCACCTGTTCTACCGGCAGAGCGAGGAAGGAGGCCGCTTGAGGCCCATATGCTACACCTCCAGGTGAGGTGGAGCGTCCGTTGCAGTGGCACTTCGAGCAGTTCGTGCAGTTAGAGGCCATTGAAGCTTGAGTTCTGCGCCAGGCAAAAGACCAAATCTTAGTAACTTGCAATCTAAAGGCAACCGTTAACAAATCGTGATTCGTTCGCGAAGACGACATATGAAGTGTGGAGTGGAAAGAGGAAAAGGTCCCATGGGGCGTGCCGGAATCTGTTCCCCTCCGAAAGACGGCGACGACGTGAGGATGTCTAGCCTGAGATTCGGGGCAGATGCTATATAGTTTTATCCGTCTACCTCTCCGAAGATGCCAAGTTGATTTATGGCACCATGTATCGGAGGTTTAGACGGATGCGGCCGATGTAGCAGACTTCGTCAGATTCCCCTTTGCTTGAGGGGTTTTTGATTGTGGGGACGCTCTTCCCTACAGGCGCAAGCCCCTGCAGTTAATTACGCTACCGCATCGCGGTAACAACTTTCTCCTTCTCCCGAATTTCACTTCGTGTCGTGGGTGTTTGTTTTGTTTGTGGTTGCCCGTGGATTGTATACGGAGACTGAGTAATGCCGTCGCCCATAGGACGTGGATTAGTCCAAATCCGTATTTACTTAGATTTGGGTTTGGTGTTTTTAGTTTAAGGATACGTTAGCCATATTTGAGGCTAAGATCAACTTAAACATTTGTTAAGGATACGTTAGTCCGATTTGAGACTAAGATCAACTTAACAGGATCGTTTAGATCCAACAAAAGAGCGTTTGGGGGCTCTATTGTTCCAGTTTAGGGACGTAGTGGTCCATAGATAGTTTAGGGACATTGCGGTCCATTGGTAGTTTAAGGACATTGCGGTCCATATTCCAGTTTAGGGACATGGTGGTCCATAGGTAGTTTAAGGACGCTTAAGTCCGTGGGTTTAAGGACCCCACAGTCCGTGTTTTAGTTTAAGGATGCATGAGTCCGCGGGTTTAAGGATCCCACAATCCGTCTTTTAGTTTAAGGACGCTTAAGTCCATGAGTTTAAGGATCCCACAGTCCATGTTGATGTGTGGTTGTCGGGACCCGTCACCTCTCTAACATCGTTGAAGGATTACAACGATAGGAGTCAAAGGAGTTCGGAGATGTACCCTCGAACCGGTCGTGAATTGATTTAAAAGAGAGCAGCTGTGCTCAGTCGATTTAATTTGAGGACTTACGGCTATGATTAGGCTAAGTCCAGTTGAAAAATATTCAACGTTTTTATTTATTTTTGGTCTATTAGATCTGTGCTAGGGCTTTGCCCACATTTAAATAATGCATTGCATTGCTTTTTATTTTTGTCTGGGCTCTGCCCAGAAAGGATGCAGAACATCAATTTGTTTTGGGCTCTGCCCATTTATAAGTGATGCAGAGCATCAATTTTATTTAGCCTCTGCCCTTTTATTGCTTTACAATTTATTTTGGCCTGCTAGGTCTTTTCGCCTTGGGCCTGGCCCTTTAACAAAAGAAATGCATTGCATTTTTCAGGCGCTTTGCGCCAATCAAAGAGCGCAAGCGCTTGTGGTGATGGCACGTGTCATGCAAGCGCAGTGTGCTGCACTGGTGCGCTTCGCTTGCGCTGCTGACACGTGGCGCACTCTGATGAGTTGCGCCAATTTCAGAGAGCAAAGCTCTATCTTAAAGCGCATAGCGCAAGTAGTTCAGATGCTGACACGTGGCGCTCTCTGGTGGCTTGCGCCAACCCAAGAGCGCAACAATGTAGATTTACAAGTGCAAGGCACTATTAATTTGAGAATCTTTTAGATTCCAGAACCAAAGGTTAATAAAAGAAGTGCAAAGCACTTTTTGTTTTCTTGATCTGATTTAGATCAAAGAAAACAAGTTCTTCTTGTTTTTCTTATTTCAGAGAACCCGAGGTTCATAAAAAGTGCAAAGCACTATTTTTATTTGTTTTTTTATTGAAGATCATTGATCTTGTTCTTAGATCAATGATCTATTAGAAGAAATTCTTCTATTTTAAAGGTTTTTACCTTTTTTCTTCTTGAGATTTCTTCAGAGTTCTCTCTATTTGAAAATTTTGATTTCTCACAAAATGATGATGCCTTTGAATTGAGATCTAGGGTCCTATTTATAGTGCCCATAAATTAGTTAAATTTGTTAAAGAGATCTTTCTCTGAGTAATTTAGGGAATTTTCCCCACCGTTGGATCTTTGATCTAAGGGCCTCTGTTTTACAGAAGAAAATCTTCTTGTTTTAAAAAGAACAGAAAGATTTCTTTGAAATCTTAATTCTGTTTGGCGCAAATGCCCCAGCGCGTGACACGTGTCAAGCACCGCACAGCGCAGCGCAACTGCGCTAGCGCATCTGCGCTGACACGTGTCGCGCAGTGCAACTGCGCTAGCGCATCTGCGCTGACACGTGTCGCGCAGCGCAGTGCTTGCGCAACTGAAGCGTTGCTTCCTTTTATTTTTTAATAGAGCTTTGCTTTGATTGGGCGCGCCTTCTTGGGCGCTGCGCTGACGTATCAGCGCCTGACACGTGGCGCGTTGCGCCCGGGATTTGAAGCGTTGCTTCAAAATTTGAATTTTGAATTTTCAACAGAGTTTTGCTCTGATTGGGGAAAACAATGACATTCCGAAGACTGGTTTTCGGACGCGCTACGGGCATTACGAGTTCTTGGTGATGTCGTTCGGGCTCACCAATGCCCCAACAACATTCATGGATTTGATGAACCAAATTTTCTGTCTGTTCCTCGACCAGTTTATTATTGTATTCATAGACGACATTATGGTCTACTCCAGGAGTCAAGAGGAGCATGAGCAGCACTTGAGAACAACATTGCAAACACTGAGAGAGCACCAGCTATTTGCTAAATTCTCGAAGCGCACTTTCTGGCTTGACAGTGTTGACTTCTTAGGCAATATGGTTACGAGAGATGGTATCCGAGTGGACCCGATGAAGATACAGGCGGTACAACATTGGCTTAGACCCGTTTTAGTGACAGAGGTTTGCAGCTTCTTAGGATTAGCCGGTTATTATTGTCGTTTCGTGCAGGATTTCTCCTATATCGCTGCACCGCTGATCGGGCTGACCCTGAAAGGAGTTCCATTTCTTTGGACTGACATATGTGAGCAGAGTTTTCAGCAGTTGAAGACTCGTTTGACGACTGCACCAGTTTTATCCTTACCTTCAGGCTCAGACAGTTATGTTGTTTATTGTGATGCTTTTTGAGTGGGTTTAGGTTGCGTGTTGATGCAGCACGGCAGAGTCATCGCTTATGCTTCTCGGTAGTTTAAGAAGCACGAGCAGAACTATCCCACTCACGATTTAGAGATGGTCGTGGTGGTTTTTGTGCTCAAGATTTGGAGACATTATTTGTATGGCAAGTTGTGTCAGATCTTTACAGACCACAAAAGCCTGAAGTATATCTTCCAGCAGCGGGATCTGAATTTGAGGCAGCGTCGTTGGATGGAGCTTATAAAGGACTATGATTATGAAATCCTTTGTCACCCGGGCAAGGCGAATGTTGTAGCTGATGCTTTGAGTTGGAGGCCCGGAGGTAGTTTGTTCCATTTGAGAATAGTTCAGTGACAGTCTTCTATAAATTGGAAGATATTATGTGACAACGGAGTACAATTCGAGTTCACTTCCATAGAAGGACAGCTTGCTCATGTCCGCGCCCGTCCACTTTTACTTGATCGCATCCGGGAGTCACAGTCGACGATACTCGTTTGTCTGAGAATATGGAGTAGGTTCGGCAAGGGAGAGATTCTGAATTTGTGATTGATGGCCAGAGAATGCTACGATTTGGGACTCGTCTATATGTACCCGATTCTGAGGGGCTGAGACATGAGATCTTAAAGGAGGCACATCAATCAGCATATAGCGTTCATCCAGGTTCCACCAAGATGTATCGTGATTTGAGAGATGCCTACTGGTGGGAAGGGATGAAGAGAGATATTCTAGATTTTGTTTCGAGATGCCTGACTTGCCAGCAAGTCAAGGTCAAGCACCAGAGATCGGCGGGAGAGTTACAGCCTTTGCCCATTCCGGGGTGGAAATGGGAGCAGATCTCCATTGATTTCATTGTGGGTCTACCTAGGTCCAGTCGAGGGTATGACTCCATTTGGGTTAACGAAAGCGGCTCACTTCTTTCCAGTGAAGACCATTTTCGGGTTTGCTCAGCATGCCCAGCTTTACATTGATGAGATTGTGCGGTTGCACGGCGTTCCAACATGCGTTATTTACGACAGAGGCACTCAGTTTACCAGTCGTCTTTGGAAGAAACTCCGTGATGCTTTGGGTACCCGTTTGAGTTTCAGTACCGCTTTCCACCTGTAGACCGATGGTTAGTCAGAGCGGACTATACAGACTCTCGAGAATATGCTCCAAGCGTACGTACTAGATTTTGGTGGTTGTTAGGATCGTCACTTGCCCTTGATAGAGTTCTCCTACAATAACAGTTTTCTGGAGACAATTCAGAAGGCACCTTTCGAGGCCTTGTATGGGAGAAAGTGTTGCTCGCTAGTCTGTTGGACCGAGCTCAGCGAGAGCAGCATTTTGGGACCGCAGTTAGTCCAGGATACTACGGAGAAGATCCAGTTGATACAGGATAGGATGAGAGCAGCCCAGAGCAGGCAGAAGTCTTATGCCGATCATCATCGTCGCAGACTTGAGTTTGCTATGGGTGATAATATTTTCTTACGGGTCTCTCCGATGAAGGTGTGATGAGATTTGGAAGGAAAGGGAAGCTTAGTCCCAGATATGTGGGCCCCTTCGAGATTCTAGAGCGAGTCGGTACCGTTGCCTATCTTTTAGCACTTCCGCCCAGTTTTCTGGATGTACACCCCGTATTTCATGTTTCTATGCTTCCAAAGTACCTTCATGACCCTTCTCACGCGATTCAGTATCAGACGATCCAGCTATAGCGTGATCTTTCCTTTACCGAGCAGCTGGTAGTCATCCTGGACTGACAGGTGAAGAAATTACCGTCGAAAGTCTTACCGTTCATGAAGGTTCTATGGCGTGTCCCGAACAGTGAAGAGGTCACATGGGAAGCTGAGAGCGAGATGCGGAAGAAATTTCCCCATCTCTTCAAAAGTAAGCATAGTTAGATTTTAAATTGAGGGACTAAATTTTTTTAAGGGGGGAAGATTGTAACGTCCTAAAACGTGATTAGAGTCAATTATACGTTAATTAAGCGATATAACATGGGTTTTTGATAAAGCTTCGTTAGTAATTATTTTCACATTTTTTATTCAATTATTCAGTTGTTTATTTTGTTAATTATATGATAATCTAGTTTTAACAACATGTTAATTTAAGTTAAAACATGTTTTATAGCCATGACAAGTTGACCATTTTTATTTTGCATATTAAATTATTTTATGTAATTAAATAGTTTTAATAAAAGAAAAGAAAAGAGAAAAATGTGATGGGGGAACATTAAGATGATGGGCATTAAATGAAGGAGGAAAATGGGTGCATGGCTATGATAGCCATCTTCACCTTCTTTTCTCTTCTCTTTCTTCTCTTTTCTTCTTCATTCCCTTCTTTGTATTTTCTCCACCTCCTCTCTTGAAAATTTCATCCCACACGATTAAGCTCTTAATCACCACAAATCATCACAAACCCTCACTTAATCATGGTTTAGTCTCTTCAAGAGTCTTGGAGCTTAGCATGGTTAGGGTTTCCTTCAAGTCTTTGTGAGATAATGATCAAAATCCTTGGTATGCTTTATTAAACTCTTGTGTTAACAAAGTTTTTTCTTAAACAACTCCTAATTTTAAACTAAGTCCTTATCTTGTGGTGTTTTGAGTTTTATTATGAATGGAGGTGATTTTTAGGGTTATGAAGTTCTTAGGTTAGCTATGACCTAAACTAGGTTAGATAAGAGTGTTTTTGTAGCTAAATATCCTTGTTTAAACAATAAGTTTTCACTAAACCACCCTAATGCCTTAATTAGTATCAAAGCTAGTTTTAGTTTAAGGTTAGGGTTCAAACCAAATCTGCTGTTAAACCAGTGATCACAGAGGTAAGTCGCGATTACTGGGAGCTAGTTATAGGACCCTGATTTCACTTTCAAAACCTGAGCCCCAATCTCCCAAAATGGGCCGCCAATTTAATGTTATTGGCTGCAAATTGCGGCCCGTCCAGGGGTTTTGAGTGTGGGTTTTTATCGAGGGCTCCCTAGAACTCTAATTAGACCTCTGGTGTATACAACTTTCTCTAATTTTGTATACACAAAAATCTGGGACTGTTTTACCCTATTAGGCTATATGTTAGCGATACGGATATTTCGATTCTCGTTCTAGTGTTTTATATGGTTAACAGCCCTTAGGGGTAGTCTTAGATGTTGTTGTACGCGTTTAACACGCGAAGTTCACACGTGATAACTTGTAGGAGTTGGTTTGTTCGTGTAGTTTATGTTTACGTGCCATATCAGAATTTATTAGCCTCATGTGTTAAGGTTTTTGTTTGATGCTAGGATCGGTTGCGGAGACCTCAGACGCGACAAGGAAAGTGAAGGAGGTGATCGGATTTGAGTAACTCAAGGTCGTTCCAGTGAGTAGAATTAACATCTACGGGGGAATCACTTGGATGGCGTTAAGCGCCGATGGCTAGATTCTAGTTATAAACCTTATATTATATACATATACATTCATAATTTGTTCATAAGCATTATAATGTGCATCCTATTACTTGCTACATGTTGACATATACTTAGTAGGACACTTGCACCATTACCAATGGTTCATGTCGCACGTGCACTAACTCATGTATACACACACAATATTGATAATTGCTATGCCACGTACACTGTAGAACATGGATTATTTAAAAATGCGGTTTTCCTTTGATATGATATTTGGTGCCCACCATGAGTTTTCTCGGTTATGAGTGATGGGTATACCCGATTCAAGGAGTGAGGAGGCACGGTCTATGGGTATATGGTGGACCCGGTACGGTACCTTCGGGCAAGAAAATCGTATAGAAAGGCATTGAGCCCGGTAGGGGAATGTTCAGTCAAAAATATTGTGCAATTGATATGATATTTTCCTTACTATATTTTTATAATAAAAGGTGTTTATTATAAATATGACACATATAAGGGTTTATCTGTAAAAATACTATTTTCATATATTTATATATTATAATTAACATTATGAAGAAAAATGTAAGCATATAATATCTATACAATATTTAGTCCATTTAAATATGCATACCATATCAAATATCATTAACCAATTCTCTTAAACTATAATATTATATCAAATGGTTAGGAAAATATCTCAATAAAAACAAATTCTACTAACATTAGTTATTGAGATATTGTGCAGAAATTAGATCAGGACTGGAATCAAGGAAATCCGAGATAGTAAGATCAAATCTGCCGAAATATTCAAGTGAATCGAAGAAATCAATTCTGGTAGTGAGTTAGAGAAGATTTCCAAACTTCAAATATTCAAAAAATCACCACATGTCAACTAGATGAAGATCCAGAATTTTGATCCAAAGATCACACCAAGATACCTCCCAACCATGGCCAAATGCCCATTATTGCGGCGGATCCGCGGTCTCTATGAGGAGTTAAGATTTGAGATTTGGTGGGTACGATCCTAACAACTAGTTACCATATTTAAATGACCGAGAGCCCCTCTTGGAAAAATTATCAAAACGACAAGATCACGAAGTCCAATATGGCTCAAGAATCCAGGTTGATCATCAGCTGTTCATCTACGTCCTTAAGAAGAGATCGAGAAGCAAACTAGGATTTTGTAATCACTTTCTAAAGGAACAAAGTGTAATTGATCAAGTTGATTAATAAAGGTAGTTGTTTTATTCTTATTGCATTTTATTTTCTTTATTTACATCATGATCTTTATCTGTTCTTTTATCTCCATCATGCACGAGTAATTCTCCGCTTGATAGGGTTTGTAGGATTAGGGTAGATCAATGGATGATTAAAATCCTTTAACTGCTTTTACGTCCTATAAAATTTATAAACTTTACCAAAAGAATAGTTAACATCCTAATCGGGCGCGCTATCAATTCATTGATATTCACGACCACGATTAGATATTAGATTACAATTGTTTTGGTAAAGGCTAGACATGAACGGAGATCCATGTCAAGATAGGGGTTAAGAGTGGGAACCCTATTCCCTCTGAAACCCTAATCTACATACATCACTGTCGATCTAGTTTTAAATCTATTAAAGGATAAAAGGAGTAATCTTTAATTGATCATCCATGACTACTAAATCTTAACGAACCCTACAAGCCCCCTTCTAATATAAAACCTACATCCGTAGTTAATCTAAATCTATATTCTACATCTGTGTTTGACGTAGATATAGAATCTACAACCATTCTTCACTATTCATTATTCTTCCTCCTTTCCTAATCAACACGCCTAAAGTAAGATTAAAAGATTCAACATTTCCCTGAGGACGACCCGTACTCATCTCGGTCTAGTTATACGCGACACCGTTATTGATTGCGGTTACTACAAACACTTCTCTTTCAAAGATCAATCAAATGGCGCCGTTGCCGGTGATATGTGTGTAATTTATTTTTCTTACTATTCGTGTTGAATTCTTATTCGATCCATTTCATAAATAAACAAAACAGCAAATTGTGTATTTAACGATTATTGTGTGAATTTTGTAAGGGGATCTGGAGTCACAGATTTGAGAAGACAGAGATTCAGAGACATTCATCAAGATCCAGAGGACCAAGGGAGGCCACGAAGCAAAAATCTTCACAAGATCTCCTGATTCGGCGGCGGAACTGCGGCGAAAAGAGCTATTCGACGACGGAACCGCGGTGTAATTGGGGGATCTTGCTTCCCAACTTCTGTGGTAACTTTCCTAACTCCTTCTCTCCCTAATGAAATCCAATAAAATATTTTTTCTACAGGATTCTTTGCAAAATATTGCCGCTCAAAAATCTTTTTGCAAGTTTTGTAATTGGTTTTTTTATGCATATCTTAATACGGATATTAAGGGGCAAAGACCAAATTCAGATTAGGTGGGGATTTCATCACCCTTCCTAAGCCCCTCAAATCACAAAACGAACATCCGCATCATCCTACATTAATTAAAAAATATTTAGACCAAGTCTCTAAAGACTGTCATGCTCATTAAGGACAGAGGAAGGTCGTGGGTAATCTATCTCTTATCCGCATTTCTTTTATGGTGTCTAGGCAAGTGTGTCTAAGGCAAGTGATTACTTAATTAGGCCCGCTATTTTTGGTGATTCGTATAGCGGATACCTCCCACTTACCTGGCACTTACCAGGACACAAGAGCGATAAAGAGGTGGTAGAGGATTAATCCTGCGGCTTGTCCTTTGGAAGTCTAGGAGTGGTCTAGACACTTGACCTAAATAACCTTAGTTCTAGGGTTGATTGTGCATTTTTGTGTGATTTGTCTCACGTCTGACACACTTTTCAAAATAAACCATTTTTAAATCTCACACACACGCTGCCACTTGCGCTAAACCCGCTTAGTGCATGCTCGGCTGGACACAAGATTCTAGTGCCCGTCTTGTCCGCGTTCCTACTATCGACTCCGAAGTCGGTACTTCTTCATTTTCTTTTTCCCCTCCACCCACCACATCGACCGAGATGGAGGGTTCTCCATCAGATTATAACACCACCCTGCCACCACCCGTCGATGCGCAGAATCCACCGCGCATTTCTCTCCAAGAGAGATGCTATCCTATACGTGGTCCCCTTCCTACATGTTTATCTATTCCTCCAGCCAATGGGGATAATTTTATAATTAAACCCCACTTCATCAACCTATTGCTCAAATTTCACAGGCTTGAGTCTGAAGACGCATACGTTTTTATCACTAAATTCGAAAGCGTATGCGCAACGATGGGTACGTCACAACTCTCTGTGGATGCCATGCGCTTGCGTCTTCTCCCTTTCACTTTGTGCGATTTAGCCGAAAAATGGATTTATAACACAGCCGCACACTCTATTACCAATTAGGATGAATTCGTGATAGCATTTCTTAAGAAAACTTTATCCCAATCATAATACCGCCCGTGTTCGGAGCGAAATCAACCAGTTTACCCAGCTTCCCAATGAACCATAATACTTTGAACGGTTCAAGGATTTGCTTGTCCAATGTCCTCATCATGGAATACGTAGATGGGATCTGTGCCGAATTATATATGAAGGCATTAATCCAGTGACAAAGCAGATGCTTGAAACCATGTGTCAATGCAATTTCCTATCCAAAGACGATGGTGAAACCTGAAAATATCTGGAAGATCTCGCTGAAAAGACTTCGCAGTGGGAAAGCGTTAAACCACCTTCATCTAGAGGAGGCATCCATCAGCTCGATGTTTCCATCACAGTAAAATCTGAAATGGCAGCGATGCAAAAGAAACTCGACGCTATAAAGAACAAATTCTTATTAGTCTCGCTAAATTAGATAACGCTCCCTAAAACCGTGTGTGGTTTCTGTTCCGATCCATCTCATTTGACGGAAGAATATCCTTTAAATTCTTCGTTTCAAGGTCACGAGTAAACTAATGCTGCTTTTCAGCAATGACCTAGGAACGATCCTTATTCTTCCTCATACAATCAAGGATGGAGGAATCATTCTAATTTTTCTTGGAGCCAAAACCAAGCCAACGAAAATCAGAACCAGTTCCAAAGCAATTATCAAAGACCTCCTCCACAGCAACAGCAACCACCACCACAAAGCTAACACCCCTTTCAATCGTAACCTTTTCAGAATCCGGCCAATAATTCTTTCCAAACGGCCGGTACCGAAAACTCATCTGCGCTTGAACGAAGTGTGGATATGTTTATTAAACATTCCATGCAGTCGACGGATGAAATCAAGTCTTCTATCCGAACTTTAACACAGATCACCAACTCACACGGTGAAAGTATAAAATCGATAGAAGCACAACTTGCACAAATAAATGCCACGATGAGAGCGAGAGAAAAAGAAAACTTCTATCTCAACCCCTACCGAATCTTGACCACTCATAAAATCATAATGTGAGTACCGTTACCATGTTGAGATATGGAAGAGTGCTGAATAACTACGTGGGTGAACATGTTGATGACGTTGGGGATATTAATGATACCCCGGCTTCCCTATTTCGTCTAGTCTCCCACCTTCTTTCGAGCCTATTCTCCGTTTTCCCTAAGGCTCGAACACTTCGCCCACTTCCTCGAATCTACCTAAAACGATCTCCACTCCAATTCTGGGATCGATTCCATCCCCACAAACTTCTCCACAAATGTTAGACCCAAAACTTATTGATAAAGCTCCATTTCCAAACAGGTTGAGGGCCAACAAACCTAACGCACAAATGGAGAAGGTTATGGAAATGTTTAAGCAAGTTAACATAAATATCCCTCTCCTAAATGCTATTCAACAAGTTCCATCTTATGCGAAAATCCTTAAGGACTTATGCACTAGGAAGAGAAAAACTCAAGTGCCGAAAAAGGTATTCATGAAAAGTAACGTGAGCAAAGATTTTACCCAACAATTGCCTAAGAAACGTAAGGACCCCAGCTGTCCAACAATATCTATAACTATTGGGGGTAAAAGCATCAATCGTGCTCTACTTGACCTCGGCGCTAGTGTTAACTTGCTTCCATATTCCGTCTATGAGCAGCTAAGTATAGGAGTGTTGAAACCTGCCCACTGCACTCTCCAGATGGCAGACCGATCTATCGCCTAACCTAGGGGTGAGCTTGACGATGTGTTAATCAAAGTCGGGGAATTCATATTCCCTATGGACATTATTGTTTTAGATACACAGCCTGTGGTGAACCCATGCAACCAAATCCCGGTGATACTCGGTCGACCTTTTCTAGCAACTTCCAACGCTGTCATTAATTGTCGTAACGGTTCTATGAACTTATCCTTCGGGAAGATGACAATTGAGCTTAATATTTACAAGCTAGGAAGTCAACCCTCTGAACCTTCTGCTCATTTAATCGATATATGTTCCATCAACGAGATAGCTTCCGACAGCTGCGAAGCGGAAGCACTTTGCTATAATGATCTCAACAACACTAGTGCGACATTGTTTGATCTGGAAAATTATTATAGTGAGGATATCTTCGATGAGTCCACCCCCGAGTTTGAATCCGTTGACTCGTCACAAAAGTCAGTAGCGCTTTCCGAGTCAATATCTTACGCAAGTTATGAACCTCTTAGGGAGTCCGAGTATCATTCCCTTACCCCACCTTCTATCGTCTCTCCGCCGACTCTAGATCTCAAACCACTACCTTCTCATCTTAAATATGCATATTTAAGTGAGAATGAGTCTTTTACCGTGATAATATCCGCTTCTCTAGCTTTAGAGCAAGAGAACGCTCTTTTGACGGTATTGAGATCGAATCGGAAAGCATTTGGTTAGACAATGGCTGACATCAAAGGGATTAGTCCCTTAATTGTTGAACATCATATACATTTGATGGATGAAGCCAAACTAACCCGAGACCCACAAAGACGGTTAAACCCCGTCATGAAGGAGGTGGTAAAGAAAGAAATCGTCGAGTGCCTAGATAGTGGTATAATTTACCTAATATCTGATAGCTAATGGGTAAGTCCTATTCATGTTGTCCCTAAAAATTCTGGCATCATGGTCATAATTAATGAGGCTAATAAGTTGATCCAAACACACACCCAAACTGGATGGCGCGTATGTATTGATTACAGAAAACACAATGCTGCAACAAGGAAAGATCACTTCCCTCTACCTTTCATTGACCAGATGTTAGAACGATTAGCTGGACATGAATACTATTGTTTCTTGGACGGATACTCTGGCTATAACTAGGTCCCCATCGCCGAAAAGGATCAAGATAAAACAACATTTACTTGTCCTTTCGGTACGTTTGCTTATAGACGCATGCCCTTTGGGTTATGCAATGCTCCCGCTACATTTCAGTGGTGTATGATGAGGATATTCTCAGACATGGTTGAGAATTTTCTGGAGATATTTATGGACAATTTCTCCATATTTAGGGACTCCTTTGAGGAATGCCTACGTCATCTTGACGCGGTTCTTACCCGCTGTAAGGATAAGAACTTAACTTTGAATTAGGAAAAATGTCATTTCATATTCCAAGAAGGTATTGTCCTTGGACATATCATTTCACGAAAAGGCATTAAGGTTGACAGAGCTAAAATTGATGTCATCCATAACCTTCCTCCTCCCAAATGCGTCAAAGATATACGATCTTTTTTTGGTCATGCGGGATTTTATATGAGATTCATTAAGGACTTTAGCAAAATTGCTAGACCCTTAACTCTTCTCTTGGCCAAGCATACAAGATTTCACTTCGATTCAGATTGTGAGGCTGCTTTTGAATCGCTTAAAAGATCTCTCACTACAGCCCCCATTCTATCATCTCCGGATTGGAACCACTAGTTCGAGCTTATGTGTGATGCATCGGATTTTGCTATTGGTGCAGTCTTAAGGCAGTACATTGATAAGATTCCACATGTAATTTATTATACAAGTAAGACCTTGAATGATGCGAAAATTAATTATACAACGACCGAGAAAGAACTCTTGGCAGTTGTATTTGCATTAGAAAAATTCAAGCCTTACTTGATTAGCTCACCGATAGTGGTTTACACCGATCACTCCGCCCTAAAACATATTTTATCGAAGAAGGATGCTAAGGCTTGATTAATACGTTGGATCCTTTTGTTACAAGAATTTGATCTTGGCATACGAGACAAGAGTGGATGTGAAAACGTAGTAGCCGACCATCTTTCATGTATCTCTTCTTCACCTACAGTGAACTTGCCAATAAACGATTCCTTTCCTGACGAACAGCTCTTGATTGTATCCGGTGAACCCTGGTTCGTGGATATTGTGAATTATCTAGCAACAGTACTTATTCCTAGCGATTAGTCGAAACAAGACAAACTTCGATTTCTATCCCAAGTAAAACATTTTTACTGGGATGAACCTTATTTGTTTAAGTATTGTTCCGACCAAATCATTCGCAGATGCGTCCCTAATGAAGAATTCAAGAGTGTATTATCTTTTTGTCATGATCAGGCATGTGGCGGTCACTTTGGTCCACGTAAAACGGTGGAAAAAGTTTTGCAATGTGGTTTTTATTGGTCAACATTATTTAAAAACGCATATGATCATTGCAAAACTTGTCCACGGTGTCAACACTTGGGTCAGATTTCATGAAGAAATGAGATGCTGCTCCAACCTATCTTAGTTGTGGAGATATTCGATGTTTGGGGTATTGATTTTATGGGCCCTTTTCCCAACTCTTTTGGGAATCTATATATCTTGTTAGCGGTTGATTATGTCTCAAAATAGGTGGAAGTAATACCGTGTCGCACTAATGACAACAAGGTTGTGATTAAGTTTCTTAAAGAAAATATCTTTTCGCGATTCGGGCACCCTCGCGCTATAATTAGCGACAACGGGACGCATTTCTGTAATCGGTCTTTCGAGATTTTGATGTGGAATATTCAATCAACCACAAAATTACTACGCCCTATCATCCCCAAACAAGCGGGCAAGCTGAGATTTCCAATAGGCAGATAAAACAAATTTTAGAGAAGACAGTTTCTAAAAACCGTAAAGACTGGTCAACCAAATTGACGGATGCTCTTTGGGAATTTCGTACCGCTTATAAGACCGATCTTGGTATATCTCCTTACCGTCTTGTGTTTGGGAAGGCATGCCACCTTCCCGTCAAGATTGAACATAAAGCAATATGGGCTATTAAAGAGCTTAACTTCGATTTTGATCAAGTCTGCAGCTATCAGAAGCTGCAATTAAATGAGCTAAGCGAACTCCACGATGAAACTTACGATAATGCGGTTATAGTAAAGAACCGGACTAAAGTGTTCCACGATAAAAACCTTTTTAGAAAAACCTTCACACCGGGACAACAAGTCTTTCTTTACAATTCCCGTCTCCATTTTCATCCGGGTAAACTAAAATCTCGTTGGAAATGACCTTTTGTGGTGCGGTATGTATACCCGCACGGGGCAGTAGAAGTTGAAAATATTAAAAACGGTTCAATTTTTAAAGTAAATGGGCATATATTGAAACCGTATTTTTTTGCTGACCCAACGAAGGAGCTCATGTTTTTACAATAGCCGATTTATCATAACTAAAACCCCTCCGCCTCACCTCCATATCTCGGTAACATTGTCTCATCTTAAGAATGGAGGTGAGTGAAATATGATTTAATTGAATATCCGTGCGTGCCAAAGCATAAGTTTGGGGGTAGTTTTCATTTAACTATTATTTTACCCCTATCATTTTCTCTCCCTAAGTCTACAGGTCTATGTATTCAAAGAACAACATCAGTGAGGACACTGCTAAAAACAGGTTTGGGGGGAGGTTTGTATTAACTGAACTATATTTTGGCACTAGGCACTATACAAAATTTTTTTTTAATAAAAGAGTAGAAAGTGAAAAATTACATATGAAAGATATGAATAGTTTAAGAAAAGCAAGAAAGTTAGATGTTTTCTTAGAAGAAACTAGTAATAAGTAGTTATGAGCCGTTGTCCCAAGGGTTAGTAAGATAAAGGAAGTCACTAATCTGAGAATAAAAATAAGTCTGAAAAATAGTCCATATTCTTGATGCCAAACATTTGAACATTGATACCCTACTATACGTACTTACACACATCTTGAAACTTGGGATAGTAGAGGATAGCTTGAAATGCTCTTGTGAAAAAGACTTAGTATGAAGAATATATATATATATATATATATATATAATAAAATATAAGTGATGAAGGAAAAAAAATGAATACTGGTTTTGTAATTGCTTAAGGCAGCATAAAAAAAATACAGCGAGGGTGCCTTATCACCTAGTGTCTTGGACCAACTGGTTTGGGAGCCACTGTTAAGCCTTAGGTTGTAAGATGAGGAATTACGCCTTAATACGTGAGCACATTTTGTAGTCGGTTGGTTAATAGCTTAAGAAGTATTAACGGTCGCATGAAAAATATGTGAACAATTTTATCGAAAATATTCACCAACTATAAAGTACTTTGGAAGATGGATAAGAGTATGATAGTTTGAATTGAATTCTCTAAGTGTAGGGATGTCTTTTACATACACGTAGGGGTATATAATCAATGTTTGGAAGAAAAAAAGGGAGGAAGACTAAAGGCGGTGTTTTATTTAAGGATGATGTGATTTCTAACATTTTTTCATGACCATTAAGATAGAGCTCATGACAACCGAAAAACTGGTGTAGTTGGAAACTCTTATTTTCAAGTTCTTTCTTTTATAGTTCTTATCTTTATATGTAACTTTCACCATCTCTCTTTTATTATAGGATTTTGTGGGTGTAATCCACTGAAAACCTTCAGGAGACAACACTCCTCCTACTAGGGACGCCTAGATATTTAATGGCTTATTGCATGTGCTCAGTGCAATCGTGTTGCCTACGAAAGTGTGCTACTTAGGTTTTTTCTTTTTCTTTTTCTCCTTCTCTTGAATAACTAGTTTGCTCGGGACAATCAAAATTGAGTTTGGGGGTATTTGTTCAGTCAAAAATATTCTGCAATTGATATGACATTTTCCTTACTATTTTTATATAATAAAAGGTGTTTATTATAAATATGACACATATGAGGGTTAATCTGTAAAAATACTATTTTCATATGTTTATATATTATAATTAACATTATGAAGAAAAATGTAATCATATAATATCTATATAATATTTAGTCCTTTTAAATATGCATACCATATCAAATATCATTAACCAATTCGCTTAAACTATAATATCATATTAAAAGGTTAGCAAAATATCTCAATAAAAACAAATTCTACTAACATTAGTTATTGAGATATTGTGCAGAAATTAGATCAGGACTGGAATCAGGGAAATCCGAGCTAGCAAAATCAAATCTGCCGAAATATTCAGGTGAATAGAAGAAATCAATTCTGGCAGTGACTTAGAGAAGATTTCCAAACTCCAGATATTCAAAAGATCACCACTTGTCAACTAGATGAAGATCCAGAATTTTGATCCAAAGATCACACCAAGATGCCGCCCAACCGTGGCCAAATGCCCATTATTGCGGTGGATCCACAGTCTCTATGGGGAGTTAAGATTTGAGATTTGGTAGGTACGATCCTAACAACTAGTTACCCTATTAGGAAACTAGGGATTCTGGGTTTGAGATTATTTAAAGGACCGAGAGCCTCTCTTGGAAAAATCATCAAACCGACGAGATCACGAAGTTCAAGACGACTCAAGAATCCAGGATGATCATCAGCTGTTCATCTACCTCCTTAAGGAGAGATTGAGAAGCAAACTAGGATTTTGTAATCACTTTCTAAAGGAACAAAGTGTAATTGATCAAGTTGATTAATAAAGGTAGTTGTTTTATTCTTATTGCATTTTATTTTCTTTATTTACATCATGATCTCTATCCATTCTTTTATCTCCATCATGCGCGGGTAATTCTCCGCTTGATAGGGTTCATAGGATTAGGGTAGATCAATGGATGATTAAAATCCTTTAACTCCTTTTACATCCTATAAAGTTTATAAACTTTACCAAAAGAATAGTTAACATCCTAATCGGGCGCGCTATCAATTCATTGATATTCACGACCATGATTAGAGATTAGATTAACAATTGTTTTGGTAAAGGCTAGACATGAACAGAGATCCATGTCAAGATAGGGGTTAAAAGTGGGAACCCTATTCCCTCCAGAAACCCTAATCTACATACATTATTGTCGATCTAGTTTTAAATCTATTAAAGGATAAAAGGAGTAATCTTTAATTAATCATCCATGACTACTAAATCTTAACGAAACCTACAAGCCCCCTTCTAATATAAAACCTACATCCGTAGTTAATCTAGATCTATATCCTATATCCGTGTTTTACGTAGATATAGAATCTACAACCATTCTTCACTATTCATTATTCTTCCTCCTTTCCTAATCAACACGCTTAAAGTAAGATTAAAATATTCAACGTATCCCTGAGGACGACCCGTACTCATCTCGGTCTAGCTACACGCGACACCGTTATTGATTACGGTTACTACAAACACTTCTCTTTCAAAGATCAATCAGGGAACACTACCTATCGGTGATAGTATAGAAACTCGGCGGATATCCGGTGGATATCGACCGGAGTTATATGATCAGATGGATATGAGGGCCGATCAGAGTGACAGCGCCTGAGATATTGGGATTTCGAGTGTCGATGCTTGACACCGATTTTATGATGATTTATCCATAGTACCTCTATTTTAAACCGCATTAAAAACTTATTATGACATGCTCAGTTCATATAGCTGTTATACTCTGATCTTATACTTTGCTCATTATTTATGCTGCATCCATACTGTTATATATTATCATAATCTCATACTTAGGATTTTGTCGCTGCTATGTTCATGCTTGCGATTATGTCACGACCCGAAGGTACGGAACGTGACCGGCACTTAAATTACGAAGCGTCTAGAGGTGCAACGTAATCTAAGTAAGCCGAAGCCCAGAAATCTAAACCATATAAAAGAAGAAGTAAAGGAAAACATGTAGAAAAACAAGTTTAAAAGCAACATCCAATTTTCTCAAAAATTTCGGCAGAGTCTCCTTTGTAAAAGCTGGCCCCAAACGGGTACAAACAAGAATAATATATATACAAACAATAAAAAGGCATCCCCAATTGGGAGCTAGCTCTACGCCAACAGGAGGAAACAAACACACCAAGCACAATAATATACAACGCAAGAGGGCGAGGCTCCAAACTCAAAAGAAAACAAATCCACCAGATACCATAATAATACAAACGCGACTCTAAGGTCGAAATAAATAACTGGTCCTTTAAACTTATCAAGTAATAAAAGTTTGGTTGATAGAGCTTACTAGATACCAATGAAATAATAAAAGTACAACGGCGGTCCTGATACAATTGAACCAACCTACCGTGCAAATCACCCTGAATGAAATAATGTGCCAGCAAGCTGCCAAGGAAACCTGTACATCGAACTTGTAATAAAATTTGGCACAACGAGGGTGAGTTGCCAACTCGTGAGTAGAACACATCTGCGAAAAGAAATCGAATGCATGACGCTGTCCTAGGTCATAACAATATACTAATATATTACTAGTCATCTAGTAATGGCAGGGTAATAAACTACGTGTAAATGCAAATGCTCCGTGCTCATGTCAGTGCCTCAAATAGTAATATGTCCAGTGAATGAGTATGTATGCACCATGAATGTAAAACAATCAATCCTGAAATCTGGATATATCTGTATAAGAAATCTTTAATTTTTATCCTGGTAAAATTTGTATAGAATCTGAAATATCATCGATGAAATCCATGGAAATCCGTGTCAAGTATCGACACAAAACATGTAAATCTCAAGTTTCAATACGTCATAGTCTCAATATCTCATAGTCTCAATATCTCGGGCTCCGTCAGTCCGGATCGGCCCATATCATCAAATCTGACGACAACGGTCGGTATCCTCTGGATATCCGCCGCGCCAGAAATCACCGGTAGGTAGTCTTCCCTTGCCAGGCTCATCGTCTACAACTCGATCTTCTTGCCCCGGGATACCATACCGGGCCCACCATGTACCCGAGACGGTTCATCCACTCCTCGAATCGGGTCTCGAAATCCAACAGAAAACATGAAATCTCATGGTGGAAGACACATACATCACGAGAAAACCGCAACTTATATTTTAAAAAGAGAGGGAGAGAGAGAGAAGTTTTTAGTATATATTCTTGCGGTTTTCCCCAAAATCCAGAAATCTCATATAAATCCAAAATCCCAAAATCATGAGTAAATAAATGATAAGTGTCGGCATAAGCCCTACAATACTGCATGATAACATGAAAATGTGAATGCATGAAATGTCTAAGTAGTGAATGCATGAAATGTCTAAGTAATAAATGTAAGTAGTGAATGCCATGTCTAGACTAACACCTGAGAGTAATCACAATATTATATTGATATAGCCTTTAGCTGATTCTATCAAATAAAGATAATATGTTCTAAAGTGTACGTGACATAGCAATTACCGATGATGATGTGTGTGAGCCGGCAAATAAGCGTACGTGGAATATGCGCATCATCGGTAATGGTGCTGGTGTCCTAACAGGCAGAGTTTCATACTGATTAAAGAAACATATGTATAAACATGCAACTTGATGATTACGATCTGAATATAAAGATGAATGTTTATTAACCACCCATTTGTAATATACATGTCTAACTACAACTAAATGACTCGAGCCTAAACTAGTATCTATCTAACCCCCTAAGAAACTAAACTAAAGAAACTAGTCGATCAGAAATAAGAATCCACCTAGGGTCTGAGTCCATATCTCTAATAGTCGGCGATCCAACCTCAATAGCGTCACGTCCGTAGTACGACTTCTTCGAATCAAGAGTGCGGATCAATCATCACATCTATGCCTCGTGCGGTAAAATCCATCGTACGTCATCCCAATCTCGGGGTACGGGTCAAGTATCACCTACGTACATCATCATTCCTATAATATCATCATCAAATAATGTCATGATCAAAGGTATTGTACTGTAATCGCATACATCCCAATATCATCAATCATAAATCATTGTCTGCGTACATATACATCGTCTGTTGGTCCTCAGAAATATCATGTCATATATATCATATCGTAATCAGGCCACACATATATCATATCGTGATCAAGTCACACATATATCATATCGTAATCAAGTCACACATATATCATATCGTGATTCAGTCACAGGTTACAGTCCGGTTTCTATTCTAGAGTTTCTTATATCTCAATATCATCATCACCTATTATCGTTTATGTATACATATCCATTTTCTCATTTTCCAACGATCCGCTAACATCATAATACGACTGTATAGCCAAGAGATCACGACATCAAGCCCAATTATATCGTCTCGTCCCCATGTATCATATAACATCCTTATATCACATATACATGTTGTGTGTATATATATATATATACCTACACACATTCCTATATATATACACATACACATATACACCAAGTCAAGTTTCTGTGTGTGCGTGTGTGTGTCTACCTACGAATCCCCTCCAAGACATTCATCCTCTGGTAAAGTCATTCTAAATAAGTCTAGTCCAACCTAAAGTCTTTAATAGGGTCCTACTCGCCAAGAATCTAAGGTCGCGTCCGACTTCCTAATGACAATAAGTAGTATTCCTATTCTATGTTTGCGAGGGTGCTAAACACCATCCACCCGACTTCCCCCGTAGATATACATCTACTCACCTGGTCCTTGTCTGCCGAAGACGATGTCGTCCTCCTCTTCTTCCTCGTCCGAAGTCCACATGAGGGGTACCTATACGTAAACATATATAATATCTTAAACTGAATCATGGACAAAATCAAAACGACGCACGAAACGCGCATAGGTTAAAACCTATGACCCGCTCATGCAAAAGAACCAAATATCGCTCGATATCGGCGTACAAATACCGACTGATCGAGATAAAACACCAACCAACAACTCGTAGTTTCAAAACTCATTATTTATAATATAAGACATGATTTAAATCATCGAAACCCTAAAATCGATCAAATCGTCCAATTCCGCAAAACCTTGAAAATGTAAATTTACCGTTTTACTTCAAAACTTGATATTTAAATGAAACTAATGGTCATAATATTCATTAAATAACATAACTAGATTATAGAAACCATTACCATATTTTTATCACACTAATTTTTATTAAATTGGAAATTCTAGTTTGCAATTTTATCAATTTCAACACCTTGCAAGCAAAATCTCACAATTTCACAACTAAACTTGATTTTGCATGAATTAACTTATTAAACTACAATTTATGATGTTAATAATGTAATGAAACCATAATTAGATTTTAAATCTCAATTATTTAAGAAATTACTAAAACCTAGTTAGCAAAAATAGCATTTTTATCACAATTTTCAATTATCGATTTGAAACTAGTAACTAAATTAAGTTTTTTATTCCTTTAACATGTTAATATTCTCATTAAAACTATAATCTAGTGATAGAAATCTTAATTAGAATTTTATATCACCAATATATATGTTTTATAAAAACCTAGTTAGCAAAATTGCTTAATTTAAACAATTTTGAATGAACAAATTATAATATATCAACCACGCTAGATTTTTCTCTTCTAAAAAATGTTAAGCTACTTACTATAACCCCACTCAATTAATAAAAACCCAAACTTCATTTTGAAACCCTCTCTTGAATTTTTCATCTAGCAATAGAACCAAATAAAAAAAATTAATTAAACACTTAATTAACTAATTTAAGGTAACTAACCACAAATTAATTATAGGATTAAAATTATACCTCACAAATCAAGAGATCTAGCATGCTCACATAGCCTCCCAAATGGCTCTTTTGCCTCAAGAATCCAAGGTAGAAGGAACAAAGAATGATGGTTAAAAGTTAATTAAGAATTTAATAGGATTTATGTTGATTCTAGAATGGATTTTGTATGAATTTTGAGAGGAAATTAGATGGAAATGAGAGAGAGAGGTAGCAGCAGCAGGAAGAATGGGGAGGGTCGAAATTTTTGAGGGGAGGAAAAGAGTGGAGTATGTGTATGTGTAGAGGTGTGTAGATGCTTCTTTAATAATACCCTTTTTCTTTAATTCCTTTTCTATTTCATTTTGCAATGAAACAAGTGGACAATTTTGGGCAACCCAACATAGTGTGCTCGGCCAATGTATGGTGGGGGGAAAAAGAGAGAGGGAATGTGTGGAGTGGTGTAGAAACAACTATAATTATTACATCTTCTAATCTCTTTTCAATAATTATTTATTTTCTTTTCTATTTTAACTTTTTCCTAATTTTCTAGAACCCTCTTAGCAAACCCATTTCAATTCAAAGTAACATGTTACATTTTGTTTTAGTGTGTCATGGTGCACCACTTTGTAATTAACCCATTTCTAAGTTGTAATTTACACTAATTAAATGTATAAGTAAAGCTTATGTTAATATTTTAATTTAATTAATTTAGGAAAAATATTTTAGTAAACTAAAAATTTACAAGTGACCAAACAAATACCAAATACCAACAATTACATATTTAAAATAGGCGTATTTAAGTTTATATTGAAAAATAATTGTAGTTGAGTTTTACGGAAAATACGGCTTATTTTACCAATTATCAGAAAATTCACCAAAAAGGATTTTATTTATTTAATTAATTAATTAATTATTTTTAAAACGTTACAGATTACCACGTATGTTGTTATTTACTACTCATGAGTTCGCAACTAACCCCCATTGTGCCACAGTGTCTTGCAGGGCAGATCCTTCAGCGTAGTCACGGTGGGGCACCCTGCTTTTGCTACTACTGCTGCTACCGTTACTTTTGGACGTGATATTTTGTAGGTGGGCTGCAAGTATTCTTGTGCTTTCTACCTTGTACTCTTTTTCATTGTATCTAGTATACTCCATCTACCACATGTATATTTGACTTAGAGACGAGAATGAGAGATATTGTATGATATTTGACTCTGGGTGTCGTGCTCGTGTGAGCCGACTTTTGTGTTTTGTTGCGGTTATTGTTTTGCATCTCGTATTTGCTTATTCCTTTGCATATGGTGTCATATATCTTGCTATGTGATTCTGTTCCGCCGGATCGTGTTGAGTTTTCTCCCAAGTGGGGATGCTTATATATATTATACTTATTTATCGGTTTGGATCAGTTTTTACAAAGGAGATGCTACCTAAATTTTTAGCAACAACTTGAGATTTAAAAGGTTTTGATATAACTCTTCTACTTTTAAAATTGATATTTTGAAACAAATATTTTACCACTCCACCTTATTTCACGGTTTAGATTTTGGGTTTCGGCTTACTTAAATTACGTTACGCCTTTAGACGTTGCATGATTTAAGTGCCGGTCATGTTCCTTATTTGGGTCGTGACAAAATTGGTATCAGAGCATTAGGTTTTAATTTTCAGAGTATAGGATGACCTTTGGTATGATGGAATAGGTAACTTAAGTAGAGTAGCATGGCGTATGTATGTTCCGCGGCATACTCAGAATACGATGCTCCGCCTAAGTGACCTTAGGACATATGTCTTGTAATTCTTTCCTTGATTCCATGCATCTTTTTGTTCTGGTTGCTATGTTCTCACCAAATCCTGTTTCTTGTACCAGCCACCATGCCGCAAAAGACTACGAGGGTGCAGAGGGCTGCCAGCAGAAACGAGGTTAGGGCGGGTTCGTCCGAGACGAGGAACAACCAGGGCGGTACGCCTAACCCTCAGGAGCAGATTGATCCACCTTCTCCAGGCCGGATCGTTAGTATGGAGGCGAGTATTCAGGATTTGCGTCAGATGGTTGGATCTTTGGTCGGCGCCAGCCGAGCACAGAGATCAGATGATGTTTCACCTACTATGGGGACCGTGATAGTATCTACAGCTCAGACTGTTGTACCTGCTGCTACCGAGACTATCGCAGTTTCACTACTGGAGTTTATGAGGCTGAAGCCTCCGGTATTCACTGGCACTGACACAGCAGATGATCCACAGTCATTCATTAACAGGATGGCCTGGATTTGTTGTTTCCTGAGTTGTTCTGATGCAAGATCAGTTGAGCTTGCTAGTTTTCGTCTGGAGGGTCTTGCCCAAACTTGGTGTGAGTCTATTAAGAGAGGCCGAGCTACTGGTCTTCCTCCTATGACATGGGATGAGTTTTCGACGGTCTTTCTTGCTCGTTACCTTCCGCAAAGCATCAGGGATGCTCGAGCTCGCAGTTTTGAGTCTTTGCGAAAGACTCCTGGTATGACCGTGGCCGAGTACGATATCCATTTCTCCCATCTATCCAGATATGCTCTTTATTTGGTGGATACCAAGGAGAAGTGCATCAAGAGATTTGTGCAAGGTCTTGACACCCAGTTGTTCCTTTCTATTGGCGACCAGCACTTTGACACATACGCAGCAGCGATGGATGCAGCCATGCTAGTAGAGGAGCGTATTCCCGAGACTACGACTTTTCCGGAATCGAAGCGGGTTCGCACTGGTGTATCAGTTTCTGGGCAGATTGGTAAAGGTATGGCAGGCAGAGGCTACTGCGGATTCTTTCTAGACCGTGGTGGCGGCAGAGGCTTGATATAAGGCCAATTATTTAGCTCCTACTTACCGGGTCGGCAACCGTTTCCAGGATGCTATCGGTGTGGGAGTCCGCATCACCACATCAGACATTGTACTGTGAGATGCTAGGGTTCGGCAGTAGTTCCACAGGTCACCTTACCCCCTTCACCTCCTCCTTCAAGTGCATTACCTCCTACGCCCGTCGTTACTCCATGCCAAACTGATGCTCAGAAAGGTCATGGTCATGGCGGTCCTATTCAGAGGGGATGAAGTGGCAAGGGCAGAGAGAAATAGGATACCGGCAGAGGACATGCCAGAGTTTTTGCGTTGACTCCTCAGGATGCGATGTCATCGAATGTCGTTGTGACAGGTACTCTTTCCGTGTGTTTTTTCGACCCACGCATATTATTCGACCCTGGTTCCATGCACTCTTATGTATCCACACACTTCATACCAAGGTTGGGCCGAGATTCGTCCTTATTAGATCAGCCACTAGTTGTGATTACTCACGTAAGAGAGTCTTTTATTGCTCGACACGCATTCCGGTCATGTTATGTTCGTATTGGAGATAGAGATTCTTCTGTTGATTTGATCCTTCTTGATATGTTAGACTTCGACATTCTACCCGGTATAGACTGGTTAGCCACTTACTATGCGTCCGTTGACTACCGTGAGAAGGCGGTCGGATTTTTTTTTCCGGGAAAGCCAGTTCTTGTTGTGCAGGGGGACCGCAGTGCCGCCCCTCACAGTCTGATTTCTGCACTTTGCGCTTGTCAACTCTTAAGGAAAGGATGTCGGGGATTCTTAGCTTATATTCGTGATACTGGAGCCACAGCGGTTCCGTTGGATCAGGTTCCGATTGTGAGAGAGTTCCCCGATGTATTTCCTGATGATTTACCGGGGTTGCCGCCAGAGCGCGATATCGAGTTCTGTATCGACTTGATCCCCGGCACGGGGCCTATTTCTATACCTCCTTATCGGATGGCCCCGGTGGAGCTTAAAGAGCTTAAGGATTAACTGCAAGATTTGCTTGACAAGGAACTTATACGATCGAGTGTGTCGCCTTGGGGAGCTCCTGTCCTATTCGTCAAGAAGAAGGACGGCGGTATGAGATTGTGTATCAACTATCGTCAGCTGAACCGAGTCATGGTGCGGAATAGGCATCCTTTACCTCGTATTTATGATTTGTTCGATCAGCTCCAGGGAGCGGGATACTTTTCAAAGAATGATTTGCGGCCAGGTTATCATTAGTTGCGGGTCCGGAATGATGACATTCCGAAGATTGCTTTTCGGACGTGCTATGGAAATTATGAGTTCTTGGTGATGTAGTTCGGGCTCATCAATGCCCCAGCAGCGTTCATGGATTTGATGAACCGAATTTTCAGGCCGTTCCTCGACCAGTTTATTATCGTATTCATATACGACATTCTGGTCTACTCCAGGAGTCGAGAGGAGTTTGAGCTGCACTTGAGGACTACATTGCAGACATTGAGAGAGCACCAGCTGTTTGCTAAATTCTCGAAGTGCACTTTCTGGCTTGACAGTGTTGACTTATTAAGTCATGTGGTTACAAGAGATGGCATCTGAATGGACTCGAAGAAGATAGAGGTGGTACAGTATTGGCCCAAACCCGTTTCAGTGATAGAATTTCGCAGCTTCTTGGGCTTAGCCGGTTATTACCGTCATTTCATGCAGGATTTCTCCCGTATCGCTGCACCGCTAACCGGGTTGACCCGAAAAGAAGTTCCATTTCTTTGGACTGATGTATGTGAGCAGAGTTTTCATTAGTTGAAGACCCGTTTGATGACTGCACCAGTTTTATCCTTACCTTAAGGCTCAGGCGGTTATGTCGTTTATTGTGATGCTTCTCGAGTGGGTCCAGGTTGCGTGTTGATGCAGTACGACAGAGTCATCGCTTATACTTCTCTGAAGTTGAAGAAGCATGAGCAGAACTATCCAACTCACAATCTAGAAATGGCCACGGTGGTTTTTGCGCTCAAGAGTTGGAGACATTACTTATACAGCGAGTCATGTCAAATCTTTACAGAACAAAAAAGCCTAAATTATATTTTCCAGCAGCGGGATCTGAATTTGAGGCAGCGCCGTTAGATAGAGCTCATAATGGACTATGATTATGAAATCCTTTATCACCCCAGCAAGGCGAATGTTGTAGCTGATGCTTTAAGTCGGAGGCCCGGAAGTAGTTTGTTCCATTTGAGCGCAGTTCAGAGACAGTCTTCTACAGATTGGCATATATTATGTGACAGCAGAGTACAGTTCGAGTTCACTTCCACAGAAGGATAACTTGCTCATGTCCGCACCCATCCACTTTTACTTGATCGCATCCGGGAGACACAGTCCGACGATGCTCGTTTGTCTGAAATTATAGAGCAGGTTCAACAGGAGAGAGAGATTCGGAGTTTGTGATTGATGGCCAGGGATTGCTACGATTTAGGACTCGTCTGTGTGTACCCGATTTTGAGGGGCTGAGATGTGAGATCTTAGAGGAGGCACATCAGTCAGCATACAACGTTCATCCGGGTTCCACTAAGATGTATCGTGATTTAAGAGATGTCTACTGGTGGGAAGGGATGAAGAAAGATGTTTCAGATTTTGTTTCGAAATGCCTGACTTGCCAGCAAGTCAAAGCTGAGTACCAGAGACTGGCGGGAGAGTTACATCTTTTCCCCATTCTGGAGTAGAAATGGGAGCAGATCTCCATAGATTTCATTGTGGGTCTACCCATCGCAAAAGCATGAACAAAAAGGACCTATACCGTCAGGATAGGACTAGCCTAACTATGAGAATGGAAGCAAACTCGTATCTGCCATATGATAACACTATCAAAGGAGGGAGGGCATGAGATGACGAGTGGCCTATTTGGGTGGTTTGCAAAAGAAAATGAGGACGATGTGATCTCAGAGTTTCCACCTGTTAGTTATATGTATGCCCTAGAGGCCATTACTGTACATTGGATGTATATTGTAGTGGATGCTGGGACATATATAGGTAGGACTTTCTTGCTCAACATGATAGTACGCTATCTGGTTGCTCTTTATCTTAACATGTATACTTCCTGTCTCTCTAATTACATGTTGATAAAGCCCTTAGGATGAGTACTCGACTTCCAGGACTATGATGCAGATCATACTAGTGGGGCCTGGGTAGTCCATGAGTACATCCTTGAAATGTTCCTAGTCGAGGGAATATCGAGACGGGGCATCGATATTCCAGAGTAGACTAGCGCATATCTTCTCGACCCATGCGATGGGCGATGGATGATCCCATATCCATTGGTGTTTGACATCGAAGATGGTATGCGGGTGCTCAGTGGAGACTGGGTACACTGAACGGACTCGCCGAGAACTCCCAGATGGTATTATACCTCACGTCAGATGGCAGTTCTCTGGTGACACTGGTACAGCTTAGTCTGTTGACCCGAGATCGTCATAGAGTCTTATGTGTCTCCCACTGTGCTTTGATTTCCATCCTACCACGGCTCTACTGAGTCGTGCAAACAGGTGGTTTTTGGGTACAGTCCCGATTCACATGGAGGCAATGAGCGATAGGAGGGGATTCGTCTCTCCCGGTATTGGGGGTTGATGTTGCGCAATGCACGACTGGCCATAACAGGAAATCCCTGGCCAGGGTTGCAGTGATATACTGGTAAGAGTTATCAGTAGTTTCACGAATGTTATGGACCTCAAGTCGGCATGACTTATCGAGCTACTGGGGTCTGACGTTTACCACCCCTAGGCGAGATATGCGACATATCAGACGAACAGACCGGACTGTACGGTAAGTGTTACTGGTTGGATTCACAGGAGTGTGAGCGGGCTTGCTCGTCGATCTTCTGATCGCTCAATACCCGGGTGGCCGTTACGTTTAGCAGACCGCTTGCGGCTTGTGGGTGTTTGATATGATCATCATCTGCTGCCGGCGTATTGACGGGTCTTTAGAGTCCTACACAGAGGTTTCCTGGCTCAAGCGAAACGAAATAGGAGCGCATATGAGATATGTGCGGAACCGAGAATAATGCATGTATGTGATACCGTATTTCACTCTCGCGATGAATGTGTCGAATGGTTGTATGCGATATAAACTAGTTATCGAATCAAGGATTGATTCGATAAGCCGATACATTGGATACTAGCCGGTTGTATGCGATATGACCGGATCATTGAATCAAGTGTTGATTTAATGATTTAATGTATAATTATATATTTGATATATTACTTTGCATTAACTAGTATTGGTTCACTTTAAATGGATTTACTCACTTGGTTTGTGCACATTGTATATGTGATATATTTTGTGCACATGATTGTATCATGTTTGATGATACATGCAAGCTAGGGTTAGTGTAAAGAATTAGACCATGGTTAAGTTTATGATTAGGGTTTTCCTTTTATTTACTTATTCATTTATTTATTCTTTTTGTTTATTTTGGAAAAAGGAAATGATAAAGAAAATAGAATGGTGGCTTGATTTGTTTGTAGTTGAAGTTTCTTGAAACTTTGACTAAGTCACCATTCTTGTCTCATCCTTAACCCTAACCATTCAAGTTAACCATGGTCCATTCTCTACAACTAACCAAGGGTTAGTAAATGATAAGTATTGATTTATTTATCATTTACATAATACTTATCATATCATCTTCTTCTTCATCTTCAACTTGAAGAAAGCTTGCACCATCAATGGCAACTAGCCAAAATGAGTGAGAAATCCATATCTAAAGTCTACCCACTTCCTATTTCTTCATCCTCTACCTCTTGCCAAGTTGTATAGGGTGTTTCCTTCACAATTTTTCAAGGCTTGGTGAAGTTGGAGCTTGTTCTTGTGATGCCTCGACGTAGATCATCTTCGGCATCGAACCGACGATCAAGCCCGCCCATTCTTCGATGATGCCAATGCTAGAGTCGAGGGTTCGATTTGGACAGCGGAGGGAGATCATCGCGGAGCTTAGGAAGTGGTGGACCGGATCTACAAAGGTTGTAGTCACTTTCCCTTAGCATTTAATTCGATTACATGCTTGCTTCGCCTATATATCTAGTTAACGATCCGTATTAGGGTTTGTAGGCACCCGTAAAATTTGATTTGTGCATATTTGATCACTTGTGAGACTTCATTAGTGTACCTAGGAACCCTACACCACCAGCACCAAAGGAGCTGGATGATAGGATACACACTATGGCGGACAACCTAAGAAAAATTGACTTAGGGACGGAAAATGATCCGAGGCTGATGTTCGTCAGTGAGCTGCTGTCTAAAGAATAAGTAGCCACACTGAAAAACGTGCTTATGCAGTACAAAGATTGCTTCGCCTAGAAATACTCTGAGATGTCCGGTCTGGATCCAAAATTAGCGGTATATAAAGTGGCCATTGTAGGGTGTTTTTCGTCACCCCATTGAGATGGAAATACGCGCACGCTTGTCAGGCGCATTATAGATTCCCCCTGCCTAGGGTTGGCTGGGGTTTGTTGATTGTGGGGATCCGAATCTCCGGCAGCCGTGAACTAAGCTGCCGTTAATTACCCCTCGCCTTTGGAGCGAGAGAGTCTCCGATTGACGGGTCAAACAGGCCATGCGAACTCAATGTGCATTATTTTGTTTTGGAGGGGTTTTGGATATATCGGGAGTACCGTAGAGTTTTTATGGGGGCTCCTGCTATCCGGATAGCGGGCTGGGATCGAGGGGGCTAGCAGCTCCCTTACGGGGTCCGGGGCAGCGCCCCGTTAGAAATTTTTTCTAACGGAAGAGGTATTTTTAGTGTGGAGTGTATATAAAATGAGGGGGGAAATGGCGTCCAAAGGACGCGTGAGCGCCAGCGCCTTATGTGCCTAGCACGCGGGCGCTGGGCGCTGGTGCCTCACGTGCTCGACACGTGGACGCTGGGCGCTTGGGCTCTTGCGTTAGCGCAAGGCGCTAGGTGCCGGGCACCAGTGCCCCACGTGCTTGGCATGCGGGCACTGGGCGCCAGCAGGAAAAGGGACTTTGTCCCTGCACTGGGAGCTGTGCTCCCGATTTGACTTCTGGAGTTAAACTCCTAAAAAGAGATTAATTTATGGAGTTGAACACCAACGGATCTTGAATGGAGTTAAACTCCTAGAAATCTTTAAAATGATCAAAGGGGGGCCCTTTGTTTCTCTCCCCTTTGGCCCTGGAGCTTCCCAAGATGGGATTTCTGGAGATGGGTCTCCTTCTTCTTTCTCTCGGTTGACCGGATCTTGGAGAAAGGGGGCGAGATTTAACAATCTCCCCTTTTAAGATCTAATGGAAGATCTGATCTCCCCTTTGTGGGTTTTGTGGTAAAAAACTATTCATTTTTGGAAAAAGAAGAGTAAAACTCTTGATTTAATTCAAAAAGGGAAGAAGGTTTTAGAACCTTGAGGAAGGAGAAGGAGGCACAGACCCTAATTAGTTAGAGAGAGAAAAAAATTATTGAGATATTTTCATCATCTTTGCCTTTATAGGCTATACACTTTACATATAGCCCCTTGGGCTTTACAAAATGGCATTTTGCCCATCCCATACCTCATGTGCTCATTTCTTTTGCACATGAGCCATGGGTTTTACAAAATTTGGCTTTATGCCCATTTTTCTTACATTTATTCATAAAATAAAATAAAAGAAATACACCAAAATTATTTATTACAAATTTTATTTTGCTTGGGGAGGCTGGCCGCTTCATGTTCGGGCTAGACCCGGGCATTGGCCTACTTGACCTCGGCTTGGGCCCACTTGGCTTGGGGTTGACTTTGATTTTGACTTAGTCAACTGGGGTGTAAATTTTTACCCCAACAGCTATATCACCGGATGTAAAGCCAATCAAACAGGCACCAAGAAGATGCGGTTCGAACTTGAGATAAGTATCAATGCTAAAGTCAAGAAACTAATCGACTTCGGTTTCATCCAAGAGATTCAATATCCTGACTAGATCGGTAACATAGTTCCAGTGATGAAGAAAAATGGGACGATTCGCATCTGCGTTGACTTCCGGGACCTTAACAAAGCTTATCCGAAGGATAACTTCCCAGTGCCTATCACCGAGCTGATGATTGATAACACATCCACCCACGAAATTTTCTCCTTCATGGCTGGATCTTCAGGATACAATCAAATAAAAATGCATCGTGAAGACCATAAGTATACCTCCTTCCAGACCCCGTTCGGCATGTTCTGCTATAAGGTGATGCCCTTCGGTTTGATGAACTCTGTTTCTACCTACCAGAAGGCCATGACAAAGATCTTTGATGACCTCATACACAAGATTATCGAATGCTACATCGACAACCTTGTGGTGAAGAGAAAATCTCATAAGGAACATTGGAATATCTAAAAATAGTGTTCCAACGTCTTCGGAAGTAAAATCTGAAGATGAACCCTCTAAAATACGCGTTTGGAGTCTCTTCAGGCAAATTCCTAGGATTCATCATATGTCACTGGGGTATCGAAATCGGCCCCTCCAAGATCAAGGCGATTATGGAGATGCCCACGCCAAGAACCCTCAAACAACTGCGATCTCTCTAAGAAAAGCTCGCGTATATCCGGCGGTTCATAACCAACTTCTTCGGAAAATGCCGTCTCTACAGTCATTTGATGAAGAAGGGGACTTGTTCAGTTGATAAAACTGCACATTTAATATGACATTTTTCCTACTATTTCTATATAAAAAAGGTGTTTTTTATAATATATGATACATATGAGGGTTTATCTATAAAAATACTATTTTCATGTATTTATATATTATAATTAACATTTTGTAGGAAAAAGTAAGCATATAATATCCATGTGACATTTGGCCCATTTAAATATGCTTACCTTATTAAAAGCCTTTGACCAATTCTTAATGGTTAAGTTAATATCTCTATAAAACAAACTAATATTATTTGTTGAGTTGTTGTGCAGATTTTCATGACTTAAATCAAGGAAATCAAAGTTGGCAAAACAAACCTGCCTAATTAAGAAAGTAAACTAAAGAAATCAACTCTGGCGGTGACGTAAAGATTTTCAGTTTCCAGATATTCAAAAGATCACCACGTGTCATCAAGATAAAGCCCCAGAAAAACTAACAGATGATCTCCTTGTTTGACCGCAGAACCGCGGCCAAACCTACCTATTGGCCGTAGTTCCGCCGCGTATCAGAAGAGTTGGGAGTTGGGATTTTGCTGTTAGGATCTTAACCACTGGTTTACAAATTAGGACGCTAGGGTTCTGGCTCTGCGACTATAAATAAGGACCGAGAGCCTCTTGGAAAAATCATCAAGCTGAAGAGATCACGAAGTCCACGACAGGCTCACGCATCCAGGCTGATCATCAATGGTTCATCTACCTCCTTAGAAGAGATCGAAAAGCAAACTAGCATTTTGTAATCATTTTCTAAGGAAACAAAGTGTAAATGAATTTTGTTGATTAATAAAGGTAGTTGTTTTCTTATTATATCACTTTGTAGTTTTAATATGATTTCTCTCTCCATCTCTTCTTCTCCCAACATGCACGAGTAATTCTTCGCTTGTTAGGGTTCATGAGATTAGGGTGGGTTAATGGATGATGAAGATCCTCAAACTCTTTTTAAGTCCTATACAGTTTATAAACTCTATCAAAAGAATAGTTAACATCCTAATTGGGCGCGCTATCAATTCATTGATAATCGCAACCACGATTAGAGATTAGATTAATAATTGTTTTGGTAAAGGCTAGATATGAACGGAGCTCCATGTCGAGATAGGGGTTAAGAGTGGGAATCCTTTTCCCTCCAGAAACCCTAATCTACATGCATCACTGTCGTTCTAGTTTTAAATCTATTAAAGTATAAAAAGAGTAATCCTTAATTAATAATCCATGACTACTAAATCTTAATGAACCCTACAAGCCCCCTTTTTATATTAAACTTACATCCGTAGTTAATCTAGATCTATATTCCGCATCCGTGTTTGACGTAGATCTAGAACCTACAACTATTTTTCACCATTCTTTATTCTTTCTCCTTTCTTTCTCAACATGCCTAAAGTAAGATTAAAACATACAACGTTTCCCAGAGGACGACCCGTACTCATCTCGGTCTAGCTACACGCGACACCGTTATTGATTGCGGTTAACTATTACACACATAAAAAATACAGATCAATCAAATGGCTCCGTTGCCGGGGATACGTGCGTAATTTTTTATTCTTACTATTTGTGTTGAATTCTTATTCGATCTATATCATAATTAAAACAATGCTGCAAATTATATATTTAACGAATTGTGGGTGAATTTTGCAAAAAGATCTGGAGTCACAGACTTGAGGAAACAGAAAGACAGAGACATTCATCGAGATCAGAGGAGTACAGAAGGCCACAGAGAAAAAAATCATAAACTGATCTCTCTTCCTTGCGGCGGAACCGCGGCAAATAAGCCACATTCGCGGCGGAAGCGCGGCGGGATTGAGGAATTAGGGTTCCAAACTTCTCTGGTGAAATTTTCAACTCATTCTCTCTCCTCTGAAATCCAATAAAAAATCTTTTCTGCAGGATTCTTTGCAAAAATTTTGCCGCTCAAAAATCTTTTTGCAAATTTTTGTAATTGGTTTGTTAATTCATATTTTAATACGGATGTTTAAGGGGCAACACCAAAATTCAGATTAGGTAGGGATTTTATCACCCTTCCTAAGCCCCACAAATCACAAACCGAGCATCTGCATCAACCCTACATTAATTTAAAAAATATCTAGACAAGACTCTAAGGACTGTCACGCTCATTAAGGACAAAGGAAGGTCATGGGTAATTTATCGCTTATCCGCATTACTTTGTGGTGCCTAGACAAGTGTGTCTAAGGCAAGTGGTTACTTAATTAGGCCCGCTATTTTCGGTGATTCGTATAGCGGATATCTCCCACTTACCTGGCACTTACCTGGCACTTACCTGGCCACAAGAGTAGTAAAGAGGTGGTAGAGGATTGATCCTACGGCTTGTCCTTTAGAAGTCTAGGAGCGGTCTAGAGACTTGACCTAGGTAACCTTAGTTCTAAGGTTGTTTGTGCATTTTTGTATGATTTGTCTAAGTCCGACGCACTTTTTCAAAACAAACCAATTTTTAAATAACACACACGCTGCCACTTGCGCTAAACCCGCTTAGTGCATGCTTGGCTGGACACGAGATTCTAGTGCCCGTCTTGTCCGTGTTCCTGCTATCGACTCCGAAGTCAGTACTTCTTCATCTTCTTTTTCCCCACCATCCACCACATCGACCGAGATGGACGGTACTCTATCAAATTATAATACCACGCTACCACCGCCCGTAGGTGAGCAGAATCCACCTCGCATCTCTCTCCAAGAGAGATGCTATCCTATCCGTGGTCCACTTCCCACTTGCTTATCTATTCCACCAGCCAACGGGGATAATTTTGAAATTAAACCTCATTACATCAATCTGTTGCCTAAATTTCACGGGCTTGTGTCTGAAGACGCATATGGTTTCATCATTAAATTCGAAAACGTATGCGCAATGATGGGTACTTCACAACTGACTGTGGATGCTATGCGCTTGCGTCTTCTCCCATTCACTTTGTGCGACTTGGCAGAAAAATGGCTTTATAATACTGCCGCACACTCTATCACTAATTGGGATGAATCCGTAATAGAATTTCTTAAGAAGTTTTACCCAAACCATAAGACCGCTCGTGTTAGGAGCGAGATCAACCAGTTTACCCAGCTTCTCAATAAACCATTTTGGAAGTGCTTTGAACGTTTCAAGGATCTGTTTGTCCAATGTCATCATCATGGAATAAATAGATGGGATTTGTGCCGAATTATATATGAGGGCATTAATCCAGCGACAAAGCAGATGCTTGAAACAAATTGTCAATGCAATTTCATGTCTAAAGATGATGGTGAAGCTTGGAAATATCTGGAGAGCTCGCTGAAAATACTTTGCAGTGGGAAAGCATAAAATCACATTCATCTAGGGAGGTATTCATCAGCTCGATGTTTCCATCGCAGTAAAAGCCAAAATGGCAGCGATGCAGAAGAAACTCGACGCTATTGAGAACAAATTCTCATCAGTCTCCCTAAATCAGGTCACGCTACCCAAGACTGTATGTGGTTGCTGTTCAGATCCTTCACACTTGACGGAAGAATGTCCTATGAATGCACCGTTTCAAGGTCACGAGCAAACTAATGCTACTTTTCAGCAGCGACCTAGAAACGATCTTTATTCTTCCACGTACAATCAAGGATAGAGGAATCATCCTAACTTTGCTTGGAACCAAAACCAACCCCAAAATCAAAACCAATTCCAAAGCAATTATCAAAGACCTCCTCTATAGCAACAGCAACAGCAACCACAAAGTCAGCACCCCTTTCAGTCACAAAATTTTCAAAATCCGGCCAACACTTCTGCACCGTAATTGGCCGGTACTGATAACTCTTCACTCGCACAAACTTTGGATTTGTTTATGAAACATACCATTCAAATGTCGGCTGATATGAAGTCTTCTATTGATACCATAAAGAAAGACTCCGCCTCCCACGGTGAGAGTATTAAATCAATAGAAAACCAAATTGCACAGTTGAACGCCGCAATGAGTGCAAGAGAGAAAGGGAAACTCCCATCTCAACCCCTACCGAATCCTGGCCACTCACAAAATTATAACGTGAGTGTCGTTACTATATTGAGATCGGGAAACGTGCTGAATAACCGAGTGGGTGATCAATTTGATGATGTTAGTGATACCAATGATACCCCAGCTTCTACTTCTTCCCCTAATTCGTCTAGTCTCCCACCTTCATACGAGCCTATTCTCCGTTTTCCCCAAGGCTCGAACACTTTGCCCAATCTATCTAAGACAATTCCCACTCCAATGTTGGGATCGAATCCGTCCCCACAATCTTCTCCATAAATGTTGGACCCAAAACTTATTAATCAAGCTCCATTTCCAAACAGATTAAGGGCCAACAGACCTAATCCACAAATGGAGAAGATTGTGGAAATGTTTAAACAAGTTAACGTAAATATTCCTCTCCTAGATGCTATTCAACAAGTCCCATCTTATGCAAGAATTCTTAAAGACTTGTGCACTAGGAAGAGAAAAACTCAAGTGCCTAAAAAGGTTTTCATGACGAGTAATATTAGCACAGCTTTTACCCAGTAAATACCAAAGAAACGTAAGGACCCTGGCTGTCATACTATCTCTATTTCTATTGGGGGTAAAAATATTAATCGTGCTTTACTCGACCTTGGCGCTAGTGTTAACTTGCTTCCTTTTTCAGTATACGAGCAGTTAGGATTTGGAGAGTTGAAACCCACCCATTGTACTCTCCAGATGGCAGACCGATCAATCACCAAACCTCGGGATGAACTAGAGGATGTGTTAATTAAAATCGGGGAATTCATATTCCCTGTGGACTTTATTGTTTTAGATACACAGCATGTGGCAAACCCACGTAATCAAATCCCGGTGATACTCGGTCGACCCTTCCTAGCAACTTCCAACGCTGTAATTAATTGTCGTAACGGTTCTATGAACTTATCCTTCGGGAAGATGAAAATTGAGCTTAATATTTACAAGCTAGGAAGTCAACCATCTGAACCTTCTGCTCATTTGCTTGATGTTTGTTCCATCCACGAGTTAGCTCCCGAAAGCTGCATGGATGAGGAACTTTGCTTTGATGATCTCGACAACACTAGTAAGACATCGTTTGATCTTGCACAATTTCATAGTGAGAATATGTTCGATGAGTCCACCCAGAGTTTGAATCAGTTGACTTATCGCAAAAGTCAGTAGCACTTTCCGAATCAATATCCTATGCAAGTTTTGAACCTCTTAGGGAGTCCGAATATCATTCGCTTACCTACCTTCTATTGTCTCTCCGCCAATACTTGATCTCAAACCGCTACCTTCTCATCTTAAATATGTGTATTTAGGTGAGAATGAGACTCTGCCCATAATTATATCCGCTTCTCTAGCCTTAGAGCAAGAGAACGCACTTTTGGCAGTGTTGAGATCAAATCGGCAAGCATTTGGTTAGATAATGGCTGACATCAAAGGGATTAGTCCCTTAATTGTTGAACATTTCATACATCTGATGAATGAAGCCAAACCAACCTGAGACCCACAAAGACTGTTAAATCCCGTTATGAAGGAGGCGGTAAAGAAAGAAATTGTCAAGTGCCTTGATAGTGGTATAATTTACCCTATATCTGATAGCCAATGGGTAAGTCCAATTCACGTTGTCCCTAAAAAATATGGCATCACGGTCATAACTAATGAGGCTAATGTGTTAATCCAAACATGCGCCCAAACTGGGTGGCGCGTATGTATTGATTACAGAAAACTCAATACCGCGACGAGGAAAGATCACTTCCCTCTACCTTTCATTGACTAGATGTTAGAACATTTAGCTGGACACGAATACTATTGTTTCTTGGACGGATACTCTAGCTATAACCAGGTCCTCATCGCCGAAAAGGATCAAGATAAAACCATATTTACTTGTCCTTTCGGTACTTTTGCTTATAGACGCATACCCTTTGGGTTATGCAACGCTCCTGCTACATTTCAGTGGTGTATGATGGGGATATTCTCAGACATGGTTGAGAATTTTTTGGAAATTTTTATGGTCGATTTCTCCATTTTTGGGGACTCCTTTGAGGACTGCCTTCATAATCTTGACGCGGTTCTTACCCACTGTAAGGATAAGAATTTAACTTTGAATTGGGAAAAATGCCATTTTATGGTCCAAGAAGGTATTGTCCTTGGACATATAATTTCACGATAAAGCATTAAGGTAGACAGAGCTAAAATAGATGTCATCCATAACCTCTCTCGTCCCAAATGCGTCAAAAATATACGATCCTTCCTTGGACATGCAGGATTTTAAAGGAGATTTATTAAGGACTTTAGCAAAATTGCTAGACCCTTAACCCTTCTATTGGCCAAGGATACTACATTTCACTTCGAGTCGGATTGTGAGGCTGCTTTTGAATCTCTTAAAGGATCACTCACTACAGCCCCCGTTCTATCATCTCCGGATTGGAACCACCCGTTCGAGCTTATGTGTGATGTATCAGATTTTGCTATTGGTGCGGTCTTAGGACAGCACATTGATAAGATACCACATGTAATTTACTATGCAAGTAGGACCTTGAATGATGCACAAATAAATTACACAACTACCGAGAAAGAACTCTTGGCAGTTGTATTTACATTAGAAAAATTCAGGCCCTACTTGATTGGCTCGCCAATAGTAGTTTACACTGATCACTCCGCCCTACGACACCTTTTATCGAAGAAGGATGCTAAGGCCAGGCTAATACGTTGGATCCTATTGTTACAAGAATTTGATCTTGTCATCCAAGAAAAGAGTGGATGTGAAAATGTTGTAGCCGACCATCTTTAACACATCACTTCTTCACCAACTTTGACCGTGCCGATAAATGACTCATTTCCTGACGAACAGCTCTTGACTGTATCCGACGAACCTTGGTTCGTGGATATTGTGAACTATCTTGCGACGGGACTTATTCCTAGCGATTGGTCGAAACAAGACAAACTTCGATTCCTATCCCAAGTAAAATACTTTTACTGGGATGAACCTTATCTGTTTAAGTATTGTTCCGATCAAATCATTCGCAGGTGTGTCCCTAACGATGAATTCAAGAGTGTGTTATCATTTTGTCATGATCAAGCATGCGGCGGTCATTTTGGTCCTAGAGAAACGGCGGAGAAAGTTTTACAATGTGGTTTTTATTGGCCAACATTATTTAAAAATGCATATGAACATTGCAAAACTTGTCTGCGGTGTCAGCACTTAGGTCGAATTTCACGAAGAAACGAGATGCTGCTCCAACCTATATTGGTTGTGGAAATATTCGATGTTTGGGGTATTGATTTTATGGGCCATTTTCCCAACTCTTTTGGGAATTTATATATCTTGTTAGCGGTTGATTATGTCTCGAAATGGGTGGAAGCAATACCGTGTCGCACTAATGACAACAAAGTTGTCATTAAGTTCCTTAAAGAAAATATCTTTTCGCGATTAGGACACCCTCGCGCTATAATTAGCGATAACGGGACACATTTCTGTAATTGGTCTTTCGAGGCCTTGATGCGGAAATATTCAATCACTCACAAACTTTCTACGCCCTATCATCCCCAAACAAGCGGGCAGGCTGATATCTCAAATAGGCAGATCAAACAAATTTTGGAGAAAACGGTTTCTAAAAACCGTAATGATTAGTCAACCAAATTGACGGATGCTCTTTGGGCATTTCGCACCACTTATAAGACCGATCTTGGTATGTCTCCATACCGCCTTGTGTTTGGGAAGGCATGCCACCTTCTTTTCGAGATCGAACATAAAGCAATGTGGGCTATTAAAGTGCTTAACTTTGATTTTGATCAAGCGAACAGGTATCGGAAGATGCAATTGAATGAGCTAAGCGAACTCCACGATTAAGCTTACGATAATGCGGTGATAGTAAAGAACCGAACTAAAGTGTTCCACGATAAAAACCTTTATAGAAAAACTTTCACATTGGGGCAACAAGTCCTTCTTTACGATTCCCGTCTCCATCTTCATCCGGGTAAGCTTAAATCTCGTTGGAAAGGACCTTTTGTGGTGCGGTATGTACACCAGCACGGGGCAGTAGAAGTTGAAAATTTGAAAAACGGTTCAATTTTTAAAGTAAATGGGCATAGATTAAAACCGTATTTCTCTGCTGACTCAGCAGAGGAGCTCCTGATTTTACATGAGCTGTTTTATCAGAACTGAATTTCCTCCGCCTCACCTCCATGTTTTGGTTACATTTTCTCATTTTAAGAATGGAGGTGAGTGAAAATGGACTTAACAGAATATTTGTGCGTGCTAAAGAACAAGTTTGGGAGTAGTTTTCATTTAACTATTATTTTACCCCTTTAGTCTTTCCCCAAGTATACAGGTCTATGCTTTCAAAAGACAACATCAGTGAGGGCACTGCTGAAAACAGGTTTGGGGGGGAGGTTTGTATTCACTGAATTATCTTTGACACTGGGCATTCAAATTTTATTTTTTTTGATAAAAGAGTAGAAAGTGAAAAATTATATTTAAAAGATAGGAATAGTTTAAGAAAAACAAGAAAGTTAGATGTTTTCTTAAATAAAACTAGTAATAAGTAATTACGAGCTGTTGTCCCAAGGGTTAGTAAGATGAAGGAAATTACTAATCTGAGGATAAAAATAAGTCTGAAAATTAGTTCCTATTCTGGAAGCCAAACATTTGAACGTTGATACCCTACTATACGCACTTACACACATCTTGAAACTCGGGATAGTAGAGATTACCTTGAAATACTCTTGTCTAAAAGCCAAAGTATGAAGAAAATAAAAGTGGAAAATAAAAGATGAAATGGTGAAAATAAAAATGAACACTGGTTTTGTTATCACCGAGGCAGCAATAAAAAAATATAGCGAGGGTGCTTTATCACCTAGTGCCTTAGACCAACTGGTTTGGGAGCCACTGCTAACCCTTAGGTGTTGCAAGACGAGGAAAAGCACCTAATCAGCAAGCACATGAGTAATCGGTTAGTACCTCAAGAAGTATTAACGGTCGCATGGAAAATGTGTGAGCATATTCCATATAAATATCGATTAAAAACTACTAAGGTAGATGGACAAGAGTATGATTGCTTGAATTGAATTCTCCGAGTGTAGGGATATCTAGTTCACACACGTAAGGGTATATGATCAATGTTTGGAAGAAAGGTAGGAATGAAAACTAAAGGCGATGTTTTATTAAGGGATAATGTGATTTCTAACATTTTTTCACGACCATTAAGATAGAACTCATAGCAACTGAAAAACTGGTGTAGTTGAAAACTCTTATTTTCAAGTTCTTTCTTTTATAGTTCTTATCTTTATATGTAATTTTCACCATCTCCCTTTTATTATATGATTTTGTGGGTGTAATCCGCTGAAAACCCTCAGGAGACAACACTCCTCCTACTAGGGACACTTAGAGGTTTAACGGCTTGTTGCACGTGCTCAGTGCAATCGTGTTGCCTAAGAAAGTGTGCTTAGCTTTCTCAATTCTTTTTCTCCTTCTCTTGAATAAACTAGTTTGCTCGGGACGATCAAAGATAAGTTTGGGGGTATTTTTTCAGTTGATAAAACTACACATTTAATATGACATTTTTCCTACTATTTCTATATAAAGAAAGGTGTTTATTATAATATATGATACATATGAGGGTTTATCTGTAAAAATACTATTTTCATGTGTTTATATATTATAATTAACATTTTGTAGGAAAAAATAAGCATATAATATCCATGTGACATTTGGCCCATTTAAATATGCTTACCTTATTAAAAGCCTTTAACCAATTCTTAATGGTTAAGTTAATATCTCCATAAAACAAACTAATATTATTTGTTGAGTTGTTGTGCAGAATTTTCAGGCCTAAAATCAAGGAAATCAAAGTTGGCAAAATAAACCTGCCTAATTAAGAAAGTAAACTAAAGAAATCAACTCTGGCAGTGACGTAAAGATTTTCAGTTTCTAGATATTCAAAAGATCACCACGTGTCATCAAGATGAAGCCCCAGAAAAACTAACAGATGATCTCCTTGTTTGACCGCGGAACCGCGGCCAAACCCACCTATTGGCCGCGGTTCCGCCGCGTATCAGAAGAGTTGGGAGTCGGGATTTTGCTGTTAGGATCTTAACCACTGGTTTCTAAATTAGGAAGCTAGGGTTCTGGCTCTGGGACTATAAATAAGGACCGAGAGCCTCTTGGAAAAATCATCAAGCTGAAGAGATCACGAAGTCCACGACAGGCTCATGCATCCAGGCTGATCATCAACGGTTCATCTACCTCCTTAGAAGAGATCGAGAAGCAAACTAGCATTTTGTAATCATTTTCTAAGGAAACAAAGTGTAAATGAAATTTCTTGATTAATAAAGGTAGTTGTTTTCTTATTCTATCTCTTTGTAGTTTTAATATGATTTCTCTCTCCATCTCTTTTTCTCCCAACATGCGCGAGTAATTCTTCGCTTGTTAGGGTTCATGAGATTAGGGTAGGTTAATGGATGATGAAGATCCTTAAACTCTTTTTAAGTCCTATAAAGTTTATAAACTCTATCAAAAGAATAGTTAACATCCTAATTGGGTGCGCTATCAATTCATTGATAATCGCAACCACGATTAGTGATTAGATTAATAATTGTTTTGGTAAAGGCTAGATATGAACGGAGCTCCATGTCGAGATAGGGGTTAAGAGTGGGAATCCTTTTCCCTCCAGAAACCCTAATCTACATGCATCACTGTCGTTCTAGTTTTAAATCTATTAAAAGATAAAAAGAGTAATCCTTAATTAATCATCCATGACTACTAAATCATAATGAACCCTACAAGCCCCCTTTTTATATTAAACTTACATCCGTAGTTAATCTAGATCTATATTCTGCACCCGTGTTTGACAAAGATTTAGAACCTACAAGTATTTTTCACCATTCTTTATTCTTCCTCCTTTCTTTCTCAACACGCCTAAAGCAAGATTAAAAGATTCAACGTTTCCCAAAGGACGACCCGTACTCATCTCGGTCTAGCTACACGCGAGACCGTTATTGATTGTGGTTAACTATTACACACATAAAAAATACAGATCAATCAGGACTCCGTTTGTCTGGGATCAGAAGTGCCAAAGCGCACTAGGAGAAATCAAGCAATACCTGCAAAATCCGCCGGTATTGGTCTCCCCGGTTAAGGGAAAACCCTTTATCCTAAATACAACGGCCCTTGAGAGTTCTTTGGGCACATTATGAGTACAAGAGACTGATCAAGAAAATGAGAGAGCTCTGTATTATTTAAGTCGAGTCCTCTTGGGGGCAGAAAAAACTATTCCCCCATCGAAAAGTATTGCCTGGCACTAATCTTCACAATAACGAAGCTCAGACATTACGCCTTGGCACATGAGGTCCACCTCATATCGAAAGTGATCTTCTCAAATATCTAATGTAAAAGGCCATACTGACGGAAAGGCTTTCCAAATGGGCCTTCCTCGATACTAGTTGACTCTTCCTTAAATTGCAAGTTGCCAGATGAACACGCATTCGATGTACTCGAAGCAGAGAAATAGGAGTGGGAGCTCTATTTCGATGGAGCATCCTCCAAGAAGCGGTGAAAATGAAACACCCCCATAATCAAAACCGGGGTGGGCCTTATCTTCGTGACCCCGTAAGGAGGGATATTGTGTTATGTCCTCTCCTTAATGGAGCCAAGGACTAATAACGAAGCTGAATACGAAGCTTTAATAGCCGGTCTTGAGATTGCTATCGATATGGGAATCCAAGACCTTTTCATATTTGAAGACTCCCAGCTGAACGTTAGTCAAATAAACGGTGATTATCAAATGGGTAAGCCAGAGTTGATAAGGTATAGCGAAAAGGTGCTGCAACTGCTGGCACAAATTTCTTCTTATACCTTTGAAAGTATACCACGAGCGGAAAACAGCAAAGCGGATGTGTTATCCAAGTTGGCTAAAGAAATGGCCGATGAGGACCTCGATGACGCAAAGATCATTGTGCAAAACCGTAAGGTTCTCACGCCAATAGATATATCTTCAGAAGACCTGCAAAAGCCATCCAAAAGAAAAGAAACGACCAAACAAGTAGACCTTCAAATAGAGGACGAAGAAAAGGTCAAGGACTGGAGGGAAGTATTCATAAACTTCTTTAAGTCCCAACAAACACCCGAAGATGCGTCGTTGAGACATCAGGTCATGAAACGAGCATTGTCTTTCGCCTTCGTCAATGATACTCTATATAAGATATCGTTCGACTGCCTATGGCTAAGATGCCTAGGGTCGGAGGAAGAAAAGAAAGTCATCCAAGAACTTCACGATGGAATCTGCGGTTATCATCAAGCTTGGCCAAAAATGAAGCTGAAGATAAAAAGAATGGGCTATTATTGGCCCACGATGATTCAGGACTGCCTCGAATATGCGAAGCAGTGTCACTCATGATAAATTCATGGGGACTTCATAAATTAGCACCCAAATCCACTGCACCCGACAGTGGCCAGCTGGTCATTCGAAATGTGAGGAACCGATGTAATTGGCCCTATCGAACCAGCGTCCTCTAAAAGACATCGATTTATATTGGCAATGACCAATTACTTCTTTAAGTGGGCAGAAGCAGTACCACTAAGGGAAGTAAAGACGGAGAATATCCTCCACTTCTTCAAAACCCATGTCATCTATTGGTTCGGCACTCCACGAAGAATTATCTCGGACAATGGACCAGCTTACAGAAGCCATAAAATCAGCTGCTTCGCACAGCAGCATAAAATAGATTGGAGATACTCTTCAGTCTATAATTCTTGGGCTAACGGTCTGGCTGAAGCCTTCAGCAAGACTTTAAGCAAGATTATAAATAATACAGTGTCCGAAAATAAAAAAGACTGGCATGAAAGGCTGCATGAAGCTATATGGGTGTACCGAACTACGTTCAAGATGGCCATAAATACAACACCATATGCACTGGTGTTCGGCACGGAAGCAGTACTCCCATTGGAAATAGAACCCCCTCTTTATGAGTGGTAGTTCAATACGAGCTGACAGATGAAGAAAATACTCATCTTAGGCTCGAAGAGCTCAACACCCTTGATGAAACCCGCCTTATAGCACAGAAAAATCTGGAAGCTTATAAGGAAAAGATAACGCGGTCATATGAAAGATTGACCGGGCCGAGAACATTCTGCCAAGACGAACTCGTGCTAGTCTTCAAAAGACCAATGATCCCCAATCGTGCAAAACGGGGGAAGTTCGAGCCGAACTATGAAGGCCCATACATCATAGACAAAGTCTACCAAGGTGGAGCCTATCTGCTCATGGATATGCATGGAGAAAGACCCTTCTGTCCAATAAACGGTTGATTTCCCAAAAAGTACTACGCTTGACGAGTCATGACTTAGGTTAATGATAGATGACGACACTTGTGTCCGCTCACTATCTTCTTGAGTCAGAACTCTAAGAGTAGTACCAAAAAAGCTCTTTCGTGTTATAAAAAAACGGCGATGATAGATCGAAACATCTCTAAACTAGTGTGTTCTCCCGAACACAGGAATAATGGACCGGAAAGTCCATAAACTAACAATGGACCGAGAAGTACCTAAACTAACAATGGACCTATTAGTTATATGTATGCCCTAGAGGCCATTATTGTACATGTGATGTATATTATAGTGGATGCTTGGACACACACACACATACACACACACACACATATAAAGGACTTTCTTGCTTGACATGATAGTATGCTATCTGGTTACTCTTTATCTTAATATGTGGACTGGTATTCTTTACTGTCTTGCTCTTACATGTTGATAAAGCCCTTAGGATATGTACTTAACTACCAGGATTATGATGAGATCATACTAGTGGGGCCAGGGTGGTCCATAAGTACATCCTTTAATCAGTTCCTAGTCATGGGAATATCGAGACCAGGGCATCGATATTCCAGTGTAGACTAGTGTGTACGTTTCTTGTCCCTTAGAGGGCGATGGTTGATCCCATAACCATTGGTGTGTGACATCAAAGATTGTACACAGGTACTCATTGGAGAATAGGTACACCGAACAGGACTCACTGAGGACTCCTATGTGGTAGTATACCTATCGTCAGATAGCAGTCCTCTAGTGACACTGGTACATGTTAGTCTGTAGACCCAAGATCGTCATAGAGTCTTATGTGGATTCCACTGTGCTTTGATTTCCTCTCTACCACGGCTCAAAGGAGTCATGCAAACAGGTGGATTTTGGGTAAAGTCCCGAGTCATATGGAGGAAATGAGCGATAGGAGGGGTTTCGTCTCTCCCGGTATTAGGGGTTAATGTTGCGCTATACTCGATTGGCTATAACTGGAAGTCCCTGGCCAGGGCTGCTGCTGAGATTTACTGATAAGAGTTATCAGTAGTTTTTCGAACCGTTATAGGCCATACATCGACATGACTTATCACGTTACTGGGGACTGACGTTTACCACCCCTAAACATGATATGCGACATATCAGACGAAGAGACCATTCTGTACGGTAGTGTTACTGATAGGCTTTATGGAGATTATGGACGAGCTTGCTTGTTGATCTTCATATCTCTCAATATCCGGGTAGCCGTTATGTCCAGCTAGTACCGCTAACGGCTTATAGGCGACTGATGTGATCATCACCTCTGCTGGCGTATTGACGAGTCTTTAGAGTCCCACACAGAAGTTTCTTGGTTCAAGCAAAACGAAGTAGGACACATATATGATATATATGTGGGCCTGATTGAATACGAGTATGTGATACCGTATTGTAATCTGGCAGTTATCTGTTACTGGTCAGGTTATATGTGATATAACCGGATTATCGAATCAAGTGTTGGTTTGATAATGTGATATTCAGATTAATGATATTAAGCGGTTATATGTGATATAACCAGATTATTAGATCAAGTGTTGATTTGATAATGTGATATATATTATATGTGATATAATTATATCTTAACTAATATCATTAGCTCACTAATTGATTTATATATATATATATTATATGAAGCATGGCATGTTTTTCTATCTGTAGAAAATAGAAAAATGAGGTGTAAATTGTGGAGATATTTGTGGAATGGGCAAGGCATGGGTTTTATTATTTGTATATTAGTCTTGACTCGCTATTCAAGCATAGTGGAAATTTAGAATTGCAATTTTATTCCATGCTTCAATAAGTGAGGAGAGAGAGAGAGAGCGCCATTTTGGATTTACTCTCATCATTTTTCTTCATGCCTTAGCCATTCATGAGCTCTTTCTTCCTCTTACTCTCTACAATTTTCTTCACCTCACTTCCAAGTTTAAACCCTCACATGTGATGTGAATCATTCAACTTGTGAAAACCCTAATGAGCAAATTAAACCCTTACTTCACCATCACATATTAGATTAGCAATTTGATGTGGAGTGTTGCCTTCACTAATGAGATTAGTGAAGGGTTAGCTTCAGCTTATGGACTTCGGGTGGATCGTCTTTGGCACGAAGATCTACGAGGAGATTCGTTCAACTCGAAGTGGAGTCTAGAGGAGTCAAGAGGACTACTACTAGGAGCTTAAGAAGAGAAGGACTTGATCCTATAGGGTATAACTCCTTAAACTTTCTTAAGTTGTTCAAATCACAAAGACTAAACCTTAAAATTCTAGTAGTGGTCTTGTTAGTCTATCTTAGCACCTAGTAAAAATTAAAATTTGGCATGCTTGATGCCTCAAGAACCTCTTGGTGGTGCTAAGGTCGACTTTCATGATATCAAAGCCAAGCTAGAATATTAGGGTAGCTTGCAGCGACGTTAGAAATCCGCCGTTTTTATCGCGTAAAAACTGCCGAAAAATAGTTTTCAAAATTGAAGTTTTAAGTTGTTTGCACACTTCGCGAGCTCACGGTTTGAACCGAGAAGCTGTGAGGTGGAGCGTGCGCACCCCAGGGATGCCTCGGGGGGACCAGAGGCCAGGCCCACACCCCAAGACCACCACTTAGTGGCCTTGGGTATGGGTGACCCGAGAGCACCCTAAATGGGTGCTCTCGGGTCTGCCTACTTCTGGGGGCCACCTTGAGGTGGCCCCCGGTTGTGGGTACCCCCCGAGGCCCCCTATTCGATACTTATTTTTGGGTCTTCGCCCCCATGAAGGTTCAGGCGGGTTTCGAGTTCGTTTCGACTCTCGGATTGGCTTAAAACGATCGGTTTTGAAACTTTAGCTCACTAAATTTTTCAAGTGTTGGAAAAATTGGTTTAGTTTGCTAATTGCGTGCGGAATTCTAATGTCGAGGTTACTGTACAAGATTTGTGATACAATTATTAGAATCTGGATTAATTAGTTTTGTGAAAACTAAGTTAGTATATTGTAAAGCTATTCGTTTAGTCTCAATAGATCGATTGCCACGAAGTTTTGATTCAGATCAAAACTCCGTCGCAATTGCGTATTGTACGCGATCACTAAGCCGGGAATCTTGTTGAATTATCCGACAACCAATTGAAAAGTATTTTCAATTTGAGACTAAAATGCAAGTTTTACATGTTAGGCATGAAATCCGGAATATGAGATATTCCGGGTTTATGATGTCTAAGGATATTGCAGATTCTAATCATTGTAGTTTTCTGTTTCTTTTCTGCGACCGTAAGTGTAATATATAGGGTATCCCTATCTCGTTGCTATATGTCAAAGAGTTTTCGGGATACGCATATTTACTTATGTTGATGACATGAGATGTTATGTGTTGCTGTTGATATGATTCATTGGATCGTCGTGATTGAATAGTCGGGGTTTTTATGTGAGATAAGAATTTTTATATTTTCATTCATGTAAAATTCAATGTAATATTCTTTTATTAGGGCACTTTCGTGTTGAGGATGATGTCACCACTGTTGTATATTATTTACTTTTCCGCATTATGATATACCCAAGGTGGGGAGCACAAGTAACCGGGTTCTAGAGTCCAGTAGAAGACCATCTCAAGGAGTTGAGACCGGGTCTCCTAACTCTAGAATTGGCAGGGTTACTTTCCGCTCTCGTAGGGGTCTAGGGATATGGGTTTGGCTATTCATCACGACTGTGGAATCCGTATTTTACATTATTGGCTAAATTTAAAACACGGACCTCCTAGTATATCCAATATTTCATATGTTGCTTCTGCTGCTTGATTCTGTGATGTTGATCATATAACTACGTGAGACGAATGTAATATTATATATATGATATATAATAAACATTGCTTATGTTTTGCACCCGCGCTAGTCCAACCCCTGCTCTTCCGGTAGTTAAGTAACCTAACGGTGCATGACGGGACCCCATGGCAAATGCGGATGGCATAAGCGTACGTTCTATTTTCGTTTCATTTTTCTGTGATGTTTAGGAAACATTAATTGATGGGACTTCATTAATGAGATTAATAAAAAGAAAGAAACCAAAAGATGTTGTAGAATCAAATTTTTAAAAATAGGTAGCTCTAGTTTTTGTTTTGCAAAGTGGTATTCCTTGATGAATATCCAGCACCTCATTCGATAAGAAAAGAGCCGAGATCCCTTTCAGTGGGAGTGGCCTCTTTAGCAAAACTAGCAAATGCTAAAACACACTCGGTTTTGTTTTTTATTGCTTTTCTAGTTCTTGCTTTGCATAGCGGTATTCCAAATATCCTGCACCTCATTCGATGAGGAAAGAGCCGAGATCCCTTCACCGGGAGTGACCTCTTTGGCGAAACTAGCAAAAGCCTCAAAAACACTCCTTTTCTAAATCACTAGATTCTACAACGATATTAAGTTCATTACGCTCATGGTTTTCATAAAAACTTGCATAGCCCTCTGTCATTTCAGATAAGCTCTATTTTAGTATTCGTGCTACGGTTGTTTGGCCTGCGTCAGGCGTAGTGTACGGTAGCTGAATTAGTGCTTATCTGCAGCACGTGATGCGATTGGATTAAGGTAGTCCTACGGCATTGTTTGTCCTGCGTCAAGGGTCGTACGAGTGGATTTAATTCAATCAAGAAATGAACGGGTTGAACTTGACTAGCGCCCTATAGGTTGTTTGGCCTGCGTCAAGGTCATAGGACGTTAGGGGTAAAAACCATTATCGGGAGTTTCAAGTGTTGAAATTTGCAATGAGACTGCATACCTTCTATGAGATAGTTGGATCCCGATACCCACTGCGAGTAAGAGTTACTCGTGGGAGAGTTTTGCATTTTACAATTAGCCGATCAAGTAAGTGTCAGAAAGGTGTTAACGGGGTTACGTCCCTGGAAAAATGAGGTTTATTTTAATTAGGTCCGTACGAAAGCACGGGAAACCTCCCTTAAAATACCGACATTGGCATGGCCGAACGATTAGCGAACTTGTAGGGTGTAATTAATTCCGGCTAATCTTACCTTTTAGGGTTTGAAGGAAGATTTGATAAAACCAGTGAGAGCCATCCTGATTAGATAAGATAATAACCAATCTAATCTTGCAAGAGCATACGCTAAGCGTTTTTTCTCTCTCTCCAGGCAGCAACCAATGTCAGGCCTTAATCAAGATAATAATATGGATGTATTGACCGAACCCGCTTGTTATACTGAGCAAGGAAACGTTGGTCCCGCTCTATCTTATAATTGTTATAAGTCTGAGCAGGAAATAGGGAAATATCCGGATTCCCACGCCACCCAAACGAAGAATAAGTATGTTGATGCATCTTCTTCAGGTGTGTTAGTTACCGAGAACTGTTTCTCAGTACTCTCTACATCCTATGTATTAGATACCGGATCGGGATCCTACATATGTAATATGTTGTATGGGCTAAGGAAAGGTAGAGAACTGGGTAAAGGTGATCATTCTCTAAAAGTAGGGAATGGTGCAAGTGTTGCAGCCAAAGCAGTTGGTGAATATCACCTTGTATTACCAAATGGGAATACTTTGATCTTGAACGACTGTTATTACGCGCCATCTATGATATGCAATTTAATATCAATTTCTTTATTAGATAAAGAAGGATATAATTTTGTAGTAGAGAATAACGTTATGAACATTTACCTAAATCAAGTGTTGATTGGGTTTGGTGCGTTGTGTAACGGTTTATACGTTCTAAATCAAAACACAGTTCTTAACATACAGAGCACACAAAAGAGGAAAAGTTCAGAAATGAACAAAGCCTTCTTATGGCACTGCAGACTAGGTCATATCAATGCGACAAGACTGGCTAAGTTGCATAAAGATGGATTTTTGAATCCGTTCAAATTTTTATCTTATGAAACTTTCCAGTCATGTCTCAAAGGAATGATGACTAAAACTCCATTTACTGGACACGGGGAAAGAGCTAGTGAACTCTTAGGACTGATACATAGTGATGTATACGGTCCTATGTCTACACATGCCAGGAATGGTTTTTCGTACTTTATTACATTCACCGATGATCTCTTAAGGTTCGGACATGTGTTCTTGTTGAAACACAAATCTGAAGCTTTTGAGAAATTCAAGGAATATAAGTGCAAAGTAGAAAACCAGTCGAGTAAAAGTATTAAAATCCTACGATCTGATCAGGGAGGAGAATACTTGAGCAGGTAATTCCGAGACTATCTAAAAGAGAATGGGATTCTCTCTCAGCTTACTCCTCCGTATACACCACAACACAACAGTGTGTCAGAGCGGAGGAATCACACCATATTAGATATGGTGCGCTCTATGATGAGTACTGCTGAGTTGCCTATTTCTTTTTGGGGTTATGCGGTTGAGACAGCTGTAGACCTATTGAATATGGTTCCCACCAAATCTGTGCCTACCACTCCATATGAGATATAGAAAGGAAAGAGACCGTACCTTAATTATGTTAAGATATGGGGTTGTTCGGTCTATGTGAAAACACAAAATCCAGAAAAGCTCGAGGCAAGATCAGTTCTGTGCAAATTTATAGGATATCCCAAACATTCGCGAGGGTATATCTTCTACCACTCCGAGGAACAAAAGGTGTTTGTTTCTCGACATGCCACCTTTTTAGAAAAGGGTTTTCTTATGAAAAAAATTAGTGGCAATGAGGTAGAACTGGAAGAAGTTCCAGCAGCATAGAATACAACTGACGATTTGGTGGAACCAGAGGATCCAATAGTGCCCAACGAACCCCAGCCACTCCGCAGATCTAGTAAGCTTCCTCATCCACCTAAGAGATACTACTGTTTTCTCAAAGACGGTGGAAGTGAGGATTGCATCATGGAAGATGATGACCCGACTAGTTTCGAGCAGACCATCACGAGTGGGGACTCGGTGAAATAGCTGGATGCTATGCGATCCGAGATGGAATCCATGTACACCAATCAAGTATGGACTTTGGAAGTTGCTCCTAAAGGGGTAAAACCCATTGGGAGCAAGTGGATCTTAAAAAAGAAGATAGGTGTAGATGGAAAAGTTGAGACTTTCAAAGCTAGACTTGTAGCAAAAGGTTTCCGTCAACGACCTGGCGTCGACCATGATGAAACCTTTTCTCCTGTCGCTATGCTTAAGTCCATCAGGATCCTACTTGCCATTGCTGCATACCATGACTATGAAATCTGGCAGATGGATGTCAAGACCGCTTTTCTAAATGGTGGTTTAGAAGAGAGCGTGTACATGACACAACCAGAGGGCTTTATAGAAAGTGGGAGCAACGGAAAGGTGTGCAAGCTGCTTAAATCCATCTATGGATTAAAGCAGGCATCGCGGAGTTGGAACATCTGTTTTGATGAAGATATCAGAGTTTGACTTCATCAAAAATATAGATGAACCTTGTATATATAAGAAGGCAGTAGAGAGTAAGGTGGTCTTTCTCGTATTGTACGTGGATGACATACTCTTGATAGGAAACGATGTTCCTATGCTACACTCGGTCAAGCCCTTCTTGTCACTCAAGTTCTCCATGAAAGATCTTGGTGATGCCTCCTGCATTCTGGGGATAAAGATCTATAGAGATAAATCTAAACGGATGTTGGGATTGTCCCAATCTAGGTATATAGACACCATACTAAAGAGTTTTAGTATGGAAGATTCCAAGCGAGGTAATGTACCCGCTTGTTCAGGAATCACTCTCTCCAAAAAGATGTCTCCCAAGACTGATTTGGAAAGGGCTCGCATGCAAGGGATGCCCTATGCTTCGGCAGTAGGCTCTATCATGTATGCAATGTTATGTACCTGACCGGATGTAGCTTACTCATTGGGTGTAGTGAGCAAGTATCAATCAGATCCTGGGGAGAAATACTGGACAGCTGTGAAGAACATTCTTAAGTACTCGAGAAGGACTAAAGAAATGTTCTTAGTATATGGTAACGGTGAACTCCAGGTGGAGTCCTTTACCGATTCGAGCTTCCAGAGTGATAAGGATGACAGTAAGACGGTCTCGGGTTTTGTCTTTACCCTCAACGGAGGAGTGGTGTGTTGGAAGAGTTCCAAGCAAGACACCATAGCAGACTCGACGATGAAGGCTGAATACATCGCTGCCAACGATGCTGCCAAAGAAGCTGTCTCGATGAAGAAGTTCATTACTGAGCTTGGTGTGGTTCCATCCATTAAGTATCTAATACCTGTGTATTGTGATAACAATGGAGCTATGGCTTTGGCCAAGGAACCCAGGTCCCATCAGTGATCCAGACATATTCTGAGACTGTATCACCTGATCAGGGAAATAGTAGATCACCGAGAGATCGAGGTCAGGAGAGTTGACACGAAAGACAACGTAGCAGATCCACTCACAAAGGCCCTCCCCAGATACAAATTGAGAGACATTTTGGGATGTTGGGTATGAGATACTACAGCACATAGCCTTAGTGCAAGTGGGAGATTGTTAGTTATATGTATGCCCTAGAGGCCATTATTGTATATGTGATGTATATTATAATGGATGCTTGGACACACACACACACACATACACACACACATATATAAAGTACTTTCTTGCTCGACATGATAGTATGCTATCTGGTTACTCTTTATCTTAACATGTTGACTGGTATTCTTTACTGTCTTGCTCTCACATGTTGATAAAGCCCTTAGGATATGTACTTGACTACCAGGATTATGATGAGATCATACTAGTAGGGCCAGGGTGGTCCATAAGTACATCCTTTAATCAGTTCCTAGTCGTGGGAATATCGAGACCAGGGCATCGATTTTCCAATGTAAATTAGTGTGTACGTTTCTTGTCCCTTGGAGGGAGATGGTTGATCCCACAACCATTGGTGTGTGACATCAAAGATTGTACACAGGTGCTCATTGGAGAATGGGTACACCGAACAGGACTCTCCAAGGACTCCTATGTGGTAGTATACCTATCCTTAGATAGCAGTCCTCTGGTGACACTGGTACAGGTTAGTCTGTAGACCCGAGATCGTCATAGAGTCTTGTGTGGCTCCTACTGTGCTTTGATTTCCTCCCTACCATGGATCAAAGGAGTCTTGCAAATAGGTGGATTTTGGGTACAGTCCCGAGTCACATGGAGCCAATGAGCGATAGGAGGGGTATTGGGGGTTGATATTATGCTATGCTCGATTAGCTATAACTGGAAGTCCTTGTCCAGGGCAGCTGCTGAGATTTACTGATAAGAGTTATCGGTAGTTTCTTGAACCGTTATAGACCAGACATCGACATGACTTATCACGTTACTGGGGACTGACGTTTACCACCCCTAGACATGATATGCGACATATCAGATGAAGAGACCGGACAATACGGTAGTGTTACTGATAGGCTTCATGGAGACTATGGACGAGCTTTCTTATTGATCTTCATATCGCTCAATACCCGGCTAGCCGTTACGTCTAGCTAGTACCGCTGACGGCTTGTAGATGACTGATGTGATCATCACCTACTGCTGGTGTATTGACGAGTCTTTAGAGTCCCACATAGTAGTTTCCTCGTGCAAGCGAAATGAAGTAGGACATATATATGATATGTGTGTGGGCCTGATTAAATACGAGTATGTGATATCGTGTTGTAATCTGGCAGTTATCTGTTATCGGTCAGGTTATATGTGATATAACCGGATTATCAAATCATGTGTTGGTTTGATAATGTGATATTCAGATTAATGATATTAAGCGGTTATATGTGATATAACCGGATTATTAGATCAAGTGTTGATTTAATAATGTGATATATATTATATGTGATATAATTATATCTTAACTAATATCATTAGCTCACTAATTGCTTTATATATATATATATATATATATATATATATGTATGTATGTATATTTGATATATATATATATATATATATATATATATATGTATGTATGTATATTTGATAGATATATATATATATATATATATGAAGCATGGCATGTTTTTCTATTTGTAGAAAATAGAAAAATGAGGTGTAAATTGTGGAGATATTTGTGGAATAGGCAAGGCATGGGTTTTATTATTTGTATATTAGTCTTGAATCACTATTCAAGAATGGTGGCAATTTAGAATTGCAATTTTATTCCATGCTTGAATAAGTGAGAGGAGAGAGAGCCATTTTGTGTTTACTCTCATCATTTTTCTTCATGCCTTAGCCATTCACGAGCTCTTTCTTCCTCTTGCTCTCTACAATTTTCTTCACCTCACTTTCAAGTTCAAACCCTCACATGTGATGTGAATCATTGAACTTATGAAAACCTTAGCGAGAAAATTAAACCCCTACTTCACCATCACACATTAGATTAGCAATTTGATGTGGAGTGTTGCTTTCACTAATGTGATTAGTGAAGAGTTGGCTTGAGCTAGTGGACTTCGGATAGATCGTCTTTGGCACGAAGATCTATGAGGAGTTCGTTCAACTCGAAGTGGAGTTTAGAGGAGTCAAAAGGACTATTACAAGGAGCTTAAGAACAGAAGGACTTGATCCTATAGGGTGTAACTCCTTAAACTTTCTTAAGTTGTTCACGACATAAAGACTAAACCCAAAAATTCTAGTAGTGATCTTGTTAGTCCAACTTTGCACATAGTAAAAATTAAAATTTGGCATGCTTGATGCCTCAAGAACCCCTTGGTAGTGCTAAGGTAGACTTTCCGGACCAAAACGTTTCTAAACTAGTGCGTCCCCCAAACACGGGAATAATGGACCGAAACGTCCCTAAACTAGCATTTCGCCCCAAAACACGGCGATGTTGGACAAAAAAGGTCCTTAAACCAGAAACTCGCCCTAAAATACGGCGATAATGGACCATCATGTCCTTAAACTAAAAATTTTATCCCTACGGTAAATCCCCATATTGATTACTGTATACAATCCACGGGCATAAACAATTTATAACTCTCTCAGGTCCCATATGATCCAGTCCTTTGAAAAGGATTGGGGCCTACAGCTACTGTTGCGTTACCTTACGGGCCGCCTAAAAAAAGGTATGTCCACAAGAGAAATGGGCACGGATGAAAACCCGAAAGGGCCCCAAGAGTAAGAATAGCAGGGCTACCGATGAGCTTGTGAAAAACCGAAAGGATGCAAACTCGTTAAAAAGAAAAGCATTTACAAAGTCCTCACGACTTTGGAAGGAGAAAACACCTGCGTAAGATCCTTACGACTCGAAAAGGAACAACACACTTAAAAATCTACACAATTTCTAAGGAGAAAATAAACTTACGAGATCCTCACTACTTGTAAGGAGACCATACCCTCTATAAGACCCTCACGGCTTATAGAATTCAAATGCCTTAGGTTATAAGGATCCAAACCTATTCTTAATCCACCAAAACCCTACAAAACCTTTCCGTCCTACAAGTGGTCAAATATCGACTCTTGTATATAATCCACGGGCATAAATAAATATATTCCCTATATGGTGAACGACACTTGGAAAGTCCTCACGACTTGTAAGAAGAAAACACCCGCGTGAGATCCTTACGACTCACAAAGGAATAACACACAAAGAAATCCATATGATTTCTAAGGAGAAAATATACCTACGAGATCCTCTCGACTCGCAGGGAGAAATACCTTTATGAGACTCTTATGGCTCATAAAGCTAAAAGCCTTAGCCGACAAGATCCTAACCTTGTTCGCTAAGCCACCTTTGTTCAAATCAAAAAAGGCAAATGATGATTCAGTCCTAGCAATATCCCAATTGTAGCGTTACTGATGCCTAAACAGGTGTTAAACTCCAAGTCCTCTCACGGCAAATGATGATTTGCTCATGGCAATATTCCAGTTGTAGCGATACTGATGCCTAGATTGGTATCAGGACCCAAATCCCTAACTCGCAATAAAAATCAGCGAGCCAAATATATATATATATATATATATATATATATATATATGCATATGAAACAGCCAAAATGTTTAGGTAACTCGCAATAAAATACAGTGAGTAAAATAAAAAAATGATATCCAAAATGATTGGGCACCGCAAAAAATAGCCTAAATGATTGGGCAATCGTGAATTTCGCGATATAAAAAGATGAAAAGATAGAGTATCGCGGAAATAAAAATATATATATATGATAAAATAAAACCTTTCTGCCCTACAAGTAGGTCCATATTGACTCTTGTATACAATCCATGAGCACAAATGAAAGAAAGAGAACCATATTTTCCCATCACGCTTCGTCAAAAAAAGAACCGAGTCTTGGCGGCACATTTACGGCCTAGAGACTATTTGAACGTCCTTCCTACTTCAGCAAAGTACAGACGTGACGTCAACAAAGACCCAAGGGTCAAATAAAAGTGGAGTGATGGCAAACTCCTAACTCCAGATGGCAACATCTATAGCCTAGAGACCATCTCGACGTTTCTCTTCATTTCAGCAGGATGCGGACGCAACTATCAAATGAAATTGGAGCAATGGCATATTCCTAGCTCCAGATCTCAATTGCAATACATACAACATGGAGGTCATATGGATGTCTACCTTACTTCAGTAAAGAATCGGCGCGACATCATCAAAGCAAAAATGAAGTGATGGCATATTCCTAGCTTCGGGTCTTGACAGCAATACATACAAAACCTAAAGACCATTGGAGATCATCCCACCCCAGAAGAGTGCGGTTATGACTCATCGGGGCTTCAAATTAAGCCTAACCTCAAGTAAAAAGCGCCACGGAAAATAGCTAACACTTATTCTTCTAACGGTAATACAAATACTCCAACCTAAGAAGATTACTTGAAGACGTTTTTTCCAGCCTTAGAAGAGATCAGAGACACGACAGTCACGTGGCTACTCGAATAGCAACCTAAGAAACTTCATATCGAGAAATATATCAGCCAATGCGACGGTACAACGGCCTTAAACCTAATACCACAAACCTAACGAACCCCTGTCATAAAGAATGAGGGTTATATACATCCAACGTTAAGGCACGTTTGCCTGTAAACCTAAGTAAGGTAAACTAAAAGTACTTCGAAATGAGTACATAAACTAGAAATACTCCGAAATGAGTACATAAACTAGAGACTCGGAAATGAGTAATGAGTACATAAACTAGAAACACTCCGAAATGAGTACACAAACTAGAAATACTTCGAAATGGGTAAATAAGCTATAAACTCCGAAATGAGTACATAAACTACTTTGCGCCAGATCAAGACATTAAGGAACAAAGAGGTGCATGTTGTAAGTCCATGTCACGCACCCTACGAACTTGCGGGGAGGCAGAATATATGAAAAACGATTATCAAAACTTCGTAACATGGACTTGAGCGCATGAATTGTATCTAAACCGTTACTAGCAAACTACGAAAAGTTTAACTACTCGGATTCGAAGTTATACCTCACGTTACATGTCCTTCGGGTCTTCATCGCTGTCCTCCACTCCTCGTAGGCTCCTTGGAACATCGGCACTTCAACGGCCTCCTCGAATCAAAGATGATCCACCCGAGAGCTCCTACGCCAAGCTTTATCTCTAACTTGAGATAACTAGGTTTCTCAAAGTGCTAATCTAAGCTACCTAGGGGATATAGAGTGAGATTATGGATGTATTAGTCTAGCTAACCCTTGATCTCAACACATGAGAGGTTAGGGTTAGGGTTTCAAGAATGAGAGAGCTTGAGGAGAGAGAAGGTGATGACAAGAATGAATTGAAATTGTTTCTCACTTCTAATATATTATGAAGCATAAAGAATTATCAAATGAATAATTCAAATGCATTATCATCATGCTTCATTGAATATGTGCAATGAATCATCAAGTGAGTCATTAAGCAATAAATGCTTCATTAACTCACTTGAATGATTCATCTCATGAGTCACAAAATCAATTAATGCTAATGCCACCTTACCCTCCAAGTCACCATGCTTCTAGAAGCTTCCCGGAAAATTACGAGAATGCCCCTCCAATCCGTGAAAACACGGAAAAACTTTAGACTGTATAAATCCAATAACTCGATACTAGAATCTGGCTTAAACCAAAGCCGGCTAGTAAAAACTGTCCGAACGTCGTACGTGCGTAAACACACGTATGCGTCCGAACCCTTGTCGTAAAACCATACGACCTCTATATCATTTTTCCTGGAGCAGGGAAACTCTCTGTGTGGGACTCTAAAGACTCGACACTACGCTGGCAGTGGGTTTAACCACAGACCGCAAGCGGCACTAGCTGTACGTAACGATCCCCAGGTAGATGTCGATAAGAAGACCGATGAGGAAAACCATCCGAACTCCTACTGAGCCTGATGTGACAATCTCCGTACAGTCCGGTCTGTTCGTCTAAGACTATCGCATATCGAGCCTAGGGGCGGCAAGCGTCAGTCCCCTAATAGCGGTATAAGTCGTGTCGGAGCGTAGCCCATTACACCCTGAGAAACTACTAGAACCTACCAGTAAATCTCGCTTGCCCTAGCCAGGGACTTTGCGTAATAGCTCTCTGACACAGCATGATATCAACTCCCAATACCGGGAGAGACGAATCCTGTCTAACCGCTACTGCCTCCAAGTGCTCGGGACTGCACCCAACTGCTACCTGTTTGCACGACTCCTTTGAGCCATGGTAGGGTAGCAATCTAAGAACAGTGGGACACACTCGAGGAGAAGTAGCAGTGTCAAGTCTGCGGACTATGCTGTACTCATGTCACCTGGGAACTGTTAACTGACGACGGGTATAATACCAACCAATCAGTTCCCCTGCGAGTCCTGTCCGGTGTACCCATAACCTAACGAGCACCTGTATACTATCTCCAGTACTACGTACTGACGGCTGTGGGACAGACCATCTCCCCAACTAAGATGAGAAGTGTACACACTTAGTCTACTCCGGAATATCGATGCCCTATCTCGATAATCCTATGACTTGGGACAAGTATAGGATGTTGCTTATAGACTACCTAGCCCCCACTAGTGTGACTGCCATCACAACGCTGGTAATCAAGCAAAGATCCTATGGGCTCTACTAATATGTATAAGTGATACGTTACAAGAAACATATGCACATATTAAAGTAGACACAAACCAAGTAGCATACTACCATTTTTAGAAAGACTGTATATACAACTATGATTATCCCAAGCTTCCATTAAGTAATATACATACAAGTATGATACAATAATGGCCCCTAGGGCATATACACTAACAATCTCACACTTGCACTAAGGCCATGAGCTGGCATATCGTAGACCTATCATCTCGAATAGCCTCTCGAATTGTGTTTGGGGAAGGTCCTTTGTGAATGGATCAGCAATGTTATTCTCTGTCTCTACTCTTTTCACCTCGATCTCCCGGCGATTTACGATCTCCCTGATCAGGTGGTACCGCCTTAAAATGTGTCTGGACTTCTGATGGGACCTGGGTTCCTTAGCTAAAGCTATAGCGCCGTTGTTGTCACAATACAAAGGTATTGGATCAACACTGGTAGGAACCACCTGAAGTTCTGTGAGGAACTTCTTCATCCAGGCAGCTTCTTTTACGGCATCGCAAGCAGTTATGTACTCTGCTTCCATCGTTGAGTCAGCAACGGTTTCCTGTTTGGAACTCTTCCAACAGACCGCCCCTCCATTGAGGGTAAAGACATAACCCGACATGGATTTGGAGTCATCTTTGTCACTCTGGAAGCCGAAGTCGGCAAAGGCCTCAATCTGGAGGTTTTTTCCGCCATACACCAAGAACATATCTTTAGTCCTCCTTAGGTACTTGAGAATGTTCTTTACTGCTATCCAGTGATTCTCCCCTGGGTTTGCCTGATACCGGCTTACAACGCTCAATGCGTATGCTACATCTGGTCTGGTACATAACATTGCATACATTATAGAGCCTACCGCAAAAGCGTAGGGTATAATCGACATGCGATCCCTTTCCAAATCAGTCTTGGGAGACATCTCGTTGGAGAGGGTGATTCCGTGACAAGCCAGTAGATTACCATGCTTAGAATCATCCATACTGAATCTCTTTACTATGGTGTCTATGTATCTGGACTGCGAAAGTCCCAACATCCTCTTTGATCTATCACGATAGATCCGGATCCCCAGAATGTAGGTGGAATCACCCAGTTCTTTCATGGAGAATTTATGTGACAAGAATCTTTTGACTGACTGTAACATAGGAATATCATTTCCAATTAGGAGAATGTCATCCATGTACAAGACGAGGAATACTACAGCTCTCCCTACAATCTTACTGTATATGCAAGGTTCATCTGGATTTTTGATAAAGTCGAATTCTTTGACAGTATCATCAAAACAGATGTTCCAACTACGCGATACCTGCTTTAGTCCATAAATGGACTTAGGCAGCTTGCATACTTTACCGCTGCTCCCACTCTGAATGAATCCCTCTGGCTGATCCATATAGATGCTCTCTTCCAAATTACCATTTAGAAAGGTCGTCTTTACATCCATCTGCCAGATTTCATAATCGTGGAAGGCAGCAATAGCAAGAAGGACCCGAATAGATTTAAGCATAGCCACTGGAGGAAAGGTTTCGTCATAGTCCAAACCAGGTCTTTGACGGAAACCCTTTGCAACAAGTCTAGCCTTATAGGTTTCAACCTGTCTATCCACACCAATCTTCTTTTTGAAGATCCATTTGCATCTTAAGGGTTTTACCCCATTTGGAGCAATGTCCAAAGTCCATACTTTGTTAGTGTACATGGACTCCATTTCGGTTCGCATTGCATCCAGCCATTTTACTGAGTCACTGCTCTGAATGGCTTGCTGGAAGCTAGTAGGGTCATCTTCATCAATGACATAATCCTCTCTATCCCCATCTATGAGAAAACCGTAGTATCTCTCAGGCGGATGAGACGGCCTACTACTCCTGCAGAGGGGTGTAGGAATGTCCAATTCTTCTTGAACTACTGGTTCTACCATACTTTCAGTTGTAGTTTGTGGTTCTGGAATTTCTTCCAGTTCTATTTCTCTCCCACTTGTATCCTTTTCTAAAACTTGCTGTTCTAAAAAATGGGCATTACGAGAAACAAAAACCTTTTGTTCCTCTGTGTTATAGAACGGATACCCCTTGGAGTTCTTGGGATATCCTACAAACTTACACTGTACTGATCGTGCCTCGAGCTTGTCCGCATACTATTTTTTAACAAAAACCGGACATCCCTAAATCTTCAGATACTGAAGATAGGGTTTTTTCCCACTCCACATCTGATATGGGGTGGTAGGCACTGTCTTGGTAGGAACCCTGTTCAGAAGATATGCCGCTGATTCTAGCGCATATCCCCAGAATGATCGCGGTAACTCAGCATTACTCATCATGGAACGAACCATATCCAATAGGGTTTGATTCCTCCTTTCCGATACACCATTATGTTGTGGCGTGTATGGAGGAGTAAGTTGAGAGAGAATTCCATTCACTTTTAAGTAACCCAGGAACTCGGCACTCAAGTATTCACCACCTCGATCAGATCTTAGTGTCTTTATACTCTTGCCTGTTTGTTTTTCCACTTCATTCTTGTATTCTTGGAATTTCTCAAAAGCCTCGGATTTATGCTTCATTAAGAAGACATATCCATACCTAGAGAAATCATCCATATAAGTAATGAAGTAGGAATAACCACCTCGCGCATGTGTAGACATTGGACCACATACGTCACTGTGTACGAGTCCCAAAAGCTCGCTTGCTCTTACTCCGTGTCCAGTGAATGGAGTCTTTGTCATCTTTCCATTGAGACAAGATTCACAAGTAGCATAAGATTGATATTCGAACGGATTCAAATATCCTTCTCTATGTAACTTAGTCAACCTTCTCTCATTGATGTGACTTAGTCTACAATGCCATAAAAAAGCCTGATTTATTTCTGGAGACTTTCTTTTAAGTGTGTTCTGGATATTGAAAACCTGAGCTTGACTTAATACGTATATACCGTTATCTAATGTACCGGACCCAATCAAATTTGATTTAGGTGGATGTTAACTACATCGCTTACGAATGTAAAATCGTATCCCTCTCTCGAAAGTGAGGACACTGATATGATATCACATGTCATACTAAGTACATACAAACAGTTACGTAGAATCAATATATGCCCACTTATCAAACCTAGGCGATATTCTCCTACAGATTCAGCGTCCACGCTCATTCCGTTTGCAACTCTGAGAGACCAATCACCCACCTTTATAACTCTAGGTTTCTCAAAGCTTGTATTGAATTACAGATATGAGATCCTGCTCCGGTATCTAGTACCCAGGAAGTAGAGTTAATTGACAAACAGTTCTCAATAACAAATACACTTGAGGCTGAAGCCACAACATGCTTCGAATCCTGGCTACTGGTTTTGCTAGCCCTGCAATCATTCTTCCAATGTTCATTCCTGTAACAATAGGAACGTCCCTCTTTTACTATATCCAGTCCCGAAACCTTTGCCCTTCTCTTTCCTTCTACTTCCCTGGTTTCCTTCAGGGTAGGAGGCAGAGACTGTAGAATCAAGTCAGTATCTGACTCGTTTCCCAACGCGGTCTCCAGGTCCTGGAGCTCATCAATACAGCTAGTCATTGTAAGGACGTTGTCCCCTACAGATGACCCGTCAGCCAACCTCGCTTGAATTAATTCGTTCGAGATCTCATATCTTGCGATATGAGATTGCTCTCCATATAAATCTTTGTTATGGAGAAAGATGGAAACTAAGTCCATCTTCTCGTGCTGCTTCTGGTATACACCATCAACTGAAGCTAACACGAGGCACTTAGCTTTCGCTTTATCTTTTTTCCTTGTCTGACGGATATCCATATCCGCGACAGTGGAAACTGGACCTGGGACGGCGGGATCTTGAGTAGTAATATGGTGGTTCAGCTTGTCATAGGCAATGGACATCTGGACAGACTTTTGCCACTCATATAAGTAAGATTCAGTCAATTTATTATCTAGAGGTAACCTAGTCGTGGTCACAAGGTCGCTGCAATTAAGAGAGAGAGAAGAAAATATTTTAGCATGATGCTCTTGCAAGTTTAGAATGGTTTTTAATTTATCTAAACAGGATGGCTCCCACTGTTTCTCGAATCTCTCCTCAAACCATAAAAGAAGAACTAGCCAGGACTATTCTCACTGTACAATTCTTGCTTAACCGTTCAGCCAGGTCAGTGTCGATACTTCGAGGGAGGTTTTCCAACGCTTTTGCGAAGTTCCTTAATTAAATAACCTCTTTTCTCTGGGGGCGTAACCCCGCTGACACCTTTCTAGGCACCTACTTGGTTTATAGCATTGATCTTTAAGTGACGAATCTCCTGATATGTAGTATATACTCACAGTAGGATCGGGATCCAAAATATCATCGTATGATAATGTTGAAGAAATCCTACCAACATTCATCAAACTCCAAAATGGTATGCTCTCTCTGCAAATTTCAGTTTCTTTAGAAATTCCCGATATAGATTTTTGCCCCATACTCTTATGACCTTGGCGTTGGTCAAAATGTCATAAGTCACATGTCAAGTTCTACCCATCATTGTCCTTGTTAATTTGAACCCATCCATACATATCCCTGACGTTGGCCAAATGATAATACGACTGTCCCAAACTAACACATCTATCTATGCAACAAATGAAATACCCCAGCAACTACCAAACACTATGCCCTGGCGTTGGTCAAATGCATAGCTTGAATACTACTGAATATCCAAATGAAATGACGGAGGGCTACTCATGGTTTTGGCAAAACCGTGAACGTAGTGAACTTGATATAATCGAAGGAACCTGATACTTTTTAAAAGGAGTGGTTATAACTCCGCAATTTAAAAATTCTGATCTTTTTTAAAATAACCGAGTGGTTTCTTTTAAATTTGTTCCAATGACTTAACTTTGGTTTATTTGTTTGCATTATAATAATGCGTCCCATCATTTATCCTATCATTGTAGAAAACAACGAAAATACCACGTTCTCTTATGCCATCCGCATTCGCCACGGGGTCCCGTCATCACCCGTTAGGTTACTTAACTAACGACAGAGGGGGGGCTGGGCTAGTGCGGGTGTAAAACATAAGTGACGTCTAATAGCTATCTTATATAGATATTGTACATTCGTCAGACGCAATAATAAGCATTCCAGATCACTGATGAACTTTATTGGATTTACTAGCAATCTGCATTTTCTTTGAGCCTGCAATAAAAGACGGATTACACAGTTATGACGAATAGCCATTACCCCACCCTAGACCCCTACGGGTACGGCAAACTACCCGCCAAGTACCCGAAGTGAAGCGGTCTCCCTCAACAAAGTGAGTAGGCCACTAAACACTTCAACGTACCCGGTAGTTTGTGTACCCCGTCTTGGGTCTATCCTAGGAGCAAAAACAGTAAAAAGAAATAATACAACAGTGGCTACAACCGCAACCTGGATGTGCCCCGCAAAAGAATATTACATCATATTACAATTACATCGAATGAATGAATATAATAACCCATCTCAAACCCCGGCTAATCATCACAACAGTCCAATACAGTTCATATACACAAACAGTAAACATTTCAGAAATGTGCAACCCCCTGCCAACCGACATACTAGCAGTTAGGGGAGGTTTACGAACACATTAAACATTACAGATAAAAACCCAATTAGCAAATAACTTAGAACATCGATCGACTTCCATTTTCCGTGTCTACCCCAAAAGCAAACCTGTACTGAAGTAACCTGGGCAGAAACAGAATATACAGGAAAACAAAAAACCAGAAAACATGAATAACAGAGCAAATCCGAGTCAACTCGGAGTTGACTCGGGGGCGGATCCGCGGCAGAAGCACTCTATTGCCGCGGATCTGCGGCCATAAAACCGAGTTGGAACTTTGTATTTTCCCAGTATTCTTATTTTTTCCTGCTGTGAATTTTAAGGCATATCAAATAGTTTTTTAGACATGTTTAAAATTAACAGAAACTTGGGATTTCCGGGGTTTCGTTTTCGCGTTTTCTGACGATCGAAGTTCTAATCAGTTGCTAACAAGCTAGTAAAGGTTTAGTTGGCTCTGATACCACCGTAAGTCCATGTCACGCACCCCACGAATTTGCGGGGAGGCGGAATATATGAAAAACGATTATCAAAACTTCGTAACATGGACTTGAGCGCATGAATTGTATCTAAACCGTTACTAGCAAACTACGAAAGGTTTAACTACTCGGATTCGAAGTTATACCTCACGTTACATGTCCTTCGGGTCTTCATCGCTGTCCTCCACTCCTCGTAGGCTCCTTGGAACATCGGCACCTCAACGGCCTCCTCGCATCAAAGATGATCCACCCGAGAGCTCCTACGCCAAGCTTTATCTCTAACTTGAGATAACTAGGTTTCTCAAAGTGCTAATCTAAGCTACCTAGGGGATATAGAGTGAGATTATGGATGTATTAGTCTAGCTAACCCTTGATCTCAACACATGAGAGGTTAGGGTTAGGGTTTCAAGAATGAGAGAGCTTGAGGAGAGAGAAGGTGATGACAAGAATGAATTGAAATTGTTTCTCACTTCTAATATATTATGAAGCATAAAGAATTATCAAATGAATAATTCAAATGCATTATCATCATGCTTCATTGAATATGTGCAATGAATCATCAAGTGAGTCATTAAGCAATAAATGCTTCATTAACTCACTTGAATGATTCATCTCATGAGTCACAAAATCAATTAATGCTAATGCCACCTTACCCTCCAAGTCACCATGCTTCTAGAAGCTTCCCGGAAAATTACGAGAATGCCCCTCCAATCCGTGAAAACACGGAAAAACTTTAGACTGTATAAATCCAATAACTCGATACTAGAATCTGGCTTAAACCAAAGCCGGCTAGTAAAAACTGTCCGAATGTCGTACGTGCGTAAACACACGTATGCGTCCGAACCCTTGTCGTAAAACCATACGACCTCTATATCATTTTGCCTGGAGTAGGGAAACTCTCTATGTGGGACTCTAAAGACTCGACACTACGCTGGCAGTGGGTTTAACCACAGACCGCAAGCGGCACTAGCTGTACGTAACGATCCCCAGGTAGGTGTCGATAAGAAGACCGATGAGGAAAACCATCCGAACTCCTACTGAGCCTGATGTGACAATCTCCGTACAGTCCGGTCTGTTCGTCTAAGACTATCGCATATCGAGCCTAGGGGCGGCAAGCGTCAGTCCCCTAATAGCGGTATAAGTCGTGTCGGAGCGTAGCCCATTACACCCTGAGAAACTACTAGAACCTACCAGTAAATCTCGCTTGTCCTGGCCAGGGACTTTGCGTAATAGCTCTCTGACACAGCGTGATATCAACTCCCAATACCGGGAGAGACGAATCCTGTCTAACTGCTACTGCCTCCAAGTGCTCGGGACTGCACCCAACTGCTACCTGTTTGCACGACTCCTTTGAGCCATGGTAGGGTAGCAATCTAAGAACAGTGGGACACACTCGAGGCGAAGTAGCAGTGTCAAGTCTGCAGACTATGCTGTACTCATGTCACCTGGGAACTGTTAACTGACGACGGGTATAATACCAACCAATCAGTTCCCCTGCGAGTCCTGTCCGGTGTACCCATAACCTAACGAGCACCTGTATACTATCTCCAGTACTACGTACTGACGGCTGTGGGACAGACCATCTCCCCAACTAGGATGAGAAGCGTACACACTTAGTCTACTCCAGAATATCGATGCCCTATCTCGATAATCCTATGACTTGGGACAAGTATACGATGTTGCTTATAGACTACCCAGCCCCCACTAGTGTGACTGCCATCACAACGCTGGTAATCAAGCAAAGATCCTATGGGCTCTACTAATATGTATAAGTGATACGTTACAAGAAACATATGCACATATTAAAGTAGACACAAACCAAGTAGCATACTACCATTTTTAGCAAGACTGTATATACAACTGTGAATATCCCAAGCTTCCATTAAGTAATATACATACAAGTATGATACAATAATGGCCCCTAGGGCATATACACTAACACATCTGAATACAAAAAATGTATATCCTTTATTCATGAATCAAAATGTTTGAAATATACAATTTATAAAGAAAAAGGGATACAATTATAATCTCTAAGAGGGCGGGGTTTTTAGTAAAACAGCGACCCGCTCATTCTCTTGCCAGAGCTCATTCTCGCATTCCACTATTGCGGCTAGCAACACTTCGATTTGAACTCCTTGTTGCAAGCATGAAGAAAGCTTCTCGGAAATCTCTTGTTTAGCAACTTCGTAGCCCCACATCCCTCGCTCTGTAAAATCATGGTCCCGTTTCAGCGCTATTCCTTCGAAAATGCAGCATTGAAAGTTTTCAAAGATGATCTGGAGCCACGCAGCATTAGCTTCTACCTAAGCACGCAATTGTCTTGACTCTCTAAAAGTTGTTTCATCCTCCTGCTTCAGGACCAGTTTCTGCTCGTAGTATTGAATGAGAGCGGCACAATGTTCGATCCGCATGGTCAATTAAGCCTTTGAGGATAATGCCTCAGGCGTAAGATGTTTGCGCTCGATCTTATAGAGGCAAGCATCGATTTGTTTACAATAGTCAACCCAGATGCGGACGAAATCTTCATTATGGAAAGTCACAAGAGTCGCCAGTATAGGGTTGACTTCATCTGCAAAGATCCCAGCAGAAGCGAGAGTCTCGACATTAAGGTCTTCAATAAATTCGCTCAGTATACGCCTGCTATTTTCCGCACCTCTAGAAGATTGACGTTTTGTGAAGGGTCTTGTGGGCATTACTATACAGGATTCAATAGGAATTGAAACCAGCGGAGCTGCTACAGTAGGAAGCGGCAAATCTAGGAGCATAGAGGGTTCAACCATTTCCTCGTCTTCTCCTTCGAGCCGTAAGACTGTAATCAGTAAAGGAAAAAGCTTATTAGGGAAGGATTACTTATAGAAAATTGAGATCAGAAATAAGAGATATACTAACCAACGCTAGAATGAGGGACAGCTCCCAATTGGAAGACGAAGTGCGAAGCTAAAACTTGGTACAGATGGTTGAAAAGCACGCCTGCAAGATTGCGGCAATATACATTAAGAAATTAATCTAAGAAGTAATATCAATACTGAAACGAAAAAATTAAAAAAAATTGAAGGAAAATTACCTTCCGTCATTAAGCCCGAGAAGACTCGGGGAGGTGCAAAGAAGATAGGTGGAGCGACAACAGTCATAGTGCTAGCTGACAGGGGTTCTTCAATCAATAGATTGCCAGGGTTTACCGTCTCTATACCAGAAATAAAGAAAACGTTAGGAAATGGGTATAGCAGAAATAATGATCCGAAAGTAATAACACGGAAGGTACCTGCAGATTTCATGAGAATTGATGGTGTGAGAACAATGATTGTATCTGGAGCATCACTAGTCGTGACAGCCTCTTCGACTTCCACCACCATAGAGGAGACGGATTCAAATCTGCGCCCTCATCTCTTAAATCAGTAAGGGTTGTCTCTATGCTAGCATTACCCGTGGATACTGGAGATCCACCGGGAGAAGGAGTAACAGCTGGAGCAATATTAGACTCAAAATGAAGGCCCTCCGTCCCAGAATCTCCAGATGCCGCCACATCATCCACAGCCCTGGCATCTAAACTTGTTCCTGATGTATCATTCAAAAAAGGAGAATGTTATAATTTGAATAAGTTGCTATGGAAAGAAACATAGAAAATAAATAAATCCTACCAAGTTTTGTTAAGGTATCATGCATTGTTTCCCCTTGAAGTAAACGCTCAGCCTCTTCACGAGATGCACATGCGATCTGCCTGTTTGCAGTTGATAAAGCAGGAAGGATGTCCTCCATGGGAGCATCAGGGGTGCGTATTTCATTCGAGCCCGCACCTGTGGCCAAGCTAGCCTGACGATCCCTCACTTCATGCTTCCGGCGTTTCTTCTCGGCTTTAGCCGTGTGGAGGGATCTCTCCAGAATAATCGACAGAGGAAGACCTTCATCTGAATCAAACTCAGCCTCTGGATCTTCTACAACATCCATCATCGGCTGCTTTAACGACGCTTCCCGTAGTGGAACGGACGTGGCCTGAGCAATAGTTGACAGCTCTGAAGATTCTGTAGGGGTCGTCGAATGAGGAATATCCTCTGTGCTAACGCCCAAAGATGTCACCTCACTCGAAATAGCGCTAGTTACGGAGGTTCCTATAATGGAAAGAAAGGAGTCAGGGTGTGGGAAAAATAAGCTAAATGTTCTAAAGCACATAAAATAAATCATACCAAGGCCCACAGAAGCACGAAGCCGCTCCTCTTCCTCGTATGTTTTAATTTAGGATATACAAAGCGTATAAATAAGGTGTACCCGACGCTGCAAGGGCATCAAGCACTGTTTGCTCATGGGCCAATCATTCGGAAGCCTCAAGAGCGGCCTGGAGATCAGTCGTCGCGTTCATGGATAGAAGCTTCAGGACGAAAGAGAAGGTCCCATACTCTGATAGGCCTTCGTTATAGGGAGCATGGGGCTCTTAACCAAAGACAATATCGGCCAAAAACATAGATTTCTTTTTCTTCTACGAACCAAGAGCAACTCCCGACGATAAGTGATTTCTTTTTATTGGCATCTTGGGACGGCGTGTTCTGATGCCCGAGCCAATGTCTGATTCGAGAAGCGTTGTAGACGTCACATAGGGTCGTGGCTTAGCCGTCAATACCATCGGAAAGACATGCGAAGCTACTACCACATCACTCCTTCTCAAGGAAGGACGGACGACTGCGCGTCGTTTCAGCGGGACCGCAGGGTTGCTAGCCGGGACTGAATTTTTGTGATCAAGGAGCATCCGCTTCTTTTCTTTGATAACGGCACCCGTCGCATGTTGATACCAAGCTATATAGGATTTTGAGGCCTTCGGAATATGACTCGGATCAGCAATTAGGAAGTAAGATCTCGTATTCAGTCATATAAAACCACATTGCGAACGGTCTCCTATGAAGCAACCGGATTAACAAGAAACGCTTCTAGGGGAACACCTTGGTTATAACCTAATTATTGAGCGAAACGATGCGGGTTGTACCTCATGAACAACACTAAGGCATTTTGTCTGAATACTAAGAACCCCGGCCTGATAGAGTACAGATGTACAATTTTCCTGGCCTTCAAAGCAGAAACTCCATCCTTGAATACGTCATGAAGTGGCTAGACCACTTTGGAGGATTCTTTGCTAATAGTCAAGATCCTATCAACAAAAGTCATGCTATCCCGAACTATGCGCGGACGCAAAAGCAACCGTCGAGCTGCCCGCTGTGTTGGATCGGGAGAGGAAGCATCGACTAAATGCATGACCCGAGGGAAATTATACACCTCATAAAATTTGGGCATCTTAGTACGTCGAAAGCACCCAATACATGCATCTCTACCCATGATGTGAAATAATGTAGAGGGAGGTTCACGGGCCCCATACCCGGCTGGGTGGTGTCAGTCGCCATACTCAAGTCGTTATACAAATGAGCCAATCCCGTAACTCCAATGGCCATACACGTTCCTGCCGCAATACGATGAGCCGGATAGAAGACGAACGGTCTCATGTACCGATGATGCATCGGGAGTGCAAACCAGCTGAGCCACAAGCCAATAAAGCCCACGAGAAATGTTTCCTCATCGATGTCTAGGGCAGTAATTTCTGCAAAAGGGATGACGAAGGTGTCCGGAATAAAAAACCGTTTCAGATCCGTATCGGCAGTCAGCAGCTTGTCCAAACCAAACCCAAATAGATCATCAAGCTTGGCAAACTTTGCAACTTTCTTCGACAAAACTTCTAGGCGAAGGAAACGGGCGACAAACTCTGCAAAGCTAACCCCATGTCCTCCAAACTCCAAAAATAGGCTTTCGTAAATATTGAACACCTTGATTAGACTTGGGAACTTGTGCCGAATAGCATTCTCTGGCGTAAGGCCAATGACGATCGATTCGGTGGCAAAGATATACTCGTCGGGAGGAAGTATCTCCTCATAGTGCTCTCTCCTGACGGGTAATCCAGAAATATCTGCAAATTCCTCCAGCGAAATTGATACTTCCCAGTCCGATAATAGAAATGTGTGGGTTGGGATGACTGTTCCAAGAAAGACTTAACCAACCACACATGAGTAGTGTGGTAATAGAATAGAGATGCATAAATCGCTGGATACAACCCGATTTTTAGCAGCAACGATTTCTTGGTAGATAAGATGTAGCGGGCCTAAATGAGGAAACCTGTCGGATGCCGAGAGGTCACTCCTATGTTATAAACCTGACCTTACGGTCGTGCCTCTCCTTGACATATACGAAGCCCCAAAATATCTAGGGCCATCGGCGGTTGGACTGGTATCGATGCCATAGATAGTTGAAGACGACCATCTGCAGTCCAATTAATCTCTTCCACAGCATAAGCAACCGGCGGAGGGTTGGTGTACTGAACCAAGGGGATCTTCTCTTATGGCACCTCGCAAGTGAAGCCGAGCTGACCCCTGATGATGTAGCTATACTACACTCCCCATAGATGAATAGATTTCCATTCTGGATCGTAGTCCCGAATTAGAGCAAGGACCTCACGATCAATAGTTGCGTCGGCAAAAGCACTCTCCGAGCGAACGTAAGGAAAAAAGGAACCAGAAATCATGGTACCTGAAAAGACACCCAGTGGAAGGTTAGCAATTAAAAAAAACTAGTGGGCCCTACGAAATCAAAGTGGCGGCTTGTCAATGATGAGACATGTGCCCATTGTGAGAATCAAAAAGGATTCTCATTAAATGAACAGTGGAATTAAAACCCCCAATATTCCCCGAAAAGCGGGTTTTTTAAACAACAACATATTCAAATCTGTGAAAAGGGTATTAAACCCCTAAAACTTCTAGAAAAGGAAAATATCCAAGAACAGTAAAGGGAATAAAATTCCCAAAGTTTCTAAAGAATCAAACCAGAGCTAAGCTCTGCAAAAAAAACAATAATGGAATCAAATTTCCCCAACGATGGGATTAAATCCCAGAAATCCATATGTTAGAAAACTAATGGGATGAATGATGGAATTAAATTCCAGGAAACCTCTAATGTCAAGAGTGACAATAGGTAAAACCCTAAGAGGAGAATCAAAGATTCTCAAGAATGCCCTTGATATGGACATCAAGATCCACGATCTACATAAAAAAAAGTTCTCTTTTTTTAAGATTCCTAAGAGATTGATTCAAGAAAAGAACTAAGTTCTGTCAGTGGATCTAAAATCCAAAATAAAATATATATATATAACGAAAAGTTTTCTAAGAGCTAAGCTCTGTTCATAGTACCCACTAAAAATTTTGGCAGAGTTTACTCTGTTCAAAGGGAGTTTTCAAGGGAAAAGATTTAAGCTCTGGAATAAGAATTAAATTCTCAAAAAAGAAAGATTCAAAGGAAGAAGATGAAGAGACAATAGTCATCTCAAGGGCCAAAGGCCCTATTTATAAGACGTGGGGGGGATCGGTTCAACAACCCTAGCTGATCCAACGGTGGTAAAATTGACACCGTTGCACTATCGTGTAAAACACGTGATAATAACGGTAGGGGCATTTGTTCCCTCATAAAAAAAATTAGCCGGCGCCTCACGTGTTTTCTACATGAGCGCCAGCGCCGGCATTTGTTAGGATTAAAAAATCCAATACCGGCGCCTCACGTGAAACACATGTGAGTGCCAGCGTGCAAGGTACATGAGCGCCTACTATATATAAGAATTAAATTCTTAAGCGGTGCTCATGTGTATAGCACATGAGCGCCAACGCCCAAATTAAAGAGAGTAGAATTAAATTCTACATGGAGAATGTTTCCCTAAAAACTGGGGATATTCTCTGTTAAACAGAGCCATTGGATCAAAGATCCAATGGTGACTAAAAAATTATCAAGTGATAGAATTAAAATTCTATTAAACAGAGAGTTGTTGGATCAAAGATCCAATAATATAATTAAATTCTAATATGAGAAAATATTTCCCTAATCTTTCTAAATGAGAAAGATAAATGCTGAACTCTTAAATTAAAAAAATCCAATGGTGATAAAAATCACCGTTTGATAGAAATAAATTGTATCTATGGGAAAATATTTCGCTAATCTTGTTAAAAATAAGAATATATATTCTGTAAAACAGAAATTCATTGGATCAAAGATCCAACAGTGGATAAAATCCCCCAAATAATTTTTGAGGTAAATAAATCAATCAGTATCCCTCAAATTAAAGATTTTCTCAAACTAATTAACAAATTGCATCTCCAATATAAAGGATCCGAGTCTTCAAGTCTCAAAAAGGAGAATCAACCCCATAAGTTTTCCACAAAACCGAGAATTTAATTCTCCTCTCAAAGAAGAAGATCCTCGCTCTTCCAAACCCTAGGTAAAGAAAAAAGCAGAGATAAAATGTATCTCTTTTGCCTAGCATTAAGAAAACAAGGGTTGAACCCTTCATAAAAAGAACTTAGTTTTTTCTCTGATCTAAGATTTGCAAAGCAAATCTCCTCACAAGTTGAGAATTTAATTCTCATCGGAGAGATTTTGTTCTCCAAACTCTAAATCTATGAGAAATAACTAGATTAAAAGAAAAAGATAAAAGAGAACATATGTTCTATGAATTTAATTCCTTTGCAAATAGGGTTTAACCCTACAATGAAAGAACTTAGTTCTTATAAAAGAAACAGAAGAATTTAGTTTTCCAATAAAAAACGATCACAGATCTTCAAAAACATAGATCTTGGCAATCATTAATGGCCAAAATTCCATTAACAGAGATCCAATCTCTATAAGGAAAAAAGGACATGACGCCTCACGTGAAACACACGTAAGCGTCCAAAAGATTCACTTAAATGGAACTCGACGCCTCACGTGTTTCTCACATGAGCGCCCAAAACAAAATACCTGGTGACTCACGTGCTTCCCATATGAAGCACCCAAAACAAAAGGCTCGGTGCCTCACGTGCTTCCCACTTGAAGCGCCCAAAACAGAATGCTCGGCACCTCACGTGAAACACACGTGAGCGCCGACAAAAACAACGCTCAGCGCCTTACGTGTTTCTTACATGGGCGCTCAAAATAGAAGATCTAGCGCCTCACGTGAAATACACGTGAGTGCTGTATAAAAGTGTAGGGCGCTATAAATTTAGTCCAAATGACTAAGAGCTTAGCACTGATTGGGCAGCGCCCATGTCCCAGCGCCTCACATGCATCCTACGTGAGCGTCCGAAATAAATGCTCAGGGCCTCACGTGCTTCCCATTCGAGTGTCATACAAAGTGCTTAGCACTCTATATTCAGTCAAAATGACTAAGTGCTTAGTACTGATTGGGCAGCGTCCATGTCTGAGCGCCTCACGTGCTTCCCATATGAGCGCCAGAGCTACAAATAAGTGCTTAGCACTTTTGAATAAAACAAAAAGGAAAGCCCAAGACCGAGTAGACCAAGCCCAAATTGGTTAAGTCTCTGAAATTTCTTACAGTCGAGCCCAAACGCTTTGTTGTTGGATCTCAACTAAAATTTGATGATCCTTAAAATATTGCTAAATTGATCTTAATCTCAAATAGGACTAACGTATGTTTAGTCAAAATAAATTGAGCCTAAATACTCATATATTTAAGTTGATCTTAATCTCAAACTAGATTAACGGTCCTTAAATAAAATAAAATATACTTTGAACGAAAGGAACATACAACCTAAGTTCCACTCTAAAATATACAGATTTGGACTAATCCGCGCCCTATGGGCGACGACATAAACTAGTCCCCGTATACAATCCACGGGCAACCTTAACAAACAAAATAACATACGACACAAAGTGAACTACTGGAGCATGAGAAAGTTGTTATCGTAACGAGATAACGTAATTAACTGCAGGGGCTTGTGCCTGCAGGGAAGAGCGTTCCTACAATCAAAAACCTCTCGCAAATGAGAAGGGAATCTGATAAAGTCTGCTATATCAGTCGCATCTATCCAAACCTCCCATATACGATGCCATAAATCAACTTGGTATTTTCGGAGAGATGGGTGGATATGTCCAAATAGTATCTGTCCCTAAATTCAGGCTAGACGTCCTCCGCGTCTCATTCCATTTTTTGGCGGTAAACAAGTTACATATAACATTGCAAAGGAATGTAAAGTTACATAAGATTCTCTTTTGAGATTTTCATTGAAATACTTTGGAATATTTTAGTGTCAACTTGGTAGAAGTTGATGCGCACTGCCTTAATATGGGGGCCACATCATTATAAGTGGGACACTCTAGGTGGGGTCCTCACCACTTCATTTAAAGTGTATAGGTGTTACTTTTTTGAAGTACTGGTAACACTTCTTTTGAAGTGTAGATCTCATTTCTTTTGAAATGCAAGTAGGACACCCAAGATGAGGTCCACACTAGTAATGTATGAGTGAGACATCCTAGGTGGGGTCCACACTACTTCATTTAAAGGAGGGAACACTTCATTTGAATTGTGAATGGGACCCTTGGATGGGGTACACATATGTTAAGAAAACTGAGAAGTTTCCATTAGGAAGGCCTATTTAGGGGCCTCCTGAGGGACCAGGAGGGGGTCTCTGTAAAGTGTTTTTTGTCACCCTATTGAGATAGGAATGTACGCACTTGTCAGACGTATACAGATTCCCCCTGTCTAGAGCAGGCTGGGATTTATTGATTGTGGGGATCTGAATCTCTGGTAGCCGCGGACTAAACTGTTGTTAATTACCCCTCACTCTTGGAGCAAGGGAACCTCCGATTAACAGGTCAAGCAGATTATGCGAACTCAATGTGCAGTATGCGCGTGTTGTGTTTTGAAGGTGTTTTGGACGTATCAGAGGCCTCACAGAGTTTACGGGGGTCCTGCTACCCAGATAGCAGGCTGGGGATCAAAGGGGCTAGCAGCCCCCTTGCATGGTGCATGGCAGCATCCCGTTAGAAAATTTTTCTAACGAAAGAAGCATTTTGAGTGTGGAGCATTCGTGTTTTATTATATATTTTCTTTTCTTAAAAAGATGAGGAGTTGGGGTGCTCGTGGCGGGGCATGTGCAACATGTGCCTACTAGCGCCAGCTTGGCGTATGAGCATCACGTGGCTGCTAGGGCGCCAACGAGTCGCGTGAGCATCACATGACCATTGGGGTGCCAGCGGGTCATGTGAGCAGCACGTGCCCGCTGGGTGCCAGCGGGTCATCTGCGGAAGAAGAGCTAAGCCCATGGGGTTGGAGTTGAACTCCTGAAAAGAAATTGGATATAGATTTGGAGTTTAACTCCCAAAATATTTGGATTTGGAGTTAAACTCCAAAAATATCTGAATTTTGGGTTAAACTCCTTTGAGAATTTAAATTTAGGAGTTGAGCTCCTGAAAAATTGATTTGGAGTTAAACTCCGAAAGGAATTAGATCTTAGATGATGAAAAGAGGTCCCTTTTTTTCTTCTTTAAGCTTTGGACTTTTCCAAAATGGGTTCTTTTGAGATGGGTTTCCTTCTTCCTCCTCTTTTTTTGGATCTTGGAAAAGAAGGGTGGTGAGATTTAAAATCTCCCCTTCTAGGATTTGACGGGAGATTAGGAATCCCATTCAATGGTTTTATAGTGAAAAACTATTTCTTTTTAAGAAAATAAGAGTTAAACCCTTGATTTAATTCAAAAAAGAAAGAAGAAGAAGGTTTTGAACCTTGAAGATGAAAAAGGCACAAAACCCTAGAAAGATATGAAAGGAATCAAGTTGTTATCCATTCCTTCATCATGTTTGCTTTTTATAGGCTACACACTTTACATTTTGGCCCTTGGGCTTTATAAAATGGCACTCGTGTCTCCCCATGCCTTATATGCTCATTTCTTTTTGCACATAAGTTATAGGCATTACAAAATTTGTCTTCTTGCCCATTTAATTTATATTCATTTTCTAAGAATTACATTTTCATTTATTCACTGCATAATTTTTGCTTCTTCATGGCATAAGCTGGCCCCTTCCTTGCTCGGGCTTGGCTTGGGCTTGGGCTCACTTGGTATGGGTGTTGACTTTGACTTTGACTTGGTCAGCGAGGTATAATTTTTGACCCCAACGGTCCCGCAGCAGCCGGGAGGCCTAAATTGGGCCTCCCAATGGCTGCTTTAAGCCCGTTCCCTCTAAAAATAACAGCGCCCACGTGCAAAGCATGTGAGCACCAAAGCCATATATATGGCAGCGCCCACGTGCAAAACACGTAAGTGCCGATGCCATCTTTTTGGCAGCGCCTATGTTCAAGGCACATGGCGCTTATGCCAACCCCTTTGGTAGCGTCCACATACAACGCATGTGTGCGCTACCATCAAGATTTGAAGCACTTTCTTTAGATAGAATTAAATTCTATATGGGAAAATATTTCCTTAATCTTTCTAAAACAAGAAAGATTTGCTCTGTTAAACAGAGAACTTTTGGATCAAAAATTCAACGGTGATTAAAAATCACCTTTCAATCATGGGATAGAATTAAATTCTATATATGGAAAATATTCCCCCAATATTGTTAAAAGAACAAGAAAATATACTATATTAAATAGAGAGCTTTGGATTAATGATCCAACGGTGATTAAAAATCACACCTTGATTATGAAATCAATTGAAATCTCTAATTGAGAGATGTTCTCAACTGGTTGATAGCTCTTTTCCTCCTATAAATTGGAGCCTAAGAGATTAAATCTCACATAGACAAACCTCCCTATAAGTTTCTGCCTTGCAATCGAGAATTAAATTCTCTGTAGAAAGAAGATCATCTCCTTCCTTCCAAAACCCCACGTAAATAATGGAGAAAAATATCTCCTTTTACTTATCTGCTGCATGCAAAAGGGTTTAGCCCTTCATAAGAACTTTGTTCCTTCTCTAGATTTGAGATCCATAAGATAAGTCTCTCATAAAAAAGAGAATTAAATTCTCATAGAGAGATCTTGATTTAAACATAAGATCTAGAGGAGAACACTATTTTTTCACTACTATAAAAAGAAAAGAAAAAGGGGAAAAGAAAAAGAAAGAAGGAAAAAGAAACGAAGTCTTTACCTTCCGGAAATTAGTTTTCTCAAAACATATCAAGATCTCAGATTCTACATGAATAAGATCCTAAAAATCTTAAAGAATGAAGACTTTGATAGACATAGGAGAGATTATACCTCGTAAAAGATTTAATCACTTAAGATAGACCTTAGTCTCTGCAAAAAATATATGGCAGCGTAGCACGTGTTAAATACGTGAGCGGTCCACATGATGAATACGTGAGTGCCCAAGCCTTAATGGCCCACATGATGAACACGTGAACGATGCATATAATGAACATGTGAGCGCCCAAGCCTCGGCGGTCCATAAGATGAACACGTGAGCGCCAAAGCTTCATCAGCGTCACATGTGACACTCACATGATTGAGTGCTAAGAATTGTTGGGTGATATAAAAACCCAATATTTAGTCTTAAATGATCTTAGACCCTGAAGTTCTAAACTTCTTTGATTTTTAAATCGACTGAGCCCATATGCTCAAAATATTTAAGTCGGTCTTAGTCTTATATATGACTGACGATCCATAATGAAATTTCTAAGTTGCTCTAAGTCTAAAACAGGATTAACGATCCTTAGATCAATACAAGTATCCTTTGAACCGAAGGACCTCATTCATATGAGAAATGTTACCTTAAGTTCACCCACGTTGTTAAACAATATTACTAACGTGAATCCAAATACCAAATCTAATATGTACGGATTTGGATTAATTCGCGCACTACGAGCGACAACAAAATTAGTCTCCATATATAATCCAAGGGCAACCCATCATAAAAAAACCTAAAACACAAAACACGAAACAAAAGTTGCAGAAGAAGAAAGTTGTTATCGCTTTGCGATAACGTAATTAACTGCAAGGGCTTGCGCCTGCAGGAAAAATGCATCCCCAGAATCAATAAACCTCTCAGCTTAATAGGGAATCTAAAGTCAGGTATATCAATCGCATCCTTCAAAACCTTCGATATACGGTGCCATAAATCAACTTGGTATCTTTAGAGAGGTGGATGGATCAAACCTATGCATCTGCCTCCAGATTCAGGCTAGACGTGCTCCCCGGGCCTCAGTCTGTTTTTCGGCGGTAAACAGAATCTGGCACGTCCGGTGGGACATTTTTCTCTTTTCACTCCACATTTCATGTGTCGTGTTTCGTGAAAGAAATCACGGTATATCATGTTTATAGTAGCTCTTGGATGTTGGGATACTAAAGCCGGCGTTTTATCTCCATGCAAATTTAAATGGCATTTTCCGGCAAAAATGTGACCGTGCCACCAACTGCCACTCCAACCCCACTCCAACCGGGGTAACTTGGTCAGAGCAAACCATGCCCCTGTGCTTTGCATTCCTATGGCTCAGGTGACCCGGGAACTGAACGGATTCTTCTTTGGAGTGATATTTTCACCTCCTTCCCATGGCATCCCAGCGCCGAAGGAGGACACTCAGAAGAAGTCAATCTTTGACAGGCTGACAACTATCAACACAGGCTCTTCTGAACAGCCTGCCAAGTCTCAAGGTTCGGTCTTCAATAGACTGAACATAAGCTCTGTGGGCCCTGCTAAGAAAGCAGTGACCCCGAAAAGTCAGCCTTTAAGAGGATAAGCTATACTGCGTGATTGGTGTATTTTAATGCATATTTTGTAACTATATTTATCTTTATTACGTCACATTTAATGTTGCACATATGTATTTTATGATATTTGCAGGTGACAGAGACTAAAGTGCAAAAGGAGAAGAAAAGTGACTAATACGTGTGTTTTACGTGCAAAACAATTTCATATGGAGAAAAAGTATAAAAGATATCAAATTAGACAAAATATATTTGAATGGATTCAAAATAATATAAAAGATCAAAGCCCAATTCAGCATAAAGGCCTAATATCAGTGCAAATTTAAAACGATCATATCTCGAAGACCATAACTCCGATTTCAATTTGGCATATACCAATGGAAAGATTTTAACGAGACGAATCTTCACACAAAATTTGAGGCCCAAAATCCACAAAATTTTGGCCAAAATTAGAATCATAGAAAATTTAGCTAAAATTTTTAACGACCTGGAGTCGAGATTTTTGTGGAAATTTTAGATTATCTTTATTTTGTAGGAAGTTTGTTCCAATTATTTTGAAGTATTATAAATACTCTGTATAGTTTATTAAGATTTCATATCTCTTCCATAGCAATTATTGTAGGATTTTCAAGTTGAGAGTATGGATCAATAATTTTGTAAGTACTCTTTATTATGAATAAAGTTTTCCTTTTTTATAATATGAGCAACTAAACTATTCTTTTAGGGTTTGTGTTCTTTACTTTAATGGTCGGATATTTTTATTAATCTCAAATTTTCTATGTTTTTATTATGAATGTCTATTGATCTAATTCTTCTCTTTTTAAGTTTTTCATCTATGAAACTAATTTTTATAATGATAGTTGACTCCTTGAATAAAATTAGGAATAGATGATACATCTAGAAACTAATTAGATTAATTAATGAAAGCGTGACGAACTAGAAATCTAATTAGGTAAGGTAAGAGATGGTTTTTAATCAAGAGAATTCAACCTAGTTAATTAGGGTAGTCTAGGTTATACCGATAATTTGATGACTCGTAGATTGACAACCTACGAATTATTTAATAAAAGGGTACACTAGTTACTTTTGAATTAATTAGAATTATTTGTTTTAATTATTTTCTAAATGATTTTATATAATTGATAGGTTATGTTTAATCACATTAATTTAACCTATGCTTTTATATAATTAATAGATGACATATTAAAACTAGAAAAAGAAAAGATATAGAATCCTTTAAATCAACTGTCCATCTCAGAAAACTGCATTTTAATATCACTCATTCATTATCTATTTTGTTATTTATTAACCAGTGACTGCTCAGTAAATACAGATTCCAGGTATTCGTGATAAAATACTGAAAACACACTCAAAATCACGGATATAACGTTTAGGCGCCTACACTGCAAACAGAATAGAAAACCGGCCGTGATTCAAAGAGTTCATTTTTGCAAATAAACAGGTTTTGTTCCAACACATTATAAGTGTGCACAATACTCTTGGTGACTTGGACCATGGTGGGGTTGCCTTGGCACACATGACATGATGAATTGTGCAAATAGGGAACATGAGCATTAAATGCTAAAAGATGTGATGTGATTTAAAGCATCAAGATTTCCCTCCAAAAGATACTAAGCAACCCATATTGTTATCAGTAAATCAAACATTACTCGTGTAATTGTGGAGAGAACACAACATCACAGAACCAACACGAGACCCAGTAGCCTACACAAAACCGACGACATCAATAAAAAACCCGGCGTCGCCGATCCCATCACGTCCAAAGGTCCCTATTTTTCTTCTGGTTGTTTATTTGGGACACATCATCTTATTTTTATTATTTGTTTATTCTGGAATGAGGCATATAAATACCAGATCAATGGGCAAGGGGAGATAATACTTTTGGCTTTAGTTTTAGTTTAGAACAATTGTAATGGTAACTTGCTTTTCCTTTGAACTCTTGAACTCTTGCCCTTTATCTTGACCTTACAACTTCTTCATTGAACTTGCAAGCTTAAGATTTAGGTTCTTGAATTCAAGATTAGTTGTATCTTAGTTGAAAATCAATAAAAGTTCTCATTGTTCATTACATATGTCTTGCTTTCTACAAACATCGAACTTGTGAAATCCTTGCCTTACTTTGATCTTGCAACCTCTTAAGTGAGCTTGCAAGCTTAAAGTTTGGTATTTCGATTTTACATTGGTACGAGCTTAAAGAACATTTGAAGAAATTTGCATGTTAGATTTATCGGTTCTTAACTTTCTAACCTTGACTTTACTTTTCTTGAAATTTTTGTTATGTGCCTTACTCTTTTTCTTTTTTTAATTTTGTATTGTAAATATGTGTGAGTAATTGATTTACTTGTTAAGGGTAGAATATGGTTAGTTTGTGTTAGGAGATGTGTTTGCTAAAACTTTAAAAACCTTAACTTTGCAATTGAAACTCCGACCAAACGACTCGCAATTCCGCTCTGTTAGGCATCATATCCTACCACGATAGCGGTCAATCCTAATCGTGACCGGATTGCGAGTGGTTTGCTGAAGGTTAAGGTCAAGAGACAACAACGGAAGGACAAGGGACAAGAAATATGGATTTAGCACACAAACACAAATACCGTATTTCAAGTTTCCTAATCCACATTATTGCCTATTATCTTAGTGTCAATATCAGAATTAGGTCTATAAGCAAACGACAAATATCATCCTAACACAAGCTAACCTAAAACGACCCCTAACAAGTCTTTTTATTGAACATATCATAGTTACGACACTTAGTATAAATAACAACTCAAGTTACGGTATTAACTCGTTAAAACAAGTTTAAAAACCTACCATCTCCCTGCGGACGACCCGTACTCATCACGGCTCGTTACACGCGACACCTTTTTTGATTGTGATTATTTCAAATTCTTTTTAAAACAACACGGTGAAAACGTGCTAATCACCGACCATAAGAGTAAAGCAACACAAAACCCTAGATTCTTCTATACTCATAAAAACCCCATTTTTATTTTATTTGCATTTTAATTCTTAGTTTAAACAAAAACTATATTCTTTACTTAGTTAGAATTAATTAAAACCACACCTCCCTGTGGATCGATCAGCAAATACCACTACGATAGAACTGTGCACTTGCTAAAAGCGGATTGATTAATAAAATCTCAATCAAGTTTTTGGCGCCGTTTCTGAGGAGGCGTAGTATTTTAATTAGTTTTAATTTAATTTAGTTTAGTTTAGTTTAGTTTTATTAGATTTGATTCTGCAGATTTTTCTTTTAATTCCAGGAAAGAAGACAAACTTCTTGGGAGCTTGGATCGTGATGAAGACGAAGCAATTTTCCAAATTTTCATATCTTTAAAATTTTCGACCGAAACCACCATATTGGTGATTTCAGCCAAAGTATTTTGGTAATTTTCTCTCGCGTTTTTTGTAAACTGTTCCACTTATCATCTATTTTCCAGAATTTTGTTCCTTTTTCGTAGTAATTTTTTGTTCTTCTCTAAACGCTCTCTCCAATAGATTGCCTTTTCTACAGGATTCCGCAGAATCAAAATAAATAAAAAATCTTGCTTGTGGTTGATTTCCTTTTTATTTTGCATATTTAAAAATATTTTAAGGGGAAACAACCCAAATCAACATTAGGTGGGGATTTCATCGCCCTTCTTAGGCCCCACAAATCACAACAGAGCATCAGCATTCAACCCCATTAACTAAAAAAGATCTAGACTCAGCCCCCTAAGGACACTTCGCACTCGATTAAGACAAGAAAAGGTTGTTGGTAATCTATTGCTTATCCGCATCTTTCTTGTGGTGTCTAAGGCAAGTGTGTCTAAAGCAAGCGGTTTATTTAATTAAGGCCCGCTGTTTCGGTGATTCGTATAGCGGATACCTCCTACTTACCTAACACTTACCTGGCTGCAAGATTGATAAAGAGTCAGCAGAGGATTTATCCTATAACTTGTCACTTGGAGGTCTAGGAGCTTTGACCTAGGTGATCCTAGTTTTAGAGATTGTTTGCGCATTTTTGTGTTTGTGATTTGTTAGAGTCTTAGTTTATTTTCTACATTTTTATTTTATTAAAAAACCCTTAACATAATATAACTTTATATTCTTTTCTTTTGGTATATGCACGTTTAGGGTCGAGACGAAACACATAGATTAATTCATCTTGACTTATTAGATACTATGGCTGATATTATCCCTGCTACACTTACGCTACAGTATAGATACTATCTTGTGCGTGCATCCCTACCATCTTCCATAGTCCTACTGTTTGTTGTCGGTGACTATGAAATTACACCTATGTTCATAAACTCGCTTTCCAAATTCCACGGTCTTGAGTCAGAAGACGCTTATGTCTTTATAAGAGAATTTGAGGACTTGTGCCAATTGTTCAAATTGAAACGGTTAAATCAAGATGCCGTAAAACTTAGACTTATATCATTTTCCCTCACTACTAAAGCTAAGCATTGGTTTTACAGTATGTTGGCCAACACTATTCGGACATGGGAGGAGTTTACTAAAGCTTTCCGTAAAAAATTATACCCGCATTTTAAAACCGCTAAATTCAGAAATGAAATTAGGACATTTTCACAAAAACCGGGGAATCTTTTTGGAAATATTTTAAACGTTTTAAAGACCTTCTCATTAAATGCCTGCATCACAATATAGCTAAGTAGGAATTATGTCAGATAGTGTATAATGGTAAGAAGTCTAAACTTATGATAGAGTCAATGTGTCAAGATGACTTTACGATGAAAAAAGAAGATGCATGGAACTTTCTAGAAGAATTATCTCATAAAACCATGCGATGGGAGAGTGCTAGTAAGAGAGATTCGACCACATCTAGGAGAGGGTTACACATATTTGAAGCTATTATAGGGATGCCTTCCGAGCTAGCAGCAATAAGAAAATCAATAGAAAAGTTATCAACTACAACCGTCCCCGTCCAATGAGTTATTAAACTGTAACGCTTTGAATTCTCGTTTAGGTAGTTTTTCGATAATCGGTAAAATAATCAGTTTTTTCCGTAAAAAGTCAAAATAATTATTTTTCAATATAGGCCAAATTATACAAAATTTAGATAAGAAATTGTTAGAAATTGGTTAATAAATTGTCACTTAAAAATTTCTAGTCATTTAAAAAAAAATTCCTTAATTAATTATTTTTAATATTATTTTAAGCTTTTAAATATACATTAAATTAGTAATAAATACAAATTTAAATGGGTAAATTACATACTTAGGAACCATTATAAACTAAAATCTACTAGTGACAAAATTTTATCAACACTTTCCAAGAGTTGTTGTTTTATGGTTTAAAAATAAAGTAAAATGGGAATAGAAATGGGTGTAAATTGCAAATGACATGTATAAAATTTCTTAGCCAAAAAAATAAATAAATAAAATGCAACACACACCCACAGCAATTCACCCCTTCCCTGGCCGAATTTGGTGTTGGAAATTTCCCCCATTGTTCACTTTTAACTAGAGAGGAAAGAAACTTAAAATGGGGGGTTTTAATGAAAAGAATTGATGTGAAAGCTTTAATTGAACTTGTAAGATAATTTCTTCATAGAATTTTCCACACCATTCCCTCACACTTTCCCCATCTCCCCTTAGGCCGAGCCTCCTTCCAGCAGCTCTCCATTTTCCCATTTTTTTTTGTTCAAAATTCATCTCAAAAATCCACCGAAATCAACAAATTTCTTCACAAAACTCAAACAAATCCTTATTCTACCTCTTCCCAAACCCAAATTAGTTTAAGACAAGGAGAAAAGAGGCAACTTTGGAGGCTAAGAGCAAGAGGTTCAAAACTTGTGAGGTGAAAATTCTAATCTAATTGTTAAATTGTAGTTAAACATGCTAATTTAGAATTTTAAAGTGTTAATTTCATAGTAATTGCTTGTTTAGTAAATTCAAGAAAAAGGGTTTGATTAATATTAGGGTTAAAGCATTGTATTGGGTTAATTTAGTGTTGTGGCCATTTAGTTGTGTGGATTGGACGATTGTGTTGGATTGTGATAATTTTATCGCAAATCTACAATGGTTACGTCAATTTTTGATTTTTAGTGCTTACTAGGTTTTTCATAAATTTAGGAGGTGATTTAATTGCGATCTTGACGATATTATTGGCATCTCCTACGACATTTAGGGTGTGCAAATGCGGAGTTTGGTTTAGTCGGGTTTTAGTTTTGACGGTTGCCCCGAAACGACGATTTTAGTTAAGGTTTTAGTGGTTTTCGTGTGTTTTCCGCGCATCGAGTGCACGTTGTGCCTAACTTGTGAGCGTCGATATTTTCATATTGTGACTTGCGTCATTTCATGATGTGTAATCTTATGTTATGTGTTATGCAATTTTAGGATCGGTTGCGGAAACATCGGACGCGGCGCGCAAAGGAAAAGCGGTGGTTGGATCAGATTAGCGAGACGTCCGGGTGAGTAGATGTATACATCTATGGGGAAATCATCTGGATGGCGCGAGGCGCCCCATAGTTAGGATCACTTTATTACTTGTAAACTATATGCATAGTCGGTTAGTTAACCATCTCATTCATATGCATATATTTCTAGTTATTCGCTTGCTGGCATTGCATGATTATTTATATATCTTTGTATGATATCACCTCTTAGGACACTTACACCATTACCATTGGCTCATGATGCATGCGCACTATTCATGTGAACACACACGCCTTTGGTAATGGCCATGCCACGAGCACTGTAGAACCTGCTTAGTTCAGTATCAAACGCTTGCATCATACATGATATATTGAATTGTAAAGCATGCATATACCTCACTTCATTATCATGCTTATTTAGATTCCTCGTCATAAACTACATTGCATAACATTGATTTCATGGGCATCTATTATTTACAACATGTTGGGTATTATGATTTTCTTGAGGATTTCAGTATTGATGAGATTTCTGGATTTTGGGGAAAACCGTAAGAATTTAACAAAAACTTATTATTATCATTTTTAAAATAAAGTTACGGTTTTCTCGTGATGTATGTGTCGTCCACCATGAGTTTTCATGTTTTCTGTTGGATTTTGAGACCCGATTCAAGGAGTAGATGAACCGTCTCGGGTACATGGTGGGCCCGGTATGGTACCCAAGGGCAAGAAGATAGAGTTGTAGAAGATAGGCCTGGCAGGGAAAGACTACCTACCGGTGATGTCTGGTGCGGCGGATATCCGGAGGATACCGACCGTTGTTGTGAGATTTGATGATATGGGCCGATCCGGACTGACGGAGCCTGAGATATTGAGACATTGATATAGTGAGACATTGAGACAGATATATTTCCATATTTGGTGTCGATGCTTGACATGGTTTTCGGATGATTTCATTAATGATACCTTGGCTATTGTACAGATATTTTTTTTAAGTTAAGAATGCAAAGATCATCGTATTTATACACTTAAAGATTTCGTATTGATTTTGCATCCATGTGCATACATATTAGTAGCATCGCATTATACTTAGATATGCAGATTGCGACGCATTGCGTGCATTCTTACGATAGCCTTATTAGATGTTACTTGCTACTCACGAGCTGGCAACTCATCCCCGTTGTGCCACGGTGTCTTGCAGGTCGGACCTGTCAGCTTTGCAGGGGCGGGCGTATCTTTTCGTTGGCTTCTTTGCTCAGACTCGCGACATTGCTCGTAGGTGGGTTGCGAGGACACTTTGTCTCTTTTGTACTATCATTGTATCTAGTATTCTCCATCTACCACTTCTTATTTGTATATGTGACCTAGTGATGAGACTGAGAGATTTGTGTATATGTGGTTTCTTTGGGGTCGAGCTCACTTGAGCCGACGTTGTGTTTTTCTTATTTTTGCATTTCTTTATACTTATTTGCTTAATATTGCATATATATTGCGTTTGGTTGTGATCCGCCTTGGGCGAAGAGCTAGCTCCCGCTTGGGGATGCCATTTTGTTATTACAGGTTTATATATCTTGTTGTACCCATTTTGGGGGCTAGTATTTACAAAGGAGACTCTGCCGAAATTTTCGGAAAATTTTGATGTTTTTAAAAAGGGATTAATATCACTTAATTGGTTCAAAATCGTTTTCATAAAAGGTTTTTCTTCACTCTTATTGTTTATGGTTTAGATTTTCTGGGCTTTGGCTAACTTAGGTTACGTTATGACTTGAGACGTCTCGTAATCTAAGTGCCAGTCATGTTTCGTACCTTCGGGTCGTGACATAAACCATCTCCTTGTCTAAACTGTCAAGACTCTTTCCACATTTCTAAAGAATGTCCCCTTTTAAGCGGTCCTCAAGGGAAAGAGACCGCCAATGTTGCATATGAAAATAATAGTAATAATCTGTATTCTCAAACTTACAATCAAGGATGGAGGAATCACCTCAATTTACAATGGAATCAAGGCAACACTGGCCAACAATTCCCAAACCAAAGACAAGGTCCTCCACCTAACCCTATCCAACCTAACATACAATACACATATATTAGGGTTAGGAAAGAGAATACATACTTTAAAAATTATAAGCAGCTTGCTATATTTTTGCAAAATGAAATTACACCATTTAAACAATCCATATCTAATATTGAAAGGCAAATTGGTCAGATAGCTGCAGCATTAGGAGGAAGAGAGATTGGCACCTTACCTAGCCAACCTATAACAAATCCAAAAGATACACGTATAAATCCCGCTCAAATAAATGCTATAACTACTTTGAGGTCGGGAAAACAGGTTGATAACCAGCTTAGGATGCCTGATAATTCTGAAGAGATCCCGGCTGATGAGGAGCAACAGAATCCCAATCCACTTGCATAGCCGGCATCCACTTCCACACCCGAATCTACATGTGCGGTAATACTGGTGGTTAAGACCCATTGTTTCTCAGACAATTCATCGGCATCCTGACGAGAACCACTTTTAAATGGTACTCGGAACTCCCAAATGACTCTGTTAAGACCTTCACTGAAATGGAAGTGCTCTTTACACACAGGTTCGTCAGTGCAAGTGAACACATTACGGTCTCTGTGTTACTTAATGAAACGGTGAAATCCAACGAGACGATGGTCTAACACATCATTCAATGGAGGAACCTCTGGTCCAAGTGCGAACAACGCATCGAAGAAGGACCGGCTGTAGGAATGCTTATAGGTACCCTTGATTGGCAATCAAAGGTGTACCCATTCTTAGCTTTTGCTAAGCCGACCACCTTTCAAGATCTCATCAATAATCTGGTTCAACTGGAATAAATTAGGCGGTCTTCTTCCTCTTCGGTTGGAGAATATAAGAATAGCAAGAATAAACGTTGCGTTTGTCGCCAATGCATAGTGGCAGCCAGTGGGCCTTAAAGCGCCTAGCCGTCAAAATAACAACCACACGGGTTCTGTAACAACTCCAATTTTTGTATACATAAATTTGATTTAAATTTAAAGTATACTTGGAGTATTTAATGTTGCTGTTATCACTTTAAGTATCTATTTTCCCACAATAATTACAAGAAGGAGCTTGTAGCTCATTGGTAATACCTTGCACTGTTGAACCAAGCCACCAGAGTTCAAATCCCATGCCCCATATTATTTTTAGATTATTTTTCTTTTAAATTTCTTGGAAGCCCAACAGTCCACAGGCCATAACTCCCAAAAGTTGAACTGAACCCTAAAAAGTGAATATACCATGAGCTACGTCTGAAGACCCCCCACGCTTTGACCACCGGAGTCGGCCGGGATCGGCCGAGTCGGCCGGCGCCGCCGGCCGAACTCGGCCGGACGGCCGAGTCCCCAAAACGAAAAGGTTTCCTTTTCGTCTTCTATAACCCCCTGTATACTCCATTTTAATGGATCGGTTCCCAAATGTTAAATACACCCTATTTAATACAAATTTTAATGATTTTTCTTTAATTTTTACAATTTTTTTAAAATAAAAATCTTTCACCTACCCTACCCTAGCCTACCCTATAAATAGACCCCTACCCCCTACCCTCTTATCCCAAAACACTAGGTTTACTCTCTCAAAATTTCTATAAGAAAGGTGTACTTTGAAATCGAGTTCACGGCGAAGCGCTGACAGAATTCCGGCGACGTTTTTGAAACAACCGGTGACGAAACAACGCCTCGGCCACTCACCTAGTTCCCTTATACTCTTTAGTATAGATCGAAACCCGTAAGTCCCGTTCTTTTCTTCTTTCTACTTCTCAAAAATACGGAATTACGAAACCCAACGGAAATCGGAACAAACCGATTTTCGATTCGGTTTTTCTATAAAATCTCACTTGTCACCAATTCCATAATACTTAAACTTATTCATCATGACTATTAATCATATAACAACTAATTTGGACAAAGTTTCTCACATGAAATAATAGCTTTTGCAATATCGTATTCTTTTTCACTTTAATACCATAATGTTTATTATATTTACTTCTAATCAATTCAATCATGTCTAAACATCCTTATCATGATTATTAAACTTGTAAAAGTCAATTTGAATCAAGTTTTCCGGGAGTATTTAGACAGGTTTGTTGTCATCTTCATCGACGACATCCTGGTATATTCTAAGAATCGGAAAGAGCATGCAGAGCATCTACGAATTGTCCTGGAAACTCTTCGACAACATAAGCTTTATGCCAAGTACAGCAAGTGCGAGTTTTGGCTAAATCAAGTTGGTTTTCTTGGACATATCGTATCAGGAGAAGGAATTTCTGTGGATCCAGCCAAAGTTTCAGCAGTTAGCGAATGGCCTACACCAAAGTCAGTGAAGAACATTCGGAGTTTCTTAGGTTTAGCTGGATATTACAGAAGGTTCATTGAAGGATTCTCAAAGATAGCAACACCCCTGACCAAGCTCACACGAAAAGATGAAGATTTGTGTGGTCAGAACCATGCGAACAAGCTTTCGTAGAACTCAAGTCAAGATTGACATCTGCACCTATTCTCGTAATACCGGATCAATCTGGAGGATTCGAAGTGCATTATGATGCATCCGGTAAGGGATTAGGATGTGTTCTACATCAGCACGGTAAGGTTGTGGCTTATGCTTCAAGACAACTGAAGACTCATGAGCGCAATTATCCGACGCATGATCTGGAGTTGGCAGCCGTCATCTTTGCTCTCAAGATTTGGCGCCACTACTTACTTGGTGAACCAGTGAACATCTACACAGATCATAAAAGTCTGAAGTATGTGTTTACTCAGAAGGAGTTAAATATGCGGCAGAGAAGATGGTTAGAACTCATGGCGGACTTTGACATCAACTTGCAATATCACCCAGGTAAGGTGAACGTAGTACCTGATGCTCTTAGTCGCCAACCCTTATCGATGAATCTCACCGCTCAGTGGAAGCTTCAGCAAGACTTATATCAGATGGAGATTGAAGTAGTCATGCCAGGTAATGCTTCAAGTTTGATGAATCTACAAGTTCAATCAAGTATTGTCAATCAGATCAAAGCAGCTCAAGCAAGTGATGCTAAGTTGCAAAGGATCAGAGAACAAGTGGAGAATGGACTCAGAACAGACTTCATCATCCATGAAGACGGATCTTTGAGATACGGCAGCAGATTGTGTGTACCAAAATGTCCTGTTCGGGAAGAGTTAATGAAAGAAGCTCACAGCTCTCCCTACTCAGTACATCCTGGAGGTACCAAAATGTATAAAGATCTACGTCAGAATTATTGGTGGCATGGAATGAAGCGTGAAGTAGCCAGAAGCGTCGCAAAATGTTTGGTGTGTCAGCAAGTAAAGGCTGAACATCACAGGACAGCTGGACTACTTCAACCATTACCAATCCCAGAATGGAAGTGGCAGCACATCACGATGGACTTTGTGACTGATCTTCCTCACAGCGCAAAGGGTAACGATGCTATATGGGTCATTGTGGATCGACTCACAAAGTCGGCTCACTTCATCCCATTTCGAGTTGACCAATCAACTGAGACACTGGCAAAGAAGTACATGGAGGTAATAATCTAATTACGATTTAAACTCTTCATAATGTACTATCACTGATACCTATGAACTCATACAGGAAATTGTGAGACTTCATGGAGTACCGGTCTGTATTGTCTCCGATCGTGACACCAGGTTCCGATCGCAATTTTGGCAGAGTCTGCAAGCTAGCTTGGGAACAAGTCTGAACTTCAGCACGGCTTATCATCCACAAACAGATGGTCAGTCGGAACGAACTATTCAGATCTTGGAGGATATGCTCAGAGCATGTATGCTCGACTTCAAAGGATCGGGGGAAGATCACCTGCATCTTGTGGAGTTCGCGTACAATAACAGCTACCAAGTAAGCATAGGAATGGCACCTTTTGCAGCATTATATGGGAGGAAGTGTCGATCACCATTAAGTTGGGACGACATCGGAGATAGGGAACTTCTTGGACCAGAGATGATAGTAGCGACCGTTGATGTGGTTCGTACTATCAGGGAAAGAATGCGCATAGCCTAAGATCGACAGAAACACTGGGCTGATGCAAAGAGACGACACTTGGAGTTCCAGCCAGGTGACCATGTATTCTTGAAGATATCTCCGAACCGCGGAGTGATCCGATTTGGAAGACGGGGTAAATTGAGTCCGAGATACGAAACCCGTAAGTCCCGTTCTTTTCTTCTTTCTACTTCTCAAAAATACGGAATTACGAAACCCGACGGAAATCGGAACAAACTGATTTCCGGTTCGGTTTTTCTATAAAATCTCACTTGTCACCAATTCCATAATACTTAAACTTATTCATCATGACTATTAATCATATAACAACTAATTTGGACAAAGTTTCTCACATGAAATGATAGCTTTTGCAATATCGTATTCTTTTTCACTTTAATACCATAATGTTTATTTTATTTACTTCTAATCAATTCAATCATGTCTAAACATCCTTATCATGATTATTAAACTTGTAAAAGTCAATTTGAATAAGTTTTCACACATGAAATGATAACCTTTTCAACTTACCGTATTCTTTCACTTTAATACCATCATTTTTCAATCTCACATTTAACCCTTTAACATTGTTATACCTTAAAATAGATCACGATGTAATGACCTACCTCCTCACACACACATATAAAACCATAATACGCTATCTTAAAAATTCCTATTACGATAAAACAAGACTTTACATTAAAATACCATTTCCTTAATAAAACCTTTTATAAAAGTTTAGGTTTGACACATTTGTTTAAACAATATCTTCAATAGGAAAAAATACGATAAGTTGTGGATATCGATCGTTTATCTAAACCTGACTTTGTGGTGTCTAGGCTAGGCAAGTGAGCTTGGGTAACTTTAAAAGGCCCGCCTCACGATTCGTGAGCGGATCCCTCCCTCCTCACTTGTACTTACCTGGCCACAATTGGCGGTGAAGAGGCGATTTGAAGATTCTAACGACTTGTCGTTTAGACCGTTTAGAAATAGGCTAGTTGGCTTAGAAACCCCTAGAACCTAAAATACGGAAAATTACACTTTGCAAATAAATACCTTTTACTTTATGAAACCGTTTTCTAAAGGATTAGTATTTTACAATCTTTGCTAAGCGCCGCTACAACCCATCTTTGGAGAACCCGTTCGGGATCGTGCGGTTTATCGCGCACCCTCGGGCTAGTAGTGCGAGATTCAGACCTCCGCAAGGAGCATTCGGTCTCGAAAGCACTACTACAAATAAGGGTTGCCCCTACGGATTTGTCGGTAGGGGCAAACCACTGCCCCAACGGATATGTGCGTAGGGGCGAAAAAAGACCCCGTAGGTGCAAAGGCCACAGGTGCAAGTTGAAGCCCTGAATTTGCCCCTACGGGCAAAAACTTGCCCCTACGGAGTTCTGTGTAGGGCCAGTTGCACCTACGGAGTAGTCCATAGGGTAAAAAAAGTTATATTATTTACGGTTTTTTTAAATATACTACCTGTACCTACGGAGATAGCCATAGGGCCACGTAATATCCCCTACGGATATATGCGTAGGTACTTATCCGTAGGGGAAAAATATCAGGATTTCTAATATTTTGCCCCTACGGATAACGCCGTAGGGGCTAAGCAATGGCCCCTACGGACATATCCGTAGGGGCACTCCCAACCCTCCTGGCATTGAGATCAGGGGGAATATCAGTTACTGCTGATATTTTGCCCCTACGGACATATCCGTAAGAGCAACATGTGTATCTAAGGATTAATCCGTAGGTACACATTATCTGTATTTTTTTTTTTAAAAAAAGGCTGCCTGATTTTTTCCTGCCCTGTGCACAATAATATATATAACAATAAAATATAAAATTAATCATCACGCAACATATATCGCAGTATTTATAATCACATCTCACGCATATAATATATAAAAGAAACCCAAAAACTGAATATGATATAAATATAAACCAATATCAATATCAATATCGTTTCAAAATGTAGTACAATATGTATCATATAAATAAATACATGATTCAAAAAATAAGAATCAAAAAGCTACCCTAGCTCGGTCCAGCTCCACCTCTGTTAAACGATAGAATCTGGCGCGCCTGCTCCTCGGTCAATAAACCATGCAATTCGGCGCGTGCGGAAGTCTGAACGGCCTGTGGAGCTGGCGATGTGGTCTGCGCAGCCGCCGTCGAGGTAGTAGCTTGCGGAGCCGCGGCTGTGGGAGTCTGAGAGGGCGGTAGAGCTACAGGAGCTGTCTGCGGAACCGCAGCCGATGTAGCGGTTGAAAATAATACAATTGCATAACCTTAAGAAAAACAACCACCCCTTTTTTAATGAATTTGGATGGGTAATTATCCCAAATTTTTTTAAAACAAAAGAAAAACAGTGACCTATATACAAAATGGGTAAATGTCGTGATCAATAAATTACTTACCATTTGCCGAGACATGTATTTTTGCAGCATCCATACATCCTTTTCCTCTTCTTCGATGCCGTATTCTCATTATCTTCGTCTAATCCATCTGAAACTGCAATTAAATTTAATTAAACCAAATAAAATCAAAAATTAAAATGAAACAGCAACAACAAAATCAATGAAATTTATAGCCTACCAGTGTCTTCAAGAATATCCACATATGAATCCTGGGCCTTCTTCTTTTTCTTCAAAGATCTTTTAGAAGCAGAGAATTTTATTTTCTGGTAAGTGCTTTGAAGCTAAACACCATATTGCCTTTGTATTTGAAAACCAAAAAATGCCCAGTTTGCAGATTATTGGCTACTGTAAATTCATGCCACCCATCTCCACTCATAGAAGCAACTTTGTTCTTGATGTGAAGATCAACATGCCATATTTTGCCATTGTGGCTCACTAGGTTAGCATTTTCTCTTCTCTTGATCATCTTGCTAATCTGCTTGGTAAATTTATTCGGAACCGGCTGCGAATCATTAAAAGACATGCATAAGAAAGGAAGCTAAAATACAGATATATAGCATACCGATACTTCGAAACTTCAAAGTTGCGATGACAATCCAGAGATATTTATTTCTACACTCGTGGTGCACATGCGAATGCGTCAGGCATCATGGACATATGTATATGTATAATAGCTTAAATTTAGTCCTCATGATATGATTGCATCAACTAAGAAAATATCTACCCAAGGTGTTTAAAAGCTTTAATTACTTTATACTAATAATACTTTCCATGTTCTCAAATATTTGTCCATGATGCCTGACGCATTCGCACGTGCACCACGTGTGTAGAAATAAATATCTCTGGATTGTCATCGCAACTTTGAAGTTTCGATGTATCGGTATGCTATATATCTGTATTTTAGCTTCCTTTCTTATGCATGTTTTTTAATGATTCGCAGCCGGTTCCGAATAAATTTACCAAGCTGATTAGCAAGATGGTCAAGAGAAGAGAAAATGCTAACCTAGTGAGCCACAATGGCAAAATATGGCATGTTGATCTTCACATCGAGATCAAAGTTGCTTCCATGAGTGGAGATGGGTGGCATGAATTTACAGTAGCCAATAATCTGCAAACTGGGCATTTTTTGGTTTTCAAATACAAAGGCAATATGGTGTTTAGCTTCAAAGCACTTGCCAGAAAACAAAATTCTCTGCTTCTAAAAGATCTTTGAAGAAAAAGAAGAAGGCCCAGGATTCATATGTGGATATTCTTGAAGACTCTGGTAGGCTATAAATTTCATTGATTTTGTTGTTGCTGTTTGATTTTAATTTTTGATTTTATTTGGTTTAATTAAATTTAATTGCAGTTTCAGATGGATTAGACGAAGATAATGAGAATACGGCATCGAAGAAGAGGAAAAGGATGTATGGATGCTGCAAAAATACATGTCTCGGCAAATAGTAAGTAATTTATTGATCACGACATTTACCCATTTTGTATATAGGTCACTGTTTTTCTTTTGTTTTAAAAAAATTTGGGTGTGCTATTCTACTATCTACAATTAAAAAAAAAGGTAGACATAAAGATCAAAGTGCAATTTTGGAAATGAGTGTGCTATTCTACTATCTACAATTTCTATTTTCTTCTCTCTATTTCTTTTATAATCAATCTCCATGACTATTACCATGACTCTCGACTAACAAAGGTGGCTTTTCGTCCTCGGTAGCTTGATAATTGATGGAGAATATAAACTTTTGACGACACCTAACGAAAAGTGGACCCTCTTTTCTTCATTAATTCACTCCTTGTGTGTGTGTGTGTGTGTGTGTGTTTTTTGAATTAAAGGTCATTGATTTTAGAAAGACCTGATGATATATATGTTGAATATATGTAGGGTGATATGCATGATCACAAGAGCTTGGTGGAGGCAATAAAAAAGTTGATGTGGTGATCTCTATGCTGGGCTAAAAATATCATGAGCAGTTGGTTGATCATAAGCGCATGCTGCGTGAATAAATATTGTGTTAATTCCAAACTAAATATAAATATAACAAACTTATCAATTATATAGTATTCAATTTGATTTCAAATAAATACCAAATAAGAATTTATTGTACAGGTCCACGACTTACAATCATTCCCGCATGCGAGCACATATAAAAATCATAGTTTCTAGGATGACAAATTTTATTGTCAACTACTGTCACCAGCTACAGTTAGACAATAATAAAAATTACTATCTAAGTAAGAGCAAAAGGAATGTGTGTATATTTATGATATAGCATTCTAAATCAATATATATGCACTATATGATATATAAACATACCTGGAGGAGCGGGAGTGGCCTCTGTCCCTGATATGGACGCATCACCAACAACTAGATAATCAAACATTGACAATATAAGTAATTTTGACATAAACAGGCATGAATATCTATAATATTACATTCAAAATGGATATTAGAGAGCGCACCTGCAGTGAGAAGTGGTAAAAGTATCACCCAACTAGGGTGTAATTTACAGAATCAGTTGAAACTCTTGAATGTCATAGAAGAACCTGACCTGCACAAATCTGATGTATACTTTCCATTGGACACTAAGAAGTCTCTAAAAGGAAAAGCCAATGTGAAAGCCATCATTAGTTCATATCAGAAGATTGATGCTGAAACAGAGAACAAGGAATGTCATTTTTTTCTTCTTCTGCCACATTACTGTCTTCTCCTTCTTATTATGTGCGCGTGCAAATTCAATGAAAGCAGAAACTCCAGTGACAAACTTAGGTTGCATACGTTGTTGCCAATTCACATACATCCAGTCCTTAACCCTGACGTACTCATGGGCCATGTTAGACTGTATCATATAAATTGTAGGTTATGATGACTATATTGAGAAATCTAAGAACGGGATGGTTACGGACAAAAGAGAAAATCCGTGTATATGTTTTGTGTGTGCGTTTGTCGTTGAAAAGAATAAATTATCGATAATTAAAGTTAGATTTGAGGATACCCATGTATGAGTTGTATTCTATATATGTGTGTTTCAATTTATGATTTCGCTTAAGTGTAGGGTTGTTTTTACTTAAAGAAGTATCACCATCTACTATATATCAAAAAATATAGCAAACTAGGACTAGAACTCATTTAAAATTATCAACTAGTGAGATTTCAATATCGAAAACTCCCTAAAGAGAAAAATTACTAAAAGGAAAAGACTCTTTGAACAAAACGCATCCACTAGCAATAAAAGAGATTGTATCATGCTTTAGTACCAACACACAAGCACCTACATCTTGCTATGATCATAACAACATCATGATGATTTGTCAATTGCCTTGCTCGCATTATGAAATTATGAACACCAAAAATCTAATCAAATCTCCATCTCAATAATTAAGCCGACAAAGGGAAAAATAATAACCAAAAAGAGGAGAGAGTCTTAATTTGCATGCCAAAAGTTTCATGATAGACAGAGACCAGGAGAAAAGGAGAGAAAATATCACAAGCAATGAAAAAGTTGGGAAGGTGTTGAACATCATCTTTGTAACTTGTAATATGTGGCCATTTGTCATCGATATCTAAGCTTTTCTTTATCAATGTAGAATCATTGAGTTTAGAAGAAGATTCAAAATTAATATACTTTAAGAAGTTTTACCACCGGCTATTCGTCTAACGTCCAGTCTTTGGTGTCAGACAAAATTCTTGAATCAATATGATCCTGAGACTCGATCAAGATTCTCTGGACTAAAAAATTCTAAGGAATTGCTATTTGAATTACGTTAATTTGGAACACGTTTGTATGATTGAAGCTAAGAAACAAATATATTTCCATATTATATCATGCATTGTTTTATCAAAATAATTTTATCACATACCTAGCTATGTGCTGAAGTAGGCTATATATCTTTACAGAGAGAGAAATTTATAACCAACATGCCACGAATATTGAGATTGTAAATATATATATATATATATATATATAGATATATATAAGTAGACATTTGAATCTAGACAAATAGAAAACAAAACTTTATTGCTCCCTTGTCTCTTATCAAAATCATTAAAAATGTTCATTTTTTGGGGGCTCAAAATTTCCTTCACAAGCTTTAAAAGAAACCTAGAAAAATTCTCACCCCCTGCCCTAACCCTAACCCTAACCCTAACCCCAACCCCAACCGCAACCCCCTGCTGAACCCCAACCCCAACCGCAACCCCAACTATGAAACATATTAGAAAAAGGATAAAAGTTCAAGATATTAATAACACGATGATAATCAAAGCAGTTGCGTACAGATGCTAAAACCGAATATGTGACACGATATTCTTGTAAAGATAGACATGTATTAAAAGAGGAGACGCCCAAGTAAAATCCATAACTAAATCCCTATTTTGCCCTTCCTTTTCTTCAAATCAGAAATGTGTCTTTTTTTTTGCAATTATATATAGATAAAATAAAGAAGGTCCTACAATTCTAAGCATTTCCAATTACAACGGCTCATCCTCAAAATCCAGAATCTTATGAGCATCTTATGCAATTAGCAAACATATTCAACCGAAAACACCCACAAAATTTCCACCAGACTACAAATCCTTTGCATACTCAAACCCCAACCAAATCAAATTAAGGGACTACTCAGACCCACAGTTTGAATCAATCAAAAATATCCAAAATCAGACACGGGGTCTTTGGTACCTACCAAATGCCATGTCCGATGACTCCAAAAACAAAACCCCAACATGCCCAACGGCTAAAAGTTCCACAAAACAGTCTCCGTTTCCAAGAAAATTTGAGAATGAGAAATAAAATTATTAATTAAACTGGGCTTTACCCACATTATTAGTCCAGTTTCCAACACCTTCTCAAACTAGACAAATTTTACTCTTATGATTATCATCAACATTTCAATTAACGAGCTTAATGCTAATTAGAATGGAAATTAACTTAGACCCTAAAATCCAAAACCCCAACCCTAACCCTAACCCCAACCCCAACCCCAACAGCAACCCCCTGCCGAACCCTAACCCCAACCGAAGCCCCAGCCCCAGCCCCAGCCCTAACGCTAACCGCAGCCCGAGCCCCAACCCCAACCCCAACCACAGCCCTAGCCGCAGCCCGAGCCCGAGCCCCAACCGCAACCACAGCCCTAACCGCAGCCCGAGCCCGAGCCCCAACCCCAACCACAGCCCTAGCCGCAGCCCGAGCCCCAGCCCCAACCCTAGCCCTAACCCCAGCCCCAGCCCTAGCCCCAGCCCGCAGCCCAGCCCCACCCCCAATCAAAAATTTGAGTAATTGAAGAATTCCTTACCTGTGCAGAGGCGACGACGAGAACTCCGATGAGCCGGCGCTGGCGACGACGAAAGCAGGTGGTGGCTACGACGAAAGCAGGCGGTGGCTACGACGAATCGGCGGCGCTGGCGATGACGAGAACGACGAGAACGACGATCGATCGGCGGGAACGAGGGTTTGGGAATTTTTTGTTCGCGCGAGAATTGGGAATAATGAGCGTAGGGATCGATCTGAGCTTTTAACTTAAATCCCTATTTAGATGCCCCTACGGATAAGACCGTAGGTTCTTGGTTTGCGGCTCCATAGGGGCAAACAACAATTTAAAATTTAATAATTTTTATATGAATATGTAAGGACCGTAGGGGAAACCGTATAGCCCTACGGACTAATCCGTAGGGCCAAAATAAATCTGCCCCTACGGATTTCAATATCTGTAGGGGCAACCCGCTATTGTAGTAGTGAAGGCTTAAAATACGACATCTTAAGAAAATGAGATTTTTGAAATATAAAATATTTATTAAAATTATTTTTGTATAAACATATGTATATTTAGCTTTTAAATACCTATTTTATTATAATATAAATTTTCGACCTTTTTCTAAAAATCACAAAAGAATAAAGGTTACACTAAAATACCATGAGCTTCAAAGAATCAATATTACAGATAAATACCATTATTTATGAAACTAGGATATTTTCATTTGAAATGTCACAACATAAAATCCACAACTCTAAAGACGAAAAAATAAATACTTGAGGTGTATTTTGAAAAGTATATAAAAGTATTTTACATAAAACCCCCTCAAGTTTATAAATTACCCTAAGGACCCTAGCAGTTATAAGACTTCGTTTCACATTTCTGATTGTCTGACTCGGGTTTGAGTCTGACTAATCTGACTTGAATATGATTCAAGTCAATCCATAATCTACAAGTTTCCAATTCAATATGAACACATGAATCCATGAATACAATTATCAGTTTATACAATTTGGCTGAACCGAACCATGGATATATTCCTTTTACATGATTCCCAGTATTCCATTTACATGACTCTACGGTTATAACTGTTTCCTGATATCATGGTTTCGGTCGGTCAGTCAATCAATTATACAACCAACACAAGTTACAAGATAACAATACAAACAAGACATCGCGGGGTTTAAGGGGTAGATTGATACGGAAGGTGTTAAAGGTGGCACGAGGTGGTCAGATTTAACACACCTAACATGAATCCAGTTGCTGTTGTACCGTGGCATAAACGGTACCTTGTACTATACGTGCCCTTAGTCTCTGGCATATAGAGACTTCTCTCGTATACACTAGCATCCTTCTGTACCAAGCTATAAACAACAGCGTTGACATAACATTACAACAATAGTTTACACTTTAAAATGTATCTTCTTATTCCGTATTTTTCTACTTCCCCCTTACCTTTGGGACTTACCGAGTGAGTTGTTCGCTGACGACATTCTGTTTCTCTCTTCTTTGAATGTCGTGAGGTGATTTGGATCCGGCAGAAGTTGAGCCATCGCAAGAAGACTTGGAGCAGTTTACTGAGGACCCTGCACTGTAGTTTCATTGTACACTTTTCTTTTCAGTACTTTTCATTTCCTGTTATGCCACTGTTTAGGCATCATTTTACTTCAGTTGTATTTCCTTTCATGTATTGTACAAAGAATGTTAATAAATAAAAGTTGTTGTTCTTTTTATTTCTTGTCTCTTGTGTTTATTTTATATTGCTTAGATACGCTTAGCGTATGTACTTCTGAGTATATACGTAGCGGGCCTCGTCGCGCCCACTTCGCCGTACACTAGGAAGCGGGGCGTGACAGGTTCTACCCTTGAAGAAAGAATAGGACGTGAATACTCATTCCCCCGTGACAAGACGAGAGAGTTGTTCGAGCTCGCCACGAAGAATCGCATGCTATCGTTGCCCGAGCCACAACGACCAGCACAGGCTGGAGCTGTCAATGATCCAAACTACTACCCCTATCATCGAGTAGTCAATCACCCGATCGAGAATTGCTATATCTTCAAAAACTGGGTTGAAGACCAGTATAAACATGGTAAGTTTATGTCGTTGGATAACTGGAAGGTGAACCCTCCGTAGAAACACACTCCCAAAAAGACTGATACGCAGGGGGCATCTTGTTATCAGGTAGCGGAAGCTCCATGAAAGATGGTCCTTTCAGCGAAAATGAAAAAGATGTTGAAAGACTTGCAAGTGTGTCCAGCAATCAAGTAGAGAAGCCCACTTGAACCAGAAATCATCGAAGGGATGTTGTAGTCACTTCCCATGCCGAAGATTACTAATAAGGGGAAAATCCCCTGAATTAAGTCTTCTAAGAAAAAGAAGAAGAAGACAAAGAAGCCCGTGCAACCTGCCGAATATGTAAACAGCCATACGGATTTAAGGAAGTACATCGACGCGTTTAAGGAATATAACCAGAAGGAGCACTATCCAATCACTCTCGAAGAATTTCTTCAGCATCTCTTCGAAAATAAGGATGCTGAAGAAGAAGAAGACTCGATGGAAGAAATGAAAGAGCATGTGCAAAGCTGTCACATGATCTCACACTCCTTCATATATGATGAAGATGCCCCATCAGCGTCAAAAAGCGACACCGATGAGCAAGGGGCAGAATCAGCGCCATATACTCTAAGTTTGCCGCAAGAAGATCCAGTTGAAAAGTTGCTGAGAGAAGCCTTTCAAGCAAGTAAAGATAATCGGATGCGTGAAGTGAACCTATATGAAAAGGCCAAGCAGCAGCGTTTGAGTAGGCAGGTTGTGAAAAGGGCGAGTTATGTAACTCTCTGACCAAAGCAAATCCTATCTGGGAAAAAGAAAAGCAGAACTAAAACCAAAAAGACCTATTTCTATAATATATTGTTAATCCACGACATGAGTCCGGTTCGCCAAAGACCTGTCAATGGGCATGAAGCTACCGCCTCTCATGATTTATACTCTGGGAGTATTGTACTTCGAAGGCGGAGAAGAACACCCAAATTACTGTCTATACCACCAAAGGGTCTCCCACCCCATTGATGAATGTAATACCTTCAGGAAATGGTGGCGAGGATATTTCGCCCACAAAAGACACCTGAGGAAATAAAAATGAAAGTCCAAAGCTCGCCTGCTAGGGGACGATAACTCGAAAGCAAGCAATAAGAAAGGTTCAGTGACGGAAAGCAGTCACATGACCAATGGTCGGTTGTCAGAAGAAGGGAATTCCAAAGTTCCTACATTCGGAAGCGATTCTGAGGATGATCTCCTTTTCAATCCTCTCGTCACAAGCGCGGGCTCAGCAGAAGAAGCGACAAAAGGTTATGGCAATATCTTGCTACGAAACCGTATGTTGCCCAAGAAAAATCTTGGACCAATGAATAAACTCTCGAATAAACAGGACACGGGAAAGGAAAGGTGGTTGAAGAGATTGAGATAAACAAAGATGTTGCTAAGGAGCTCGCTGCTAAGGACCCACCTAAGAAGATGAAGGTGGATTACAACATCCTTGCACACTTAAAGAAGCTGCCATCACACTTAAGCATATATGATGCTCTCCTCCTATCCAAAGAACTTCAAGAAATTATTATTGAGGCACTGAAAGAACCTGATCAGTTCCAAGCATTGTTTGAAGAAGAGAAGATGAAAAACGAGCTCGCAGAGGTCAATACAGCCGACATTACCTTCAACGAAGAAGATCTGCTCTTGGGTACGTTCGAGCATAACCGACCGCTCTACGTGGACAGATACTATGAAGAAAAGAGGATAAATAAGATCCTCGTTGACAACGGCTCCTTGGTTAGCCTGTTAAATGTGAAGGTGCTCAAGGAACTATCTATGGATGATCGATATCTCGGCTGAAAGAAGATCACCATCTCCGGGTTCGACTTGCGGTCTTTACGAACACTTAGGTCCATGGTGCTGACACATCGCTTCGGACAGCTCGTAACGAATGTCAAGTTCCATGTCATCGAAGGCAAAACATGTTATAAAGCCTTACTCGGTAAACTTTGGCTGCACGAGTATAATGTTATTCCTTCTACACAATATCAGTGTATGAAGTATTTCAAGGATGGCCAAGAGCACACCTTCATCAGTGTATGCATCAGCTATATGGGTTCGTAGTCGATTGTAAGGATAGCTATGTTTACAAATTTAAAAATTCGGTTTAAAGCAGTCTCCGAAACAGTAAAACAAATGATTTGATCAGTTTATGTTGGCGATTGGGCACACAAGGAATATTAAGGATTAATGTGTTTATGTGAAGCTGCTAGACGATGGGTCCGGGATTTATCTCTTATTGTATGTGGATGATATGTTGATGGCATCATGCAGCATGTCAGAAGTTAACAGGATGAAACATCATTTGAGCCAAGAGTTCAAAATGAAAGATTTGGAGTCTGTGAAGAAAATACTTGGCATGGAGATTGTGAGGGAGAGGGAGCATTGTAAGTTGCGTATGGTACAAAACCAGCATATCGAGAAAGTTCTCACTCGATTTGGGATGGATAAGGCAAAGCCCGTGTCTACTCCTTTAGGGACGCACTTCATACTTTCGGCGAAGTTATCACCAGGGTCAAATACAGACAGGAAGTACATGTCTAGAGTGCCATATGCGAGTGCAGTGGGAATTTTGATGTATGCGATGATTTGCATACGTCCAGAAATTGCACATGCAATAAGGATGGTCAACCGATAGATGACTAATCCGGACAAGGAGCATTGGCAGGTTGTAAAGTGGATTCTGAGATACTTGAGGGGTACTACGGGGTTCAGCTTGTTATTCAGCAGAGGCAGGGTATTGTGACTCAGATTTTGCTGGTGATAGGGACAGATGAAGATCGATGGCGGGTTACTGCAACATTTTGGAAAAAAAATATAAATATTAGTTTGTAATTTTAAAAATAAATATAATGAGTTTACAAAAATGATATCGCTTATGAAATTGGGTATCGGAATTATATCCGTAAAAATGTAATTATTTTGGTAAATTTGAAGAAAAGTATGTGATATCATAAAAATGATATTTTAATTATTTTAACATGACATGGTATTTTACATTAAAATAATGATATTTAAAGTATTATGATAAGTATTTTAATTTATTTAAAATAAATGTAATTATGTGAAAGGGGTAATTATTTACAATATGTATTGAATTTTAAAATGTGAGCACTTAATTAAAAAGAATTGTTTTTCTTTCTTATTGCCTTTTGAATAAGGGTGGGTATATGTTAGCTAGTGAGTTAAACCCTCATACCAACACACCCTCATCCATGCTCACATCCCTCCACCTCTTCCTTCTCCCATGGCACCTCATGCTTACCTTGCATAAGACCATGACACCTCCTCCTTTCCTGTACAATAATCCTCACACCTCTTCCTTTCTTTCTTTTTCTCGTAACACAAAATACTCTAAGTCCAAAACTGAACCATAGGTTCCTTCAAGCTCCGACACTAAAATTCACATGTATTCTTCATATCAAAAGAGAAAAGCCATGAATTCTTTCACCAATTTTGTTCGCTTCATTAACCTAGAAGCCATTACAACCCTTAAGAGCCTCCATCATACAATTCTTGAGCTGGTGTTCTCTTGTGAATCATCTCCATACGTATATTTCTTTCTTTCTTTTCAATATCAAATCTGTTCTATATCTGTTTTTATGTGCAGTATCATAAATTAGGATATTTGTGATATTTAGCATACTGAAATTTAATCTGGAACCACTAGGTGTAACCACTAGGAAAACTAAAAATATTGTAGCATGATGAGACTACTAGGAGATATACTCTAAAGCCCGATCACCAAATTCACATGTTGGTCCGGCGAAATCCTTGTTTTGACCGGCGTCGCCGGGTCCCTTGGGGAAATTTATGTTGGTTTTTCTTCAGTTGCTCTATTTGGGTATTTTATAGGTTGTTGTATTGTCTGATTTGTCCCAATATTCATACATAGAAATCTGGGAATATTTTAGTATGGGTTTTGTTAAAGTTTCCGATATTTCGATACTGTGTCGTAACTGATTTGTTGACGTTTGTACGTTAACAATAGGGTTATTTTGTTTGTTTCTGGAGTAAGCTATAGGTTCTAACCTATGGATACTTAGCTCAATGTTTTGATTTCGATATGATATTTATGCCAATATTTCATAACTACGATTATATGTACGATTGCGAAGGTTTCCGAGACGGAGTTGACGGACATAGCAATCATGGATTCGACGAGCTCGATAAGTTGGTGAGTAGATTTACATCTACGGGGGAAGTCAGATGGATGGCGTATAGCACCCCCGCAACCTTATAAATAGGATAGTTATGATATCTAGTTAGTTCTTAGTGTTTATTCAATTTTATGATATTGGAGTTATGTTGAATCTAATATATTATTCATGTGCATATAGTTTTATTCATGGTTTGGTGGAATTGTACGAAGGATCATACCGTACTTGTGATGACGAGATTAGCGTGCCGAATACGGCAAAGTTCCTTTAGACTCGTGGAGTCATGTTTTATTTCGTGTTAGAACGTAATACTTCAGTGAACTATACTCTTTTAAAAACTAACGATTTGTTTCCCTTTTTAATGATAAAAGACAAGGATACGATGCCAAATTCCAAAACGAACATCTATTTTAACCTAAGGCAGCTTCCTTATTTCAAAACCAACATTTTGTTCCATTTTCAAAGATAATGGAATAGCTCATAGCAAGTAGTTACATTTAATAATTACTCTTATATTTACTTTACATGTTTGCGATATATTTATCGATGTTATACGTTTCCGTGATATGAACACTCTGATAGAACACTGCACAACTACCAATAAGTACTATGTTGCACGAGCACATACGCATATGTAACACTACATCTCATTGGTACTGCCATGTCACTATAGGACTGTTATACTATGTGATGCGTATGTAGATGTCGATACGAGTATGCTATATACACTTTTAAAACACTTTCACAAATACTAATGATTGCCATGCTGCACGAGCACAGACGCGTATGCTACACCACACATTATTAGTATTGCCATTGTAAGTCTGTGTTGCGCACCCCACGTGTTCGCGGGGAGGCAGAATTTGCAAAAAATGATTTTTACGGGCTTCGCAACACCAACTAGAACCAAGGATCAAACATAAACCATAGCTAGCAAACTACTTGAGGTTTAACTACTCGGATACGAAGTTATACCTCAAGATACTTGTCCTTCAAGTATTCATCGCTGTCCTCCTCGTCTATATAGGCTCCAAGGATCAATCCGGATTGTAGTAACCTCCACTGCCTCCTCGAGTCGAAGACAATCCACCCGAGAGTCTATAGTCCGAGCTCCACCTCAAAACCGAGGTAAGTAGGGCAACAAGCTTGCTAAACTTGATGTCCTAAGTGATGTAGAGTATAAAGATGGATTTATTTGTCTCTTGAAACCCTAATTTACTCAACTCATGAAACCTTGAGGGTTTTCTAGTGAGGAAGAAGAAGAAGAGCTAGCATGAGAGATCACTTGAGAAAAGAGAAAGTATTTTTACAAATGATAATCCAAATGAAAATATGATGGCTACCTTGACTTGACTACTCTCATGTCATGAAAATATCTCACCCAAAAATATCTAGTGCCACAAAATATCTAGTCAAATAATCAAACCAAGTCAAGTGGTCAAACCTAGTCAAATGGTCAAACCAAGTAGCCATGCCACATTTATCATTTACAAAAATAACAAATACTTTCCTCTACCTCATAATTGTTTTAATTAAGTCTATGGTCAAAACCCTAATGAGGTGTCTCCTTCTATGCCCCTCTCATCCGTGCATACACACCCGCATCCACATTCTGAAGAATACAAATACAATGAAACTGATCCATCAATATAATACTAGGATCCGGCTTAAACCAAAGCCCACTAGTATTATCCGCCCGAACATCATACGCCCATAAGTGCACGTAAGTGATCGAAGCTCTGCCGTAAAACCATACGGCCTCTACACCTTTTTCCCAGTGCAGGGAAACTCTCTGTGTGGGACTCTAAAGACTCGACACTACGCTGGCAGTGGGTTTAACCACAGTCCGCAAGCGGTACTAGCTGTACGTAATGGTCCGCAGGTAGATGTCGATAAGAAGGTCGATGAGGAAAACCCATCCGAACTCCTACTGAACCTCAATGTGACAATCTCCGTACAGTCCGGTCTGTTCGTCTAAGAGTATCGCATATCGGGCCTAGGGGGTGGTAAACGTCAGACCCATAATAGCGGTATAAGTTATGTCGGAGTGTAGCCCAGAACACCCTGAGAAACTACTGGAACACCTACCAGTAAATCTCACTTGACCTGGCCAAGGACTTTGTGTAATGGCTCTCCAAACACAGCGCGATATCAACCCCCAATACCGGGAGAGACGAATCCTGTCTAACCGCCACTGCCTCCAAGTGCTTCAGGACTGCACCCAACTACTACCTGTTTGCACGACTCCTTTAAGCCGTGGTAGGGTAGTAATCAAAGTACAGTGGGAACACACTCGGGGCGAAGTAGCAGTGTCAAGTCGACGGACTAAGCTGTACTCATGTCACCTGGAAACTGCTCCCCGATGACTGTATAATACCCACCAACAGTTCCCGACGAGTCCTATCTAGTGTACTCATAACCTAATGAGCACTTGCATACTATCTCCAGTACGACGTACTAATGGCTATGGGACAGACCATCTCTATGCTGGGATAAGAAGCGTATACACTAGTCTACTCCGGAGTATCGATGCTCCATCTCGATAATCCTAGGACTAGGGACCTGTATAGGATGTGCTTATAGATTACCCAGCCCCCACTAGTATGACTGCCATCACAACGCTGGTAATCAAACAAAGATCCTAAGGGCTCTACCAATATGTATAAGTGATATGCTAAAAGAAACATATGCATATATTGAGGTAGAAACAAACCAAGTAGCATACTACCATTTTGAGCAAGACTGTTACTATATCCGTGTATATCCCAAGCTTCCATTAAGTAATATACAATCTAGTATGATACAATAATGGCCTCTAGGGCATATATCACTAACAATCTCCCACTTGCACTAAGGCCATATACTGGCATATCGCAGACCGAAGGTCTCGAATAGCTTCTCGAACACTGTCTGAGAGATGGCCTCTGTGAGTGGATCTACAGTGTTGTTCTTTGTATCTACTCTCCTCACCTCGATAACCCGGGGATCAACAATCTCCCTGATCAGGTGGTACCGCCTCAAGATATGTCTGGATCTCTGATGGGGCCTGGGTTCCATCCCTAAAGCTATAGCGCCGTATGTTGTAACAATACTAAATTATTGGACCAACAAATAGAAGGAACCGCCTGAAGTTCAGTTAAGAACTTCCATATCCAGACTGCCTCTTTTGCAGCGTCTCATGCAGTGAACTACTCCGTTTCCAACATTGAGTTTGCAACGGTGTCCTGCTTGGAGCTCTTCCAACAGACCGCCCCTCCACTGAGGGTAAAGCCATAACCTGACATGGACTCGGAGTCATTCTTATCACTCTGGAAGCTGGAGTTAGCAAAGGCCTCGATCTGGAGGTCCTTTTCCGCCATGCACCAAGAACATCTCCTTAGTCCTTCCCAGGTACATGAGAATGTTCTTTACTGCTTCCCAGTACTTCTCCCCTGGGTTTGACTGATACCGGCTTATCACGCTCAGTGCGTAAGCTACATCTGGTCCGGTACACAACATTGCATACATCATAAAGCCTACCGCAAAAGTGTAGGGTACAATCGATGTGCAAGCCCTTTCCAAATCAGTCTTGGAAGACATCTCTTTGGAGAGGGTGATTCCGTGATAAGCCAGTAGACTACCGTGCTTAGAATCGTCCATACTAAATTTTTTCCAGTATGATGTTGTATCTTGACTGTAAAAGTCCCACCATCCTCTTTGATCTATCACAATAGATCTGGTTCCCCAGAATGTAGTTAGTATCACCCAGGTTTTTCATGGAAAAAATCTGTTACAAGAATCCTTTGACTGATTGTAGCATAGGAATGTCATTTCCTATCAAGAGAATGTCATCCACGTACTCAACGAAGAATTCCACAGTTCTTGGTACAATCTTACTATAAATGCATGGTTCATCTGGATTTTTAATAAAGTCGAATTCTTTGACTGTCTCAATAAAACAGATGTACCAACTCCGCAATGCCTGGTTTAGTCCATAAATGGACTTAAGCAACTTATACATTGTACCGCTGCACCCACTCTGATTGATACCCTCTGGCTGATCCATATAGACGCACTCTTCCAAATAACCATTTAGAAAAGCCGTCTCTACGTCTATCTGCCGGATCTCAAAATCTTGGAAGACAGCAATGGCAAGAAGGATCCAAATGGATTTGAGAATAGACACTGGAGAAAAGGTTTCATCATGGTCCAAACCAGGTCTTTGACAAAAACCTTTTGCAACAAGTCTAGCCTTATAGGTTTCAACCTATCCATCTACACCAATCTTCTTTCTGAAGATCCATTTGCAGCCTATGGGTTTCACCCCTTCCGAAGCAATGTTCAAAGTGCATACTTTGTTGGTGTACATGGACTCCATTTCGGCCCATATTGCATCCAACCATTTTACCGAGTCACCGCTCTGAATGGCATACTGGAAGCTAGTTGGCTCATCATTGTCAATGATGCAATCCTCTCGATCTCCGTCTACGAGAAAACCGCAGTATCTCTCGGGCGGATGAGACTGCCTACTAGTCCTATGGATTGGCGTTGGTATGTCCGGTTCTTTTAAAACCTCTGGTTCTGTAACACCTTAGAATGCGATTAGTGTTAATTAAGCGATAATGCAGGTTTTTGGTAAAAAGTTTACCAAATTGGTTTCCTCACATTTTATAACATTTAATTAATAATTTATTATTATTTGTTATGGCTTGCACACACTTGTACATGTTAATGTGAGGGTTTATTTGTGTTAACCTTGTTTAGTGGCATGACACTTTAATCTAATCCATTGCCTTATTTAACACTACTACAATATGGGGTTGCCCCTACGGCTACAGGAATCCATAGGGGCAGCTTTTTATTGCCCCTACGGACTAATCCGTAGGTCCCCATGGTTGTCCCTACGGTGCCCTATGTTTTAATTTAAAAATATTAAATCGTAATTTGTTGTTTGGCCCTACGGAGCCGCAAACAAATGACCTACGGTAAAGTCCTAGGGGCATATAAATGGGTATTTAATATAAAAAGGCACAGAAAAGCCCTACGCCTCAACGTTCCCAAAATTCTCTCTCTCAATCTCCCGCGTCTCGATCTTTTTCCCGTGCCTCCAATTTTTTCCTTGTCGCCACCGCCCTCCGCCCGCGGCCCGCCACCGCGCTCGTTCCCAAAACTTCCTCGTCGACTTCCTCGTTGCCACCGCCCGCGAGTCGTCGTCGATTGTGTCGTCGACCACCAGTCTCCTCCGTTGTCTCCTCCACCACCCGCTACAGGTTAGTAAATCTCCAATTAATTATAATTTTGATGATGTTAGGGCTAGGGTTCTTGGTTCTGCAGGGTTCGGGTGGGGGCCAGAGGGTTAGGGTTAGGCATCAGGTTTTGCAGGGTTCGGTTGGGGTTGGTGTTAGGGTTGGGGTACGGTTGGGGTTGGGGTTGGGGTTGCGGTCAGGGTTCGGTTGGGGTTGGGGTTAGGGTTGGGGTTAGGGTTAGGGTTAGAGTTCGGTTGGGGTTGGGGTTAAGGTTGGGGTTAGGTTTAGGGTTAGAGTTCGGTTGGGGTTAGGGTTTGGGTTAGGGTTAGGGTTAGGTTGGGGTTGAGATTGGGGTTGGGGTTAGGGTTAGGGTTCGATTGGGATTGGGGCTAGGGTTAGGGTTAATTAGTTGGGCTTAGGGTTAGGGTAATTAGGGTTAGGGTTTGGTTCAGGTTTAGGGTTAGAGGCTAGGGTTAATTAGAGGGTAGGGTTAATTTGGATTAATTAGTGATAATTTAAAAGGGTTAGGGTGTTGATTAGGATTAATTAGGTTAATTTGGGTAAATTGGGTTAAGTTTGGGTTGATTAGGGTTAATTAGGTTAATTTAGGTAAATTGGGTTAAGTTTAAGTTAATTAGGGATAATTTGTGTTAGGGTTACGATTATGGTTAATTGTGGTTAATTAGGTTAATTTGGATTATTTAGGGTTAGGGTTTAGGGTGCACTAGTTCATTGCAGTAGGATACTCGATGATAACGTAAAGGTACAACTTTACCGTAAACGCAAGAAAAATTTACCCTAAACTTGAAATTTCGAACCCTTAATAATGAAACATAAACGTAAAACCACAACAAATGCATCATTAGAGAGTGATTCAAGATGTTCAAGTTAAAACCAGTATATGATACTCGATGATAATATGAAAATTTCATATTCTCATCGATACTCATATATGAAACTCAAAGCGCCACTTATTCCCCGTCTATCGGTTAACATACGTTCGATGTTCATCGTGACATAGAACTATACGAACGTTGTTAAATATCGGACGGTATAGCTCGGTACTAACAACCATCGTATAGTCTATGTGATGAGAAGATTCAATCGTATGATAACCGATAGATTTGTCCCGTGTGGACAGGTTAGGAATGTATAAAGCAAACACTTGCATTCACTTATGTTTTCATCCATTTCGAGATATTTTGTCGGTACTTTTCCGCTGGTTCTCCGTGTACAAAGATAGATTAGATGTTCATTTCAACGTTATTTCATAGCTTTGAAATGATTATCTATTCTATTATAGTGTACTCGGAGAACAGCGGGGAGGTGCTGCCGAAATTTACTCGAAACGGTTGAAAACACAAGCGAATGGGTGTCCGCTCTATACATTCTTAATGGGATAGAAGCCTTACCCCCGACAGCCGAAACACACACATACAACACGAATACACAACAAACGCATCATTAGAGAGTGATTCAAGATGTTCAAGTTAAAACCAATATACGATACTCGATGATAATATGAAACTTTCATATTCTCATCAATACTCATATATGAAACTCAAAGCGCCACTTAGTCCCCGTCTATCGGTTAACATACGTTCGATGTTCATCGTGACATAGAACTATATGAAGGTTGTTAAATATCGAACGGTATAGCTCGGTACTAACAACCGTCGTGTAGTCTATGTGACGAGAAGATTCAATCGTATAATAACCGATAGATTTGTCCCGTGTGGACAAGTTAGGAATGTATAAAGCAAACACCTGCATTCGCTTGTGTTTTCATCCATTTTGAGATATTTCATCGGTACTTTTCCGCTGGTTCTCCGTGTACAAAGATAGATTAGATGTTCATTTTAACATTGTTTCACAGCTTTGAAATGATTATCTATTCTATTACAATGTACTCGGAGAACGGAGGGGAGGTGCTGCCGAAATTTACTCGAAACGGTTGAAAGCACAAGCAAATGGGTGTCCGCTCTATACATTCTTAATGGGATAGAAGCCTTACCCCCGATAGACGAAACACACACATACAACACGAATACACAACAAACACGCACACATCACAAACACACTAACAACCCTATACTTAAGCGAAATCATAAATTGAAACACACATATATAGAATACAACTCATACATGGGTATCCTCAAATCTAACTTTGATTATCGATAATTTATTCTTTTCAACGACAAACGCACACACAAAGCATATACACGGATTTTCTCCTTTGTCGGCAACCATCCCGTTCTTAGATTTCTCAATATAGTCATCATAACCTACAATTTATATGTTATACGGTCTAACATGGCCCATGAGTACGTCAGAGTTAAGGAATGGATGTATGTGGATTAGCAACAACGTATGCAACCTAAGTTTGCCGCAGGAGTTGCTGCTTTTATTGAATTTGCACGCGCGCATAATAAGATCGTGATAGAGAAGATTCTCTACCCGTGCGATAGATATGAGAATAAGTACTGGCAGAAGGTAGAATTAGCAGAGCTTCATATCGTAAAACATGGTTTTACTAGACTTTATACAACTTGGCTATATCACAGGGAAGGATAAGAACACAGTAATGCGGCAAAAGAAGAAGAAGAAGACGATAATGCGGCAGGAGAAGAAGGAGAAGACGGTAATGCGGCAGAGGAAGAAGACGGTAATTTCTTTCCATCTAAAGAAATGGAGGATATGGTATAGGCCGCCCTAGGTGAATCTATTCGTACCGAAGATGGCATTCCTTCCGGTCAAGGACCGCGTGCGGATAAATATGAAAATTTCATGAATGATGCTAGAAAACCAATTTATGAGAATGCAAAGTATTCCACCTTCTCATGGTTCGTCCAACTTTTCCAGATTAAGTGCCTAAATGGATGGAGCAACAAGTCATTCACAATGCTTCTTTCGTTCTTGAAAGATTCTATGCCCCTGGGAAATAACGTGCCTGACAGCTGGTACGGAGCCCAGAAGATGATGTCTGATTTGGGTCTGAAGTGTGAGAAGATTCAAGCATGTCATAAAAATTGCGTGTTGTACCGAAAAGAGAATTCAGATTTGAAAGAGTGTCCAACATGCGGAGAGCCCAGATATAAGCCGAAAGATTCTGATAAGAAGCCCGATATATCTGTCAAGATAGCATGATACTTTCCCATAACATAGAGGCTGCAGAGGCTATTCAGGTGCAAGAAAACAGCCGAGGCAATGATTTGGCATCACCGTGGTCCTCCAAGTGAAGATGGAAAAATGAGTCATCCAAGAGATTCACCGACATGGAAGGATTTCGATAGAAGGCATGCAATATTCGGTAGCGATCCTCCCAATGTCAGGCTCGGACTGGCTAGTGATGGCTTCTGCCAATTCAACTATATGGCTGGAAGCCACAGCACATGGCCCGTTGTAATGATAGTTTATAATCTGTCGCCTTGGTTGGTTATGGACCAATCATACTTTATGATATCTCTTCTTATCGATGGACTAAACTCACCGGGAAACAATATCGACGTCTATCTCCGACCTCTGATCGAGGAGTTAAAATCTTTGTTCATTGATGGTCTAGAGACTTAAGATGCAAACACAAATACAACCTTCATACTGCGTGCAGCATTAATGTGGACAATTAATGACTTTCCTGCGTATGGAATGCTATCAGGTTGGTCCATACATTGTCACAAAGCATGTCCTCATTGCCATCAAAATACAACATCAAAATTCTTGAATTTTAGCAGGAAGGTTTGTTATTGCAGCCATCGACATTTCATGCCTTTAGACCACCCCTACAGGTTAGACGATGTTCACTTTGATGGTCATCAGAAGCTTCGTGGACCTCCAGCCCCATTGTCCGGAGAGGACGTAACTGCTCAGTGGGATGGTTACAATAATGTGACCTTCGGGATGGATCCGACAAAACAGGTCAAACCACCATTCTGGAACAATTTAAGCATTTTCTTCGAGCTTCCGTACTGGTCAACAAATTTAGTGCGTCATTGTCTGGACGTCATGCACATAGAGAAGGGAGTATTCGAGCACGTACTCAACTTGTTTCTTTGTAAAGACTGAAAATCGAAAGACAATCTTAATGCTCGGATGGATCTACAGGACTGGAGAATTAGAAGTGAATTGCATCCTAAACCGGTAGCGGGTAAACCAGGCAAGTTTTTACTTCCCAATGCCGCTTATCATATATCACAACCGGAGAAGAAAAGATTCCTGCAGGTGTTGCATGATTTGAAAGTTCCCACAAGTTTCTCAGGATCATTCAGCAAGAAGATAAAAATTGTGAAAGGCAACATCGATGGGCTGAAAAGTCATGATCACCATGTTATTATGGAGCACCTTCTCCCATTAGCCCTTAGGACTTCCCTCCCCGAATCGGTTGGTCTAGTAATCAATGACCTATGTTGTTTTTCATATAATTATGCGCTAAAACATTGGATCGGATGCTTCCTTCCGTGTGGACTTTGCCACACCTCCAGGTATATTGCATGCATATTCATTTTGAATGTAATATCTATTATAGATATACATGCATATTCATGTCAAAATTACTTACATAGTCAATGTTTGATTATCTTGTTGGTGGTAGTGCGTCCACATCAGGGACAGAGGCCACTCCCGCACCTCCAGGTATGTTACACCCTATTCATTTTGAATGTAATATTATAGATATACATGCATATTCATGTCAAAATTACTTACATAGTCAATGTTTGATTGTCTAGCTGTTGGTGCGTCCACATCAGGGACAGAAGCCACTCCCATACCTCCAGGTATGTTTATATATCATATAGTGCATGTATATTGATTTAGAATGCTATATCATAAACATACATACATTCTTTTTTCTCTTACATACTTACATCAGGAGCAGAGCCCACCACCGCACCTGCGGGTATATTTGCATCAGGTGCAGGGGCCACTCCCGTCACTTCCATACCCTCCGCTCAGTCTGCAGGTTTATATGAATAAATATAAAATATTTATTCAATTTACATATCCTTTAAATATTCATGTAATTTTATCGATGTTTATTTTCTAGTTGTAAGGGATGCGTCCACGTCCGGGTCACCGGCTGTTCCTCACCGGAGGAACTATCACCCCGCTCGTGCTGCTGCCCGGGCCCAGGCTCATGCTTATGTCGCCGGAGATATATATCACACTTCAATTTTCGTTAAACCTTGATTTCTTAATACCACTTTGTCTTAATATTGATTGTCTTGATATTTCTTGTAGACGCAGGGCATCCCCATCCCGAGAGGGGGACTCGAGGCCCGAATCAGTCTCACAGGCTGAGGCCCGACAGAGCCAGGGGGAGGCAGCATTCTCCCTCTTCTTTACCCCTGATTATCGCTATACCGGCGATTATGCCGAGAGGTTCGGACGGTATATGGGGGATGAGAGCCGCCTCGTGAAGAAGTATCCACTTCACGTTGAGTGAGGCGACCAGCACCGGCGCTCATTCGCCCTCTTCTGAGATCAGGCTCGGGTAATAATATATATTTTCATTTGATTTATCCAATATATTTATTATTAACACTTGTAATTTAATAACATTGTTTTTTTGTATTTGCAGTTGGATTATGATTTTCAGCCTGTACCCGACCCTGATCATCCTGGGGGGTGCTCGATCATCATGCTCTGTACCATAGCCTGATGAAGAACATGCAATTGAAAGTCCGATACAATAGGAACGAGATGAAGATCGACTGCTATTGCCTGTGGATGGCAACCCCCGAGGCAGAGAGAGCGGCCCTCCTACATACTCCGGCCTTTGCGAGAGTCGACGTAGATGCATGGCCTCTATTGTGCCAATATTTCGACTCTCAGCGCAAATAGGTATGTATTCTAAATGTAATTCATTGTTTAGTATATAATTTATTTTTGTGTTTCTTAATTAGAAACTAAATCTGAATGTGTTGTGCAGAAACAAGCGGATCAAAATAAAGAGAATAGGAAGTTGGCGAAGAGGGGTCGCCCCACTTATACAGGTGGCTCGATGAATATTACTCGTGCCATGGAGGCATCGGTAAATTACAATAGATCTATTTTAATATAATGTGAACTTAAGAGTTATTTTATAATAAATATAAATTTTTAGCGAATTGCAGAAAGCTCGGACCCTGGCGCAGGGTGGTATACTAAGCGTGCTGTCCGCGTATCTTGCAGTCCATGGCACCTCGATAGATCCCGCCACGGGCGAGCTTCGATATCCCGACATCGCTACCCAGGAGTATTGCGTAAGTGTTAATATTTATTTAACCCCTATTTGAAATTTTTGTTTTGAAAAGTTCAAATTTAAATGATATACTTATATTTTACTAGTTAATGTAGGTGTAGGAGCGAGTGGTTGAGCAGGCCGAGGCATCGGGGATCGATTTTACTGGACAGAACGATCCGATGCTGCTGACCCCAGTCCTAGACGCCGTACATGGAGGGCACCACAAAGGTTGTGAGAGAGGCCGGGGACTGGGTCCTAGCAGGGCCCATATGAGGTTAGACTACACTCCGGCGGTTACTTCCTCTATCTCCCATGAGCGACGTCTAGAGCAAGAACTTAACACCTTGAATGCCACCGTCCAGGAGTTGAAGGAGATGATGGTATGTATACTACTTAATAGTAAAATATTATGTCATATTATAGATAGCAATATATCCAATATTAGTACGTAGCCTGACCTTATTTGGTTGTAGACTTAGCTTTGATTAATCATTCATACATAGAACTGTGTAATTAAAATAAACTACGGTTTTCCAAACTATATATTCATAGATTGGGGTTTCGCAATAACTTGATAATGATACGAATTCAACTAATACACAGTTCTTACTCGTTTATTACACGCAAAACTGAACAGACGCGACAGGGTACTTCGGCTGTGGCTCCACATGCATCTCTTCAGTTCCTACAGCTCCACAGCCCGCTCAGACTCCCGCAGTTGCGGCTCCGCAAGACACTACCTCGGCTGCGGTTGCGCAGACCAGCTCCACAGCCCGCTCAGACTCCCTCACCGTCCGCATTGCTCGAGTTGTTGACTCAGGGTTTATCCGAGGAGCAGATGAGCCAGATTACAGCGATTATTAAAGGTGGAGCTGGACTGAGCTAGGGTAGCTTTTTTATTTTTATATTTTAAACATGTATTTACTTATATGATACATATTGTATATATTTTGGACGATATTAGTGGTGTTCATATTGATTTAGATTGATATTGTATTCTGCTTGTTGATTTCTTTTATATATTATGCGTGAGATGTTGATTATGAAATACTGCTGTATATATTCTGCTTGTTGATTACTTTCATATATGATGTATATATTATTGTGTACAGGGCGAGAAAAAAACAGGCAGCCCTTTTTTTTAAAAAAAACCGATAATATGTCCCTACGGATTAATCCGTAGGTACAAATATTGCACCTACCGTTTAATCCTTAGGATCCAACTTTGCCCCTACACATTTATCCGTAAGGACAATATATCAGGATACCTGATATTTTTATCCTATGGACTCAGTAACAGGGGTTAGGCTTGTCCCTACGGAGTAATCCGTAGGGGCATAGCTTTACCCCTACAAATTTACCCGTGGGGACAAAATATCAGGTATCCTAATATTTTGTCCTTACACATCTGTACCTACGCCTTAAGCCGTAGGGCATATTTTTGTCCCTACGGATTTCTCCGGAGGGGTAACTATTTTAATTTATAAACTGATAAATTAAATAAATAAATTGTCCCTACGGTGAAATCCGTAGGGACAAGTAGACCTACGCATTAAACCGTAGAGGCAAATATTTCACCGTAGGGGCATTTTTAAGGCTAAGACTTGCATCTGCGGCGTGTGCACCTACGGCGTATTTATATGCCCCTACGAATTTATCCGTATGGGCAGTGGGTTTCCCCTACGGATTTATCCGTAGGGGCAACCTCTATTTGTAGTAGTGTAACTTTAACCTTAAACTCTTGATATTTATTGTGAGATATTTTCCTTTGTTTTGGATTGTGGAGAGGTAGCAAGATGACTCTTGGTGGGAGCATGCTTGCATTAATGAGGAGAGGGGGAGAGTAAGAGAAAAGGTTACACTTACCCTACACTCACCTCACTCTCTCATTATCACCTCACACACTCTCATTTCTTATCTCACTATCTCTTTCTCACTTATCTTTCATCTCCTCTTCACCCAAACTGAACCCTCATCACTTCATTCACTAAACCTACACCAAACTTCATTAAACCTCACCCAAATCCCTTTTCAAGTCTTGTTTTTCCTCTAGGATCCGTTGGAGCTTGGAAAGCTAGGATCTTTGAGCTTTTGTGGTTAGGTAATGATCTCAAACTGTTAATTATGTGTTTTTAAGGTTGTGTAGATTATTAGTTTCAGTTTAGAATGCTTAAAGTTTAGTTTCGTCCACATATCGTATTTTTAGTGTCATATTATGATATCTGTGATCTGCTGTGACCCAGAGTGTATACTAGAAAATCTAGCAGTGTAGTTGTGTTGCACCAGAGACCCTAAGCTTTCACCTGAAGCACGAACCCCTTTGGCTCGGATTTGGCCGGCGACATGCATAGGAAATCCGGCGACCTCGGTTTGGGTTAGGAGTTTAGGTTTGGTTTTTTCAGGGTAGCTGTTTGCTGTGGTTTTTGTGTGTTTGGTCCTGCTTGATTTTTATGTTTTGTCTGTATACAAAATCTGGGATCACTTTGCTTGTTTCTAGTGTTACGACTACGCGCGTTACGTTATCCGACACGGTTCGTGTACTTTGTGTAGCTTTTGCTCTTGGGTTGGTTTCGTAGTGTTGCTACGCACGTTAGCCACTAGAAGAACACTTGAGAGTATATTTAGAGTTGGTGCGTCGGTCAAACATAGTTGATACGTATTATTGGTCGATTGCTAATATAAACTTGTTATGTTGTTATATGATCTTAGGGTCGCAGGCGGGGACTTCGGACGCTGCGAAAAAGGGAAAGCAAGTGGTTGGCTTTACTTAGTCTAAGATCATCTGTGAGTAGATTTAACATCTACAGGGGAATCGCCCGCATGGCGTTATCGTCAGGGCTAGATATGATATGATATTAGCAGCATGTTTATATTGCACATACAAAGATTGTGCATAAAACTTCATTGCATATTATCACTTGTTGTGCCTGGACTTGTACCCACTGGACACTGCACTATTATTGACGGTTCACGTTGCACGAGCACTAATTGTATGCTACACACACACCGTCGATAATTGCCATGACACGCACAACACACATACATATATGATAGTGTATGGTCAGTGACATTGAGACATTGATTCCTATTCCATTGTGCATATAATATTTAGCATACCTGTATACCTACATGCTTACATATATGAATTGCCATGCCTACATGCTAGCTACCTATATACCTATATGGTATTGTACCATTAGTGACAGTTATATACACATATGAGACATAGCTACATGTACATCATACCTACATAGTTACATGTACACCCCATATACCTTGATATAGCTACACATATACCTGGAGGGTATTACATCATTATTGATAGGTATATACTCATATCTTGCTATAGTTACATGTTCACTCGTTGGATTTTGGAGAAATTGGAAACCGCATGATATATTTAATAACTTGTTGCATTTAAATAGCGGTTTTTCCTTTATATGCTCATATTACTGTTTTATGTTGCATATATTATATTTCATGGATTTACGCATTGAGATATGGATTTCATATGATGTTTTCTGGATGTTTTACTCCTAATGATATATCAGTAGTATGGGACACTGTTATATATGTATATATATATATATATCAGTGGTATGGGACGTTGTTATATATATATATATATATATATATATATATATATATATATATATATATATATATATCATAATGATCTATGCAAGTATTCTGATTTTCTTGATATGATATTTCGATGCGTCCACCATGAGTTTTCTCGGTACTGAGACTTGTGTTAGATACCCGATTCGAGGAGCTGTAGGCACCGTCTGCGGGTACATGGTGGACCCGGTATAGTACCCCAGGGCCATAGGTGATTTCATGGTGTAGACGATGAGCCTGGCAGAGGGACCACTACCTACCTGTGATATTATTTGGACTCGGCGGATATCTGGAGGATACCAACCGGAGTTATGAGACGTATGGATACGTGGATTTTGAGTGTCGGAGCTGGACACTCAGATTCCATGAGACGTATGATACGGACATGAGGGCCGGTCCTGGTGACGGCGCCTGACAGATGGGTATTTACGTGTCGATGCTGGACACTAGTTTTCATGATGTTTTCGGGTGTCGATGCTGGACACTCAGGTTCCATGAGACTTACAGGATTGAGGGCCGATCTGAGGATGCGGTCCCTTTGGTATTGGGATTTAGATTGTCTTGATGGACACTGGTCCTGCCACGATGAGAATTCCGTGGGGATGACATGTTTTATCCCATACTCAGCATTTATTTGATATGCATTGCTTCATGTATTAGTAGTACCTGATAGAGTACCTTTCATGATTGTTGCAAATATATTGCCATTTATTGCTATCAGCTTGCATGTGATAGATTATCGCAGTACGTGCATACCTGCGATTACCTGCATATGTTATTTACTATTCACGAGTTGAAAACTCACCCCCGTTGTGCCATGGTGTTTTACAGGTGTCCCTCAGAGTGGTAGCAGCAGGGCTTCTTCTTATCGTATCATCTTTTGCAGCGGATACCGCTATGGCTGACTGTGAGCAGTTTCGTCATAGGTGGGTTTTGCGGTTATCCGATGATACTCATTTGTATTCGTTGTATCTAGTACTCTCCATCTGCCACTTTCATGTATTGACTTAGAGACGAGATGTGAGGACAATATTGTATTTTATTTTGTGACTTTGGATGTCTTTTATGCTGTTGTCACTTTATATCGTCCATTTCTTCGCTACGGCATCGTATATTTGCTTATGGTGGTTGTTTTCCGCCTTTGGGCGTGGATTTGCTCCCGTTTGGGGATGCTTTAGTTATATCTTTTGTTGTACCCTTTTTGGGGCTAGTTTTCACAAAAGAGGTGCTGCCAAATTTTAAAGGAAGTAAATTTACTTTAAAGATTTTTTGATTGAGATTCCAAAAGTTTTAAAAATGTTAATATCACTTACAACTTTTGATGGTTTAGATTGCTGAGTTTTCGGCTTACTTAAATTTCGTTACACCTGTGGACGTTACGTGGTTTAAGGGCCGTCACGTGCCAAATTTCGGGTAGTAACAGGTTCTACCATACTTTCAATAATAGTTTATGGTTCAGGAATTTCTCCCAGTTCTATTGCGCTCCCACTATTTCCTTTTACAAAAATTGATTTTCTAAAAAATGGGCATCATGAGAAACAAAAACCTTTTGTTCCTCTGCGTAATAGGGAAGATACCCCTTGGAGTTCTTTGGGTATCCCACAAATCTATACAGTACTGAGCGTGCCTCGAGCTTTTCCGCATACTGCTTTTCAACAAAAGTTGGACATCCCTATATCTTCAGATACTGAAGATAGGGTTTCTTCCCACTCCACATCTGATATGGTGTGGTAGGCACAGTCTTGGTAGGAACCTCATTCAAAAGATATGCAGCTTATTCTAGTGCATAACTTCAGAAGGATCGGGGAAACTCAGCATTACTCATCATGGAATGAACAATATCTAATAGGGTTCTGTTCCGCCTTTCCTATACACCTTTGTGTTGTGGTGTTTATGGAAGAGTAAGCTGAGGGAGAATTCCATTCTCTTTTGAGTAATCCAGGAACTCGGCAATTTAAGTATTCACCACATCGATCAGATCTCAGTGTCTTGATACTTTTGCCTGTTTGTTTTTCTATATCATTCTTACATTCTCGAAATTTTTCAAAGGGTCTCGGATTTATGCTTCATCTAGAAGACATATCCTAACCTAGAGAAATTATCCGTAAAAGTAATGAAATAGGAATAACCACTTCGTGCATCTGTAGATATTAGACTATACACGTCGTTATGTATGAGTCCCAAGATCTCGCTTGCTCTTACTCCGTGTCCAGTGAACGGAGTCTTTGTCATCTTTCATATGAAACAAGATTGACAAGTTGCATAAGATTGATATTCGAACAGATCCAAATATCCCTCTCTATGTAACTTTAACAACCATGTTTCATTGATGTGACCATGTCTACAATGCCATAAGAAAGTTTTATTTAATTCTGGAGACTTTCTTTTAAGTGTGTTCTGGACGTTTGAAAACCTGAGCTTGATTCAATATATAATGTCCTCTAGTATACCTGAACCAATCAAACTTTGATTTAGGTGGATGTGAACTACATAGCTTACAAACTAGACTTGGTACACACAAACAAATACATAGAATCAATATCTGCTCACTTGTCAATCCTAGGTGATATACCCTACGGATACAGCGTCCACGCTCATTTCGTTAGTAACCCTGAGAGTCATATCACCTGCCCTGATAACTCTACGGTTTCTCAAAGCCTGTAATGAATTACAGATATGAGATCCTGATTCGGTATCTTGTACCCAGGAAGTAGAGTTAATTGACAGACTGTTTTCAATCACAAACACACCCGAAGTCGAAGCCACAACATGCTTCGGATCCTGGATTCTGGCTTTCTAAGCTCTGCATCCCTTCTGCCAATGCCCTTTCCCGTAACAATAGGAACATCCCTCCATCGCTACTTTTGCCCTTCCCTTTTCTTCTACCTTACTGACACCGCATATCGGCTTTGTGAAGGTCTTCTTCTTCTCACCCTTTGCTTTCTCCTTGGATGCAGAAGAGGAAGATTCCCCAATAAGCTGAGTGGGTGTCACCCTGGTTTCTTTCAGGGTGCCCTCAACTGGAAGTATAACTTTCTTCCCCTGGGCATAAGTAGAAGGTAATGACTATAGAATTAAGCCATCATATGACCTGTTTCCCAACGTGGTGTCCAGGTCCGCGAGCTCATCAATATAGCTAGTCATTGTAAGGACGTTATCCCCTACAGATGACCCGACAGCCAACCTCGCTTGAAGTAATTCTTTCGAGGTCTCATATCTTGCGATACGAGGTTGCTCTCCATATAAATCTTTGTTATGGAGGAAGATGGAAGCTAAGTCCATCTTCTCGTGCTGCCTCTGGTATACACCATCAACTGAGGCCAACACGAGGCACTTGGCATTCGCACAATCTTTTTCCCTTGTCTTATGAATATCCTTATCGCGACGGTGGAAACTGGACCTGGGACGGCAGGGGCTTGAGTAGTAATGAGGTGGTCCAACTTGTCATAGGTAATGGACATATAGACAAACCTTTGCCAGTCATTATAGTATAACTCAGTCATTTTATTATCTATCTGTAACCTAATCTGGTCACCTGGTCGCTGCAATTAGGAGAGAGAGAAGAATACACTCAGCATGATACTCTTGCAAGTTTAGATTAGTTTTCAATTTATCTAAACAGGATGGCTCCCACTATTTCTCGAATCCTTCCTCAAACCATAAAAGAAGAATTAGTCAGGATTAATCTCACCGTACAATACTTGCTTAACCGTTCAGCTAGGCTAGTGTCGGTATTTCGAGGGAGGTTTTACGACGCTTTCGCGAAGTTCCTTAATTAAATAACCTCTTTTCCCTGGAGGCGTAGCCCCGCTAACACTGTTCTAGACACCTACTTGGTTTATAGCATTGATCGTTAAGTGAAAAATTACTGAGGAGTAGCGGATACTCACAGTAGGATCGGGATCCAAATATCATTCTGTGATAATGCTGAAGGAATCCTGCCAACATTATCAAACTCCAAATGGTATGCGGCACTAGCAAATTTCAGTTTCTTTAAAAACTCCCAATGTGGATTTTTGCCCCATGCTCTTATGACCTTGACTAAGGCTAATAAATCATAAGTCATGTGTCAAGTTCTACCCGTCATTGTCCAGGTTAATTTGAACCTACCCGTATATACCCTTGACTAAGGCTAACAAAGTAGTACGACTGTCCCAAACCAATGCATCTATCTATGCAACATATGAATACCCAGCAACTACCAATCACTATGCCTTGACTAAGGCCAACAAACATAGCTTGAATACTATTGAATATTCATATCAAAGGACGGAGGGCTACGGATGGTTTTGGCGAAACCGTGAACTTGATATAATCGAAGGAACCTGATAGCTTTTAAAAGGAGTGGTTTAAGCTCCGCATTTAAAAGTCTACTGTTTTTAAAATAACCGAGTGATTTTAAAATTTGTTCCAACGATTCAGTTTTGGTTTGTTTGCTTTGCATTAATGTAATACAGTCCCATCAATTAATCCTACCATTGCAGAAAACAACGAAAATATAACGTACGCTTATGCCATCTGCATTCGCCACGGGGCCTTGTCATCACCCGTTAGGTTACTTAACTAACAACAGAGCGGGGGCTGGACTAGCGCGGATGGAAAACATAAGCAACATCAATTATATAATACATATATAATAATATCCATTCGTCAGACGCAATGATAGGCATTCCAGATCACAGATGAACACATTGGATATACTAGGAATTCCGCGTTTCGTTTGAGCCTGTAACGAAAGTCGGATTTCACGGTCGTGATGAATAGCCAAACCCCACCCTAGACCCCTACGGGTGCGGCAAAATACCCGCTAAATATCCGAAGTGAAGCAACCTCCCTCAACAAAGTGAGTAGGCCACTCGGCACTTCAAAGCACCCGGTAGTTTGTACACCCCATCTTGGGTCTATCCTACGAGCAAAAATAGTAAAAGAAATAATACAACGGTGGCTACAATCTCAACCCGGATGTGTCCCGCAAAAATAATATTACATCACTTTAAAAATTTTACATCGAATGAAAGAATGAAAACCCTTATCTTACATCCCCGGCTATTCATCACGATGATCCAACAAGTTCATATACACAAACCATCACATCAACATCACAGATATGTGCAACCCCGACTAATCGACGTATAGCAATTAGTCGACATTTCTAAACACATATATACATCACAGAGCTTGTAAAGTAACTACGATATTAGAATTCCTCACGCAATTAGAAAACTTAAATAATTTTCCAAGACACGAAAATCCAGTGAGCTAAATTTCAAAACTGAAAATTTTGAGCCAATCCAGGAGTCGAAACGAACTCGAAACCCACCTGAATCTTCGCGGAGGTGAAGATACATGTTAAGACGTCGAGTAGGGAGCTTCGGGGGGTGCCCACTCTGTTTCCCCCAATCAGAGCAAAGCTCTATTTGAATTTCAAAAATTCAAAAATTGAAGTAACGCTTCAAATCCCTTACACTGAGCGCAACGCGCCACGTGTCAAAAGCTGATACGTCAGCGCAGCGCCCAAGGCAGCGCGTCCAATCAGAGTAAAACTCTATTTAAAACAAAATTAAAGGAAGCAATGCTTCAATTGCGCAAGCGCTGCGCTGCGCGACACGTGTCTGCGCAGTTGCGCTGCGCTGTGCGCTGCGCGACACGTGTCTGCGCAGTTGCGACACGTGTCTACGCAGTTGCGCAAACGCAGTTGCGCTGCGCAGTGCGCTGCGCGACACGTGTCAAGCGCTGGTGCGCTTACGCCAAACAAGATTAAAATTCCTGTAAGATCTTTCTGTTCTTGTTAAAACAAGAAGATTGTCTTCTGTAAAACAGAAGCCCTTGGATCAAAGATTCAACGGTGGGGAAAATTTCCCAAATCACTCAGAGAATGATCTCTTTAAAAAATTTAACAAATTAATGGACACTATATAAAGGCCCCTAGACCCCAATTCAAAAGACATCGAGATCATCATCAACAACACAACACAGAGAGAAAAACAGAGATAGAAATAGAGAGAGAACTCAAAAGAATTTTTGAGAAGAACTCAAGAAGAGAAAAAAAGGTAAAACCTTTGAATAAAAAAGAAGAATTTCTTCTGAAAAGATCATTGATCTAAGAACAAGATCAAGGATCTTCAATAAAAAAAAATAATAATAACAAAAGCATTGCTTTTTTTTTTGAACCATTGGTTCTGGAATCTTCAAGATTCTTTTCCTGAATCCAAAATTGGATCAAGAAATTAAAACAGTGCCTTGCACTTTTGAGTTTGCACTGTTGCGCTTTTGGGTTGGCGCAAGCCACCAGAGAGCGCCACGTGTCAGCCCTAGAACAAACTGCGCCTTGCGCTTTAAAAACAGAGTATTGCTCTCTGAAATTGGCGCAACTCGCCAGAGCGCGCCACGTGTCAGCAGCGCAACAGCGCAGCGCACTACGCTTGCGCTCACCAGAGCGTGACACGTGTCACCTCTACGTGCGCATGTGCTCAATAATTGGCACAAAGTGCTTGACAGGCTAGATGATCACTGTCAGTTTGACTAATGCACTGCATTATTTACAGAAGGGCCAAGCCCAATTTAAAAAGGCCTAACAGGCCTAATAAAATGCAATGCATTATTTTTTTTATAAAAAAAAAAGGGAGCAGAGCCCAAACAAAAACAGATGCTGTGCATCATTTAAAAGGGACAGAACCCAAATCAAAAAGGCCTTACAGGCCAAAAGAAAATGCAGTGCATTATTAAACAGGGGCAAAGCCCTAGCACAGGCCTAATAGGCCAAAAATAAAAACGTTGAATATTCTCAACTGGACTTAGCCCAATCATGGCCGTAAGTCCTCAAATTAAATTGACTGAGCACGGCTGCTCTCTTAAATCAATTTATACCTGGTTCAACGGTACATCTCCGAACTCCTCTGACACCTATCGTTGTAATCCTTCAACGATGTCAGAGAGGTGATGGGTCCCGACGGCCATACATTAAATGGACCTCCATGTCCCTAAACTGGAACATTGACCGCAACGTCTTAAAACTAACATTGGAGCACCATGTCCCTAAACTGGCAATCGACCGCAATGTCTCTAAACTAAACAATAGAGCCCCAATTGCTCTCTTGTCGAATCTAAACGATCCCGTTAAGTTGATATTAGTCTGGAGATTAGATTAACGTATCCTTAACGAACGTTTAAGTTGATCTTAGCCTCAAGATGGCTAACGTATCCTTAAACTAAAACCCCAAACCCAAATCTAAGAAAATACGGATTTGGACTAATCCACGTCCTACGGGCGACGAAATAAATTAGTCTCCGTATACAATCCACGGGCAACCACAAATAAAACAAACACCCACGACACGAAGTGAACATCTGGAGAAGGAGAAAGTTGTTACCGCGACGCGGTAGCGTAATTAACTGCAGGGGCTTGCGCCTGCAGGGAAGAGCGTCCCCACAATCAAAAAACCCCTCAAGCGAGGGGGAATCTGACGAAGTCTGCTACGTCGGCCGCATCCGTCTAAACCTCCGATACACGGTTCCATAAATCAACTTGGCATCTTCGAAGAGGTGGACGGATAAAACCAAATAGCATCTGCCCCAAATCACAGGCAAGACGTCTTCACATCGTCGCCATATTTCGGAGGGGAACAGATTCTGGAACGCCCGGTAGGACCTTTTCCTCTTTCCACTCCACACTTCGTGTGTTCGCGAACGAATCGCGGTTTGTTAATGGTTTCCTTTGGGTTCCAAGTTACTAAGATTTGGTCTTTTGCCTTGCGCAGAAATCAAGCATCAATGGCTTCCAACTGCTCGAGCTGCTCCAAATGCCAATGTAACCGACTCTCCGCCTCACCTGGAGGTGTAGCCTATGGTCCTCAAGCGGCCTCCATCCTTGCCATGCCGGTGGAACAAGTGACGCAGGCCACCACCGGTCTGTTCTTCGGGACCATGATCCCGCCTGTAAGCTTCACCATTCCAGTGCCCGCACAGGAAGCGCACAAAAAGTCGGTCTTCGATCGGCTCACTGCTACAACGGCCCCTTTCAACGAGTCATCCAATATCAGGCCGGCAGCCTCTATCTTTACCAGGCTGAACCAGAATTCTGATGGGCCCGCCAAGAAGCCCATGAACCTTGAAATGGCCGTCCCGAGGAAGACAGCCACCTCTGCTCCTGAAGTCGTCAAGGAGGCTTCTCCTGTTAAAGAGTCGGTCTTTTCAAGGCTGACTATTCCGGCTCTTACTCCTACTCGAGGATCTGTCTTTGACAGATTGAACATCTCCACTCAAAAGACAACATCAGTCTTTAAGAGGCTGGCACCAGCGGCGCCTCATCCGGACAGGGGGCAAAACGAAATTATCCCTATCGCCGAGCCAGTCCCTACAGCTCAACATGCTCGACATCGCCACTGGCGTCGAGTAAGGAAGGCCGGGGGCAACTCCCCCTCAGGGTTAACTCCACCTGCTCCAGTGGTGGAAGTCAATGCTGCTGTTCCAACTGGGAACAGCTTTGAACCGCTAAGGAGGGTACGCAAGAACTCTCCGACTGCCACACTGAAAAGATCTCCTCCACCTGCGGAGAGGGCTATAGAAACTAAACTGGAGCAGCCCCCTCAACGGCTGTCCTCCATAATTTACAAGGTCTGGCGGAGGGTTCAAGACTCAGTAATCGACCAAGATCACTCTCGCCGGCAGAAAAGGGCGAAAGTGCAGGAAGAAAAGAACCGTCCTGATAAACAGCAAAGGACGACAACCGCCAGGGTGCCCGCTGCAACGACCCCTTCAACTTCAACGGCCCACAAGAGAAGAAGGCCGGAGAAGGTCCCTACGCCTGCGGCAAATGCCAAAGACGGTGAGCCCAAACGCCCTAAGTCTGGGGGCATTGTAGTCCATATCGTCTACATGGCGTCTGGTAAAGAGGACAGCCGTACATCTATAGGTCATAGACCGCTTACACGGTCAGTGACCAAAGCTCAGGAGCAACAGTAGAAGCTCCAAGAAATGATGAATGCGATGGCCGCACTCACTGGGCCAAAAGAAAGCTCTGAAGCGTCCTCGGATCAACGCCAGGAGTAAGAAACTGACGCTGAATTTCTTCGTAGGATATTAGAGAAGAAGGACAAAGAGGCTGCGGAACAAGCAGCCAACATAAAGCGAATGGCCCTCCTGTTTCAGGACATGGTGGGTATGATGATCCAACAAGATCCTCCTGCTGAAGATCCTCCGATCGTCCTTGAAGACGACAGGGGAGAAACGTCAAATCCTCCACCAGCTCTGTCAACAGCCAAGGAGGAGACAATCTCCAAAGCTGACTTGGACGAATATATAGCTCAGCAGATACAGGTTCATCAGGCGACTGAGGCAGCCGGTCAAGTCGTAAAAACGGGGCGACCATATCCGAGCTGGTATGATCAGATCAAGTACCCGCCGGGCTATACAATACTGAAATTTCATGTCTATAAGGGGACGGGCAATCCCCACCAGCATGTTGCCCAGTTCAGGGCGCCTTGCGGCAACACCGGCGGTGATGATAAATTGTTGCTTCGCCAGTTTGTCGGTAGATTATCGGATACAGCATTCGAGTGGTACTCCGAACTCCCGAATGACTCCGTCAAAACATTTGCAGATATGGAGCTGCTGTTTACGCAACGATTTGCGAGCGCCAGCGAACGCACCCCGATAACAGCATTGATTAATGCTAGGGTGAAGCCGGGCGAGACATGGGTCCAATATGCGATACGGTGGAGGAACCTATGGTCGAAATGCGAACAACGCATAGAAGAGGCTCCAGCGGTAGGCATGTTTGTGGGAACCCTCGATCCGCAGGCGACCATATCTCAATTCATGATGTTCTTCAAGCTGACTACCTTCCAGGCCCTGATCGACAAGCTAGCTCAAATGGACCAGATAGGCCATAGACCATCTCCTCCAAAGCCGGATTCTCGAAACGAGAAGGGGAAGGGAAAAGCGATCGTTGTCGCCAATGCTCAACAACAACAGAGCAACTTGAAGCCGGTTGTCCGTCAAAATAATATGCGTCCACACCTATCCCTCGAGGAGAGGCTAGGACGTCCTTACTCGTTTCCTCAAGACAAAACGAGAAGGCTGTTTGAGCTGGCATTGCGCAACCGACTCATAAACCTGCCAGACCCAAGACGTCCGTCGCAGCCAAACAACGTCAATGATCCCAATTATTGCCCCTATCACCGAGTATTGGGCCATCCGATCGAGGATTGTTACGTCTTCAAAAATTGGATTGAGGACCAGTACCAACAGGGCAAGTTCACATTGTCCGAAAGATGGAAGGTGAACCCACCGCAGCTTAACACGCCGGGGGCAACGTGCTCCCTCGTTGAAGAAGCTCCATGGGAGGTTGTGCTATCAGCCAAAACAAAGAGGATGCTGAACGATCTTCAAACATGCCCAGCGATCAGGTGGAAGAACCCGTTGGAACCTCAGATCATTGAAGGGATGCTAAAGCCGCGCCCAACTCCAAAGATCGATAGTGGTGGCCCAAGCACTCACAACCAGCCGTCAAAATCTTCAAAGAAGAAGAAGAAGAAATCCAAGAAGCCCGTGAAGCCTGGAGACAAGCGCACGGACTTACAAAAACAAATTGATGCACTGGAGGAGTACAACCAGAAAGCACGAACTCCCATCACGCTCCAAGAGTTTCTCAACCACGTCTTTCAAGAGGAAGATGAGGGGGAGAGCTCGTCGGATGAATCCGAGGAATACGTGGCGAGCTGCCATGTGATCTCTCATTTGTTTATAGACGATGAGAGAACTCCTTGCACTGAGAAGCTGGGGGCAGATCCTGAACCGAAACTTTTGGGGCCATCAGATGAAACCATCGATGCATTCCTCAACAAAGCTCTGTTGAAAAGTAAGGCTGATCGGGAACGCGAGATGGTCCTATTTGAAAAGGCCAAACGCCGGCGATTAGACGAAAGAGTTGAGGCACTCCCGTCAAATCAAAATACATCCATTGCAGACAAAGTCAAATTCAAGACGAGGAAAAGGTTTGCTAAAGCCGTATCACTGGGGATGAAGCTACCACCTTCTCAAGAAAACAGTACCGGCAAAACAGAAATGCACCCCTCCTATTGCTTATATCATCAAAAGGTTTCGCACCCCATCGAAGAGTGCCAAGCTTTCAATAAATGGTGGCAGGGGTATGTCGCTCACCGACAACATTTTAAGCAGGAAAAGCGCAAAACTCGTCGGGAGCAGAAAAATACGACCGAAGGGCTTAACAGAACTACCGGCGATCGTCGCATGGTTAACGCCAGGGGATCGCAAGTGCTCATATTCGGGAGCGACTCTGACGAGGAGATGGCTCTTAGCCCCCTCTTTAAAGAGTCCACCTCGGGAAAAGAAGAAGAGCGGAAGGTCTGCGAAAATATCCGGCTGCGTAATCGGACGCTACCCGAAAAGAATCTCGAACCCTCAAACAAGAAAGATAAAGGGAAAGAAAAAGTCTCTGAAGATATTGCCCTAGATGACCAAGTCATGGAAGAGCTAGTTGCCAAGGACCCGCCGAAGAAAAATAAGGTGGATTACAACGTTCTAGCGCATCTGAGGAAGCTACCCTCGCAGCTCAGCATTCTTGACGCCCTTTTACTATCAAAAGAGGCGAGAGATTCGTTAATCAAGGCACTACAGGAGCCGGAGCAATTCTAAGCTTTCCTGGCCGAAGAAAAGATGAAGGATGAATTGGAGGAAGTGCACACGGCCGATGTCACTTTTGGTGATGAAGACCTTCTCCTTGGGACGTGCGAACACAATCGCCCCCTCTATGTCTCAGGATACTGCCACGATATAAAGATAGGCAAAATCCTGGTCGACAACGGATCTTCCGTTAATCTCCTCAATGTGTGGGTGTTAAAGGAAATCTGCATAAGCGTCCAGCATCTTGCTCGGGATAAGATCACCATCTCCGGGTTCGACTCCCAATCATCAAGAACTCTTGGGTCTGTGATACTGACGCTACGCTTTGGGCTACTCGTCACGGACATTAAATTCCACGTCATAGACGCCAAGACATGCTACAATGCTCTGCTCGGCCGACCATGGTTACACGCGTACAACATCATCCCTTCTACACAGCATCAGTGTATAAAATATTTCAGGGATGGTCTCGAGTATACCGTGACAGGAGAACTGAACCCGTTCTCCGTGAACGAGGTCCGCAAATATGAAGATGCCAAATACTTTTTACCGGATTTCGAAGACACGGAGAGGTGTCACAAGCCGGAGAACAAAGCTAACCCACCATCCCTGTCTTCGGCAGTGATACCGAGGAGGAAGAGGAGATAGTTTATTCGGGTCCGCCCCAATACAACAAGCCAGGACCCTCCGCTCCTACGTTGATCTTTGGTAGTGATTCGGAAGATGAGGTTTACGCTATATTCTCTGCTCGGCCTTCAATACAAACATCCACTCACGAAGAGCAAAGCCTGCAAATCGCCATGATTCCACTTAAACATCATAAAGAACTGGATGCGCTCGATACCTACACTGTAGAGGAGCTGCGGACGTTCTATGTCCCTCCTAGGCGAAAAGGCAATTCTATTCTACCGCTCTGAAGAAACCAAAGTGGAGAAAGAAATCTGGTACGGTGTGGATCCTACGCTTGACAGGCTTCAGCCCATCCGTCTGCCCAGATACTATACAGAAGGCTTGAAGAGGTTGTTGAAGCGCCAGGGGATATCCTTCAAGCAGACCGCTCGAAAAGCTAACAGGGTCTGGAACGTTCTCGAGACTCAGCACAAGTTGCCTAATGGAAGAATGGAAACAATCGGGCTTGGATACATTTGATCCAAGAAACGAGAGCTACTCCACGATTGCTACGTCGTGCATGACTTCAATGAAGAAAGGGATGCTCAATGGGAAGACGCTAATCCTGAACCAGAAAAAATTCCTGATGCAAAGGTGCCCAGTCCGTCATTCAAAGAACAGATGAACAGGCTTATAAGGGAAGCTAGTCAAAAAGTCCGAGATGACCATAACCGCGAAATGGCTATCTACGAGAAAGCCAAAATGCAACGTCCCCTCCAACAGGCCGTGAAAGATTAAATTGTCGCTCCCTGTCAACCTATTATAAAAAAGGCTCGATGTAGAGGCAGAAGCAAGTCAAAAAGAGAAAAAGGCGCTCGACAGCAACAAAGTGGGAGTAAGAAGCCACGCAAGCGGGAATTGAGCAGTCCAGATTTGTCCCTTGTAAAGAAGATGAGTCGAGCATACTCTTTTCCTCGAGATAAGACGAAGAAGATACTTGACCAAGCTATAAAATACCAGATGCTTACACTACCGGAGTCCAAGCACCCCGAACAAGCAGGCGAAGTCTCTCACCGAAGCTATTGCTCTTATCACCGAGTAATAGGGCATCCTCTCGAAGATTGCTTCACCTTCAAGAATTGGGTCGAAAATCAGTATCAGCTCGGCAAGTTCGCTCTATCTGAAAGCTGGAAGGTAATGCCGCCACAGAAGCATGAACCCAAAGTCACGAGGGCAGAACCAGGTCCACATCGGTCTTCAAAGCGAGCTCGTACTTGTCATATGATAACAATATCAAAAGAAGAGCCCGAGAACATGGATGACATTCCCTGGTGCTTCGAAAATAGTAATAACGAGGTCATCTCAGAATTTCCGCCAGCACCGAAAGAACTGGAGGATGGAATACATACCACTGCAGATAACCTCAAGAAAATTGAGTTGGGGACGGCGAACGACCCACGACCGACATTCATCAGCGAGTTGCTATCTGAAGAAAGGGTGGCTACGTTAAAAGACGTGCTTATGCAGTATAGAGATTGCTTCACGTGGAACTATTCCGAGAGGCCAGGACTAGACCCAGAAATCGTTATGCATGAACTGGCAATATCCCCGGACGTCAAGCCAGTCAAACATGCGCCGAGGAGAATGCGGCTCGAGCTTGAGATGAGTATCAATGCTGAAGTCAAGAAGCTAATCGACTCTGGCTTTATCCAAGAAGTTCAATATCCCGACTGGATCGCCAACATCATCCCGGTGATGAAGAAAAATGGGACAGTACGCATATGCGTGGACTTCCGGGATCTCAATAAAGCTTGCCCGAAAGACGATTTCCCAGTGCCAGTCACTGAGCTGATGATAGATAACACGTCCACTCATGAAGTTTTCTCCTTCATGGACGGCTCATCAGGGTATAATCAGATAAAAATGCATCCCGAAGACCAGAAGCACACCGCTTTTCGGACTCCTCTGGGAATATTCTGTTATAAGGTGATGCCCTTCGGTCTAAAGAACGTCGGCGCCACCTATCAGAGGGCCATAACGAAGATCTTCGATGACCTTATACATGAAATCGTCGAATCCTATATCGACGACCTCGTGGTGAAAAGCAAATCGTACGAGGAACATCTCGAGCATTTGAAGATCGTATTTCAACGCCTTCGACAATATAACTTGAAGATGAACCCTCTCAAGTGCGCATTCGGAGTTTCCTCGGGCAAATTCCTGGGATTTCGTCGTCCGACATCGAGGTATCGAGATAGATCCGTCGAATATTAAGGCGATCATGGAAATGCCTCCGCCGAGAACTCTCAAACAGTTGCGGTCTCTCCAAGGAAAGCTCGCGTACATACGGCGATTTATAGCCAACCTTTCAGGCAAGTGCCGTCCTTACAGCCACCTAATGAAAACAGGAACCCCGTTCATCTGGGATCAAAAATGCCAAAGCGCGCTAGACGAAATCAAGCAGTACTTGCAAAACCCGCCAGTGCTGGCTGCTACGGTCAAGGGAAAGCCCCCCATTCTCTATATGACTGCCCTCGAAGGTTCTTTAGGCGCATTATGGGCGCAAGAGAATGACCAAGGGAAAGAAAGAGCACTCTACTGCTTGAGTCGGGTTTTACTGGGTGCAGAAAGCAACTATTCCCCCATTGAAAAACACTGCCTGGCGTTGATCTTCGCGATAACAAAGCTCAGGCACTATGCGTTGGCGCATGAAGTCCGTCTCATTTCGAAGGCGGACCCCCTTAAATATTTGATGTCAAAGGCCATATTGACGGGGCGACTCGCTAAATGGGCCATACTCTTAATGGAGTTCTCGATAACCTATCAACCTCTCAAAGCAGTGAAAGGCCAGGCCATCGCCGACTTCCTCGCTGAGCATCCGATACCTGCCGATTCTCCTCTGAATTGCGATCTACCAGACGAACATGCGTTTGACGCGATCGACAGTGGTGATACCCGATGGGAGCTTTATTTCGATGGAGCATCTTCAATGAAGAGGCGCAAACAAAGTACCCCTATAATCAAATCAGGGGTAGGCCTCATCTTCGTGACTCCACAAAGAGGGATAATGCGTTTTGCTTTCTCCTTAACAGAACTGAGGACGAACAATGAAGCCGAATACAAAGCTTTGATAACAGGCCTCGAGATCGCCATCGACATGGGAATTGAAAACCTCCTCATATATGGAGACTCCCAACTAGTCGTCAGTCAAGTAAATGGCGACTACCAAACGTGCAAACCAGAGTTGGTGAAGTACGGCGAAAAGGTGCAATAACTGTTGACCCAAATTCCTTCCTACACTTTGGAAAACATACCGCGTGCGGAAAACAGCAAAGCGGACACATTAGACAAGCCCGCTAAAGAACTGGCTGACGAGAATCTCGATGACGTCAGAATTGTGGTATAAAGCCGTCGGGTGCTTACCCCAGCAGAAATATCTCCGGAATCATCCGAAGGAAAGGGAGTGACTGAGCAGATGGCCCTGCAAATAAAAGACCGGGAAAAGGCTGAAGATTGGAGAGAAGTCTTTATAGACTACTTTAAGTCCCTTCGGACACCCGAAGATGCGTCCTCAAGACATCAGCTTATGAAACGAGCTCTGTCTTTCGCCTTCGTCAATGATACTCTATACAAGAGGTCGTTTGACTCTCTGTGGTTGAGATTCCTAGGACCTGACGAAGCGAAAAGAGTCGTTCAGGAAGTTCACGATGGACTCTGCGGTTCTCACCAAGCAGGCCCGAAGATGAAGTTGAAGATAAAACGGATGGGTTACTACTGGCCCACGATGATTCAGGACTGCCTCGAATATACGAAGCAATGCCACTTGTGCCAGATCCATGGGGACTTCATCTATCAGCATCCAAATCCACTACATCCAACGGTGGCTAGCTGGCCATTTGAAATGTGGGGAACTGACATAGTCGGCCACATCGAACCAGCATCGTCTAGAGGACATCGTTTCATCTTGGCGACGACTGACTACTTCTCCAAATGGGCAGAAGCAGTACCGTTGAGGGAAGTGAAGAAGGAGAATATCCTCCATTTCTTCAAGACGCACGTCATCTATCGGTTTGGAACCCCCCGACGGATCATCTCCGATAACGGGCCAGCCTACAGAAACCACAAGATCAGTCGCTTCGCGCAACAACACAACATAGACTGGAGATATTCCTCAGTTCATAATCCGCGAGCTAACGGTCTAGCGGAGGCTTTCAACAAGACCTTGACGAAGATCATGAAGAAGACTGTGTCCCTAAATAAGAAGAACTAGCATGAGAGACTGCAAGAAGCTCTTTGGGCGTATCAAACTATGTTTAAAACGGCCACGAGCACAACGCCGTACGCGTTGGTATTCGGTACAGAAGCAGTACTCCCCCTCGAGATAGAGTTACCCACTCTACGAGTGGCAGTCCACTACGAGCTGACGGACGAAGAAAATACTCACCTTCGGCTTGACGAGCTTGATACCCTTGATGAAACACGGCTCATAGCGGAACAAAATCTGGAGGCTTATAAAGCGAAGATGACGCGCTCATATGAAAGATTGACCCGGCCGAGGACATTCCGCCAATGCGAACTCGTGCTAGTGGTCAAAAGACCTATGATTCCCAATCGCGTCAAGCGGGAAAAATTAGAGCCAAATTATGAAGGCCCATACATAATAGACAAGGTCTACCAGGGTGGAGCCTATCTACTCATGGATATGCACGGTGAAAGGCCTTTCAGGCCCATAAATGGCCGCTTCCTAAAGAAATACTACGCTTAATGAGCCACAGCCTAGGTCAATGATCGATGACGACAACTATGTCCGCTCGCTATCTTCCTAAGCCCAAACTCTATAAGCAGTAGCCGGCCTTCTCCGGACGGACCGAAACATGCTTAAACTAATGAAGGACCACTACGTCCTAAAACTAGCTAATGAACGAAACGTCTTTAAACTACTACTGCAGCATCCTCAGGCTGACGAGATAAAAAAAAAGAAGAAAGAATAAAAAAATATATAAAAATAATAATAATAAAAAAAAAAGACGGTATGTCCATAAGCAAAATGAGTATGGATGAAAACCCAAAAGGGCTCCGTGAGTAAAAATAGCAGGGCTACCGGCGAGTGTTCGTGAAAGCCCGAAAGGGCGCGACCTCGTTAGAAAAAAAAAAGATAAAATGAATAAAAAACGGTATGTCCATAAGCGAAATGGGCACGGATGAAAACCTGAAAGGGCTCCGTGAGTAAAAACAGTAGGGCTACCGGCGAGTGTGTGTGAAAAGCCGAAAGGGCGCAACCTCGTTAAAAGACACTTGCAGGGTCCTCTCGATCTTGTAAGGAGAAACCACCCGCGTGAGACCCTTACGACTCACAAGGGATCAACACACTTAGGGATCCTCATGATTCCTAAGGAGAAAATACACTTGCGAGATCCTCACGACTCGTAAGGAGAACTCTCTTATGGGAGCCTCACGGCTTATAAGATTTGAAAGTCTTAAGTTATAGAGACCTAAACCTGTGCTTAAGCAAACCCCCCACAATCTTGGATATTGCCCTGCAAGTGGTTCAATACTGACCCTTGTATACCATCCACGGGCGCGAATGAACATTTCCCTAACCAAGTCCCACCCGTGACTGGGGATATGTCCATACGGTGAACAACCCTTGTAATTCCTCTCGACTTATAAGGAGAAAACCCTTTTGTAAGATCCTTACGACTTACAGGGGAACATACACTTAGGAATCCTCACGATTCCTAAGGAGAAAATACACCTACAAGATCCTCACGACTTGTAGGGAGAAATACCTTTATGAGACCCTTACGGCTCATGAAGTCAAAAGCCTTAGTCAACAGGACCTTAACCATGTTCGCTAAGCCACCTTTGTTCGACATCGACAGAGGCAAATGATGATTCGCTCCTGGCAACATCCCAGTTGTAGCGGTGCTGATGCCGAAATCGGTGTCTAATTTCAGGTTTACGGCGAAAAGCCAGTAGGCCGCACATGCATACGAAATAGCCGAAATGATAGGGCAACTTGCAATAAAAAAGCAGCAAGTAAAAACGTATGCACACAAAATAGCCGAAATGATAGGGCAACTCGCAATAAAAAGCAGCGAGTAAAAATAAAATAAACAGCCGAAATGATTGGGCGCCGCGAAAAATAGCCGAAATGATTGGGCAATCGCGACCTTCGCAATATAAAAGCTGAAATGATAGAGCATCACGGAAATAAAACAATAAAAAAATATATAAAACCTTTTTCCCTACAGTTGAGATCACATCGATCCCTGTATACAATCCAAGGGTATAAACAAAGAGGGAACCATACCTTCCCAACAGGCTCCGCCAGAAAGCAAAGCCAAATCTCGACAGTTCACCAACAGCCTAGAGACAACCGCGACATTCGTCTTGATGCAGCAGACGCAATGCCAGCAAACGAAGCGAAGATCAAATTCCTAGCTTCACGGTTTTGACGGTAACTTATATAAAACCTGAAAGACCACCACAGATCAGTTCAACCCCGAAGAAACCAGTGTTTTCGGCAAAATACCTCAATTCAGGGAAACTAGCGTCCCTGATGAGAGCCTCCTGATTCGCGTCGGCCCGCAGAGAAACCAGTGTCTCCGCAGGAATACTTCGATTTGTTTCAACCCCAGGGAAACCAGTGTCCTTGGCAAATACCTCAATTCAGGGAAACTAGCGTCCTTGATGAGAGCCTCCTGATTCGCGTCGGCCCGCAAAGAAACCAGTGTCTCCGCAGGAATACTCCTATTCGTTTCAACCCCGAAGAAACCAGTGTCTTCGGCAAAATCCTTCGACTCAGGGAAACCAGTGTCCTTGACGAGAACATCTTGATTCGCGTCGACCCGCAGGGAAACCAGCGTCTTTGCAGGAATACATCGATTTGTTTCAACTACAGGGAAACCAGTGTGTTTGGCAACTACCTCAATTCAGGGAAACTAGCGTCCTTGATGAGAGCTTCTTGATTCGCGTCAGCCCGCAGAGAAACCAGTGTCTCCGCAGGAATACTCCGATTCGTTTCAACCCCGAAGAAACCAGCGTCTTCGGAAAAATCCTTCGACTCAGGGAAACCAGTGTCCTTAACGAGAACATCCTGATTCGCGTCGACCCACAGGGAAACTAGCGTCTTTGCAGGAATACATCGATTCGTTTCAACCCCAGGGAAACCAGTGTCCTTGGCAACTACCTCAATTCAGGAAAACTAGCGTTCTTGATGAGAGCTTCTTGATTCGCGTCTGCCCGCAGAGAAATTAGTGTCTCTGCAGGAACACCCCGATTTGTTTCAACCCCGAAGAAACTAGTGTCTTCGGCAAAATACTTCGACTCAGGGAAACCAGTGTCCTTGACGAGAACACCTTGATTAGCGTCAACCCACAGAGAAACTAGCGTCTTTGTAGGAACACCTCGACTCGTTTCAACCCCAGGGAAACCAGTGTCCTTGGCAAATACCTTAATTCAGGGAAACTAGCGTCCTTGATGAGAGCCTTCTGATTCGCGTCGGCCCGTAGAGAAACCAGTGTCTCTGCAAGAATACTCCGATTCGTTTCAACCCCGAGGAAACCAGCGTCCTCGGCAAAATACTTCAACTTAGAGAAATTAGTGTCCTTAACGAGAACTGCTCGATTCGTCTCGACCCGTGAAGAAATTAGTGTCTTCGCGAGGACTTCCCGATTCGTTTCGACTTGGAAGATAAAGCCTTAGGCAGCAGGGATTAAAAAACTTATTTCCTAAGCACTGGGATCCTGCAAGTCGGTCTAAAACGGTCTCTTGCATACTATCCACGGGTCTCACTCTCCAAAGTCGAACCTCGACAAGGAGGGAAACAACCGCTTACAAGTCCTCTCGATTCGTAAGAGGGAAAATTCTCTTATAAGATTCTTACGACTTATAAGAGAAAACACACTTAGGAGTCCCCACGATTCCTAAGGAGAAAATCTACCTACAAGATCCCCTCGATCCGTAGGGAGAAAAGTCTCTATAAGACCCTCACGGCTCATAGAGTTGAAAAGTCTTAAGCAGCAGATCTGAACCTATGGCCTAAGCCATCGCTATCTCTTAAAGAAACCAAGATGTTTACTCTATTATCTGTCAACCATGTTTATCAAGACAGCATGCTGATAATGAGAGAAGGGAGAAAGCAAAGAAATGATACACGACATTGCAAAGGGAAAAAATGTGTATCTTTATTTATTAACTCAATCAAGTACAAGGTGAATCGTACAAAAGAATAAAGAATGGATACATCTTATTCGAAAGAGAAAATTTTTACAAGTATATTGATACAGGGACAGCTACTGGGAAGGAAGCGTCTTAAATAGCCCTATCAGTTGTTCACGCACTTCCTTCCATGCCTTCTCCTGGTCGGCCACCACCGCCAGTTCCGCTTCCACTTGAGCCCGCTGCTGCAAGAAGGATGCAAGCTACTCCCCAGCGGCCTGCTGAGCTGCTTCGTGGCCTGGGGCATCACGCTCGGCGGCATCGAGCTTCTGCTTCAACGTTAGCCCATTAGAGATACGCTCCAGAAGGCCCTCGAAGATAGCCTTCACCTGGGCAGCGTTCGCCTCAACCTCAGCACGCAGACAAGCTGTCTCGCTTGAGGTCACTTGGCATTCCCTCAGCCTAAAAGCTGCTTCTTATTCCAAGTGACGAAAGTAAGAAGCGCTTTGCTCGATCCATGCTGCTCTTTGATTTCTTGCGGCTAAGGTCTCAGGAGCAGGGCGCATAAACTCCGATTGGTGCAGGCGGACCTCGATTTCCCTGCAGTAGTTAACCCAAAGCTCGACGACGCCTTCATCATGAAAATTTACAAGCGCCGCCAACATCAGGTTAACCTCCGCAGTGAAATCCGCAGCAGATGGGGGAGCGTCCATGTCAAGCTCTTCGACGTATACGCTCAGCATGCCCAAGCTTATTACGGCACCCTTTGAAGACGGACGTCTCAGGAAGGGACCTGCCGGCATTATAACGCGAGACTCAAAGGGCGCCGGAATCGGAACGACAGCTGAAAAAACAAAATACGATTAGATGACGGTTCAAGAAATATGAAAAAGTCATCGATGGAATAGTTTACTATACCAGCTGCGGCACGTGGCAAGGCCGGGAGGGCCGATGGCGCGACCGATCTTTCGTCTCCTCCTTCGATTTGTAGCACTGCAATCAGGACAAGGAAGAGTCAGAAATAATCCCGTTATTAAAAAAAATAGAGAAGAAAGGCATCAATTGGAAACGATAATCATCAGCGCCACTGGAGGAAGAAGCGAGTTCAGATGGGAAGGAGAAGTGCGGGTGCAACACCTGATAGAGATGATCAAAAAGCACTTCTGAAAAGACACAATAGTACGACATTAGTACGTAAATTATGCGGCTGAAAGAAAAACTAATGGGTTGCAAATCCATACCTTCCGACATATGCGATGGTACAAGGGAAAGCTGAGAGGTGACCACCGCCAAAGCAGTAGCTGATGGCGCTCCCTCGAGCAATGGAGCATCGGCACTGGCCGCACCTGCGTTAAAAACAAAGATAAACTTGTCAGAAAAGATTGCAATAAAAAAAGGGGGGACGGTAGCCCGAAATTTACCTGATGAGCCGCCAGCCGAAACCGAGGCGTCTCCCTCCTCCATCGATGCGAGTCCACCTCCCGTGGCCTCATCACCAGACTCGACAGGGGCTGTCGTCGTGCTCGCACGATGTCACGACCCGCAGGGTACGGAACGTGACTGGCACTTAAGTTTACGAAACGTCTAAAGGCGTCCGTAAAATAAGTAAGCCAAAGCCCAGAAAACAAAACCAATGAAGCAAAAGAGTGAAGAAAACCCAATCATTTGAAAGCAAGTTATCAAATAAGTCATGTAAAACCCTTTTTAAAAACAATACCAATTTTTCCCGAAAATTTCGGCAGAGTCTCCTTTGTAAATACTGACCCCCAAAAATGGGTACAACAAAATATATACATGAATCCAACAAAATAGGGCATCCCCAAGCGGGAGCTAGCTCTTCGCCATAAGGCGGCCACAAATCCCACGCAATGTAAATGACAGCAAGCATAATAATCATAATAAAGCATAAGGAAGCATGAAAAAGTAGCATGTCGGCTCAAGTGAGCTCGACCCCAAAATACAGCATAAAATCCACAAACCTCACAGTCTCATCTTTAGGTCAATATACAAAAATCTGGTGGAAACAGTAGATGGAGTATACTAGATACAAGAATATACAAGGTGGTACAAAATAATAACATAACCCACCTATGAGCAAATCTCGAGCCCAAGCAAAACAGGCAAAAGAACAAGTGCGCCCGCCGCTACTGAACTGACGGAGCGGATCTGCAAAAGACTGTGGCACAACGGGGGTGAGTTGCCAACTCGTGAGTAATAAATAACATCTGCAAAGGCTATCGTATGCATGCACACAAGCATCCTAGCATCTAAAATACAGGTATGACTGGATGCACTAGCAGGTGTGTATACCATATCAGTGTGCTAATATGTATGCAACATGAAAATCTGAGGTCTCAATAGGTATATATAAGAAATATTTTATCTCTTTTTGTTTTTGAAACTCTTTTAGAATGCCAGCATAATGTCAATGAATCGACGAAAATCGGTGTCCAGCAACGACACCCAAAAGCTGTCTCAAATCTCATAAATGTATCTCTGGCCTCAGCCGTCCGGCTGACCCATCTCAAATATCAATATCTCATCATCTAGCGGCCACGGTCGGTATCCTCTGGATATCCGCCATCCCAAACAGTCACCGGTAGGTAATCCGTCCCCTGCCAGGCTCAACGTCATCACCACATTCCTCTTGCCCCGGGGTACCTTACCGGGCCCACCATGTACCCGTGCCGGTTCCTCCACTCCTCGACACGGATTTCCAAATCCACAGCAAACTCATGGTGGACGACACTTACATCACTAGAAAACCGCAATTTACATATTTTTAAAAAATATAATAAGTTTAGAAATTTTGCGGCTTTCCCCCGAAATCCAGCAATATCATAAAATCTCAAGAAATCCTCATAAGTGCATATATCAATGATAATGAATGCGTATGATATCAATAAACAAGTTGCGATGTGTGATTAATGTATTAAGCATGAACAATTAATATGATGAAGTACATGCACATGAATAGCAATACTACGGTTTCATTTTTAAGGAATTAAAGGCAATAGTACCAGTTTAAGTATCAATTAGTAAAAGGTTTCAATTTAAAAGTTATCTAGTGTGGTGGCATGGCAATTACCAGGGTGTGTGTGTAAGCATGAATAGTGCTCGTGCTGCATATAAAAACCCTGGCAATGGTGCAGGTGTCCTATAAAGTGGTTTTGTATAGATATGTCAATATAATGCATGGATGCAGCAAATAGTCAATTTCGCATTTCACGCCTAATTATTAACATTACTAAGGATCTTGTAGGTTACTAAAACTATCGGGCGGCTTGCGCCATCCAACGATAGTCCCCCGTAGATGTTACATCTACTCACCGGGATCCCTGGCTAGCTGTGTCCAATCACCGCCTTTCCCTTTCGCGCCGCGTCTGACGTCTCCGCGACCGAACCTGGAATTTACATCAATACCAAATATAAGGTTACATATCAAGAACGACGCAAAACCCCAACGAAACTACTAAAGTTCGCTAGCTCGGTACAATGTGCACAAAGTGCGCGGGACACACGCGAAAATCGCAAAAACTGCCAAGAAACGCCGATTTGGTCGCCCGGCAAAACTAAAACCCGATTACCCAAAAATCCGCACTCACGCATCCTAAAAGTCGTAGGAAAAGCCAACAAAATAATCTAGAAATCGCAATTAAATTCGCCACAATATTTTAATAAAAACCTAGTAAGCTAGAAATTGCAATTTGATGCAAACATCGACAATTTAGCGACAAAGTCAACACCACCCAACACCAACATCCAAACTAACCAAATAGCTAGCCAATACACTAATTTTAAACCATCAACTATGCTTAAAAACCTAATTTCCATAACAAAACCTTCTCTTGACTTTTGTAATTAGCAAACATAAACCAAATTATATATGAAAAACCTTAATTTATCACTAGATTTTAGCCTAATAAGCAAGTTAACCACTTAGATTAAGGTTAGCAAAACACTAGATAGCAAAATAAATTTGATTAACTAATACATGGTTTCTAAAATCCTAGTTTAATATCAACCATTAACTAAAAGAAACTATATTAGGATTAACACTAAAATTAACACTAAACAACTATATTAAAGAATTCTAACCATAACAACATAAAAGAGTAGAATTTATACCTCAAATTTTCTAGATCTAGCAAGAAGAATTTGCTTCAATTGATGGCCTCAAACACCAAGATCCAAGCAAGAGTGGCTAAGGATAATGATAGCATAAGGATTTTGTTTGGATTTTGAATTAAATCATGGATTTTGATGTGGTTTTTTGAAGAAAATTGAAGAAAAACACAAAGAAAAGAGATGAAGAAGAGGAGGGTTCAGTTTCAGCCAGAGGAGGAATGGGGGAGGGTGTGGGCAAGTGGGGAAAGTCATGGTCAAGTCCACAAAAGTCAATGTATCATACTTTATCTATTATATTTAAATTAATTCAAAAAAAACCCTTAAATCAACTCAAGAAGCAACTAAAGAAAAGAGGCCAGAAATTTCTGGTCTCACACAAGGTGGGGCTGTCCTAGGGCTGAGGAAAAAGAGAGGGGGGCTTTACAAAAGAAATTTTATGCAAAAAGGCCCCCTACAACTCAAAAATTGCAAGTTTTAGCTCAAAATTCAATAAATTCGTTTTATAAATCCACAAATTTGTTAAAAATCAAAATAAATTACTAAAAATTCATGTTATCACTAGATTATAATTATCATAATTTTAGAGATTAAAATTAGCCCGGAAAATTTTGTATTTATCGCTTATTTAATGTATTTTCTTACCGGCTTAAAATAATATTAAAAAAATGAAAAAATAGGAAAAATTTTTAAATGACCAAAATTTCATAACTAACTCATTAGCTACTAAAAACAAGTAATTACCTATCCATTTAAGGTATAATTAGCCCTAAACTGCAAAATATCGAGAAAGACGGTTTTCGGAAAAATACCGAATTTTCACCGAATTTCAGGAAAACACCAAAACGACTTTTCAAGACGCTACAATCTTCCCCCCTTAAAGAAATTCGGTCCCCGAATTTAAAAATATAGCTACGCGTACCTTCAAAGAGATGGGGATATTTCTTCCTCATCTCGCCCTCGGTCTCCCAGGTAACCTCCTCGCTGCTCGGGCTACGCCAAAGGACCTTGACGGTTGGTATAATCTTCGACCTCAACTTCTTCACCTGCCGATCCAGGATGGCCACCGGCTGCTCTGCAAAAGAAAGGTCGCGCTCTAGCTGGACTGTCGGGTGCTGAATCGCATGCGAAGGGTCGTGAAGGTACTTGCGGAGCATCGAAACATGAAAGACGGGGTGAACATCGGGAAAGCTGGGAGGAAGAGCCAAACGATATGCAACAGCGCCAACACGCTCGAGGATCTCGAAGGGACCTACGAATCTAGGGCTAAGCTTTCCCTTTCGCCCAAAACGCATCACGCCCTTCATCGGAGAGACCCTCAGAAAAACATGGTCGCCAACTGCAAACTCTAAACTGCGACGGTGCCTGTCTGCATAGGATTTCTGCCTGCCCTGAGCCGCTCTCATCCGGTCTCGGATCAACTGGATCTTCGATGTCGTCTCCTCAACAAGCTGCGGCCCCAAAATGCTGCTCTCGCTGAGCTCTGTCCAACAAACGGGCGATCTGCATCTCCTCCCATACAATGCCTCGAAAGGTGCCATCTGAATAGTATCCTGGAAGCTGTTGTTGTAGGAGAACTCCACTAGAGGTAAATGACGATCCCAGCTACCACCAAAGTCTAAAACGCACGCTCTGAGCATGTCCTCGAGAGTCTGAATGGTCCGCTCTGACTGTCCGTCGGTCTGCGGATGAAACGCTGTGCTGAAGCTCAAACGAGTGCCCAAAGCCTCCTGAAGTCTCTGCCAAAGTCGGCTGGTGAACTGAGTGCCTCGATCTGACACGATACAAGTCGGTACGCCATGTAGTCGCACGATCTCGTCAATATAGAGCTGAGCATACTGAGCGAAGCTGAAAGTCGTCTTCACTGGCAGGAAGTGAGCCGCTTTCGTCAATCTATCCACGATCACCCAGATGGAGTCGTACCCTCGACTGGTCCTGGGTAGACCCACAATGAAGTCCATCGAAATCTGTTCCCATTTCCACTCTGGAATGGGTAACGGCTGTAGCTCTCCCGCGGGCCTCTGGTGCTCGGCCTTGACTTGCTGACAAGTCAGGCATCTCGAAACGAACTCCGAAATGTCCCTCTTCATCCCGTCCCACCAGTAGGTCTCTCTCATATCATGGTACATCTTGGTGGAACCGGGGTGGACACTATACACTGATCGGTGTGCCTCCTCGAGAATGTCGCGCCGTAATCCATCAGCATCTGGTACGCACAGTCTAGATCCATATCGTAAAATCCCCTGATCGTCAATCACGAACTCGGAAAATCTGCCCTGTCCCATCTGTGCCATGATCTCTGAGCAACGGTCGTCACTGCGCTGTGCCTCATATATACGGTCAAGCAACTGTGGGCGTGCACGAACATGCGCGAGCTGTCCCCCTGTCTGAGTGAACTCGAACTCAACTCGGCTGTCGCATAACATCTGCCAATCTGCTAACGACTGCCTCTGTACTGCGCGCAAAAAGGATAGACTACCCCCGGGCCTCCTACTCAACGCATCTGCCACCACATTTGCCTTGCCGGGGTGATATAAGATCTCGCAGTCGTAGTCTTTCACCAACTCCATCCAACGACGCTGTCTGAGGTTCAGGTCTCGCTGCTGAAATATGTACTTTAAGCTCTTGTGATCGGTGAATATCTGACACGACTCGCCGTAAAGGTAATGTCGCCAAATCTTCAGTGCAAAGACCACTGCAGCCATCTCCAAATCATGAGTGGGGTAGTTCTGTTCATGCTTCTTCAACTGCCGAGAAGCATAAGCGATCACCCGGCCATGCTGCATCAAAACGCATTCTAATCCCACTTGCGAAGCATCACAGTAGACAACAAATCCGCCTGATCCCGAAGGCAAAGATAATACCAGCGCCGTAGTCAAACAAGTCCGTAGCTGCTGAAAACTGCGCTCGCACTCCTCTGTCCAGACGAAAGGAACTCCCTTCCGGGTCAAACCGGTCAACAGTGCAGCTATACGGGAGAAGTCCTGAACAAAACGCCTGTAGTAGCCCGCCAGGCCTAGAAAACTACGGATCTCAGTAACCGATGTAGGTCGGGGCCACTGCTGAACAGCCTCAATCTTCTTCGGGTCCACACAAATGCCGTCTCTCGTAACCACGTGACCCAAGAATCCGACGCTGTCCAGCCAGAAAGCACACTTGGAGAACTTCGCGAACAGCTGGTGCTCCCTCAGAGTCTGTAACGTAATCCGCAAGTGCTGCTCGTGCTCCTCTCTGCTCCGGGAGTACACCAAGATATCGTCGATAAATACGATGATGAACAAGTCAAGATACGGCCTGAATGTACGGTTCATCAAATCCATAAATGCTGCTGGGGCATTGGTGAGTCCGAACGACATCACCAAAAACTCGTAGTGGCCGTAGCGCGTGCGGAAAGCTGTCCTCGGTATATCCTCCTGTCGAACTCGCAGCTGATGGTATCCTGATCGCAAGTCGATCCTCGAAAAATACCCCGCACCCTGAAGCTGGTCGAACAAATCATCAATGCGCGGCAACGGATATCTGTTCCGAACGGTAACTTTGTTCAGCTGGCGGTAGTCGATACATAAGCGCAAACTTCCATCCTTCTTCTTGACAAACAGGACCGGAGCACCCCACGGAGAAACACTCAGTCGAATAAGCCCCTTGTCCAACAAATCCTGCAACTGATCCTTCAGCTCTCGAAGCTCTGCCGGGGCCATCCGATAAGGAGGTATAGAAATAGGCCCCGAACCGGGAATCAAATCAATGCAGAACTCAACATCGCGCTCAGGCGGTAGCCCAGGTAGCTCATCAGGGAAAACATCAGGGAACTCACAAACTACCGGGACCCGGTCCATCGGAACATCCGCAGCTCGAGTATCACAAATAGATGCTAAGAATCCCTGACATCCCTTCCGCAAGAGCTGACCAGCGCGAAGAGAAGAAATTAAGCTGGGAAGGGTGACACTGCGGTCTCCCTGAATAACAAGGACTGGCTCTCCCAGAAAGCTAAATCTGACTGCCTTCTCACGGCAGTCCATCGAAGCATAACAAGTGGCTAGCCAATCCATGCCCAGAAGCACATCAAAGTCCAACATATCGAGGAGTATCAAATCAACTGATGAATCCCTCTCCCCGATACGAACGGAACACAAACGAAATACAAACCGAGCGACAAACGACTCACCTACCGGAGTAACAACAACAAGCGGCTGATCTAACGACGACGACTCACGGCCCAACATCGGTGCAAAGTGTGTAGAGACGTACGAATGTGTGGAACCTGGGTCGAATAATACCCGTGCGTCGAAAGAACAAACTGGCAAGGTACCTGTCACAACGGCATTGGATGCCTGCGCATCCTGCGGTGTCAAAGCAAAAACTCGGGCCTGTCCTCCACCGATAGCGGGCTGACCTCGACCTCGGCCTCTGCCTCCTCGTCCTCTCTGAACAGGACCGCCGCGTCCACGGCCTCTCGGTGCACCTAACTGGCGTGGAGCATCGCCTGGGGTAGGAAGTAGGGCTCTCTGAGGAGGGGGTGGTGATGGTGGTAGGGTCACATGCGGAACTGTCGCTGCTCCCTGTCGTCTCACTGGACAGTCTCTGACAAGATGGTGCAGACTCCCGCACCCAAAACATCCTGGCGACGGCTGCTGCCCCTGGGAATAAGAACCATATAACTGTCCCCGCCCAAATCCTCTGCCAGGCCTATCTCTCGGAAAGAATCTGGCGCGCTGCCTCTGAGGCGGTACATCGGTGCGCATCCTCTTCGGCCCAGAAACGGCCGGAGTCTGTGATATGCGTGCCTCCATCCGCAATGCCGTATCCCTAGCCGCTGAATAAGTGTCGTAGTGCTGGGCGCCAATGGCAAGATAAAGCTGGGCATCAAGTCCCTGTACGAACCTCTTCACCATCTTCTCCTCGGTATCCACCAAATACTGAGCATATCGGGATAACTGTGTAAACTGGATATCATACTCAGACACCGTCATCCCAAATGTCTTGACTAAGGCCTCGAAGCTACGAGCTCTGGCGTCACGAACGCTCTCTGGAAGGAAACGGGCTAGAAAGACCGCTGTAAACTCGACCCAAGTCATAGGCGGTAGATCTGCAGCTCGACCTCTCAAGACTGACTCCCACCATGTCTGCGCGAGACCCTCTAGTCGGAAACTCGCAAGCTCTACCCATCGATCATCCGAACATCTCAGCGAACGGCAGATCCTGGCTAAACTGTCAAGGAACGTCTGTGGGTCCTCCGCTGTCTCGGTGCCGGTGAATACTGGAGGTCTCAGCCTCATGAAATCCTGTAGTGAAACCGGAATGGCCACGGTGGTAGTAGTAGGAGCAGGTATCATGGTCGTCTGTGATGTAGTAGGTACGTCATCCGGCCTCGGTGTACGACTGGCTGCAACTAGGGATCCTACCATCTGACGTAGCTCCTGCATGCCTCCCATCATCTGTCGCAACTCCTCCATACCGGTCTCGAGCCTATCCATACGGCCTGGGGAAGGTGGATCGGTCTGTCCCTGCGGCGTAGGCATACCACCCTGCTCAGTCCTAGCCTCGGACGAGCCAGCTCGAATCTCGTCTCTGGCGGCAGCCCTCTGTGCCCTCGTAGCCTTCGGCGGCATAATGGCTGTCACAGGAAAACGGATAGTAAGGACAGTGCAATAGGATCATAGGATACACGGAATTGAAGAAGGAATTTTCAAGCAAGTATATCCTAAAGTCACTTAGGCGGAGTACCGTATCGTAAGTATGCCGCGGACATACGCACGCTACGTCACCCTGCTTAAGTCACTTACTCCATCTACCAAGGGTCATCCTACACTCAAAAAGGTAAAACCTATCGCTCTGATACCAACTTTGTCACGACCCGCAGGGTACGGAACGTGACTGGCACTTAAGTTTACGAAACGTCTAAAGGCGTCCGTAAAATAAGTAAGCCAAAGCCCAGAAAACAAAACCAATGAAGCAAAAGAGTGAAGAAAACCCAATCATTTGAAAGCAAGTTATCAAATAAGTCATGTAAAACCCTTTTTAAAAACAATACCAATTTTTCCCGAAAATTTCGGCAGAGTCTCCTTTGTAAATACTGACCCCCAAAAATGGGTACAACAAAATATATACATGAATCCAACAAAATAGGGCATCCCCAAGCGGGAGCTAGCTCTTCGCCATAAGGCGGCCATAAATCCCACGCAATGTAAATGACAGCAAGCATAATAATCATAATAAAGCATAAGGAAGCATGAAAAAGTAGCATGTCGGCTCAAGTGAGCTCGACCCCAAAATACAGCATAAAATCCACAAACCTCACAGTCTCATCTCTAGGTCAATATACAACAATCTGGTGGAAACAGTAGATGGAGTATACTAGATACAAGAATATACAAGGTGGTACAAAATAATAACATAACCCACCTATGAGCAAATCTCGAGCCCAAGCAAAACAGGCAAAAGAACAAGTGCGCCCGCCGCTACTGAACTGACGGAGCGGATCTGCAAAAGACTGTGGCACAACGGGGGTGAGTTGCCAACTCGTGAGTAATAAATAACATCTGCAAAGGCTATCGTATGCATGCACACAAGCATCCTAGCATCTAAAATACAGGTATGACTGGATGCACTAGCAGGTGTGTATACCATATCAGTGAGCTAATATGTATGCAACATGAAAATCTGAGGTCTCAATAGGTATATATAAGAAATATTTTATCTCTTTTTGTTTTTGAAACTCTTTTAGAATGCCAGCATAATGTCAATGAATCGACGAAAATCGGTGTCCAGCAACGACACCCAAAAGCTGTCTCAAATCTCATAAATGTATCTCTGGCCTCAGCCGTCCGGCTGACCCATCTCAAATATCAATATCTCATCATCTAGCGGCCACGGTCGGTATCCTCTGGATATCCGCCGTCCCAAACAGTCACCGGTAGGTAATCCGTCCCCTGCCAGGCTCAACGTCATCACCACATTCCTCTTGCCCCGGGGTACCTTACCGGGCCCACCATGTACCCGTGCCGGTTCCTCCACTCCTCGACACGGATTTCCAAATCCAAAGCAAACTCATGGTGGACGACACTTACATCACTAGAAAACCGCAATTTACATATTTTTAAAAAATATAATAAGTTTAGAAATTTTGCGGCTTTCCCCCGAAATCCAGCAATATCATAAAATCTCAAGAAATCCTCATAAGTGCATATATCAATGATAATGAATGCGTATGATATCAATAAACAAGTTGCGATGTGTGATTAATGTATTAAGCATGAACAATTAATATGATGAAGTACATGCACATGAATAGCAATACTACGGTTTCATTTTTAAGGAATTAAAGGCAATAGTACCAGTTTAAGTATCAATTAGTAAAAGGTTTCAATTTAAAAGTTATCTAGTGTGGTGGCATGGCAATTACCAGGGTGTGTGTGTAAGCATGAATAGTGCTCGTGCTGCATATAAAAACCCTGGCAATGGTGCAGGTGTCCTATAAAGTGGTTTTGTATAGATATGTCAATATAATGCATGGATGGAGCAAATAGTCAATTTCGCATTTCACCCCTAATTATTAACATTACTAAGGATCTTGTAGGTTACTAAAACTATCGGGCGGCTTGCGCCATCCAACGATAGTCCCCCGTAGATGTTACATCTACTCACCGGGATCCCTGGCTAGCTGTGTCCAATCACCGCCTTTCCCTTTCGCGCCGCGTCTGACGTCTCCGCGACCGAACCTAGAATTTACATCAATACCAAATATAAGGTTACATATCAAGAACGACGCAAAACCCAAACGAAACTACTAAAGTTCGCTAGCTCGGTACAACGTGCACAAAGTGCGCGGGACACACGCGAAAATCGCAAAAACTGCCAAAAAACGCCGATTTGGTCGCCCGGCAAAACTAAAACCCGATTACCCAAAAATCCGCACTCACGCATCCTAAAAGTCGTAGGAAAAGCCAACAAAATAATCTAGAAATCGCAATTAAATTCGCCACAATATTTTAATAAAAACCTAGTAAGCTAGAAATTGCAATTTGATGCAAACATCGACAATTTAGCGACAAAGTCAACACCACCCAACACCAACATCCAAACTAACCAAATAGCTAGCCAATACACTAATTTTAAACCATCAACTATGCTTAAAAACCTAATTTCCATAACAAAACCTTCTCTTGACTTTTGTAATTAGCAAACATAAACCAAATTATATATGAAAAACCTTAATTTATCACTAGATTTTAGCCTAATAAGCAAGTTAACCACTTAGATTAAGGTTAGCAAAACACTAGATAGCAAAATAAATTTGATTAACTAATACATGGTTTCTAAAATCCTAGTTTAATATCAACCATTAACTAAAAGAAACTATATTAGGATTAACACTAAAATTAACACTAAACAACTAGATTAAAGAATTCTAACCATAACAACATAAAAGAGTAGAATTTATACCTCAAATTTTCTAGATCTAGCAAGAAGAATTTGCTTCAATTGATGGCCTCAAACACCAAGATCCAAGCAAGAGTGGCTAAGGATAATGATAGCATAAGGATTTTGTTTGGATTTTGAATTAAATCATGGATTTTGATGTGGTTTTTTGAAGAAAATTGAAGAAAAACACAAAGAAAAGAGATGAAGAAGAGGAGGGTTCAGTTTCGGCCAGAGGAGGAATAGGGGAGGGTGTGGGCAAGTGGGGAAAGTCATGGTCAAGTCCACAAAAGTCAATGTATCATACTTTATCCATTATATTTAAATTAATTCAAAAAAAACCCTTAAATCAACTCAAGAAGCAACTAAAGAAAAGAGGCCAGAAATTTCTGGTCTCACACAAGGTGGGGCTGTCCTAGGGCTGAGGAAAAAGAGAGAGGGGCTTTACAAAAGAAATTTTATGCAAAAAGGCCCCCTACAACTCAAAAATTGCAAGTTTTAGCTCAAAATTCAATAAATTCGTTTTATAAATCCACAAATTTGTTAAAAATCAAAATAAATTACTAAAAATTCATGTTATCACTAGATTATAATTATCATAATTTTAGAGATTAAAATTAGCCCGGAAAAATTTGTATTTATCGCTTATTTAATGTATTTTCTTACCGGCTTAAAATAATATTAAAAAAATGAAAAAATAGGAAAAAATTTTAAATGACCAAAATTTCATAACTAACTCATTAGATACTAAAAACAAGTAATTACCTATCCATTTAAGGTATAATTAGCCCTAAACTGCAAAATATCGAGAAAGACGGTTTTCGGAAAAATACCGAATTTTCACCGAATTTCAGGAAAACACCAAAACGACTTTTCAAGACGCTACACACGACCAGGAGACGGCGGAGGACCGTAGACGGGGAGAGCAATAATTAGAGCATTGCTAGACCTTTGAGAAAGTGCGGCTGGCTTTTCCCCAGGAGTCATGCCCATCTCACCTGCTACTCTTTCGGGCTCGGCGGTCGCCGTTGTCTCGTCCGCCGTTACCATGGGATCACCAGTCTTAAGTGCTCCGTTCGCCGCTGCCCCAGGCTCAGTTATAGCAGTCGTCTCATTTGTCGCTACCTCAGGCTCGGCATTGACGACCTTCTCTAGCACAGTTTCTTCAGCCCCCAGCTCAGGTCAAGCAACCCCGGCGACGTCGCCCACCGTCGGCTCAGGTTCAGCCAGTGCCTTTTCCTCTGTCCCCTTAGGTTCGACGGTTTCTACCTCCCCTTCGGTTGGACTTGGCCCTGCAGGACAAGATATATCAGAACTTACAGGTTCACAATTCTTACATCAAAATCTTGAAAGATAAATTACCTGAGGTGGACTTATCGTTAGCCTCCCTATTTGCGCGCGCCGCCTGTCTGTGAGCTGTAAATAAGGCGACCGGGGGCTCTTCCGGGGGGGTATCAGCGTGAGGAACGGTGCTTGGGCCCGCTCCCACGGCCAAAGCAGCCCTGCGTGCCTTCGCCTCACGCCTCAACCGCTTTCTCTCCTCCCGAGCCATCAAGACGGAGCTCTCCAAAGCTTCCTTCATTGAGGCGTCGTCATCCGTGAACAGAGATGCCTCCAAATTCTTCAAGGCATCCCTCACCGACTTTTCGAATCGAGGCTCTCGCGGCAGCCCCGAAGAAACCGGGACTTCAGTAGCCGGCCCGGGGAGAGTCCTCACATCAGCTGGCGAAGCCCCTGCAAAGAGACAAAGGAAGAAGGTTAGGATGGCCATCAGAAAAGAGGACAAAAAACTTAATGAGGCGAGACGTACCAACGCCCATTAAAGCGCTCTTCTTTTCTTCCTCCTGGAAGGTTTTCAAAGAGGCAGCGATGGCTTCTTCGGTAGTGACACCTATTGAAAAATGGGAGAAAGTATTAGTCAAAAATAATAATAATAAAATCCGATAAAATGACGAAGAATGCAGCTAATGATTACCTGACTAAGCGAGTTTATTCAACATCGCTTCGAGCCTCGCTGACCGCTCAGAAGCCGCGATGGCGGCCGCCAGATTGGTGTCTGCGGGATCTACCGAGAAGCCTTCATTGCTGCCATACTCGCTCACACCTTCAGTAAGAGGGCCCTGAGGCTCTAAACCGAGGATAGCATCAAGAGAGAGGAGCGACTTCTTCTTCCTCTTCTGCCCACCAGCCCTGGGTGCACCCGAGATCGACTTGCGCTTTGCAGGCACCTCAGGGCGGCGGGTCCCAATATCCGCGCCCACGCCGGACTCCGGCGAAACCACATCTACCGTCTCCACTGGAGCACGGGGCGCTGGTGGCGCATCCACCGTATCAGGCAGCGGCAATCCGCGCGGGGGGCTCAGCACGCGCGATGGCCCAACTCCAGCACCTTTCAGTGGAGGAATGACCGGGGTCCTCGGCTTCAGGGGAGCCTTGCGGTCGCCGCCGGGAGGCGCACCCTTGCGGTCAACCAGCATGCGCTTCTCCATGTGGATAACCGGATCCATTGCATGCACGTACCAAGCCATATACACGTTGAGGACCTTGGGAACGCAGCTCAGTTCGCTAATGAAGAAATAGGAGCCCGTGTTAAGCTGCATGAAATGGTGCAACGCGCTCCTTATCCCCTCCTGGCTGGCCACAGGCTCTTCCAAAAACGCCTCCAGCGGGATCCCCTGGTGATAGCTGGATTGCTGAGCGAACCGGTGGGGGTTATACCTCATAAAAAGTGCCGTCTCGTTCTGCCTGAACACTAGGTAGCCCGACCGAATGGAGTAGAGGTGGAGGATTTCCCGGGCTTTCAATATGGGGGCCCGTCCTTAAAATCATCGCGCAGCGGCACCACTGACTTGGTGGTTTCTGAGCCTATGGTTATGACTTTATCCAAAAAAGAAACCTTCGCTCCGACCAGGTGTGGACGGAGGAGCAACCCCCTAGCCTCCCGCGGAGGCGCAACCACGATCGAAGTGCCGACCAACCGCATGACTCTTAGGAGTCTGCACTTCTCAAAAAACGGAGGGATCTTATGGGCGCCAAACACCCCGTGCATATGCATTTCCATCCAAGAGGTGAATTAGTGCATCGAGAAGTTAGCAAGCTGCACCCCAGGCTCATTAGCGTCCGCCGCTACGCTAAGTCCATTATAAAGGTGAGCCAGCCCGGCGATTCCTACTGTCAACTGCAGGCCAGCCACCATCCGATGCGCTGGGTAGAAAACAGATGGCCGCATGTGGCGCGGGTGCATGGGGAGCGCAAAGCTGCACAGCCACAATCCTAGAAACCCTACAAAAAAGGTCTCCTCATCCATGCCCGGGATGGCGATTTCTGACAAGAGCATGACGGCGGCGCCGGGGAGATAATAGTCCTTTTGATCATCCTTCGATGTGGGTCGACGGTCCAAGCCGAAGCCAAAAGGGTCATCAAGCTGGGCGAACTTCTCGCTCCGCTCCAATAGAAACTCCGGTCGAATGAAGCGGGCGATAAAATCTGCAAAACTGACTCCTCGGACGCTTGATTCCAGATAGAGCCCTTCATATATATCCAGCACCTTCACCAAGCCCGGAAACTGGTGCTGAATAGCGTTCTCCGGCGTCAGATCAAACACCAGCGGCTTGGTGGCAAAGACGTATTCGTCAGGAGGAAGCAGCTCCTCGTAATGCTCCCCCTCATCGGCAGACCCGAGATTTCAGCAAACTCCTCCAAAGAGATAGAGACTTCCTTGTCCGTCATCAGGAAGATGTGGGTGAGGATATTCTATTATTCGATAAAAACCTTAATCCACCACATTGGAGGAGAGGGATACTCAAAGAGCAAGACGTAGATGGCCGAATACAAACCAATCTTCATCAGATGAGTCCTCTCCGCTGATAAGATGTACCGGGCCCACTGCAAATATCCGGCAGGCGGTAGCGGGATCAATCCAATGTTATAGGCCTGTCCCCAAGGGCTTGCTTCACCCTGACAGATTCGCCTCCCCAAAATGTCTATTGCCGGTGGCGGCTGCACGGGAATAGCCCCAATTGCAGGCTGGAGGAGATCATCCGAATTCCAATTTTTGACCTCCGTGGCATACTTCACCGAGGGTCCATCCGCATAAGGGATCGAAAATATTGGCTCGGACGGCATAGCAGAATCGAAGCTTCGGCGACCCTGGATGATATCGTTATACCACCTACCCCACAAGTGAAGGTTCTTGTGCTCGGGGTCATGATCCTTGATGAGAGTGAGCACCTCTCGGTCCACTGGTGCCTGGGGAAATCCTCCCTCCGAGCGAACAAACGGGAATGATAGGTCAGCAGGCATATTTCCTGTAGAGGGGCAAAAATTAGCCGTCAGTGTTGTAATTTCAACGCTTGACATTTTAAAATTTTACACCACACTGCAATGCAGTGGGTAGGGGACCAAATAGGGACCCAAAAAATCTGGATGACAGTGCATCAGTTAATAAGACAGACCCATCATTGGATGAGACTGTCAATTAATGAAGAGATCCCCAGGAGAATATTCTCATTAATGGGAAATCCTTAGAGACAAGGAGAAAATCTCCTCTTTCAGAGTAAAGCTCTGTCACAGAGTGACATTTGTCAAACTCTGGTCTCAAGGGAATAAAATTTCCTAAAAAGAACCTAGCTCTGTAATAATGATGGAAAGGTCCATCAAAAGAAAATTTTAACTCCTAAAGATTAAAAATTTGGGGTCTTAAAAAATCCATGGAAACTTATAAAAAGTTCTCCATTTTTAGATCAAAAAAGACCTATGTTTGATCCACGAGCAAAGCTCTGTTCATGGGTTAAAACCCATGAACAAGATCTCTGTAGATCTATGGACTTTTGAGAGAAAGGCTCTGTTGATGTAACTCCAAAGGGGTTTTCTTTAGATCAAAGATCTATGAGAGCAAGGCTCTGTTGATTAAAGGTAATTTAATTTAATTTAATTTAAGTTAAGTTTTACCTAAGTTGATTCTAGGTTTTGAACTTTGAGGTTATTGGAAAGAAACGAGAGCAAGGCTCTAAAATTCCTAAAAAACAATAGCAAAGCTCTGAAAACTCAAGTTCTTGAAAATGGTAAAACATTTACTAAGGACCAAGGGTCCTATTTATAAGCGCCTGCGCCCCTTCAACTCACCCGTTGATCCAACGGCCAAAATCTTGCCACAGCTGCACTCACGTGTGCGCCACGTGAGCGCAACGGTGGCGGGGCATTTGTTTCCCCCAATCAGAGCAAAGCTCTGTTTGAATTTCAAAAATTCAAAAATTGAAGCAACGCTTCAAATCCCTTGCGCTGCGCGCAACGCGCCACATGTCAAAAGCCGATACGTCAGTGCAGCGCCCAAGGCAGTGCGCCCAATCAGAGTAAGGCTCTATTTAAAACAAAATTAAAGGAAGTAACGCTTCAGTTGTGCAAGCGCTGCGCTGCGCGACACGTGTCAGCGTAGTTGCGCTGCGCTGTGCGCTGCGCGACATGTGTCAGCGCAGTTGCGCAAGCGCATTGCGCAAGGCGAAAAGTGTCAGCACAGTTGCGCAAGCGCAGTTGAGCTGCGCTGTGCGCTGCGCGACACGTGTCAGCGCAGTTGCGCTGCGCGACACGTGTCAGCGCAGTTGCGCTGCGCGACACGTGTCAGCGCAGTTGCGCTGCGCGACACGTGTCAAGCGCTGGTGCGCTTGCGCCAAACAGGATTAAAATTCCAGTAAGATATTTCTGTTCTTGTTAAAACAAGAAGATTGTCTTCTGTAAAACAGAAGCCCTTTGATCAAAGATCCAACGGTGGGGGAAATTCCCCAAATCACTCAGAGAATGATCTCTTTAACAAATTTAACAAATTAATGGGCACTATATAAAGGCCCCTAGACCCCAATTCAAAAGACATCGAGATCATCATCAACAACACAACACAGAGAGAAAAACAGAGATAGAAATAGAGAGAGAACTCAAAAGAATTTTTGAGAAGAACTCAAGAAGAGAAAAAAGGTAAAACCTTTGAATAAAAAAGAAGAATTTCTTCTGAAAAGATCATTGATCTAAGAACAAGATCAAGGATCTTCAATAAAAAATAAATAATAACAAAAGCATTGCTTTTTTTTTGAACCATTGGTTCTGGAATCTTCAAGATTCTTTTCTTGAATTCAAAATTGGATCAAGAAATTAAGACAGTGCCTTGCACTTTTGAGTTTGCACTGTTGCGCTTTTGGGTTGGCGCAAGCCACCAGAGAGCGCCACGTGTCAGCCCCAGAACAAACTGCGCCTTGCGCTTTAAAAACAGAGCATTGCTCTCTGAAATTGGCGCAACTCGCCAGAGCACACCACGTGTCAGCAGCGCACTGGCGCAGCGCACTGCGCTTGCACTCACCAGAGAGTGACACGTGTCACCTCCACGTGCGCTTGCGCTCAATAATTGGCGCAAGGCGCCTGACAGGCCACATGACCACTGTCAGTTTGACTAATGCACTGCATTATTTACAGAAGGGCCAAGCCCAATTAAAAAAGGCCTAACAGGCCTAATAAAATGCATTGCATTATATTTTTTTTTTAAAAAAAGGGGGCAGAGCCCAAACAAAAACAGATTCTGTGCATCATTTAAAAGGGACAGAGCCCAAATCAAAAAGGCCTAGCAGGCCAAAAGAAAATGCAGTGCATTATTAAACAGAGGCAAAGCCCTAGCATAGGCCTAATAGGCTAAAGATAAAAACGTTGAATATTCTCAACTGGACTTAGCCCAATCATGGCCGTAAGTCCTCAAATTAAATTGACTGAGCACGGTTGCTCTCTTAAATCAATTTACACCTGGTTCAAGGGTATATCTCCGAACTCCTCTAACACCTATCGTTGTAATCCTTCAACGACGTCAGAGAGGTGATGGGTCCCGACGGCCATACATTAAATGGACCTCCATGTCCCTAAACTGGAACATTGACCGCAACGTCTTAAAACTAACATTGGACCACCATGTCCCTAAACTGGCAATCGACCACAATATCTCTAAACTAAACAATAGAGCCCCAATTGCTCTCTTGTCGGATCTAGACGATCCCGTTAAGTTGATCTTAGTCTGGAGATTTGACTAACGTATCCTTAACGAACGTTTAAGTTGATCTTAGCCTCAAGATGGCTAACGTATCCTTAAACTAAAACCCCAAACCCAAATCTAAGAAAATATGGATTTGGACTAATCCACGTCCTATGGGCGATGAAATAAATTAGTCTCTGTATACAATCCACGGGCAACCACAAATAAAACAAACACCCACGACACGAAGTGAACATCTGGAGAAGGAGAAAGTTGTTACCGCGACACGGTAGCGTAATTAACTGCAGGGGCTTGCACCTGCAGGGAAGAGCGTCTCCAAAATCAAAAAACCCCTCAACCGAGGGGGAATCTGACGAAGTCTGCTACGTCGGCCGCATCCGTCTAAACCTCCGATACACGGTGCCATAAATCAACTTGGCATCTTCGGAGAGGTGGACGGATAAAACCAAATAGTATCTGCCCTGAATCACAGGAAAGACGTCTTCACGTCGTCGCCGTCTTTCGGAGGGGAACACACCCCTAGGGGACACCATGAGGTGGCCCCCAAAGGAGGACAGACCCAAGAGCACCAGTTTCTGGTGCTCTTAGGTCAGCAGCCCCCAAGGACACCAATTAGTGGTCTTGGGGGGTGTTCCCGGCCGTTGGTCCCCCCGGGTGTCCCCAGGGTGCGTACGCTTCATCCAGCGGCTTTTCGGTTCAAACCGTGAGCCCGCGGGGTGTGCAAACAACTCAAAACCTCACTTTTCAAAACTGTTTCTGTCGACGGTTTTTCGGCGACAAAAACGGCGGAATTCTAATATCGTTACAAACTATATAAGGTTTATGAGAGGCTCCGATACTACTGTAAGTCTGTGTTGCACACCCCCACGTGTTCGCGGGGAGGCAGAATTTGCAAAAAATGATTTTTACGGGCTTCGCAATACTGACTAGAACCAAGGATCGAACATAAACCTTAGCTAGCAAACTACTTGAGGTTTAACTACTCGGATACGAAGTTATACCTCACGATACTTGTCCTTCGAGTCTTCTTCGCTGTCCTCCTCGTCTATGTAGGCTCCAAGGATCAATCCGGATCATAGTAACCTCCACGGCCTCCTCGAGTCGATGACGATCCACCCGAGAGTCTATAATCTGAGCTCCACCTCAAAACCGAGGTAACTAGGGCAACAAGCTTGCTAAACTTGATGTCCTACGTGATGTAGAGTATGAAGATGGATTTATTTATCTCTTGAAACCCTAATTTACTCAACTCATGAGACCTTGAGGGTTTTCTAGTGAGGAAGAAGAAGAAGAGCTAGCATGAAAGCTCACTTGAGGAAAGAGAAAGTATTTTTACAAATGATAATCCAAATGAAAATATGATGGCTACCTTGACTTGACAACTCTCATGTCATGAAAATATCTCACCCAAAAATATCTAGTGCCAAAAAATATCTAGTCAAAGAGTTAAACCAAGTCAAGTGGTCAAACCTAGTTAAATGGTCAAACCAAGTAGCCATGCCACATTTATCATTTAAAAAAATAACAAATACTTTCCTCCACCTCATAATTGTTTTAATCAAGTCCATGGTCAAAACCCTAATGAGGTGTCTCCTTCTATGCCCCTCTCATCCGTGCATACACACCCGCATCCGCATTCCGAAGAATACGAATACAATGAAACTGATCCATTAATATAATACTAGGATCCGGCTTAAACCAAAGCCCACCAGTATTATCCGTCCGAACATCATACGTGCACAAGTGCACGTAAGTGATCGAAGCCCTGCCGTAAAACCATACGACCTCTACACCTTTTGCCCAGTGCAGGGAAACTCTTTGTATGGGACCTAGCAAGGATACTCGATACCGGAGATAGAGATTAGCACGACGGATATCTAGGGGATACTGACCGGCGCTATACTTGAGCACGGCTGATATTCAGGGGATACCGACCGGGGCCAGGGATATCGGGTGGCGATCATCTGTTGAGATGATGTCGACGATATATATATTTTCGTGTCGGTGATGGACACGAGAGATTTGAGAATTTGCATGTCGGTGATGGACACAAGGGATTTCTGATTTCAGGTGTCAATGCTGAACATCCAGAGGTTGATATGTTGCTATCATATGTAGTATACAGTTATGTTATGAGTTGTTATAGCTGAACGGGACTGATCCGGGGGACAGTACCTGGATAACCTTTTTACCGAATATTGCATATAAAAAAGATTTCAAAATCGAGCTATAGCCTCATTATTTGACGTGTCTGATATGACACTGGGATCTTTTAAATTGTAAACCTCTTAACACTCTTCACTAAAACAGCAAGAAGTATATCTTAAATAAGATACCTATTATATTTCATGCTATTACATCTGCTTTTATGTCGTGACATATGTATTCCGCAGCTATTTTAAAGAAGAGATTTTACATATATATTTTCGGCTACTTTTGGGCTTATATCTAGATACATGTCATTTGCATTGATATATTCTATTTTGGGTTCATGTGAGGGATAGAGTTACATTTATGATACATATGTATATCATATATTATATTAGTACAGATATGATAGTACTATACTTATGACCTAGGTATCATTGTGCATTTCAATTTCTACCTTGTGATATACTTTTATTAACAGAGTTGGCAAATCACCCCCGTTGTGCTACAGTTTCTTGCAGGTTACCGCTCGAATTATCGGCGGATTGCGGCACACCCTTCTTCTCAGTGATTGCTTTGGCAGGTGGGTTACTGTTGTTCATACCCACACTTGTATATTTATATATTCTTGTATTTAGTAAAACTCCATCGACTTAGAACTGATATATTGTGGACTTAGAAGCGAGACTTAGAATTGTGTGTTGTGGGTGTCATACTCATTGGAGTCGGCCTTTTTATATTGCTGATTTTGTTTCGCTTTTCTTTTCTTTGCTATTGTGCGTCGTATATTGTTTGCTTGGTTGCTCCACCGTTTGGGCATGGAAGCTAGCTCCCGTTGGGATGCTATTTTTATTGTTTTGTTTGTATCGAGTTTTATTCAAAATTTACAAAGGAGGTGCTGTCGAAATTTAAAACGTCATAAATGCTTTTCAAATATACTTAGTTAAACTTAAATGTTTATTTTAAACCGATCCTTTCTGATGATTATTTTAAATCTCACCTCCAATATTTTCAAAAAGGGTTTAGATTCCGAGTTTCAGCTTACTTGGACCGCGTCGACGTCTTTACATGTCACGTGATTTAAGTGCCGGTCACGTACCACATTCGGGTCGTAACAGTTACGTATTCACGTTGGGCACTGGTGCAGTGTCATGGAAATCGACGCTACAGTCTATTACCGCATTATCGATGACAGGGACAGGGTTGATAATTGCTACGGAGGCTGTCAAGGAGGCCATATATTTGCGTAGATTGATGGGTGGTATGGGTATTCCGTAGGATTTCACGAAAGTGTTTTACGACAGTCAAAACGCGATTCACTTGGCAGAGCATCAGACTTATAGTTCGAGAACTAAGCATATCGAGATGAAAGATTTCTTTTTGAAGAACGAGAAGTAGCTTATTTCACTTACAAAGATTGATACCCATGAAAATCCGGTAGATGGATTTACGAAGGTAGTCCTAGTTTCCAAGTTCAAGTTTTTCTTGGATTTGATTTGCCTAGTTGCTTGATAAAAGTATAAAGACGATGAATTGTAGAATTCCAAGTTTTTTCATGGAATTATAGAGATTTTGTGAATTTGAATTAAGGTGGAGATTGTTGAAATTAATTAGAAATTCAGAGCTCGAGATCAAGAGCCCAAAAGCCAAGACTCGGAGACACGTGCAGTGTACGTGAGATGTTTTACCAAGGCATTCAAGCGGCGGCTAGGGCAGAATATGAGTGGGATTAGGATTGGTTTTTGAAGGTTTGATTTAATCTAAATCTTAAAAGATATAATTATCTCTAACAAAGCCTCAAGTATATATATTATTTAATTAATATCTAAAAAGAGGCTGGGAATCCATCAGAGCCTCTAAACAAAGTCTGCGGTCAAAATTAATATATCAAGGGATTAATTGAACAGAGACTTTTGAGAAGAAGACTGCAACCACAGGATTATTTCAATCCATAAAGATTTATAATTAAAAGGCTGCGGTAGTTTGAAAGGCTATGGCTTGAATTAAGAACGCGAGAGAGAGAGAGAGAGAGATTTGTATTTAGAGAGAGACTTGTATTTGGGTGAGATCGAGAGGGCAGAAATTATCTCTTATAATACTTCGTTGAATACGCTACTATAATGAGAGGTTGACCCTACGGATAGAAGAATTCGTAGGGGCAACTTTTTATTGCCCCTACGGTTTACTTCGTAAGGGCATTGTTTGCTCCTACGGCTAAATCCGTAGGGACATAAATAAATTAAAAATATATTAAAATGCAATATATTTATTTGACCCTACGGTGCCGCAAAAGAGAGACCTACGGATTAATCCGTAGGAGCAAAAAAGGGTTATTTAAAAAAAATAAAGCTACGAATTTTCCCACTGTCCCCAAAATTTCCCACCAACCCGTGCCCTCGCCCATCATCGCCGCCCCACTGTCTTCGCCGCTTTCCTCGTCGCTGAGTTCCTCTTCCATCGCCGTCAATCGAGCTCGTCGTGGAGTTCCTCGTCGCCGCTAACAGAGATCATCGCCGCCAATCATCATCGTCTCCGCCTCCACCACTTCGAGCTCTATCTTCCCGGCCTCCTCCACCTCATCGAAGCCTTGCTCTCCACCTCCTCGAGGAACTTTACTCGTCGGCAGAGGTGAGTTAATTTTGATTTTAATTTATAATTTTGTTGTTTTAAATTGGTGTTATTGTTGTTGATTTTAGGGTTAGGGTTACCAGGCCGAGATAAATGGGGGTTAATTTGGGTTAGGGTTAGGTTTTGGGTGATGATTAGGGTTAGGGTTAGGGTTAATTAGGTAAAATAGGGTTAGGGTTAGGGTTATAGGGCCAGGTTAATTGGGGTTAATTTAGGTTAGGGTTTGGGTTTGGGTAATGATTAGGGTTAGGGTTAATTAGGTAAAATAGGGTTTGGGTTTGGGTGTTGATTAGGGTTAGGGTTAGGGTTAATTAGGTTAAATAGAGTTAGTGATGATTAGGGTTAGGGTTAATTAGATTAATTAGGGTTAATTTTTGTTTGGGCTAGGGTTAGGGTTAATTTGGGTTAGGGTTAGGGTGATGATTAGGCTTAGGGTTAATTTGGGTTAATTAGGTAAAATAGGATTAATTTGGGTTTGGGTGATGATTAGGGTTAGGGTTAATTTGGGTTAATTTGGGTTAATTTGGGTTAGGGTGCTGATTAGGGTTAATTTGGTTTAATTAGCTAATTTTGGGTTAATTAGGGATAATTTGAGTTAGGGTAATGATTAGGGTTAATTTGGGTTAATTAGGTTAATTTGGGTTAATTAGGGTTAGGGTTTAAGATGCACTAGTTGCTTCAGTAGAATACTCGATGATAACGTAAACGTACAACTTTACCGTATACGTAAGAAAACTTTACCCTAAACTAAAAATTTCAAACTCTTAAAAACGAAATGTAAACGTAAAATCTATTCAAGTTAAATGTTCAAGTTAAAACCAATATATGATACTCGATGATAATATGAAACTTTCATATTCTCATCGATACTCACATGTGAAAATCAAAGTGCGACTTAGTCCCTGTCTATCGGTTAACATACGTTCGATGTTCATCGTGACATAGAACTATACAAAGGTTGTTAAATATCGGACGGTATAGTTCGGTGCTAACAACCGTCGTGTAGTCTATGTGACGAGAAGATTTAATCGTATGATAACTAATAGATTTGTCCAGTTTGGAAAAATTAGGAATGTATAAAGCAAATACCTGCATTCACTTGTGTTTTCATTCGTTTCGAGTTATTTCATCGGTACTTTTCCGCCTGTTTTCCGTGTACAAAGATAGATTAGATGTTCATTTCAACGTTGTTTCACAGCATTGAAATGATTATCTATTCTATTACAGTGTACTCGGAAAACAGCGAGGAGGTGTTGCCGAAATTTACTCAAAACAGATGAAAGCATAAGAGAATGGGTGTCTGCTCTATACATTCTTAATGGGATAGAAGTCTTACCCCCGACAGCCGAAACACACACATACAACATGAATACACAACAAACACACACACAAAGCACACAGACACTAATAACTCTACACCTAAGCGAAATCATAAATTGAAACACACATACACAGAATACAACTCATACTTGGGTATCTTCAAATCTAACTTTGTTAATCGATAATTTATTCTTTTCATCGACAAACTTGCCTCTACGAATTTTCTTCTTTTTCAGTAACCATCCCATTCTTAGATTTCTCAATATAGTCACCATAACCTACAATTTATATGTTATACGGTCTAACATGGTCCACGAGTACATCAGAGTTAAGGACTGGATGTACGTGGATTGGCAACAATGCATGCAATAAGTTCGCCGCAGGAGTTTCTGCTTTTATTGAATTTTCACATGCACGTAATAAGATCGTGTTAGAGAAAATTCTTTATCCATGCGATAGATGTGGGAATAAGTTCTGGAAGAAGGTAGAAATCGTAGAGCTTCACATCATTAAACATGGTTTTACTAGACTATATACAACTTGGTGATACCACGGGAAGGACAAGAAGAAGACGGTAATGCGACAGAAGAAGAAGGAGAAGACAGTAATGCGGCAGAAGGAGAAGACGATAACTTCTTTTCAGAAGAAGAAATGGAGGATATAGTAGAGGCTACCCTCGGTGATAGTGATTGTTAGTTATATGTATGCCCTAGAGGCCATTACTGTACATGAGATGTATATTGTAGTGGATGCTGGGACATATATAGGTAGGACTTTCTTGTTCGACATGATAGTACGCTATCTGGTTGGTCTTTATCTTAACATGTATACTTATTGTCTCTCTGTTACATGTTGATAAAGCCCTTAGGATGTGTACTCGAATTCCAGGATTATGATGCAGATCATACTAGTGGGGCCTGGGTAGTCCATGAGTACATCCTTCAATGTTCCTAATCGTGGGAATATCGAGACGGGGCATCGATATTCCAGAGTAGACTAGCGTATATCTTCTCGACCCATGAGATGGGCGATGGATGTTCCCATATCCATTGGTGTTTGACATCAGAGATGGTATGCGGGTGCTCAGTGGAGACTGAGTACACTGAACGGACTCGCCGAGAACTCCCAGATGATATTATACCTCACGTCAGATGGCAGTTCTCTGGTGACACTGGTACAGCTTAGTCTGTTGATCCGAGATGATCATAGAGTCTTGTATGTCTCCTACTGTGCTTTGATTTCCACCCTACCACGGCTCTACTGAGTCGTGCAAACAGGTGGTTTTTGGGTACAGTCCCGATTCACATAGAGGTAATGAGCGATAGGAGGGGATTCGTCTTTTCCGGTATTGGGGGTTGATGTTGCACTATGCTCGACTGGCCATAACTGGAAATTCCTGGCCAGGGTTGCTATGATTTACTGATAAGTGTTATCAGTAGTTTCACGCATGTTATGGACCTTATATCGGCATGACTTATCAAGCTATTGGGGTCTGACGTTTACCACCCCTAAGCGAGATATGCGACATATCAGACGAACAGACCGGACTGTGCGGTAAGTGTTACTGATTGGATTCGCAGGAGTGTGAGCAGGCTTGCTCATTGATCTTCTGATCGCTCAATACCCGGGTGGTCGTTACGTTTAGCAGACCGCTTGCGGCTTGTGGGTGATTGATATGATCACCACCTACTGCCGGCGTATTGACGAGTCTTTAGAGTCCTACACAGAGGTTTCCTGGCTCAAGCGAAACGAAATAGGAGCGCATATGAGATATGTGCGGGACTAAGAATAATACCAGTATGTGATACTGTATTCTATTCTCATGATTTGTATCATCGGTCGGTTATATGAGATATAACCGAGTTACCGAATCAAGTGTTGATTCGATATAATGATACACTAGATATTAGTCGGTTATATGCGATATGATCGGATCATTAAAGCAAGTGTTGATTTAATGATTTAATGTATAATTATATATTTGATATATTACTTTACATTAACTAGTATTGGTTCACTTAAGATTGATTTTCTCACTTGATGTGCACAAGTTGTATATGTGATATATGTTTGTACACTAGTTTGTATCATGATTGATGATACATGCAAACTTGAGTGTGTGTATGACTTACACCATATTTAAGATAATGGTTTGGGTTTTTATTTATTTTAGTAAAAGAAAATGGTGGCTTTCTTTGTCTTGGCTTGAAGCTTCATGAAGCTTTAAGCATATTTGACAAAGTCCACTCATTTTGTTTTGCATAAGATTTTTATTAACCAAACCATTAACTCAAACTATGGTTTAGTCTTTACAAAGGTTAACTCACCCATGGTTGCATTATGATAGACTTCACTTGATTATTCTTTTTAGATAATTTCATTATTCATATTCTTTCTTCTTCTTCTTCTTCATTCAAGAAGAAAAGCTTGCTAGAAATTTTCAAGTGAAGAAATAAAGTGAGAAATCAAAATCCAAAGTGAACCCACTTCCTATTTCATCATCCTCTACTACTTGCCATTTAGTTTAGGGTGTTCTCTTCACAAAGTTCAAGACCTAGTGAAGATGGAGCTTAGGTTTGAGTCTCCTCGACGTAGATCATCTTCGGCCTCGAAGTCAACGAGCTAGCCCGTTCATTTCTCCGAGGAAACCATCACTAGAGTCCGGGATCTCGATGATCGCTAGAGTCCGGGATCTCGATGATCGCAGCGAAGGGACGTCAACATGGAGCTTTAGAAGTGAAGGACCGGATCTACAAAGGTTGTATTTTCATACACTTTTATTTGTAATGGTAGATTACTTGTTTTGTTACCCTCGTTTTCTAGTATGATCTTTAGTTAGATTGCTTAGCACACCCTAAAATTCTTGTTGTGGCATGTGTGATGCTTGCAAACCCTAGGCTAGGTGCTAAGGAATCCCAACAGTAATCCTACCGAAGATTATATTCCTTCCGGTCAAGGACCGCGTGCGGATAAGTATGAAAAGTTCATGAATGCTGCTAGAAGAAAAATTTATGAGAATGTAAAGTATTCCACCCTATCATGGTTCGTCCAACTTTTCCAGATTAAGTGCCTAAATGGATGGAGCAAAAAGTCATTCACGATACTTTTAAATTTCCTGAAAGATTCTATACCTCCGGGAAATAACGTGCCCGACAGCTGGTATGAAGCCCAGAAGATGATGTCTAATTTGGGTCTAAAGTGTGAGAAGATTCATGCATGTCCTAAAGATTGCATGTTGTATCGGAAAGAGAATTCAGATTTGAAAGAGTGTCCAATATCCAGAGAGGCTAGGTATAAGCCGAAAGAATCTGATAAGAAGCCCGATATACCTGTCAAGATAGCATAATACATTTCCATAACACAGAGGCTGCAGAGGCTATACAGGTGCAAGAAAACAGCCAAGTCAATGATTTGGCATCATCGTGCTGCTCCAAGCGAAGACAAAAAAATGAGCCATCCAAAAGATTCACCAGCATGGAAGAATTTTGATAGGAAGCATGAAATATTCAGTAGTGATCCTCGCAATGTAAGACTCGGACTCTCTAGCGATGGTTTCTGCCCATTCAACTATATGGCTGGAAGCCACGGCAAATGGCCCGTTGTAATGATAGTTTATAATTTTTCATCTTGGTTGGTTATGGATCAATCCTACTTTATGATGTCTCTTCTTATTGACAGACAAAATTCACCGGGAAACAATATCAACGTCTATCTCCGACCTCTGATCGATGAGTTAAAATATTTATTCATTGATGGGGTAGAGACTTATGATGCAAACACAGGTACAACCTTTACAATGCGTGCGGTTTTAATGTGGACAATTAATGAATTTCCTGCGTATGGAATGCTATCAGGTTGGTCCGTACATGGTCACAAAGTATGCCCTTATTGCTATCAATATACAACATCGAAATGGTTGAATTTTAGCAGAAAGGTTTGTTATTGCGGTCATCAGCGTTTTCTGCCACTAGACCATCCCTACAGGTTAGACGTTGCTCACTTTAATAGTCAGCAGGAGCTTCTTGGGCCTCCAGCCTCATTGTCCGGAGAGGACGTGACTGCTCAGTGGGATGGTTACAATAATTTAACCTTCGGGATAGATCTGGCAAAACAGGTCAAACCACCCTACTGGAACAAGTTAAGCATTTTATACGAGCTTCCGTACTGGTCAACAAATTTAGTGCGTCATTATCTGGACGTCATGCACATAGAGAAGGGAGTATCCGAGCACGTACTCAACTTGCTTCTTTATAAAGACGGAAAATCGAAAGACAACCTCTGTGCTCGGATGGATCTTTAGGACTGGGAAATTAGAAGTGAATTACATCCTAAATCGATAGCAGGTAGACCAGGCAAGTTTGTACTTCCCAATTCCGCGTATCATATGTCACAACCGGAGAAGAAAAGGTTCCTGCAGGTGTTGCATGATTTGAAAGTTCCTACAGGTTTCTCAAGATCATTTAACAAGAAGATAAAAATTGTGAAAGGCAAAATCGATGGGCTGAAAAGTCATGATCATCATGTTATTATAGAGCACCTTCTCCCGTTAGCCCTCAGGACTTCCCTTCCCGAATCGGTTGGTCTAGTAATCAATGACCTGTGTTGCTTTTTTAGAGAATTGTGCGCTAAAATCTTGGATGTTGTGACGCTGGAGAATCTAGAAAATTCTATTTCATTGATACTTTGCAAGCTTGAGCGTATTTTCACACCATCATTCTTCGATATCATAATACACCTGACGGTTTATCTTGCAACCGAGGATAAGTTAACCGGACCGGTATAATATCGATGGATGTATCATGTCGAAAGGTACGTGGAAATTTTCGTTTCACTCAATTTGTAAAATTATTGTTGTCCTATATGCCCTTATTTATTTATTTAACATATTTTTCTTTAGGTACTAAAAAGGTATATACGCTATAGAAATCGACCAGTGGGTTCTATCATACAAGATTATCTTTAAGATGAAGTAACCACATTTTGTTCCCGCTATCTGGATAAGAACATTAAGACGAAGCTTAATCGGCATCGGAGAATTCAGGATGGGCCATATGGTAAAGCGTCTTATAAGAGAGTAGACACTATGTTTATCAACAAGATATATCGGTTTATCCTCCTCAATAGCATATATCTTGAAGAAATTAGAGAGTAAGTTTTTTTGGATTAATTATTATATTTGTGTTTGTGTGTGTATGAAATGATATAATATTAATGTCATAATTTATTGTTGAGAACATAATTCATATTAATGATGTACGTGAGGGGCATCCTGATTGGAATGATGAACTATTGGAAAAATATCATCAGGATAATTTTTGCGATTGGGTTGCAGAGCATGTAAGTTGTTCAAATAATATGTTGTTGCTACCAGTCTTATCGTAAAATTTGTTTTGTCAGATCCATGATCCGAACTTGTTTGTATCATTAGAGAGAGATTCAAGATGTTTAGCTCAGTTTTCTAGTATGGAAGGATTCGGTGTCCTTAGATACAAATTTGAAGTTAAGGACATAGAAACATCTCGAACCACTCAGAATAGTGGAATTGCGATGGTAGGATCGGATGGTGTGATTTATTATGGATACTTAAATTACATACTTGGCATCCAATATCCCAGACGATCAAAACCGTTTTATATATTTCAGTATACTAGGTACGATACACGAAGCAATACGGATAAGTGGAGAAACAATCTCGGGACTTGGAAAGATGAATATGAATTGACTAGTGTGGACAATCCATTTATCTTTCTGAACCAAGCGTTCCAAATATACTACTCACGGTGCTTGAAGCATGGATGGAGTGTCGTATGCCGTTAGAAATCTAGGGATGTTTACAATGTCCCAGAATTCGAGGATCAAATAGAGGATAACGATGAGAATGAAGAGGAGAGAAGACTTAAAGTGCTCCGACCGTCTGTTTCAAAAGACGAGTTGTCTTCGGCTGATCGTGAAATTACGTGGGTTAGAAATGATATCGATGATGAAATCCAAGTAGATATGTCTAATGCGTCTACGAAACGAAAAGGTTATCAATAATGTTATATTATTACTTCACATTTCTATGATCTATACATATATTGCATGTATATGTAATGATTGTACTCTTATCTAGGTTTGATGACGACGACCGGAGCAGCGAGGGGCAGCAAGAGCACCAGCCGCGGCAGAGGCAGAGGCAAAGAGGTTCTGCCGCCCGGAGAGCTGCGTAGGGAGCTTCATAGGGCCGGTCTTGCACCCCGATCTGTATCCCCTTCGGATGACTCCTTCCGTGTGGACTTTGCCACACCTCCAGGTATATTGCACGCATATTCATTTTGAATGTAATATTATAGATATACACGCATATTTATTTCAAAATTACTTATATAGTCAATATTTAATTGTCTAGCTGTTGGTGGTGCGCCCACATCAGAGGCAGAGGCCACTACCGCACCTACAGATATGTTTATATATCCTGTAGTGCATGCATATTGATTTAGAATTTTATATCATAAATATACAAACATTCTTTTTGCTCTTAATTAGATAATCATTTTTTGATTGTCTAGCTGTAGGTAGTGCCTCCACATTTCGGGCAGAGGCCACCACCGCACCTGCGGGTATGTTTATATATCCTATATTGCATGCATATTGATTTAGAATGTTATATTTTTAATATACATTTTTTTTGCAATTACTTATATAATCTATTTTTAATTGTCTAATTATAGGTGGTGCATCCACATCTGGCACAGAGACCACGCCCGCCACTTTCGTACCCTCCGCTCAGTCTGCAGGTTAGTATGAATATAAAATATTTATTTATTTTACATATCCTCTAAGAATAAACATGAAATTCATGTAATTTTATCGTCAATATTTATTTTCTAGTTGGAGAGGATGGGTCCACGTCCGGGTCACCGGCTGTTCCTCACCGGAGGAACTATCGTCCCGCTCGTGTTGCTGCCCGGGCCCAGGCTCCTACTACTGTCTCTAGAGATATATATCGCACTTTAATTTTCGTTAATCATTGATTTCTTAATACCACTTTGTCTTGATATTTCTTGTAGATGCGGGACAGCCCCATCCCGAGAGGGGGGATCGAGGGCCGAATCAGTCCCACAGGCTGAGGCCCGATAGAGTTAGAAAGGAGGCACTATTCCCCCTCTTCTTTACCTCCGATTATTGCTATACTGGCGATTATGCCGAGAGATTCGGCCGGTATATGGAGGATGAGAGCCGCATCTAAAAGAAATATCCACTTCACGTTGAGTGGGGCGATCAGTACTGGCGCTCATTTTCCCTCTTCTGAGATGAGGCTTGGGTATTAATATATATTTTTATTTGACTTATCCAATATATTTATTATTATTTAACACTTGCGGGCTAAATACATTATTTTTTTTGTATTTGCAGTTGGATTACGACGTTCATCCTGTACCCGACCCTGATCACCCAGAGAGAGTGCTCGATCTTCACGCTCTGTATCTCGGCCTGATGAAGAGCATGCAATCAAAGGTCCGATATAATATGAACAAGCTGAAGATCGACTGCTATTTGGTATGGTTGGCGACCCCCGAGACAGAGAGAGCGGCTCTCCTACATACTTCGTCCTTTGCGAGAGTCAACGTAGATACATGGTCTCTCTTGTGCCAATATTACGACTCTCGGCGCAAACAAGTTTTTACTTTAAATATAATTCATTGTTTAGTATATAATTTACATTTTGTGTTGCTTAATTAGAAAACTAAATCTGAATGTGTTGTGCAGAAACAGGCCGATCAAAACAAGGAGAATAGGAAGTCGGCGAAGAGGGGTCGTCCCACTTTTACAGGTGGCTCGAGGAACATCACTCGTGCCATAGAGGTATCGGTAAATTACAATAGATCTATTTTGATATAATGTAATATTAAGAGTTATTTTATAATATATGTAAATTTTTAGCGAATTGCAGAGCACTCAGACCCGGACTCAGGGTAGTATACCGAGCGTGCTGACCGTGTATCTTGCCGTCCACGGCAGCTCGACAGATCCCGCCACGGGCAAGCTTCGATTCTCTGACACCGCTACCCAAGAGTATTGCATAAGTGTTAATACTTATTCTAATTCGAATAAAATTTTTGTTTTGATAAGTTCAAATTTAAATGATATACTTATATTTTAATGGTTAATGTAGATGTAGGAGTGGTTGGTGGAGCAGGCGGAGGCATCGGGGATCAATTTTAGTGGACAGACCGATCCGATGCTACTGACCCCAATCCTAGACGCCGCACACGGAGGGCACAATGGAGGTTTGGAGAGAGGCCAGGGACTGGGTCCTAGCAGAGCCTATATGAGGTTGGTCTCCACTCCGGCGGTTACTTTCCCTACCCCCCGTGAGCGACGTCAGGAGGATGATGTTGCCGCCTTGAAGACCACCGCCGAGGAGTTGAAGGAGATGTTGGTACGTATACTACTTAATAGTAAAATATTATAACATATTATACATAATAATATATACAATATTAGTAGCCTGAACTTATTTTGTTGTTGACTTAGCTTTGATTAATCATACTTACATAAAATTATCTAATTAAAATAAACTACGGTTTTCCAAACTAAACACTCAAACGAGGCCTAAGTCCCTAAATATTCTTAGATTTGGGTTTCGCATTAACTTGATAATGATACGAATTCGACCATAATCTAATACACCATTCTTACTCGTTTATTACACACAAAATTTAACAGATGCAACAGGCTATTTCGGTTGCAGCTCCACATGCATCTCCTTCGACTGCGGCTCCGCAAGCCACTACCTCGGCTGCGGTTGCGCAGATCACTCTTACAGCTCCACAGCCCGCTCAGACTCCCGCATAGTCCGCTTCTTCATTAGTCGAATTTTTGACGACTCAAGGATGCACCGAGAAGCAGATGCACCAGATTACGGTGATTATCAGAGGTGGAGGAACTGGACCGAGATAAGGTAGCTTTTTTATATTTTTGATGATGTATGTACTTATATGATACATATTGTATATATTTTGGACGATATTGGTGGTTGTTTGCTTGTTCACAATGATTTTAATTGATATCGTATTCTGTTTGTTTATTTCTTTTATATATTATATGTGAGATATTGATTATGAATATTTCTGTATTTGGTTATACGATGTATATATTATTGTGCATAGGGCGGGGAAAAACACGAAGCCCATTTTTTTTTAAAAAAACCCTAATATTTTGTCCCTAAGGATTAATCCGTAGAGCCATCTATTGCACCTACGGATTCATCCGTAGGTGCAATGTTTTCCCCTAAACAGTTAGCCGTAGGGACAATATCAGGATACCTGATATTTTGTCCCTATGGACTCAGTGACAGGGGCAAAACTTGCGCCTACGAATTAATCCGTAGGGGAATCTATCAGGCCCTACGGATAAATCCGTAGGGGAATCTATCAGGCCCTACGGATAAATTCATAGGGGCAAGTATTTTATTTTATAAGCAAATAAATTAAATAAAAATTATGTCCTACGGAGTAATCCGTAGGGATAAATGTCCCTACGGAGTAAGGTGCAGGGGCAATTATTACTCCGTAGGGGTATGTTCATAACGAAAACTTGCACCTGCAGCCTTTACACCTACGGGGGAATTTTATGTCTCTACGGATATATCCGTAGAGGCAGTGGTTTGCCCCTACGGCTAAATCCGTAGGGGTAACACATTATTGTAGTAGTGATAGTGCAAGCAATCCGTCGTCTGTTTGCAGTATTAGGTGTAAGTGTGCATCAAATCTGGGTAATATCTTGTGTCTTTTTTCCTTTATTATTTATTATTTTTGCATAGTTGCCGCGTTTGATATTTTTCATTAGTTCCGATTCACGCGTATCGATCATCCATTGTGTTTGGTGCCAATTTTCATAACAGACACCACTTGACCAGATCCACCTCCCCTCTTCTCATAACGAAGACCATCCCCATCTCCTGAAAAAAGAACCCCACGAGAAGCCAACCATAAAGAAATGCAAAAAAAAAAAAAAAAAAATCCATTTTCTTATTAAGCACAAAACTACAAAATGGTATCTTAATGGATACCCTTCTTACTTTTTGCTTACTTTTCAAGAACAAAGCTACAAAATAACATCCAAATAGATGCCATTCTTATTTCCTGCTTTCTTAGCAAGCACAAAAACTACAAAATGGTATGTAAGGGTGCAATGCAATTGGAAATTCAACATTTAAATATTAACATTACAGATCTTTATATCATTCGGTTGATGAAAAAACCTAAAGCAACAAAACACCACTACTACAGAGTGGGTCTTTCGTAATGGTTGGAACCGTCACTTAAACCCATATTGATAATGGTTCCAACCGTTACACAACCGTTACGAATATCCTCGTCACCATAAGTATGGTAATGTTTAGAACCGTTACGATAGACCTAATTTGGTAACGATTGAAACCATTACCATATAGGTTGTCGTTACCAATATGTAGCAAATATCCGAAACAAATCAAATATCTGCTACCTCTATAGTAACGGTTTCAACAATTACCATAGAGGGTGTTGTTATCAAATGTGGTAGATATCTGATATGTTTCAGATATCAATACCCAGTATAACCGTTACCAACCTACCTGATAACAATTCTAACCGTTACTAAAGAGGTATCGGTAACGGCTAGAATCGTTACCAATTTGTACATGTTTTTTTAAATCTGAAAACCCCGCACGCGCTATGGATGCGCTGCTTTCATTTACAACCAGCAATTAACATTAATAATATCAACAAATCTCCCGCAATTTTAATAATCAACAAATAAAATGATTCGATTTCATGCAATTATAATAATCAACAAATATAAGCAATAAATCATAGGCAATTATAAAAAAATATATGTACAAATAATATAATCAATAAATCAACAAAAAAATATTTAAATCTAAGGTTGTTGGGACGATCCACCACCATCGTCGTCCCGTGACATGAAGAGGGCTCATATCTCATCCTGTAACACCCGCCGTATAGAATCCTCCTGCTGCTGCATCAGCTGCTCGACCCGTTCCGTAAGCGCTTGCAGATACTGAACCTTTTGCTGCTGCGCCACTGATGAACCTTTTGTTGCTACACCACCCGCTCCGTGAGCAATCGAATCACCTCTGTTAACACAAATGCAGCATCTGCCCGCGTCTGGGTCACATCGTACTCATGGACGACCTCACGCCCAGCAAAGAGTCGGTAGGCCCCAAGACTAATCCCGTGCTCATACCCATTGTGATGCCTGCCGAATAGCTCATCAAGGATAGGGGCAAAGGCGGTAATCAAGTCGTCGGGACCAAGTTTTAAGAGGGCCGTCCTATCTTAAAACTGGCTCTATAAAGAGTATGTGTGTGTGTGTCTGTGTGTGTTGACTTAAAATACATAATCGACTTGAGAAATACAAAATCGTAGGAACTAGCTCTGTAAAGAGTGTGTGTGTGTTATATATAACTAAAAAATTTTATTAGTACTATAACTTTGCTTAATTTTACTGAGTGCACTAAAATACCCTTGGCTATTGTTATTTTTTCACTAAACTATCTTAACATTTTTCTAAGCAATCTATCTCTTCAATTTTACTGAATTACACTAATGCCCTTAACTGTTGTTGTTTTTTACTAATCTTAAAAAATTTAACTAAAGAATTCATCTTCTTAAATTAACTAATTACTATAAATTTCTCTAAAATACCTTTAACTATTTTTTTCACTAAACTATCATTAAAACTTTTACTAAAAAAACTCATTTGCACAATTTTACATTTTTACACTAAAATACCCTTAACTATTGTTGATTTTTCACTAAAATACCCTTAACTATTGTTGTTTTCACTAAACTGCCTACAAAAATACACTAAATTACCCGAACGCTAACCCTAACACTTAACCCTAATCATTAGTTTAACCCTAACCCTACTTTAACCTCTAACCCCTAACCTTAACCCTAACTTATATCCCCTATCCGAACCCTAATTCTTCACATAACAATAACAGCAGCAGCAACAAACTCAAACAAAATCCTAATTTTTACAAATCAAACCAAAAAAATTAAAATTAAACCGATTTTGTACTTACCTTTTGACGACCACAGATCAGAGCAAGCTTCGAGCGGCGGCGGAAAACTTCGATGAGCTCGATCGACGGCGATGAGCGACGAGTTCGAGCTCAAGAGCTGCGGCGACGAAGATGGCTAAGAGGCGGCCACGAGAGGTGATGCAGGGGCTACGGAGGCAAGGCGGCAGCCACAAAGGTGAGGATCGGCGACGGCGAGGAAAGACGGCCACGAGAGAGGCGCGAGAGATTTTGGCTCCAAAATTTTTGGGAGAGGAAAAAGAAGAGGCTCGAACAGGAAATTGGGGGAAATCAGGGTTTTATCTCTAGTGGGTTGTGGGGCCCGCCACTTATTGGAATTGGTAACGGTTGTAACTGCTTCCAAAGTCATGTCAACTATTACGAAAAATTGGTAACGGTTGGAACCGCTACCAATTACTCGTTACTGTTGCCCACATTTGTAGTACTCACGTCTTGTTTTTAAAATAAATCATTTCAAGTACCATATGTAGATCTTTTTTTGTCTCTTTATATCTCTCTCTCAATCTCCATAATAAATCATTTCTTCTGTGGTAGAGGCATAAAACCAATTTGATTTTCACATATGACAATTTTTCATTAATCTATGTTCGATTACTTTTTTCCATAGTTTCATTATGTGACTCCTAAGCTAAATTCCACGATAGTTTGATCAATTTTGTATATATCTCTCTTTTATTCTTATAAATAGGTATCAAAATGCTTGTACACCATTCATCTGACATTTTTTTTGTATCTATAATTTATCAAATAAGTAATTATCCATATTAGTCCTTTTATTTCCTAAATACTTCCAAACTTTGATTGTAATATCATGATTGAAGTCCTACCATTTTTTTCCCTTCTAATTTTCATCTTCTTTAAAGCTTACTTTACTTTAAAAGATTAATTTTACGACAATACAAAATGTCCGTATTATTTTAAATCTAATTAATTAAATTAAATTAACTTATGGTTACATTAGAGCAAACAAGAAGATGACTGAAAGCGACAATGGTGCGAGAGAATAAAGCGATTGTGGGAGCCTTTGTTAGGCGGAGGAGTGAGTTTGGGGACAGAGCCAGCCGCCGGATTTGGGGCACAACAATGCATGGCGGAGGGAAAAGATGGTGGTTAGGGTTGGATTCTGTAAGGAAGGACGAGGGTGACAGTACCGATGGTGGCGATCGAAGAGGAGTAATTAACTTTAATATTATTGCATGTTGCATTGATAATTGAGCCTTTCATTAGGATAATTATTTTGAAGTTCGCGTTTCATTAGCACTAAAACTCCCTTAATCCTCCATTAATCCCTTTGCCTTCATTTCATCTGCAACTATTGGTTAATAAATAAAGAAGAAGAAGAAAAAGGAAAAAAAAATCAATCAAGTACTTACCAATACAGACACATATATTGTTAGCTATAGCTTGATTGGTTCCATACATAATCGGTTAGCTGTCCTTTAATTGCTACTCATTCTTTGGTAATTCTCAGGATTGTGCTCTTCTGTTTTTGTGAGATAAAACTTGCAGTGCTGCTTACATCAATTCAAATTTATTTACACATTGTTAGTTTGTCTACTTGCCTTTTAATCAGGATTATATATATAATCATATCGAATATTCCTTATTTCTAACAATCAACTTGCACCTAAATTTGAATCCTTTTAGCCTCGTAAATTTAATAATCAACTGAGATTTCATCTGTTCAACATTATCTATTGTTTAGATTATTTGCTCATACCAAATTTATTGGTCGCTATCTATACTGCATGTTAAAGTTTAAACTTTGATAGGCATATATATATCAGAATATTATTATCACACTTGATTCTTCTTGTAATATCATATCTATTTTAAACTTTATCTGTTCATAATATTTTGGCCTTGTAAACTCAATTAATTATCAGAGATAGACCTAGCTTGTACATAAGTTGTCAGTTCAACACACACAAATCAGAATTTAATTTCGTATTGTCATTCTATTGTTGGCTGGAAGTTAATTTACTGATATTACTTAGACTATTGTCTTGCACATTGTTATTTATCTATTTCAACATATATAGTGCCATCTTCGTAATATTCATCTTGCCTCCATGACTAATATCGACGCATCAAAACCATCCTTTAGGTTGGTATACCTTCACTTCCATTATGTAACCATACTTCTTATTCTGATGATTGGTGGATTGACTCGGGAGCTAATGTCCATGTTCGTTTTGATAACTCCTGGTTTGCTACTTTTAAGGACTCTAGTGGAAATTAGAGGTGTGACATTAAGAGATGATTCCACTGCTCAAATAAAAAGGATAGGTCAAGTTGATTTAAAAATGACATTTGGGAAAATCCTTACCCTGCATGAAGTTTTTATTTGTGCCAGCTGATAGGAAAAATCTTGTTAGTGGGTCTTTATTGGTTAAATTGGGTTTTAAAATTGTTTTAGAATCAAATAAAGTACTTACTAAAAATAATGTTTTTTACTGGAAAAGGTTTTGTTAACGGTGGTTTATTTAAATTAAATGTTGTTCCGAAATTATCAATGGAAAAATCCTCTTCTTCAATTATTTTAAACTGAATCTTAAGATATATGGCATCATTCACTAGGTTATGTAAATCTAGATTCCATAAAAAAGATGGGTAACACGGGATTAATTCCTACGTCAAACATTGACTTTAATGCTAAATATGAAATTTGTGTGCAAGCTAAGCAAACGAGAAAACCTTTTAAACCGGTAGAACATCGAGATAGTGGTCTCCTTGGATTGCTTCATAGTGATATTTGTGACTCGAATAGAATGTCTACCAGAAAAGGTAGAAAATATTTTGTGACTTATATAAATTTGCTTAAAACTAAAGATCAAGTCCTAGATAGGTTTAAGATTTATAAGGCTGAAGTTGAAAACCAACTAGATAGGCATATTAAAATCTTTAGATCCGACCGTGAGGGGAGTACAATTCAAATGATATGACATTATTTTGTGAAGAACATAAGATTATACATGAAGTGATAGCTCCTTATTCACCTCAATCCAACTGGATTGGTGAAAGGGAAAAATCGCACTTTAATGGACATGGTCAATGCTTTATTAATTAATTCAGGAGCACCTAAAAACCTTTTGGGTGAAGCTCTTTTAACTGCTAATTATATATTTAATAGAGTACCACATAAGAACTTAGATAAAACTCCATATGAGCCATGGAAGAAGGGATCTCCTAGGCTCCACTATCTTAAGGTTTGGGGTTGTTTAGCTAAGGTGAGCATAGCTGGGTTAAAAGGGAAAAGGATAGGACCTAAAACCGTAGATGCAATTTTTATTGGATATGCTTTGGATGGTGTTGCAAATAGATTTTTAGTTATTAACTCTGAAGTTTATGACATATCAAATAACATAATTATCGAAGCTAGAAATGCTAAATTTTTTGAAGATAAATTTCCATATAAAAGCAAGGTACCTAAACAATTAACAGATCAACCTTCTAATATAGAAACTTTAGAAGAGGCAGAACCAAGGAAAAGTACAAGAAAACGAATTGAAAAAAAATTTGGAGAAAACTTTTTTATATTTTCTGTTGAGGGTGATCCCGCCTCTTATGAGGAGGCTATATCTTCAACTGCAGCCTTTTGGAAAGATGCTATAAATAATGAAATGAAATCAATTGTTGAAAATAAAACTTGGGTTTTAATTGTTCACCTTGCGGAAACAAACCCTTAGGATGCAAGTGGATATTTAAAAAGAAATTAAGATCTGATGATAGTATAGAAAAATATAAACCTAGACTGGTGGCTAAGGGTTTCATTCAAAAGAAAAGTATAGATTATTTTGATACTTATGCATCTGTAAGTAGAATAACTACAATTAGAATGCTTTTAGCATTAGCATCAATCCATAACCTCATCATCCATCAAATGGATGTTAAAACTGCTTTTTAAATGGAGAACTAGAAGAAGAAAATTATATGGACTAACCTGATGGTTTTGTAATTAAAGGTCAAGAAAACAAAGTATGTAAATTAATTAAATCTTTGTATGAACTTATAAACAAGCTCCTAAATAATGGCATGAATAATTTGATAGAGTAATTATAGATTATGGTTTTTCTGTAAATGAATCTGATAAATGTATTTATTGCAATACTGTTAATAAAATTTATGTAATTTTATCTCTATACATTGATGATATTCTGATATTCGGAACTTCAATTGAAATAATAAATGATGTTAAAAATTATCTTTCAAATAAATTAGATATGAAAGACTTAGGAATTACTGATATGATTGTAGGCATGAAAATAACCAAAAATGATAAAGGAATTTCATTAACTCTTCAACACTCAATTGAGAAAATGCTTAAGAAATTCAATTATCATGAATGTAAACTTGTTGATCAAAAATACTAAAAAAGAATGAATGAGAATCAGTCCCATAACGTAAACATGCACAACAAATAGGATCATTAATGTATATATCCAATTGGAGCAGACCTGATATTGCTTATGCCGTAAACAGATTAAGTAGATACACCAACAATCCTAGCACCGAACACTGGATCGCACTTGAAAGAGTATTTAGATATCTGAGAGGTACCTTATATTATCATTTGCTATATAGTGGATATCCTGGTGTTACAGAAGGTTAACTGACGTAAACTGGGTAACCGATTCTCAAGATGTTAAATCAACATCTGGATTGTGTTTATGCTGGGAGGAGCTGTCATTACATGGGGCTCAAATAAACAAACTGTTATTGCCAGGAGCACTATGGAGTCAGAGTTAATAGCTCTTGACAAAGCATGTTCTGAAGCCAAATGGCTTACAAATTTATTATGTGATATTCATGTTGTACATAAGCATGTTCCTGCTATTTTTATTCATTGTGATTTCAAAGCTGTTATTGAATTGTTAAAATAGAACACTACAAATTCTAAATTGAACATGCATATGCAGATAAGATATAAGTCAGTGAAACGGCTATAAGGAAAATATATATACTTGACTATGTGTTGGATATAGGTGTCCTCAAAGAAATTATCGTAATTGCAAAAAGGCAACTACTGAATTCATGGAGGGGCTTATACGATATAACAGTCTTACTCAAGATGATAGTATACTATCTGGTTTGTCCTTATCTTTTATGTGTATACGTTCTACTCATTATCACGTATCGCTAATACATGAGATAAAATCCATACGATCTTTGTTTGACTACCAGGATTATGATAGGGATCATACTAGTGGGGCTTGGGTACTCTATAAGCACATCCTTAAATGCCCATAGTCATAGAAGTATCAAGACTAAGCATCAATATTCCAGTTTAGACTAGTGTATACGTCTATTGACCCCGTACGGGGCGATAGTTGATCCCATAACCATTGGTGTTTGACACCAAAGATTGTATACGGGTGCTCATTGAATGAGTTACACTGGACGGACTCACCGAGAACTCCCAGTTGATATTATACTAATATTAGATAGCAGTTCTCTAGTGACGACAGTACATGGTAGTCCCTTGACCTTAGAGCGCCATAATGTCCTGTGTGTGTTCTCACTATACTTTGATTACTACCCTACCACGGCTCTTCTGAGTCGTACAAACAGTTTTTAGTTGGGTATAGTCCCAATGCATATGGAGGCGGTGAGTGATCGAAGGGATTCGTCTCTCCCGGTATAGGGAGTCGAGATCGTACTGTGCAGGACATAACCACAACTATAAATCCCTGGCCAGGGTGTAACATTTTGGAAATTATTATTATTATTTTGGAATTTAAATAATAATATTATCAGTTTTACGGAAATAATACCGAGTATGGATTTGGGTTTTTTGAATTGGTATCCGTATGTATATTTATTTTTAGGAATTGAGAAATGTGAGATATTTTGAAAATGGTAAGTATTTTGTATTAGGAAATGATATAGGATTTTAGTGTTATTGATGGATTTATTGTAGAGGGGGAGGGAGGCATGCTTTTTGCACACTCTCACATTGTCACCATATCCTCACCCTCCTCTCTCCTCATCCTCTCATTTCACACATCCCATTCTCTCTCCTCCAAAAATATCCCAACTCTCAGACCCAAACTCCTCGACCAAAAATCCTAGAATCCTTCATCAAAATTCATTTTTGAGCCAAGATCTTCAAGTAGAGCCACTTGGAGACTTCAAGTGGAGTCTTCATCAACCTCAAATCTTTTGGAGCCCCATCAAGAGCTTGGATCCCCACTTTTCATCACACCAATTGGAAAAATCCCTCTTTTATTCAAGTTCATCAAGTTTCTAAAGATTTGGCCATGGAAAAGTGAAGTTTTTAAATAAAAATGGTATTTTTAAGGGTTGAACTCTTTCAAGTTTGACTTTTTAAAATGATCCACTAGTAGTGATAGATCTATGCTTTACTTGGTGATTACACCTTATTTTGGAAAGTAAAGGGTATTTTGATGCAAGAATTTGGATTTTCAAAATTAAACAAATTTTAGAAAATTCATTTCAGCAAAATCTTTCTGCAGACGTCTGCTCCAAAGAGCTTCAGACGTCTGCCCATGATCTTTGTTTCATGATTTTCCTTATGCAGACGTCTGCTCCCCAAAACTTTAGACATCTGTTTATGATCTGTGAATCTTTGATTTTGATTTTCAGACGTCTAATGCTCATGATACCAGACGTCAGCCTTTGATTTGGATTTCTTGAGATTTGTTCTTCAGACGTTTGGGAGTCCTTCTTCAGACGTCTATATTTGCTCTCTGTGTGACATTAATTTTTTAAACAAATGTCTGCCCTTGAAAGCTGCAGACGTCTGCCTTTCACTATTTTTGACAGTTTTGGAAGATTTCGTCGTATTTCATTTTATTGGGTTTGTATTAATTTTAATGGAGTTTCCTTACATGTTTATAACACTTTGGTTATAGATTCGATTGCAGAGACTTTCAAGACGATGAGGAAAGGCAAGATGGTTATGGACTTCGACTAGCTCAAAACGGACTACAGTATATCTATGGGGAAAGTCGGGTGGATGGCGTATAACACCCCAGAAGCTAATACTAGAGAATACTTTGCTAGTATAGAAAATGTATATATGTAACCCGAATACATAGCTAGTATAGAAAATGTATATATGCAACCCGAATACTTAGCCTATAATTAGATAAATTAGTCTATAGTTCGTAAACTATATAGTTAGTCTATAATTCGTAACTAGTAAGCTATATATATATATATATATGATTATTGTATGTATCGTACACGACTAGATGCTCGTACTATATAGGCTATATGTATTTGCATACGCGACTAGAGGTCCGTACTAATATTTTATTGAATGATTGGTTGACATCGTACGAGAGAGATTCCGTATAATGTGATGAGGATAGCTTACCGAATGTGGCCGATGTTTATTAGAGTCGTAGAGTCATGCTTTTACCCCGATTAGGATACTTTGTTTGTGCTGAGCTATACTCATTTTAAAACTAACAACTCGTTCCTATTTTAAAATGATAATGTTAAGGATGCGCTGTTAATTTTAAATAATATCTATTATAAAAATACCGCAGCCTCATTTCCAAAACAATGTTTCGTTCTATTTTAAACTATAACCATATAGCTCGTAAATAATTATCTATTTGAACGCTTGTTTATGTTATATTTATTCTACTCGTTATACTTTCGCGTTTCGTTTAATTTGTTAAGTTATGCTACGTTTATATTATCTGTTCGCAGATGTTTTATATATTTAGTTTATGATACCATGCTTGTATGAACACTTTATAGAATACTGCACAATTACCAATGATTTCCATGTGGCACAATCATAGACTCACATGCTACGCAAACACATCATTGGTACTACCATGACACTGTAGAATTACCAAGCTCGACAGTGTTCTAATTATATCCATATTGATATCGTTATATGAATGTGATTGATTGATATATCTGTGTATTTAATCATCAACTGAAGGATAATGCATAATGTATTGTTAATGATTATGATATTGATATTTATGATGGGAATTAAGAACCCTTCTTGTGCGAATACACTTGATAGAACACTTGCATAATTTCTAATGATTACCATATTGCACAAGCACATACGCTTATACAATACTACACATCATTAGTATTGCCATGACACAGTAGAAACTGCCATGCTTATTCATGTTCTAGTATCCATGCTGGTATACAGGATACTTGATAATATTGATATACGAATACCATTACCATGAATATTCGTATATGATTGTTGCCAACTGTAGCAAAGATGAATTATGAATTGTGTTCTTATGGACTTGAAATGAATTATGGACTTTTTCCTTATGGACTTGATGTTTTCCATGGATTTGGGAAGCCGTGGTATGATTTATAAAATATTGTGTATGTTTTCAAAAGTGTGGTTTTCTTTTGATTTGGTGATGATGATGCGTCCACTCTAAGTTTTACATGTATTCATGATTTTGATGATATCCGGTAATCGAGTTAGGATGTATACAATTACGGATATCAAGTGGACGGGTTTTGATTTTGGTTGTATCCGGTAATCGAGTTGGGGATGTAGATGATTACTGATACATGACTGATCACGGAAGATACTGACCGGTGATAGTCTTGAACTCGGTGATAGCCGTGGTTCGATTATGAGATAAAGAGAGGACTGATACAAAGGACATCGCCTAAGGAAACACATGATATTTACGTGTCGATGATTGGCACGGTTTTATGATGATGTTATCAGTGATGTGCTTCGAGTGTCGATGATTGGCACGGTTATTATATGTTTTGATATATATGAGGGATCAATATAGATGCCCTGCATATGGTTTATGTTGTATTGTAGCCGAACGGGACTGGTCCTAGAGACAGTACCTGAAATACTATTTTCATATATCGATGTACATTAAAGAGGTTTTCAAAGGAGCTATAGTCTTCCTATTTTTCCATGTGTCTATGACGGCACAAGAAACTTTCAAAAGGAAACTCTCTTAAATAATTTCAAAAGGCGTAACGTATATATTTAAAAAAAATGCATATATTGCTTCATAAATCAGCGTCCGCTACTTGTATTGTGATATACATATTATACAGCTATTTTGAAACTGTTTACATACACACATCTTCGGCTACTTTATATGCTTACATGGATGCATGCTATATATGAGATGTTTATGTGATCCATTAAGATGCTCTTATATTACATAACAATAGATATATGTTGTACATAGTATGATACTACTATACTTTCTGACTTAGGTAGGTCGTTATTCATAAGATTTCTACCTTATGATATCTTTTTACTCACAAGTTGGCAACTCACCCCCGTTATACTTTAGTTTCTTGTAGGATCGACCGCTCGTATCATAGCCGCTTGCTGGCATATTTCTTCCTTCGGGTGATTGCTTTTAGTAGGTGGGTTACGCGGTTGTATCGTAATCGCCTCTTGTAATTGTATATATTTATTCTTGGATCTAGTTAAAAACTCCATCAACTATTTGTATTATCCATGACTTAGAGACGAGACTTAGATATGTATTGTTTTTGGGTGTCAGACTCGTATGGAGTCGGCTTGAGTTGTTATTTACATATCTATTATTTTCTGCTTTTGATTCTTCGCCTTGAATGTCGTATATATATATTTGTGTGGATTGTGTCTCCGCCGTATGGGCATGAGCTAGCTCCCGTTGGGGGTTGCTTTTTATATTATATCATTGTACTTGTTTTACTCAAAATTTACAAATGAGGTGTTGTCCGATTTTTAAACAACGAATATATTTTAAATCAAACTTGTTATATTTCAAACCAAAATTGATTTCATTTTAATAAACCTATTTCAAAAGTACACCTCCACCATTTCCTTAAAATGGTTTAGATTCCTGGTTTTTGGCTTATTTGGGTTACGTTACGGTGGGGTCCTATAGACTTCACATGATTCAAGCGATGGTCATGTGCCATTTTCAGGTCGTGACACAAGGTAGATGAGATAAACTGGTAAGTGTTACCAGTTACATCTCGATTGGTTATGAGTTCATTATCTGCATGACTTATTTATTAGGGGTTTGACAGATTCCACCCTCATGCCCAATATGCGATACTCTTTGATGAAGAGACCAGACTGTATGGTATATGTTACTGATAGCCTCTTGTAGGGTACGGATGAGCTTACTTTTCGACCTTTCATCTCATGCATACCTGAGTAGCCATTACGTGCAGCTAGTACTGCTGACGTGCCTGTAGGTTAACCTGGTGGGGATTGATATGAAAGTATTTTAGATCAATCGGATTTGATCCTAATCTACTGCCAGCGTATTGTTGAGTCTTTAGAGTCCCTCACAGAAGGTTTTTCCTGTCACGCAAAACAATGGTGTGGCGGGTGTATGGGGATACGTTTGGGAGTCCGATTAAATGCGGGTATGATACAATATTTAATTGGACATTGTGTAATACTAGTCGGTCTATAGATTAGCCGGATTATTAAGTCAAGTATTGACTTAGTAATCACATATGTGATATGACTGCTAGTATTGTGTATATGATACACACTCTCTCTCTCTCTTTATTTATAGACACGCACGCAACATTTCCTCTCTCTCTCTCTCAACATACATGTTTATATACATATGAATGCATATGTTTTTATCCTTGTCATTAGATGACATAAGCCACCCATGTGTGTGGTAGGGTTCACTTCAAGACCCACCCCATTGTTAGTTAAATGTATTCCCTAAAGGCCATTACTGTACATGAGATGTATATTGTAGTGGATGCTTGGACATATATAGAGAGGACTTTCTTGCTCGACATGATAGTATGCTATCTGGTTACTCTTTATCTTAACATTTACACTGATTGTCTCTCTGTTACATATTGGTAAAGCCCTTAGTATGTGTATTTGACTACCTGGATTATGATGCGGATCATACTAGTGGGACAAAGGTAGTCGGTAAGTACATCCTGTAATGTCCCTAGTCGTGGGTGTATCAAGACGGGGCATCGATATACTAGAGTAGACTAGCGTATAGCTTCTCGACCCATATAGATGGGCGATGGATGATCCCATATCCATTGGTGTTTGACATCAGAGATGGTATTCGGGTGCTCAGTGGAGACTGGGTACACTGGACGGACTCGTCGAGAACTCCCAGATGGTATTATACCTCACTTCAGATGGCAGTTCTCTGGTGACACTGGTATAGGTTAGTCTGTCGACCCGAGATCATCATAGAGTCTTGTGTGATTCCCACTGTGCTTTGATTTCCACCTTACCACGTTCAAGAGGACGTGCAAAACGGTGGTTTTTGGATACAGGCCCGAGTCACATGGAGGCAATTAGCGATAGGAGGGGATTCGTCTCTCCCGGTATTGGGGGTTGATGTTGCGCTGTGCTCGATTGGCTATAACAGGAAGTCCCTGGCCAGGGCTGTTTATGAGATTTAATGGTAAGTGTTATCAGTAGTTTCTCGACCAGTTATGAGCCTCATATCGGCACGACTTATCGAGTTATTGGAGTCTGACGTTTACCAACCCCAGACGAGATATGCGACATATCAGACGAAGAGACCGGACTGTACGGTAGTGTTACTGATTGGATTCACAGGAGTGTAAGCAGGCTTGCTTGTTGATCTTCTGATCGCTCAATACCCGGATGGCCGTTACGTTTAGCAAACCGCTTGCGGCTGGTTTTTGATATGATCATCACCTACTGCCGGCGTATTGACGAGTCTTTAGAGTCCTACACAGAGATTTCCTGGCTCAAGCGAAACGGAGTAGGAGCACATATGTGATATGTGCGGGACCGAGATTGATACGAATATGTGATACCGTATTGTATTCTCGTTATGTGTGACATGATTAGTTATATGTGATATAGCCAGTTTATCGGATCAAGTGTTGATTCGATAAAACGTTACATTTGATATTAGTCGGTTATATGTGATATAGCCGGATTATTAAATCAAGCTTTGATTTAATAATTTAATGTATAATTATATATTTGATATATTACATTACATTAACTAATATTAGCTCACTTAAGATTACTTTTTCTCACTTGATGATACATTGATATATATGTGATATATGTTAATTGTATTGTTTTGTGCACAAAATATATATGTGATAGATATTGTTGTGTCATGCTAGGTTACACATGCAACATGAGTGTATGAGACTCACACCATGCTAGGTTAATGTTAGGGTTTCATATTTATTATTAAGTTAAACAAATTAGTGTGAATTTGTCATGGTTTAAGCTTGGATGAAACTTATGGATAATCATTGACAAAGTCCACTCTTTTGTCTAGCTTAAGATATTTATTAACCCAAGTCTTAACCCTATCTTATGGTTTATTCTCTACATGAGTTAGCCATGATATTATTTCACCATGGTTGCATTTCTAACCACAAGAGTTCATCTTTTTGTTCATCACTTCATCTTCTTCTTCCTCATTTTTGAGCTCTCTTGATTTTTGATAAGTGATGAAACCTTGTGAGAAAATGATTTCTAAAGTGAGCCCACGTTATACTTCATCATCCTCTACTACTTTCCATTTAGTATAGGGTGTTTGCTTCACTAATTTCATAATTAATGAAGAGATAGCTTGGGTTAGTGTCTCCTCGACGTAGATCATCTTCGGCCTCGAAGACTTCGAAGCAAGCATGTTCGTTTCATCAAGGGAGCCTCTCTAGAGTCCGGAGTTCACGATCACAGCGAAGGGACTACTACATGGAGCTATTGAAGTGAAGGACCGGTCTACAAAGGTTGTATTCCTTGTTCACTTTCCTTTGCAAAGTTGTTTGCATTATATTCCGTCCGATTTCTAGTTAACGATTCTAATTTAGGGTTACCTAGAATGGCTAAAATTTAAAATTGGTATGGACAATGCCTCCCGAAACCTTGTTGCCGTCCTAGGAAACCCTTCACCCATTTGGATATGAACAAGTGTACGAGAGGGAAAAAGAGGAGGATGAAGAGATGAGATTATAAATCTCATTATCTACTTTTTTTTCAAGCGTTAAAAAAATGAAAATCTCATTCTTCTTCTTCTTCCTCTTCTTCCTCTTCTTTGAAAGAGAAGAATAGAAGAAAAGAAAAATGAGAATAAATAAAAGAGAGAAAACCACTTTACATCATCCTTCCTCATAAACCTAGCAAAAATTTGTGAGCTAGTTTCTTTGTTTATGAAATAAGATGGAGTTAGACTGGTTTCCTTCAGGTGGATCATCTACGGAGAGGGTTATGGCATACAAGCTCGATCCCAAGGACTCAGCGCTTATCATAGGTCTTCCGATAGACAATCGGACACGCTATAAAGGTTGTAGCCCCAATTTCCCTCTCTTGTGTTTCTTATTTGCTTGCAACAACAACTATTTGATGATTCTAGGTGTTGAGATTGGTTCTATGTTTGATTAATTTTTTTATTCTTTTTCGCCACGGTCCACAATTTTTGCGACCCTAGGACCAATCTCTACAATAATATTAGAGCTATATCAAATACTTGTAGTTGCATTTGACGATACAATAGTTTCAAGTCATGATTTCACCGATATTGTTTCTATATGATCAAGTCTCTGCAAAAGAAATTCCCGATTCTCTGAAATTTTTTTGATATATATTTTTGCACTGTATTGGACTTGCTAGTATTTCTGCAAGAACCTGAGCCCCAAAACTTCAAACCTGGCCACCCCAACCAGGCCTAAGGCCGCCTGGGTGGGCCCAGGTTGGAGCTTTGAGCTCAGGGTTTTTGCTGGGGATTGATTGAATAGAAACAGGATATTTGGTGTCTATCAAAATAGTCTAGATTGCTAGTTTTGCTTTCTGTGTTTATGGGCTATTCGGGGAAATTTTGATTGAAATTATTATATCGTTTGTGTCTTTACATACGTTGATACATGATGGTTGACGTCGTCAAATTTATGGATGATCAATTCGATGGGGTTATACATAGTGAGTCTGCTATGTTGATATGTTTGGTTTTGGTCGGATTGTCATGAACAAATAGCCCCGTGAGTGAATGTTTGTAATGATAGTTGATGTGTTTCATATTCATTCAAATATTAAGCCAAATGTATAATCTTTTATCAGGATAAGCGGCCACATTGTGGTCGTCGTTGTCATTGTATGTATTATTATTATTTCGAGACGCGGTCAGGTTGCGATCATTATTGTTGTTGTATATAATACAGAATATAGGTTTTATCCCACAGAAAACCACTCGGGAAGCCGGGTTCTAGAATTTGGTAGGTGTCCATCTCAAGGAATTGAGACCGGACCGCCTCGTTCTAGAATTGACGGGTTGCTTTGTAAGGGGTATAGCATAGACCCGCGCAGGAATGCTCGAGCTGCTGGATTCTATGAAGCGTTGGGTGGCCCACTCACGGTTTTGAGACAGGTTGCCTCGTTTCTAGGATTGGCGGGTGGCTCGCCTTGCTTGGAGGGATCTATGGTTGGCTTTGTACGGGCTATTCACGCGACCGGAAAATATCGCATTTCGTTTGCAGCTCAAACGAAATGCAGAATTCCTAGGAAATCTGACTGTTCCATTTCTGTGTTGTTTACCGCATGCCTGTAATGTGATTATCTTCCTGCAATATATATATATATATATATATATATATATATATATATATATATATATATATATATATATATGGCACTATACGTTTTGCATCCGCGCTAACCCTGCTTTCGCCCTTCCGTAAGTTATGTAACCTTAAGGTGAAGACCCGAAGCCCCGTGCCAAATGCGGATGGCGTATAAAATCATTCTATTTTCTTTTCATAACATGATTTTTTGTAATGGTGTGGGAAGATGCAAGATAATATGTGATATTATCTAAATGATGGGATTACGTTGATTGGATTAATGCAAAGGAAAACAAACTTAAAACACGTTGTAGAAACCAATTTTTTCAAAAGAAATTATAGTCATATTCTTTTGTTTAGCATAGAGATATTCGGTTAGGAATATCCCGCACCTCATTTGATGAGATAAGAGCCTTGATTCCTTCACGGGGAATCCGCACTTAAGAAAAAGTCTATGTAACTATAAATTTGCAAAACCACTCGGTTTCTTCAATGACATCAAGTTCATTACGTTAAAATTTTTCTTCAAAATCAGCCATAGCTCTGTCATTTCAGGAAGTATTACTTAGTATTCGTACTGCGTTTGTTGGTCTTTATCAAGGCGTAGTGTACGGTAGCTAATTGATACTTTCTGTTTGCATGTGATGCGATCGGTTAGGACGGTCGTACGACTTTGTTGACCTCTGTGAAGGATCGTGCAGATGGGTTTAAATCGATCACGAAATGACGGGTTGAACTTAACTAGGCTCTATGATTTGTTGATATTTGCCAAGGTCATAGGGTTCTAGAGGTAAAAAAATTTATCGGCAGTTTCAAGTGTTGAAACTTGCAATATGATTGCATACCTTCTAAGTGATAGTTTAGGTCCCGATTCCTAATGTGAGTAATAGTTACTCTCGGGAGATTTTCACTTCACAATTAGCCTACCTATCAAGTGTCTAGAAAGGTATTTATGAGGCTACGCCTCTAAGGAAACGGGGTTATTAAATTGGGTCTGTAGGCGAGCACGGGGGACCTCTCTCGAAGTACTATCACTGGCATAGCCGACCGATTAGCGGACTTATAGGTATACATGATCTCGGCTAATTCTTCTTTTAGGGTTTGAAGGAGGATTCGACAGAACAGTGGGAGCCATCATGATTAGATAAATTAATAAACCAATCTAATCTTGATAGAGTGCACGCTGCCTGTTTCTTTTCTCTCTCTGCCAGCGATCATGACTGACCTTAAACTAAAACCCGTAAACCAAGTTAACCGAATATTTTTACAATCATTAGCTTTGGGAGTCATGAATGCCTTAATTCACGACAAATTCGCATATGTCCTTTCCTCTCCTCCTTCCACTTTTTTTTTTCCCACTACTACAAATAAGGGTTGCCCCTACGGATTTATCCGTAGGGGAACCCACTGCCCCTACGGATATATGCGTAGGGGCGAAAAAATACCCCGTAGGTGCAAAGGCCGCAGGTGCAAGTTGAGGCCCTGAACTTGCCCCTACGGATTTATGTGTAGGTCCTGTTGCCCCTACGGATTAATCCGTAGGGTATAAGATTTTATATTATTTACGGTTTTTTTTAATATATTACATGTACCTACGGATATAACCGTAGGTCCATGTACTACCCCCTACGGATATATGCGTAGGTACTTTTCCGTAGGGGCAAAATATCAGGATTCCTGATATTTAGCCCCTACGGATAACGCCGTAGGGGAGAGGCAGTGGCCCCTACAGATATGTCCGTAGGGGCACTCCCAACCCCCTGGCACTGAGATCAGGAGGGAAATATCAGTTACTGCTGATATTTTTCCCTTACGGATATATCCGTAGGGGCAACATATATACCTACGGATTAATCCGTAGGTACATATTGTCTGTATTTTTTTTTTAAAAAATGGGCTGCTTGATTTTTTCCCGTCCTGTGCACAATAATATATACATCAATCAAATCATATATTGCAGTATTCATAATCACATCTCACGCATATATATAATATACAAAAGAAACCCAAAAACTGAATATGATATAAATACAAACCAATATCAATATCGTTTCAAAATATAGTACAATGTGTATGATATAAATAAATACATGTTTCAAAAAATAAGAACCAAAAAGCTACCCTAGTTCGGTCCAGCTCCACTTCTGAATAACGATAGAATAACGCGTGCCTGCTCCTCGGTCAATAAACTCTGCAATTCGTCGCGAGCGGGAGTCTGAGCGGCATGTGGAGCTGGCGATGTGGTCTGCGCAGCCGCCGTCGAGGTAGTCGCTTGCGGAGCCGCGGCTGCGGGAGTCTGAGTGGGCGGTGGAGCTACAGGAGCTGTCTGCGGAACCGCAGCCGATGTAGTGGCTTGCGGAGCCGCAGCCGAAGGAGATGCATGTGGAGGCTCGGCCGATGTACCCTGTCGCGTCTGGACCTAACGTGTGTAATAAGCGTGTAAGAACTGTGTATTATTCGAATTCGTATCATTATTAAGTTATTTCGAAACCCCGTTTGGATATCTAGTTTGTTGTTTATTTTAATTACATCTGTATGTATGATTAATCAAACTTAAGTCTAAAACCAAATAAGCTCAAGCTACGTACTAATTATGGATATGTTGATATCTATATAATATGACATGATATTTTACTATAAAACAGTATACATACCAGCATCTCCTTCAACACCTGAACGGTGGCCCTCAAGATCTCCAGTTCCTGATGGACACGTCGGTCACTGGAGACGGAGGAAGTAACCGCCGGGGTGGAGTCCAACCTCATATGGGCCCTACTAGGGCCCAGTCCCTGGCCTCTCTTCCAACCTCCGTGTGCGGCGTCCAGAACTGGGGTCAGCAGCCTCGGATCGCTCTGTCCGGTAAAATCGATCCCTGAGGCCTGGGCCTGCTCAACCACCCGCTCCTACACCCACATTAAGCAGTAAAGTATAAGTATAAGATTTAAACTTGAACCTTCCAAAACTAAAATTTCAAATTTGGGTAGAAAAAATATTAACACTTACGCAGTACTCCTGGGTAACGACGTCGGGATATCGAAGCTCGCCCGTGGCGGGATCTGTCGAGGTGCCGTGGACGGCAAGATATGCGGACAGCACGCTCGGTGTACCACCTGACGCCACGGTCCGAGATGTCTGCAATATTAGAAAGTAACTCTTAATATTAGAAATATTAGAAAATAACTCTTAATATTGCAGAATATCACAAAGGTCGGTCTATTGTAATTTACAGATAACTCCATGGCTCGAGTAATGTTCCTCGAGCCACCTGTGTAAGTGGGGCGACCCCTCTTCGCCGACTTCCTGTTCTCTGTATTCTGAGCGGCCTGTTTCTGCACAACGCATTAACATTTAGTTTTCTAATTAAGAAACACAAAGAAATAAATTATATCATAAATAATGAATTACATTTAAAATACATACATGTTTGCGTTGGGAGTCGAAATAAGCGCACAATAGAGGCCATGTCTCTACATCGACTCTCGCAAACGCCGGAGTAGATAGGAGGGCCGCTCTCTCTGCCTCGAGGGTCGCCATCCACAGGGAGTAGCAGTCGGCCTTCAGCTTATTCCTGTTGTATCGGACCTTGGCCTGCATGTTCTTCATCAGACCATTGTACAGAGCATGAAGGTCGAGCACCCTCCCCGGGTGATCAGGGTCGGCTACAGGCTGAAAATCGTAATCCAACTGAAAATACAAAAAAACATTGTTATTAGATTGCAAGTGTTAATAATAAATATATTGGATAGATCAAATGAAAATATATATTAATACATACCCGAGCTTGATCAAAGAAGAGGGCGAATGAGCGCTGGTGCTGCTCGCCCCACTCAACGTGAAGTGGATAGTTCTTCACGAGCCGGCTCTCGTCCCCCAAATACCGGCCGAACCTCTCGGCATGAGGACCGGTATAGCGATAGTCAAGGGTAAAAAAAATGGGGAATGCTGCTCCCCCTAGCTCTGTCAGGCCTCAGCCTATGGGACTGATTCGGGCCTCGAGTCCCCCTCTGGGGATGGGGAGGCCCTGCGTCTGCACGAAATATCAAGACAATCAATAATAAGACAAAGTTGTATTAAGAAATCAAGGTTAAACGAAAATTCAAGTGTGATATATACCTCCGGTGACTATCGCACGAGCCTGGGCCCGGGCAGCAGCACGAGCGGGACGATAGTTCCTCCGGTGAGGAACAACCGGGGTCCCGGATGCGGACGCATCCCCTCCAACTAGAAAATAAATATCGACGCTAAATTTCCATGAAGTTCATATTTATTCTATAGAGCATATGTAAAATGAATAAATATTTTAAATTTATTCATACTAACCAGCAGACGATGCAGAGGGTATGGAAGCGGCAGGAGTGGCCCCTGCGGAAGATGTGGACGCACCACCTATAATTAGACAATTAAAAATAGATTATATAAGTAATTGCAAAAAGAATGTGTAGATCAATAATATAACGTTCTAAATCAATATGCATGCATTATAGGATATATAAACATACCCGCAGGTGCGGTGGTGTCACCACCTACAGCTAGACAATAATAAAAATTGCTAAGTAAGAGCAAAAGGAATGCGTGTATTTATGATATAGCATTATAAATCAATATACATACACTATATGATATATAAACATACCTGGAGCAGCGGGGGTGGCCTCTGTCCCAGATGTGGACGCATCACCAACAACTAGACAATCAAACATTGACAGTATAAGTAATTTTGACATAAACATGCATGAATATCTGTAATATTACATTCAAAATGGATATGCGTGCAGTATACCTGGAGGTGTGGCAAAATCCACACGGAAGGAGGCATCCGAAGGGGTCTCCGATCTAGGTGCAAGACCGGCCCTTTGAAGCTCCCTACGGAGCTCTCCGGGTGGCAGAACCGCTCTGCCTCTGCCTCTGCCTCTGCCGCGGCTGGAGCTCCTGCCGCCCCTCGCTGCTCCCGACATCGTCATCAAATCTAGATAAACGGTTCATGGACGCATTAGACAATCATCAAAAGTATTGACTATATATGTATAGAGCGTAAAATGTGAAGTAATAATATAACATTACTGATAACCTTTTTCGTTTCGTGGGCGCATCATACATATCTACTTGGATTTCATCGTCGATGTCATTTCTAACCCACGTAACTTCATGATCGGTTGAAGACAACCCGTCCTTCGAAACAGACGGTCGGAGCACTTTAAGCCTTCTCTATTCTTCGTCCTCATCGCTGTCCTCGTATTCTGGGACATTGTAGACATCTCTGGGTTTCCATCGGCATACAACACTCCACCCCGGATGCTTCAAACACTGTGAGTAGTATACTTGGAACGCTTGGTTCGGAAAGATAAACGGATCGTCCTGACCGTAAAATCGAAGTGTGTTCACACTGGTCAATCCATATTCATCTTTCCAAGTCCCAAGACTGCTTCTCCACCTGTCCGTATCGGTTCGCGGATCGTACCAAGTACACTGGAATATATAAAAGGGTTCTGATCATCCGGGATAGTGGATGCCGAGTATACAATTTAAGTACCCATAGTAAATCACACCGTCCGATCCTACTGTCGCAATCCCACTATTCTGAGTGGTTCTAGATGTTTCTATGTCCCTAACTTCGAATTTGTATCCAAGGACACCAAATCCTTTGTAATATGCAACCTCCATACTAGGAAATTGAGCTAAACATCTTGAATCACTCTTAAATGATGCAGACAAGTTCGGATCGTGGATCTAAAAAAATAAATTTTACGACAAATACATAACGATACAAGTTTAGATTAAAACTGATAGCAATAAAATATTATTCGAATAACTTACATGATCTGTCACCCAATCACAAAAATTATCCTGATGGTATTTTTCCAAACGTTCTTCGTTCCAATCAGGGTGCCCCTCACGTACCTCGTTAAAATGAGTTCTGTTTTCGACAAATAATTGTGACATTAATATTATGTCATTTCATACACACACAAACACAGATATAACAATTAATCCAAAAGAACTTACTCTCTAATTTGTTCAAGACATGCGCAATTAAGCAAGATAAACTGGTATATCTTGTTGATAAATATAGTGTCTACCCTCTTATACTCGGCTTTACCATATGGCCCATCTTGAATTCTTCGTGGTCGGTTAAGCCTTGTCTCAATGTTCTCGTCCAGATAGCGGGAACAAAATGTGGTTGCTTCATCAAGAAGATAACCTTGCATGATAGAACCCTCTGGTCGATTTTTATTGCGTATATACTTCTTAAGAGTGTAAAGGTACCTAATGAGAATATGTTGAATAAATAAATACGGGCATACAGGACAACAATAAATTTATAAATTGCGCGAAACGAAAAATTACACGTACCTCTCGACGGGATACATCTATCGATATTATACCGGTCCGGCTAACTTCGCCTCAGTTGCAAGATGAACCGTCAAGTGTATTATGATATCGAAGAATGACGGTGGGAAAATACGCTCAAACTTGCAAAGTATCAACGCAATAGAATTTTCTAGTTTATCCAGCGTCGCAACCTCCAGTGTTTTACACAACTCCCTGAAAAAACAACATAGGTCGTTGATTACTAGACCAACCGAGTCGGGGAGAGAAGTCCTGAGGGCTAATGGAAGAAGGTGCTCCACGATAACATGGTGATCATGACTTTTCAGCCCATCGATCTTGCCCTTCACAATTTTTATTTTCTTGCTGAATGATCCTGAGAAACCTGTGGGGACTTTCAAATCATGCAACACCTACAGGAATCTTTTCTTCTCCGGTTGTGACATATGATAAGCGGCATTAGGAAGTACAAACTTGCCTGGTTTACCCGCTACCGGTTTAGGGTGCAATTCACTTCTTATTCCCCACTCTTGTAGATCCATCCGAGCATTCATGTTGCCTTTCGATTTCCCGTCTTTACACAGAAGCAAGTTAAGTATGTGCTCTGATACTCCCTTCTCTATATGCATGACGTCCAGACAATGACGCACTGAATTTGTAGACCGGTACAGAAGCTTGAAGAAAATGCTTAACTTGTTCCAATATTGTGGTTTGACCTGTTTCGTCGGATCCATCCCGAAGGTCACGTTATTGTAACCATCCCATTTAGCAGTCACGTCCTCTCCGGACAATGGGGATGGAGGTCCAAGAAGCTCCTGATGACCATCAAAGTGAACCGTGTCTAACCTATAGGGATGGTCTGGAGGCAGAAAACGTCGATGGCCGCAATAACAAACCTTCCTGCTAAAATTCAAAAATTTTGATGTTGTGTGTTCATGGCAATGAGGACATGCTTTGTGACCATGTACGGACCAACCTGATAGCATTCCATACGCAGGAAAGTCATTAATTGTCCACATTAAAGCCGCACGCAGTATGAAAGTTGTATTTGTGTTTGAATCATATGTTTCTACACCATCAATGAACAAAGTTTTCAGCTCCTCGATCAGAGGTCGGAGATAGACGTCGATATTATTCCCCGGTGAGTTTGGTCCGTCGATAAGAAGAGGCATCATAAAGTATGATTGGTCCATAGCCAACCAAGGCGACAGATTATAAATTATCATTACAATGGGCCATGTACTGTGACTTCCAGCCATATAGTTGAATGGGCAGAAGCCATCGGTAGCCAGTCCGAGCCGGACATTGCGAGGATCGCTACTGAATATTGCGTGCCTCCTATCGAAATCCTTCCATTCCGGTGAATCTCTTGGATGGCTCATTTTTCTATTTTCGCTTGGAGGAGCACGGTGATGCCAAATCATTGCCTCGGCTGTTTTCTTGCACCTGAATAGCCTCTGTAGCCTCTGTGTTATGGGAAAGTATCATGCTATCTTCACAGGTATATCAGGCTTCTTATCAGAATCTTTCGGTTTATACTTGGTCTCTCCGCATGTTGGACACTCTTTCAAATCTGAATTCTCTTTCCGGTACAACACGCAATTTTTAGGACATGCTTGAATCTTCTCGCACTTTAGACCCAAATCAGACATCATCTTCTGGGCTTCGTACCAGCTTTCGGGCACATTATTTTCCGGAGGCATAGAATCTTTCAAGAACGAAAGAAGCATTGTGAATGACTTGTTGCTCCATCCATTTAGGCACTTAATCTGGAAAAGTTGGACGAACCATGAGAGGGTGGAATACTTCGCATTCTCATAAATTGGTTTCCTAGCATCATTCAAGAAATTTTCATATTTATCCGCACGCGGTCCTTGGCCGGAAGGAATGTCATCTTTGGTACGAATAGATTCACCTAGGATAGCCTCTACCATATCCTCCATTTCTTCTGATGGAAATAAATTTCCGTCTCCTGCCGTATTACCGAATTCTTCTTCTTCTCCTGCCGCATTATCGTGTTCTCCTTCTTCTTCTACCACAGTACTGCATTCTTCTCCTTCCCCGTGATATTTCCAAGTTGAATAAAGTCTAGTAAACCCATGTTTTACAATATGAAGCTCTGCCAATTCTACCTTGTGCCAGTACTTATTGCCACATCTATCGCACGGACAGAGAATCTTCTCTATTATGATCTTATTATGTGCGCGTGCAAATTTAAGGAAAGCAGCAACTCCTGCGACAAACTTAGGTTGCATACGTTGTTTCCAATCCACATACATCCAGTCCTTAACTCTGACGTACTCATGGGCCATGTTAGACTGAATAACATATAAATTGTAGGTTATGCTGACTATATTGAGAAATATAGGAACGGTATAGTTACTGACAAAGGAGAAAATCCGTTTATATTCTTTGTGTGTGCATTTATCGTTGAAAAGAATAAATTATCACACGTATGTTAACCGATAGACGGGGACTAAGTGGCGCTTTTAGTTTGATATATGAGTATTGATGGGAATATGAAGGTTTCATATTATCATATATTGGTTTTAATCCGAACATCTCGAATCGCTCTCTAATTATGCGTTTGTATATGTGTGTTCCGGCTGTCGGGGGTAGGCTTCTATCCCATTAAGAATGTATAGAGCGAACGCCCATCTCTTGTGCTTTCAACCGTTTCGAGTAAATTTCGGCAGCACCTCCCCGCTGTTCTCCGAGTACACTGTAATAGAATAGATAATCATTTCAAAGCTGTGAAACAACGTTGAAATGAACATCTAATCTATCTTTGTACACGGAGAACCAGCGGAAAGGTACCGACGAAATATCTCGAAACGGATGAAAACACAAGTGAATGAAGGCGTTTGCTTTATACATTCTTAACTTGTCCACACGGGACAAATCTATGGGTTACCATACGATTGAATTTTCTCATCGCGTAGACTATACGACGGTTGTTAGTATCGAGCTATACTGTCCGATATTTAACAACCTTCGTATAGTTCTAGGTCACGACGAGTATCGTACGTATGTTAACCGATAGACGGGGACTAAGTAGCGCTTTTAGTTTCATATATGAGTATCGATGGGAATATGAAGGTTTCATATTATCATATATTGGTTTTAACCCGAACATCTCGAATCGCTCTCTAATTATGCGTTTATTGTGTATTCTTGTTGTATGTGTGTGTTCCGGCTGTCGGGGGTAGGCTTCTATCCCATTAAGAATGTATAGAGCGAACGCCCATCACTTGTGCTTTCAACCGTTTCGAGTAAATTTCGGCAGCACCTCCCCGCTGTTCTCCGAGTACACTGTAATAGAATAGATAATCATTTCAAAGCTGTGAAACAACGTTGAAATGAACATCTAATCTATATTTGTACACGGAGAACCAGCGGAAAGGTACCGACGAAATATCTCGAAACGGATGAAAACACAAGTGAATGAAGGCGTTTGCTTTATACATTCTTAACTTATCCATACGGGACAAATCTATGGGTTACCATACGATTGAATTTTCTCGTCGCGTAAACTATACGACGGTTGTTAGTATCGAGCTATACTGTCCGATATTTAACAACCTTCGTATAGTTCTAGGTCACGACGAGCATCGCACGTATGTTAACCGATAGACGGGGACTAAGTGGCGCTTTTAGTTTCATATATGAGTATCAATGGGAATATGAAGGTTTCATATTATCATATATTGGTTTTAACCCGAACATCTCGAATCGCTCTCTAATTATGCGTTTGTTGTGTATTCTTGTTGTATGTGTGTGTTCCGGCTGTCGGGTGTAGGCTTCTATCCCATTAAGAATGTATAGAGCGAACGCCCATCACTTGTGCTTTCAACCGTTTCGAGTAAATTTCGGCAGCACCTCCCCGCTGTTCTCCGAGTACACTGTAATAGAATAGATAATCATTTCAAAGCTGTGAAACAACGTTGAAATGAACATCTAATCTATCTTTGTACACGGAGAACCAGCGGAAAGGTACCGACGAAATATCTCGAAACGGATGAAAACACAAGTGAATGAAGGCGTTTGCTTTATACATTCTTAACTTATCCACACGGGACAAATCTATGGGTTACCATACGATTGAATTTTCTCGTCGCGTAGACTATACGACGGTTGTTAGTATCGAGCTATACTGTCCGATATTTAACAACCTTTGTATAGTTATAGGTCATGACGAGCATCGCACGTATGTTAACCGATAGACGGGGACTAAGTGGCGCTTTTAGTTTCATATATGAGTATCGATGGGAATATGAAAGTTTCATATTATCATATATTGGTTTTAACCCGAACATCTCGAATCGCTCTCTAATTATGCGTTTGTTGTGTATTCTTATTGTATGTGTGTGTTCCGGCTGTCGGGGGTAGGCTTCTATCCCATTAAGAATGTATAGAGCGAACGCCCATCACTTGTGCTTTCAACCGTTTCGAGTAGATTTCGGCAGCACCTCCCCGCGGTTCTCCGAGTACACTGTAATAGAATAGATAATCATTTCAAAGCTGTGAAACAACGTTGAAATGAACATCTAATCTATCTTTGTACACGGAGAACCAGCGGAAAGGTACCGACGAAATATCTTGAAACGGATGAAAACACAAGTGAATGAAGGTGTTTGCTTTATACATTCTTAACTTGTCCACATGGGACAAATCTATGAGTTACCATACGATTGAATTTTTTCGTCGCGTAGACTATACGACGGTTGTTAGTATCGAGCTATACTGTCCGATATTTAACAACCTTCGTATAGTTCTAGGTCACGACGAGCATCGCACGTATGTTAACCGATAGACGGGGACTAAGTGGCGCTTTTAGTTTCATATATGAGTATCGATGGGAATATGAAAGTTTCATATTATCATATATTGGTTTTAACCCGAACATCTCGAATTCCTCTCTAATTATGCGTTTGTTGTGTATTCTTGTTGTATGTGTGTGTTCCGGCTGTCGGGGGTAGGCTTCTATCCCATTAAGAATGTATAGAGCGAACGCCCATCACTTGTGCTTTCAACCGTTTCGAGTAAATTTCGGCAGCACCTCCCCGCTGTTCTCCGAGTACACTGTAATAGAATAGATAATCATTTCAAAGCTGTGAAACAACGTTGAAATGAACATCTAATCTATCTTTGTACACGGAGAACCAGCGCAAAGGTACCGACGAAATATCTCGAAACGGATGAAAACACAAGTGAATGAAGGCGTTTGCTTTATATATTATTAACTTGTTCACACGGGACAAATCTATGGGTTACCATACGATTGAATTTTCTCGTCGCGTAGACTATACGACGGTTGTTAGTATCGAGCTATACTGTCCGATATTTAACAACCTTCGTATAGTTCTAGGTCACGACGAGCATCGCACGTATGTTAACCGATAGACGGGGACTAAGTGGCGCTTTTAGTTTCATATATGAGTATCGATGGGAATATGAAGGTTTCATATTATCATATATTGGTTTTAACCCGAACATCTCGAATCGCTCTCTAATTATGCGTTTGTTGTGTATTCTTGTTGTATGTGTGTGTTCCGGCTGTCGGGGGTAGGCTTCTATCCCATTAAGAATGTATAGAGCGAACGCCCATCACTTGTGTTTTCAACCGTTTCGAGTAAATTTCGGCAGCACCTCCCTGCTGTTCTCCGAGTACACTGTAATAGAATAGATAATCATTTCAAAGCTGTGAAACAACGTTGAAATGAACATCTAATCTATCTTTGTACATGGAGAACCAGCGGAAAGGTACCGACGAAATATCTCGAAACGGATGAAAACACAAGTGAATGAAGGCGTTTGCTTTATACATTCTTAACTTGTCCACACGGGACAAATCTATGGGTTACCATACGATTGAATTTTCTCGTCGCGTAGACTATACGACGGTTGTTAGTATCGAGCTATACCGTCCGATATTTAACAACCTTCGTATAGTTCTAGGTCACGACGAGCATCGCACGTATGTTAACCGATAGACGGGGACTAAGTGGCGCTTTTAGTTTCATATATGAGTATCGATGGGAATATGAAGGTTTCATATTATCATATATTGGTTTTAACCCGAACATCTCGAATCGCTCTCTAATTATGCGTTTGTTGTGTATTCTTGTTGTATGTGTGTGTTCCGGCTGTCGGGTGTAGGCTTCTATCCCATTAAGAATGTATAGAGCGAACGCCCATCACTTGTGCTTTCAACCGTTTCGAGTAAATTTCGGCAGCACCTCCCCGCTGTTCTCCGAGTACACTGTAATAGAATAGATAATCATTTCAAAGCTGTGAAACAACGTTGAAATGAACATCTAATCTATCTTTATACACGGAGAACCAGCGGAAAGGTACCGACGAAATATCTTGAAACGGATGAAAACACAAGTGAATGAAGGCGTTTGCTTTATACATTCTTAACTTGTCCACACGGGACAAATCTATGGGTTACCATACGATTGAATTTTCTCGTCGCGTAGACTATACGTTGGTTGTTAGTATCGAGCTATACTGTTCGATATTTAACAACCTTCGTATAGTTCTAGGTCACGACGAGCATCGCACGTATGTTAACCGATAGACGGGGACTAAGTGGCGCTTTTAGTTTCATATATGAGTATCGATGGGAATATGAAGGTTTCATATTATCATATATTGGTTTTAACCCGAACATCTCGAATCGCTCTCTAATTATGCGTTTGTTGTGTATTCTTGTTGTATGTGTGTGTTCCGGCTGTCGGGGGTAGGCTTCTATCCCATTAAGAATGTATAAAGTGAACGCCCATCACTTGTGCTTTCAACCGTTTCGAGTAAATTTCGGCAGCACCTCCCCGCTGTTCTCCGAGTACACTGTAGTAGAATAGATAATCATTTCAAAGCTGTGAAACAACGTTGAAATGAACATCTAATCTATCTTTGTACACGGAGAACCAGCGGAAAGGCACCGACGAAATATCTCGAAACGGATGAAAACACAAGTGAATGAAGGCGTTTGCTTTATACATTCTTAAGTTGTCCACACGGGAAAAATCTATGGGTTACCATACTATTGAATTTTCTCGTCGCGTAGACTATACGACGGTTGGTAGTATCGAGCTGTACTGTCCGATATTTAACAACTTTCGTATAGTTCTAGGTCACGACGAGCATCGCACGTATGTTAACCGATAGACGGGGACTAAGTGGCGCTTTTAGTTTCATATATGAGTATCGATGGGAATATGAAGGTTTCATATTATTATCGAGTATCATATATTGGTTTTAACCTGAATATCTCGAATCGCTCTCTAATTATGCGTTTGTTGTGCATTCGTGTTGTATGTGTAACATGATTTTAAACCATTGAGATCAAGATTGATAGAACTGATCATCCTACATTGCAATAGCATTCATCAACCAAAAACTATTATTGCAATGGTATTCATCTATAACGATCAACAATTAAAACTACAAATGTAGGATACTGATATCATAAAGCGTTATACGCAACATTGATAGAACTGATAAATAAAAAAACGAAACACAAACCGTATCAAGATTTAACAACTTTGATTATGTCATATACGCGGGCCGATATTTTCATATTAGCCAATAAGCAAAAATAGATTGCGGTCTGGATATGGCATATTGGCAGATGTTACCTATATGCATACATGCATATTGTCTCCCCATTTTTTCATAAATCAAACCAACTACATACATCAAACTAGTCCATGCCACCAATCGGAAACTCCACTATGTCTTTGAATTATTATTTTTCCAAATAGCATTGAGCTCCTATTGACATTGTCCCATCCAACAAATTTGTTGTGCTTGCCTCGACCTTCATCTTGCTTTCACATGCCATACACATTAGATGAGTAATATAGTTATAAATTATGGTATTTTGTTGTCATCAATCCACAAAATAAGATTTCTTAGTAAACACCTAAGCCAATACTTCGAGTTGTAAATAGAATATCCTCCACGTTAAAGTGACAATAACAAAAAATGGTATTTCTAACATGACTTCAAGCTGGGGATGATTTTTTTAACTTTTCTAGGCACATTCCTTCCATGATCTTAGCCTCTTAGGGCGTGTCTGGTTGGTTGTAGCTGCCAAAAAAAAAGTATTTAAAAGTACAAGTAAATCCAACTACAGATGTTGCAACATCATTTTTTTGTTTGGTTAAATGTAGTTCTAACAACATATTTTGCAAAATTTGTGTATGGTTGGGTGTAATTGCAACGAAATAGCAAAATTTCCCTTTGTTTGTGTATCCCAAAGCCGGTAGCTGCAAAAGCACTCAATTTGAGGCCGAGAATAGTTGCAACTACATATTTTTTAAATTCAAATTGTTGTTCCAACTACGTGTTGGAACAACTACTAGCAACCAGACACCAACTTTTAGATTTCCATGTAGTTGGAGCTCTTAGTGTGTCTGCTTGAGAAACCCTGCAATTATACTTATAATCATACAAGTAGAAGCCATTTTTTGATTTAGTTTAAGACCTTACTGTGCCTGTGGAGCTCCGCAAGCCCCAACCCCAACCTAACCCTAGCCCCAGTCCCAGCCCCAGCCCGGCCCCGCCCCAACCTAACCCTAACCCCAGCGCGGCCAGCTAAACCCCAACACCAACCCTAAGGCAAACCCTGACCCCAGCCCCAGCAGCAGCCGAACCCCAACCCTAACCCTAACCCCAACCCCGACCCCGGCCCCGACCGTGACCCCTGCCGAACCCCAACTCGCGCGCGCAACCCCAGACCCAGCCATGAACCCTAAGCCCAAAATAATCAAAAAATCCTTTAATTTACCTGAAGATTTACTCACCTGAACGGCGGTGGCGACGACCTGAACGGCGGTGGCGACGACGAGAACGGTGATGGCGAGGAGAACGGCGGTGGCGACGAGGAGAACGGCGGTGGCGATGACGAGAACGGCATGGCGATTTGGGGATTTTTTTCGCGCGCGATCGAGAGAGAGAGGAAGAAAGTGAGCGTAGGCGATCGATCTGTGCCTTTATTAAATCGATATTTAGTTGCCCCTACGGATTTGTCCGTAGGTCCTTGGTTTGCGGCTCCGTAGGGGCAAACACCAAATTAAGAATTAATATTTTTATTCTTGGACGTCTGGGCCCGTAGGGGCAACCTTTTAGCCCTACGGATTAATCCGTAGGGCCTAGTTAAATATGCCCCTACGGATTTCAATATCCGTAGGGGCAACCCCCTATTTTACTAGTGTCCAAAGCCCTCTGTATCATATACAGGGATCCATATTGCATGGAAATACCATCTCGTATAGTTATATACGAACTCGAAGAAATTGTTTTGGTCCGAAGATGACCCGTAACAACCAGCCATCTTGTGTACGTTCTCTCGTATTTTTAATATATGTTTCTTTCTAAATTGTTCCTTACCGTATTTTAATAAAATCCAATTTTTTCATACATATATGTTTATTATATGTTTATTGTGATTTTTCCATGCTTCTTGTCACGCCCCGCTTCCCGATGTACGGACAGGGGGCGCGACTTGCCGCTACGTATATACTCAAAAGTACATACGCTAAGCGTATCTAAGCAATATAAAACTAAAAGTACACAAGAGACAAAAAGTAATGAAACAACAACTTTATTTATTAACATTCTTTTGTACAATACATGGAAAAGTAAATACATCTGAATGAAAGCAATGCCTAAATAATGGCATAACAGAAATGGAAAGTACTGAAATGAAATGGAAAATATACAAGTGAAACTACAGCTCAGGATCTTCAGTAAACTGGTCCAAGTCTTCAGTGCTGGGCTCGATCTCTGGAAGGTCCGAAACACCTGACGACATTCAAAGAAAGAAAGAGAATGTCATCAGCGAACAAATCGCTTGGTAAGTCCTAAAGATAAGGGAGAAGTAGAATAGACAGAGAGTAAGAGAGAGTGTAACTCTTAAAGTTGTCTTATATTATTATAATGTTATATTTAGTATTAACGCTGTTGTTTGTAGGTTGGTACAGAAGGATACCAGTGTATACGAGAGGAGTCTCTATATGCCAGAGACTAGAGGCAAATGGAAGTAAAAGGCTCCGTTAGAAAGCCCGGAACAACGGCGTGGTATTCAGATTAGGTGTCTTAAATCTTGCAGTCTCGTGCCACTTCTAACACCTTCCATACCAATCTACCCCTTACACCCCGCGATGTCTTGATTGTATTGTTTGTATTGTATTGCAACGTGGATTGTCTTGTAATGTAGATTATATAATTGGATGACTTGCCGAAACCATGATATCAGTAAATGGATATAACTGGAGAATCATGGATGTAACTGGAGAATCATGTAAATGGAAGTATATCCATGATTCAGTTCAGTCAATATAGATTGAATAGCTTGAACGGATTGATTATATGGATTCATGGATTCATATTGGGTTGTAGATTGTAGATTGTACTTGAATCATATTCAAGTCAGATTATTTATAATGAGACTCGGTCTGAGTCAGACAATTAAAAAAGAATTTGAAGTCCTGAATTAGGTTTTGATGTTATCGGTAACCGCTGCACATGGGCGGTAGAATTTGTGTCTTTTCAAAGACGATTACCGTGTTGATAATATCGTTGTTAAGTTGTCTTCCTTAAATAGGCAAGCACCTACTTGTCCGGCTCCCTGAGGCTCAAGAGATTGGTCCCGCTTAAACATATATTTACTAGGGTCCTTAGGGTAATTTATAGAACTTGAGGGGGTTTTATGTAAAAATACTTTTGTATAATTTTCAAAATACACCCCAAGTATTTAATTATCGTTTTTAGAGTTTTCATAGTTGTAGGTTTTAAATTTGTGACATTTCTAGTGAATAAACCTATTTTTCATAATACATGGTATTTAATTGTAAAGTGTTGGACTTGTATGGAATTTGATGGTATTTTTATTTAAAATGATTCTTATAATTTAGAAAAATTGGAATATTTATAATATAGCAAAAATAGATATTTTGATGATATATACATATATATATATATTTATAAAAATAATTTTAATTTATTATTTTCTAGAAATCTCATTTTCTTAAGATATTTATATTTTAAATCTCTCGAGACCGAATGCTCTTTGCAGAGGTCTGCATCTCGTACTACTAAGCCCAAGGATGTGCAATAATCCGCACCATCCTAGTCGGGTTCTCCAAAATGGGTTGTAGAGGCGCTTTACAAAGATTTATAAAAATAATTAATTTTATAGAAAACGGTTTTAATAGTTAGTGGTATTTATATGTAAAGTTTCATTTTCTCGTATTCTATGTTCCCGAAAGGTATTGTGCTATATTGCATATGAGTGTTGTGAGGAGGTGGTCATTATCTCATGATCTACTTAAAGCTATAGCATGATTGTGATGTTTAAATGTCGAAATTAAACTACATGTTTTTTTAGTGAAAAAGTATGATAAAAACTGAAATAGAAATCCTTTTGATATGGAACTTGTTCAATATGACTTGTTAATGTTTAATAGTCAACATGTAAGGGTTTAGTATGATTGTATTTAAGAAAAGTGAGATTTTTAGGAAGAACCGAATCGGACATCGGATTAACCCCGATTCCGTCGGGTTTTAGAAATGCATGTTTTTAGAAAAGAATAGAGAAGAGAGAGGTGGAACTTACTGGCTTAGAATCAAGAGAAGAGGTAGAGGAGGAAGTAGGATTCACCGGTGTATCGTTTCGTCACCGGAAGCTTCTAGGGTCGACGTCGGAAGTTCGCCGGAGTTTCGCCCTTAGCTAACTCCACTTGTACGCAAAAGTTATAGGAATTTTCTTGAGAGTTTTGGACAGAAATTTAGAGTGAGGAGGGTGTGTTTAGGGTTGATATTTATAGGGAAAGATTAGGGTTTAGGATAGGTGAAAGGGTGTGAAGAAAAATGTATTAAATTGTATTAAAATTATGGTTTAATGGGATTTTAAAGAGTTCTATTAAATTGTAAGAAATTTAAAGTGTACAGGGGTTTAGGGAAGACCAAGAGGCAGAACTTTCATGTTGGACAATCGGCGATCCGGCCGAGTCCGGCCGGCGGAGGCGGGCCGAGTCAGCTGAGTGGCCGGCCTGAGTCGGCCGAGTCGGGCCGGGGCTCGCCGCCACGTGTCTCCCGTCTCTTGGTGTAGCCCCTGAGTCAGTTTGTTTTACATGTGTAGTGGGGTTTTTACGAGTTATGCACGTGTGGGCTCTTGGACTTCTAAAAATTCAAAACAAAACAATATTAAAAATAATGTGGAGGATAGGATTTAAACTCTGGTGTTTTGGTTCAGCAGTGCAAGGTCTTACCAATGAGCTACAAGCTCCTTCTTACTATTAAAAAGCAAAACAAACTTATATCTTGTGCTCAAGAAAAAATACCCCTTTCTGTATTTTTGAAAAAAATTGTACAGAAAGTTGTACAGAAAATTTAGGGTTGTTACATTCTACCCTCCTTATAAAAATTTCGTCTTCGAAATTTGTAAAAGGAAAGTGTAACAGATTCAAGGAAAGTTTAGTAGTGTATGAAGAATAACAAAGTGATACAAGGATTTGAGAATTACCAGTGTTACCTTGACCTACAGCCTCGGCTTCTACTGCTGCTAATATGAAAGTCTGACACCTTGGTACATTCCTCCTAGCTGAAGGCACATTCTGTCCTTGGGGCATGTTTCTCTGCCTTCGAGGCATGTCCTTCATTGTTTGTTGGAATTGGCGAGTAGGCTGTGCAGGTGGTGGAGCTGGGAGTTCAAGACAAGGTGCAGGAGTCTAGATAGCTAGCCGCTGCGGGTAATTGGTAGGTGTGTGAGGTGGGTTGCATCTATAAGGACAGTTTCCAATTCCGTGATTGGACACGCCACAAACTATACATAGGCCTTTTGCGCGCCTACAGTCCTTCCACAAGTGTCTCTTTCTCCTGCAGTAGTAGCAAAAGTCTGGACTCGACTGGTTATTGATTTCTTCAGTTCTCCTGGGTTCGAACGATGGCCTGGAAGAGGCTCCTCCTATCATTTGAGTGGCAGGGCGTTTCAAACCGGCAGATTGAGGTCTGCCCTTCCTCTTTACTATTGCCTCATATCTTCGGACAGCCTTCAAAGCCAAATCATGGGTTGGGAAATCCCCTGTAGCTAGAGCAGCTTGGATTTCTGGGTCCAACCCTTACTAAAATCTTCTAGCCCTAATCTCAGCAGTCGGTATGAGATGGGCCGCAATCTGTTACGGTCTTGTGTTAGCTGTGTAGTATGTGATATAAAATCGAACATTGAGATATATCTTACCGACTGAGCATGGTGAATTCAGCGTCATATTCATCTACTGATTTGGTCCACATCGAACCTTTTTGCAGATGGATGAACTGCTGTTCCATGTCGAACCTGGCAGTCTCAGGAAAGTACTTTGAGTTGAACATGTCGCAGAAAGTCTTCCATTCGATGGGCTGATCAAGACGGCTTTCTTCCGCTTTCTACCAGACCCGTGCATTGTCCGTGAGCTGCAGTTTCGCAACACGGACCCAAGCTATATCTGGCACTTATGCCGCTGCCAGATCATCTTCGATACTCTGAGCCCATTCCTCAGCTTCCAGTGGGCTCTCCTTTCCTAAGAACTGTTTGGGGGTGCAAAGCCCTGAATCGCTTCACCCCAGGTGTTTCTGCCTCGGGACGGTTCATTAGAAGAGCAGTCTGCTGTTGCTGTCCCTCAAGGAGGCTGCAGATCGCCTCAAGTAGAACCGTCTGCTCGTTGAGCGGAGCAGGGACGGCAGGTGTGATTGGTAGTGGAGGTGGAGTGTTGTTGAAGTTGGTGCTGGTGTTGTTTAGGGAATCCATAACTTTGAAAGAAAATTTTGGTTAGGACAGATTCAAAGTATATGAAATGATAATATTCAAGGAACATGAATTGTAAAGAATGTTTTAGTTGATGGTTCTTTATTATATTGCTTAGGTTGTTCACGCAGAACTGAACTGCATGGTAGTGTTCCATACAGCTCTGACCTGCATGGGCCACCAACAAAACTTATCACGCCCCGCTTCCCGATGTACGGGAAGGGGGCGCGACTGGCCGCTACGTATATACTCAGAAGTACATACGCTAAGTGTATCTAAGAAATATAAAACTAAAAGTACACAAGAGACAAAAAGTAATGAAACAACAACTTTATTTATTAATATTCTTTTGTACAATGCATGGAAAAGTAAATACATCTAAATGAAAGCAATGCCTAAACAATGGCATAACAGAAATGGAAAGTACTGAAATGAAATGGAAAATGTACAAGTGAAACTACAGCTCGGGATCTTCAGTAAACTGGTCCAAGTCTTCAGTGCTGGACTCGATCTCTAGAAGGTCCGAAACACCTGACGACATTCAAAGAAAGAAAGAGAATGTCGTCAGCGAACAAATCGCTCGGTAAGTCCCAAAGATAAGGGAGAAATAGAATAGACAGAGAGTAAGAGAGAGTGTAGCTTTTAAAGTTGTCTTATATTTTTATAATGTTGTATTTAGTATTAACGCTGTTGTTTGTAGGTTGGTATAGAAGGATACCAATATATACGAGAGGAGTCTCTATATGCCAGAGACTAGAGGTGAATGGAAGTACAAGGCTCCGTTAGAAAGCTCGGAACAACGGCGTGGTATTCAGATTAAGTGTCTTAAATCTTGCAGTCTCATGCCACTTCTAACACCTTCCGTACCAATCTACCACTTACACCCCGCGATGTCTTGATTGTATTGTTTGCATTGTATTGCGACGTGGATTGTCTTGTAATATAGATTGTATAATTGAATGACTTGCCGAAACCATGATATCAGTAAATGGATATAACTGGAGAATCATGGATGTAACTGGAGAATCATGAAAATGGAAATATATCCATGGTTCGGTTCAGTCAATATAAATTGAATAGTTTGAACTAATTGATTATATGGATTGATGGATTCATATTGGGTTGTAGATTGTAGATTGTACTTGAATCATATTCAAGTCAGATTATTTATAATGAGACTCGGTCTGAATCAGACAATTAAAAAAGAAATTGTAGTCCTGAATTAGGTTTTGATGTTATCGGTAACCGCTGCACATGGGCGGCAGGATTTGTGTCTTTTCAAAGACGATTACCGTGTTGATAACACCATTTTTAAGTTGTTTACCTTAAATAGGCAAGCACCCACTTGTCCGGCTCCCTGAGGCTCAAGAGATTGGTCCCGCTTAAACCTATATTTACTAGGGTCCTTAGGGTAATTTATAGAACTTGAGGGGGTTTTATGTAAAAATACTTTTGTATATTTTCAAAATACACCCCAACTATTTAATTATCGTCTTTAGAGTTTTCATAGTTGTAGGTTTTATATTTGTGACATTTCTAGTGAATAAACCTATTTTTCATAATACATGGTATTTAATTGTAAAGTGTTGGACTTGCATGGAATTTCATGGTATTTTTATGTAAAGTGATTCTTATGATTTAGAAAAATTGGAATATTTATAATATATCAAAAATAGATATTTTGATGATATATATATATATATTTATAAAAATAATTTTAATTTATTATTTTCTAGAAATCTCATTTTCTTAAGATATTTGTATTTTAAATCTCTCGAGACCGAATGCTCCTTGCGGAGGTCTGCATCTCGCACTACTGAGCCTAGGGATGTGCGATAATCCGCACCATCCCAGTCGGGTTCCCATAAATGGGTTGTAGCGGCGCTTTGCAAAGATTTATAAAAATACTTAATCTTTTAGAAAACGGTTTTAATAGTTAGTGGTATTTATATGTATAGTTTCGTCTTCCCGTATTCTATATTCCCGAAAAGTATTGTGCTATGTTTCATATGAGTATTGTTAGGAGGTAAGTCATTACCTCGTGATCTACTTAAAGGTATAGCAAGATTGCGATGTTTAAATGTCGAAATTAAACTACATGATATTTTAGTGAAAAAGTACGATAAAAATTGAAGTAGAAATCCTTTTGATATGGAACTTGTTCAATATGACTTGTTAATGTTTAATAGTCAACATGTAAGGGTTTAGTATGATTGTATTTAAGAAAAGTGAGATTTTTAGGAAGAACCGAATCAGGCATCGGATTAACCCCGATTCCGTCGGGTTTTAGAAATACATATTTTTCGAAAAGAATAGAGAAGAGAGAGGTGGGACTTACTGGCTTAGAATCAAGAGAAGAGGTAGAGGAGGAAGTAGGATTCGCCGGTGCGTCGTTTCGTCGCCGGAAGCTCCTAGGATCGTCGTCGGAAGTTCACCGGAGATTCGCCCTTCGCTAACTTCACTTGTACACAAAAGTTCTAGGGATTTTCTTGAGAGTTTTGGACAGAAATTTGGAGTGAGGAGGGTGTGTTTAGGGTTGATATTTATAGGGAAAGATTAGGGTTTAGGATAGGTGAAAGGGTGTAATGAAAAATGTATTAAATTGTATTAAAATTATGATTTAATGGGATTTTAAAGAGCTCTATTAAATTGCAGGAAATTTAAAGTGTACAAGGGTTTAGGAAAGACCAAGTGGCAGAACTTTCATGTTGGACAATCGGCGATCCGGCCAAGTCTGGCCTGTGAAGGCGGGCCGAATCGGCCGAGTCGGTGGCCCGAGTCGGCCGAGTTAGGCCGGGGCTCGCCACCACATATCCCTCATCGCTTGGTGTAACCCCTAGGTCAGTTTGTTTTACATGTGTAGTGGGGTTTTTACGAGTTATGCACGTGTAGGCTCTTGGACTTCTAAGAAACAAAACAATATTAAAAATAATGTACGGGATGGGATTTGAATTCTAGTGTTTAGGTTCAGCAGTGCAAGGTCTTTGGTACCAATGAGCTACAAGCTCCTTCTTGCTATTAAAAAGAAAAACAAACTTATATCTTGTTCTTAGGCAAAAATACCCCTTTTTGTATTTTTGAAAAAATTGTACAGAAAATTGTACAGAAAATTTAGGGTTGTTACACTTCTCTTATCCTAATAATTTTCCTAACATTTCTATTTTTCCATATTTCCTAATTCCCTAAACTAAACCCAAACCCCCGTTTCCTTTTAGTTAAATGTGCTTCTTTCTTCATATATTTTTTTAAAAATTCAAATTTCTTTCAAATCTTAAAAGAAACATCCCATAAATTTTCCATTAATTCCCAAATAAACCCAACTTTATTCTTCCAATTAATTCCCTATAAATCTCCATAACCCTTCATCTCTCTCTCTCAAAAACTCTCTCTTTCCTTCTCATTCTCTCTCAAAAAACTCTCGTTCTCTCCCCCTCTCGTTCTCTCTCTCCTTCTTCAAACCCAACCACTAAGCTCATCCCTCGCCGCTGGCAAGCCTACCGACACTACAACGACGCCACCTTCAACCTCCTCTGCCCTCTGGACAGACTAATTGAGAGAGATTTTATGCGTGTTTGCGATTTTAAAAGATAAATCAAAGAATATTAACCGCAATCAAGAACGGCGTCGCTTGGTAGCTAGCCGGTTGAGTACGGGTCGGTCCACAGAGATTTTGTGTATTTTCTAGTTGATCTAACGAGTTAATTCCATTTGTGGTAGGATTGATTATCACTAAAAACTAAAGTTGATTTAGATTAGGATTAAAACCTTGCTAGGGTTAGGTTTATGTTAAGTTTGGAAATTCAATATTTCTCACCACTTTCTATGCCCTAATTAAGATCTATTTAGGTATTATGGTAATAATTAACAAAGGGGATTAGCACAATCGGGAAGAAACTAAGTTTCTCCCTCTAGGTCCTTGTCCGTCCTTTCTTAACTCTTACCCTAACCTCCATGGAAAACATACACAATCGGTCTTTAACTATGGTATCACCGCTATCTCATGGGATAGGGTGCCGTAGTGAGCGGTGTGTGTATTTATGCATAGAGTCCTATTAAAATGTATGACGGGCAAGAAAGGGGTGAGAGATTTTCATCTCTCAAACCTTTCCCATTCCTAACCCTAACAAGTGAGGAACTACTCACTCATTAGGGAATTGATAAAAAGAGACATTTTTTGTTTGCTTTTAATTTAACAACTAATTATCTAAACTATGGCAAATAAATAAAGTGTATACTAGGGCAGATAAATAAAATTTATACTAGGGCAGAAAAGAAATTAAACTAAGGCATAGAAAAGAAAACTAACTTTTTATTTGATGCACTCTTAAAACATTACAGTGAATAAAAATTCTGAATTTGATTAAATAAAAAGAGGCATGCTCCAAAAAGAGCTGTAGGGTTCCTATTTATAGATTATAGAAACCCTAGGGTTTATATCTTATCCCTATCTACATTTACAAAACTACCCTGAGAAGCCTAGTCAACGCACCGCCACCCACCGACTTTTTGCACCGACACGTGCTTAGCATGGCCGCGGATCCGCGGCCATATAGTGGGTTCTTTGGATGAAATCTTCTGGGCTGCTTCCTGTTGCATTTTACTTCTGGTTTCTTCACTTGGTTTCTCAGAATGTCTTCTAGTTTCTTCCAGATTTCCACAGTGCAGAATGTTGTGAACTTTTACCGTTTGCTTCGCGTTGAAGTCTTGAATCTTTGTGCTGCCTTTGTACTTTGTGAAATTGTTCATTGATCTTCATTTGTCCCTCAAACTGTAGGCATGATCAAGATTCTTCTATTTGTTGGTCGTAGTCTCACTTTTGTATCATCTTTTCATCATTTTCACTGTTTTGTTCCGAGAACCTGTAACCTTCAACTATGTAGCAGATATGGATCAAAAGCATCTATTTATTTGTAAAATGAATAAGAATAGGGGATATAATAATGCAAAATTATGATATGAACAAATACCCCCAAACTTATCTTTTGCTCGTCCTCGAGCAAAACTAGTTTATTCTTGAAAAAGCCTAACCTCACTTTTGCAGGGAAACATGATTGCACCGAGCTCGTGCAACAAGCCGTTAAATCTCTATGTGTCCCTAGTAGGAGGGGTGTTGTCTCCTGAGGGTTTTCAGCAGATACTACCTACAAAATCTTATCAATTTGGCCTATTGACTTTTATTCTCCAATTCGGATTTCTAGCAAGAAATTCTATTATCTTCAACTCAGAAATTATCAACCCGTATTTTTTACGCTTCCTTATCATTTAACTTAAGATTGTATATGTTTTGTAAATTCACTTAGCTTTTAGCATCTTTTGAATTTTCCTTCTAAGGTTCCATCTCAACTTAGGAATTTTTATCATCTCTACTAAAGATATAAGTCCTATTTTTCATTCCTATCTCTCATCCAAACCCTAATCATATACCCCTACATGTGTGTATGTATCACCCCTACATTTAGAAATTCAATTCAAGCTCTTATACTCTTGTCCATTGTCCAAAGTACTTTTAGTTGGTGAATTCTTAGATAAAATTTCTCACACATCCTTCATGCGACCGTTAATACTTCTTGAGATACTAACGACCGATTACAAAATGTGTTCGCGCATTTAAGTGTAATTTCTCGTCTTGTAATACCTAAGGCTTTTAGCAGTGACTCCCAAACCAGTTGGTCTAAGGCACTAGGTGATAAAGCACCCTCGCTAAATATTTTTTATTTTACGCAGCTTTAAGTAATTACAAAACCAGTGTTCATTTTTTTATCTCTTTATTCACACTTGTATTTTTATTTTCCTTCATACTAAGGACTTTAGACAAGAGCATTTCAAGGTCTCCTCTACTATTCCAAGTTTCAAGGTTCGTGTTTATGCAAGTTGTAGGGTATATATTTTCAGAATTTACACTTAAACTTAGGAATTATTTTTCAGACTTACACTTTAATAAAAATATCAATACTCTTCCCTTATTTTTGACTTAGCCCAAGAAGTGAACTCAAAATTTGCCTATTTCTAAGTAAACTACAAAGACATATATTTTCTACCGTTAAATTTTAAGAAAGGTTATTTTTAGGGTTTTTAAATTAATAAGTCTAGGATCTAGTTTTTCCTAGCTAGTTAACCTTCTTGTCAAACTCAAGTCAATTATGGCCAAAATTGAATTTTTCAATTTTTATAATTTTTAAAATTTTTCGGTTTTTATTTGATTTTTATATTTTTATATTTTTTATATTTTCATTTTTTCAATTTTTATGATTTTTTTATAAAGATGCAATGCAGAATTTAAACATGTAAAAGAAAAAGAAAAATATATACAATTTTTTTTTTAAAAAAATGCAATGCAAATGATAACTATTTACAACCACCACCTCCCACAAACTTACCAAAGCAGTGCCCTCACTGCTCGGCCCCACGCCGCGCTCTTGTGTGTGAACGGGAATGCTCCTCCCTACCTAGCAGGGTTCGGATCTCCTGCTCTACTTCAGTCAACCGTCGATCATGCTCCCTCGCTATCCCCCTCAACTCATCAATGCCCCTAACAGCTCTTCTCATTAAATTTGCATGATCTAATGGGGTGAGTTCTCCCTTACTCGCGGTCGAGCTGGAGCTAGGTGTTCGGGTGGGCACGTGCTCCGCCGATTCAGTTCATGACCAAACATCCGTCAAGCGTGTATAGGACGTAGATACGCCCTCAATGAGAGGCCTAACTGGTATTCCTCCAACCATGTAAAATTCAAACTCCTCCACGGGGAGGAAATAGCAACACAGTTGTATCACAAGCAAGGGGCAAGGATAGTTTGCGGCTCTTCTGCCCGCACCAATTGAGTTCAGCAGCACCGTGCACATGTCGAATCGAGGGTTCCTTGTCATGAGTGTGTGCACGACATGCAGTGAGGGTGTGAAAAATGTGGTGTTGTGGGAACTCTCAAAAATATTGTTTTGTGCCCACCGGCACACAGTTAAAATATTGGCGAAAAAGGTTCTCGCTTGGATCCCCTTCCGCGGTTCCCTCGAGCAATCATTGCCCATTAAGGGCATGTAATCCTCAAACTGTAATGGTTGATCATGAGCGGGTATCCGAGAGATTAATGTGACTTCATGTATGAAGTCCCTATCAATTATAATCTCCCTATCACCCCACTGCAATTTTATAAAACCAAATTGGGCGAGACACCCATCTTCCATGCACTCGTAAAAACGAGTGACTAATTCCGGAAGGGCATAGGCGTTTGGGTGATTATATATCAGAAAATTCCATCCCCTACGTGCTATTTCATTCGCAAAGTAACTCTCATACACAGCATGTGAAAAAATTTGTGAAAAGTCACGCTCTAGTTGCATATTGGGTGCCATCAGATAAGCTACAGATCTTAAAATTTAAAAACAGAGAGGAGTTTAGGATGCAAACCGCCTCTGAAAATTTCAGAGGGTGACGGCACTGAGGAGCGGTGGAAGCACGGTCGAAAGGGGCTCTGGGCGGCTATTCCACGGCGGCACAGAGGGAACTCGCAGGAAAAATTTCAGGCGGCGGCGGCTAGGGTTTTTTAGAAGATGAAATTAGGGTTTGTGAGCATAGAAAGGGTCGGGGTCTGTATATATAGGGGGAAGTGTTGGTTATTTGCAAATAAACCCCTCTAAAAAGAGAAAATTATTTGCAAATAAAAATTTTATTTTATTTATTTAATCTGGAAATTTACAAAAATACCTAGAAAAAAAATTTTATTTTCAAATTTTTTTATTTTTTATGTTCTTTTGTATTTATATAATTACAAATAATACATACCCCCAAACTTGTTTGAAACAGTGTTTTTGGCTAGACAATCGAAAATTTGGGGGTAAATGGAGGAGGATTAGTCAGTGTAGATCGGCTCCTGCAAAAACAGGAGCTCCTCCGACGGGTCCGCAGTGAAGAACGGTTTAAGTCGATGTCCGTTTACTTTAAATAATGCACCGTCCTCCAGGTTTTCAAGATCTACCGCACTGTGCGGATATACGGTGCGTATCAAAAACGGTCCTTTCCATCTAGATTTGAGCCTGCCGGGATGGAAGTGTAACCGAGTGTCATAAAGCAAAACCTGTTGGCCAAGTTTGAAAGTCTTGCACATAAGGTGTTTGTCGTGGAACACCTTCGTTCAGTTTTTAACAATTACCGCATTCTCATAGGGCTCATCACGCAGCTCATTTAATTCATTCAATTGCAGCTTTCTATTGTTGCCCGCATCTCCCATGGATAAGTTCAACTCTTTAATCGCCCAAAATGCATTGTGCTCAATTTCAACAGGAAGGTAGCAAGCCTTCCTATAAACAAGCCGGTATGGAGACATGCCAAGATCGGTCTTGTAGGCAGTACGGAATGCCCATAATGCATCTATCAATTTTGTTGACCAATCTTTACGGTTTTTGGAAACCGTTTTCTCCAAAATTTGTTTAATCTGCCGATTCGAAATCTCGGCTTGCCCACAAGTTTGGGGATGATATGGTGTTGACAATTTGTGAGTAATGGAGTATTTGCGCATTAAGGACTCAAAAGTCCTATTACAAAAGTGAGATCCATTATCACTTGTAATCGCGCGAGGATGCCCAAACCGAGAAAAAATGTTTTCTTTAAGAAATCTAACGACAACCTTGTTGTCAATCGTTCGGCTGGGCACAGCCTCGACCTATTTTGAAACATAGTCAACAGCAAGTAGAATGTACATGTTCCCAAAAGAATTGGGAAATGGTCCCATGAAGTCTATTCCCCAAACATCAAAAATCTCAACAACCAAAATTGGTTGGAGCGGCATTTCATTTCTCCGAGATATCCGGCCTAAGTGTTGGCACTGGGAGCATGTCTTGCAGTATTTGTATGCATCTTTAAAAAGTCGTGGCCAGTAGAAACCATACTGCAAGATTTTTTCTGCTGTCTTCTTGGGGCCAAAATGCCCGCCACACGCTTGATCGTGGCAAAAAGACAGCACACTCTTAAACTCGTTTTCGGGGACACACCGACGAATGATTTGGTCGGAACAGTATTTAAAGAGATACGGTTCATCCCAGTAAAAATGTTTTACTTGGGACAGGAATCGGAGTTTGTCCTGATTCGACCAATCTTTTGGTATCAGTCCGGTGGCCAAATAATTCACTATATCAGCGAACCAAGGTTCACATAACACGGTTAAGAGCTGCTCATCGGGAAAAATGTCTTTAATAGGAATTTCAAGTGTGGGCGAAGAAGGAAGTCGTGAAAGGTGATCGGAAACTACATTTTCACATCCTCTCTTGTCTCTTATGACAAGATCAAATTCTTGTAGCAAGAGAATCCAACGTATTAGCCGAGATTTAGCATCCTTCTTCGCGAAAAGATGGCGAAGAGCTGAGTGGTCCGTGTAAACAATCACTGGAGAGCCGATTAAATAGGGCCTGAATTTTTCTAGTGCAAACACAACGGCTAAAAATTCTTTTTCTGTTGTTGTGTAATTCAATTGGTCCTTATTTAATGTTCGGCTAGCGTAATAAATTACGTGCGGCATCTTATTAATGTGCTGTCCAAGGACAACACCAATGGCGAAATCAGATGCATCGCACATAATTTCAAATGGATGCGTCCAGTCGGGAGATGAAAGAATGGGCGCAGAAATAAGTGAGTGTTTCAATGACTCGAACGCTTTCATGAAGGTTGAGTCAAAATCAAAAGTGGTGTCCTTGGCCAATAAAAGAGCCAAGGAAGGCTCGGATGTCTTTGACATATTTAGGAGGAGGAAGATTGGAAATGACTTCAATATTGGCTTTATCAACCTCAATGCCATTTTGCGAGATGACATGTCCTAAGACAATACCCTCTCGTACCATAAAATGGCATTTCTCCCAATTTAAAGTGAGGTTCTTATCCCTCCAGCGGGTAAGAACTGCGTCTAAGTGTAGCAAACACTCATCGAAGGAGTCGCCGAAAATGGAGAATCATCCATAAAAATTTCCAAGAATTTCTCCACCATGTCTGAAAAGATCCCCATCATACACCGCTGGAAAGTAGCGGGTGCATTGCATAACCCAAATGGCATGCGACGGTAAGTGAATGTACCGAAGGGATAAGTAAATGTTGTCTTTTCTTGATCCTTTTCGGCGATGGGTACTTGATTATAGCGGGAGTAGCCATCCAAAAAGCAATAAAATTCGTGCCCAGCCAATTGTTCTAGCATTTGGTAAATAAAAGGTAATGGAAAGTGGTCTTTCCTAGTCGCGGCGTTGAGTTTTCTATAATCGATGCAAACTCGCCACCCAGTTTGGGTGCGAGTAGGTATTAAATCATTCGTCTCATTGGTTATGACCGTTATGCCCGATTTCTTTGGGACAACATGAATGGGGCTAACCCTTTGGCTATCAGAGATAGGGTAAATGATACCACTATCAAGACATTTTACAATCTCCTTTTTGACAGCCTCCTTCATTATGGGGTTGAGGTGTCTTTGTGGATCCCTCACTGGCTTGGTATCATCCATCATATGTATATGATGTTCAACTATGAGGGGGCTAATCCCCTTGATGTCCGCCATAGTCCAGCCGAAAGCTTGCCGATTATTTTGTAAGACCATTAAAAGGGCTTTCTCTTGCTCGAGAGCTAGAGATGCCGATATGATAATAGGAAGGGTCTCATTCTCACCTAGGTAAGCGTATTTAAGGTGAGACGGCAAAAACTTGAGTTCGAGTTTTTGAGGTGAGACAATTGAAGGTAACATTGGTGAAACTGTCTCAAACTCGAAGGATTCCATCAATGTTTCAAAGCGAGTGTAAGCAACCGAGTCGGATGGTTCAACTAACTCATCCGAAAAATCAAAGGACTCAAACTTGGGTGGTGAGTCTTCAAAATCGTCCAAAAAAGTGAAACACTCATAATCGTTATCCGGTGTGAAAGCTCTGTCAGATTCTAGGAGGAACGCACTAGTGGCGTCAAAACTGCTGTGATCGAACAGAAATTTTTTGAGCTCACAGTCCTCCTGCGTGATCTCGTGGATCGAGCAAACATCAAGTATACTAGTATTAGGCTCGGAAGGCTGGTTCCCCAACTTAAAAATGTTGAGTTCAATTGTCATATTTCCAAAAGATAGGTTCATCGAACCATTTCGACAATTGATCACCGCATTAGAAGTCGCAAGGAATGGTCGACCGAGTATCTGTTCATATCAGATTTTTGCATTTTCATACCGCCCAATTTTTATCACATTGCATATCCGTAGATACTCTTGAGCCGTGTTTGCTAGTCAATTGCAGGATACAGGTTCTCGGTTCTCAAACGGAGAAATTCATGAAAAACACGACAAAAATCCGGTTCCTGCCAACCACAGATAAAACACGGTCTTCGCTCTTCATCCGTATGCTGCCAGATACCAGTTTAGGAAGACAAAATGTCAAATCAATGTCGTTTTCAGGCACAAGGCTCAATGGTAGCACAAGATCCAAGAGATCTACGCGGAGCTCGAGACAATCATGACAAAATCTTAACAAAAAGTCCACCTTTCCTTCAACAGAAATTCTGGAAAAATCGTGGAGCCAAATTGAGAAAATACATATACCAGAATGAAGCACACAACAGATCAGGCCACCACAAGAAAGCACAAACCCCAACTCCACAGAATGGCCGCGGAACCGCGGCCAAAGTGGGGTCCAGGCCGCGGTTCCGCGGCCATTCTGGCGCCTATTTTGCAGGGTTTTGGGGGGTAGTTTGGTATTTTCATCATGGTTCTGGTGGTTGCCCTAGGGTTTCATGGTTTGGCCTATAAATAGCCCAGAAGTTTGTGAAGGAAAGGGTCCATAACTTTGTATTTCTTTTGCTAAGTTTTAGTTACATGTTCTTCTTCCTCTTCTCACCTCTTCTCCATTAAACTTGTAAGTGAGCTTTTGAGTGAAGAGTGATGAATAAAGAAGACCATTTTCATTATCATGCTTGTCTCTTTCTTTACTTGTTATAATTGTTGTAATTTTAATTGTTAAGTAGTTGTTGTTATTTCCTTGTTGTTTGTTTCTTCTCTCTTTTTCTTTATCCTTACATACGACGATGATACTTACGCTTGATCCTCGCCAAGGTGAGGTCGCAAACAGTTAGTCGTATTCTTCTAATCTCCTTCTTTCTATCTTCCTCTTTTGTGTTGTTTTATTTTTCCGTATTATGAAGTGTGAGTAGTTCTATACTTGTTAGGGTAGGATAAGGGAAGTTTGAGAGAAGGAAATCTCTCTCACTCTTTCCTTGCCCAACAACTTAAATCAACTCCCGTTAACCCAACCACAATCCGCTCCTTACGGCACCCTATCCTACATGATAGCGGTGATTCCGTAGTGAGACCGGTTGTGGTTGAATTAACCGGAGGTTATGGATAAGAGCCAAGAACGGACGGACAAGCACCAAAAGGAAGGACTATGCGTTGGAAAGCCTAGCTTATACTCGCAAGTTCCTTCCTAGTCGTGCTAATCCCCGTTGTTGCCGATTACCGTAACACCGATATTAAGTGGGGCAACGAAAGATGTGGAGACTCCTAACTCAAACTAACCTAATCCTAACCCTAACAAGCTCTCTTTAAATATCAACTCAACACTTAGATAACTACAAACAAAATCTGAACAACCGGGCTTAACTCGTCGAAAAACACATAGAAAAAGATTCCCATCTCCCTGCGGACGACCTGTACTCAACCGGCTAGCTACGTGCGAAACCGTCTTGATTGCGGTATTTAAACTAGAACTTGAACACGCTCGTATCCTATCAATCAAATGGCGCCGTTGCTGGGGAGACGGTAGTCTATTTCTAAGTGAAATTTCGGGTTAATTTGTGAATATAAAAACAACCAAAAACAAAAAAAAAATACTTTCTAAATATCATCTTGTTATTCTTGATTAGTTTTTGTGCAAGTGTGCAGGAAATACGAAGCTCAAGATCGACGCCTAAGACGTTGGAAATACGGAGTTCAAGTACAGTGCCAAAGACGTGGGAAGATAGACCCACAGTTCGCGGCTACACCGCGACGGACAAAAACGAAGCATCCGGTCTACTGTAGAAATCTGGAGCAGATACAGTGAGCATATTAGAATTCCACACATCCAGACAAGTAGAGAAGACCAAACAGAGCCCACACCAGAAAAATGAAGCACCAATTCCTCATTTCCGCCGCGGAACAGCGGCATTAGAGCCTTATTGCCGCGGTTCCGCGGCCACTTGGTGGGGTCAGTGTGCCATCTTCTCTCTGTAAGTCCCTCTGCCTCTCTCCACTTCTCTGAACTCCAATAAACTGTGTTTTCTGCAGCTTTCTTTGCGCAAATTCTTCTCCCCCTTCCAATAAACTGTTCTTGTGCAGGATTCTTTGCGCCGCAAATAAAAATTGGTTGCTGTTGATATTGTTACTGTTTTGCATTCTTTAATACGGACTTAAGGGGCTTGAAACCAATCCAGATTGGGTGGGGATTTCATCACCCTTCCCAGGACCCCAAAAATCACTAAAGCATATGCATTGTCCATTGTAAATTAAAAAATACTAGACTTCAGCCCTAAGGACTTCGCGCTCATTAGGAGAAGATAAACCTTGTTTAGAACCTTGCTTAACCGTATATTGTTTACGGGGTGTCTAGGAAAGTGTTAAAGGCGCAACCGCCGAAAGAGAAAGGGTTATTTAATTAAGGAACTTCGCGAAAGCGTTGGACAACCTCCCCTTATCTCTGCACTTACCTGGCCTCGTGATCAGTGTATTTTTAAGCTTGTTTCTCGATACTGTTTAACTTCGACAATCAAGTTCAGGAGCAGGTCTAGTAGACCTAGGTTACCCTAGATCTAGGTGTGATTGTGCATATCTTGTTTGTGATTGCTTAAGCCGTATTCCCGTACATACTTCTGTAAATCTTTTTCTAAAAAAAAAAAAAGAAAAAATCAAAAACTTTTATAAAAACTTGCCCTTTTGTCGCCAAATCCATTTTCACCCAACACCCATCGCCTTTCTTCATTGACGTTTTTTACCCTCACCTTCTCCGCTTTGACTATACTAAACTCGTTTAGTGTATGTCCGCTTGGACTCGGGACACTAGCGCCCGTCTAGTCCGCGTTACGTTAGTCGCGACCGACTACGCGATCGACTCCGAAGTCGATACTCCGTCCACTCCTCTTTCACCCCTTCCTTTGCCGGCCAACTCCGACGTTGACCGGAATTCTGTTCATACATCTTCACCTTCACCTTCACCTTCACCAACCTCTTCTTCCGCGATGTCGGGATTTAATCCGAACATCTCGTTGACCACCCCGGGATTGGCTCCACCTCCTATGGAGACCAATCTCCCACCACCTCCGCCTGTTGTAGCGCCGCAGCGAATTGCGCTCCAGGATCGTTTCTACCCTACCCGTTCTGCACTTCCAACCTGCCTTTCTCTTCCTCCGGCCAATGGGGACAACTTTGAAATTAAGCCCAATTTCATCAACATGCTTCCACGTTTTCATGGGCTTGAATCTGAAGATGCCTATATCTTCATTAACAAATTTCAAAACGTCTGTGCCATGATGAAAACAACCCAGCTGTCGGACGATGCTATACGCCTACGGGTCATTCCGTTCACTTTATGCGATCTCGCAGAAAAATGGCTGTATAGCACCGCTTCCCACTCAATCACCAGCTGGGACGAGTTTGTTAAAGCGTTTCTGAAAAAATTCTACCCAAATCATAAGACCGCAAGAATTCGAAATGAGATCAACCAATTCTCCCAGCTTCCTTCTGAACCCTTTTGGAAGTGCTTTGACCGATACAAAGACCTTCTTGTTCAGTGTCCTCACCACGGTATAGAGAAATGGCAACTCTGCCAAACCTTATACGAGGGACTGAACCCAGCAACGAAGCAGTTGCTGGAAACCATCTGTCAGGGCCACTTCCTATCCAAATCTGACGAGGAAGCGTGGCAGTTCTTTGACGATCTTGCGGAGCAAACGCTACAGTGGGAGAGCACCAGACCGACTCCTTCTTCTTCTTCTACCTCCACTTCTACCGGTCAGTCTAGGGTAGGAATTCACCAGCTTGATGTCTCTATTGCGATGAGAGCTGAAATGGCTGCAATAACAAAAAAGCTTGAAGCAATAGAGAGCAAATTTTCTTCTCCTACTCCTGCCCCTGTTCTCCCCTTTCGTACCATCTGCGCTTGTTGTTCCGATCCGTCCCACTTGACTGAAGAGTGTCCTTACAATCCACCCTCGCAAGGACAGGATCAGGTTAATGCATTCCAGCAAAGACCGAGGAATGATCCATACTCTTCCATCTTCAATCCCGGTTGGAGGAACCACCCCAATTTCGCCTGGAATCAGAATCAGAATCAATTCCAGGGCAACAATTTCCAAAGGGCCCCTCCACCGCAACAACAAGCGCAACAACAAACTCAGTATCAGCAGCCCTTCCAACCCCAGCCTTACCAAAACCAGACGAACAACTTTGCACCGAACAATTCCTTTCCACCAAACAACTTTGTTCCGTCGAACAACGATAAGGTTTCCTCGCTCGAGCGAAGTCTGGATGCGTTTGTTAAACAATCGACTCAATCCACCGCCAACATCCAGTCTTCGATCCAATCTTTAGTGCAACACACCGCCGCACACGGGCAGAGCATCAAGACCATCGAGGCCCAGATTGCACAGCTGAACGCGGCCTTGAGCGAGCGAGAGAAGGGGAAGCTCCGTCCCAGCCACTTCCAAATCCCGGCCACCCACATAATGCACATGTTGCTCTTGAACAACAAAACCATAATGTGAGTGCCGTGACCACACTGAGATCAGGGAGGGTGCTGCAAAACAACATTGGCAAGCAAATCAACGATGACACCCCGGCCGCTTCTTCTTCTTCTTCTTCTCCTGCTTCTTCTTCTTCGTCTTCCGAGCCTATTCTCCGTTCTTCACAAGGCTCTCCTTCCTCTTCTTCTCTAAACGGACCCGCTTCTCACTCCACGAAAACACCTATTCTGGGATCCGTTCCAACTCCAAAATCTCCTCCTCCAGCATTAGACTCAACCAATTTTCAAAATGTTCCATTTCCAAACCGGTTGAGGTCTACCAAACAAAATCCACAAATGGAGAAGATTTTGGAGTTATTCAAGCAAGTTAACATTAACATTCCTCTTTTAGATGCTGTCCAACAAGTCCCTTCTTACGCGAAAATCTTAAAGGACTTGTGCACGAAAAAGAGAAAGTCTCAGGTACCCAAGAAAGTTTTCTTGGCTAGTGCTGTGAGTGATGCCCTTACCCAATCTTTACCACAAAAACGGAAGGACCCTGGCTGTCCTACGATTTCAATTACTATTGGGGATAAGAACATCAACCGCGCACTATTAGATCTTGGCGCCAGTGTTAACTTGCTTCCGTATTCAGTATACGAGCAATTAGGCGTCGGAGAGCTGAAACACACACACTGCACTCTCCAGATGGCCGACCGATCGATCACCCATCCTAGGGGTGAGCTAGAGGATGTGTTAATCAAAGTCGGGGACTTCATATTCCCCGTCGACTTCATTGTCTTAGATACACAGCCTGTAGCTAACCCCCGGAATCAAATTCCGGTGATACTCGGTCGCCTATTTCTCGCAACCTCAAATGCTGTGATCAATTGTCGCAATGGTTCAATGAACCTCTCTTTTGGAAATATGACAATTGAACTCAACATTTTTAGGTTGGGGAATCAGCCCGCCGAACCTAATGCTCATATACTGGATGTTTGCTCGATCCAGGAGATCACACCAGAAGAGTGTGAATTCGAGGAGTTTCTGTTTGAACACGACAATCTTGACGCCACTAGTGCGTTTCTCTTCGAACCTGCTGCTGCTTCTACGCCCGACAGTGAATACGAGTGTTTCACATTCTTGAACGATCTTAGCCGCGCACAACCCGAGTTTGAATCTTTCGACTTTCCGGATGAGTTACCTGAATCATCCGACTCGGTTGCCTACACTCGCTTTGAACCTTTGCTGGAGTCCTTTGAGTTCGAGACCTTTGCACCGGTCTTGCCTTCCATCATTTCACCTCCAACGCTCGAACTCAAGCCGTTGCCGTCTCACCTTAAGTATGCTTACTTAGGTGAGAACGAGACCCTTCCTGTCATCATTTCGGCTTCTCTAGCTCCAGAGCAAGAGAAAGCCCTTCTCGCGGTCTTGCACAGCAACAGGCAAGCTTTTGGCTGGTCCATGGCGGACATCAAGGGGATTAGTCCCCTCATTGTTGAGCATCACATTCATCTGATGGATGATGCCAAACCAGCCCGGGATCCACAAAGACGTCTTAATCCAGTCATGAAGGAGGCTGTGAAGAAGGAGATCGTCAAATGTCTAGATAGTGGTATCATTTACCCTATCTCTGATAGCCAGTGGGTTAGCCCCATTCACGTTGTCCCCAAGAAGTCGGGCATCACAGTCATAACCAACGAGGCGAATGAGTTAATCCCTACTCGCACCCAAACCGGGTGGCGAGTTTGCATTGATTACAGAAAACTCAACGCCGCAACGCGGAAAGACCACTTTCCGCTACCCTTCATTGACCAGATGCTTGAACGATTGGCCGGACATGAGTACTATTGTTTTCTTGATGGCTACTCTGGCTATAATCAAATTCCCATCGCCGAAAAAGACCAGGACAAGACCACTTTCACTTGTCCTTTCGGCACGTTTGCATATCGACGCATGCCCTTTGGGTTATGCAATGCGCCCGCTACCTTCCAGCGGTGTATGATGGGAATTTTCTCAGACATGGTGGAGAAATTTCTGGAGATCTTCATGGACGACTTCTCCATCTTTGGCGATTCTTTTGACGAGTGTCTGCTGCATCTCGACGCTGTCCTTACCAGATGTAAGGACAAGAATCTCACTTTGAACTGGGAGAAATGCCACTTCATGGTGCGCGAAGGTATTGTCTTAGGACATATCATCTCGCAAAATGGCATAGAGGTGGACAAAGCAAAGATTGAGGTCATTTCCAATCTGCCTCCTCCCCGATGCGTCAGAGATATCCGAGCCTTCCTTGGCCATGCCGGTTTTTATAGACGGTTTATCAAGGACTTTAGCAAGATTGCTAGACCCTTGACGCTTTTGCTGGCCAAGGACACGCCTTTCGATTTCAACTCGGGCTGTGCGGCTGCTTTTGAATCATTGAAACACTCACTCACTTCTGCTCCCGTTCTCTCTTCCCCTGACTGGACGCACCCATTCGAGATTATGTGCGATGCATCCGACTTTGCCATCGGTGCTGTCCTTGGACAGCACATCAACAAGATGCCGCACATGATCTATTACGCGAGCCGGACCCTGAACGACGCCCAACTTAACTATACAACAACTGAGAAGGAATTCTTAGCTGTTGTATTTGCTTTAGAAAAGTTCAGGCCCTACCTCATCGGCTCTCCAGTCGTTGTCTACACGGACCATTCAGCTCTACGCCATCTTTTTGCGAAGAAAGATGCCAAATCTCGGTTAATACGTTGGATCCTCTTGCTTCAAGAGTTTAACCTTGTCATTAAGGACAAACGAGGATGTGAAAACGTGGTTGCCGACCATCTCTCACGACTTCCTTCTTCGCCTTCGCTTCCAATACCGATCAATGACGTTTTCCCGGATGAACAACTCTTGACAGTATCTTGCGAACCGTGGTTAGCAGATATTGTGAACTATTTGGCCACGGGATTGCTACCGACCGAATGGTCACGTCAGGACAGACTTCGCTTCTTATCCCAAGTAAAACACTTTTACTGGGACGAACCCTACTTGTTCAAGTACTGTCCCGACCAGATTATTCGTCGGTGTGTCCCTGATGAGGAATTCAAGAGTGTGCTGTCATTTTGCCACGACCAAGCATGTGGCGGGCATTTTGGGCCCAGGAAGACAGCTGAGAAGATCTTGCAATGTGGTTTCTACTGGCCACAACTTTTCAAATACGCTCACGATTATTGCAAGACTTGCTCCCGGTGCCAACACATGGGCCGGATATCCCGGAGGAATGAGATGCCGCTCCAACCAATCTTGGTTGTGGAGATTTTCGATGTTTGGGGGATAGACTTCATGGGGCCGTTTCCCAGCTCTTTTGGGAACTTGTACATTCTTCTAGCTGTTGATTACATCTCTAAATGGGTCGAGGCTGTGCCCAGCCGGACTAACGACAACAAGGTTGTCGTTAGGTTCCTTAAAGAAAACATTTTCTCCCGGTTTGGGCACCCCCGAGCGATCATTAGCGACAATGGAAGTCATTTCTGCAATAGGACTTTTGAGGCCTTGATGCGGAAATACTCCATTAATCATAAGCTTTCTACGCCCTACCACCCCCAAACCTGCGGGCAGGCCGAAGTTTCCAATCGGCAAATCAAGCAGATACTGGAGAAAACGGTTTCCAAGAACCGTAAGGATTGGTCTTTGAAACTCACTGATGCCCTTTGGGCATTTAGAACCGCTTACAAGACCGACCTTGGCATGTCTCCCTATCGGCTTGTGTACGGAAAAGCCTGCCACCTTCCGGTCGAAATCGAGCATCGCGCGTTTTGGGCGATAAAGGAGCTGAATCTGTCTCTGGAGGATGCGGGCAGCCATCGGAAGCTGCAGCTGAACGAATTGAGCGAGCTTAGGGATGAGGCTTACGACAACGCGGTTGTCGTTAAGAATCGAACGAAGGTGTTTCATGATAAACACCTTGTGCGCAAAACCTTCGTACCTGGTCAGCAGGTACTTCTTTACGACACCCGACTTCACTTCCATCCTGGAAAGCTCCGATCTCGCTGGAAAGGGCCGTATTTTGTGCGGACTGTGTATCCGCAGGGCGCTGTGGATTTGGAAAATCCAAAGGACGGTTCACTCTTCAAAGTGAACGGACACCGTTGCAAACCGTACCTTAGCGCCGAACCAGCAGAGGAGCTCCTGTTCTTACAGGAGCCGGTTTACCTTGCTTGATCTTCCTCTGCCTACCTCCAAACTTCGGTTATCCAGCCAAGAACAGTGGACACTGTTCCAAATAAGTTTGGGGGTATGTACAAACCATTTTGTTTATATTTGTGTATATTCTTTTTCTTTTCTTTCAAAACAAAAACAAATAAAAATTGTGTATCGCTAACCAACAATTTTGAACCTTCAAACTACTCTCTTCATGCAATGACAGTGAGGACACTGTCCAGTTTAAGTTTGGGGGTACGCTCGGTACGCATTTCTTACCTTCGCATTCATATGTATATTTTGCATCTGCATATTAAAATCCATAAAATCCATAAAAATTTGAAAATTTTCCAAAAATATAAAAACTTTTTTGTCATGTTAGCTTGTGGAAGAACTCTGATTCAACATTCGACGGTTTTTGTTTGATAAAATAGGAATAACTAGATCTTATGTTTGGATTTTGAAAGCCTGAAAGATAACTCTCCTTTGAAGTTAACTATAGCTGATATACGTCTTTACATCACACTACACGTATCGGGAGTTTTGGGAATTAGATGACAAGTCTTTCAGGTTCAAACTTTTAAACAGATAAATGATTTTCTGAGAATCAAATAGGTTTGTTCTGAAATAAGTAATGACAAGAATAGTTTATGAAGTAAAGCGAATATGAAGGAATGTTATTGATGCCGTAATAGGAGCTAAGTCTGAAAAATAACCCATCTAAAACTTGATTGGAATGATTACACACCAAACCCACTAGACACGTCTTTTATCCAAAAAAATATTTGAACTGCCGGTTATATCTCCGTTCGTATTAAATCATCTGATTTTCACGCCAAATTGTCTTTTGTTTTTGGACCTAGGTAACTTGAGTAATTAAGTCCGCTGGGGTGTTTCTACACCTAATGCCCTAAAACCAACTGGTTTGGGTGCATTGGCCCAAAGCTCGCTAAGAAGCCTAGAAAGTCCAGTTTAAAACAAAGTCAAGCAAGTGTTCTCTCCGAGTTAAAATTCCTAACGGTTCTTTGTGTGAGAATAATCTTGATAAAAGACAGGTTTTTAAAAAAAATTTTAACGGAGATATGAAGGTTTTACTCTTTGATAAAGACTATTGCACGTTCACAGTGGTGTGTATGAAATGAAAACAAGAAAAAGGTGGAGTGAAAAATACGACTTAGTTTCCTGTTAAGGAAGATAGAAATTCTAAAGTTGAAACCTTACTGCAAAACGAAACTTGAAAAATGCTTAACTCATTATAAAACTTATGTGATCCTTTTAAAATTGTTATCTGGGCTTTATTGTGCGACATGATGACTCTAATCGATCCTTCTGGAACTTAACGACACTATCCGCATTGCACGTAAAGACATATAAAATCTGTAGTTAAATAAGATGTGAGGTGTGAAAAATAAAGGTTCGATAGTCTAGACTAAGGATTATAGAATTGTTATTTTCTAAAACAAAACTTTAGGGTTTGAAACTTAGTCATTTTTACAAACCAACTTGACCGGATTTTGTGGGTAGTATCCGCTGAAAACCCTCAGGAGACAACACTCCTCCTATTAGGGACACCTAGAGGTTTAACGGCTTGTTGCACATGCTCAGTGCAATCGCGTTCCCTGCGAAAGTGAGGTTAGGAATTTTTTTTTTTTTTTTTTGTGAATAAATGGACTTTGCTCGGGACGAGCAAATGATAAGTTTGGGGGTATTTGTTCATATCAGATTTTTGCATTTTCATACCGCCCAATTTTTATCACATTGCATATCCGTAGATACTCTTGAGCCGTGTTTGCTAGTCAATTGCAGGATACAGGTTCTCGGTTCTCAAACGGAGAAATTCATGAAAAACACGACAAAAATCCGGTTCCTGCCAACCACAGATAAAACACGGTCTTCGCTCTTCATCCGTATGCTGCCAGATACCAGTTTAGGAAGACAAAATGTCAAATCAATGTCGTTTTCAGGCACAAGGCTCAATGGTAGCACAAGATCCAAGAGATCTACGCGGAGCTCGAGACAATCATGACAAAATCTTAACAAAAAGTCCACCTTTCCTTCAACAGAAATTCTGGAAAAATCGTGGAGCCAAATTGAGAAAATACATATACCAGAATGAAGCACACAACAGATCAGGCCACCACAAGAAAGCACAAACCCCAACTCCACAGAATGGCCGCGGAACCGCGGCCAAAGTGGGGTCCAGGCCGCGGTTCCGCGGCCATTCTGGCGCCTATTTTGCAGGGTTTTGGGGGGTAGTTTGGTATTTTCATCATGGTTCTGGTGGTTGCCCTAGGGTTTCATGGTTTGGCCTATAAATAGCCCAGAAGTTTGTGAAGGAAAGGGTCCATAACTTTGTATTTCTTTTGCTAAGTTTTAGTTACATGTTCTTCTTCCTCTTCTCACCTCTTCTCCATTAAACTTGTAAGTGAGCTTTTGAGTGAAGAGTGATGAATAAAGAAGACCATTTTCATTATCATGCTTGTCTCTTTCTTTACTTGTTATAATTGTTGTAATTTTAATTGTTAAGTAGTTGTTGTTATTTCCTTGTTGTTTGTTTCTTCTCTCTTTTTCTTTATCCTTACATACGACGATGATACTTACGCTTGATCCTCGCCAAGGTGAGGTCGCAAACAGTTAGTCGTATTCTTCTAATCTCCTTCTTTCTATCTTCCTCTTTTGTGTTGTTTTATTTTTCCGTATTATGAAGTGTGAGTAGTACTATACTTGTTAGGGTAGGATAAGGGAAGTTTGAGAGAAGGAAATCTCTCTCACTCTTTCCTTGCCCAACAACTTAAATCAACTCCCGTTAACCCAACCACAATCCGCTCCTTACGGCACCCTATCCTACATGATAGCGGTGATTCCGTAGTGAGACCGGTTGTGGTTGAATTAACCGGAGGTTATGGATAAGAGCCAAGAACGGACGGACAAGCACCAAAAGGAAGGACTATGCGTTGGAAAGCCTAGCTTATACTCGCAAGTTCCTTCCTAGTCGTGCTAATCCCCGTTGTTGCCGATTACCGTAACACCGATATTAAGTGGGGCAACGAAAGATGTGGAGACTCCTAACTCAAACTAACCTAATCCTAACCCTAACAAGCTCTCTTTAAATATCAACTCAACACTTAGATAACTACAAACAAAATCTGAACAACTGGGCTTAACTCGTCGAAAAACACATAGAAAAAGATTCCCATCTCCCTGCGGACGACCCGTACTCAACCGGCTAGCTACGTGCGAAACCGTCTTGATTGCGGTATTTAAACTAGAACTTGAACACGCTCGTATCCTATCAATCAGTATCACCGGAATTTGACTCCGGGGGTTAGCTACAGGCTGTGTATCCATAACAATGAAATCAATAGGGAAAATGAAGTCCCCTACTTTGATCAACACATCCTCTAACTCACCCCTAGGATGGGTGATGGATCGGTCGGCCATTTGGAGAGTATAATGAGTGGGTTTAAGCTCTCCAATGCCTAATTGTTCATATACTGAATAGGGTAGAAAATTAACACTAGCACCAAGATCTAAAAGTGCTCGATTGATGTTCTTATCCCCAATTGTTATTGAAATTGTAGGACAGCCGGGGTCCTTATGTTTTTGGGGTAAAAGTTGGATAAGAGCATCACTTACAGCACTAGCCACGAAAACTTTCTTGGGTACTTGTGACTTCGATTCTTGGTGCATAAGTCCTTTAAGATTTTCGCGTAAGAAGGGACTTGTTGGATTGCATCCAAGAGAGGTATCTTAATGCTAACCTGTTTGAACAACTCCACAATCTTCTCTATTTGGGGAGTTGGTTTATTGGATCTTAATCTGTTTGGAAATGGAACATTTTGAAAATTTGTTGAGTCCAATGTTTGTGGAGTAGATTGCGGAGTTGGAACGGATCCCAGTATTGGTGTGTTCATGAAGTGAGATGTGGGTCCGTTCGAATTAGAAGAAGTAGAGCCTTGTGAAGAATGAAGAATAGGATCTGAAGAAGATGAAGATGAAGAAGAAGAAGAAGATGAAGAAGAAGAAGCACCGGCAGGGGTGTCATCACTATTACCCACATTATGCAACACTCTTCCAGATCTCAACGTGGTCACAGCATTTACATTATGATTTAGTTGTTCATAAGCAACATGTGCGTTGTATGTGTGACCGGGATTTGGCAATGGTTGAGACGGAAGCTTTCCCTTTTCTCGCTCACTTAACGCAGCATTTAGTTGTGCAATTTGGGCCTCAATTGATTTGATGGTTTGATCATGTGAAGCACTGTTTTGCTCCAAAGACTGAATGGAAGTCTCCAACCTTGCTGCGAATTGTGTAGATTGTTTTAAAAACGCATCTAGACTTCGTTCTAGCGAGGAAACCTTATCGTTATTCGGTTGAACAAAATTGTTTTGAGGATAAGAGTTGTTGGGTACAAAATTGTTCATTTGGTTTGGGTAAGGTTGGGGTTGGAAGGTTGCTGATATTGAGTTTGTTGAGGTGCTTGTTGTTGTCGAGGAGAAGGCCTTTGAAAGTTGTTATTGCCTTCGAATTGTTGATTTTGATTCCAAGAAAAATTTGGGTGGCTCCTCCAAACAAGATTATAAGTCGAAGAGTATGGATCATTTCTTTGTCTTTACTGAAAGGCAGCATTGACTTGATCTTGTCCTTGAACAGGTGGATTGTAAGGACACTCTTCAGTAAGATGGGATGAATCTGAACAACAAATGCAAACAGTGTGTGGGGGTAAAGCAGGGGCAGGAGAAGGCGATGAGAATTTGCTCTCAATTGCTTCTAGCTTTTTCGTAAGTGCGGCCATTTCGGCCTTCATTGCAATCGACATATCAAGTTGATGTATGCCTACCCTAGATTGACCTGATGAAGTAGATGAGGTGGTCTTAGTGTTTTCCCACTGAAGTGTTTGTACAGCAAGATCGTCGAGAAACTGCCAAGCTTCCTCGCTAGATTTTGTAAGAAAGTGACCTTGACAAATGGTTTCCAACAACTGCTTAGTTGCTGGATTTAGTCCTTCGTATAAAGTTTGGCAAAGTTTCCAATTCTCGATACCGTGGTGAGGGCACTGAACAAGGAGGTCTTTAAATCTTTCAAAACACTTCCAAAAAGGCTCGGAAGGAAGCTGGGAAAATTGAACAATTTCGTTGCGAATTCTTACGGTCTTGTGGTGTAGGTAAAACTTTTTTAGAAAAGCCTTAACAAACTCTTCCCAATTTTTTATCGAGTGTGATGCTGTGCTATATAACCATTTTTCAGCTAGGTCACATAAGATGAATGGAATGACACGTAGCCTTATAGCATCATCCGAAAGTTGTGTGGTCTTCATCATTACACAAACATTCTGGAATTTGTTTATGAAGATGTAGGCATCTTCAGATTCCAGCCCGTGAAATTTGGGCAACATATTGATGAAGTGGGGTTTAATCTCAAAGTTATCCCCATTGGCCGGTGGGAGTGAAAGACAAGTGGGTAAAGCGGTGCGGATGAGATAGAAAAGATCCTGGAGCGCGATTCGTTGGGGCACTTCAACAGGAGGGTGTTGTGGGTTATTCGTACCTAGTGGAGGTGGAATCAGTCCCGCAGGTAAGGGGTTGCTAGGATTGAATCCCGACATCTCCATAGAAGATGATGAATATGAAGATGAAGGTAAAGAAGTGGAGGGAATTTCGATTTCGGAGTCGAAAGCGTCGTCAGTCGGCACTAACGAGACACGGACTAAACGGGCACTAGTGTCCCTAGTCCAACTGGACATACACTAAAGAGGTGTAGTGTAGTCAAAAGGTAAAAACAGAAGGTGGGGGTAAGAAAACGTCAATGGAAGGAAGTGGGTGCAAAGGAGGTGCAATGGATTTCTTAGCGACAAGTGGCAAGTTTTTGTAAAAATTTTCTGTTTTGTGTTTTTTTTATATAAGGAGCTTTTTGCAAAAAGATTTTTATAAGAAGCTTAGACACAATCACAATATGCACAATCAAGCCTAGATCTAGGATCTCCTAGGTCAACTAGACTGCTCCTAACTGTTCCAAAGGGCAAGTTGTGAGGTCCTCAAATCGCCTCTTCACAGCCAATTGTGGCCAGGTAAGCACAAGTAAAGAAACGAGGGATACGCTCACGAATCACCGTGAGACGGGCCTTTTAAAATTACCTTTCCCCACTTGTCTAGCCTAGGCACCACAAAATCTGGTTTAGATAAACGATCGATATCTACAACTATTCCTTTGTCCTATCGAGCGCGACCGTCCTTATAGGCCGAGTCTAATCTTTTTTAATTAAATCGATGGTCAATGCAATATGCTTTTTATGATTTTTGGGGTCCTAGGAAGGGTAATAAAATCCCCACCCAATCTGGATTGGTGTTAAAGCCCCTTAAAGTCAGTTTTAAAGAATGCAAAGCAGTAAACACACAAACACTTGCCAAATTTTTTTTTTATTGCGGCGCAATGAATCCTGCACAAGATCAAATTATTGGAAAAGGGAAAGAAGTTTTTGCTTAAAGAACCCTGCAGGAAAATTTTTCAGAGGAGATCAGGGGGTTCAGAAGAAGAAAAGAATGCTTACAAAGACTTTTTCAAATGATGACGTCATCACCACGCGGCGGTTCCGCGGTCAAAAGCGTCCAAGCGCGGCGGTTCCGCAGTTGAATGGTTGACTTGGGCCTCCAAACTTCTTCTGTTTTCTGTTGCGGTCTTCCTCTGTTTGTTCAGATGTGCTGTTTGCTGTTTCACTCTTTGGATTTTTCCAGATCTGAATTTGTTCGTCTTTTCGATCCTGCACAATTCAAACGAAAACCTTTCAAAAAATAACAAGATGATAAATTTTTATATTTTTTAAATTTTTCAGTTTTTATGATTTTTCAATTTTTAATCAACCCGAAATTAAAAAAAGAAAATAACTACGCCATCTCCGGCAACGGCGCCATTTGATTGAGAGAGATTTTATGCGTGCTTGCACTTTTAAAAGATAAATCAAAGAATATTAACCGCAATCAAGAACGGCGTCGCTTGGTAGCTAGCCGGCTGAGTACGGATCGGTCCACAGGGATTTTGTGTATTTTCTAGTTGTTCTAACGAGTTAATTCCAATTGTGGTAGGATTGATTATCACTAAAAACTAAAGTTGATTTAGATTAAGATTAAAACCTTGCTAGGGTTAGGTTTAGGTTAAGTTTGGAAATTCAATATTTCTCACCGCTTTCTATGCCCTAATTAAGATCTATTTAGGTGTTATGGTAATAATTAACAAAGGGGATTAGCACAATCGGGAAGAAACTAAGTTTCTCCCTCTAGGTCCTTGTCCGTCGTTTCTTAACTTTTACCCTAACCTCCATGGAAAACATACACAACCGGTCTTTAATTATGGTATCACCGCTATCTTGTGGGATAGGGTGCCGTAGTGAGCGGTGTGTGTATGTATGCATAGAGTCCTATTAAAATGTATGACGGGCAAGAAAGGGGTGAGAGATTTTCATCTCTCAAACCTTTCCCATTCCTAACCTTAACAAGTGAGGAACTACTCACTCATTAGGGAATTGATAAAAAGAGACATTTTTTGTTTGCTTTTAATTTAACAACTAATTATCTAAACTACGACAAATAAATAAAGTTTATACTAGGGCAGATAAATAAAATTTATACTAGGGCAGAAAAGAAATTAAACTAAGGTATAGAAAAGAAAACTTACTTTTTATTTGAAGCACTCTTAAAACATTACAGCGAATAAAAATTCTGAATTTGATTAAATAAACAGAGGCATGCTCCAAAAAGAGCTGTAGGGTTCCTATTTATAGATTATAGAAACCTTAGGGTTTACATCTGATCCCTATCTATATTTACAAAACTACCCTAAGAAACCTAGTCAACGCATCGCCACCCACCGACTTTTTGCACCGACACGTGCTTAGCACGGCCGCGGATCCGCGGCCATATGCCCTGTTTGGCCGCGGATCCGCGGCCATATAGTGGGGTCTTTGGCTGAAATTTTCTGGGCTGCTTCCTGTTGCATTTTACTTCTGGTTTCTTCACTTGGTTTCTCAGAATATCTTCTAGTTTCTTCTAGATTTCCACAGTGCAGAATATTGTGGACTTTTACCGTTTGCTTCGCGTTGAAGTCTTGAATCTTTGTGCTGCCTTTGTACTTTGTGAAATTGTTCATTGATCTTCATTTGTCCCTCAAACTGTAGGCATGATCAAGATTCTTCTATTTGTTGGTCGTAGTCTCATTTTTGTATCGTCTTTTTATCATTTTCACTGTTTTGTTCCGAAAACCTGTAACCTGCAACTATGTAGCAGACATGGATCATAAGCACCTATTTATTTGTAAAATGAATAAGAATGGGGATATAATAATGCAAAATTATGATATGAACACGGACCCCAAGCTCTACGCATCCCCTCTCTCCTCTCCAAACCGACCAACTCCCACCACCGTCTCCCTCCTCTCTCTAAGCTCCGGCTGCCAACCTCCAAGCTCCGGCAACCCCGAGCCCTACTACTCCAGCCTCCACTGCACATGCCATCGCTTCCGTCGACGACAACAACAACCAACAACAGCCACAACCACCGACATCCAAACTCCTCATCTTTTAAAACCCCACTTCTCCTCAACCCCATCAACTCCGATCATCGGCCACCGTTGTTGCTCCGCCGAGCACCCCAACGTTCCCTCTCCTCCTTTTCGTCGTTCCCGGCGCAGTCATCATCACCGCAGCCCAGTCACGCAGCCACCACCAAGCCAATATTCGAGTCTCGACATTTCATCGAATACTTACGTTTGTCGCCAATCACCACTATTCCAGTCACCATCCAAGCCGTGGCCTCGGTCTCTGTAGCTATCACAGTTGTCAACCCAGTCACCGTCGCAACACCGCACACATCCGTTGCATCCCGTATCGCGCTCGAGCCTCACGTAACGTCGTGCCTGATTCCGCAACGTTTATAGCCGTCTTGTGTGTCGAGGCGATCTTCACGTCCGTGTCGCTTCCAATTTAGCGACCCTAGGTAAGTGAACCCTCCTCGCTTGCTTATCATGCTACATATATATGTATTACACACACACACACACACACACACGTGGGTTAATAGTTATTAAATCTCTTGTCGACGCAATTATGGTTTATTAACATTCAGTAAACATTATTACAATATATAACTTTGCCTTTGAGTTAGAACTCCTAATTTGTGATGAATAGTTCGTGTTACTTATAATCAACAACATGTAGAAAATTGGGATCAGAACGTTAGTGATTCGATCATGAAACGATGCCCCCAAAAGACGTCGTTGACAAATCTGAAATTCACTATACAAGCTATCGTATTAAATTCATTGTAAATTAAATATATATCGGAATGTAATGTTCTAGGGCTCATATCGAAGCCGACTAGATAACCTAGAATCATCTACAAATTGTTACTTATTATTAACATGTTACAATAATGAAAACTGAAGGGAAATACGGCTCTGTAATGCAGTCCAGAGCAGTAATCCCCGCTAATACCTGTTCAAACATAGAAATGTGCGGAATCTTATATCGATGTGTAGAGAATTGAATTAAATTTTATATGCCACTGGTTTAACCAAATTCCATCATAGTTTTATATTTATAACATAATTTATATCGTCGATATATCTGGTTGTTTACTGCAATAACATTTTATACGTAATGATACTAAACAGACTGTAACACCTTGCATACGATGGATATTACTGATCCGTTGGTTGCGTTAGAATCCTTACTAGTAAATCTATATTTCATTGAACTATAGTGATTCCTAAATCTGAACATAACTATTGGCATAACTTGTTCGAAGTTGGACTTCCGGTTTAGAAACTGGAATTCCAGCAGTGAACATCTGTATTAAAACGATCGTATCTTCCTAACTAGTACCCCGATTGATATGAAACTAATTTTAATACTTAGATAATCAATTACACTTCATATTCTCTTTATATTATTTTGTCCGATTCTACATTTATGATTTATAGTGAATTACGCAAACTGAACGATATTGAATGTCCTTATTTAATTAAATTTCATTTCATGCATTCTTACCATGTCATGTTTGACTGCTTCGCATTCATTGATTAATGACCACCTACTTTTATACGCTGCTGACTATTTTTACAGTACCGAGTGATAAGTGTTAGGGATTGGATTGTCGCAAGTATATCAGTGTAAAAGGGTGATTGAATAGTAGAAGTGGCTCGTACTTGTAAACAATCAGCGGAACCATTTAGTTATTGCATTGTCAACGTCTATTGGGTATATATAAGTGTAACTATAACTTGAATGGGATGAATATGGAAGCACTTATATTAGTGTCATAGGTAAGATATCGAGAACTGTCCACTTATCTTAGATACCAATCGAGACATGCTTGATGGAGACCATGTCTCCGATTCTCGCATAGACTTGTCATTGAGCGACTAGTATTTAGATTCGTGGTCGGTGCTTGATGTAGATGCGGGGTATGGCATAATTTGTGTGTGATTTCGATCAACGGAAACTCAGAAATCCTTTGACCAGTATATTTCGTGATTTTGTGATATTGTTACTGATCGTGTTACTGACTTTTATCGATCGTGATTCGGGCCCATGTTTCCAATCCCCTGGATAGGTGTAGTGCCTTGAGTTTGAGTATAGACCTACGGTGGTTGACGCTCACACTTGGACTACGTCTTAGATACCAATTTGAAATTCACTATACAAGCTATCGTATTAAACATGTCGGTAAGTGGAGTTATACCAACATTTGATTCTAAAACCCTTGAAACTACGTCTTTTCTTAAGAATTGATCATTCATATTCTATACCTTGCTTGTTGATCATGAAACTAATAATTAGAAACAACTTTCACCCTAAATCATCATGTTAAATAATTTTAAATTGAGTTTTACATTTAAATACCATGAACTTTGTATTTATCGTATTTTAGTACTTTGCTTGAGCATACCTCTAGAAAACTTCACGGGGTAATGACCTACCCCTCACATACACACATGATTACATAACACAATACTCTTTGAAACATATTTTCGTGGTGAATACAATATTTCATTTAAATACCATGAACTATAAAAACCCGGTTTTCTTTAGAATTGTATTTCAAACTCTTTGCGATTATGCCTCTACAATCCATTTTGGGGAACTCGCTATTGGATGGTGCGGATTATCGTACATCCTCGGGCTAGTAGAGGAGACACAGACCTCCTCATAGAGCATTCGGTCTCGAAAGAATTTTAATACGATTTTTAAGAAAAATGAGATTTTCTATTTAATAATAAAAATTAATGTTTAATAATTATATATATATATTGTAAAACCACATATTTTCAAGTTATAATAAAATTCTATGTTTTTCTAAATATAAAAAGAATGACAAGTTTCACTAAAATACTATCAAGTACCAATACAAGACAAGCCTTACACTTAAATACTATGAACTATTCAAGTTAAGTTAATATTCACTAAAATATCTCAAATCTTAAAAGTTACATCCATGAAACCCTAAATACGATAAATAAATACTCAAGATTTATTTTGAAAGTATATAAAATATTTTTCATAAAACCCCCTCGAGTTATATAAAATTACATTTAAGGATTTTAGTAAATATAGGTTTAAGCGGGATCAATTCTCTTGAGCCTCAGGGAGCCGGAGAAAGTGAGTTCTTGCCTATTTAAAGTAGAAAAACTTAATGGTGTTATCAATGGTAATTGTCTTGGAAAAAGACACAAATCCTGCCGTCCATATGCAGCAGTTACCGATGACTCCTGAACTTAATTCAGGACCCAAATCTGTTTAAAGTGTCTGACTCAAGTCTGAGTCTAAATCAATCTGAGTCTAACTCAATCTGAATCCAACCAGATCCAATCCAAATATGAATCCAATCCAAACATGAATCCAAATTATAACATGTATACTTGAACCCGAACCTGAATACCAAAACAATATCAACATGCAAACATAACTTGACTTAACTGAACCATGACGATATCTTGACTTGACTACCTGACTACTTGTTTACATCCTGAACCTGTTTACATGAACACCTTGTATCCATGGTCTCGGCAAGTCTGATAACCACAAATCAATACAATATACATTATGGGGTTTTAACGGGGTAGATTAGTACGGAATGTATTAAAAGTGGCATGATGATGGACACTAAAAGACACTAGATTAACATCCATTGCCATTATCCCGTGGGTTTTGACGGGGCCTTATACTACGGGTTACCATGGTCCACGGGATAGTTGGACTCCTCTCGTATACACTGATACCTTCTGTACGAAGTTACAAACAACTACGTTAGTATAACAAAGATATACCTATACAAATTACCAGTAATATATTATCTACTTGTCCAACTCTATTCTATTCTACTCTTACTTTTGGGACTTACCGAGTGCTAGTTCGCTAACGAAATTCTTCCTATTTCTTTCTTTGGAATGTTTGTCAGGAGGACCGAACCCTCAGGAGACCGAGCCCAGCCAGGAATACTTGGAGCAGATACCCGAGCAGCACGACTACTAACTTACTTGTACTTATTTACTTTTTAGTTCATATGCCACTGTTTAGGCATTGCTTACATCCTTGTACTTTCCTTTCAAATCAGTTATAATGTAAAGAATGAATGTTAATAAAAGTTGTTGTTTATATTACATCTCTTGTTATTCTTGTGCTTTTATTTATATATTGCTTATTTGCGCTTAGCGTGTTTACTTCTGAGTAAATACGTCGTGGCCCGTCACGTCTACTTCTCCGTACACTGGGAAGCGGGGCGTGACAGTCGTCCTGACAACCTAAGTATGCATGCTCAGAGTGAGAAGTGGACTTAGCTCAGATCAGGACTTACCTTACTTCGAGGATATTGTGGAGATCTAGATCGGCGATGTCAGTGATATATTTCCTTTATCACTATCTGGTTAGTTATCTTTTTTGCTAGTATCCATTGCACTCTGATTCGTTTAAATGTGAAAGACTTAGTGATTGTATATCTCGTTATTTGTATTAGATTAATGCTTATCATGAACTGCTAGAAATCGAAGTGCGAGATCTTTCCTTGACCGTAGGAGCATGGCTGGCCTAGTCACTCATCGTATTCCGTATTTTGGGAAACGGGGCATGACATGGCCACTGGTTCTAGAGAAAGTGAATTGTTCATTTGTCTCTCCCATCTACCTTATCTGAAGTTCGAGTGCTCCTTATATAAGGAGAATATAACAGTTACACTTGTTGGATACTCTTCTTCCAATCCCAAGGCTGGAGAAAGGAAGGATAATAAAAAAATCAACAAGCATAAGTTTGGTATACAGAAGATAAGAAAGAGAGACATCAAAAAAGGTTGAAGAGAGGGAAAGTAAATTGCAACTACTGTCATGGGCCTAGGCATTGAAAAGGCATTATTGGGAATACATGGCCACCCCATGAATCATTTTGATGTTTCTGTTTTCCTGTATGTTTGGATTTTGAAAACTGTTTCTCAATTAACTCTGACTCCTGAGTATATGGATACTGGATTAGAATCCCACATATGTAAGCTGTTGAAGATGGTGAGAAGAAGTAGAGTATTGAGAAAGGCTGATTTGATCCTCAATGTTAGAAATCAGAGCAATTGTTGCTATTGGGAAAAATCACCTGATTTTTTATAGCGGAAAACTTTTGGTTTTAAATAACCGTTGTTATACACCATTTTTTAAAACTGATATATCTGTCTCTTTATTTAATAAAGTGGGATATAGATTTTGAAAACATGTTCTGACATTTGCCTTCGTCAATTGTTGATTGGGTAAGGTGCATAAAGATAACGGTATAGACATTCTAAACCAAAATACAGTTTTCAACTTACAACATATAGAGTTTGAGTTAGTGAACTCTTGGAACTTATATATAGTGATGTATATTGTCCGATGTCTGCAAGGACAAGAGGCTGGTACTCATACTTCATTCCATTTACCTATGAGTTCTCTGGTTCTTGGACACACGTTCTTGTTGAAACGCAGAGTCCAAAGATTTTGAGAAGTTCATAGAGTATAAGAATAAAATGGAGAACCAGATGTTGGAAGTATCAAGATTCTTCGATATAATTGAAGATGTGGATACTTATGCTCAGTATTCCGTAACTCTCAGATTACTCATCCGAAGGTGCGCTCCATGATGAGTAATGCTGAGTGGCCATTTTCATTTAGGGATATACTCTGGAAACAGCTGCCCCTGACAAACCTTAGGCACTCCGCAGATATAGTAGGTGATCTCAGTCACCCAAGAGATACTTCGGTTTCCCCATAGTGGGTGATAAGGAGATTAGCATCATGTGATGATGACCCTACTAGTTATCAGCCGGCCATAGTAAGTAGTGACTTCCAACTGATGGTTGGATACTATATATCCAAGTTGGACTCCACACACTCCAGCAAATTATGGACTTTGTTGGATGCTCCTGAAGGGGTAAAACCCATCAGGAGCTAGTAGATCTTTCGAGATCAGTGCAGATGGAAATGTATTAACCTAAAAAGGCTAGACTTGTAGTAAAAGGTTTTCATCAAATACCCGGTATGGATTGTAATGAAACTATTACTTCAGTGTCTGTGCTGAAGTCCATACGGATATAACTTGTCACTGCAGTTTTTCATGACTATGATATCTGACAGGTGGATGACTATAATGTCTTTCTAAATGATGATTTAGAAGTATACGTATATATGACTCTGCCAGAGGATTACGGTAGTCAATGGGAGCAGTGGAAAGTGTGCAAGTTACTTAAGTCTATTTGTAGACTAAAGCAGGCATAGCAGAGATGTATCATCTGTTTTTGATGTTACGGTCAAAGTGTTTGACTTCATCAAAATTAGAGATGAACCTGGTATTTGTAAAAAGGATGTAGGGAGTGTTATCGTATTTCTTATATGGTATGTGGATGATATACTCCTAATAGAAAGTGATGTTCCTATGTTACAATTTGGTTTAACTATGGATGTCACATTCATTTTTCCATAAGTGGTTTGGATAATATATCATTGGTTTTGGTGACCAAGTCTATGGCAATAAGATCTAGATGAATTTTGAGATTGTCCCGATTCAGGTACTTTGACACCATTCTAAAGAGGTTTAGAATGGACGACTCTTAGCGCGATAGTGTACCTGCATGTGATGGAGTCACCATCTCTAAAGAGATGTCTTCTACACTGATGAGGAGAGGGACTCACATGTATGGCAGTAACATCAATCGTGTGATATTAAGTACCAGACCAGATGTTGCTTATACAGTTGATGTAGTAAGCAGATATCAGTCCAATCCTGAAGAAACAAAGAAAAGCAGTGAAGAACATGTCGGGATGTTCTTGGTGTATGGTAATGACAGCCACTTTTAAGGAGGCGGTTACCGATTCCAGCTTCTAAGGTAACATGGATGACAGAGTGTCTATCGTGAGTTATTAGTTTACCCTCTTCTGAGGTGCAGTTTATTGAAAAGAATTCCAAGTGGGATACTGGGGTGGTCGTGGAGATGGATGATGATTATAACTCAGCAGACAATACATCCTAAGAAGATTGTTTGGACAAATACGTTCATTTATGAATATGGTCCCATTAGCTGTCCAAACATAGTTCTAAGGTAGGTATCGCTCAATTCAGAAGATATTTGATCTCTGCGAGATTGAGATTCATAGAGATAAAGTTAGAAACTTTGTAGCAGATCCACTCACTGAGGCTATTCTCGAACACGGTTTGTGAAACTGTTAGTAGAGAAGTTGGGTATGCGATAGCACATGAGATGTGAGTATACGATACCGCAATAATTGGCCTTAAGTGCAAGTGGGAGATTGTTGGATATTGGTGTCCTCAAGGCAATTATCGTAATTGCAAGAAGGCAATTACTGAATTCATGGAGGAGCCTATACGATAGAACAGTCTTGCTCAAAATGATAGTATATTATCTGGTTTGTCTTTATTTTTCATGTGTATACATTCTACTCGTTATCACGTATCGCTAATACATGAGATAAAACCTATAGGATCTTTGCTTGAGTATCAGAATTATGATAGGGATCATACTAGTGGGGGCCTAGGTAGTCCATAAGCACATTCTTAAATGTCCCTAATCGTAGGAGTATCGAGACTTGGCATCGGTATTTAGTTTAGACTAGTGTATATATTTCTTGACCCCGTACAGAGAGATAGTTGATCCCATAGCAATTGGTGTTTGATACTAAAGATTATATACATGTTCTTATTGGATGAGTTATACTGGATAGACTCACCGAGAACTCATGGTTGGTATTATACTAATGTCAGATAGCAGTTCTCTGGTGACGATAGTACAGGGTAGTCCCTTAACCTTAGATCACTATAGTGACTTATGTGTGTTCTCACTATACTTTGATTACTACCCTACCACGGCTCTACTGAGTCGTGTAAACATATTTTAGTTGGGTATAGTCCCGAAGCATATAGAGGCAATGAGCAGTCGAAGGGACTTGTCTCTCCCGGTATAGAGAGTCGAGATCGTGCTATGCATGACATAACCATAACTAGAAATCCCTGACCAAGGTGGATGAGATGGACTGGTAAGTGTTACCAGTTGCATCTGGGTTGGTTATGAGTTCAATATCTGCATGACTTATTGGGCTATTGGGGGTCTGACAGATTCCATCCCAGGCCTAATATGCGATACTCTTTGATGAAAAGACTGGACTCTATGGTATGCATCACCGATAGGCTCTTGTAGGGTATGGATGAGCTTGCTTATCGACCTTTCATCTCATACATACCTGGGTAGCCATTAGGTGCAACTATTACCACTAACATGATTGTAGGTTAGCCGGTAGGATTGATCTGAAAGTGTTTCAGATCAATCGGATTTGACCCTAAACTACTGTCAGCGTATTGTTAAGTCTTTAGAGTCCTTTACAGAATGTTTTTTCGTTCATGCGAAATGCTGATGTGGCGGGCATATAGGGATACGTCTGGGAGTCCGATTAAATGCGGGTATATGATACAAGATTCAATCGAACATCGGGTTATACTAGCCGGTCTATAGATTAGCTGGATTATTAAGTCATGTGTTGACTTAGTAATTACATATGTGATATGGTTGCTAGTATTATGTATATAATACACACACTCTCTTTATATATATAATTGTTGACCTATGAATCTCTTTATATTTTTATTATTGTACAAAACTAAATTTCAAATATATTATTATTCACCGCCGAAAACAGAGACGAACTAGGATGGATCGTCCTGCCTGAATTTAGGGGCAGATGCTATTTGGATTTATCCGTCTACCTCTCCGAAGATACCAAATTGATTTACGGCGCCGTATATCGGAGGTTTGGATGGATGCGGCCGTTGTAGCGTGACTTCGTCAGATTCCCACTCGTTTTGCGAGGGTTTTTTTTATTGTGGGGACGCTCTTCCCTGTAGGCGCAAGCCCTTGCAATACGTTACCGCATCGCGATAACCACTTTTTCCTGCTCCGGAAGTTCACTTCGTGTCGTGTGTGTTTTTGTTTGTTTTGGTTGCCTATGGATTGTATACGGAGACTAGTTTCTGTCGTCGCCCGTAGGGCGCGGACTAGTCCAAATCCGTATATTTGAGATTTGGTTTTTGGTCAAGGATTTGCTTGACGAGGTCTACGTTGGTAGCTTGGTTTGCCAGCGGGGATGAACTTAGGACGCATATCTCATATAAATGAAGTACATCAGTTTACGGGATATTTGGATTTGATCTAAGGATCGTTAGTCATGTTTGGGATAAAGATCAACTTAGAAACAGTGAGTATATGGGCTCAACTAATTATTAGATCATATATGAATAGCCCATGAACAGTATACAGTAGTCATTATGGAGACAGTCCGCAAGACGAAACATATTAGTTTAAGGACGTCGTGGTCCATCATTCAACTTGTGCGCACGTGTATTTGTTACGTGACGAAGTGAGTGATGTTGATATGGAATATGCCCAATTTGGGGCACGATCCGATTTGAGGCGTGCACGTCAATTTGGAAGTGCGTCAACGAAAGAAGTTTGTTGGTAGTCGGGACCCGCCATCTCTTTAAAGACGTTGAGGAATTACAACGACATATATCAGAGGTGTGAAGAAATGTACCCTTAAACCGAATCTCGTATTTGAGGGAAAAATTATGATGGATCTAAGAATCGTTAGTCATATTTGAGACTATGATTAACTTAGGAGATATGAATGAAGATCGGTTTGGATATCACAAACATAAACTTAGCCAATTTGGGCTAGAATTGGGTTGCCATATTTGAGGCGAATATTTAGTTTAAGGACATTTCGGTCCATTATTGCCGTATTATGGGCCAATATTTAGTTTAGGGACATTTCGGTCCATCGTTCAACTTGCGCGCACGTGTATTTTCTACGTGACGAAGTGAACAATGTTGATATAGAATGCGCCCAATTTGGGGCACGATCCGATTTGAGGCATTCACGTCAATTTGGAAGTGCATTAAGAGAAGTTGTTGGTCATCGGAACCCGCCACCTCTCTGAAGACGTTGAGAAATTACAACGATATATATCAGAGGTGTGAAGAGATGTACCCTTAAACCAAATCCCGTATTTAAGGGAAAAGATTATAGTAGATCATCTAAGAATCATTAGTCATATTTGAGACTAAGATTAACTTAGGAGATATGGGATGAATATCATTTTGGATATCATCGATGAGAGTGTAGGGTTCCTAGGCACACTAAAGAGGTTCCACAAGGCATCAACCATGCCAAAATCAAATTTTTCGGTGCCGAGAAACCCTAAACTAGATCGTTAACTAGAGGATAGGCGAAACAAAATACAAGCAACCAACTTTGCTACTAAGTGAAAGTGACTACATCCTTTGTAGATCCGGTCCTCCACTTCCTTAGCTCCGTGATGACGTCCCTCCGCTGCGATCATCGGATCCTGGACTCTAGCGTTGGTTTCATCGGAGAAAAGATCGGGCTAGGTCATTGACTTCGATACCGAAGATGATCTACGTCGAGGCAACTCAAGATCAAGCTCCATCTTCACTTGGTCATAAAACTTATGAAGATAACACACTCTACTACATGGAAAGTGGTAGAGGATGAAGAAATAGAAAGTGGGTTCACTTTAGAATTGGATTTCTCACACTTTTGATCATGGCACCATTGGAGGTAGCAAGGTTTCTTCTTCTTGAAGAAGAAGAAGAAGAAGAAGAAAAAGAATATGATAAGAAAATAATAAAATCAATTGATTAATAATAATAAATCAAGTGATCTTATCATAATGCAACCATGGGTGAGGTAACTAGTGTAGAGACTAAACTAAGGTTTAAGTGAATGGTTAGGTTAAGGAAAAAACAAAATGGTAAATAAAGCAAGAAGCTTCATGAAGCTTAAGCAAGAAACAAAGTTAGCAACCATTTCATTTTTGCCAAAAGGAATAAAGAAAATAAATAAAATGAATAAGTGAATAATTTAAAACCCTAACCATTAACCTAAACATGGTGTATAGCATACACTCACCCAAGTTTGCATGCATCATCAAACATGATACAAACTAGTGCAGAAAACTATATCATATATACAATGTGCATATCAAGTGAGAAAATCCATCTTAAGTGAACTAATACTAGTTAATGTAAAGTAATATATCAAATATATAATTATACATTAAATCATTAAATCAACACTTGATTTAATGATCTGGTCATACTGCATATAACCGACTAATATCAAGTGTATCAATGTATCGAATCAACACTTGATTCGGTAACCCGGCTATATCATATATAACCGTCCAATGATACAAATCGCGAGAATGGAATACAGTATCACATACTGGTATTATTCTCGGTCCCGCACATATCTCATATGCGCTCCTATTTCGGTTCGCTTGAGCCAGGAAACCTCTGTGTAGGACTCTAAAGACTCGTCAATACGCCGGCAGCAGGTGATGATCATATCAAACACCCACAAGCCGCAAGCGGTCTGCTAAACGTAACGGCCACCCGGGTATTGAGCGATCAGAAGATCAACGAGCAAGCCCGCTCACACTCCTGTGAATCCAACCAGCAACACTTACCGTACAGTCCGGTCTGTTCGTCTGATATGTCGCATATCTCGCCTAGAGGTGGTAAACGTCAGACCCCAGTAGCTCGATAAGTCATGCCGATGTAAGGTCCACAACAAGCGTGAAACTACTGATAACACTTACCAGTAAATCACTGCAACCCTGGCCAGGGATTTCCAGTTATGGCCAGTCGAGCATAGCGCAACATCAACCCCTAATACCGCAAGAGACGAATCCCCTCCTATCGCTCATTGCCTCCATATGAATCGGGACTGTACCCAAAAACCACCTGTTTGCACGACTCAGTAGAGCCGTGGTAGGGTGGAAATCAAAGCACAGTGGGAGACACACAAGACTCTATGACGATCTCGGGTCAACAGACTAAGCTGTACCAGTGTCACCAGAGAACTGCCATCTGACGTAAGGTATAATACCATCTGGGAGTTCTCGGCGAGTCTGTTCAGTGTACCCAGTCTCCACTGAGCACCCGCATACCATCTCTGATGTCAAACACCAACGGATATGGGATCATCCATCGCCCATCACATGGGTCGAGAAGATATACGCTAGTCTACTCTGGAATATCGATGCCCCGTCTCGATATTCCCACGACTAGGAACATTGAAGGATGTACTCATGGACTACCCAGGCCCCACTAGTATGATCTACATCATAGTCCTGGAAGTCGAGCACACATCCTAAGGGCTTTATCAACATGTAATAGAGAGACTGCAAGTATACATGTTAAGATAAAGAGCAACCAGATAGCATACTATCATGTCGAGCAAGAAAGTCTTACCTATATATGTCCCAGCATCCACTACAATATACATCCTATGTACAGTAATGGCCTCTAGGGCATACATATAACTAACAATCTCCCACTTGCACTAGGGCCATCTGTAGCAGTGGTTGCAGTATCTAATACTCAACCATCCCATAAAAATCTTTCTTTGGGAAAAGGCCTTTGTGAGTGGATCCGCCGTGTTTTCCTCTGAGTCTGCTCTCCTAACCTCGATCACCCTGGAGATCAACTATCTCCATGATCAGGTGATGCTGCCTCAAAATATGTCTGGGTCACTGATGGGACCGGGGTTCCTGGGCCAAAGCCACACATCCATTGTCATACAATGGTAGGAACCTAGTTCATCTCATGAACCAATATACACCCAAACTGCCAATTTGGTAGTATATTTAATAGCGATGTTACCAGCCTTTATCGTCTAGTCTACCACGGTATCTAGCCTGGAACACTTCCAACATACCGTCCCTCAACTAAGGGTAAAGACAATGCCTGCGACTGACATTCAGTCGTCCTTATCACCCTGGAACCTTTCCAGTGATTCTCCCCTGGATCAACTGATACCATCTCACTACAACTAGTGAGAATCCTAACGTCCATTTAGATCTATCTCATAGATCCAAAACCCAGGATTTAGGAGGTATCACTTTGATCCTATTGGAGAATCCATGTGATAAGAGGAGATCGACCGATCGTAGCATAGGAAACTCTTTTCCTATCAAGATTATTGTAGGGTTACTAGACACACGCTAGAGGTTCCACAAGGCATCAACCATGCCAAATTCAAATTTTTCCGGTGCCGAGAAACCCTAATGCGATCGTTAACTAGAGTTTAGGCGAAACATCAAGCAAGTTAACAACTTAACTACTAAGTGAATGGAAATACAACCTTTGTAGATCCGGTCCTCCACTTCCAAAGCTCCGTGAAGACGTCCCTCCGCTGCGATCATCGGAATCCCGGACTCTCGCGGTGGTTTCATCGAAGAAATGATCGGGTTAAGTCGATGACTTCGATGCCAAAGATGATCTACGTCGAGGCGACTCTGACTCGAGCTCCAACTTCACCAAGTCATGAAACTTGTGAAGAAAACACCCTATACTACATGGAAAGTGGTAGAGGATGAAGAAATAGGAAATGGGTTCACTTTGGATTTGGATTTCTCACTTGGATTCATCACTTGAAATTTTGTAGCAAAGGTTTTCTTTCTTCTTGAAGAAGAAGAAGAAGAAGACAGAAAAGGAAAAAAATGAATTATCAAAATAGAAAAACAAGTGATGCCTTATTATAATGCAACCATGGGTTAGATAAACTCATGTAGAGAATAAACTAGGGTTTAGGTAATGGTTAGGTTTAGGAAAGAAACAAAATGGTCAAAGCTTTTCAAAACTTCATGAAGGTTCAAGTATGAAACAAAATAAGCCACCATTTTATTTCTTGCCATAATAAATAAATAAATAAATAACACCTTAACCATTAACCTAAACAATGGTTTAAAGCATGCACACTCAAGTTTGCATGTATCATCAAACATGATACAATCTTGTGCACAAAAATATATCACATATACAATGTGCACAAACAAGTGAGAAAAACATCTTAAGTGAACCAATATTAGTTAATGTAAAGTAATATATCAAATATATATAATTATACATTAAATCATTAAATCAACACTTGACTTAATGATCCGGTCATATTGCATATAACTGACTAATATCAATAGTAACAACTTATCGAATCAACACTTGATCCGATAACCCGGCTATATCGCATATAACCGATCAATGTCACATATCGCGAGTATAGAATACAGTATCACATACTGGTATTATTCTCGGTCCAGCACATATCTCATATGCGCTCCTATTTCGTTTCACTTGAGCCAGGAAACCTCTGTGTAGGACTCTAAAGACTCGTCAATACGCCGGCGGCAGGTGATGATCATATAAACACCCACAAGCCGCAAGCGGTCTGCTAAACGTAACGGCCACCCGGGTATTGAGCGATCAGAAGATCAACGAGCAAGCCCGCTCACACTCCTGTGAATCCAACGAGCAACACTTACCGTACAGTCCGGTCTCGTCGTCTGATATGTCGCATATCTCCCCTAGGGGTGGTAAACGTCAGACCCCAATAGCTCGATAAGTCGTGTCGATATGAGGTGTATAACAGTTCGAGAAACTACTGGTAACACTGACCAGTAAATCTCAGCAACCCTGGCCAGGGATTTCCGGTTATAGCCAATCGAACACAGCGCAACATCAACTCCCTATACCGGGAGAGATGAATCCCCTCCTATCGCTCATTGCCTCCATGTGATTCGGGACTGTACCCAAAAACCACCGTTTTGCATGCCCTCTTGGACGTGGTAAGGTGGAAATCAAAGTATAGTGGGAATCGCACAAGACTCTATGATGATCTCGGGTCAACAGACTACTCTGTACCAGTGTCACCAGAGAACTGCCATCTGACGTAAGGTATAATACCATCTGGGAGTTCTCGGCGAGTCCGTCCAGTGTACCCAGTCTCCACTGAGCACCCGTATATCATCTCTGATGTCAAACACCAATGGATATGGGATCATCCATCGCCCATCTGTATGGGTCGAGAAGGTATACGCTAGTCTACTCTGGTATATCGATGCCCTGTCTCGATACACCCACGACTACGGACCTTGAAGGATGTACTTATGGACTACCATGTCCCCACTAGTATGATCCGCATCATAGTCCAGGTAGTCAAGTACACATCCTAAGGGCTTTACCAACATGTAACAGAGAGACAATCAGTGTACACGTTAAGGTAAAGAGCAACCAGATAGCATACAATCATGTCGAGCAAGAAAGTCCTCCCTATATATATCCAAGCATCCACTACAATATATATCCTATGTATAGTAATGGCCTCTAGGGCATACATATAACTAACAATTATGTTGTCCACGTACAATACGAGGATGACCACCTTACTCTCTACTACCTTTTTGTACATACAAGGTTCATCTACCATTTTGATGAAGTCAAACACTTTGACTACCACATCAAAACAGACGTTCCAACTCCGCGATACCTGCTTTATTTTGTAAAGCAACTTGCACACGTTTCCGCTGTTCCCACTGTTTACGAAGCCCTCTGGTTGTGTACTTATAGACGTTCTCTTCTAAATCATCATTTTAGAAAAGCAGTCATGGCACCCAACCACCAGATATCGTAGTCATGGTATGCAGCAATATTAAGTAGGATCCGGATGGACTTAAGCATAGCTACTGGAAAAGGTTTCATCATTATCCACGCCTGGTCGATGATGAAAACCATTAACAAGTCTAGCTTTGAAAGTCTCAACTTTTCCATCTACACCAAGTAATCTTCTCAAGATATACTTGCTCCTGATGGGGATTTAACCCTTCAGATACAGCATCCAAAGTCCATACTTTGTTGGTGTACATGGATTCCATCTCAGATCGCTAAGCATCCAGCCATTCTTACAGAGTCCCTACTCTCGATGGCCTGCTCGAAACTAGTTGGGTCATCATCTCATGACGCATTCCTCGCTCCCACTGTCATTAAGAAACCGAATTATCTCTCAGGCAGGTGAGGAACCCTGCTAGTTCGGCGGAGAGGCTGAGGTTCGTCGGGGACTATTGAATCCTTTGGTTCCGTCAAATCATCAGCTGCAATTTGTATAGCTGGAACCTTTCCAGTTCTACAGAACTGACCTTGCCTCGATCTTGTCCGGTTTTTGCTTTTGACATAGGCCGGACAATCCCAAATCTTAACTTACTTAAGAGATAGGCTCTTCCCATACCATATCTTATATGGAGTGGTAGGCACTGATTTGATTCGAACCCAATTCAATAGGTATGCAGCTTCTCAAGTGCACAACCCCAAAAGGAAATAGGTAACTCAGTAGTACTCATCATAGAGCACACCATATCTAATAAGGTGCGATTGCTCCGCCCTGATACACCGTTGTGCTGTGGTGTATTCAGAGGAGTAATACTGAGAGGGAATCTCATTTTCCTTTAGAATAGTCCAAGAATTCCATGCACAAGTATTCTCCTCCTTGATCTTATCATGGGACAAAATACTTATACCCGGTTTTTGGTTCTCTACTTTTAACTTATATTCTGTGAATATCTCAAAATCTTCGGACTTATGTTTCAACAGGAACATATGGCTGAATCTTGAGAGATTATCAGAGAATGTAATGAAGTACAAAGAACCGGTCTTGGCATGTGTAGACAGGGGACCTTGCATACATTACTATGTATCAGTCCCAAGAGTTCACTAACTCTTTCTCTGTTTCCAATAAACAGAGCTATGGTCATCTAATCTTTGCGACATGACTGGCAAGTTTCACAAGATGTAAATTCAAACTGATTTAAATATGTAACTTAAGGTAGTCGGGTCACATTGATATGACCTAGTCTATAATACCTCAAGAAGGATCCGTTCATTTCTGAACTCTTCCTCTTGTGTGTTTTCTATTTACTAAGAACTGTAGTTTGATTTAGAACATCAATGCTTTTAGATAACGTGCCTGAACTGATCAACTTTTGAAATAGGAAATGTTCAAAACATTATCCAACAATACAAAATTTTATCATTTCTTTACTAATAAAGAGACTGATATGATTTTGTATATTAGGTTCGGTATCTAATAACATTCGTTCAGAATCAATGTACTGGTAATACAGGGTGACAGTGACCAACAGACTTGGCTGCAACACTTGCCCCGTTTTCTGTCTCATGAAACTTATCACTCGTTCTCAGTTCTCTACCTTTCTGTAGCCCATGTAACGGATTACATATTTGGGATCCTGATCCGGTATCAAATACCCAGGATGTAGAGGATATTGAGAAACAGTTCTTTGTAATGAACACACCCGAAGGAGATGCATCTCATGCACTCTCTTCGTTTGGGCGGCATAGGAATTCTGGTATTCCCCTATTTCCTGCTCGGTCTTGTAACAATTATAAGTTGGAGCGGGACCAACGTTCCCCAGCTCAGTATAACAAGCGGGTTCGGTCAATACATCCATATTATTATCTTGATTTAGGCGTGATATGGTCGCTACCTGGAGAGGGAGAGAAGAAAACACTCTGCGTGCGCTCTTGCAAGATTAGATTGGTTATTTATTTTATCTAATCAGGATGGCTCCCACTGTTTTTATCAAATCTTCCTTTAAACCCTAAAAGGAAAGACTAGCCAGGATTAATTACACTCTACAAGTTCGCCAATCTTTCAGCCAGGCCAGTATCGGTACTTTGAGGGAGGTTCCCCGTGCTTTCGCACGGACCTAATTACAGTAAACCTCGTTTTCCCAGAGGCGTAACCCCGTTGATACCTTTCTAGATACCTACTTGATCGGCTAATTGCAAAGTGCAAAACTCTCCCAGGAGTAACAATTACTCGCAGTGGGTATCGGGATCCAACTATCATATAGAAGGTATGCAATCTCATTGCAAATTTCAACACTTGAAACTCCCGATAAAGGTTTTTACCACTAGCACTTATGACCTTAACTATGGTCAACAAATCATAAGCACTAGTCAAGTTCTACCCATCATTTCGTGATTAATTAGACCCACCCACATGACCCTTAACTAAGGTCAACAAAGTCATGCGACTGTCCTAACTAATCGCATCATATGCGGTGTAGAAAGACATCACTTAGCTACCGTACACTGTACCTTGACTATGGTCAACAAACACAGCACGAATACTAAGTACTCTACTTCCTAAAATGACGGAGGGTTGCGAATGGTTTTTAATAAAACCTTTAACGCTTTGAACTTGATCTCGTTGCGGAATCAAATGGTTTTTAAATGGAGTGTTTTTGAGGCTTTTCTAGTTTTGCTAAAGGGGTCACTCCCGGTGAAGGGATCGTCGGCCCTTTCCTCATCGAATAAGGTGCAAGATATATCATATATACCGCTGTGCAAAGCAAAAACTATAGAAGCAATCAAAATACAAACCGAGGGTTGTAGCATCTGCTAGTTATTGCTAAAGGAGTCACTCCCGGTGAAGGGATCTCGGTCCTTTCCTTATCGAATAAGGTGCAGGATGTTCTACAAGGAACACCGTGATGCAAAGCAAGAACTGTAGCTACCTGTTTTATTTTTGAAATTCGATTCCACAACATCTTTTAGGTTTCTTTTCTTTCATTAATCAAATTAATGAAGTCCCATCATTTAAGTCCACCTAAACATCACAGATAAATATAACGTACGCTTATGCCATCCGCATTCGCCTCGATGTCCCGTCTGCACCGTTAGGTTAGGTAACTAACGCCAGAGCAAGGTAGGGCTAGCGCGGGTGTAAAACATAAGCAGCGTCTATATAATATATCATATATACTATATACCATATCTATCTGAATATATCACATGATCACATCACAGATAACGCAGCAGAAAATATCATATGAAATATTGGATATACTAGGACGTCCGTGTTTTTAATACGAGCCAGTATAAAACACGGATTCCACGGTCGTGATGAATAGCTAATCCCACACCCATAGACCCCTACGAGAGCGGCAAGCAACCCTACCAATTCTAGGGTTAGGAGACCCGGACTCGACTTCTCGAGATGGTCTCCCACTGGACCCTAGAACCCGGTTACTTATGCTCCCCTCCTTGGGTCTATCCTAATGCGGAAAAGTAAATAATATATATCAACGGTGACATCTTCCGCAACCTGGAAGTGCCCCAATAAAAGAATATTACATACAAATTTTTACATGAATGAAAATGAAAAACACTCATCTCACATAAAAAAACCCCGGCCATTCAAACACGACGATCCAATATAACATATCCAGCAACACATAACATCACATGTCATCAACGTAAGTAAATATGCCCATCCCAATTGTCGTTGACATATAGCAACGAAACCGGCGATATCACATATTACACTTACGGTCGCAGAAAAGAAAGTGTAAAACTACAACAATTGGAATCCGCAACCTCTTTAGACATCACATGCCTAATCAAATGAATTCCTTAGACATCGCATGCCTAACAATTATAAACCCCGCATTTTAGTCTCATTATCGAAAACTCTTTTCAATATCAAGTCGGGCAATTCAACAGGATTCCCGACATTCTGATCAAATGCTCGTTGCAAAATTTAGTAGACGTCCGCACCCCCGATACCGTCGACGAAGTGCACTAAGGCGGAACACCGCTGCCGCGAGCACCCGAACGGATGCTTTCGGCGACGGGGTTCTCCTACAGTCACTTGGTCGGGGCTATGGGGTGTAGTTGTCTATTAAGTTTACCGGCGAGTATCCGCGTACGCTACGTGATTGCGACGGACTTTTGATCGCATCAAAATTCCGTGGCAACCGATCAAGTGAGACTAAAGTGCTATGTTTATAACATTCATATTAGTTATCTCATAACTACTTGTGAATTCCAAATATTGTATCACATTCCAGATAAATAGAAAATGTTAAACTTTCCGATCGAACAATCAAACATCCAAGTTTTCCCGAAACAGCTCAACACATGAAATAAGTTTAAAAACATCCACTTCATCCTCAGTACCAACGGTCCAGCCGTAGAAGGGTCAAGCCAACGCCTCACATGTGGCACGTCGTACTGCCCCAAACCCTAAGGTTCAAAGGGCAGTTCAAGACGGTCACATAATCGAGTTAAGGTTTGTTGTCTTCTAGAGGGACCATCGCGTTACTTGCACTCGGTTGGTTATGAGTTCAATATCTGCATGACTTATTGGGCTATTGGGGGTCTGAAAGATTCCATCCCAGGCCTAATATGTGATACTCTTTGATGAAAAGACTGGACTCTATGGTATGCATCACCGATAAGCTCTTGTAGGGTATGGATGAGCTTGCTTATCGACCTTTCATCTCATACATACCTGGGTAGCCGTTAGGTGCAACTATTACCACTGACGTGATTGTAGGTTAGCAGGTAGGGATTGATCTGAAAGTGTTTCAGATCAATCGGATTTGACCCTAAACTACTGTCAGCGTATTGTTGAGTCTTTAGAGTCATTTACAGAATGTTTTTTCGGTCATGCGAAATGCTGATGTGGCGGGCATATAGGGATACGTCTGGGAGTCCGATTAAATGCGGGTATATGATACAAGATTCAATCAAACATCGGGTTATACTAGCCGGTCTATAGATTAGCCGGATTATTAAGTCATGTGTTGACTTAGTAATTACATATGTGATATGGTTGCTAGTATTATGTATATAATACACACACTCTCTTTATATATATAATTGTTGACCTATGAATCTCTTTATATTTTGATTATTGTACAAAACTAAATTTCAAATATATTATTATTCACCGCCGAAAACAGAGACGAACTAGGATGGATCGTCCTGCCTGAATTTAGGGGCAGATGCTATTTGGATTTATCCGTCTACCTCTCCGAAGATACCAAATTGATTTACGGCGCCGTATATCGGAGGTTTGGACAGATGCGGCCGTTGTAGCGTGACTTCGTCAGATTCCCACTCGTTTTGCGATGGGGTTTTGATTGTGGGGACGCTCTTCCCTGTAGGCGCAAGCCCTTGCAATTAATTACGTTACCGCATCGCGATAACCACTTTTTCCTGCTCCGGAAGTTCACTTCGTGTCGTGTGTGTTTTTGTTTGTTTTGGTTGCCTATGGATTGTATACGGAGACTAGTTTCTTTCGTCGCCCGTAGGGCACGGACTAGTCCAAATCCGTATATTTAAGATTTGGATTTTGGTCAAGGATTTGCTTGACGAGGTCTACGTTGGTAGCTTGGTTTGCCAGCGGGGATGAACTTAGGACGCATATCTCATATAAATGAAGTACATCAGTTTACGGGATATTTGGATTTGATCTAAGGATCGTTAGTCATGTTTGGGATAAAGATCAACTTAGAAACAGTGAGTATATGGGCTCAACTAATCATTAGATCATATATGAATAGCCTATGAACAGTATACAGTAGTCATTATGGAGACAGTCCGCAAGACGAAACATATTAGTTTAAGGACGTCGTGGTCCATCATTCAACTTGTGCGCACGTGTATTTGTTACGTGACGAAGTGAGTGATGTTGATATGGAATATGCCCAATTTGGGGCACGATCCGATTTGAGGCGTGCACGTCAATTTGGAAGTGCGTCAACGAAAGAAGTTTGTTGGTAGTCGGGACCCGCCATCTCTTTAAAGACGTTGAGGAATTACAACGACATATATCAGTGGTGTGAAGAAATGTACCCTTAAACCGAATCTCGTATTTGAGGGAAAAATTATGATGGATCTAAGAATCGTTAGTCATATTTGAGACTATGATTAACTTAGGAGATATGAATGAAGATCGGTTTGGATATCACAAACATAAGCTTAGCCAATTTGGGCTAGAATTAGGTTGCCATGTTTGAGGCGAATATTTAGTTTAAAGACATTTCGGTCCATTATTGCCGTATTATGGGCGAATATTTAGTTTAGGGACAATTCGGTCCATTGTTCAACTTGCGCGCACGTGTATTTTCTACGTGACGAAATGAACAATGTTGATATAGAATGCGCCCAATTTGGGGCACGATCCGATTTGAGGCATTCACGTCAATTTGGAAGTGCATTAAGAGAAGTTGTTGGTCATCGGAACCCGCCACCTCTCTGAAGACGTTGAGAAATTACAACGATATATATCAGAGGTGTGAAGAGATGTACCCTTAAACCAAATCCCGTATTTAAGGGAAAAGATTATGGTGGATCATCTAAGAATCATTAGTCATATTTCAGACTAAGATTAACTTAGGAGATATGGGATGAATATCATTTTGGATATCATCGATGAGAGTGTAGGGTTCCTAGGCACACTAAAGAGGTTCCATAAGGCATCAACCATGCCAAAATCAAATTTTTCGTTGCTGAGAAACCCTAAACTAGATCGTTAACTAGAGGATAGGCGAAACAAAATGCAAGCAACCAACTTTGCTACTAAGTGAAAGTGACTACAACCTTTGTAGATCCGGTCCTCCACTTCCTTAGCTCCGTGATGACGTCCCTCCGCTGCGATCATCAGATCCCGGACTCTAGCGTTGGTTTCATCGGAGAAAAGATCGGGCTAGGTCGTTGACTTCGATGCCGAAGATGATCTACGTCGAGGCAACTCAAGATCAAGCTCCATCTTCACTTGGTCATAAAACTTATGAAGATAACACACTCTACTACATGGCAAGTGGTAGAGGATGAAGAAATAGGAAGTGGGTTCACTTTAGAATTGGATTTCTCACTCTTTTGATCATGGAACCATTGGAGGTAGCAAGATTTCTTCTTCTTGAAGAAGAAGAAGAAGAAAAAGAATATGATAAGAAAATAATAAAATCAATTGATTAATAATAATAAATCAAGTGATCTTATCATAATGCAACCATGGGTGAGGTAACTAGTGTAGAGACTAAACTAGGGTTTAAGTGAATGGTTAGGTTAAGGAAAAAACAAAATGGTAGATAAAGCAAGAAGCTTCATGAAGCTTAAGCAAGAAACAAAGTTTGCCACCATTTCATTTTTGCCAAAAGGAATAAAGAAAATAAATAAAATGAATAAGTGAATAATTTAAAACCCTAACCATTAAGCTAAACATGGTGTATAGCATACACTCACCCAAGTTTGCATGCATCATCAAACATGATACAAACTAGTGCACAAAACTATATCTCATATACAATGTGCATATCAAGTGAGAAAATCCATCTTAAGTGAACTAATACTAGTTAATGTAAAGTAATATATCAAATATATAATTATACATTAAATCATTAAATCAACACTTGATTTAATGATCCGGTCATACTGCATATAACCGACTAATATCAAGTATATCAATGTATCGAATCAACACTTGATTCGGTAACCCGGCTATATCATATATAACAGTCCAATGACACAAATCGCGAGAATGGAATACAGTATCACATACTGGTATTATTCTCGGTCCCGCACATATCTCATATGCGCTCCTATTTCGTTTCGCTTGAGCCAGGAAACCTCTGTGTAGGACTCTAAAGACTCGTCAATACGCCGGCAGCAGGTGATGATCATATCAAACACCCACAAGCCGCAAGCGGTCTTCTAAACGTAACGGCCACCCGGGTATTGATTGTTAGGTTACGAGCGTGTTCAAGTTCTAGTTTAAATACCGCAATCAAGACGGTTTCGCACGTAGCTAGCCGGTTGAGTACGGGTCGTCCGCAGGGAGATGGGAATCTTTTTCTATGTGTTTTTCGACGAGTTAAGTCCGGTTGTTCAGATTTTGTTATGGTTATCTAAGTGTAAGTTGATATTTAAAGAGAGCTTGTTAGGGTGAGGATTAGGTTAGTTTGAGTTAGGAGTCTCCACATCTTTCGTTGCCCCACTTAATATCGGTGTTACGGTAATCGGCAACAACGGGGATTAGCACGACTAGGAAGGAACTTGCGAGTATAAGCTAGGCTTTCCAACGCATAGTCCTTCCTTTTGGTGCTTGTCCGTCCGTTCTTGGCTCTTATCCATAACCTCCGGTTAATTCAACCACAACCGGTCTCACTACGGAATCACCGCTATCATGTAGGATAGGGTGCCGTAAGGAGCGGATCGTGGTTCAATTAACGGGAGTCGATTCAAGTTGTTGGGCAAGGAAAGAGAGAGAGAGATTTCCTTCTCTCAAACTTCCCTTATCCAACCCTAACAAGTATAAAACTACTCACACTTCATGATAAGGAAAAACAAAACAAAACAAAAGAGGAAGATAGAAAGAGGGAGATTAGAAGAATACGACTAACTATTTGCGACCTCACCTTGGCGAGGATCTAGCGTAAGTATCATTGTCGTATGTAAGGATAAAGAAAAAGAGAGAAGAAAGAAACAACTAAAATAACAACAACTACTTAACAAATTAAAATTACAACAAGTAAAATTGCAACAAATAAAATTATAATAAGCATACAAATAAAGAGACAAGCATGATAACAAATTGTTCTTCTTTATTCATCACTCTTCACTCAAAAGCTCACTTACAAGTTTAATGGAGAAGAGGTGAGAAGAGGAAGAAGAAACACATTACAACTAGGCAAAATGAGATTACAAGAATGGATCCTCTCTTCACAGAATTCTGGGGTATTTATAGGGTGAGAAATGAGAATCTAGGGCAACCATACGGGCACATGTGAAAAGACCAGAGAGCCCCTGAAATTTCTGCGCAATTGGCTCCAGAACTGCCGCGGAAGGGCGGCCAAATCCCACCTTTGGCCGCGCTTCCGCGGCTGTTTAGAGGAGTTGGGTGCCCAAATTTCTGGTGGTGGCCTGGTTTGGTGTGTACGTTATTCTGTTATATGTATTTTATCATAATTTCTTCACGAATTTTCCAGAATTTCTGTTCAGGGAAAGGTGGACTTTTTGTCAAGATTTTGTCATGATTGCCTCGAGCTCCGCGTAGATCTCTTGGATTTTGTGCTACCATTGAGCCTTGTGCATGAGAATGACATTGATTTGATCTTTTGTCTTCCTATTGATATCTGGCAACATACGGATGAAGAGCAGAGACCGAGTTTTTATCTGTGGTTGGCAGGAACCGGATTTTGTCGTGTTTTTCATGAGTTTCTCCGTTTGAGAACCGGGAACCTGTATCCTGCAATTGACTAGCAAACACGGCTCAAGAGTATCTACGGATATGCAATGTGATAAAAATTGGGCGGTATGAAAATGCAAAAATCTGATATGAACAAATACCCCCAAACTTATCATTTGCTCGTCCCGAGCAAAGCCCATTTATTCACAAAAAATTTCCTAACCTCACTTTCGCAGGGAACGCGATTGCACTGAGCATGTGCAACAAGCCGTTAAACCTCTAGGTGTCCCTAGTAGGAGGAGTGTTGTCTCCTGAGGGTTTTCAGCGGATACTACCCACAAAATCCGGTCAAGTTGGTTTTGTAAAATAACTAAGCTTCAAACCCTAAAGTTTTGTTTTTAGAAAATAACAATTCTATAATCCTAAGTCTAGACTATCGAACCTTTATTTTTCACACCTCACATCTTATTTAACTACAGATTTTATATGTCTTTACGTGCAGTGCGGATAGTGTCGTTAAGTTCCAGAAGGATCGATTAGAGTCATCATGTCGCACAATAAAGCCCAGATAATAATTTTAAAAGGATCACATAAGTTTTATAACGAGTTAAGCATTTTTCAAGTTTCGTTTTCCAGTAAGGTTTCAACTTCAGAATTTCTATCTTCCTTAACAGGAAACTAAGTCGTATTTTTCACTCCACCTTTTTCTTGTTTTCATTTCATACACACCTCTGTGAACGTGCGATAGTCTTTATCAAAGAGTAAAACCTTCATATCTCCGTTAAATTTTTTTTTTTTTTATAAAAGCCTGTCTTTTATCAAGATTATTCTCACACAAAGAACCGTTAGGAATTTTAACTCGGAGAGAACACTTGCTTGACTTTGTTTTAAACTGGACTTTCTAGGCTTCTTAGCGAGCTTTGGGCCAATGCACCCAAACCAGTTGGTTTTAGGGCATTAGGTGTAGAAACACCCCAGCGGACTTAATTACTCAAGTTACCTAGGTCAAAAAACAAAAGACAGTTTGGCGTGAAAATCAGATGATTTAATACGAACGGAGATATAACCGGCAGTTCAAATATTTTTTTGGATAAAAGACGTGTCTAGTGGGTTTGGTGTGTAATCATTCCAATCAAGTTTCAGATGGGTTATTTTTCAGACTTAGCTCCAATTATGGCATCAATAACATTCCTTCATATTCGCTTTACTTCATAAACTATTCTTGACATTACTTATTTCAGAACAAACCTATTTGATCCTCAGAAAATCATTTATCTGTTTAAAAGTTTAAACATGAAAGACTTGTCATCTATTTCCCAAAATCTTACGACACGTGTAGTGTGATGTAAAGACTTATATCAGCTATAGTTAACTTCAAAGGAGAGTTATCTTTCAGGTTTTCAAAATCCAAACATAAGATCTAGTTATTCCTATTTTTTTCAAACAAAAACCGTCGAATGTTGAATCAGAGTTCTTCCACAAGCTAACTTGACAAAAAAGTTTTTATATTTTTTAGAAAATTTTCAAATTTTTATGGATTTTATGAATTTAAATATGCAGATGCAAAATATACATATGAATGCGAAGGTAAGAAATGCGTACCGAGCGTACCCCCAAACTTAAACTGGACAGTGTCCTCACTGTCGTTGCATGAAGAGATCAGTTTGAAGGTTCAAAATTGTCGGTTAGCGATACACAAGTTTTATTTGTTTTTGAAAGAAAAGAAAAAGAATATACACAAATATAAACAAAATGGTTTATACATACCCCCAAACTTATTTGGAACAGTGTCCACTGTGCTTGGCTGGATAACCGAAGTTTGGAGGTAGGCAGAGGAAGATCAAGCAAGATAAACCGGCTCCTGTAAGAACAGGAGCTCCTCTGTTGGTTCGGCGCTAAGGTACGGTTTGCATCGGTGTCCGTTCACTTTGAAGAGTGAACCGTCCTTTGGATTTTCCAAATCCACAGCGCCCTGCGGATACACAGTTCGCACAAAATACGGCCCTTTCCAGCGAGATCGGAGCTTTCCAGGATGGAAATGAAGTCGGGTGTCGTAAAGAAGTACCTGTTGACCAGGTACGAAGGTTTTGCGCACAAGGTGTTTATCATGAAACACCTTCGTTCGATTCTTAACGACAACCGCGTTGTCGTAAGCCTCATCCCTAAGCTCGCTCAGTTCGTTCAGCTGCAGCTTCCGATGGCTGCCCGCGTCCTCCAGAGACAGATTCAGCTCCTTTATCGCCCAAAACGCGCGATGCTCGATTTCGACAGGAAGGTGGCAGGCTTTTCCGTACACAAGCCGATAGGGAGACATGCCAAGGTCGGTCTTATAAGCGGTTCTAAATGCCCAAAGGGCATCAGTGAGTTTCAAAGACCAATCTTTACGGTTCTTGGAAACCGTTTTCTCCAGTATCTGCTTGATTTGCCGATTTGAAACTTCGGCCTGCCCGCAGGTTTGGGGGTGGTAGGGCGTAGAAAGCTTATGATTAATGGAGTATTTCCGCATCAAGGCCTCGAAAGTCCTATTGCAGAAATGACTTCCATTGTCGCTAATGATCGCTCGGGGGTGCCCAAACCGTGAGAAAATGTTTTCTTTAAGGAACCTAACGACAACCTTGTTGTCGTTAGTTCGGCTGGGCACAGCCTCGACCCATTTAGAGACGTAATCAACAGCTAGAAGGATGTACAAGTTCCCAAAAGAGCTGGGAAACGGCCCCATGAAGTCTATCCCCCAAACATCGAAAATCTCCACAACCAAGATTGGTTGGAGCGGCATCTCGTTCCTCCGGGATATCCGGCCCATGTGTTGGCACCGGGAGCAAGTCTTGCAATAGTCGTGAGCGTCTTTGAAAAGTTGTGGCCAGTAGAAACCACATTGCAAGATCTTCTCAGCTGTCTTTCTGGGCCCAAAATGCCCGCCACATGCTTGGTCGTGGCAAAATGACAGCACACTCTTGAATTCCTCATCAGGGACACACCGACGAATAATCTGGTCGGGACAGTACTTGAACAAGTAGGGTTCGTCCCAGTAAAAATGTTTTACTTGGGATAAGAAGCGAAGTCTGTCCTGACTCGACCATTCAGTCGGTAGTAATCCCGTGGCCAAATAGTTCACAATATCTGCGAACCAGGGTTCGCGAGATACTGTCAAGAATTGTTCATCCGGAAAGACGTCATTGATTGGGATAGGAAGCGACGGCGAAGAAGGAAGTCGTGAAAGATGGTCGGCAACAACGTTTTCACATCCTCTTTTGTCCTTAATGACAAGGTCAAATTCTTGAAGCAAGAGGATCCAACGTATAAGCCGAGATTTGGCATCTTTCTTCGCAAAAAGATGGCGCAGAGCAGAATGATCAGTGTAAACGATGACTGGAGAGCCGATGAGGTACGGCCTGAACTTCTCTAAAGCAAATACAACAGCTAAGAATTCCTTCTCAGTTGTTGTATAATTGAGTTGTGCGTCGTTCAGGGTTCGGCTTGCGTAATAGATCACGTGCGGCATCTTGTTGATGTGCTGTCCAAGGACAGCACCGATGGCAAAGTCGGATGCATCGCACATAATCTCGAATGGGTGCGTCCAGTCAGGGGAAGAGAGAACGGGAGCAGAAGTGAGTGAGTGTTTCAATGATTCAAAAGCAGCCGCACAACTTGAGCTGAAGTCGAATGGCGTGTCCTTGGCCAGGAGAAGAGTCAAGGGCCTAGCAATCTTGCTAAAGTCCTTGATAAACCGTCTATAAAAACCGGCGTGGCCAAGGAAGGCTCGGATATCTCGGACGCATCGGGGAGGAGGCAGATTGGAAATGACCTCAATCTTTGCTTTGTCGACCTCTATGCCATTTTGCGAGATGATATGTCCTAAGACAATACCTTCACGCACCATGAAGTGGCATTTCTCCCAGTTCAAAGTGAGATTCTTGTCCTTACATCTGGTAAGGACAGCGTCGAGATGCAGCAGACACTCGTCAAAAGAATCGCCGAAAATGGAGAAGTCATCCATGAAAATCTCCAGAAATTTCTCCACCATGTCTGAGAAAATCCCCATCATACACCGCTGGAAGGTAGCGGGCGCATTGCATAACCCAAAGGGCATGCGTCGATATGCAAACGTGCCGAAAGGACAAGTGAAAGTGGTCTTGTCCTGGTCTTTTTCGGCGATGGGAATTTGATTATAGCCAGAGTAGCCATCAAGAAAGCAATAGTACTCATGTCCGGCCAATCGTTCGAGCATCTGGTCAATAAAAGGTAGCGGAAAGTGGTCTTTCCGCGTTGCGGCGTTGAGTTTTCTGTAATCAATGCAAACTCGCCACCCAGTTTGGGTGCGAGTAGGGATTAACTCATTCGCCTCGTTGGTTATGACCGTGATGCCCGACTTCTTGGGGACAACGTGAATGGGGCTAACCCACTGGCTATCAGAGATAGGGTAAATGATACCACTATCTAGACATTTGACGATCTCCTTCTTCACAGCCTCCTTCATGACTGGATTAAGACGTCTTTGTGGATCCCGGGCTGGTTTGGCATCATCCATCAGATGAATGTGATGCTCAACGATGAGGGGACTAATCCCCTTGATGTCCGCCATGGACCAGCCAAAAGCTTGCCTGTTGCCGTGCAAGACCGTTAGAAGGGCTTTCTCTTGCTCGGGAGCTAGAGAAGCCGAGATGATGACAGGGAGGGTCTCGTTCTCACCTAAGTAAGCGTACTTAAGGTGAGACGGCAACGGCTTGAGTTCGAGCGTTGGAGGTGAAATGATGGAAGGCAAGACTGGTGCAAAGGTCTCGAACTCAAAGGACTCCAGCAAAGGTTCAAAACGAGTGTAGGTAACCGAGTCGGATGGTTCAGGTAACTCATCCGAAAAGTCGAAAGATTCGAACTCGGGTTGTGCGCGGCTAAGATCGTTCGAGAACGTGAAACACTCGTAGTCGTTATCGGGCGCAGAAACAGCAGCAGGTTCGAAGAGACACGCACTAGTGGCGTCAAGATCATTGTGTTCAAACAGAAAATCCTCGAATTCACACTCTTCTGGTGTGATCTCCTGGATCGAGCAGACATCCAGTATATGAGCATTAGGTTCGGCGGGCTGATTCCCCAACCTAAAAATGTTGAGTTCAATTGTCATATTTCCAAAAGAGAGGTTCATTGAACCATTGCGACAATTGATCACAGCATTTGAGGTTGCGAGAAATGGGCGACCGAGTATCACCGGAATTTGATTCCGGGGGTTAGCTACAGGCTGTGTATCTAAGACAATGAAGTCGACGGGGAATATGAAATCCCCGACTTTGATTAACACATCCTCTAGCTCACCCCTAGGATGGGTGATCGATCGGTCGGCCATCTGGAGAGTGCAGTGTGTGGGTTTCAGCTCTCCGACGCCTAATTGCTCGTATACTGAATACGGAAGCAAGTTAACACTGGCACCAAGATCTAATAGTGCGCGGTTGATGTTCTTATTCCCAATAGTAATTGAAATAGTAGGACAGCCAGGGTCCTTCCGTTTTTGTGGTAAAGATTGGGTAAGGGCATCACTCACAGCACTAGCCAAGAAAACTTTCTTGGGTACCTGAGACTTCCTCTTTTTCGTGCACAAGTCCTTTAATATTTTCGCGTAAGAAGGGACTTGTTGGACAGCATCTAAAAGAGGAATGTTAATGTTAACTTGCTTGAATAACTCCAAAATCTTCTCCATTTGTGGATTTTGTTTGTTAGACCTCAACCGGTTTGGAAATGGAACATTTTGAAAATTGGTTGAGTCTAATGCTGGAGGAGGAGATTTTGGAGTTGGAACGGATCCCAGAATAGGTGTTTTCGTGGAGTGAGAAGCGGGTCCATTTAGAGAAGAAGAGGAAGGAGAGCCTTGTGAAGAACGAAGAATAGGCTCGGAAGACGAAGAAGAAGAAGCAGGAGAAGAAGAAGAAGAAGCAGCCGGGGTGTCATTGTTGATTTGCTTGCCAATGTTGTTTTGCAGCACCCTCCCTGATCTCAGTGTGGTCACGGCACTCACATTATGGTTTTGTTGTTCAAGAGCAACATGTGCATTATGTGGGTGGCCGGGATTTGGAAGTGGCTGGGACGGGAGCTTCCCCTTCTCTCGCTCGCTCAAGGCCGCGTTCAGCTGTGCAATCTGGGCCTCGATGGTCTTGATGCTCTGCCCGTGTGCGGCGGTGTGTTGCACTAAAGATTGGATCGAAGACTGGATGTTGGCGGTGGATTGAGTCGATTGTTTAACAAACGCATCCAGACTTCGCTCGAGCGAGGAAACCTTATCATTGTTCGACGGAACAAAGTTGTTTGGTGGAAAGGAATTGTTCGGTGCAAAGTTGTTCGTCTGGTTTTGGTAAGGCTGGGGTTGGAAGGGCTGCTGATACTGAGTTTGTTGTTGCGCTTGTTGTTGTGGTGGAGGGGCCCTTTGGAAATTGTTGCCCTGGAATTGATTCTGATTCTGATTCCAGGCGAAATTGGGGTGGTTCCTCCAACCGGGATTGTAGGTGGAAGAGTATGGATCATTCCTTGGTCTTTGCTGGAATGCATTAACCTGATCCTGTCCTTGCGAGGGTGGATTGTAAGGACACTCTTCAGTCAAGTGGGACGGATCGGAACAACAAGCGCAGATGGTACGAAGGGGGAGAACAGGGGCAGGAGTAGGAGAAGAAAATTTGCTCTCTATTGCTTCAAGCTTTTTTGTTATTGCAGCCATTTCAGCTCTCATCGCAATAGAGACATCAAGCTGGTGAATTCCTACCCTAGACTGACCGGTAGAAGTGGAGGTAGAAGAAGAAGAAGGAGTCGGTCTGGTGCTCTCCCACTGTAGCGTTTGCTCCGCAAGATCGTCAAAGAACTGCCACGCTTCCTCGTCAGATTTGGATAGGAAGTGGCCCTGACAGATGGTTTCCAGCAACTGCTTCGTTGCTGGGTTCAGTCCCTCGTATAAGGTTTGGCAGAGTTGCCATTTCTCTATACCGTGGTGAGGACACTGAACAAGAAGGTCTTTGTATCGGTCAAAGCACTTCCAAAAGGGTTCAGAAGGAAGCTGGGAGAATTGGTTGATCTCATTTCGAATTCTTGCGGTCTTATGATTTGGGTAGAATTTTTTCAGAAACGCTTTAACAAACTCGTCCCAGCTGGTGATTGAGTGGGAAGCGGTGCTATACAGCCATTTTTCTGCGAGATCGCATAAAGTGAACGGAATGACCCGTAGACGTATAGCATCGTCCGACAGCTGGGTTGTTTTCTTCATGGCACAGACGTTTTGAAATTTGTTAATGAAGATATAGGCATCTTCAGATTCAAGCCCATGAAAACGTGGAAGCATGTTGATGAAATGGGGCTTAATTTCAAAGTTGTCCCCATTGGCCGGAGGAAGAGAAAGGCAGGTTGGAAGTGCAGAACGGGTAGGGTAGAAACGATCCTGGAGCGCAATTCGCTGCGGCGCTACAACAGGCGGAGGTGGTGGGAGATTGGTCTCCATAGGAGGTGGAGCCAATCCAGGGGTGGTCAACGAGATGTTCGGAATAAATCCCGACATCGCGGAAGAAGAGGTTGGTGAAGGTGAAGGTGAAGGTGAAGATGTATGAACAGAATTCCGGTCAACGTCGGAGTTGGCCGGCAAAGGAAGGGGTGAAAGAGGAGTGGACGGAGTATCGACTTCGGAGTCGATCGCGTAGTCGGTCGCGACTAACGTAACGCGGACTAGACGGGCGCTAGTGTCCCGAGTCCAAGCGGACATACACTAAACGAGTTTAGTATAGTCAAAGCGGAGAAGGTGAGGGTAAGAAAACGTCAATGAAGAAAGGCGATGGGTGTTGGGTGAAAATGGATTTGGCGACAAAAGGGCAAGTTTTTATAAAAGTTTTTGATTTTTTTCTTTTTTTATTTTGTTTTTAGAAAGAGATTTACAGAAGTATGTACGGGAATACGGCTTAAGCAATCACAAACAAGATATGCACAATCACACCTAGATCTAGGGTAACCTAGGTCTACTAGACCTGCTCCTGAACTTGATTGTCGAAGTTAAACAATGTCGAGAAACGGGCTTAAAAATACACTGATCACGAGGCCAGGTAAGTGCAGAGATAAGGGGAGGTTGTCCAACGCTTTCGCGAAGTTCCTTAATTAAATAACCCTTTCTCTTTCGGCGGTTGCGCCTTTAACACTTTCCTAGACACCCCGTAAACAATATACGGTTAAGCGAGCTTCTAAACAAGGTTTATCTTCTCCTAATGAGCGCGAAGTCCTTAGGGCTGAAGTCTAGTATTTTTTTAATTACAATGGACAATGCATATGCTTTAGTGATTTCCGGGGTCCTGGGAAGGGTGATGAAATCCCCACCCAATCTGGATTGGTTTCAAGCCCCTTAAGTCCGTATTAAAGAATGCAAAACAGTAACAATATCAACAGCAAACAATTTTTATTTGCGGCGCAAAGAATCCTGCACAAGAACAGTTTATTGGAAGGGGGAGAAGAATTTGCGCAAAGAAGGCTGCAGAAAACACAATTCAGTGGAGCTCAGAGGAGTGGAGAGAGGCAGAGGGACTTACAGAGAGAAGATGGCACACTGACCCCACCAAGTGGCCGCGGAAGGGCGGCAAAAAGGCCCTAATGCCGCGGTTCCGCGGCGGAAATGAGGAATTGGTGATTAATTTTTCTGGTGTGGGCTCTGTTTGATCTCCTCTACTTGTCTGGATGTGTGGAATTCTAATATGCTCACTGTATCTGCTCCAGATTTCTACAGTAGACCGGATGCTTCGTTTTTGTCCGTCGCGGTGTAGCCGCGAACTGTGGGTCTATCTTCCCACGTCTTTGGCACTGTACTTGAACTCCGTATTTCCAACGTCTTAGGCGTCGATCTTGAGCTTCGTATTTCCTGCACACTTGCACAAAAACTAATCAAGAATAACAAGATGATTTTTACAAAGTATATATTTTTTTTTTGGTTGTTGGTTGTTTTTATATTCACAAATTAACCCGAAATTTCACTTAGAAATAGACTACCGTCTCCCCGGCAACGGCGCCATTTGATTGTTAGGTTACGAGCGTGTTCAAGTTCTAGTTTAAATACCGCAATCAAGACGGTTTCGCACGTAGCTAGCCGGTTGAGTACGGGTCGTCCGCAGGGAGATGGGAATCTTTTTCTATGTGTTTTTCGACGAGTTAAGTCCGGTTGTTCATATTTTGTTGTGGTTATCTAAGTGTAAGTTGATATTTAAAGAGAGCTTGTTAGGGTGAGGATTAGGTTAGTTTGAGTTAGGAGTGTCCACATCTTTCGTTGCCCCACTTAATATCGGTGTTACGGTAATCGGCAACAACGGGGATTAGCACGACTAGGAAGGAACTTGCGAGTATAAGCTAGGCTTTCCAACGCATAGTCCTTCCTTTTGGTGCTTGTCCGTCCGTTCTTGGCTCTTATCCATAACCTCCGGTTAATTCAACCACAACCGGTCTCACTACGGAATCACCGCTATCATGTAGGATAGGGTGCCGTAAGGAGCGGATCGTGGTTCAATTAACGGGAGTCGATTCAAGTTGTTGGGCAAGGAAAGAGAGAGAGAGATTTCCTTCTCTCAAACTTCCCTTATCCAACCCTAACAAGTATAAAACTACTCACACTTCATGATAAGGAAAAACAAAACAAAACAAAAGAGGAAGATAGAAAGAGGGAGATTAGAAGAATACGACTAACTATTTGCGACCTCACCTTGGCGAGGATCTAGCGTAAGTATCATTGTCGTATGTAAGGATAAAGAAAAAGAGAGAAGAAAGAAACAACTAAAATAACAACAACTACTTAACAAATTAAAATTACAACAAGTAAAATTGCAACAAATAAAATTATAATAAGCATACAAATAAAGAGACAAGCATGATAACAAATTGTTCTTCTTTATTCATCACTCTTCACTCAAAAGCTCACTTACAAGTTTAATGGAGAAGAGGTGAGAAGAGGAAGAAGAAACACATTACAACTAGGCAAAATGAGATTACAAGAATGGATCCTCTCTTCACAGAATTCTGGGGTATTTATAGGGTGAGAAATGAGAATCTAGGGCAACCATACGGGCACATGTGAAAAGACCAGAGAGCCCCTGAAATTTCTGCGCAATTGGCTCCAGAACTGCCGCGGAAGGGCGGCCAAATCCCACCTTTGGCCGCGCTTCCGCGGCCGTTTAGAGGAGTTGGGTGCCCAAATTTCTGGTGGTGGCCTGGTTTGGTGTGTACGTTATTCTGGTATATGTATTTTATCATAATTTCTTCACGAATTTTCCAGAATTTCTGTTGAGGGAAAGGTGGACTTTTTGTCAAGATTTTGTCATGATTGCCTCGAGCTCCTCGTAGATCTCTTGGATTTTGTGCTACCATTGAGCCTTGTGCATGAGAATGACATTGATTTGATCTTTTGTCTTCCTATTGATATCTGGCAACATACGGATGAAGAGCAGAGACCGAGTTTTTATCTGTGGTTGGCAGGAACCGGATTTTGTCGTGTTTTTCATGAGTTTCTCCGTTTGAGAACCGGGAACCTGTATCCTGCAATTGACTAGCAAACACGGCTCAAGAGTATCTACGGATATGCAATGTGATAAAAATTGGGCGGTATGAAAATGCAAAAATCTGATATGAACAGGTATTGAGCGATCAGAAGATCAACGAGCAAGCCCGCTCACACTCCTGTGAATCCAACCAGCAACACTTACCGTACAGTCCGGTCTCGTCGTCTGATATGTCGCATATCTCGCCTAGGGGTGGTAAACGTCAGACCCCAGTAGCTCGATAAGTCATGCCGATATAAGGTCCACAACAAGCGTGAAACTACTGATAACACTTACCAGTAAATTACTGCAACCCTGGCCAGGGATTTCCAGTTATGACCAGTCGAGCATAGCGCAACATCAACCCCCAATACTGGGAGAGACGAATCCCCTCCTATCGCTCATTGCCTCCATGTGAATCGGGACTGTACCCAAAAACCACCTGTTTACACGACTCAGTAGAGCCGTGGTAGGGTGGAAATCAAAGCACAGTGGGAGACACACCAGACTCTATGACGATCTCGGGTCAACAGACTAAGCTGTACTAGTGTCACTAGAGAACTGCCATCTGACGTAAGGTATAATACCATCTGGGAGTTCTCGGCGAGTCCGTTCAGTGTACCCAGTCTCCACTGAGCACCCGCATACCATCTCTGATGTCAAACACCAACGGATATGGGATCATCCATCGCCCATCACATGGGTCGAGAAGATATACGCTAGTCTACTCTGGAATATCGATGCCCCGTCTCGATATTCCCACGACTAGGAACATTGAAGGATGTACTCATGGACTACCCAGGCCCCACTAGTATGATCTACATCATAGTCCTGGAAGTCGAGCACACATCCTAAGGGCTTTATCAACCTGTAATAGAGAGACTGCAAGTATACATGTTAAGATAAAGAGCAACCAGATGGCATACTGTCATGTCGAGCAAGAAAGTCTTACCTATATATGTCCCAGCATTCACTACAATATACATCCTATGTACAGTAATGGCCTCTAGGGCATACATATAACTAACAGAGAGATCATTAGTCATATTTGAGACTGAGATCAGTTTGGATATCATAAATATATGCTTTAGCCAATTTGGGCTAAAATTGGATTTCTGCAACACCCAACAGTGCTAAGCACTCAGTTGTCTATAGCGCTCATGTGTATATTACGTGAGACACTATAATAGTGCTTTCCACTAGCTTTTATGGTGTTCACGATTGTTTTGCATGAGGTGCTCCAATAGTGGTAAGCACTAACTTTTCCAGGCGCACACGTGTGTTTCACGTGAGGCGCTATACAACTTGGCCTTGAGCGCTCACGTGCTTTTTACGTGAGGCGCTGAGTTCTTTTGGAGATTTAATCTCTACCGATGTTTCTAGATAACTTAAATCTCAGTTAATGGTATTTTGACCATTAACGATCACCAAGATCATTATTTTGAGGATCTTGAATCAAGTTCTTTAAAAAACTAAGTTCTTGATTTGAAAGAACTAAGTTCCTGGAGTATTTTGAACTCCATCTTCTCCGAGAGGTTAAACCTTTTTTTAATGGTGTTTTGACTATTAAAGATCACAAAGATCACTATTTTTGAAGATCTTGGATCGGGTTCTTTAAAGAACTAAGTTCTTGATTTGAAGGAACTAAGTTCTTGGAGTATTATGAACTCCATTTTTTCCGAGAGGTTAAACCTATTTTAATGGTGTTTTGACCATTAAAGATCACCAAGATCACTATTTTTGAAGATCTTAGACCGGGTTCTTTAAAGAACTAAGTTCTTGATTTGAAGGAACTAAATTCTTGAAGTATTATGAACTCCATCTTCTCCTAGAGGTTAAACCTCTTTTAATGGTGTTTTGACTATTAAAGATCACCAAGATCACCATTTTTGAAGATCTTGGATCGGGTTCTTTAAAGAACTAAGTTCTTGATTTGAAGAAACTCCATCTTCTTTCTTTTCAAATTTGTTCTTTCCTGAATTTTTGGTTCTCAAGAACAAGATCTTCCTTATGAGAATTAAATTCTCACCTTGTGGGAGATTTGTCTTGCGGATCTCAGATCCATAAAAAGAACTAAGTTCTTTGAGAAGGGTTAAACCCTTATATAGGATAGGTAAAGGAGATGTTTTGATCTCGATATTTTCTTTACCTAGGGTTTTGAGGAAGAAGATCTTGTTTGAGAATTAAATTCTCTTTTGTTTTGTGGGAGCTTTTGGGAGCCTTTTGTATATTTTTTTTTTACAAAAAACTTATGGAGTGGTCTTCTCCTCTATATTTGGAAAGAAGGATTATTGGTCGTTGGGACCCACCACCTCTCCGACGACGCTGAGAGATTACAGCGCCATATATCGAAGGTGTGGAGGGATGTACCCTTTGAACCATGTCCCATTCATTAGGGGGAAGAACAGGTTGGAGCTTAAACTCTTAGCTGCTGAAAAAGGCTTCTTTGCATTCACGCACATGCGCCGCACGTGTTGGACACACGTGCATCGCACATGTTGGACACTTGGAGGGCGCACGAGCGTCGCATGTGGCGCTTGCACATATGTGCATCATGGGGGCAGCTAAGGCCCTAGCTTGGAGAACTAAGCTCCTTTGAGGATTGAATCCTCGCACGGCGGGCGCAGATGCGTTGCACGTGGTGCGCACATGGCGGGTGCACGTGCGTTGCACGTGGCGCATATACGCATTATGGGGGGCAGCTATGGCCCTAACTTAAAGATCTAAGCTCGTAAGGAAAACTAAGCTCTTTTGAGAATTGAATCCTATTTTTTCTAAGAAATATCCTCTCTTATTTATATAGGAATAATAGAGAAGAGATTTCTCTTTTTCCCGATGTGAGACTAAAATAGTATGCCCCATATGGTAGAGCATTACTTAGATTATATGTGCATAGCACATTTGTTCATAAGTTTTGATTCCGGAAGAGTTATGAGGCCTGTAATATATCAAATCGAAGGATTCTTAAGACTCTTTCGATGCAATCATAATTTATTTGATTCACCTTCGGGAGTTTAGCAAAATACAACCTGGAAAATGCTGGTTTGCATTTTCTTAAGCATATTGCTGCTATTTGATACTTTGCGCTCTTTTGCGAAAAAAATTTGGTAAGAACAAATGCCCCCCACTACTTTGCCCACGTAGATATGTACGTGGGTTAAGTAGTGAAAAGTTATGCATCTTCATAAAATTGATGGCTCAGAAGACATGCTTAGGTCCTTGTCACCTAAGACTTTTCATCTTCATGGCCGTAAGGGTCTCAAGAAGGTTTTTTCTCCATATGAGTCATGAGGATTTCATAGGTACGTATTCTCCCTAGAAATCGTGAGGATTCCTAAGTGTTTTTCACTTTCATGAGTCGTAAGGATGTCACGTAAGTATTTTCTCCTTACGAGTCTAGGGGACCCGCAAGTGATTTCTTCACTTTATTAGCGAATGTGGCCTGTGGATAGTGTATAAGAGTCAGTTTGGACCTTCTTGTAGAGCAGTGATGGCTTAGGAAACATGTTTAGATCTGTCTCTTAAGACTTTTCAACTTTATGAGCCGTGAGGGTCTCATAAAGACATTTCTCCCTACGGGTCGAGAGGATCTCGTAGGTGTATTTTCTCCTTAGAAGTCATGAGGACTCCTAAGTGAGTTTTCTCTTGAGAGTCGTAAGGATCTTACAAAAGAAATTTCTCCTTACGAGTCGAGAGGACTCGCAAGTGGTTTTTCCTTCTCATCGGTATGCGACTTTAGAGAATGTGGCCCGTGAATAGTATACAAGAGTCATTTGGGACCAACTTGTAGAGCCGCGATGGCTGAGAAAACAGGTTTTAGATCTGTCGCCTAAGGCTTTTCAATTTTATAAGCCGTGAGGGTCTCATAAAGATGTCTCTCCCTACGAGTCGAAAGGATCTTATAGGTGTATTTTCTCCTTAGGAGTCGTGAGGGCTCCTAAGTGTGTTTTCTCTTAAGAGTCGTAAGGATCTCACAAGAGAATTTTCTCTTTATGAGTCGAGAGGACTCGCAAGTGGTTTTTCCTCCTCGTCGGCATGCGACTTTGGAGAATGTGGCCCGTAGATAGTATACAAGAGTCAATTTGGACCTACTTGTTGGGCCGCATTGCTTAGGAAACAGGTTGATATCCCTGTCGCCTAAGGCATTTCACCTTCATGAACCGTGAGGGTTTCACGGAGGTGTTTTTCCCTACGAGTCGAGATGAGTTGAGAGGTTATCGCAGGTGTATCCTAACGTGAAATATAGATAACCCCTATTCTTTACGACAGGGGTCCGTTAGGTTTGTGGTACTAGGGTTTTAGTCGGTGGTACCGTCGCGTTGGCTCATGTATTTCTCGATATGCGATCTTTAAGTCATTGTTCGAGTAGCCCAACGACTGTCGTGTGTTCTCCTCCGAAACACAGAGACGCGACCGCGTAGGTCCGTCTTGCCTGAATTTGGGGGCAGATGCTATTTGGTTTTATCCATCCACCTCTCCGAAGATACCAAGTTGATTTATGGCACCGTGTATCGGAGGTTTAGACGGATGCGGCCGTTGTAGCAGACTTCGTCAGATTCCCCCTCGTTTGAGGGGTTTTTTATTGTGGGGACGCTCTTCCCTACAGGCGCAAGCCCCTGCAGTTAATTACGCTACCGCATCGCGGTAACCACTTTCTCCTTCTCCAGATTGTCACTTCATGTCGTGTGTGTTTGTTTTATTTTTGGTTGCCCGTGGATTGTATACGGAGACTAATTTATGTTGTCGCCCGTAGGGCGTGGATTAGTCCAAATCCGTATTTTCTTAAATTTGGGTTTGGGGTTCGGTTTAAGGATACGTTAGTCTCATTTGAGACTAAGATCAACTTAAATGTATGTTAAGGATACGTTAGTCTAATTTCAGACTAAGATCAACTTAACGAGATCATTTAGATCCAACAAGAGAGTATTTGGCCTCTGTTGTTTAGTTTAGGGACATTGCGGTCCATTACCAGTTTAAGGACATGGTGGTCCAAGGTTAAGGACGTCATAGTCCATGGGCTTAAGGACCCCACAGTCCGAGGTTAAGGACATCATAGTCCATGAGTTTAAGGACCCCACAGTCAAGGTTAAGGACATCATGGTCCATGGGTTTAAGGACCCCACAATCCAAGGTTAAGTACATCATAGTCCATGGGTTTAAGGACCCCACAGTCTAAGGTTAAAGACATCATAGTCTATGGGATGTATGGTTGTCGGGACCCGTCACCTTTCTGAGGACGTTGAAGGATTACAACGACAAATATCAGAGGAGTAAAGAGATGTACCCTTGAACCAATTTTAGTTGGGAGATCTGTAGTCCAATTTGAGACTAAGATCAAAATATTTATGAGCATATAGGCTCAGTTAATCTGAATTTGAGGACTTATAGCCAATCTTGGGCTAAGTCCAATCAAGTTAAACTGTTTTAACATTTATTTTGGGCTGTTGAGGATTTATTTGGATTAGGCCATTTTAACAATGCTGAGCATTGACTTGAATTCTGACAATATTTTGTCTTTTATTGAATGCTGAGCATTCATCAGAGCTCTGGGCTTATTAAAGAACAATTTATATTCTATCAGCGCATCACATGGTGCGCTTGGCGCTTTGCGCCGATCAAAGAGCGCAGTGCGCTAGTTTATGAGCGCAGTGCGCTTCTGCTGGGTAGCGCACACGTAGGGGACATGTGTTGCGCTTGGCGCTAAGTGCCAGATGATGGGCGCATTGCGCAGAGCGCTATCTTATGAACGCAAGCGCTACTTGTATAGTGGCGCACATGTGGGGAGCACGTGGTGCGCTTAGCGCTAAGCGCCAGTCTTATGAACGCAAAGCACTAGTTCAAGAGCGCAGAGCGCTAACTTTTGAGTGGCGCACACGTGAGAAGCACGTGGTGCACTCGGCGCTTTGCACCAGATTAGGAGCGCTGAGATGCTTCTTTTTAATATAGAGCGCTAAGGCTCTTTTTATACAGCGTTGTGTGCTAGTTCTGATGCGCTGAAGCGCTTTTTAATATGAAGCGCTAAGGCTCTTTTATGCAGCGCTATGCACTGAGAATTAAATTCTCTTTTAAGAGACTTTGTCTCATAGATCTAAGAATAAAGTTCTTAGCTTCACAGAAGATGTTTTAATCTCTTATATTGATGAAAAGCTTTGCCTTTATGGATCTGTGATCCTTAAGAGAATTGAATTATTCTCCCCCCTTTTTTATAGTGAGACGTTCATGATCTCTTTAAGAAAAACTTTAGTCTTATAGATTTATGATCTGTGAGAAAGAAGTAAATTCTTCTTTTATTTTATGATGAGATCTTTTGATCTCTTTGTAAAAGACCTTGGTCTTGTAGATCTATGATCTTAAAGAAATAAGTGGATTCTTCTTTTTAATTATGAGATGATTTCATCTTTCTGTTCTTTTACCTTGAAGAAAAGAAGTTCTTCTATCGAGAGCCTGGCTCTTCTTTCTGAGATTTTCTCAAAGCTTCTGGGGGGGTTCCTCTTTATGCTTCTCTCTCTCTTTTTCTGTATCTTGAGACTTGAAGTCCAGGAGCCTTTTTACAGGGCAGGCTGATTTGTTCAATCGGTTAAGGAGATCTTTTCTCCAATTGATTTGGGAATTTCCCTACCGTTGGATCTTTGATCCAAGGGCTTCTGATTTACAGAAGGCAATCTTCTTGTTTTTAACAAGATTGGGAAATCTTTCCATACAGAATTTATTCTGTACTTTTGGTGATTTTTAATCACCATTGGATCATTGATCCAACGGTGCTCTGATTTACAGAGCACAATCTTGTTGTTTGGAAAGATTTTGAGGAATCTTTCCTTAACAGAATTTAATTCTGATTAATCAATGATTTATCATTATTATTGGATATTTGATCTGACGGTGGGGAGCTTTTAGTTCCAGCGCTAGCGCACCACTGCTTATAGAGCAGCACACCTAGCGCTAGTGCATCCGTGCCTTGCATGTGGTGCGCTGCTTAGAGTGCAGTGCACCTAGCCTAGTGCACACGTGCTTTGCACGTAGTGTGCTACTTAGGACGCAGTGCACTTAGCGCTAGCGCATCCGTGTTTTACACGGGGTGCGCTGCTTAGAGCGCAGCGCACCTAGCGCTAGCGCACACGTGCTTTGCATGTAGTGCGCTATCTAGGGCGCAGCGCACTTGGCGCTGCTTCTGAAGCGTTGCTTCATTTCAAAACTTGAATTTTGAACAGAGCTTTACTCTGATTGGAGGAACAAATGCCCTCCCACCGTTGCGCTCATATGGCCCACACGTGAGTGCAGCGGTGGCAGCATCTGCGCCCTTGGATCAACTCAGAAGTTGAAACGGCATCTCAGTGCCTATAAATAGGACCCTTGGCCCTTAGGATGATTTCTGTTCATCTTCCTTCTTGTTTTCTGAGAATTTTTATTCTCCTACAGAGCATAGCTCTTTGTCTTAAGAACTTCTTTTAAGGACGGAACTCTGTCAAAACTTAGGAAAAGATTAAATCTTTTAAAGGATTATTTAAGAATTTAAGGTTTCACTCAATAACAGAGCTTTGCTCTTCATAGATCTTTTATCTAAAGGAAACCCTTTTAGTGCTTCATTAACAGAGCTTTGCTCTCCATAGATCTTTGATCTAAAGGAAACCCTTTTAGGGTTTCATTAACAGAGCTTTGCTCTCTTGGAATCATAGATCTAAAGAGATCTTTCTTGGGGTTTCTTAACCCATTAATGGAGCTTTGCTCTTTTTAAATCTCATAGATTCATTAATCATTCATCAAGAACGCTGAAGAATTTATTCATGGATCTTAAAGACCATGGAATTTTATTCCATAAAAAAATTTATTTTAAATTTTTCTGATGTTTATTCCATCATTTCTTCAGAGCAAGGCTCTTCAGGAATTTTTATTCCGTCATCATTAGAGTTTGACATATGTCACTCTGTCACAGAGCACTGCTCTCAAATGGAGATTTACTCCTTAGCCCGAGGGGTTTCTCATTAAATGAGAATCAATTGAGGATTTCCTCATTTAATTGACAGTCTCATCAAATGATGAGGCTGTTTGATTAATGATGAACTGTCATCTAGATTTTGTGGGTCCCTTTTTGGTCCCCTTTTTACTGCATTGCAGTGCGGTACGAATTTTAAAGTACCAAGTATCAGAATTTAAATTATAGCACTGTAACACCTTAGTTCACTTATACCAATTCCAGTTTAAGTAATTACTTATTTATGGTAGTTTCTTGGCTTACTGTGTTTTGGGTGCGAATAATATTTTAACATTTGTATTTGCATTTTACCCGACCCGCTTACTTGAAACCTGTCTTGATTCATGTTTATGATTTATCCTGACCTGTTACATGGATTCGTGCATTTTCATTTTTTACTGCATACTGGCATTTTATCTGGCATCTGCATTTTTTAATATAACATTTAAAGTCAAGTAAAATATTTTAAAAATATCTAGCATGGCCTGCATGATACCCCTGACCCTGTCGTAGCATCCGCGCATCTTGTTCTCGTCCCGTTCAGTGAAACAGACTTGTTCGGATGGCTACGCGCAAGTACGTGCATCCGTTCTTGGGGGTATACATTTTCGTTACCTGGACATCCAATTTGAGTTTTGGTCGACATGTATATTTTTTATATTTTTGAAACTGAACTTTAGACCCGATCCGGGCGTATTTTGGACTAAATTTGTATTTACCAGAAAATCCAATTTTATTTCATCTAATATCTTTATTAAAATTTAATAGTTTAAAATATTTATAACTTACAAAATCTTATTAAATTAAAATCTAAACCTTAATAACAACCCATTTCTCTCTCTCTCTCTCTCCTTTGCATATATATATTTATATATATATATTTATTTTCCTTATTTAATACACAACCTCTTCTTCTTCTTCCTTCTTTCTTTTCTTGATTTTGTTTCTTGATTCCGGTGATCACCGCCGGAGCTGTGCTCGTCGCTGACGATCCGAGTGATCCAGCGAACGTACCTTACCCGTGTGATCACCCTCTTGGCTTTCCTGGACCCGTCCCGTGTGCCGCGTGTGCGTTGCGACGATTTACCGACGTCGGACGTGACGTGCGTATCCGTCGCGTGATTCGATCGAGGCAAGTTTACAACTTGCTATATGCTATGCTTTATGTAATTTATTTATATGTTTCCGTATTATTATTATCATCATCAATATCATACAGCTATATCTATATAATTTATACACCGTAATTATTTAACGTTAATCGGTTTTATAATATAAAATGTATGAAAGTTTACAACTTGCGACATTCTATAATTATATCTATAAAATTTATATCGTCGTAATATTTCTTATTATTATCTTTAATTAGTTTATAATCTATATTTTATAATGTTATACAAAATATAGTTTGAAAATATTATAGTTTACACATGAAACGTCGTTGCAAAGCGGATACGACAAATCTGAAATTTACTGTACACCTTACCTTATAAAATTCATTATAAATCATAGAAAAATCATTAGTATACGTTCTTTAGTTCGTTACGAAGATAACTCATAATAATATAACTATATGAAATATTTACTTGCAAAATAAATTGTTTAAATAACGTAAAATATAAATGAAAATATCTCTAAACTGCTGTCCAAGGAAATTCCAGCAGCAAACTTTCAACTTCGAGTGTTCATTGATTTTTGTAGGAACAATCTGAGATAATTCAACTTATAAAAATGAAAACCTTATTGAATTATATTTGTTTTGGTATAAGACACGTCCCTTTTGAAGAACGTTTGTTATTTTTAAGCTATTTTACTAATCAGGGTAACGCTGAATTTTTGAACGGAACTTTCTTGTGCATGGTTAATCAATACCACTTTTATAGTTATTAATCGGTTTGAATATATTATCCATGTTAATATTATTATATCACTATTTACATATCTAGTCGCATGCTAATTCATCTTGCTACATGCTAGGTATATTATTATGCATCCATATGAGTAAAATGTTACCCGTTTATCACATTGTACATCCATACTAAAAGTTTACTGTTTTCGGATACCCGTTTGCATCCATATCATTTAAAATATATATAACTGCATTTATAGATCAAATTAATTATATACCAATTTGCATACCATGGCACATTATTACATATTGTTGTTATATCGACACCCCATGCTTGATATTGTACACCCTGCATAGTCATGATGTAACCCTAATCGATAATTGTGCATCCATACCATTTATTTTTATACCTATTCGCATACCATGTTACAATATTTCATTTTATTATCATATTAATACTCCATACTTGATTGTGTGCACCCATATATACCATAGTTTGATTATGAGCACCAACTTGATACCTGTGCACTACTTGATATGACCTGATACACTATTTGACATGACTTGATACATGTGCACTACCTGACACGACCTGATGTACCACAACCTGACTTGATACCTGATCTTGTTACTAATGCCGACAATCTTGACCTGTTGTCCCTACGGACATATCCTGTTGTCTACACAGACAAACATGCACCTGCTTGATCCTGTGTTGGCATTAGCTCCAGATTTATCAATACCTGACTCACACACATAACCTTGGGGGTATGGGGTAATAAAGAATGTAGCCGAACGTAACTCAAAGGGCTATTACATCATGTTACCGTGGTCCCGTGGGGAATGAACGGGACATAGACTCACAGTCTATTATATCATTTTACCGTGGTCCCGTGGGGAATGAACGGGGCATAGACCGATGGGTTACGTTGGGGATTACATTAATTGATTTCGATAAATTTATAGTAGATAACACTGTAGCACAGTTTAGACTGCTCACTGCACATCACCTGTATATATCCTGTTCACTGATCTATATTCATGTTACTGCTTATTTCCTGATAACTTGTTACTGTTTATACTTTATGCCTGCATGTCTCATTATATCCTGCTTGCTTAGAATTATTGATATTATGAAGCACTGAGGTCTGGGTTTTGCATGGCCCAGATCCCTTATCCTTGTCACTAGCTGCCCAGGAGTATTTTGATCAATAGGCTGAGCAGTGAGGACCTGTTATTAGTTTAGTTTAGATTTCCTTTCAGTATTTTATTCCTGATGTGAGCCCGTATTAAGGGACGTACATTCCAGATCATTATTGTATTTGAATCTTTTGCTTCCGCATTATTTTATTTCATGACTCTTTCATTCTGGCTTATGGACATGTATTAGATAGTTTATTGTTGGAGATAGTGCCTTCAAAGTCAATTATTGGATTGCAGGTACGTGACTGCAATGATTGATGGTGGACCTATACCGATATGACAGTCTTGCTCAAGATGATAGTATACTATCTGGTTTGTCTTTATCATCGTATACATGATTTAGTTCACTATTTTATGATGATAGAGCCCATAGGATTCTTGTTTGACTACCAGCAGTATGATGGCGATCATATACGTGGGAGCTGGGGTCTATAAGCACATCCTTAAAAGTGTCCCTAGTCGTGGGAGTTTCGAGACAGGGCATCGATACCCCAGAGTAGACTAGTGTATACAATCGAGACCCCGACGAGGGGCAGTGGCCGGTCTCACAAGCCATTGGTGTCAGTTGGATCACCTAAGATGTATACAGGTGCTCATTAGGTTATGAGTACACCGAACAGGACTCGCCGGGAACATGCTAGTTGGTATTATACATATCGTCAGATATCAGTTCCCTGGTGACATGTGTACAGGTTAGTTTGTCACCTGAGATCATCATTTGTCTCGTGTGAGTTCCTACTGTGCTTTGATTCCTACCCTACCACGCTCAAAGGAGTTGTGCAAACATGTATTTTTTGGGTACAGTCCCGAGCCACATGGAGGCAGTGAGCGGATCGTCGGGGATTCGTCTCTCCCGGTATTGGGGGTTGATGTCGCGCAGTGCACGGATGGCCATCACTAGAAATCCTTGGCCAAGGTGGTGGAGAATTACTGATTTGGATCAGTAGTTACTCAGGTGGTGATGGGCTTCATACCGACACGAATTATCACGTTATTAGGGGTCTGACTTTATCCACCCCCTAGACTCGATATGCGATACTCTTTAGATGAACGGACCGGACTGTATATACATTATCACTGTTAGACTCAGTAGGGTTTATAGATGAGTTCACTCGTCAGCTTCCTTTCCAATCAATACACAGGCAAACCGTTATGTACAGCTTGTACCTCTGACGTGCTAGTGGTTATACCCAGTGCCAGTGTGTTGATGAGTCATTAGAGTCCCCCACAGACACTTTCCCAAGTTCGGGCGATTCTTTGTAGAGGCCGTATGGTTTTATGGCAAGGTTCGGAAATTGCACGTGCGTTTTCGCACGTGTTATTTTTCGGGCAGATAATACTGGTAGGCTTTGGTTTAAGCCAGATCTCAGTATTATACTGTGTAGATATAATATCTTTGTCTCAGATGCATTTGTATTCGGTCGTAATACAAATGCGGGTATGTTTATACTGATACGGGGTTAACCTGAAATTCGTTTCAGGATCACTTTTGGAAGTTGCCAGTTTCCAGTTTTCTATCAGCCGTATTTTGACATTCGGTTAAATGCGGATTTGTCTTTTCGTCTTGAGGGTGAGTCATCGTGTGTGGAAGCTTCATGATCAGTGACTAGGTTAGTGACTCATTCTTTAGCATTAATGAGTTGATGACTAGGCTTCATGATTCATGCTTTTACATTTAATGTCTTTTGATGATTCATTCTTTCATTAATTGTGTTGATAACTATCATATTGTTATGGTCACCACTTGAAGCTCCTACACTCACCCTCTCCTTGCTATAAGTGGCCGGCCCCTTCTTCAAGGGTGATGATGGATTCATTTTTGAGAAAAAGATACAAGAAATTTAGTGTATGGAAATTTCATAGCCCAATTTCCATTTACCCGATTCCAATTGGCAACTTCATTAACCGTTCGTCCATAGCCTTGGACGTAACGAGACAAAGTGTTCTACTCATTCTTTACATCAATCTTGGTCATCTCTTTTAGCAAACTTGACGATCGAGTTGCCTCGGTTCAGAGGCGGGAGCCCGTTTAAAGATCCGTCGACGTGGTGCCACCTGGACGACGAGACTGGAGTTTCAGAAGATCGAAGCCGCCGCAACAAAGCGTGGGATGATGGTTGAAGACCGAAGGACTCGGATCATTCGGTATAACAATTCTAACCCACTTTGTAGTTTGTTAGTTTAGCTTTAATGGCAGATCCGGGTTACGGTACACGATAGCGCCAGTTTGTAAAAAGTTTTTGTTCCGCATTTGGCGTCTGTTAGACAGCCGGGGCGCTACCGTGGACTTACAATGGTATCAGAGCCTCACCATTAAGCTATACTAACATGTGCTAACGCGTTTAAAATATCGATCGAACGGAATTTCCGAAATCATAATTTTCAAGTGCTTAAGTTTCTGTCGATTTTAAACAGGGTCTAAAAGTTATTTTACATATCACAGAATATTAAGCAGGGATTTTTAAGCATACGAATGAAAATTGGGCACGTGATCCCACAAGAGCACCACGGATCCACGGTCAAACTTAGGGTTTGACCGCGGAACCGCGGCGCTTTAGTGGGAACAGTGCATCAATTTTTCACAGAGAGCTTATTTTTGGAAAATGTGGTTTTTAGTATAGTTCTTTTGGGCCCAGATTTTGTTACTGTACAGCAGATGTACGTGGGGCCCATTTCAGGAAATTTGGTCGATCGAAATTTTAAATTTGTTAATATGCAGTATTTACATTTTATCTCCGACTGGGAATGTCATTTGATCGGTAAACCGCGTCTAATTGCTATAGTTCTTTTAGACGGGTTTGCGAACGTGACATTCGTGTTGATGTTCTGTGTTGTGCTGTATTGTTATGGATATGTCGTGGTGGATAGCAGGGTGCAATGATAGTGCAGTTAGGATTTATTTGTACATTTGATATTGCGGGACGAGCGTCCAACATATGGACTGTCGTCACTGCCTGTTGTATAATATTCTTTTTGGGACACGACCGGGTTGAGGTCGATGTACTCGTTGTACATATTTTTATTTCTGTACTAGAATTATCCCGCGACGAAGTGCACGGATAGCCGGGTTCTGAAGGGCAACGGGTTCGTATCTCATGGCTTTGAGAGGCAGAGGGACCTCACTCTAGAATTGGCAGACTATTCGCCGCACTCGTAGGGGTACAGGTTGATCCAAGGAGGGGTGCTCAATTTACCGGATTCCGTGAAGTGCCGGGTGTTCCATTCACTATGTTGTGGGGGACTACCTCGCTTCAGGTTTTGGCGGGTAACTTGCCACACCCGTAGGGGTCTAGGTTTCATTGCACGGGCTATCCACACGACCAGGGAAACATCGGGTTTCAGCAATGGCTCTGTGAAACCCGGGGATCCCAGATTATCTGTATTGTTCTGTGGTGCTTATTACTTTTCTGTAATGTTGCATATTATCACGCCTGGAGCGATTATTGTATATTAGTATATATACTATTAGATGTTGTATATGTTTTACACCCGCGCTAGTCCAGCCCCCGCTCTGTCGTTAGTTAAGTAACCTAACGGGTGATGACGGGACCCAGTGGCGAATGCGGATGGCATATACGTACATTTTATTTTCGTTCTTTTCTGGTGTGATTGATTGATGGGACTGCGTTGATTCTTATCAATGTAAGATAAAACAAACCTACATCTGATGTTGTTGGAACCAATTTAAAAAGTGTTATTACAAAGACGTTTCCTTTTGTTATGCATAGTGATATTTAGTTTAGAATATCATGCACCTCATTCGACGAGGCAAGGGCTGATATCCCTTCACCGGGAGAGACCCCTTGGGCAAAAGTTTGCGTCAGGGTAATAACTTCAATATAGTCGATTACAAGTTGCTTTGCATCGCGGTATTCAGTTAGAATATCCTGCACCTCATTCCACGAGGAAAGAGCCGAGATCCCTTCACCGGGAGTGACCTCTTTAGCAAAATGGTTTTCGCCACTATATTTTTATAAAAAGCTATCAGGTTCCTTCAGCGATATCAAGTTCATTACGTTAAAGGTTTTTCACCAAAAACCAGCCGTAGCCCTCCGTCATTTCTTTTGGGTATTCAGTAGTATTCAATCTATGCATGCTTGGCCCTTAGTCAAGGCATAGTGTTTGGTAGCTGCTGGGTATTCATTTGTTGCATAGATAGATGAGTTTGTTTGGGACAGTCGTTCTGTCATACTTGGCCCTTAGTCAAGGGCATGTGTGGGTGGGTTCAAATTGACCTGGATAGTGACAGATAGAACTTGGCATGTGACTTATGACATACTTGGCCCTTAGCTAAGGTCATAAGAGTATGGGGTAAAAATCATATCGGGAGTTTCAAACATAGAGGAAACTTACCAGGCATGCGCATACCTTCTGGAGTGTGATAACTTGAGTGGCTTCCATCAAGTTATCATGCGATGATAGTTGGATCCCGATTCTCACTGATGAGTTGGTTTACTCCTCGGGTGATCCCGACTAATTCTTCTTTCAGGTTTGGAGGAGAATTTGAGATTACAGTGGGAGGTTTCCTGATTAGATAAAGTGATAACCATTCTGATCTAGGTTAGAGTGCACGCAGAGTGTTTCTTTTCTCTCTCTCTTTGGCAGCGACCTTTGACCGACCCTAGACTATGACTCAGTGACCAAGTTGACCGAACCTTCTTAAAATACTGGCTTTTGGATTGTCTGAGTTGCATAAGTCATTGTCGCTCCTTCTTTTACCCTTTGTATTTCTCAGAACACCCCGTATTATTACGGGCATCCACTTCCATTGGATAGATCTATCGTATGGTTATATACGAACTCGAAGGGACTTCTTTGAGGATGGATCCAGGTTCAGGAGAAATAGAATTGGTTTATTCGGTTGTCTTTTATTATCACCTTCTCACAGGTTGCGAGGGCTCCTTAGTTTAGGAGAGTACACCTATTACGCTTATTGGATAGTCTTATTCCAAACCATAGGCAGGTGCCGAAAGGTAGGGAATGAAGAAAACCAATTAGCCTAAGTAAGGTGTGCAGAAGGTAATAATTAAAGACAAAATAAAAGGGATTAGAAAGAGGGCAAAGTAAATTGCGACTGTTATCATTCACGACCAAACCGCGTACTTCATCGCTACTCCTATTTCACCTTTGCTTTTTTCCCAGTTCGGGAGAAATAGAATAAGGTATTATTCAGTTGTCTTTTATCATCACCTTCTCTCAAGTTGAGAGTACTCCTAGGATTAGGAGAGTACACCTATTATGCTTACTGGATAGTCTTCTTCCAAACCATAGGCTGGTGCCGAACGGTAGGGAAGGAAGAAAACCATTTAGCCTAATGATGGTGTACAGAAGGTAATGAATAAAGACAAATAAAGGGATTTGGAGAGATGGCAAAGAGATATACGGTTAAAGTCATGAATTGGATTATGGAAGAGGCATCACTAAGAATACCAGGATACCCCTACGAAACATTTTCATGTTTCAGTACATTGTTAAAGGAAAACTGATTTCCCGATTAGATACTTACTCCAGGGAATGTATTTACCAGGTTTCATTCTCATATCTGTATGGTTTTACAGATGATGAGTGGGAGTAAGTTATTGGGAATAAGGTGATCATCCTCATTATATCGGAATTCGTTGTAATTGGTGATATTTGAGGAAATCACCTGGGTACAGTTTTCAATCTACGACGCACAGGTTTTGAGTTATCAACTCAGCGGACTTATACAGAGTATTGTATGTTATCCAGTGTCCATCAGGACAAAGGGGTAGGTCCTCGTACTATGTTCTGTTTACTTATGACTTCTCTAGTTTTTAGACAAGTGTTTCGTAGAAATACAATGTCTAAGTTTTGAGAAGTTGTAGGTATAAGAATAAATTACAGAACCAGGTATCACAAGTATCGGGATTCTTCAAAGAGATCGAAGATGTAGATACTTATGATTGGTATTCAGATGATAGTAATGGTTTTGAGAAACTTGTTTCTCTTTCAGGTTACTCATAATTGGATGGGTTCCTAAGTTGAGTAATGCTGATTAGCCTCTCTCCAATAAGTTGATATGCACTGAAGACAGTTGCATATTTTTGAATCTGGTTCCAATTAAATTAGTGCCTCTATTTCTATATTATACATAGAATGGTTCGTATCTTAATGATGTTAAGATACGGGGAGTTTTCCAGCTTATGCTTAAAACCAGACACTGGATAAATCAAGGCACGTTCCTGTAATGGCAGTTTGTGGGTTGACCCTGGCTTTGACGAGGGTTGACATTTCTACCATCTGGAAGATCAATAGTGATATTGCTCTTGACTCGCCACAGTTTTATTAAAATAGATTTTTTCAGAAAACAGTAGTGGGAGTATGGTAGAACTGGAAGTGATTCCAGAACCGCAAACGATTACGGTAAATTTAATAGGACCTATATATTCAATCAGGTTTGACATTCCAGTAGCCACTCCGCAGATATTGTGGGTAACCTCAGACACCCGAGAGGTACTCCGGTAGACTCAAGAACGGTGACGGGGAGGTTCTTGTTTACCCAGACTTGACACTACTGTTATTCCCGACTATGAGAACCGGCAGGAGGATAAGTATAGCGTCATTCTAAACTAGCTTTGGAAGTGTACGTATATATTATTCTGCCAGAGGGTTGTCGTAGTCAGTGGGAGCGGCGGAAGCATAGTGGGCAAGTAGCTTATGTCTATTTATAGACTTCAGCAGTTATAGCGGAGATAGATCATCTAATTTTGATGAGACAGTCATGGCTTTGACTTCATCAGAATAGGGGATGGATCTGTTGAGAAGGCAGTAGGGTGTGATGTCCTGGTAAATGACATACACAGAGTAGGAAGTAAAATTCCTATACTACGATCGGTTGTACTTTGGTCGTCACACAGTTGTTTCTCCACAAAGGATATGGATATAATATCAGACATTCTGGTTACTAGATCTATGGTTTTAGATCTAGATTTGGGTAGTTTCCCAATATGGGTACTTTGACAATGTTCTAATAGTATTTTAGAATAGATGACTCCTGGCATGGTGGTGTACCTGGAGGTGATAGAGTCACCCTCTCTAAAGGTGTCTTAGAGACTAAACGAGAGAGGGAAGTGCATGATTGGCAGATTACTTGCTTAGGCAATTGAGTCAATCATGAGATGTCAAGTACCACACCAGATGTTGTTTTTGCACTTGATGCGATAAGTTTATATTAATCCAATCCTGAAGAAACATAAGGAAGCAGTTTTGGAACATAAGTGCTTGTTCTATGGATTTGATGACGGCAGCCTCCTTCGGGAGACGGTTATCATTCCAGGCTTCCAAAGTGACATGGCTGACAGAGTGATTGTCAGAGTCATAGTTTTCCCTCTGACAAGGGACAGTATTATGGACAGGTGGTCCAAGAGGATACTGTGGGAGGCATGGTGCTGGATACTGATTAGATTCAGTTATCGATACAGTCTAAGAAGTTTCGATTTGGAGTTCATTTATGAACTAGGTCCCATCAGATATTCAGACATATTCTAAGACAGGTATTACTCGATTCGGGAGATAGCTTTCTCCGCGAATTTGAGATTTAGAGAGACATAGAATGAAACATCAGGGCGGATCCACTCACTGAGGCAATTTCTCGAACACAAGAGTTTTACAAACTAGCTTTGTGAAACTGATTAGTAGAGGAGTTGGATGTTCGGTATCACACGGGCTGTGAGTATGCGACATCGCAATAATTAGCCTTAAGTGCAAGTGAGAGATTGTTGGAGATAGTGCCCTCAAAGTCAATTATTGGATTGTAGGTACGTGATTGCAATGATTGATGGAGGACCTATACCGATATGACAGTCTTGCTCGAGATGATAGTATACTATCTGGTTTGTCTTTATCATCGTATACATGCTTTAGTTCACTATTGCATGATGATAGAGCCCATAGGATTCTTGCTTGACTACCAGCATTATGATGGCGATCATATACGTGGGAACTGGGGTCTATAAGCACATCCTTAAAAGTGTCCCTAATCGTGGGAGTTTCGAGACAGGGCATCGATACTCTAGAGTAGACTAGTGTATACAATCGAGACCCCGACGAGGGGCAGTGGCCGGTCTCATAAGCCATTGGTGTCAGTTGGATCACCTAAGATGTATACAGGTGCTCATTAGGTTATGAGTACACCGGACAGGACTCGCCGGGAACATGCTAATTGGTATTATATATATCGTCAGATAGCAGTTCCCTGGTGACATGTGTACAGGTTAGTTTGTCGACCTGAGATCATCATTTATCTCGTGTGAGTTCCCACTGTACTTTGATTCCTACTCTACCACGCTCAAAGGAGTTGTGCAAACAGGTATTTTTTGGGTACAGTCCCGAGGAACATGGAGGCAGTGAGCGGATCGTCGGGGATTCGTCTCTCCCTGTATTGGGGGTTGATGTCGCGCAGTGCACGGGTGGCCATCACTAGAAATCCTTGGCCAAGGTAGTGGAGAATTACTGATTTGGATCAGTAGTTTCTCAGGTGGTGATGGGCTTCATACCGACACGAATTATCGCATTATTAGGGCTCTGACTTTATCCACCCCCTAGACTCGATATGCGATACTCTTTAGACGAACGGACCGGACTGTATATACATTGTCACTGTTAGACTCAATAGGGTTTATAGATGAGTTCGCTCGTCAGCTTCCCTTCTAATCAATACACAGGCAAACCGTTACGTATAGCTTGTACCTCTGACGTGCTAGTGGTTATACCCAGTGCCAGTGTATTGATGAGTCATTAGAGTCCCCCACAGACACTTTCCCAAGTTCGGGCGATTCGTTGTAGAGGCCGTATGGTTTTATGGCAAGGTTCGGAAAATGCACGTGCGTTTTCGCACGTGTCATTTTTCGGGCAGATAATACTGGTAGGCTTTGGTTTAAGCCAGATCCCAGTATTATACTGTGTAGATATAATATCTTTGTCTCAGATGCATTTGTATTCGGTCGTAATACAAATGCGGGTATGTTTATACTGATACGGGGTTAACCTGAAATTCGTTTCAGGATCACTTTTGGAAGTTGCCAGTTTCCAGTTTTCTATCAGCCGTATTTTGACATTCGGTTAAATGCGGATTTGTCTTTTCGTCTTGAGGGTGAGTCATCGTGTGTGGAAGCTTCATGATTAGTGACTAGGTTAGTGACTCATTCTTTAGCATTAATGAGTTGATGACTAGGCTTCATGATTCATGCTTTTACATTTAATGTCTTTTGATGATTCATTCTTTCATTAATTGTGTTGATAACTATCATATTGTTATGGTCACCACTTGAAGCTCCTACACTCACCCTCTCCTTGCTATAAGTGGCTGGCCCCTTCTTCAAGGGTGATGATGGATTCATTTTTGAGAAAAAGATACAAGAAATTTAGTGTATGGAAATTTCATAGCCCAATTTCCATTTACCCGATTCCAATTGGCAACTTCATTAACCGTTCGTCCATAGCCTTGGACGTAACGAGACAGAGTGTTCTACTCATTCTCTATATCAATCTTAGTCGTCTCTTTTAGCAAACTTGACGATCGAGTTGCCTCGGTTCAGAGGCGGGAGCCCGTTTAAAGATCCGTCGACGTGGTGCCACCTGGACGACGAGACTGGAGTTTCAGAAGATCGAAGCCGCCGCAACAAAGCGTGGGATGATGGTTGAAGACCGAAGGACTCGGATCATTCGGTATAACAATTCTAACCCACTTTGTAGTTTGTTAGTTTAGCTTTAATGGCAGATCCGGGTTACGGTACACGATAGCGCCAGTTTGTAAAAAGTTTTTGTTCCGTATTTGGCGTCTGTTAGACGGCCGGGGCGCTACCGTGGACTTACATTTATAACTGTTCTTGATATCTCTAGACAGCCGTAATGTGACTGTGGAGGGATCTTTTCTAGCCATACGTAGCATGGTTGGCTCTGTCACGTGCCGATCTTAGCGCACTCTGGGAAGCGGGGCGTGACAGGGTTTGTTTGGTATCAGAGCCATAGGATTTAGGTTAATCGGGTTTGATTCTTTTGTAGTTGGGTATTGGACCCAATACACGAATCAGAATACTCGTGATTAGGAACATGTCCTGCCACATTGTTATCGTGATTCTTGAATCATATCTTTCTCTTGACCCTTGCCTTGACGATATGCAAACAACTTTGCATCTCGGCTTGAAATCTTTTGGTTCCTTATTGTTTATCCTTTCCTATTCCTTTGATTCTGATACTAGGATTTGGGCGACTTGAACGGAGTTATGTGATTGTACCCATGAACTGCAGCATGGTTACAATACGGTACTCTATTTAAGTAACTTAGAGTCATAGTCTTGATTCACTTCCTTATTTCATAGTCGTTATATTGCCTTGCTTCTTTTGCTTTCCAGTTCATGTTTATCGCAAGCTTGAATCCTGTTTACCGTGCTTATCTTCTTCAGTATCTTGGCTTCAGATGAAGTTGTTTCAGGTATCCTACTTGTTCATATTTTTTCCTGCATTAAATTATTCGATTTTGGTGTATCCCGTTGTTGTTTGATGTTGTCTTGGGAATGGATTTTCTCGGCACTTTCCACGCTCACATTGATTGTAGGGCAAAGAAAGTGATTTTACAGATTCCCGGACATCCAGAGTTTGTTGTTGCTGGAGGTAGCAGTTCTGTCGGGCCAGTCGAGTTTAGGGCTAGGCCGACAAGAAATGTTCTTTCATCAATGGAAGTTGATAAGGAGGAAGAGCTTGCTGTAGTTCGAGAGTTTATGGACTTATTCGAGGATATCTCAGGTTTACCGCCAAAACGAGATGTGGAGTTCGCGATCGATCTTGTTCCTGGTGCAGCGCTAATCTCAAAGGCGTACTATCCGATGGCACCAGTGGAGTTGGAAGAAGTCAAGAAGCAGGTTACCGAATTGCTAGAGAAGGGTTAGATTTGCAGCAGCAATTCACCTTGGGAAGCTCAAGTTCTTCTAGTCAAGAAGAAAGATGGCACAGGGAGAATGTGCATCGATTATCGAGAATTAAACCGGGTGACTATTAAGAACAAGTACCCGATCCCTCGCATTGGCGAAATATTCGAGCAACTTAATGACGCGAGGGTATTCTCGATGCTGGATTTGCCATCCGGATATCATCAGGTCCGAGTTAAACCAGAGGATATTTGCAAGACTGCGTTCCGAACTCGGTATGGACATTATGAGTATTTAGTGATGCCATTCGGAGTCACGAATGCACCGGAGATATTTATGCACTTGATGAACCGAATCTTTTCACCGTTCTTGGATCAGTTTATAGTGGTGTTCATTGATGATATTCTGGTCTACTCGAGGAGCATTGAAGAGCATGCGGAACACTTGAAGATCGCACTGCAGACATTGAGGCAAGAAAGATTGTATGTAAAGATGAGCAAGTGTGAGTTTTGGCTTGAAGAAGTGAAGCTTTTGGGACATGTCGTATCCGGAGATAGAATCACAATTGATCCCGAAAAGATTGCATCAGTTCAAGATTGACCGATTCCGAAGAACGTAGCAGAGATCAGAAGTTTTCTTAGACTTGCCAGATATTACAGAAGGTTCGTGGAGAATTTTGCTCGCTTAGCTGAGCCTTTGACCAAGCTTACGCACAAGGAAGTACCGTTCGTATGGACGGATAGATGTGCGTCAGCTTTTGAGGCGTTGAAGCAGAGGTTGATAACCGCTCCTATTTTGACCGTACCAGACGGTTCCGGAGGATTGGTGATTCACAGCGATGCATCTGGGAAAGGTTTGGGATGTGTTTTGATGCAGCATGGGAAAGTTATAGCTTATGCATCACGGTAGTTGAAGACCCATGAGAAGAATTACCCAACTCATGATTTGGAGCTAGCAGCTGTGATTTTCGCTTTGAAGATTTGGAGACACTACTTATTGGGTGAAAGGGTCAAAGTATTCACCGATCACAAAAGCCTAAAGTATGTGTTCACGCAGAAAGAGCTTAACATGAGACAGCGTAGATGGTTGGAGCTGATGGCTGACTACGATCTTGATCTTAAGTACCATCTGGGGAAGTTAATGTAGTGTCGGATGCGCTTAGTCGGTTACCATCAATTCGGATGTTGACTGCACAGAAGGAGCTTATCGAAGATTTTCAGAAATTCGAGTTGGAGATTGTGCTACCGCATTCTTCGGGACAGTTGATGCAGCTGCATGTACAGCCGTCGTTGATCGATAATATTAAAGCAGCGCAGTCGCAGGACCCAAGATTGCAAAGGTTTCTAGAACAGGTTGAAGCTGGACTTCGAACAGGCTTGTTGATTCATGAAGATGGTTCGTTGCGATATGGTAGCCGTTCGTGTGTGCCGAAAGGGGATATTCACGAAGAAGTTATGAAGGAGGCGCACAGTTCGGCATATTCCGTACATCCAGGAGGCACGATGATGTACCGCGATCTAAGACATCATTTCTGGTGGGAAGGCATGAATAGGAAGATTGTTCGCTTTGTAGCGAAGTGCTTGGTGTGTCAGCAAGTTAAGGATGAACATCAAAGGGTTGCTGGTTTATTACAACCACTTCCGATTCCTCAATGGAAGTGGGAACGTATAACCATGGATTTCGTGACAGCTTTACCGCGGAGTCCAAAGGGCAACAATGCAGTTTGGGTGATTGTTGATCGATTGACCAAGGCAGCTCATTTCATACCATTTCGAGTTGGTCAGTCAACGGAAGCGTTGGCGGAACGGTACATGCTGGAGATTGTGAGATTGCATGGAGTACCTGTGAGCATCATTTCCGATCGTGATACCCGATTCTTATCGCACTTCTGGAGGAGTTTACAGGAAATTTTGGGGACGCAATTGAAGTTTAGCATAGCTTATCATCCTTAGACAGATGGCCAGTCAGAGAGAACGATCCAAACTCTTGAGGACATGTTGAGAGCTTGCATGTTAGACTTCAAGGGTTCGTGGGAAGATCATCTGCACTTGGTGGAGTTTTCGTACACTAACAGCTTTCAGGCGACTATTCAGATGGTTACATTCGAAGCATTGTATGGTCGCAAGTGTCGTTCACCTGTTTGTTGGGATGATGTTGGAGAACGAAGATTGTTGGGACCGGATTTGATCGTGCAAACAGTTGAGAAAGTTAATACTATCCGAAATCACATGAAGGCAGCAGAAGATTGGCAGAAGAGTTGGGCCGACACATCGAGATGACCTCTAGAGTTCGCTGTTGGTGATCTTGTGTTCTTAAAGATATCACCGACTAGAGGAGTGATTCGTTTTAGGAGTCGAGGCAAGCTTAGTCCTCGATTCGTAGGGCCTTTCGAAATTTTGGAGCGTGTTGGAGAAGTGGCTTATCGATTGGCTTTACCACAATTTTTAGCGAATGTTCATGACGTGTTTCATGTATCTCAACTCCGTAAGTATGTTCAAGATGAAACACACGTGCTGGATCATTCGGAGCTGACTGTAAGAAAGGAGTTGACCTTTGAGGAACGACCGATGATCGAAGAGAAAAGGTCCTTAAGAACAAGGTTATCCCTCTCGTACTTATTTCTTGGGGGAATCGCTCGTACGGAGAATCGACTTGGGAACGAGAAGACGAGATTTGACAGAAATTTCCATCTCTCTTCCTGTAGTTTCATGATTGTTTATCTTTTCTTGTCTTGGGAATTTCGAGGACGAATTTTTTTTTGTAGTTGGGTATAATGTAACACCGTAGTTCATTTATACCAATTCCAGTTTAAGTATTTACCTATTTATGGTATTTTCTTGGCTTACTGTGTTTTGGGTGCGAATAGTATTTTGACATTTGTATTTGCATTTTACCCGACCTGCTTGCTTGAAACCTGTCTTGACTCATGTTTATGATTTATCCTGACCTGTTACATGGATTCGTGCATTTTCATTTTTTACTGCATACTGGCATTTTATCTGGCATCTGCATTTTTTAATATAACATTTAAAGTCAAGTAAAATATTTTAAAAATATCTAGCATAGCCTGCATGATACCCCTGACCCTGTCGTAGCATCCGCGCATCTTGTTCTCGTCCCGTTCAGTGAAACGGACTTGTTTGCATGGCTACGCGCACGTACGTGCATCCGTTCTTGGGGGTATACATTTTCGTTATCTGGACATCCAATTTGAGTTTTGGTCGCCATGTATATTTTTTATATTTTTAAAAATGAATTTTAGACCCAACCCGGGCGTATTTTCGACTAAATTTGTATTTACCAGAAAATCCAATTTTATTTCATCTAATATCTTTATTAAAATTTAACGGTTTAAAATATTTATAACTTACAAAATCTTATTAAATTAAAATCTAAACCTTAATAACAACCCATTTCTCTCTCTCTCTCTCTCTCCTCTGCATATATATATTTATATATATTTTTTATTTATTTATTTTTTTCCTTATTTAATACACAGCCTCTTCTTCTTCTTCTTTCTTTCTTTTCTTGATCTTATTTCTTGATTCCGGTGATCACCGCCGGAGCTGTGCTCGTCGCTGACGATCCGAGTGATCCAGTGAACATACCTTACCTGTGTGATCATCCTCTTGGCTTTCCTGGACCCGTCCCACGTGCCGCATGTGCGTTGCGACGATTTACCGACGTCGGACGTGCCGTGCGTATCCGTCGCGTGATTCGATCGAGGCAAGTTTACAACTTGCTACATGCTATGCTTTATGTAATTTATTTATATGTTTCCGTATTATTATTGTCATCATCATTATCATACAGCTATATCTATATAATTTATACACCGTAATTATTTAACGTTAATCGGTTTTATAATATAAAATGTATGAAAGTTTACAACTTGCGACATTCTATAATTATATCTATAAAATTTATATCGTCGTAATATTTCTTATTATTATCTTTAATTAGTTTATAATCTGTATTTTATAATGTTATACAAAATATAGTTTGAAAATATTATAGTTTACATATGAAACGTCGTTGCAAAGTGGATACGACAAATCTGAAATTTACTGTACACCTTACCTTATAAAATTCATTATAAATCATAGAAAAATCATTAGTATACGTTCTTTAGTTCATTACGAAGCTAACTCAGAATACTATAATTATATGAAATATTTATTTGCAAAATAAATTGTTTAAATAACGTAAAGTACAAATGAAAATATCTCTAAACTGCTGTCCAAGGAAATTCCAGCAGTAAACTTTCAACTTCGAGTGTGCATAGATTTTTGTAGGAACAACCTGAGATACTTCAACTTATAAAAATTAAAACCTTATTGAATTATATTTGTTTTGGTATAAGACACGTCTCATTTGGAGAACGTTTGTTATTTTTAAGCTATTTTACTAATCAGGATAACGCTGAATTTCTGAACGGAACTTTCTTGTGCATGGTTAATCAATACAACTTTTATAGTTATTAATCGGTTTGAATATGTTATCCATATTAATATTATTATATCACTATTTACATATCTAGTCGCATGCTAATTTATCTTGCTACATGCTAGGTATATTATTATGCATCCATATGAGTAAAATGTTACCCGTTTATCACATTGTACATCCATACTAAAAGTTTACTATTTTCGGATACCCGTTTGCATCCATATCATTTAAAATATATATAACTGCATTTATAGATCACATTAATGATATACCAATTTGCATACGATGGCACATTATTACATATTGTTGTTATATCGACACCCCATGCTTGATATTGTACACCCTACATAGTCATGATGTAACCCTAATCGATAATTGTGCATCCATACCATTTATTTTTATACCTATTCGCATACCATGTTACAGTATTTCATTTTATTGTCATATTAATACTCCATACATGATTGTGTGCACCCATATTTACTACAGTTTGATTATGAGCACCCACTTGATACCTGTGCACTACTTGACATGACCTGATACACTATTTGACATGACTTGATACATGTGCACTACCTGACACGACCTGATGTACCACAACCTGACTTGATACCTGATCTTGTTATTAATGCCGACAATCTTGACCTGTTGTCCCTACGGACATATCCTGTTGTCTACACAGACAAACATGTACCTGCTTGATCCTGTGTTGGCATTAGCTCCAGATTTATCAATACCTGACTTACACACATAACCTTGGGGGTATGGGGAAATCAAGAATGTAGCCGAACGTAACTCAAAGGGCTATTACATCATGTTACCGTGGTCCTGTAGAGAATGAACGGGACATAGACTCACAGTCTATTATATCATTTTACCGTGGTCCCGTGGGGAATGAATGGGGTATAGACCGATGGGTTACGCTGAGGATTAAATTAATTGATTTTGAATAACTTTATAGTAGATAACACTGTAGCACAGTTTAGACTACTCACTGCACTTTACCTGTATATATCCTGTTCACTGATCTATATTCATGTTACTGCTTATTTCCTGATAACTTGTTACTGTTTATACTTCATGCCTGCATGTCTCATTATATCCTGCTTACTTAGAATTATTGATATTATGACGCACTGACGTCTGGGTTTTGCATGGCCCAGATCCCTTATCCTTGTCATAAGCTGCCCATGAGTATTTTGATCAACAGGCTGAGCAGTGAGGACCTGTTATTAGTTTAGTTTAGCTTTCCTTTCAGTATTTTATTCCTGATGTGAGCTCGTATTAAGGGACGTACATTCCAGATCATTATTGTATTTGAATCTTTTGCTTCCGCATTATTTTATTTCATGACTCTTTCATTCTGGCTTATGGACATATATTAGATAGTTTATAACTATTCTTGATATCTCTAGACAGCCGTAATATGACTGTGGAGGGATCTTTCCTAGCCACAGGTAGCATGGTTGACTCTATCACGTGCCGATCTTAGCGCACTCTGGGAAGCGGGGCATGACGCACAGACGGTTGACTTTTGTTCTTTTTCGTCCAGGTGACATGTCTTTCGACACTTCCTTCCCGTTTGTCCGCATAGAAGGCGGATTCCCTGAAGCGCCCGTAGACCGAGAGGTTATTGCGTTGATCAAAGACCATGACCCGGAGAACAAGAATCTTTATCTATGGGGTAGATGGTACGATCAAATTATCAGAGGCCTCGGAGCTTTTCTTGTGCGACACCCTCGGAGCCTATCTCTGTGATCCCTTATGCAGATGCACCCCCGTTAAGCTACACAGTAGAGGAGGTGAATTGGACTTTAGAAGGTCTCCTTCGACCTTTTATTGCCGCAGTACCTGTGCATCCGCCGGTGGTTTTGGACACTCTAGGGCGGCGCATATGTCAGGACGAGTCGCGCCCTTGGGGACGGCCCTACAACATAGGACTAACTCCCCGTCACCCGGTCGGATACCTGCAGTGGGCCCGATATATCTTATCGGCAAAGAAATCACAGCTGCTGAAACTTGGATTGTACCCTGCGATCTACACTTCCTTGTTCCAGTATACTGCACCTCCGACATGGTGGATCAAGGCGTTTCTCGAACAATGGAACATCCCGACCCACACCATCCTCTTATTGGATAGAGAAGTCTCCATTTCTCTAGAGGAATTTGCCGAGGTTTCTGGTTTACCCGTTAGGGGAGAGCATTATGAAGAGCTGCTTCCCCCGGATGAGTATATTTTTGCCACCAAATCAGTGGTAATGGGTCTTACCCCAGAGAACGCCATTCAACACCAGTTCCTAAGTCTGATAAAGATGTTGAATATGTATGAGAGCCTCTTTCTCGAATCCGGAGGCCGCGAGGTTACCTTTACGGATTTTATCGCTCGTTTTCTCCGTGCGAAAGTCTTGTCGCGATAAGGTGAAAAGTTTGCTAAACTTGACGATCCTTTCGGCTTTGGTTTGGATCACCGGCCAATATTGGAAGCCGATCAAAAGGATTTCTTTCTTCCCAACGTTGCGATCGCCTCCTTTTCGGAAATTGCCGCTCTGGGCGTCGATGAGGAAGCGTTCTTTTTAGGGTTTCTCAGTTTATGGTTAAGCTGGTTCGCGCTTCCCATGCACCCTCGCTACATGAGGCCATTTTTTTTCTACCCCGCGCGTCGAATGGTTGCCGGAATACAAGTGGCCATCGGGATTGCTGGGTTGGCCCACTTATATCACGGCCTCAGCTTGGTAGCAGATACCACTGAGCCAGGGGTGCAGCCCACCAACTTCTCAATGCATTATTTCACCTCATGGCTAGAGTTGCACGTGCTTGGGGTCTTCGGTATCCACAAAAGACCTTCTTTTTACGACATATGTAAATTTCCCCGGATAATGCGACTAGTCGACGCATCCATCGTAAGTCTGACACCGCGGGAAGCTAGGGGTTTGCTCCTTCGTCCATGCACGGTTGGAGATGGTATGTCTTTCACTGATAAGATTTTGACCGTCGTCCAGGAATCTGTAAAAGCGGTGCTGCCATTGCAAGACATTTTTAAAGACGGGGCCTCTGTGTTGAAAGCTCGGGAGATTCTTCATCTGTACTCCATCAGGCCGGGCTTTCTCGTATTTAGGCAAAATGATGCGGCGTTATTTATGAGATACGACCCGCATCATTTTGCTCAGCAGCTAAGCTATAATCAGGGCGTCCCGCTTGAGGCTTTCTTGGCAGAACCTGCTGCTACCGAAGAGGGTATACGAAGTGCGCTGCATCATTTTATGTGCCTGAACACAGGGTCCAACTTCTTTATCAGCGAACCGAGCTGTATTCCGAAGGCCCTGAATGTGTATGTGGCCTGGTATCAACATTCGATGGACGCTGTCGTTAGGGAGGAGAAGCGATTGCTGCTTGATCGTAAGGGTACCGCTCCGGCTGATAACCCAAATGTTCCCCTGAAGCAACTGACCATTGTCCGTCCTCCCTTAAGAGAAGTTGCTGTGGTCGAGGTCCCGCATGATAGGCCCGAATAACCGATACCCCGTGCTCCCGTGGAAACGGTGATTGTGGCGTCCCCCGAGTCTGGCATGGGTTCAGATATCGGGACTCGTCGTCCCAAGGTGCCCGCCAAGCGTAAGCTTGTGCTGGCGGCGACCGGTACTCTCTCACAGAAGAAGAAGAAGAAGTCGATTCTTTCTGCTGACGTTGTATTTGGTTAGGAGCCTCATGCTTCTTATAGCGAGGGCTTGGGCGAATATGGGACCAATGAGGGTATATTCATAGCGCCAGATGATACTGATCTGGAGGCTACTATTGCAGCTTCTGAGCGATCAGCAAGCCACAAAGCAGGACCGGTCATTCTCGCACAATCAAGTAAGCTTCAATCGTACCTTTTTGCTGCTATGCTTTTGTTATCATGTTTTGACTGACACTCCTTCTCTAACAGGCATTTCTACTGAAGAGGCTCTCGCGGCCCCCCTCAAGACCTTTGAGGAGGAGGAGAAGGTTCGCGCTTCACTGGGCGTTGGTATATTTCGGCTCATTGTGCCTTCATTCCCCTTTCTTATAGGTAATCTGACCTCTTTTTCATCTTATCGCAGGGACTATCTCGACTCAGGTCATGCCCAGTACAGTTCCAAACTCGTAGGGTGATGCAGAGATACTTCCAGGGGCAACTATCGAAGTCCCGGCCTCCTCAGTATTGCCAAAAGAGGCTTTACTTAAGCAACCGATGACGAACGCCATAACGGCTCAAGAGGTAGCTCCTGGTGTGGACGATGATGTCCCGTTGACAGAGGTCTTGAGAAGATCGGCTTTCACGGCCTGGGCGAAAAGGAAGCGCAAGAGGAGTGCGGCAAAAAAGCGTAACGCCGCCTTGGCCGTAGGTGCAGGCCCGAGCGCTGCTTCTCCTGCCCCTTCTTCTTCAGAGATTGCTCCGGTTTCCCTGTCTATCGCTCATAGACAGGCGATACGCGCGGCTCGGGAAGCAGCTGAAAGGCTGTCTTAAGGTAACATAACTTTAGGTCTTTTTTTATTAAAGTTAGGTTCTCAGATTCTCATACGTCATTCCCTGTAGGGCCGAGTCCAGATGAGGAAGTGGTAAGCGAGACGGCGGCAACCACTGAGCCTGAAGTGGCCACTCTTTCTTAAGAGTCTGGAACTGCCCCAATTGCCACTCTTCCCCCTTGCGGTTCCTTGCCATTGCCGGGCGCTGCGAGTGTCATGACGGTGCTCGTGGAGTCGGGGGATGAGACTACGGGTGGCGAAACCATTTCGATAGAGGAGGGTGAAGCAGTCGCTGCATCTAGTGACGCCCTTGTCGCGGTTTCAACCGGCGACTCACCAGGTAGATTTTGGGTCATTGCTTTCCTTTTCATTCTGCAATCCCTTTTCAATCTCTTCTGACAGTACTTCTCTTGTTTCGGATGCAGGTGTGGTGAGCATTGAGGTTGTGCCACCCGAGGAAGCATCACCGGTTTCTGCGTTAACGGTGGCCGCCCCTTTGCCTTCTCTCGTATCCTCCCAAATGCTGGAAGGTACGGATTTGTGATCCATCGGTTTCATTGTAGGCAGTATACTTTATGTACTGACATTGCATTATTACATCCTTGCAGGAGTCCTTTTTGATCACCAATATCAGGTGCTGCACCCACATTTCTCCTTCCAGTCAGAGATTACCTCATCCAGTGGCGTCGGTGAGTACAGCCATTAGCTAATGTCTTCTCTTTTCTTTTACGGGCAGTCAAGTCGTTGCTAATTCTTCTTTGTTTTGACTGCAGCGTTACAGATTGAAGGAGGAGATGAAAGAATAGTTACACCACCGGTACTCCTGACCTTGCCACCTGCCGCAGCCGGTATAGTATACTTCATCACTCATGTGATTTATTTATTTTGCGAGTTGGCTTATAATCGTAATTCATTTTTTTAGCAGTCGCACCGGTTCCTGCTCCCTTCGAATCTGGCATATTAATGCCAGCAGGACCATTTGCTAGACGTCCATCTTCTAAGGGCTGCGACCAGCCTTCGTATGTTGAGTGAATCTATTGAAGAACTTGACGCGAAGATCCCTGCACTCGCTGCAGATTTTGCTGCTGAGGTTAATCCCATACTGGCGACGCTCGTGCACTTCCATAGAGAGGGCGTCGTTGAGTCTTAGGTCAATCACTGTAGGAAAATTGAGGCCTGCCTACATGAGCTTGAACTCGGACGTCCTGCTCCCGAAGACTTGGCTGTGAACTCTCAACGGGCTGTGTGGATCGAGCAGAGCACTCCCTACTTCTGCCATCTTGAAAAATAAGCTGCCTTAAAGCGTAAAGAGTGTGAAGAGACTTCAAGCGAATCTGCCCGACTGTATGCTCAGGTTGATGCAAATGCTGCACAGTTGAAAGCTATCTTTGAGGGCCTTCTACGATGCATCTTTGATGGGCTAACCTGAGGCAGAAGCTTGACCTTATCATCGTGGGGCAGCTCAGCGGGTCATTGATGATCAACTTTCATCTTTTTCGCAGCAACGGGCTCAGGTTGAAGCGGAGTTGGCCGCTGCAGCTGACCATGAAAAGGGACTAAAGGGAGTGCGCGAGCAACTGGCTGGTTTATTGAAAACGCCTCCCTCTCGATAGTCGTTTTCGTATCAACCAACATTTGTAATTTTTGAATAAAATGTATCCATTTTTTATCCTTTCATATGATGTAACTTGTACTCAATTGAATTTATAAATAAAAGATACATTTCTTTCGTACTATCTTGTGTTATCTCTTGCTTTCTTCTCTTTTCTTTGTTGCCGGTATGTTACCTTAGTAAGCGTCGCCTGTAGATGATAGAGAACATTCCGTCTTGAATTCTACGAAAGGTAGTGATGGCTTAGAAAGCCGGTTCAGATCTGCTGCCTAAGGCTTTTCAACTTTATGAGCCGTGAGGGTCTCATAAAGACTTTTCTCCCTACGAGTCGAGAGGATCTCGTAGGTGTATTTTCTCCTTAGGAATCGTAAGGATTCCTAAGTGTGTTTTTCTCTTGGGAGTCGTAAGGATCTCACAAGAGAGTTTTCTTCCTTACGAGTAGAGAGGACCAGTAAGTGTTTGATGAGATTGACATTATCCGCATTTCACGGAGTCAGGAGTTTCTTTAGGCATTTCCCACGGGGTCAAGATTGACTTTAGCCGTGTTCCACAGGACCAGGATTTGCTCTGGACTCTTCCCACGGGGTCAGGATTGACATTAGCCATGTTTCGCAAGGACCAGGATCCGCTCTGGACGCTTCCCATGGGATCAGGATTGACATTAGCTGTGTTCCGCAAGGACCGGATTCCACTCTGGACGCTTCCCACGGGGTCAGGATTGACATTAGCCATATTCCGCAAGGACCAGGATCCGCTCTGGATGCTTCCCACGGGGTCAGGATTGACATTAGCCGTGTTTCACTAGACCAGGATTTGCTCTGGATGCTTCCCACGGGGTCAAGATTGACATTAGCCGTGTTCCTCAAGGACCAGGTTTCGCTCTGGACGCTTCCCACGGGGTCAGGATTGACATTAGCTGTATTCCGCAAGGACCAGGATCCGCTCTGGACGCTTCCCATGGGGTCAGGATTGACATAAGCCGTGTTCCACTAGACCAGGATTTGCTCTGGACGCTTCCCATGGGGTCAGGATTGACATAAGCCATATTCCACTAGGACCAGGTTCCGCTCTAGACGCTTCCCACGGGGTCAGGATTGACATTAGCCGTGATCCACTAGACCAGGATTTGCTCTGGACGCTTCCCACGGGGTCAGGATTGACATTAGCCGTGTTCCACTAGGACCAGGATCCGCTCTGGATGCTTCCCACGGGGTCAGGATTGATATTAGCAGTGTTCCGTAAGGACCAGGTTCTACTCTGGACGCTTCCCACGGGGTCAGGATTGACATTAGCCGTGTTCCGCAAGGACCAGAATCCGCTCTGGACGCTTCCCACGGGGTCGGGATTGACATTAGCCGTGTTCCGCAAGGACCAGGATCCGCTCTGGACGCTTCCCACGAGGTCGGGATTGACATTAGCCGTATTCCACTAGACCAGGATTTGCTACGGACGCTTCCCACGGGGTCAGGATTGACATTAGCCGTGTTCCGCAAGGACCAGGTTCCGCTCTGGATGCTTCCCACGGGGTCAGGATTGACATTAGCCGTATACCGCAAGGACCAGGATCCGCTCTGGATGCTTCCCAAGGGGTCAGGATTGACATTAGCCGTGTTCCACTAGACCAGGATTTGCTCTGGACTCTTCCCACGGGGTCAGGATTGACATTAGCCGTGTTCCATTAGACCAGGATTTGCTCTGGACGCTTTCCACGGGGTCAGCATTGACATTCGCCGTGTTCCGCAAGGACCAGGATCCACTCTGGATGCTTCCCATGGGTCAGGATTGACATTAGCCGTGTTCCACTAGACCAGGATTTGTTCTGGACGCTTCCCACGGGGTCAGGATTGACATTAGCCGTATTCCACAGGACCAGGAGAGGTTGACTTTATCCGTATTTCACAGAGTCGGGGTTGACTCTCGGTTGTCTGTGCACCGCCGAGTTATGGAACTGGGAATTTCTGCGGTTCCGCTTTGCTGATGTTGCGTCTGTTGTAATGAGACGAATGTTGAGATGATCTCCAGGCTGTCTGTGAACCGTCGAGATTTGGCTTCTTTTTTTGATGGAGCCTGGTGGGAAGGTATGGTTCCCTCTTTGTTTGTGCCCCTGGATTGTATACAGGGATCGATGTGATCTCACCTATATAGCAAAAAGTTTCATTTTATATATTTTTCTTTCCGCGATGCTTTATCATTTAGGCCTTTATATCGCGAAAATCGCGATTGCCCAATCATTTCGGCTATTTTTCACGGTGCCCAATCATTTCGGCTATTTGTTTTATTTACTCACTGTTTTTTTATTGCAAGTTGCCCAATCATTTCGGCTATTTTGCATGCATATATTTTTACTTGCTGATTTTGTTGCAAGTTGCTCCATTATTTCGGCTATTTCATATGCATTTGTGGCTTGCTTGTTTTTCGCTGCGAGTTTAGGATTGGACACCGATTTCGGCATCAGTATCGCTACAACTGGGATATTACCAGGAGCGTATCATCATTTGCCTCTGTCGATGTCGAACAAAGGTGGTTTAGCGAACAGGGTTAGGATCCTGTCGACTAAGGCTTTTGACTTCATGAGCCGTAAGGGTCTCATAAAGGTATTTCTCCCTACGAGTCGTGAGGATCTTGTAGGTGCGTTTTCTCCTTAGGAATCGTGAGGATTCCCAAGTGTATGGTCTCTTGTAAGTCGTAAGGATCTTACAAAAGTGATTTCTCCTTATAAGTCGAGAGGACTTACAAGGGCTGTTCACCGTGTAAACATATCCCTAGTCGCGGGTAGGACTTTGTTAGGGAAATGTTTATTCGCCCCCGTGGATTGTATACAAGGGTCGATATCGAGACGCTTATAGGGCAAAATCAGGGTGTATGACTGCTTAAGAACAGGTTCAGATCCCTGTAGCTTAAGGCTTTTGAATTTTATGAGCCGTGAGGATCTCAAAGGGGAATTCTCCTTACGAGTCGTGAGGATCTCATAACTGTAATTTCTCCTTAGGAATCGTGGGGATCCTTAAGTGTGTTGCTCCTTTGTGAGTCTTAAGGATCTCACGCAGGTGGTTTTTCCTTACAGGGTCGAGAGGACCTTGCAAGTGTCTTTTAACGAGATTGCGCCCTTTCGGGTTTTCACAAAACTCGCCGGTAGCCCTGCCGTTTTTACTCACGGAGCCCTTTCGGGTTTTCATCCGTGCCCATTTTGCTTATGGATATACCGTTTTCTTCTTCTTCTTTTTATTTATTATTTTTTTTGTGTCAGCCTTGGGATGTTGCGGTCCGTAGTAGTTTATCGACGTCTCGGTCAACAGCCAGTTTTAGGATATAGTGGTCCATCGTTAGTTTAAGGACGTTTCGGTCCGTAAGCCGACTACTACTTACAGAGTTTGGGCTTAGGAAGATAGCGAGCGGACATAGGCGTCGTCATCTATCGTTAACCTAGGCCATGACTCATCAGGCGTAGTATTTTTTTAGGAATCGACCGTTTAGTGGCCTGAAAGGTCTTTCGCCATGCATGTCCATGAGTAGATAGGCTCCACCCTGGTAAACTTTGTCTATGATGTACAGGCCTTCATAGTCCGGCTCGAATTTCCTCCGCTTGGCACGATTGGGGATCATAGGTCTTTTGACCACTAGTACGAGTTCGCCTTGGCGGAATGTTCTCGGCCTAGTCAATCTTTCATATGAGCACGTCATCTTCGCTTTATAAGCCTCCAAGTTTTGCTGCGCTATGAGCCAGGTTTCATCAAGGGCATCGAGCTCCTCAAGCCGAAGGTGAGCATTTTCTTCGTCTGTTAGCTCATAGTGAACCGCCACTCATAGAGAGGGTAGCTCTATTTTGAGGGGGAGTACCGCTTCTGTGCCGAATACCGATGCATATGGCGTTGTGTTCGTGGCTGTTTTGAACGTAGTTCGATACGCCCAGAGAGCTTCATGCAATCTCTCATGCCAATCTTTCTTATTTCAGGACACCGACTTTTTCACGATCTTCGTCAAGATCTTGTTGAAAGCCTCAGCTAGACCGTTAGCTCGGGGATTATAGACCGATGAATATCTCCAGTCTATGTTATGCTGTTGTATGAAGCGGCTGATCTTGTGGCTTCTGTAGGCCGGCCCGTTATCGGAGATAATCCGTCTCGGAGTGCCAAACCGATAAATGACATGTGTCTTGAAAAAATGGAGGATATTCTCTGTCTTCACTTCCCTCAGCGGTACTGCTTCTGCCCACTTAGAGAAGTAATCAGTTGTCACCAATATGAACTGATGTCCTCTGGACGATGCTGGTTCAATGGGGCCGATTATATCAGTTCCCCACATTTTGTAGGGTTACTAGGCACTCTCACAATGGTCTATAAGGCATCAACCATGCCCGATTCAAAATTTAGACGTGCCGAACAACCCTAACCAAGATCTTTAAACTAAAGATTAGGCGAAACAAAGCATGTTAAACACTTTAACACTAAGAGATAGGGATTACAACCTTTGTAGTCCGTTCCTTCACTTCTAAAGCTCCGTGTTGTGGTCCCTTCGCTGCGATCATCAAGTTCCCGAACTCTAGATAGGCTCCACGAAGAGAAAGATGCATGCCTGCTTCTGATCTTCGATGACTAAGATGATCTACCTTGAAGTTTCTATAACACAAGCTCTCACTCACTAAATGAAGTGAACACCCTAATCTAAATGGTTAGGATAGATTAGGATGATGAAGTAGGATTTTATCTCTCATTTGTTTTCTATTTCTCACTCATTTTCATCATCTCTCAAAAAGCTAGAAAGCTTTTTAAGCAAGAAGGAAGAAGAAGAAGAATGAATCCTTTAGTGATGAACAATGAATCAAGTGAGGTTAGAAATGCAACCATGGGTTAAGTATGAAGACTTAACCCATGTAGAGATTTTACTATGGTTAAAGGGTTGGGTTGGGTTAAAGAAATATCACAAAATATCACAAAATATCAAGGTCAAAGTCAAATCTTCAAGAAGCTTCTTGAAAGCTTCATGAATGTTTAACCCTAATCCAAAACCTAACCACAATTAAACTCCACAAAACATGTTGCATTTATAACCCTAATATGTTATAATATTATATATCACATATACAATATTTATTGTAAGAAAATAAAATAATACAATTAACATATATCACATATATATCAATGCATTATCCGAGTGAGAAAAAGAATCTTTTAGTGAGCTTATATCAGTTAATGTAATTTAATATATCAAATATATAATTATACATTAAATTATCGAATCAACACTTGATCCGATAATCCAGCTATTTCACAAATAACCGACTAATATAATCTGTATCAGTTCATCGAATCAACACTTGATCCGATGACCCGGCTATATCATATATACCCGGCCGATATCTCATATCGTGAGAATCTAATACGGTATCACATACACGTATTGTTCTCGGTCCCGCACATATCATATATGTGTCTTCTACTCCGTTTTGCCTGAGTTAAGAAACCTCTGTGTAGGACTCTAAAGAATCGTCAATACGCCGGCAGTAGGTGATGATCATATCAAATACCCACAAGCTGCAAGCGGTCAGCTAAACGTAACAGCCACCCAGGTATTGAGCGATCAGAAGATCAACAAGCAAGCCTGCACATTCTCCTGCGAATCCAATCAGTAACACTCCCGTACAGTCCGGTCTCTTCATCTGATATGTCGCATATCTCACCTAGGGGTGGTAAACGTCAGACCCCCAGTAGCTTGATAAGTCGTGTCGATATGAAGTCTATAACAGTTCGAAAAACTACTGATAACACTTACCAGTAAATCTCAGCAACCCTGGCCAGGGATTTCCAGTTATAGCCAATCGAACACTGCACAACATCAACTCCCTATACCGGGAGAAACGAATCCCCTCCTATCGCTCATTGCCTCCATGTGATTCGGGACTGTACCCAAAAACCACCTTTTTGTACGCCCTCTTGGACGTGGTATGATGGAAATCAAAGCACAGTGGGAATCATACAAGACTCTATGACGATCTCGAGTCTACAGACTAACCTATACTAGTGTCACCAGAGAACTGCCATCTGACGTGAGGTATAATACCATCTGGGAGTTCTCGGCGAGTCCGTCCAGTGTACCCAGTCTCTACTGAGCACTCGTACACCATCCTTGATTTCAAACACCGATGGATATGGGATCATCCATCACCCATCATATGGGTCAAGATGCGTATACGCTAGTCTACTCTGGTATATCGATGCCCTGTCTTGATACACCCTCGACTAGGAACAGTTATAGGATGTACTCGTCGACTACCGTGGCCCCACTAGTATGATCTCATCATAGTCCTAGTAGTCGAGTACATATCCTAAGGGCTTTATCAACATGTAACATAGAGACAATCAGAGTACATGTTAAGATAAAGAGCAACCAGATAGCGTACTATCATGTCGAGTAAGAAAGTCCTCCCTATATATGTCCAAGCATCCACTACAATATACATCGTATGTACAATAATGGCCTCTAGGGCATACATATAACCAACAATCTCCCACTTGCACTAGGGCCATCTGTTGTGGTATCACATACCCAACAATTAGCTGTGGTTGAAGTATCTCATACTCAACCATCCTATAAAAGTCTCTACTGGGGAAAAGGCCTTTGTGAGTAGATCCGCGCTGTTGTCCTCTGTGTCTACTCTCCTAACCTCGATCTCCCTGGAGATCAATCATCTCCATGATCAGGTGATACTGCCTAAGAATAATATATAGATTTCTGATATGACGGGGTTTCCTTGGCATAATCCATAACTCTATTGTCACACAATGGTAGGAACAAAGTTCATCTCATGAACTTATATATATCCAGACTGTCTCTTTGGTAGCATCCTTGGTAACGATGTATCTTTCCTTTAATCGTCTAGTAAGTCACGGTATCTAGCTTGGAACTCTTCCAACATACCGTCCCTCCACTGAGGGTAAAAACAATGCCTGCGAATGACATTCAGTCGTCCTTATCACCCTGGAACCTCTTCCAGTTATTCTCCCCAGGATCGATTGATACCATCTTACTACAACTAGTGAGAATCCTAACATCCAATTAGATCTATCCCATAGATCCATAACCCAGGATTTAGGAGGTATCACTTTGATCCTATATGGAGAATCATTGTGATAAGAGGAGATTGACCAAGAGTAGCATAGGAAACTCCTTCCCTATCAAGAGTATGTCATCCACGTACTCTACGAGGATCACCACCATACTCTCTACTACCTTTTTGTATATACAACGTTCATCTACCATTTTGATGAAGTCAAACTCTTTGACTACCACATCAAAACAGATGTTCCAACTCCGCGATGCCTGATTTATCACATAAAACATCTTGCTCACGTTTCCGCTGCTCCCACTGTCTACGAAGCCCTCTGGCTGTGTACTTATAGAGGCTCTCTTCCAAATCATCATTTAGAAAAACAATCATGACACCGAACCGCCAGATATCGTAGTCATGGTATGTAGCCGTGGCAAGTAGGATCTTGATGGACTTAAGCATAGCTTTGAAAGTCTCAACTTTTCCATGTACACCAAGTAATCTTCTCAAGATATACTTGCTCCTGATGGGGATTTAACCCTTCAGATAAAGCAACCAAAATCCATACTTTGTTGGTGTATAAGGATTCCATCTCAGATCGCTAAGCATCCAGCCATTCTTACAGAGTCCCACTCCTGATGGCCTGCTCGAAACTAGTTGGGTCATTATCTCATGATGCAATCCTCTCTCCCACTGTCATAGAGAAACCGAAGTATCTCTCAGGTGGGTGAGGAACCCTATTAGATCGGCGGAGAGGCTGAGGTTCATTGGAAACTATTGAATCCTTTGGTTCTACCAAATTATCAGCTGCAGTTTGTATAGCTGGAACTCTTTCCAGTTCTACCTCATGACCAATAATTTCTTCATAAGAAATTCCTTTTCACAAAGGCGGCATGCTGAGAAACAAAACATCTTTTGTTCCTCGGTTTGGTAGAAGATATTCCTTTACGAATGCTTGGGATATCCAACAAACTTCTACAGAACTGACTTTGCCTCGAGCTTGTCCGGATTATGCTCTTAGACATAGGTGTAGGGTTTTCTTAACACCTCTTTTAGGGTTTGGAAGCATCACACATGCCATAACATTGAAATTTTGAGGTGCTAAGTAAACTAAACTAGGAATCGAACTAGAATTTATGAAGTAACTATTAATAGTATCAAATCTAAAACTTAATTTATACTAAGTGATGAGACTACAACCTTTGTAGACCTCTTTGGAAGACTCTTTTGCTTTGGAAAGGTTCGCTTGATCACCTCCTCGTCCACGATGATCCACCCGAAGTCCTTTGCCCTAAGTTTGTTGCTTCTCTCGATCTTTAAGAATCTTGAAGCAAAACACCCTACACAAGGGAGCAAGGGTTGTGTAGGATGATGAAGTGGTTGCTAATCTTATTTAATACCTTTTCTTTTATTTATCTAACTCAATTTTAACATTTAAAAGAGAGCTAGAGAGAGGAAGAAGAAGATGGATCTTTTCTTTTTCTTTTGGAATGAATAATGAAAAAGAAAATGAGAGAGAGAGAGAGAGATAATATCATAAGAATAACCATAGTTAAATAATATCTAGATATTTTCATTTGAGTTAAAGACATAGGGAAAAAGAACCATGGTTGAGTCAAATTCAACCATGGAAATGTGTAGAAGAAATGAGTCATGAACAAAGAAATGAGTCGTTATTCTTTTTCCTTTATCTTTAACTTTAATGAAAAATATCCATATATGTATTTAGCTACTATGTGATTCTTATATTGCCATCATTCTTGTATCATCAACCATGATACTTTTTCATGTATGTATGTGTGTATGCACATCATCATGTACATATACATGCATGCATCCATAAAAAGAAAAGGATTTAAATAAATAATATAAAAGCAAATATTAAATCAACACTTGATTTAATAAATCGGTCATATCTCATTCGACTCGACTAGTATAAAATGCCCGATTAAAATACGGTGTCACATACTCGTATTTAATCGAGCTTCCGCACATATCTCATATGCGCACCACTTCGTTTCGCCTGAGCCGAGAAACTTCTATGTGGGACTCTAAGACTCATCAATACGCCAACAGTAGATGATGATCATATCAAACACCCACAAGCCGCAAGCGGTAAGCTAAACGTAACGGCCACCCGGGCATTGAGCGATCAAAATAAGAACAAGTGAACCTGTCAAAACTCCTGTCAATCCATCCGGCAACACTTACCGTACAGTCCGGTCACTTCGTCAGATATGTTGCATATCGAGTTTAGGGAGGGAATCGTCGACCCCAATAACTCAATAAGTCATGCCGGTATATGGTCTATAACAGATCGAGAAAGTTACTAAAAACACTTATCAGTAATATCTCAGCAACCCTGACCAGGGACTTCCCGTTATAGCCAATCGTGCACAGCACAGCATCAACCCCCAATACAGGGAGAGACAAAACCCCTCCTATCGCTCACTGTCTCCATATGCCTCGAGACTATACCCAAAATCCACCTGTTTGTACGACTCAGTAGAGCTGTAGTAGGGTGGAGATCAAAGTACAGTGGGAGGACACACAAGACTCTATGACGATCTCGGGTCTACAGACTAACCTGTACCAGCGTCACCTGAGAACTCCTATCCGACGTATGATATAATACCATATAGGAGTTCTCGGCGAGTCCGTTCGGTGTACCCAGTCTCACTGAGCACCCGTATACTATCTTTGGTGTCATCACACCAAACGGATATGGGATCATCCATCGCCCATCATATGGAACAAGAATGGTATATGCTAGTCTACACTGGAATATGCCCTGTCTCGATATACCTACGACTAGGAACATTTCAAGGATATGCTTATAAACTACAGATGTCCCACTAGTATGATCCGCACCATAATCCCAGTAGTCAAGCCAATATCCTTAGGGCTTTATCAACATGTACCAAATGAATATAAACATGATCAAGTGAACATATGATAAAGTAAAACCAGATAGCATACTATCATGTCAAGCAAGACTGTCCCCTGAATATATATACACACACATCAGGATATACACTATCTCATAATGGCCTCTAGGGAATACATATATCCTACAATCTCCCACTTGCACTAAGGCCAGTTATTGGCGTATCCCATACCCAACATCTCAAAAAGTCGCTCATGTTGCGGCTGAGGGAGGGCCTTGGTGAATAGATCCGCAGCGTTGTCCTTTGTATCTACTCTCTTAATCTCGATCTCGCGGCGATCAACTATCTCCCAGATCACATGATATCACCTCAGGATGTGTCTGGACTTCTGATGGGACCTGGGCTCTTTGGCCAATGCCATAGCCTCATTATTGTCACAATACAAAGGTATTGGATCAATAATGGTTGGAACTACTCCTAGTTCCGCGATGAATTTCCTCATCTAGACGGCTTCCTTGGCAGCATCATTTGCAGCAATATATTCAGCTTCCATCATTGAGTTTGCAACGGTATCCTGTTTGGAACTTTTCCAACTCATCGTCCCTCCATTGAAGGTAAATGCAAACCCTGAGATAGACTTGCTATCATCCTTGTCACTCAGGAAGCTCGAATCGGTAAAGGCCTCCATTTGGAGATCCCCGTTACCATACACCAAGAACAATTCTTTAGTCCTTCGCAAGTACTTAAGAATGTTCTTCACAGCAATCCAGTGATTCTCCCCTGGGTTTGACTGATACCTGCTTACTACACTAAGTGCATAAGCAACATCAGGGCGTGTACATAACATCGCATACATTATCGATCCTACTGCCGAAGCATAGGGAATAATGCTCATGCGAGCTCTCTCTATATCAGACTTTGGGCAATCGTCCTTTGAGAGAGTGACTCCGTGGCAAGCGGGTAAGGCACCCCGTTTGGAGTCTTCCATACTAAACCTCTTTAGGATGGTGTTAATGTAATTGGTTTGGGACAATCCCAATAACCTTTTGGATCTATCCCTATAGATCCGTATACCCAATATGTATGTGGCATCACCCAGGTCCTTCATGGAGAACCTTTGTGATAAGAATGATTTGACCGACTGCAGCATAGGAATGTCATTTCCTATCAGAAGTATGTCATCCACGTACAATACGAGGAACGCGACATTTCTCCCCACAGTCTTCTTATAAACACAAGGTTCATCTGGATTTTTGATGAAATCAAACTCTTTGATAACATCATCAAAACAGATGTTCCAATTCCGTGATGCCTGCTTTAATCCATAAATGGATTTAAGCAACTTACATGCTTTACCACTGCTCCCACTGTCAATGAAGCCTTCTGGCTAATCCATATAAATGCATTCATCTAAATCACCATTTAGGAATGCAGTTTTAACGTCCATCTGCCAGATTTCATAGTCGTAGTGAGTAACAATAGCAAGTAGGATCCGAATGGATTTAAGCATGGCTACCGGAGAGAAAGTCTCGTCATAGTCCAAACCTGGTCTTTGACGAAAACCTTTCGCTACCAACCTTGCCTTATAGGTCTCTACCTGTCCATCTACACCGATCTTTCTTTTAAAGATCCATTTGCAACCTACAGGTTTTATCCCGGAGGATACATCTTCCAAAGTCCATACTTTGTTGGTGTACATGGACTCCATTTCGGATCTCATGGAATCTAGCCATTTCACAGAGTCACCACTCGTGATAGCCTGATGAAAACTGGCAGGATCATCATCATCCATGATGCAATCTTCTCTATCGCCATCAATGAGAAAACCGTGGTATCTCTCCGGCGGGCGAGAAGTCCTACCAGATCTACGGAGTGGCTGAGATTCATTAGATTCTGTTATAACTTCAGGTTCAGCTAAGTCGTCATTTGTAACTTGTGTTTCTAGAACCTCTTCTAGATCTACCATATTGCCATCAGTATCATTTGAAAAAATTTCATCTTCTAAAAAGGTGGCATACTGAGAAACAAACACTTTTTGTTCCTCCTTTTGGTAGAAAAGATACCCAAACGAATGTTTAGGATATCCTACAAATATGCATTTGACTGATCGTGTCTCGAGTTTGTCTGGATTCTGCTTTTTGACAAAAGCCGGACAACCCCAAATCTTAACTCTTTTAAGAGATGGTTTCTTCCCATGCCATATCTCATATGGAGTGGTAAACACGGTCTTGGTTGGAACTTTGTTTAACAGAAAAGCTGCTGTTTCCAATGCATGCCCCCAAAACGAGAGAGGTAACTCAGAATCACTCATCATGGATCGTACCATATCTAATAGGGTACGGTTCCTTCGTTCTGACACACCGTAGTGCTGTGGTGTGTAAGGTGGAGTGAGCTGAGAGAGAATCCCATTCTCTTTTAGGAAGTCTAAGAACTCAGTACTTAAGTACTCTCCACCTCGATCTGATCGAAGTATCTTGATACTTTTTCCTGTTTGGTTTTCTACTTCATGTTTATACTCCTTGAATTTCTCAAAAGCTTCAAACTTATGCTTTATCAAATACACATGACCAAATCTTGAGAAATCATCAGTAAAAGTTATGAAGTAAGAAAAACCGTCTCTTGCATGTGTAGACATTGGTCCGCATACATCACTATGTATGAGGCCTAAGAGCTTAGTATCTCTTTCTCCGTGTCCTGTAAACGGAGTTTTGGTCATTTTACCTTTGATACAAGACTGGAAAGTTTTATAAGATTTATACTCAAATGAATTTAAATATCCATCTTTATGAAGCCTGTTTAGTCTTGTTTCATTAATATGACCAAGTCTACAATGCCAAAGAAAAGCTTCATTTATATCTGAAAACTTTCTTTTATTTGTGTGTTGTACGTTGAAAACTGTGTGTTGATTAAGGACGTATATCGCGTTATTTAATGTACCACAACCAATCAACTCTTGATTAAGTCTAATGTTCATAACATTGTGTTGCACAGCAAAATGATACCCTTCATTGTCTAACAAGGAAACGGATATAATATTACAAAGCATACTTGGTACAAAATAACACGGGTTCAAAACCAATATACAACCCGAAGGCAAACCTAGGTGATACTCTCCTACTGAAACTGCATTTACATTGGAACCATTTCCAACTTGGAGAGTATGATCACCTGTCTTCAGAACTCTGCTATTTCTCAACGCCTGCAAAGAATTGCAAATATGAGAACCCGAACCGGTATCCAATACCCAGGAAGCAGAGTTTATAGGAAAACAGTTTTCAATTACGAACACACCTGAAGCTGAAGCATCACCATGCTTCTTCTTGAGTTCCAGGTACTCAAAAAAGTTCCTCTTCCACTGTCACGTCTTCTTGCAGTGGAAACATTCACCTTTCCCCGATTCCCCAAACTTGGACTTGCCTTTTCCCTTCACCTTTTTGACTCCACCCTTAGGTTTGGTGGGTTTCTTCTTCATCTTACCCTTGGCCTTAGCCTTCGGGTAAGAGGAGGAGGATTGCCCAACACTCATAATGGGAGTCTTCACTGACTTCAGTGTGCTCTCTGCACTCCTTAACATATTAAGGAGTTCAGGCAGTTCCTTCTCCATGTTGTGCATGTTGAAGTTAACGATGAACTGAGCAAAGGTGGAGGGGAGAGACTGCAGAATAATATCCGTGTATTGTTCATTGTCCATTGTCCACCCAAGATCCTCAAGCTCTTCTATGAGAGCAATCATTTTCAGAACATGGTCTCCTACTGCTGTGCCAGCGGTCATTCGCATCTGAAACAGTTTCTTAGACGCTTCGTATCGCAATACGCGAGATTGCTCTCCATACAACTCTTTTGTATGGAGGAATATGGCTTGTACGTCCATATTCTCGTGTTGCTTCTGATGTGTGTTATCCATCGATGCAAGCGCGAGGCATTTTGCCGTGGCACAGTCAGCATCCTATGTCTTGCGGATTTCCCTATCCGCAACTGAAGATTTAGGACCTAGGGGGTAGGGCTGGAGCCGTGAGGACATATGATACTTTATCATAAGTCAAGGCAATGTTTAAATTCCTCAGCCAGTCTTTATAGTTGGTTCCATTCCGCTTGTTTTTATCTAATAGAAGCTTAAGTCCTGTCATGGGTATCTACCATTAAGAGAGAGAAAAGAATACACTTAGCGAAAGCTCTTGCAAAGATCAGATTGGTTATTATCTTGTCTAATCGATGTCTCCCACTGTTTTTATCAAATTTTCTTTAAAACCTTTAAAAAGAAAACTAGCCGGGATTAATTACATTCTACAACTTCGCTAACCTCTCAGCCAGGCCAGTGCCGGTACTTGAGGGAGGTTTCCCGTGCTTTCGCACGGACCTAATTAAAGTAAACCTCGTCTTCCCATAGGCGTAGCCTCGTTTGGCACCTTTCTAGACACCTACCGAGTTAGCTAATTGTAAAGTGCAAAATTCTCCCGGCAGCAACATTTGCTCACAGTGGGATCGGGATCCTACTATCATATAGAAGGTATACAATCTCATTGTAATTTTCAACTCTTGAAATTCCCGATATTTTTTTTACCCCTAGTACTCATGATCTTAACTAAAGTCAACATATCATAAGTACTAGTCAAGTTCTTCCCGTCATTTCGTGATTAATTAGACCCACCCATATGACCCTTAACTAAAGTCAACATAATCATATGAATGTCCTAACTAATCTGCATCATATGCAGTGTAGGATGACATCACTTAGCTACCGTTCACTGCGCCTTAACTAAAGTCAAAATGCGCAGCACGAATACTAAGTACTCTACTTCCTAAAATGACGGAGGGCTGCGGATAGTTTTTAATAAAACTTTTAACGCTTTGAACTTGATATCGTTGTAGAATATAATGAGTTTAAAAGGAGTGGCTTAAGCTCCGCATTTTTGAAACTTACTTTTTCATAAAAGGCCGAGTGTGTTTCAAATCCGATTCGACAACATCTTTTTAGGTTCATTTATCTTTTACATTAATCTCATTAATGTAGTCCCATCATTTAATTCCTAAGCCATTACAGAAAGAAACGAAAATATAACGTACACTTATGCCACTCGCATTCGTCACAGTGTCCTGATATGCACCGTTAGGTTACTTAACTAACGGCATACCGGGACGGGGCTAGTGCGGGTGCAAAACATAAGTAACGTTTATTATATATCATATATATAATATTACATTCATCTCAGATATATATTAAATGATCACATCAGATAATAAAAGCAGCAGAAGCACATATAGGATATCTAGGAGGTCCGTATTTTGTATTTAGCCAGCAATAAAAATACGGATTCCACGGTCGCGATGAATAGCCAAGCTCACACCCTTAGACCCCTATGAGAGCGGCAAGCGACCCTACCAATTCTGGAGTTTAGAAGACCCGGTCTCGACTCCTCGAGATGGCCTCCCACTGAACCCTAGAACCCGGTCACTTGTGCCCTCCTCCTTGGGTCTATCCTAATGCGGAAAAGTAAATAATATACGACACTGGTGACAGCAATCTCAACCCGGAAGTGCCCCAAATAAAAGAATATTACATACAATTTAATTTTACATGAATGAAAAGAAAACTCTTATCTCACATAAAAAACCCCGGCTATTCATTGCGACAATCCTGCACATCAAATCTCATCGACACATAATATCAAATATCATCAACGTAAGTAAGTATGCATACACCGATCGTCGTTGATGTATAGCAACGAAAACCGGCAATACAACTACATACTACACTTACGATCACAGAGAAATAAAATGAAAAACTACAACAATTGGAATCTTAACCGCCTTTAGACAACACAAACCCGGAATATCACATATACAAGATTTCATGCCTAATAATGTAAAGCTCGCATTTGGGTCTCATTCTAGAAAACACCTTTTCAAAACAAACCGGATAATTCAACAAGATTTCCGTTTATCCCGAGACCAAACTGCTAGATTTACACGCAACAACCAAATTTGTAGATTCCAATTATTGTATCACATACTATTAAACTAGGCGCGGTTAAAACATCTGATCGAACGATTAAACAACCACAGACTACTCAGAAAGCTCAAGACTTGAGCAGTTTTAAAATATACCAGTAACTGAAGAAAACACATACGGGCCAGCAGAAAAAAATACGGCCCATGAGCCACCTACGGCGCCGCGGAACCACCGCAACAAGGCCACTCTGGCCGCGGTTTCGCGGTCGTACGGACGACTTAGGGCAGCGTATTTCTGGTGGGCCCATATAATTCCCTGCTTATTTTTTTTACGTATTTTTAATTTTAAAAAATCCAGGTTTTGGAAAAATTTCCAGAGAGCACCCCCGGGTGTCGTTTTTCATTCGTTCGAGGTTTGTAACGTCGTCTAGGTTACTCCAAACCTCTAGCTTGGCTCTGATACCACTGTAGGGTTTTCTTAACACCTCTTTTAGGGTTTGGAAGTATCACACATGCCATAACATTGAAATTTTTTGAGGTGCTAAGTAAACTAAACTAGGAATCGAACTAGAATTTATGAAGTAACTATTAATAGTATCAAATCTAAAACTTAATTTATACTAAGTGATGAGACTACAACCTTTGTAGACCTCTTTGGAAGACTCCTTTGCTTTGGAAAGGTTCGCTTAATCACCTCCTCGTCCAGGATGATCCACCCGAAGTCCTTTGCCCTAAGCTTGTTGCTTCTCTCGATCTTTAAGAATCTTGAAGCAAAACACCCTACACAAGGTAGCAAGGTTTGTGTAGGATGATGAAGTGGTTGCTAATCTTATTTAATACCTTTTCTTTTATTTGTCTAACTCAATTTTAACATTTAAAAGAGAGCTAGAGAGAGGAAGAAGAAGATGGCTCTTTTCTTTTTCTTTTGGAATGAATAATGAAAAGGAAAATGAGAGAGAGATAATATCATAAGAATAACCATAGTTAAATAATATCTAGATATTTTCATTTGAGTTAAAGACAAAGGGAAAAAGAACCATGGTTGAGTCAAATTCAACCATTGAAATGTGTAGAAGGAATGAGTCATGAACAAAGAAATGAGTCATTATTCTTTTTCCTTTATCTTTAACTTTAATGAAAAATATCCATATATGTATTTAGCTACTATGTGATTCTTATATTGCCATCATTCTTGTATCATCAACCATGATACTTTTTCATGTATGTATGTGTGTATGCACATCATCATGTACATATACATGCATGCATCCATAAAAAGAAAAGGATTTAAATAAATAATATAAAAGTCAATATTAAATCAACACTTGATTTAATAAATCGGTCATATCTCATACGACTCGACTTGTATAAAATGCCCGATTAAAATACAGTATCACATACTCATATTTAATCGAGTTTCCGCACATATCTCATATGCGCACCACTTCGTTTCGTCTGAGCCGAGAAACTTCTATGTGGGACTCTAAGACTCGTCAATACGCCAGCAGTAGATGATGATCATATCAAACACCCATAAGCCACAAGCGGTCAGCTAAACGTAACGGCCACCCGGGTATTGAGCGATCAGAATAAGAACAAGCGAACCTGTCAAAACTCCTGTCAATCCATCCGGCAACACTTACCGTACAGTCCGGTCTCTTCGTCAGATATGTTGCATATCGAGTCTAGAGATGGAATCGTCGACCCCAATAACTCAATAAGCCATGCCGGTATATGGTCTATAACAGATCGAGAAACTTACTGATAACACTTATCAGTAATATCTCAGCAGCCCTGGTCAGGGACTTCCCGTTATAGCCAATCGTGCACAGCACAGCATCAACCCCCAATACTGGGAGAGACGAAACCCCTCCTATCGCTCACTGCCTCCATATGCCTCGAGACTATACCCAAAATCCACCTGTTTGTACGACTCAGTAGAGCCGTAGTAGGGTGGAGATCAAAGAACAGTGGGAGGACACACAAGACTCTATGACGATCGGGGTTACAGACTAACCTGTACTAGCGTCACCTGAGAACTGCTATTCGACGTATGATATAATACCATATAGGAGTTCTCGATGAGTCCGTTCGGTGTACCCAGTCTCACTGAGCACCCGTATACTATCTTTGGTGTCATCACACCAAACGGATATGGGATCATCCATCGCCCATTATATGGAACAAGAATGGTATACGCTAGTCTACACTGGAATATCGATGCCCTGTCTCGATATACCTACGACTAGGAACATTTCAAGGATATGCTTATAAACTACAGATGTCCCACTAGTATGATCCGCATCATAATCCCAGTAGTCAAGCCAATATCCTTAGGGCTTTATCAGCATGTACCAAATGAATATAAACAGATCAAGTGAACATATGATAAAGTAAAACCAGATAGCATACTATCATGTCAAGCAAGACTGTCCCCTGAATATATATATATATATATATATATATATATATACACACACATCAGTACATACGCTATCTCATAATAGCCTCTAGGGCATACATATATCCAATAATAAGCTGGACAACCCCAAATCTTAACATACTTAAGATATGGGCTCTTTCCATTCCATATCACATATGAAGTGGTAAGCAACTGATTTGATTTGAACCCTATTCAATAGATATGCAGCATCTCAAGTGCATAACTCCCAAAAGAAAATAGGAAACTCAGTAGTACTCATCATAGAGCGCACCATATCTAATAGGGAGTGCTTGCTCCGTCCCGATACACCTACGTGCTGTGGTGTATTCGAAGGAGTAATGCTGAGAGAGAATCTCATTCTCCTTTAGAATAGTCCAGGAATTCCGTGCTCAAGTATTCTCCTCCTTGATCTCATCAAAGGACATAATACTTATACCCGTTTTTGGTTCTCTACTTCTAACTTATATTCTTTGATCATCTCAAAAGTTTCGGACTTGTGTTTCAACAGGAACATATGTCTTAATCTTGAGAGGTCATCAGTGAATGTAATGAAGTACAAAGAACGGGTCTTGGTATGTGTAGACAGGGGACCTTCATACATCAGCATGTATCAATCCCAAGAGTTCACTAACTCTTTCTCTGTTTCCAATAAACGGAGCTGTGGTCATCTTATCTTTGTGACATGACTGGCATGTTTTTACAAGATGTAAATTCAAACTAATTTAAATATGCATCTTTATGTAACTTCAGCTAGTCGGGTCGCATTGATATGACCTATTCTATAATGCCTCAAGTAGGATTCGTTCATTTCTGAACTCTTCCTCTTGTGTGTGTTCTGTACATTAAGAACTGTAGTTTGATTTAAAACGTATATTCTTTTAGATAACGTGCCTGAACCGATCAACTCTTGATATAGGAAATGTTCAAAACATTATCCAACAATACAAAATTATATCCTTCTTTACTAATAAAGAGACTGATATGATGTTGTATATCAGGTTCGGTATCTAATAACATTCGTTCAGAATCAATGTAGTTGTTAACACAGGGTGATAACTACCAACAAACTTGGCTGCAACACTTGCACCGTTTCTATCTCATGAAACTTATCACCCGTTCTCAGTTCTCTACCTATCTGTAGCCCATGTAACAAATTACATTTGCGGGATCCTGATCTGGTATCTCATACCCAGGACGTAAAGGATATTGAGAAACAGTTCTGTGTAATGAACACACCCGAAGAAGATGCGTCAACATGCACTTTCTTCGTTTGGGCGGCACGGGAATTCTGGTAATCCCCTATTTCCTGCTCTGTCTTATAACAATTATAATGTTGGAGCGGGACCGATATTCCTTAGCGCAGTATAACAAGCGGGTTCGGTCAATACATCCGTATTATTATCTTGATTAAGGCGTGACATAGTCGCAACCAGGAGAGAGAGAGAGAAGAAAACACTCAGCATGCGCTTTTACAAGATTAGATTGGTTATCAATTTATCTAATCAGGATGTCTCCCACTGTTTTAGTCAAATCTTCCTTCAAACCCTAAAAGGAAAGACTAGCCGGAATTAATTACACCCTACAAGTTCGCCAATCTTTCAGCTAGGCCAGTGCCGGTACTTTGAGAGAGGTTCCCCGTGCTTTCGCATGGACCTAATTAAAGTAAACCTCGTTTCCCAGGGGCGTAACCCCGTTGACACCTTACTAGACACCTACTTGATCGGCTAATTGTAATGTGTAAAACTCTCCCAGGAGTAACTCTTACTCGCAGCGGGTATCGGGATCCAACTATCTCATAGAAGGTATGCAATCTCATTGCAAATTTCAACACTTGAAATTCCCAATAATATTTTACCCCTAGCGTCCTATGACCTTGACGCAGGCCAACAAACCATAGTCCGCTAGTCAAGTTCAACCCGTACATTTCCCGATTGAATTAAACCCACCCGCACGACCCTTGACGCAGGCCAACAAAGTCGCATGACTACCCTAACTTAATTGCATCATATGCTTTTGCAGATAAGCATAAATAGCTACCACACACTACGCCTTGACGCAGGCCAACAAACGCAGCACGAATACTATGAAGTACTTATCTGAAATGACGGAGGGCTACGCAGGTTTTTAAGAAAACCATGAGCATAATGAACTTGATATCGTTGTAGAATCGAGTAATTTTTAATGGAATGTTTTTTAGGCCTTTTCTAGTTTTGCTAAAGAGGTCACTCCCGGTGAAGGGATCGTCGGCTCTTTCCTCATCGAATAAGGTGCAGGATATTTCACAAATATCACTATACAAAGCAAAAACTATAGAAGCAATCAAAAGACAAACCGAGTATGAAGCATCTGCTAGTTTCACTAAAGAGGTCACTCCCGGTGAAAGGATCTCGGCTCTTTCCTTATCGAATAAGGTGCTGGATGTTCTACAAGGAACACCACTATGCAAAGCAAGAACTAGAGCTACCAGTTTTTAAACAAGTTTCTACAACATCTTTAGGTTTCTTTTATTTCATTAATCTCATTAATGAAGTCCCATTTTATTATGCTTCACAAGCATCACATTTGAAACGAAATCTGCAATATAACATATATCTCATATATATAATATAAACATTCGTCTCTGGCAGTAATATGATCTCATTACAGAACATTGCAGCAGAAGAAACATATATGAAATATTGGATATACTACGAGGTCTGTGTTTTAGTACGAGCCTGTATAAAACACGGATTCCACGGTCGTGATGAATAGCCAAACCCACATCCCTAGACCCCTACGAGAGCGACAAGTAACCCTGCCAGTTCTAGAGTTAGGAGACCCGGTCTCGACTCCTCGAGATGGTCTCCCACTGGACCCTAGAACCCGGTTACTTGTGCTCCCCGCCTTGGGTCTACCTAATGCGGAAAAGTAAATAATATACAATGGTGACATCATCCTCACCCCGGAAGTGCCCCAATAAAAGAATATTACATACAAATGAATTTTACATGAATGAGAAAGAAAAACTCTCATCTCACATAAAACCCCCGGCTATTCAAAACGCGACGATCCAATATAACATATCACAGCAATACATAATATCTCATATCATCAATGTAAGCAAGTATGCGTATCCCGATTATCGTTGATGTATAGCAATGAAGCCGGCAATACACCACATACTACGCTTACGGTCACAGAAAAGAAAGTATAAAACTACAACAGTTGGAATCCGCAACCTCCTTAGACATCTTATGCCTAACCAAATGAATTCCTTAGACATCGCATGCCTAACAATTATAAACCCCGCATTTTAGTCTCAATATCGAAAACACTTTTCAATATCTAGTCGGGCAATTCAACAAGATTCCCGATAATCTGATCGAATGCTCGTCGCAAACTTTAGTAGACGGCCACACCCCCGGATGCCGTCGACGAAGTGCACTAAGGCGGAACACCGCTGCCGCGAGCACCCGAACGGATGCTTTTGGCGATGGGGTTCTCCTACAGTCACTTGGTCGGGGCTATGGGGCGTGGCTGTCTATTAAGTTTACCCGACGAGTATCCGCGTACGCTACGTGATTGCCACGAACTTTTGATCACATCAAAATTCCGTGGCAGCCGATCAATTGAGACTGAACTGCTAGATTTATAACATTCAAATTAGTTATCTCATAACTATATGTGGATTCCAAATATTGTATCACATTCCAGATAAATAGACAATGTTAAACTTTCCGATCGAATAAACAAACACCCAAGATTTCCCAAATAGTTCTCAACACTTGAAATTAGTTTAAAAACACCCATCGCATACCACAGTACCAATGGTCCAACGGTAGAAGGGTCAAGCCAACGCCTCACATGTGGCAACACCGTGCTGCCCCAAACCCTAAGGTTTAGAGACAGTTCAAGACGGTCACATAATCGAGTTAAGGTTTGTGTTCTTCTAGAGGGTCCACCGCGTTACTTGCACGACTTAGAACGTTCTTAAACTACGGAAAAATCCAACACTTGGAAATTTTCCGGCAGGGGAAAAAGTGAGTTATTGATATCCGTTCGAACTTTTTAACATGTTCTAAAATTATCCGGAAAAATTTAAACGAAGTTAAATTATCCGATCAAATCAACGAGTGCCCAATACATCCCAGAAAACTCAACACTTGAGTATAATTAAAAATACCCAGAAATATGAGGAAACACCTACGGACATTACTGTGTAAACACGTATCCCCAATTCACTGTTCTGGCCGCGGAACCGCCACGACAAGCATGTTCTTGCCGCGGTTCCGCGGCACTTTGAGAGATTTGGGGGCTCGTGTTTCATGGTTATCCTTAGAATTCCCTGCTGATTTTTTAAAGTATTTTTAATGCAGAAAAAATATCATTTTTACAAAATTTCCAGAGAAGGGTATAAACCGGGGTTTCGGGGTTCGATCGGACTTTAAACTTCGCCTAGACTTCGCCTAAACCTCTAGCTTGGCTCTAATACCACTGTAGGGTTACTAGGCATTCTCACAAGGGTCTATAAGGCATCAACCAAACCCGATTAAAAATTTAGACGTGCCGAACAACCCTAAACAAGATCTTTAAACTAGAGATTAGGCGAAACAAAGCATGTTAAATACTTTAACACTAAGAGATAGGGATTACAACCTTTGTAGTCCGTTCCTTCACTTCTAAAGCTCCGTGTTGTGGTCCCTTCGCTGCGATCATCAAGTTCCCGAACTCTAGAGAGGCTCCACGAAGAGAAAGATGCATGCTTGCTTCCGATCTTCGATGACTAAGATGATCTACCTTGAAGTTTCTATAACACAAGCTCTCACTCACTAAATGAAGTGAACACCCTAATTTAAATGGTTAGGATAAATTAGGATGATGAAGTAGAATTTTAGCTCTCATTTGTTTTCTATTTCTCACTCATTTTCATCATCTCTCAAAAAGCTAGAAAGCTTTTTAAGCAAGAAGGAAGAAGAAGAAGAATGAATCCTTTTGTGATGAACAATGAATCAAGTGAGGTTAGTGTTAGTGTATATGCCCTAGAGGCCATTACTGTATCATACTAGTTTGTATATTACTTGATGGAAGCTTGGGATATTCACAGTTGTATAGACAATCTTGCTCAATATAGTAGTATGCTACTTGGTTTGTCTCTGCTTTAATGTGTACATGTGTGTTTCTTTATTGTATTACCTATACACATTAGTAGAGCCCTTAGGATCTTTGCTTGATTACCGGCGTTGTGATGGCGATCACACTCGTGGGGGCTGGGTAATCCACAAGCACATCCTTATACATGTCCCTAGTCATGGGATTATCGAGACAGGGCATCGATACTCCGGAGTAGACTAGCGTATGCGTTTCTCATCCCAGCACGGGAGACGGTCTGTCCCACAGCCGTCAGTATGTCGTACTTGAGATAGTATGCGGGTGCTCGTTAGGTTACGAGTACACTGGACAGGAATCGTCGGGAACTGATGGTTGGTATTATACCTATCGTCAGTTATCAGTTCCCAGGTGACATAAGTACAGCTTAGTCCGCTGACTTGACACTGTCACTTCGCCTCGAGTGTGTTCCCACTGTTCTTTGATTACTACCCTACCACGGCTCTACTGAGTCGTGCAAACAGGTAGTAGTTGGGTGCAGTCCCGAAGCACTTGGAGGCAGTGATGATTAGACATGATTCGTCTCTCCCGGTATTGGGGGTTGACATCGCGATGTGTCTAGGAGAGCCATTACACGAGTAGTCCCTGGCCAGGGCAAGCGAGATATACTGGTAGGTTTCCAGTGTTATCTCAGGGTGTTCTGGGCTTCACTCCGACACGACTTGTACCGCTATTAGGGGACTGACGTTTACCGCCCCTAGGCCCGCCATGCGATGTATCAGACGAACAGACCAGACTGTACGGAGATTGTCACATACAGGCTTAGTAGGAGTTCGGATGGGTTTACCTCATCGGCCTTCTTATCGACATCTACCTGGGGACCGTTACGTACAGCTGGTACCGCTTGCGGTCTGTGGTTAAACCCACTGCCAGCGTAGTGTCGAGTCTTTAGAGTCCTACACAGAGAGTTTCCCTGCATTGAGCAAAACGTGTAGAGGTCGTATGGTTTTACGGCGGGGCTACGATCACTTACGTGCACTTGTGTGCGTATGCTGTTCGAGCAGGCAATACTAGTGGGCTTTGGTTTAAGCCAGATCCTAGTATTGCACAGATGGATTTGATTTGTCTTCTGTGCATTCGCATTCTACGGAATGCGGATGCGGGTGTGTATGCACAGTTTTGAGGAGCGATGAAGGAGGAGGTGCCCCATTAGGGTTTTGGCAGTTGGTTCGGCCGAAACCGTAATGTGGCACACTCATTAGGGTTTTGACAGTTCGTTTGGTCAAAACCGTTATGAGCCAGAGACATTGTTTACTAATCTTTTTAGTGATAGATTTGTGATGGCTAATTGCATTGACCATTTGACCACTTGGATCTCTCTTGACTTTGTTGACCCGTTGACCGTGTTGACCATTGACCTTCAAGAGAGATCCACACTCTTCTTTCATTTTCTTTTTATTTCTTGTGTTATGATAATGGTCAATTCAATATGCCATCAACTTCTATCATGATAGGATTAGTAATGATGATTTTGTGTATTATTGGAACCATGGTTCATTTCTTTTGGCTTAATCTTTTCATTATTCTCTTCTCATTCTCTCTCTTGAAGTGAGAAGAAAAAGAAAAGCTCCATGGTTGCTAAGTTTCTCCTTCTTCTTCCTCCTCTTGATCTCATCTTTTGATCTCATGTGTTGAGCGAAAAACATCCCACAAAGACAAACACATCCATACATCTCCTCTACACAACTTAGGGCTTCTAGATTAGCAATCTCTTTGCCCTAGTTACCTCGGCTCGAGGTGGAGCTCGGTGTACATCTCTCAGGTGGATCGTCTTCGACTCAAGGAGGCCGCAGAGGTGACCAAAGTCCGGATCAAGCCTCGGAGCAAGCAAGGAGAAGAACAACAAGGAGAGAAGGAGTACAAGTTGAGGTATAACCCCTAACAGAGTAAATAAATCTCTAGTTAGGATGCTAGTGTATTGTTTAGTAAAGATCCGGCTTTTACGGTCCATGTTACCATGTTCAGAAAAAAATTTGTTTTACCGTTTCCGCAACCCCGAAAGTACCGGGAGAGGTAACGTGGACCTAACAGTGGTATCAGAGCCTAACTAAACACACCCTAGCATGTTAGCAAAGTATTTAGAATTTCGACCGGACGAAAAACCGCAAAACACCCCGGAAATTTGAAGTTTCTGCCGATTTTTAGAACTGTTCCAAAATTAATAAATCATACACTAAAAATCGGCTCAGGCTTTTGTTAGAAAACTGGAGAAATTTGATCCCCCAAGTCGTCTAAAGCGCCGCGGTTCCGCGGCATAAGCTTGCTTATGCCGCGGAACCGCGGCCGAGTTAGCTCAGTTGGGGAATCTTTTTCCTGCAGTTTTCTTATATGGGTATTTTGGGATTTTTACAATATGACTTTTTTGCCCAGATTTTCCAGAAAGCAAAATTTGTTTTTGGGGCTTAAAAATCCGTATTTTTGGTCGATGTTCTGTAGACTTTGGCTAATGGTTATATCTGTAATGTTATATGTGTATTGAACGTCTACTAATCGCTATACGTCGATTAGTGGGGGTTATACATATCTGTGATCTGTGTTATTGATGGTATGTGTATATGAACTCGTTGGATTATCGCGGATGAATAGCCGGGGTGGATGTGAGATGAGAGTTTCTTTTTCTTTCATTCATGTAATAAATTTGTAAATTGATGTAATATTATTTGTATGGCCGCACAACCGGGTCGGGGTTATAGCCGTCATTGTATAATTCTTTTTACTGTTTTTGCTCCTAGGATAGACCCATGGAGGGGGTGCACAAACTACCGGGTATCTCGAAGTGCCGAGTGGCCTACTCACGGCGTTGAGGGAGGTTGTTTCGCTTCGGGTACTTGGCGGGTAGTTTGTCGCACCCGTAGGGGTCTTGGGTGGGGTATTGGCTATTCATCGCGACCGTGTACTCCGCTTTTCATTGCAGACTCGAATGAATCGCGGGTTCCTGGTATATCCAAAGTGTTCATCTGTGATCTGGATTGGCTATCATTGCTATATATCTATATATAATAACTATTTAGGCGTTGCTTATGTTTTTCAGCCGCGCTAGCCCAGCCCCCGCTCTGTCGTTAGTTAAGTAACCTAACGGGTGATGATGGGGCCCCGTGGCGAATGCGAATGGCATAAGCGTACGTCATATTTTGGTTGTTTTCTGCAATGGTAGGATTTAAATGATGGGACGCATTAAAAGAACTAATGCAAGAAAATAAACCTAAAAGACGTTGGAACAATTTTTTCAAAAAGCTGTTATTGCAAGGACGTTCATTTTTGTTTTGCATCGAGGTATTCGGTTATGAATGCCCAGCACCTCGTCGACGAGGCAAGGGCCGAGATCCCTTCATCGGGAGTGACCCCTTGGACAAAAGTTTGCATCGGGGTAATAACTTCACTATAGTCGATTATTCTTGCTTTGCATCGAGGCATTCAGTTTGGAATATCCTGCACCTCATTCGACGAGAAAAGAGCCGAGATCCCTTCACAGGGAGTGACCTCTTTAGCAAAAGTTTTTGCCACTATATTTTTCAAAAGATTACCAGGTTCCTTCAACGATATCAAGTTCATTACGTTAACGGGTTTATCGCCAAAAACCCAGCCGTAGCCCTCCGTCATTTCTTACAAGTAACACTTAGTATTCGTGCTGCGTTTGTTGACTCCGTCAAGGCGTAGTGTACGGTAGCTGAGTGCTGCTTGTTTGTATCGGTATATGGGATTGGTTAGGACAGTCGTATAACCTTGTTGACTCCGTCAAGGGTTATGCGGGTGGGTTTGATGCAATCCAGATAATGACGGGTTGAACTTGACTAGGACTCTTTGATTTGTTGACTCCGTCAAGGTCACTTGGGTCCTAAGGGCAAAAACCACATCGGGAGTTTCAAAAGTACTGAAACTTGCTAGTGTTGCATACCATTTGGATGTGATGATTCTGGTAGGATTCCTTCAGTTTTGTCACGCGATGATATTTGGATCCCGATCCTACTGTGAGTATATGCTACTCCTCGGGAACTTTCTCGCTTAACGATCAATGCTATAAACCAAGTAGGTGTCTAGAAAGGTGTTAGCGGGGCTACGCCCACAGGGAAAAGAGGTTACTTAATTAAGGAACTTCGCGAAAGCGTTGGAAAACCTCCCTCGAAGTACCGACACTGGCCTGGCTGAACGGTTAAGCAAGTATTGTACAGTGAGATTGATCCCGACTAATTCTTCCTTTATGGTTTGAGGAGGGATTCGAGAGACAGTGGGAGCCATCCTGTTTAGATAAATTAAAAACCAATCTAAACTTGCAAGAGCGCACGCTAAGTGTTTCTTTTCTCTCTCTCCAGGTAGCAACCATTTCACGCCCTAATCAAGATAATAAAATGTATCGCTTGACCGATCCGAATTCTTATTCGGGGCTGGGGAACGTTGGTTCAGCTCTAACTTGTGACAACAGTTATGAGTATGAACAAGGGAAAGGGGATTGTATGGATTCCCAAGATACCCAGTTGAAGAAGAAGCATGGTTTTGCATCTACTTCAGGTGTTCTTGTAATTAAGAACTGTTTTACGGTCAGCCCTACCTCCTGGGTACTTGATACCGAATCAGGATCTCATATCTGTAATTTATTGCAGGGACTGAGAAAAAGTAGGAAGGTTGCACCGGGTGATATGTCGCTCAGAGTAGCGAACGGAGCACAAGTTTATGCGGCAGCCGTCGGTGAATATCACCTAGTATTGCCAAATGGCAAGACTATGATTTTGAACGATTGCTACTATGTACCTTCCATGGTTTGCAACATCATATCAGTTTCTTTACTCGATAAAGATGGATATAACTTTGTTCTTGATAGAAATATCATGAACATTTACCTTCATAAGGTACTGGTTGCAGAAGGTATACTGTGTAATGGTATCTACGTTCTAAATCAGAATACAGTTCTCAATGTACAAAATACACGCAAGAGGAAGAATTCAGATACGAATGAATCCTACTTGTAGCATTGTAGACTTGGTCATATCGGAGAGAAAAGACTGAGTAAGTTGCATAAAGATGGACTCTTGAATACGTTCGAGTTTTCATCCTATGAAACTTGTCAATCTTGTCTCAAAGGGAAGATGACAAAATCTCTGTTCACCGGACATGGAGAGAGGGCAGCAGAGCTCTTGGGACTCATACACAGTGATGTATGTGGTCCGATGTCTATACATGCAAGGGGTGGGTTCTCGTACTTCATCACATTCACTGACGATCTCTCTAGATTCGGATATGTGTATCTTATGAAACAAAAATCTGAAGCTTTTGAGAAATTCAAGGAATTCAGAAAGGAAGTAGAGAACCGGATTGGCAAAAGTATCAAGATCCTCCGGTCTAATAGAGGAGGGGAGTACTTAAGCACGGAATTCCTAGATTACTTAAAAGAGAATGGTATTCTCTCTCAGCTTACTCCTCCTTATACACCACAGCACAACGGTGTATCGGAGCGGAGGAATCGTACCCTATTGGATATGGTTCGCTCCATGATGAGTAGTGCTGAGTTGCCTCTTTCATTTTGGGGACATGCGCTTCAGACAGCGGCATACCTATTGAATTACGTTCCATCCAAATCAGTGCCTAAGACTCCATATGAAATATGGAGTGGAAGAAATCCGTATCTTAAGCGATTTAAGATATGGGGTTGTCCGGCCTATGTGAAAACACAGAAACCGGACAAGCTAGAGGCACGGTCAGTTCTGTGTAAATTTATGGGATATCCTAAAGACTCACTAGGGTATCTGTTCTACCACACTGAGGAACAGAAGGTGTTTGTATCTCGCCACGCTACTTTTTTAGAAAGGGAGTTTCTTGCAAAAGAAACTAGTGAGAGTTCGGTAGAACTGGAAGAAATTCAGCGACCACAAAATGTAACTGAAAATTTGGAGGAACCATTGAATTCAATAACCCCAAACGAACCTCAGCCACTCCGCAGATCTGGTAGGATTTCTCATCCGCCCGAGAGATACTACGGTTTTCTCATAGACGGGGATCGAGAGGATTGCATCTTGGAAGAAGATGACCCTACCAGTTTTAGGCAGGCCATTATCAGTAGGGACTCTGATAAGTGGCAGGAAGCAATGCAATCCGAAATGGAGTCCATGTACACCAATAAAGTGTGGACCTTGGATATTGCTCCACCTGGGGTAAAACCCGTTGGATGCAAATGGATCTACAAAAGGAAACTTGGTGTAGATGGGCAGGTGGAAACCTATAAGGCTAGACTCGTTGCAAAAGGTTTTCGTCAAAGACCTGGTTTGGACTATGACGAAACTTTTTCTCCGGTGGCTATGCTCAAATCCATTCGGATCCTACTTGCCATTGCTGCCTTCCATGACTATGAAATCTGGCAGATGGATGTTAAAACGGCTTTCCTAAACGGTTGTTTGGAAGAGTGCGTTTACATGGATCAGCCAGAAGGTTTCGTAGACAGTGGGAGCAGCGGGAAGGTGTGCAAGTTTTTTAAATCCATTTATGGATTAAAGCAGGCATCGCGGAGCTGGAACATCTGTTTTGATGAGGCAATCAAGGAATTTGATTTCATCAAGAAAGAAGATGAACCCTGTGTCTATAAGAAAATTGTAGGACGAACTGTCGTATTCCTAGTCTTGTACGTGGACGACATTCTTTTGATAGGAAATGACATTCCTATGCTACAATCGGTCAAGCTATTTTTGTCACAACGGTTCTCCATGAAGGACCTGGGTGATGCCTCGTACATTCTGGGGATCAAGATCTATAGAGATAGATCCAAGAGACTACTGGGACTTTCGCAGTCCAGGTACATAGAGACCGTACTAAAGAGATTTAGTATGGAGGATTCCAAGCGCGGTAACATACCCGCATTGCACTGAATTACCCTCTCCAAGAAGATGTCTCCTAAGACTGACGAGGAGAGGGTTCGCATGAGCACTATACCCTACGCTTCGGCGGTAGGATCTATAATGTATGCGATGCTATGTACAAGACCAGATGTAGCTTACGCGCTGAGCATGGTAAGCCGGTATCAGTCAGACCCAGGTGAGGACCACTGGACAGCAGTGAAGAACATTCTCAAGTACCTGAGAAGGACTAAGGAGATGTTCCTGGTTTACGGTAATGGAGACCTTAGGGTCGAGTCCTTTACCGATTCAAGCTTCCAGAGTGACAAAGATGACAGCAAGTCTGTCTCGGGTTTTGTGTTTACCCTCAACGGAGGGGCGGTATGTTGGAGGAGTTCCAAACAGGATACCGTCGCAGACTCGACGATGGAGGCTGAATACATTGCTGCAAGCCATGCCGCAAAAGAGGCGGTCTGGATGAAGAAGTTCATTAGTGAACTTCAGGTGGTTCCGTCCATTGTTGACCCGATACCTTTGTATTGCGATAACAATGGGGCTATAGCTTTAGCGAAGGAACCAAGGTCCCATCAGAAATCCAGGCACATCTTAAGGCGGTATCACCTGATCAGGAAGATCATTGATCGCCAGGAGATCGAGGTGCGGAGAGTGGACACAAAAGACAACACGGCGGATCCATTCACGAAGGCCTGACCCAAGACTCAGTTCGAGCGGCTGATCGAGATGATAGGTCTTCGATACGCCAGTACATGGCCTTAGTGCAAGTGGGAGATTGTTAGTGTATATGCCCTAGAGGCCATTACTGTATCATACTAGTTTGTATATTACTTGATGGAAGCTTGGGATATTCACAGTTGTATAGACAATCTTGCTCAATATAGTAGTATGCTACTTGGTTTGTCTCTGCTTTAATGTGTACATGTGGGTTTCTTTATTGTATCACCTATACACATTAGTAGAGCCCTTAGGATCTTTGCTTGATTACCGGCGTTGTGATGGCGAACACACTCGTGGGGGCTGGGTAATCCACAAGCACATCCTTATACACGTCCCTAGTCGTGGGATTATCGAGACAGGGCATCGATACTCTGGAGTAGACTAGCGTATGCGCTTCTCATCCCAGCATGGGAGACGGTCTGTCCCACAGCCGTCAGTATGTCGTACTTGAGATAGTATGCGGGTGCTCGTTAGGTTACGAGTACACTGGACAGGACTCGTCGGGAACTGATGGTTGGTATTATACCTATCGTCAGTTATCAGTTCCCAGGTGACATGAGTACAGCTTAGTCTGCTGACTTGACACTGTCACTTCGCCTCCACTGTTCTTTGATTACTACCCTACCACGGCTCTACTTAGTCCTGCAAACAGGTAGTAGTTGGGTGCAGTCCCGAAGCACTTGGAGGCAGTGACGGTTAGACAGGATTCGTCTCTCCCGGTATTGGGGGTTGACATCACGCTGTGTCTAGGAGAGCCATTACACGAGTAGTCCCTGGCCAGGGCAAGCGAGATATACTGGTAGGTTTCCAGTGTTATCTCAGGGTGTTCTGGGCTTCACTCCGACACGACTTGTACCGCTATTAGGGGACTGACGTTTACCGCCCCCTAGGCCCGCCATGCGATGTATCAGATGAACAGACCGGACTGTACGGAGATTGTCACATACAGGCTCAGTAGGAGTTCGGATGGGTTTACCTCATCGGCCTTCTTATCGACATCTACCTGGGGACCGTTACGTACAGCTGGTATCGCTTGCGGTCTGTGGTTAAACCCACTGCCAGCGTAGTGTCGAGTCTTTAGAGTCCCACACAGAGAGTTTCCCTGCATTGAGCAAAATGTGTAGAGGTCGTATGGTTTTACGGCGGGGCTACGATCACTTACGTGCACTTGTGTGCGTATGCTGTTCGAGCAGGCAATACTAGTGGGCTTTGGTTTAAGCCAGATCCTAGTATTGCACAGATGGATTTGATTTGTCTTCTGTGCATTCGCATTCTACGGAATGCGGATGCGGGTGTGTATGCACAGTTTTGAGGAGCGATGAAGGAGGAGGTGCCCCATTAGGGTTTTGGCAGTTGGTTCGGCCGAAACCGTAATGTGGCACACTCATTAGGGTTTTGACAGTTCGTTTGGTCAAAACCGTTATGAGCCAGAGACATTGTTTACTAATCTTTTTAGTGATAAATTTGTGATGGCTAATTGCATTGACCATTTGACCACTTGGATCTCTCTTGACTTTGTTGACCCGTTGACCGTGTTGACCATTGACCTTCAAGAGAGATCCACACTCTTCTTTCATTTTCTTTTTATTTCTTGTGTTATGATAATGGTCAATTCAATGTGCCATCAACTTCTATCATGATAGGATTAGTAATGATGATTTTGTGTATTATTGGAACCATGGTTCATTTTTTTTGGCTTAATCTTTTCATTATTCTCTTCTCATTCTCTCTCTTGAAGTGAGAAGAAAAAGAAAAGCTCCATGGTTGCTAAGTTTCTCCTTCTTCTTCCTCCTCTTGATCTCATCTTTTGATCTCATGTGTTGAGAGAAAAAGATCCCACAAAGACAAACACATCCATACATCTCCTCTACACAACCTAGGGCTTCTAGATTAGCAATCACTTTGCCCTAGTTACCTCGGCTCGAGGTGGAGCTCGGTGTACATCTCTCGGGTGGATCGTCTTCGACTCAAGGAGGCCGCGGAGGTGACCAAAGTCCGGATCAAGCCTCGGAGCAAGCAAGGAGAAGAACAACAAGGAGAGAAAGAGTACAAGTTGAGGTATAACCCCTAACCGAGTAGATAAATCTCTAGTTAGGATGCTAGTGTATTGTTTAGTAAAGATCCGGCTTTTACGGTCCATGTTACCATGTTCAGAAAAAATTTTGTTTTACCGTTTCCGCAACCCCGAAAGTACCGGGAGAGGTAACGTGGACCTAACAGTTAGAAGTGCAACCATGGGTTAAGTATGAAGACTTAACCCATGTAAAGATTTTACTATGGTTAAAGGGTTGGGTTGAGTTAAAGAAATATCACAAAATATCAAGGTCAAGGTCAAAGCTTTAAGAAGCTTCTTGAAAGCTTCATGAATGTTTAACCCTAATCCAGACCCTAACTACAATTAAACTCCACAAAACATGTTGCATTTATAACCCTAATATGTTACAATATTATATATCACATATACAATATTTATTGTAACAAAATAAAATAATACAATTAACATATATCGCATATATATCAATATATTACCCGAGTGAGAAAAAGAATCTTTTAGTGAGCTTATATCAGTTAATGTAATTTAATATATCAAATATATAATTATACATTAAATTATCTAATCAACACTTGATCTGATAATCCGGCTATTTCAGCAATAACCGACTAATATAATCTGTATCAGTTCATCGAATCAACACTTGATCCGATGACCCGGCTATATCACATATACCGGGCCGATATCTCATATCGCGAGAATCTAATACGGTATCACATACACGTACTGTTCTCGATCCCGCACATATCATATATGTGTCTCCTACTCCGTTTTGCCTGAGTCAAGAAACCTCTGTGTAGGACTCTAAAGAATAGTCAATACGCCGGCAGTAGGTGATGATCATATCAAACACCCACAAGATGCAAGCGGTCAGCTAAACGTAACAGCCACCCAGGTATTGAGCGATCAGAAGATCAACAAGAAAGCCTGCACATTCTCCTACGAATCCAATCAGTAACACTCCCGTACAGACCGGTCTCTTCGTCTGATATGTCGCATATCTCGCCTAGGGGTGGTAAACGTCAGACCCCAGTAGCTTGATAAGTCGTGTCGATATGAGGTCTATAACAGTTCGAGAAACTACTGATAACACTTACCAGTAAATCTCAGCAACCCTGGCCAGGGATTTCCAGTTATAGCCAATCGAACACTGCACAACATCAACTCCCTATACCGGGAGAGACGAATCCCCTCCTATCGCTCATTGCCTCCATGTGATTCGGGACTGTACCCAAAAGCCACCTTTTTGCACGCCCTCTTAGACGTGGTATGATGGAAATCAAAACACAGTGGGAATCACACAAGATTCTATGACGATCTCGAGTCTACAGACTAACCTGTACCAGTGTCACCAGAGAACTGCCATCTGACGTGAGGTATAATACCATCTGGGAGTTCTCTGCAAGTCCGTCTAGTGTACCCAGTCTCCACTGAGCATCCGAACACCATCCTTGATGTCAAACACCGATGGATATGGGATCATCCATCGCCCATCATATGGGCTAAGATGCGTATACGCTAGTCTACTCTAGTGTATCGATGCCCTGTCTCGATACACCCTCGACTAGGAACAGTTATAGGATGTACTCATCGACTACCGTGGCCCCACTAGTATGATCTCATCATAGTCCCAGTAGTCGAGTACATATCCTAAGGGCTTTATCAACATGTAACATAGAGACAATCAGAGTACATGTTAAGATAAAGAGCAACCAGATAGCGTACTATCATGTCGAGCAAGAAAGTCCTCCCTATATATGTCCAAGCATTCACTATAATATACATCGTATGTACAGTAATGGCCTCTAGGGCATACATATAACTAACACATTTCGAACGACCAGCTAGCCACCGTTGGGTGTAGCGGATTTGGATGCTGGTGGATAAAGTCTCCGTGAATCTGGCACGAGTGGCACTGCTTCGCGTATTCTAGGCAGTCCTGGATCATCGTGGGCCAATAGTAGCCCATCCTTTTGATCTTCAGCTTCATCTTTGGCCCGGCTTGGTGAGAACCGCAGAGTCTGTCGTGAGTTTCTTGGATGACTCTCCTTATCTCTTCAGGTCCCAGGTATCTTAGCTACAGGGAGTCGAACGATCTCTTATACAAAGTATCATTGACAAAGGCAAAAGATAGAGCTCATTTCATGAGCTGATGTCTTAAAGACGCATCTTTAGGTATTCGACGGGATTTGAAGTAGTCTATAAAGACTTCTCTCCAATCCATAGCCTTTTCATGGTCTTTTATTTGCAGGGCCATTTGCTCGGTCACTCCCTTTTCTTCGGACGACTCCGGAGATATTTATGCCGGTGCAAGAACCCGACGGCTTTGCACAACGATCCTTACATCATCGAGATTCCCATCGGCCAGTTCTTTAGCGAGCTTGGCTAATGCATCCGCCTTGCTATTTTCTGCACGCAGTATGCTTTCCAGGGTGTAGGAAGGAATTTGAGTTAGCAGTTGCCGCACTCTCTCGCCGTACTTCACCAGCTCTGGCTTGCACGTTTGATAGTCGCTGTTTAATTGACTAACGATCAGCTGGGAGTCTCCGCATATAAGGAGGTTCTCAATTCCCATGTCGACAGCGATCTTAAGACCTGCTATCAAAGCTTCATATTCAGCTTCATTGTTTGTCCTCGGTTCTGTTAAGGAGAAAGCAAAGCGCATTATCCCTCCTTGTGGAGTCACGAAGATGAGGCCCAACCCGGATTTGATTATGGGGGTGCTTTATTTGTGCTTCTTCATAGAAGATGCTCCATCGAAGTAGAGTTCCCATTGGGTATCATTCTCTCTTCTCCCCCCGTCGATCATGTCAAACGCGTGTTCGTCTAGCATTTCGCAGTTCAAGGGAGAGTCGGCAGGTATTGGATGCTCAGCGAGGAAGTCGGCGATAGCCTGGCCTTTCACTGCCTTGAGAGGACGATAAGTTATCGAGAACTCCATCAAGAGCAGGGCCCATTTAGCGAGCCACCCTGTTAATATAGCCTTTGACATCAAATATTTGATAGGATCACCTTTGATATGAGATGGACCTCATGTGCCAACGCATAGTGTCTGAGCTTCGTTATCGCGAAGATCAATGCCAGGCGGTGTTTTTCAATGGAGGAGTAATTGTTTTCTGCCCCCAGTAGAACTCGACTCAGATAGTAGAGAGCTCTTTCTTTCCCTTGGTCGTTCTCTTGTGCCCACAGCGCGCGTAAAGAACCTTCGAGGGCGGTTGTATACAGAATGAGAGGCTTTCCTTTGACGGGAGCGGTCAATACTGGCAGATTCTGCAGGTATTGCTTGATTTCGTCTAGCGCGCTTTGACATTTGTGATCCCAGACGAAGGGAGTCCCTTCCTTCATTAGGTGACTGTAAGGATAGCACTTGCTGGAAAGATTGGCTATGAATCGCCGGATATATGCGAGCTTTCCTTAGAGAGACCGCAGTTGCTTGAGAGTCCTTGGCGGAGGCATTTCCATAATTGCCTTGATCTTTGACGGGTCTATCTCGATGCCCCGGTGCCGTACGATGAATCCTAGGAATTTGCCCGAGGAAACTCCGAACGCGCATTTGAGAGGGTTCATCTTCAAGTTGTATTTCCGAAGGCGCTGAAACACGATCTTCAGATGCTCTAAATATTCCTCATATGATTTGCTTTTAACTACGAGGTCGTCAATATAGCATTCGACGATTTCATGTATGAGGTCATCAAAAATCTTCTTCATGGCCCTCTGATAGGTGGCACCGGCGTTCTTTAGACCGAAGGGCATCACCTTGTAGCAGAATATGCCCAAAGGGGTCTGGAAAGCGGTATGCTTCTGGTCCTCAGGATGCATCTTTATCTGATTATATCCTGATGAGCCGTCCATGAAAGAGAAGACTTCGTGAGTGGACGTGTTATCTATCATCAGCTCGGTGACCGGTACTGGAAAGTCGTCCTTCGGGAAAGCTTTGTTGAGATCCCGGAAGTCTACGCATATGCGCACCATCCCATTTTTCTTCATCACTGGGACGATGTTGGCGATCCAGTCAGGATACTGAATCTCTTAGATGAAACCGGAGTCGATTAGCTTCTTGACCTCAGTATTGATGCTCATCTCAAGCTCGAGGCGCATTCTTCTTGGTGCTTATTTGACTGGCTTGATGTCCGGAGATATCGCCAATTTGTGCACAGCAATCTCTGGATCTAGTCTCGGAATAGTTCCATGCGAAGCAATATTTATACTGTATGATCACGTCTTTTAGCGTAGCCACCCTTTCTTCAGACAACAGCTCACTGACGAATGTCGGCCGCGGGTCACTTGCCGTCCCCAAGTCAATTTTCTTGAGGTTATCTGCAGTAGTATGTATTCCATCTTCCAGCTCTTTTGGCGCCGGTGGAAACTCTGAGATCACTTTGTCACTATCGTTTTCGAAGCACCAGGGGAAGTCATCCATATTATTGGGTTCTTCTTCTGACACAGTTATCACGTGACAGATATGAGATCGCTTCCAAGCCCGACGTTGATCCGACTCTGCTTTCGTGGCTTTTGGTTCATGCTTCTGCGGCGGGATTACTCTCCAACTGCTGGATAAAGCGAACTTGCCTTGCTGATACTGGTCTTCTACCCAGTCTTTGAATGTGAAGCAGTCTTCGAGAGGATGTCCTATCGCAGGGTGAGAGACCTCGCCTGCTTACTCGAAGTGTTTGGACTCCGGGAGGGTAATCATCTGATGTTTTATGACCAGATCAAGTATCTTTCTTGTCTTGTCTTGGGAAAAAGAATACACTCGACCCATCTTCTTTATAAGAGACGAATCCTGGTTGCTCGATTCTTGATTGCGTGGCTTCTTGGTCCCGCTTCGTCGCTGTCGAACGCTTTTTCCGTTCTTGGGTTTATTTCTGCCTCTGTGTCGGGTCTTTTGTATGACGGGCCGGCAACGAAGGGCATCGTCACTTTCTGCTGCCTGCTAAAAGAGGCGCTGCGTTTTGTCTTTCTCGTAGATGGCCATTTCGCGATTATGGTCGTCTCAAACCTTTTAACCCGCTTCCCTTATTAGCTTGTCCATCTGCTCTTCAAACGACGGACTTGGCATTTTGATGGTGGGACTTCGTTTTGGTTCAGGGTTAGCATCTCCCCACAGAGCATCTCCTTCTTCATCGAAGTCATGTATGACGTAGCAGCCGCATAATCGCTCCCGTTTCTTGGATTGAACATATCCAAGTCCTATTGTTTCCATTCTCCCATTGGGCAACTTTCGTTGAGTTCCGGGAAAGTTCCAGATCCTGTTATAGAACTGGGCTTGTCGAGCAGTCTGTTTGAAGGGTACGCCTTGGTGCCTCAACAGTCTTTTTAATTCGTCTGTGTAGTATCTGGGCAAACGGATGGGCTGGAGCCTATCAAGTGTAGAATCCGCGCCATCCCAGATTTCTTTCTCCACTTTGGTTTCCCCGGATCGGTAGAATAGGATCTCCTTTTAACCCGACATAGAATGTCTGCAGTTCTTGCACACTGTAGGTGTCAAGTGCGTCGAGCTCTTTATAATGCTCTCGCGGAACCATAGTGATCTGCAAACAATGACCATCTCTGACGAAGGCTTGCACTGATGGACGAGCCGAGAATACTGCGTTGACCTCGTCTTCAGAGTCACTACCAAAGATCAGAATAGGAGTTGACGGTCCCGGTTTGTTGTATTGGGCGGTCCCGAATAGACTATCTCTTCTTCCTCCTCGGTATCACTCCCGAAGACCGGAATAGTGGTGATAGCTTTGTTCTTGTCCTCTGGTTTGTGACATCTTTCTGTGCCTTCGAAATCTGGCAGGAAGTACTTAGCATCCTCATAATTACGGACTTCGTTCACGGAGAATGGGTTTAGTTCCCCTGTCACAGTGTACTCGAAACCATCTTTGAAGTACTTCATACACTGATGTTGTGTAGAAAGGATGATGTTGTACTCGTGTAACCAAGGCTTACCGAGCAAAGCGTTGTAGCAAGTCTTGGCGTCAATGACATGAAACTTGATGTCCATGACGAGCAGCCCAAAGTGTAGTGTCAATATTACAGACCCGAGCGTCCATAATGACTGAGAGTCAAACTCGGAGATGGTGATTTTGTCACGAGCGAGGTGCTGAATGTTCATGCAGATTTCCTTCAACACTCTTACATTGAGAAGGTTGACGAAGGACCCATTATCGACCAGGATTTCGCCTATCTTGATATCATGGCAGTATCCGGAGACATAAAGGGGACGGTTATGCTCACACGTCCCGAGGAGGAGATCTTCATCGCCGAAAGTGAAATCGGCCGTGTGCACTTCTTCCAGCTCGTCCTTCATCTTTTGTTCGGCGAGGAAAGCTTGGAATTGCTCGGGATCTTGCAGTGCCTTGACAAAAAAATCTCTCGCCTCTTTGGATAGCAGAAGGGCGTCGAGAATGCTTAGCTGCGAAGGTAACTTCCTCAAGTGTGCTAAAACATTATAATCTACCTTGTTTTTCTTTGGCGGGTTCTTGGCTGTCGGCTCTTTGACGACTTGATCATCTAGGGCGATGTCCTCAGGGATTTTTTCTTTTCCCTTATCTTTTCTATTCGACCCACTGTTCGCGGCCCCGAGATTCTTTTCGGGCAGCGTACGATTGCGCAGCTGAATGTTCTCACAGGTCTTCATTTCTTCCGTTTCGGATGTGGGTTCTTTAAAGAGAGGGTCAAGGGCTATTTCTTCATCAGAATCGCTCCTAAAGGTGAGAACTTACGATCCTTTGCTATCAACCATGTGACAGTTGCCGGTAGTTCTTTTGCGCTCCTCGGTCGTATTTCTTTGTTCCCGACGAGTTTTGCGTTTCATCCGCTTGAAATATTGTCAGTGAGCAACATATCCCTGCCACCAGCTTTTAAAAGCGTTGCACTCTTTGGTGGGGTGCGCAATCTTTCGATAATATAGGCAGTAACTAGGATGTACATGAAGGGTTACACTAGCGCCCCGGCCAACTTCCATGGCCAAATGCGGAACAAAATTTTTACTACGATACAAAACTTGGCGCTAGAATAAACCCTAAATCAGATCTTTACCATAAACCTACTTAGCACAAAAGAGTTCTATCTACTATGATAGAAAGTTATACCTAAGTCTTGAACTCCTTCTTCTCCTTGTTGTGAGCTCCTTAGAATGGTGTGGATGGCTCCTCCTCACCGGCTTCTCTATATCATAGAAGATCCACCCGAAGGCCTCTACCTTGAGCTCCAACCTCAACAATGAAGTAATTAAAGTTCTTGGCTTGCTAGACTAAGAACCCTAGAATAAGTAGAGAAGTGTTTTAGTGGTTTTATCTCAAAGGCTCTTGATTTTCAACACATGAAACAATAGAGGTTTTTGAGAGAGGAAGAGGAGAGAGCAAACCATGAGAGAGAAAGATAATGAGATAATGAGAGGATGTAGGTCTCATATGAGGAATAAAAGAATAATTAGAATTATTAAGATAATTGTGATGGTTCACTTGATTTGACCATTATCATATCACATTAAATGCTAAGCATGCTCAAGAAAATATCTAAGTCAACAATGGTCAACTTGGTCAAACTAATTAACCATGAAAATTATCCATAATAATAATTATTAAACAAATTCCTCCTTCTCATTAGGGTTATAATCAAGTCAATGGTCAAAACCCTAATGAGGCGTCTCCCTCTATGCCTCTGTCAACTGTACATACATACCCGCATCCGTTTTCCGAAGAAACACGAATACAATGAGACTGAACCAACCCAAACCAAATACTAAGATCTGGCTTAAACCAAAGCCCACTAGTATCAACTGCCCGAACACCAAACACGCACAAGTACGCGTATATAAACGAACCCTGTCGTAAAACCATACGACCTCTACATCGTTTTGCACAAAGGTGAACAACCCTCTGTATGGGACTCTAAAGACTCGACGGTACTCTGGCAGTGGGTTTAACCACAAGCATGTCAGCGGCACTAGCTGTGCGTAACGGCTACCCAGGTATCTGTCGATAAGAAGGCCGATGAGTAAAACCCATCCGAACTCCTACTGACCCTATCTGTGACAATCTCCGTACATTTCGGTCTGTTCGGCTAAGAGTATCGCATATCGGGCCTAGGGGGTGGTAAACGTCAGACCCCTAATAGCAGTATAAGTCGTGTCGGAGTGTAGCCGAGAACACCCTGAGAAACTACTGGAACACCTACCAGTAAATCTCACTTTCCCTGGCCAGGGACTTTATGTAATGGCTCTCCTAGACACAGCGCGATATCAACCCCCAATACCGGGAGAGACGAATCCTGTCTAACCGCCACTGCCTCCAAGTGCTTCGGGACTGCACCCAACTACTACCTGTTTGCATGACTTAATAGAGCCATGGTAGGGTAGCAATCAAAGAACAGTGGGAACACACTTGAGGCGAAGTAGTAGTGTCAAGTCAATGGACTAAGCTGTGTTGGAGATAGTGCCCTCAGAGTCAATTATTAGGTCACAGGTACGTGATTGTAATGATTGAGGGAGGACCTATCCCGGTAGGACAGTCTTGCTCGAGATGATAGTATGCTATCTGGTTTACCTTTATCATCGTGTATTGTTTTAGGTGACCTGACACGTCGCTATTACACGTTGATAGAGCCCCTAGGATTCTTGCTTGACCACCAGCAGTATGAGGGCGATCATATAAGTGGGAGCTGGGGGTCTACAAGCATATCCTTAAAGGGTCCCTAGTCGTGGGAGTTTCGAGACTGGGCATCGATACTCCATTAGTAGACTAGTGTATACAGTCGAGACCCCGACGAGGGGCGGTGGCCGGTCTCACAAGCCACTGGTGTCAGTTGGATCACCTAAGATGTATACAGGTGCTCATTGGGTTATGAGTACACCGGACAGGACTCGCCGGGAACATGCTAGTTGGTCATATACCAGACGTCAGATGGCAGTTCCCTGGTGACATGTGTGCAGGTTAGTTCATCGACCTGGGGATCGTCATTTGTCTCGTGTGAGTTCCCACTGTACTTTGATTACTACCCTACCACGGCTCAAAGGAGTCGTGCAAACAGGTTTTAGTTGGGTACAGTCCCGAGCCACATGGAGGCAGTGAGCGTATCTTCAGGGGTTCGTCTCTCCCGGTATTGGGGGTGAGGTCGTGCTGTGTCTAGGAGAGCCATTACACAAAGTCCTTGGCCAAGGCAAGGAGATTTACTGGTAGGTATTCCAGTAGTATCTCAGGGTGTTCTGGGCTACACTCCGACACGACTTGTACCGCTTTTGGGGGTCTGACTTTTACCAACCCCCTAGGCCCGCCATGCGATACTCATAGACGAACGGACCGGACTGCACAGATATTGTCACTGACAGGCTCAGTAGGGTGTCAGGATGAGTTCGCTCATCGACGTCCCTTTTGGTCAATAGCTGGTGGCCCGTCACGTATTGGCTTATACCTCTGACGTGCTAGTGGTTAAATCCACAGCCATAGTATTGACGAGTCTTTAGAGTCCACCACACTTACAGTTACTCAAGTTTCGGGCGAAACGCTGTAGAGGCCGTATGGAGATATGGCAGGGTCCGATCAGATACGTGCGGTATTGCACGGATCAGGATCGGACGGTTTGTACTAGTGGCCGTATGGTTATATGGCAGGGTTCGATCAGATACGTGCGGTATTGCACGCATCAGGATCGGACGGATATTACTAGCCGGCTTTGGTTTAAGCCGGATCCTAGTATAGTACAGTGTAGATTTTGTCTCATTGCATTTGTATCCGGACGGAATACAGATGCGGGTGTGTATGCACAGTATGGGGGTTTTCCTGTAATTTATTACGGGACCAGTTTTCTGGAGTTGCCAGTTTGCTTTCCGTTCCGGCCGGTTTTCCTTTGTTCTTTCCCGGCCGGACTTTTCTGATGGAGGGGGTTATTTGCAGTTTTGCAAATAACACTTTGGTGGAGGTTTTATTTGTAAGATGTTTTTTTATGAAAGCATCTTTTCTTTTCAACCATCACTTGATTTGTATTAATGAGATTAGAAAGGATTTGAGGTTGATAAGAAAGATTGTTATGATGATGTTTAGGATATAGTCACCTTTCTACTTTTCCTACACTCACCTTCCTTCTATGGTTATGCTTCATATTCATTCCTCCACCTTATTCTTATGACTTGATGAAAAATGGTAGAAAGAAAGAGAGAAGAAGAAAAGAGAGAAGAAGAAAAGAGAAGAAAATGAGAGCTTCATTTTTGAGAGAGTAGCATTCTTGATCTCATTTTTGATGCTAGAAAAATGCAAGCACCATTTTTCTTACCTTGTTTCCTCCATCATCCACAAATGGCAACCAACCCCAAAGTGAGACATACACTCTACACTATCTTCCTACAGCATATCTTGAGCATGTCGAGTTGCCGGCTTCATGCGCGAGTTGCCTCGGTATTGAGGTGGGAGCCCGTAAAAGTACCCGGCTTCGTGGTGCCCTTTCCGACGAGGAGGAGATGGACGGAGATCCCGCGAGGAGATCGGAGTGGAGATGAAGACCGGAGGACTTGGATCGTCGGTATATCTCTTTCCTTCTCTTTGTAGTTAGCTAGATTTAGTTTAATGGCACGATCCGGTTTTAGTGCGCGGTGGTGCCGTTTTGCCAAGTCCGCAAAAATTTATGTTTATCACCGTTTCCGCGTTTGGCCGTCGGATTGACGGCCGGGGCGCCGCCGTGCACTTACAAGCTGTACTCATGTCACCTGGGAACTGCTAACTGACGATAGGTATAATACCAACCGACAATTCCCGACGAGTCCTGTCCAGTGTACTCATAACCTAACGAGCACCTGCATACTATCTCCAGTACGACGTACTGATGGCTGTGGGACAGACCATCTCCCCTGCTGGGATGAGAAGCGTATGCACCAGTCTACTCTAGAGTATCGATGCCCTATCTCGATAATCCTATGACTATGGACCTGTATAAGGATGTGCTTATAGACTACCCAGCCCCCACTAGTGTGATCGCCATCACAACGCCGGTAGTCAAGCAAAGATCATAAGGGCTCCATCAATATGTATTAGCGATATGTTAAAGAAACATATACGCATATTAAGATAGATACAAACCAAGTAGCATACTACAATATCGAGCAAGACTATCGTCAATCCATGTATATATCCCAAGCTTCCAAAATGTAATATACAAACTAGTACTATACAATAATGGCCTCTAGGGCATACATATCCAACAATCTCCCACTTGTACTAAAGGCCAGTAATTGGTGTACCGCATACCCGACGTCTGCACTAAGGCCAGCTGCTGGCGTACCGCACCCAATAGCTCAAAAAGTCACTCGAACTGTGTTTGAGGGAGGGCCTTTGTGAATGGATCCACCGTGTTGTCTTTAGTGTCCACTCTCCGTACCTCGATCTCCTGGCGATCAATGATCTCCCTGATCAGGTAATACCGCCTTAAGATATGTCTGGATTTCTGATGGGACCATGGTTCCTTCGCTAAAGCTATAGCCCCATTATTATCGCAATACAAAGGTATTGGGTCAACAATGGACGAAACCACCTGAAGTTCACTAAAGAACTTCTTCATCCAGACCGCTTCTTTTGCGGCATCGCTTGCAGCAATGTATTCAGCCTCCATCGTCGAGTCTGCGACGGTATCCTGTTTGGAACTCCTCCAACACATCGCCCCTCCGTTGAGGGTAAACACAAAACCCGAGACAGACTTGCTGTCGTCCTTGTCACTCTGGAAGCTTGAATCGGTAGAGGACTCGACCCTGAGGTCTCCATTACCGTAAACTAGGAACAGCTCCTTAGTCCTTCTTAGGTACTTGAAAATGTTCTTCACTGCTGTCCAGTGGAACAAAGAAAGGGGTTCAGACAATTATGTCCCCTTTTCAACCAAGTAAATAGATCTAAGGGCCGATACCGGCTCACCACGCTTAGCGCGTAAGCTACATCTGGTCTTGTACATAGCATCGCATACATTATAGATCCTACCGCCGAAGCATAGGGTATAGTGCTCATGCGAATCCTCTCCTCGTCAGTCTTGGGAGACATCTTCTTGGTGAGGGTGATTTCGTACAATGCGGGTATATTACCGCACTTGGAATCTTCCATACTAAATCTCTTTAGTACGGTCTCTATATACCTGGACTGCGAAAGTCGCGGCATCACCCAGGTCCTTCATGGAGAACCGTTGTGACAAGAACAGCTTGACCGATTGTAGCATAGGAATGTCATTTTCTATCAAAAGAATGTCGTCCACGTACAAGACTAGGAATATGACAGTTCGTCCTACAATCTTCTTATAAATATAAGGCTCATCCTCGTACTTGATGAAGTCAAATTCATTGATTGCTTCATCAAAACAGATGTTCCATCTCCGTGATGCCTGCTTCAATCTATAAATGGATTTAAGCAACTTGCACACATTCCCGCTGCTCCCACTGTCTACAAAACCTTCTGGCTGATCCATATAAACGCACTCTTCCAAACTGCCGTTTTTATGTCCATCTTCCAGATCTCATAGTCATGGAAGGCAGCAATGGCAAGTAGGATCCGAATGGATTTGAGCATAGCCACTGGAGAAAAAGTTTCGTCATAGTCCACACTAGGTCTTTAACGAAAACCTTTTGCAACGAGTCTAGCCTTATAGGTTTCCACCTGCCCATCTACACCAAGTTTCCTTTTGTAGATCCATTTGCATCCAATGGGTTTTACCTCAGGTGGAGCAATATCCAAGGTCCACACTTTATTGGTGTACATGGACTCCATTTCGGATCGCATAGCATCCAGCCACTTATCAGAGTCCCTACTGATAATGGCCTGCCTGAAACTGGTAGGATCATCTTCTTCCAAGATGCAATCATCTCGATCCCCGTCTATGAGAAAACTGTAATATCTCTCGGACGGATGAGAAATCCTACCAGATCTGCGGAGTGGCTTAGGTTCGTCTGGGATTACTGAATCTAGTGGTTCCTCCAAATCTTCAGTTACATTTTGTGGTTCATGGATTTCTCCCAGTTCTACCGTACTCCCACTAGTTTCTTTTGCAAGAAACTCCCTTTCTAAAAAGGTAGCATGGCGAGATATAAACACCTTCTGTTCCTTAGTGTGGTAGAACAGATATCCTAGTGAATCCTTAGGATATCCCACAAATTTACATAGAACTGAACATGCCTGAAGCTTCTCCAGTTTCTGTGTTTTCACATAGGCTGGACAACCCCATATCTTAATAAATTTAAGACATGGTTTCTTACTTCTCCATATTTCATATGGAGTTTTAGGCACAGATTTGGACGGAACTTGATTCAAAAGGTATGCCGCTGTTTGAAGCGCATGTCCCCAGAATGAAAGAGGTAACTCAGCACTACTCATCATGGAGCGAACCATATCCAATAGGGTACGATTCCTCCACTCCGATACACCGTTGTGCTATGGTGTATACGGAGGAGTAAGCTGAGAGAGAATTCCATTCTCTTTTAAGTAATTTAAGAATTCCATGCTTATGTACTCCCCTCCTCTATCCGATCGGAGGATCTTGATACTTTTTCCAATCTGGTTCTCTACTTCGTTTCGGAATTCTTTGAATTTCTCAAAAGCTTCGGATTTCTGTTTCATAAGATACACATATCCGAATCTAGAGAGATCGTCAGTGAATGTGATGAAGTACGAGAACCCACCCCTTGCATGTATAGACATCGGACCACACACATCACTGTGTATGAGTCCCAAGAGTTCTGTTGCTCTTTCTCCATGTCCGGTGAACGGAGATTTTGTCATCTTTCCTTTGATACAAGACTGACAAGTTTCATAAGATGAAAATTCGAACGTATGCAAGAGTCCATCTTTATGTAACTTACTTAGTCTTTTCTCTCCGATATGACCAAGTCTACAATGCCACAAGTAGGATTCGTTCATATCTAAACCCTTCCTCTTGTGTGTGTTTTGTATATTGAGATCTGTATTCTGATTTAGAACATAGATACCATTACACAGTGTACCTTCTGCAACCAGTACCGTATCAAGGTAAATGTTCATGATATTTCTATCAAGAACAAAGTTATATCCATCTTTATCAAGTAAAGAAACTGATGTGATGTTGCAAGCCATGGAAGGTACATAGTAGTAATTGTTCAAAATCATAGTATTGCCATTTGGCAACACTGGGTGATATTCACCGACGGCTGCAGCATTAACTTGTGCTCCGTTCCTTACCCTGAGGGACATATCACCAGGTCCAATGATCCTACTTTTTCTCAGTCCCTGCAATAAATTACAGATATGAGATCCTGATCCGGTATCTAGTACCAAGGAGGTAGGACTGACCAAAAAGCAGTTCTCAACTACAAGAACACCTGAAGTAGATGCAATAGTATGCTTCTTCTTCACTTGGGTCTCCTTGGAATCCATACAATCCTATTTCCCTTACTCACACTTATGACTGTTGTCGTAAGTTAGAGCCGAACCGACATTCTCCAGCCCCGAATAAGAATTCGGATCGGTCAAGCGATATATTTTATTATCTTGATTAGAGCGTGAAATGGTTGCTACCTGGAGAGAGAGAAAAGAAACACTCAGCGTGCGCTCTTGCAAGAATAGATTGGTTATTAATTTATCTAACGAGGATGGCTCCCACTGTTTCCTCAAATTCTTCTTCAAACCCTAAAAGAAGAACTAGTCAGGATTAATTGCACATCACAATACTTGCTTAACCTTTCAGCCAGGCTAGTATTGGTACTTCGAGGGAGGTTTTCCAACGCTTTCGCGAAGTTCCTTAATTACATAACCTCTTTTCCCTGGAGGCGTAGCCCCGCTAACACCGTTCTAGACACCTACTTGGTTTATAGCATTGATTGTTAAGTGAAATAATCTCCGGAGAGTAATCCAACTCATCAGTGGGATCGGGATCCAACTATCATTGTGTAATGACCTAGATGGAATCCACTCTAGTCACTACACTCCTGAAGGTATGCTAAATCTGCAAGTTTCCTGTATATTTGATGTTGGATATAGTGCCCTCAGAGTCAATTATTAGATCACAGGCACGCGATTGCAATGATTGAGGGAGGACCTATACCGGTAGGACAGTCTTACTCAAGATGATAGTATGCTATCTGGTTTATCTTTATCATCGTGCACTGCTTTAGGTGACCTTACAGGTCGCTATTACACGTTGATAGAGCCCTTAGGATTCTTGCTTGATTACCAGCAGTATGATGGCGATCATATACGTGGGAGCTGGGGTCTATAAGCACATCCTTAAAGTGGTCCCTAGTCATGGGAGTTTCAAGACTGGGCATCGATACTCCATTAGTAGACTAGTGTATACAGTCGAGACCCCGACGAGGGGCGGTGGCCGGTCTCACAAGCCATTGGTGTCAGTTGGATCACCTAAGATGTATACAGGTGCTCATTGGGTTATGAGTACACCGGACAGGACTCGCTGAGAACATGCTAGTTGGTATTATACCTAGCGTCAGATAGCAGTTCCCTGGTGACATGTGTACAGGTTAGTTCATCGACCAGAGATCGTCATTTGTCTCGTGTGAGTTCCCACTGTGCTTTGATTACTACCCTACCACGGTTCAAAGGAGTCGTGCAAACAGGTTTTTGTTGGGTACAGTCCCGAGCCACATGGAGGCAGTGAGCGGATCGGCAGGGGTTCGTCTCTCCCGGTATTGGGGGTGAGGTCGCGCTGTGTCTGGGAGAGCCATTACACGAAGTCCTTGGCCAAGGCAGGAGATTTACTGGTAGGTATTCCAGTAGTATCTCAGGGTGTTCTGGGCTACACTCCGACACGACTTGTACCGCTTTTGGGGGTCTAACTTTTACCAACCCCTTAGGCCTGCCATGCGATGCTCATAGACGAACGGACCGGACTGTACGGATATTGTCACTGACAGGCTCAGTAGGGTGTCAGGATGAGTTCGCTCATCGACCTCCCTTTTGGTCAATACCTGGTAGCCCGTTACGTACAGCTAGTACCTCTGACATGCCAGTGGTTAAATCCACAACCAAAATATTGACGAGTCTTTAGAGTCCCCCACAGATAGTTTCTCAAGTTTCGGGCGAAACGTTGTAGAGGCCGTATGATATATGGCAGGGTTCGATCTTATACGTGTGGTATTGCACGGATCATGATCGGACGGATCATACTAGTGGGCTTTGGTTTAAGCCGGATCCTAATATTAGATTTGTTGGATTACTTTAGTCTCATCGCATTCGCATTCAGTCGGAATGCGGATGCAGGTATGTATATACAGGTGAGGAGTATCCTTATGATCCGTCACGAGTTTACTTTAGATGTTGCCGGATCTTTCTGTTGGACCAAACATTTGGATTAATGTTTGGATGGTGGAAATAATGAGCTAGAATTCATCATTTTGTGCATTAATTGTGACACATGCAAACCTAGTGACTCATGGTCTCTTTTATTGCACATATGTCACATTTGATGTTTGATTTATGTTGATATGATGAGAGGAGAGAGAGAGGGGCAGCCAAGGGTAGGGTTAGCTCTTATATTATTATTCACACTCTCTCACTCTCATAATATACAACAACAAAAGAAAAGAAACCTCTTCTTCTTCCTCCTCTAGCTCAAAGTTTCCATCAAAGGCAACACCTTCAACCTCCATCCAAATCAATGGATGCAAGAGACAAAGTGATCACAAACATTCTCTACAACACCTTGGACATGCCGGCTAGCACACTTTGTGCCCGAGTTGCTTCGGATGAAGTGAGAGCCCGTAAAAAGACTCGTAGATGTGGTGCCCTTTTCCGACGAGAAGATCGAGACCGGAGATGCCGCGAGGAGCTTGGGACGGTGGCCAAAGACCGAAGGACACGGATCGATCGGTATAGCATTCTATCCCTTCTCTAGATAGCTAGTTGTAGGTTAATGGTTCGATCCGAGAAAAAGTATACGATAGCGCCAGTTTTCAAGTTTAGAAAAAGTTTTCGTTTCCGCATTTTGGCCTCGGAAAGACGGCTGGGGCGCTACCGTAGACTTACATGGTATCAGAGCCACGCCATTAACCTTTTCTAGCTTGCTCTAACGTGTTTAGAACTTCGATCGAACAAAAATTCCGAAACCGCGATTTCAAAAGTGCAGTTTCTGTCGATTTTCATTTGTTGTCAAAAAATTATTTGGTATGTTGCAGAAATACGTGCAGGGTTTTCAGAGAACACTGCAGAAAATTGGTACCATGATATTCCTGTAGCACCGCGGAGTCGCGGCCATAACCCCGTTTTTGTCGTGGTTCCACCGCTGAACAGTGGCTTCACTGCACCAAATTTCTACAGCAGGTCTCTGACTTGAAAAAGGGGTTTCTGGAATATTTTGTTTGGGCCCAGATTATTTTGAGTGCTGCAGTTGTACTTGGGGCCCACTTCAGGAAATTTTGTCGATCGAAAATTTTAAACATGTTAGTTCACAGTATTTACATTATATCTGCGATCGTGAATGTCATTTGATCGGTAAATCCTGTCTAATTGCTATAGCTCTTTTAGATGGATTTGCGAACGTGACATTCACGTTGATGTTCTGTATTGTGCTGTGATGTTACGGATTTGTCGTGGTGGATAGCCTGGATGCAATGGTAGTACAGTTTGGTTATTTATGTACATTTGATATTGCGGGGCGAGCGTCCGACATGTGGACTGCCGTCACTGCCTGTTTGTATATTATTCTTTTGGGGCACGACCGGGCTGAGGTCGATGTACCCGTTGTATATATATTTTACTTTCTGTACTAGGATTATCCCGCGGAGGGGTGCACGAGTAGCCGGGTTCTAGAGGGAAACGGGCCCGCATCTCATGGCTTTGAGACGGAGGGGGCTTTACTCTAGAATTGGCGGGTTATTCGTCGCACTCGTAGGGGTACAAGTTGACCCAAGGAGGGGTGCTCAAGTTACCGGATTCCGTGAAGTGCTGGGTGGTCCATTCACGTTGTTGAAGGGGGCTGCCTCGCTTCAGGTTTTGGCGGGTAACTTGCCGCGCCCGTAGGGGTCTAGGATTTTATTGCACAGGCTATCCACACGACCAGGGGAACGTCAGGTTTCAGTAGCGGCTCTATGAAACCCGAGGATCCCAGATATCTGTATATTTCTGTGATGTTGCTTTTATCACGCCTTGAGTGAATATTATATATTGATATATACTAGTAGATGGTGTATATGTTTTACACCCGTGCTAGTCCAGTCCGTGCTCTGTCGTTAGTTAAGTAACCAAACGGGTGATGACGGGACCCAGTGGCGAATGCGGATGGCATATACGTACATCGTATTTTCGTTCTTTATTGGTGTGATCAATTGATGGGACTGCGTTGATTCGGATCAATGCAAGCTAAACAAACCTATTTTGATGTTGTTGGAACAATTTTCAAAAACCTATTATTGTAAGGACGTTCTCTTTTGTTTTGCACAGTGGTATTCGGTTATGAATATCCAGCACCTCAGTCGACGAGGCAAGGGCCGAGATCCCTTCACCCTGAGTGACCCCTTGGACAGAAGTTTGCGTCAGGGTAATAACTTCACTATAGTCGATTACTTTTTGCTTTGCATCGTGGTATTCAGTTGGAATATCCTGCACCTCATTCTACGGGGAAAGAGCCGAGATCCTTTCACCGGGAGTGACCTCTTTAGCAAAGGTTTTCGCCACTATATTTTTATAAAAAGCTATCTGGTTCCTTCAACGATATCAAGTTCATTACGCTAAAGATTTTTCACCAAAAACCATTCGTAACCCTCCGTCATTTCAGACGGGTAGCACTTAGTATTCATGCTATGTTTGTTGGCCTTCGTCAAGGCATAGTGTATGGTAGCTATTTGTTACCTTTCTGCTACATAGATAGATGCGTTGGTTTGGGACAGTCTTATAGCCTTGTTGGCCTTCGTCAAGGGCTTGTACGGGTGGGTTCAAATTAACCTGGACAATGACGGGTAGAACTTGACATGTGACTTTTGATTTGTTGACCTTCGTCAAGGTCATAAGAGCATGGGGTAAAAATCACATCGGGGGTTTCTAAAGAAACTGAAACTTTCCAGATATGCGCATACCTTCTGGAGTGTGATAACATGAGTGGATTCCATCACGTTATCATGCGATGATAGTTGGATTCCGATTCCCACTGATGAGTTGGTTTACTCCTCGGGTGATCCCGACTAATTCTTCTTTCAGGTTTGGAGGAGAATTTGAGGATACAGTGGGAGGTTTCCTGATTAGATAAAGTGATAATCATTCTGATCTAGGTTAGAGTGCACACAAAATGTTTCTTTTCTCTCTCTCTTTGGCAGCGACCATGACCCAACCCTAGACTATGACTCAGTGACCAAGTTGACCGAACCTTCTTAAAACACTAGCTTTTGGATTGTCTGTGTTGCATACCTCATTGCCACTCCTACTTTTACCCTTTTCTCCAGGACACCCCGTATTACTACGAACATCCACTTCCATTGGATAAAACCATCGTATGGTTATATACGAACTCGAAGGAACTTGTTCCAGATTCGAGGATGGTTCCGGTTCTGGAGAAAACGAATAGGACTATTCAGTTGTCTTTTCCTTTTACCTTCTCTCAGGTTGCGAGTGCTCCTTGGATTAGGATAGTACACCTATTATGCTTATTGGATAGTCTTCTTCCAAACCATAGGCAGGTGCCGAATGGTAGGGAATGAAGAAAACCATTTAGCCTAGAAGGTGTACAGAAGGTATTAAGTAAAGACAAATAAATGGATTAGTAAGAGGGCAAAGTAAATTGCGACTACTATTCACGACCAAACCAAGTATTTCTTCGCCACTCCTACTTAACCTTTGTATTTCTCCAGAACACTCCGTATCACTACAAAGATCCACAGTTTATTGGATACTCCGTCGTATGGTTATATACGAACTCGAAGGAACTTGTTCCAGTTCAGGGATGGATTCTGGTTCAGGAGAAATAGGAATAAGGTTTTATTCAGTTGTCTTTTATCTTCACCTTCTCTCAGGTTACGAGTACTCCTAGGATTAGGAGAGTACACACATTATGCTTATTGGATAGTCTTCTTCCAAACCATAGGCTGGTGCCGAAAGGTAGGGAAGGAAGAAAACCATTTAGCCTAAGGGGGTGTACAGAAGGTAATGACTAAAGACATATAAAGCGATTTGGAGAGATGGCAAAGAAATATACAGTTACAGTTGTGAATCTGATAATGGAAGAGGAATTACTAGGAATACCCGGATACCCCTTCGAAACATTTATATGTTTCAGTTTCACTGTGTATTGTTAAAGGAAAACTGATTTCCCAATTAGTCCTTGCTCCAGAGTATGTATTTACCAGGTTTGATTCTCACATCTGTATGGTTTTACAGATGATGAGTGGGAGTAAGTTATTGGAAATTGGGTAATCATCCTCATTATATCGGGATTCGTTGTAATTGAGGAAATCACCTGGGTTGTTTGCCGGACGGCAAATATTTGGTTTTGAATATCCGTTGTAATGCACCAATTTCAAATTGATATATATGTACGTTTATTTTTTATAAAGTAAGATATAACCTTTTGAAATTATGTCTATGACATTTACCTATATTAGTTGATGGTTAGGTAAGGAGTATTAAACAGCGGTGTAATTCTTCTTGACCATAAGTACAGTTTTCAACCTACAACACACAGGGAATGAGTTATTAGACTCAGAGGACTTATACAGAGTATTGTATTTTGTCCAGTGTCCATGCGGACAGAGGGGTTGGTACTCGTACTATATTCTGTTTACTTGTGACTTCTCTAGTTCTTAGACATGTGTTTCGTAGAAATGCAAGGTCTAGGTTTTGAGAAGTTATAGGTATAAGAATAAAGTAGAGAACCAAGTGTTGCAAGTATCAGGATTCTTCAAGGTGATCGAAGATGTAGATACTTATGTATAGTATTCAGTTAATAGTAATGATTATGAGAACTTGCTTCTCTTTCAGGTTACTCATATCTGGATGTATTCCTAAGTTGAGTAATGCTGATTGACCTCCTTCTATTTAGTTGACATGCACTGGAGACAGCTGCATGATTTGAATCCGGTTCCAATTAAATCAGTGCCTCTGCTTCTATATTGGATATAGAACAGTTCATATCTTAACATTGTTAAGGTACGGGGAGTTGTCCGGCTTATGCTTAAAACCAGACTCTGGATAACTCAAGGCACGTTTCTGTAATGGCTGTTTGTGGGTTGACCCAGGCTATGACGAGGGTTGACTTTCTACCATCTGGAAGATCAATAGTGATATTGTTCTTTACTCTACACAGTTTTAATAAAAATGGATTTTTCAGAAAATAGTAGTGGGAGTATGGTAGAACTGGAAGTGATTCCAGAACCGCAAACGATTACTGAAAAATTGATAAGAACCTAAAAATTCAATCTGGTTTGACATTCTATTAGGCACTCCGCAGATATGGTGGGTAACCTCAGGCACCCGAGAGGTACTCCGGTAGCCTCAAGGACGGTGACAGGGATGTTCTTGTTTACCCAGACTTGCCATTGTTGTTGTTCCAGGCTATGAGACCCGGCTGGAGGATGAGTATAGCGTCGTTCTGAACTAGGTTTAGAAGTGTACGTGTATATGATTCTGCAAGAGGATTGTCGTAGTCAGTGGGAGCAGCGGAAGCATTAGTGGACAAGTGGCTTATGTCTATTTATAGACTAAAGCAGATATAGCGGAGATAGATCATCTATTTCTGATGTGACAGTTATAGGTTTGACTTTATCAGAATAGGGGATGGATCTGTTAAGAAGATAGTAGGGTGTGATGTCCTGGTATTTAGATGACATACACAAAGTAGGAAGTGAAATTCCTATACTACGATCGGTTATACATTGGTCATCACACAACGGTTTCTCTACAAAGGACATAGATTTCATATCAGACATTTTGGTTACTGGATCTATGGTTTTAGATCTAGATTTGGGTAGTTTCCCAATAAGGGCACTTAGACAGCATTCTAAAGGTGCTTTAGAATGGATGACTCCTGGCATGGTGGTGTATCTGCAGGTGATGGAGTCACCATCTCTAAAGGTGTCTTACAGACTAAAGGGGAGAGAGATGTGCATGATTGGCAGATCACTTGCTTAGGCAATTGAGTCAATCATGAGATGTCAAGTACCACACCAGATGTTGTTTTTGCAGTAGATGCAATAAGTTGATATTGATCCAATGCTGGAGAAACATTCGGAATCAGTTTAAGAACATAAGTGGATGATATAGGGATATGATAACGACAGCCTCTTTCGGGGGACGGTTATCATTCTGGGCTTCCAATGTGACCTGGATGACAAAGTGACTGTCAGAGTTATAGTTTTCCCTCTGACGAGGGGCAGTATTTTGGACAGGTAGTCCAAGCGGATACTGAGGGAGGCATGACGCAGGATACTGATTGAGTTCAGTTGACGATACAGTCTAAGAAGTTTGGATTTGGAGTTCATTTATGAGCAAGGTCCCATCAGATATCCAGACATATTCTAAGACAGGTATTGCTCATTTCGGGAGATGGCTTTTTCCGCGAACTTGAGATAATGAGAGACAAAAAAAGAAACATCAGGGCAGATCCACTCACTAAGGCTATTCCTCGAAGGCAATAGTTTCGCAAACGGGCTTTGTGAGACTGATTAGTAGAGGAGTTGGGTGTTCGGTATCACACGGGCTGTGAGTATGCGACATCGCAATAATTTGCCTTGAGTGCAAGTGGAAGATTGTTGGATATAGTGCCCTCAGAGTCAATTATTGGATCACAGGCACGTGATTGCAATGATTGAGGGAGGACCTATACCGGTAGGACAGTCTTACTCAAGATGATAGTATGCTATCTGGTTTATCTTTATCATCATGTACTGCTTTAGGTGACCTTACAGGTCGCTATTACACGTTGATAGAGCCCTTAGAATTCTTGCTTGATTACCAGCAGTATGATGGCGATCATATACGTGGGAGCTGGAGTCTATAAGCACATCTTTAAAGTGGTCCCTAGTCGTGGGAGTTTCGAGACTGGGCATCGATACTCCATTAGTAGAATAGTGTATACAGTCGAGACCCCGACGAGGGGCGGTGGCCGGTCTCACAAGCCATTGGTGTCAGTTGGATCACCTAAGATGTATACAGGTGCTCATTGGGTTTTGAGTACACCGGACAGGACTCGTCGGGAACATGCTAGCTGGTATTATACCAAGCGTCAGATAGCAGTTCCCTGGTGACATGTGTACAGGTTAGTTCATCGACCTGAGAACGTCATTTATCTCGTGTGAGTTCCCACTGTGCTTTGATTACTACCCTACCACGGCTCAAAGGAGTCGTGCAAACAAGTTTTTGTTGGGTATAGTCCCGAGCCACATGGAGGCAGTGAGCGGATCGGCAGGGGTTCGTCTCTCCCGGTATTGGGGGTGAGGTCGCGCTGTATCTAGGAGAGCCATTACATGAAGTCCTTGGCCAAGGCAGGAGATTTACTGGTAGGTATTCCAGTAGTATCTCAGGGTGTTCTGGGCTACACTCCGACACGACTTGTACTACTTTTGGGGGTCTGACTTTTACCAACCCCCTAGGCCCGCCATGCGATGCTCATAGACGAACGGACCGAACTGTACGGATATTGTCACTGACAGGCTCAGTAGGGTGTCAGGATGAGTTCGCTCATCGACCTCCCTTTTGGTCAATACCTGGTAGCCCGTTACGTACAGCTAGTACCTCTGACGTGCCAGTGGTTAAATCCACAACCAAAGTATTGACGAGTCTTTAGAGTCCCCCACAAATAGTTTCTCATGTTTCGGGCGAAATGTTGTAGAGGCCGTATGATATATGGCAGGGTTCGATCTTATACGTGCGGTATTGCATGGATCATGATCAGACGGATCATACTGGTGGGCTTTGGTTTAAGCCGGATCCTAGTATTAGATTTGTTGGATTACTTTAGTCTCATCGCATTCGTATTCAGTCGGAATGCGGATGCAGGTATGTATATACAGGTGAGGGGTATCCTTGTGATCCGTCACGAGTTTACTTTAGTTGTTGCCGGATCTTTCTGTTGGACCAAACATTTGGATTAATGTTTGGATGGTGGAAATAATGAGCTAGAATTCATCATTTTGTGCATTAATTGTGACACATGCAAACCTAGTGACTCATGGTCTCTTTTATTGTGCATATGTCACATTTGATGTTTGATTTATGTTGATATTGTTAGTGTATATGCCCTAGAGGCCATTACTGTATCATACTAGTTTGTATATTATTTGATGGAAGCTTGGGATATTCACCTTGTATAAACAATCTTGCTCAATATAGTAGTATGCTACTTGGTTTGTTTCTACTTCAATATGTACTTGTGTTTATTTCAGTATATCACTTATACGCATTAGTGGAGCCCTTAGGATCTTTGCTTGATTACCAGCGTTGTGATGGCAGTCACACTAGTGGGGGTTGGGTAATCTATAAGCACATCCTTATACAGGTCCCTAGTCGTAGGACTATCGAGACAGGGCATCGATACTCCGGAGTAGACTAGCGTATGCGCTTCTCATCCCAGTGTGGGAGATGGTCTGTCCCACAGCCATCAGTACGTCGTACTGGAGATAGTATACGGGTGCTCGTTAGGTTACGAGTATACTGGACAGGACTCGTCGGGAACTGACAGGTTGGTATTATACCTATCGTCAGTTATCAGTTCCCAGGTGACATGAGTACAGCTTAGTCCGCCGACTTGACACTGGCACTTCACCTCGAGTGTGTTCCCACTGCACTTTGATCACTACCCTACCACGGCTCAAAGGAGTCGTGCAAACAGGTGGTGGTTGGGTGCAGTCCCGAAGCACTTGGAGGCAGTGACGGTTAGACAGGATTCGTCTCTCCCGGTATTGGGGGTTGACATCGCGCTGTGTCTAGGAGAGCCATTACACGAGTAGTCCCTGGCCAGGGCAAGCGAGATATACTGGTAGGTTCCAGTGTTATCTCAGGGTGTTTTGGGCTTCACTCCGACACGACTTGTACCGCTATTGGGGGACTGACGTTTTTACCACCCCCTACTCCCGACATGCGATGTATCAGACGAACAGACCAGACTGTACGGAGACTGTCACATTCAGACTCAGTAGGAGTACAGATGGGGTTTCACCTCGTCAGCCTTCTTGTCGACATCTACCTGGGGACCGTTACGCACAGCTAGTGCCGCTTGCGGTCTGTGGTTAAACCCACTGCCAGCGTAGTGTCGAGTCTTTAGAGTCCCACACAGAGGGTATTCGCCTCTGGGAAAAACAGAGTAGAGGTCGCATGATTTTGCGACAGGGTTCGTTCTCATCCGCGCACTTGTGCACGTTTGGAGTCCGGACGGATATTACTGGCTGGCTCTGGTTTGAGTCAGATGCTGGTATATGTTTTGGGGTTGCTTTTATCTCTCAGTATTCATGTTCCTCGGAACAAGGATGCAGGTGTGTATGCACAGTTATTTGAGGAAGAGGAAGAGGACTTTCATTAGGGTTTCGGAACGGGTGCGTATGCACAGTTGACAGTCGCCTTTTTCCAAACCCTAATGAATTTTTGTTTTATCAATTAATAATATATAATAAAATGAAATTGTGTCATGGTTGGTTTTTATGTTGACTTGTTGACCATGGTTGACTTGTTGACCATGGTTGAAGTTTTGACCATCATCATTACAAAAGAAAGATGCTCTTTGATTCTAGCAAATTCATTTAATGTTTGAAATGATAATGGTCATTCCTAAACTTTCCATCAACCTTTTCATTTTCATTATTATTATTATTAATTTAGATAATTCTTTTTCTTTTGGCATTATGGTTGCAAGAAAGAAAATGAGAGCTCATTATCTCTTTTAGCTTCTCTCTCCTCACTTCATCTTCTTCTTCCTCTAGCAAAAGAGAACCCTTCCCATGTGTTGAGAATCCCTCTCTTTAAAAAGAAAAGCACCCCTTAGACACTCTCTACTCACTCTAGGATCAAGGGTTTAGCAAGCCGGAGATTCTAGTTCACTCCAAGTTCGAGAAAGAGCCCGAAGGTTGAACCCTCGAGGTGGATCCATCTTCGACGGAAGAAGGCGACAAGAAGAGAACCATCAACCTCTACAAAAGTTTGAAGAAGAAGGGGTTCAAGTTTAGGTATAACCATCTTCATCCGAGTAGCTAACGCTCCTTTGTATGCTTGCTAGTTTAGTTTAGACACGATCCCGACCTTGTTTAATCCATGTTGCCCCTTTGCGATAAAAATTTGTTTTTTATACCGTTTCCGCCTCCCCGTAAGCACCGGGGGTCGCAACGTGGACTTACAGTGGTATCAGAGCCTAACTAAACTTAAACTAGCTTGGTAGCGAAGTGTATGGAAGTTCGAAACCGAAAAATCGCAAAACCGGAAAAACTAAAACCCTAAGTTTCTGTTGAATTTTTTCTGCTCTAAATGAAAAACTTTATACTTCTAAATTCGGCTCAGGGTTTTGTGTGAACACCCATGAAAAATGATCCATTGATTCATCTAAACCGCCGCGGTTCCGCGGCATGAGGTAGGCATTTGCCGCGGAACCGCCGCCGTTTGTTGTCCTCTCTGCATCGTTTTTCGTGCAGTGTGTCTCTTTGTTGGTTTTGGGATTTTTAAGATATATTATATGTGCCCAGATTTTCCAGAACAGAAATTTACTTTTGGGGTCCTATAATTCCGTATTTTTTTCGAACTTCGCTACACTTTGGCTATGTTGGTTATATCTGTGATGTTTGCATGTATTGAACGTCGGCTAATCGCTATAAGCCGATTAGTCGGGGCTATACATGATCTGTGTTTGATATTGGATTGTGTATATGAATGTGTTGGACTGTCGCGGGTGAATAGCCGGGGTGGATGTGAGATGAGCTTTTGTTTTTCTTTCATTCATTGTAAATGTAAATTGATGTAATAATATTATTTGTTTGGCCGCACAACCGGGTCGGGGTTGTAGCCATCATTGTATAATTCTTTTTACTGTTTCTGCTCCTAGGATAGACCCATGGAGGGGTGCACAAACTACCGGGTTCTTGGCGGGTAGTTTGCCGCACCCGTAGGGGTCTTGGGTGGGGTATTTTCTATTCACCGCGACCGTGTAATCCGCTTTTCGTTGCAGGCTCGAAAGGATTGCGGATTGCTAGTATATCCAATGTATTCATCTGTGATCTGTAATGTCTATCATTGCTTTCTATTTAGGCGTTGCTTATGTTTTACAGCCGCGCTAGCCCAGCCCCCGCTCTGTCGTTAGTTAAGTAACCTAACGAGTGATGACGGGACCCCGTGGCGAATGCGAATGGCATAAGCGTACGTCATATTTTGGTTGTTTTCTGCAATGGTAGGATTAAATGATGGGACGCATTAAAAGAACTAATGCAAGAATATCACGCATTAAAAGAACTAATGCAAGATAATAAACCAAGTTAAAATCGTTGGAACACTTTCGAAAAACCACTCGGTTCTTTTCAAAACTAACTTTTAAATGCGGAGCTTGAGCCACTCCTTCTAAAAGCTATCTCGTTCCATCGATTATATCAAGTTCACTACGTTCACGGTTTCGCCAAAACCATTCGTAGCCCTCCATCATTTCAGTTAAATATACGGTAGTATTCAAGCTATGTATTTTGACCTCACGCCAAGGCATAGTGATTGGTAGCTGCCGGATATTTATCTGTTGCATAGATAGAATGCGTTGGTTTGAGACAGTCGTACCGCCATTTTGGCCTACGTCAAGGGTAGGTACGGGTGGGTTCAAATCAACCGGGATAATGATGGGAAGAACTTGACATGTGACTTATGACATTTTGACCTCACGCCAAGGTCATAAGAGCATGGGGCAAAAATCCACATCGGGAGTTTCACAAGTACTGAAACTTGCTAGATTTGCATACCATTTGGAGTGTGATGATTATGGTAGGATTCCTTCATTTTCGTCACGCGATGATATTTGGATCCCGATCCTACTGTGAGTATATGCTACTCCTCGGGAAATTTCTCACTAAACGATCAATGCTATAAACCTAGTAGGTGCCTAGAAAGGTGTTAGCGGGGTTACGCCCCCAGGGAAAAGAGGTTCTTAAATTAAGGAACTTCGCGAAAGCGTTGGAAAACCTCCCTCGAAGTACCGACACTGGCCTGGCTGAACGGTTAAGCAAGTATTGTACGGTGGGATTGATCCCGGCTAATTCTTCCTTTGTGGTTTGAGGAGGGATTCGAGAGACAGTGGGAGCCATCCTGTTTAGACAAATTAAAAACCATTCTAAACTTGCAAGAGCATCGTGCTAAAGTGTTTCTTCTCTGCCCCCCTGCAGCGACCAAATTCGAAATGACTGGACTTAAGTTACTTCTAGATAAAAACATACTGACAGGGCCAAACTACAAAGATTGGCTCAGGAATGTCAAATTGGCAATCGCTTACGACAAGCTGGGGTATCTTCTTACCACCAAAGCTCCCCCCGTCCCAGGTCCCACCTCCAGCGTCGCGGATAAGGAAATCCGTAAGACTTGGGAGATTGATTGCGCGAAGGCCAGGTGCCTCATGCTTGCCTCTATGGACAACGAACATCAGAGGAGGCATGAGAATATGGACCTCGAGTCCATATTTCTCCATACAAAAGAACTGTATGGAGAGCAGTCTCGTATCGCAAGATACGAAGTGTCGAAGAAGTTGTTTTCGACAAAGTTGGCCGTCGGATCATCGGTAGCGGACCACGTGCTTAAGATGATTGGCTACACTGAGGAGCTCGCGGAACTTGGGACCACGTTGGACAGTGAACTCTATACAGATTTAATTCTCCAGTCCCTTCCATCCACTTACGCCCAGTTTATACTGAACTTCAACTTACAAGAAAAGGAAGTTGAACTTTCAGAACTCCTCAACCTGCTGAGGAGCGCAGAGGGCACCCTACAGAAGGGTAGGGAAACACCCACTTTGTTTTTAGGAGGATCTTCTTCCTCTAGGTCCAAGGCGAAAGCCAAGGGAAAGAGAAAGAAAGCCCCCGCCAAACCAAGAGGAGGTGTTAGTAAAGTGGGTACGAAGGGAAAGGAAAAGGCAACAAAGATTGCGGGGAAGCTTGTTGGAATGGAAGAATGCTTCTATTGTCATAAGAGTGGACACTGGAAGAAAGATTGCAGGGCTTGGAAAGCCAGGACACAGGAACTGAAGCAGGTTGCGGCTTCAGCTTCAGGTGTGTATGTTATTGAAAACTGTCTTTCTATAAACTCTACTTCCTGGGTATTGGATACCGGATCAGGATCTCATATCTGTAATTCTTTGCAGGCGTTGAGAAACCGTAAGTTTTTGAAGGCAGGTGACATGACCCTCAGAGTTGCGAACGGAGCTAGCATGGATGCTAAAGCCGTGGGGGACTATCACCTGGGAATGTCAGATGGGCATGTTTTGGTTTTGCGTAATTGCTTTTTTGTACCCAACGCAACTTGTAATATCATTTCTGTATCTTTGGTTTCTAAAGAAGGTTATGAATTTGCGTTTGTAAGTAATGTTGTAAACATTCACCTTAATCAAGTTCTGATTGGGTCAGGTACACTGAGCAATGGTATATACGTATTAAACCAACCACAAATTTTCAATGTCCAGAATACACACAAAAGAAAGTCTCCAGATATCATTCAGACTTTCTTATGGCATTGTAGACTGGGTCACATCAATGAGAGAAGGTTGACTAAGTTACATACAGAAGGATATTTGGATCCGTTCGAATATCAATCATATGCCACTTGTCAATCCTGTCTCAAAGGAAAGATGACAAAGACTCCGTTCACTGGACACGGAGTAAGAGCGAGCGAGCTCTTGGGACTCGTACACAGTGACGTGTGCGGTCCAATGTCTACACATGCGCGAAGCGGTTATTCTTACTTCATTACTTTTACGGATGACTTTTCAAGGTACGGTTATGTCTTCTTAATGAAACATAAGTCCGAAGCTTTTGAAAAATTCCAGGAATATAAGAATGAAGTTGAAAAACAAACCGGCAAAAGTATCAAGATTCTAAGATCGGATCGAGGTGGAGAATACTTAAGTGCCGAGTTCCTGAATTACTTAAAAGAGAATGGGATTCTCTCTCAGCTTACTCCTCCATACACTCCGCAACATAACGGTGTATCGGAGAGACAGAACCGGACCCTATTGGATATGGTACGGTCCATGATGAGTAACGCTGAGTTACCGCGATCATTCTGGGGGTATGCGCTAGAAACAGCTGCATACCTTTTGAACCGAGTTCCTACTAAGACTGTGCCTACCACACCATATGAATTATGGAGTGGGAAGAAACCCTATCTTCAGTACCTGAAGATTTGGGGATGTCCAGCTTATGTCAAAAAGCAGCATACGGACAAGCTCGAGGCGCGCTCAGTACTGTGCAAGTTTGTGGGATACCCAAAGAACTCCAGGGGGTATCTTTTCTATTACGCAGAGGAACAAAAAGTCCTTGTTTCTCGTAATGCCCATTTTCTGGAACATCAGTTCTTAGAAAAAGAAGTAAGTGGGAGCGCAATAGAACTGGAAGAAATTCCAGAACCACAGACTATTACTGAAAGCTTAATGGAACCAGAGGGTTCAAATGAACAGGACATTCCTATGCCGCTCCGCAGAAGTAGTAGGCAGTCTCATCCGCCCGAGAGATACTACGGTTTTCTCATAGACGGGGATAGAGAGGATTGCATCATAGACTATGATGAGCCTACTAGCTTCCAACAGGCCGTTCAGAGCGTTGACTCGGTAAAATGGCTGGATGCAATGCGAACCGAAATGGATTCCATGTACACCAACAAAGTATGGACGTTGGACATTGCTCCAGACGGGGTAAAACCCGTAGGATGCAAGTGGATCTTCAAAAGGAAGATTGGTGTAGATGGACAGGTTGAGACCTATAAAGCTAGACTTGTAGCAAAGGGTTTCCGTCAAAGACCTGGCTTGGACTATGACGAAACCTTTTCTCCAGTGGCTATGCTGAAATCCATTCGGATCCTTCTTGCCATTGCTGCCTTCCACGATTATGAGATTTGGCAGATGGACGTAAAAACCGCTTTTCTAAATGGAAGTTTAGAGGAGTGTGTCTATATGGATCAGCCAGAGGGTTTCATTCAGAGTGGGAGCAGCGGAAAGGTGTGCAAGTTGCTTAAGTCCATCTATGGACTAAAGCAGGCATCGCGGAGTTGGAACATCTGTTTTGATGAGACGGTCAAGGAATTTGACTTTATCAAAAATCCAGATGAACCATGCATCTATAGTAGATTTGTAGCGAGAACTGTAGTATTCCTTGTTTTATACGTGGATGACATTCTCTTAATAGGAAATGACATTCCTATGCTACAATCTGTCAAGGGTTTCTTGTCACACAGATTCTCCATGAAAGACCTGGGTGATGCCTCATACATCCTGGGGATCCGGATCCATCGTGATAGATCCAAGAGGATATTAGGACTTTCACAGTCCAGGTACATCGACACCGTACTGAAAAGATTCAGTATGGAAGATTCCAAGCGCGGTAACCTACCGGCTTGTCACGGGATCACCCTCTCTAAAGAGATGTCTCCCAAGACTGATTTGGAGAGGGATCGCATGTCTATTATACCCTACGCTTCTGCGGTAGGCTCTATAATGTATGCGATGTTGTGTACCAGACCGGATGTAGCTTATGCACTGAGTGTGGTAAGACGGTATCAGTCAAACCCTGGGGAGAAACACTGGATAGCAGTAAAGAACATTCTCAAGTACCTGAGGAGGACTAAGGAGATGTTCTTGGTGTATGGCGGAAAAGACCTCCAGATCGAGGCCTTTGCTGACTCCAGCTTCCAGAGTGACAAGGATGATTCCAAGTCCATGTCGGGTTTTGTCTTTACCCTCAATGGAGGGGCGGTGTGTTGGAAGAGTTCCAAACAGGAAACCGTTGCAGACTCGACTATGGAAGCAGAATACATCGCTGCATCTGATGCCGCAAAAGAAGCTGTCTGGATGAGGAAGTTCTTGAAAGAACTTCAGGTGGTTCCGTCCATTGTTGACCCAATACCTCTGTATTGCGACAACAACGGGGCTATAGCTTTAGCGAAGGAACCAAGGTCCCATCAGAGATCCAGGCACATCTTGAGGCGGTATCACCTGATCAGGGAGATCGTGGATCGCAAGGAGATCGAGGTTCGGAGGGTTGCTTCAGAAGAGAACATTGCAGATCCATTCACCAAGGCCTTACCCCAGACTCAGTTCGAGCGGCTGATCGAGATGATAGGTCTTCGGTACGCCAGTTCATGGCCTTAGTGCAAGTAGGAGATTGTTAGTGTATATGCCCTAGAGGCCATTACTGTATCATACTAGTTTGTATATTACTTGATGGAAGCTTGGGATATTCACCTTGTATAAACAATCTTGCTCAATATAGTAGTATGCTACTTGGTTTGTTTCTACTTCAATGTGTACTTGTGTTTATTTCAGTATATCACTTATACGCATTAGTGGAGCCCTTAGGATCTTTGCTTGATTCCCAGCGTTGTGATGGCAGTCACACTAGTGGGGGCTGGGTAATCTATAAGCACATCCTTATACAGGTCCCTAGTCGTAGGACTATCGAGACAGGGCATCGATACTCCGGAGTAGACTAGCGTATGCGCTTCTCATCCAAGTGTGGGAAATGGTCTGTCCCACAGCCATCAGTACGTCGTACTGGAGATAGTATACGGGTGCTCGTTGGGTTACGAGTACACTGGACAGGACTCGTCGGGAACTGACAGGTTGGTATTATATCTATCGTCAGTTATCAGTTCCCAGGTGACATGAGTACAGCTTAGTCCGCCGACTTGACACTGGCACTTCGCCTCGAGTGTGTTCCCACTGCACTTTGATCACTACCCTACCACGGCTCAAAGGAGTCGTGCAAACAGGTGGTGGTTGGGTGCAGTCCCGAAGCACTTGGAGGCAGTGATGGTTAGACAGGATTCGTCTCTCCCGGTATTGGGGGTTGACATCGCGCTGTGTCTAGGAGAGCCATTACACGAGTAGTCCCTGGCCAGGGCAAGCGAGATATACTGGTAGGTTCCAGTGTTATCTCAGGGTGTTTTGGGCTTCACTCCGACACGACTTGTACCGCTATTGGGGGACTGACATTTTTACCACCCCCTAGGCCCGACATGCGATGTATCAGACGAACAGACCGGACTGTACGGAGACTGTCACATTCAGACTCAGTAGGAGTACAGATGGGGTTTCACCTCGTCAGCCTTCTTATCGACATCTACCTGGGGACCGTTACGCACAGCTAGTGCCGCTTGCGGTCTGTGGTTAAACCCACTGCCAGCGTAGTGTCGAGTCTTTAGAGTCCCACAAAGAGGGTATTCGCCTCTGGGCAAAACAGAGTAGAGGTCGCATGGTTTTGCGACAGGGTTCGTTCTCATCCGGGCACTTGTGCACGTTTGGAGTCCGGACGGATATTACTGGCTGGCTCTGGTTTGAGTCAGATGCTGGTATATGTTTTGGGGTTGCTTTTATCTCTCAGTATTCATGTTCCTCGGAACAAGGATGCAGGTGTGTATGCACAGTTATTTGAGGAAGAGGAAGAGGACTTTCATTAGGGTTTCGGAACGGGTGCGTATGCACAGTTGACAGTCGTCTTTTTCCAAACCCTAATGAATTTTTGTTTTATCAATTAATAATATATAATAAAATGAAATTGTGTCATGGTTGGTTTTTATGTTGACTTGTTGACCATGGTTGACTTGTTGACCGTGGTTGAAGTTTTGACCATCATCATTACAAAAGAAAGATGCTCTTTGATTCTAGAAAATTCATTTAATGTTTGAAATGATAATGGTCATTCCTAAACTTTCCATCAACCTTTTCATTTTCATTATTATTATTATTAATTTAGATAATTCTTTTTCTTTTGGCATTATGGTTGCAAGAAAGAAAATGAGAGCTCATTAACTCATTTAGCTTCTCTCTCCTCACTTCATCTTCTTCTTCCTCTAGCAAAAGAGAACCCTTCTCATGTGTTGAGAATCCCTCTCTTTAAAAAGAAAAGCACCCCTTAGACACTCTCTACTCACTCTAGGATCAAGGGTTTAGCAAGCCGGAGATTCTAGTTCACTCCAAGTTCGAGAAAGAGCCCGAAGGTTGAACCCTCGAGGTGGATCCATCTTCGACGGAAGAAGGCGACAAGAAGAGAACCATCAACCTCTACAAAAGTTTGAAGAAGAAGGAGTTCAAGTTTAGGTATAACCATCTTCATCCGAGTAGCTAACGCTCCTTTGTATGCTTGCTAGTTTAGTTTAGACACGATCCCGACCTTGTTTAGTCCATGTTGCCCCTTTGCGATAAAAATTTATTTTTTATACCGTTTCCGCCTCCCCGTAAGCACCGGGGGTCGCAACGTGGACTTACAGATATGATGAGAGGAGAGAGAGAGGGGCAGCCAAGGGTAGGGTTAGCTCTCATATTATTATTCACACTCTCTCACTCTCATAATATACAACAACAAAAGAAAAGAAACCTCTTCTTCTTCCTCCTCTAGCTCAAAGTTTCCATCAATGGCAACACCTTCAACCTCCATCCAAATCAATGGATGCAAGAGACAAAGTGATCACAAACATTCTCTACAACACCTTGGACATGTCGGCTAGCACACTTTGTGCCCGAGTTGCTTCGGATGAAGCGAGAGCCCGTAAAAAGACTCGTAGATGTGGTGCCCTTTTCCGACGAGGAGATCGAGACCGGAGATGCCGCGAGGAGCTTGGGATGGTGGCCAAAGACCGAAGGACACGGATCGATCGGTATAGCATTCTATCCCTTCTCTAGATAGCTAGTTGTAGGTTAATGGTTCGATCCGGGAAAAAGTATACGATAGCGCCAGTTTTCAAGTTTAGAAAAAGTTTTCGTTTCCGCATTTTGGTCTCGGAAAGACGGCCGGGGCGCTACCGTAGACTTACATTTGAAACTCCCGATGTGGTTTTTGCCCCTAGGACCCAAGTGACCTTGACGAATAATCAACAAATCAGAAGGTCCTAGTCAAGTTCAACCCGTCGTTATCGAGGATTGCATTAGACCCACCCGCATGATCCTTGACGAATAATCAACAAAATCATGCGACCGTCCTAACCAATCGCATCTATCTATACAACAGAGAATTATTACTTAGCTACCGTTCACTATGCCTTGACGAATAATCAACAAACGCAGCACGAATACTAAGTATTAATTATCTGAAAAGACGGAGGGCTACGGCTGGGTTTTTGGCAAAAAACCCGTTAACGTAATGAACTTGATATCGTTGAAGGAACCTGAGTGGTTTTTAAATATATAGTGAAAACATTTGCTAAAGAGTCACTCCCTGTAAAGGGATCTCAGTTCTTTTCCTCGTCGAATGAGGTGCAGGATATTCCAAATTGAATACCATGATGCAAAGAAAAAATAATCAACTATAGTGAAGTTATTACGTTGACGAAAACTTTTACTCAAGGGGTCACTCCCGATGAAGGGATCTCGGTCCTTGCCTCATCGAATGAGGTGCTGGATATTCATAACCGAATACCACTGTGCAAAGCAAAAGAGAACGTCTGTAATGTCTGTTTTTAAAACTTGGTTCCAACAACATCTTTTAGGTTTATTTTCTTGCATTAATCAAAATTAATGCGGTCCCATCAATATAACCTATCACATCAGAAAAGAACGAAAATATGATGTACGTATATGCCATCCGCATTCGCCACTGGGCCCCGTCATCACCCGTTAGGTTACTTAACTAACGATAGAGTGGGGGCTGGACTAGCGCGGGTGCAAAACATATACAACATCTACTAATATATATATATATATATAAGTATATACAACATTCATCCCAGGCATAATAATAATCAACATCACAGAATCTCAGCCAACAATACAGAATGGTGGATAATCTTGGAGCCCCGGGTTTCATTCGAGCCGCAAATAAAACCAGACATTCCCTGTCGTGTGGATAGCCGCTGCAATGAAAACCTGGAACCCTACGAGCGCAGCAAGTTACCCGTCAATCCCAGAAGCGAGGCAGCCCCCTTCAACAAAGTGAATGGGCCACCCAGCACTTCACGGAATCCGGTAACTTGGACGCCCCTTCGTGGGTCATCCAATACCCCCTACGAGTGCGGCGAGTAGCCCGCCAATTCTAGAATAAAGCCCCCTCCATCTCAACGCCATGAGATGCGGGCTTGTTGCCTTCTAGAACCCGGCTATTCGTGCACTCCACCGTGGAGTAATTCTAGTACAGAAATGAAAACAATATGTACAAATGGTGACATCGACCTCAACCCGGTCGTGCCTCAAAAAAAAAATATACAACCCGGCAAAGACGGCAGTCCACATGTCGGACGCTCGCCCCGCAAAATGAATATACAAATGAATATAAACTGTACTAATAACATTGCACCACATGCTATCCATCATGATTATCCAACCACAATCACAGCAAAAGCACAAAACATCAACGCGGATGTCACGTTCACAAAACCCGTCTAAAAGAACATATAGCAATCAGACGAGTTTTACCGATCGAGAGACATTCCCGGTCGCAGATAAAAGTGAATGTACTGTAAAATACACATTTAAAATTTTGATCGACTAAACTTTTCCAAATAGGCCCCAAATGCAAATCCAGCATTCAAATAAACCTGGGCCAAAACTATATATCACAAATATCATATTTTCATGAATTAGAGCCCCAGAAAAATTTTGGGGTACTGTAGCCTAAAAAGAGCCGCGGAAGGGCCGCAAAATGCGACATTTTGCTCACTTTCCACGGCGGAATTTTGGAGTTAGGCCCCCAAATTTATTCTGTAGCTATAGTTTCGCCTGCACATAATTCTAAGATACCCAGAAAAATTTTAGGACAACTTTGAAAATCGACAACAAGCTCATGAACATAGATTCGTGAATCGGAAAAATTTGTCAATCGAGATTTTAACCTTGTGCAAACAAGCTAGTAGAGTTTATGGGTAGGCTCTGATACCATGAAGGGTTACACTACCGCTCCGGCCAACTTCCATGGCCAAATACGGAACAAAAATTTTACTACGATACAAAACTTGGCACTAGAATAAACCCTAAACCGGATCTTTACCATAAACCTACTTAGCACAAAAGAGTTCTATCTACTATGATAGAAAATTATACCTAAGTTTTGAACTCCTTCTTCTCCTTGTTGTGAGCTCCTTGGAATGGTGTGGATGGCTCCTCCTCACCGGCTTCTCTATATCATAGAAGATCCACCCGAAGGCCTCTACCTTGAGCTCCAACCTCAACAATGAAGTAACTAGGGTGCTTGGCTTGCTATACTAAGAACCCTAGAGTGAGTAGAGAAGTGTTTTGGTGGTTTTATCTCAAAGGCTCTTGATTTTCTACACATGAAACAATGGAGCTTTTTGAGAGAGGAAGAGGAGAGAGCAAACCATGAGAGAGAAAGATAATGAGATAATGAGAGAATGAAGCTCTCATATGAGGAATAAAAGAATAATTAGAATTATTAATACAATTGTGATGGTTCACTTTGTTGGAGATAGTGCCCTCAGAGTCAATTATTGGATCACAGGCACGTGATTGCAATGATTGATAGATGACCTATCCCGATAGGACAGTCTTACTCAAGATGATAGTATGCTATCTGGTTTATCTTTATCATCGTGTACTGCTTTAGGTGACTTTACAGGTCACTATTGCACGTTGATAGAGCCCCTAGGATTCTTTCTTGACTACCAGCAGTATGAGGGCAATCATATACGTGGGAGCTGGGCTCCATAAGCAAATCCTTAAAAGGTCCCTAGTCGTGGGAGTTTCGAGACAGGGCATCGATTCTCCAGAGTAGACTAGTGTATACAGTCGAGACCCCGACGAGGGGCGGTGGCCGGTCTCACAAGCCACTGGTGTCAGTTGGTTCACCTAAGATGTATACAGGTGCTCATTGGGTTATGAGTACACCGGACAGGACTCGCCGGGAACCTGCTAGTTGGTATTATACCTGACGTCAGATAGCAGTTCCCTGGTGACATGTGTACAGGTTAGTTCATCGACCTAAGATCGTCATTTGTCTCGTGTGAGTTCCCACTGTACTTAGATTACTACCCTACCACGGCTCAAAGGAGTCGTGCAAACAGGTTTTAGTTGGGTACAGTCCCGAGCCACATGGAGGCAGTGAGCGGATCTGCAGGGGTTCGTCTCTCCCGGTATTGGGGGTGAGGTCGCGCTGTGTCTAGGAGAGCCAGTACATGAAAATTCCTTGGCCAAGGCAAGAGATTTACTGGTAGGTATTCCAGTAGTATCTCAGGGTGTTCTGGGCTGCACTCCGACACGACTTGTACCGCTTTTGGGGGTTTGACTTTTACCAACCCCCTAGGCCCGCCATGTGATGCTCATAGACGAACGGACCGGACTGTACGGATATTGTCACTGACAGGCTCAGTAGGGTGTCAGGATGAGTTCGCTCATCGACGTCCCTTTTGGTCAATACCTGGTAGCCCGTTATGTATTGGCTAATACCTCTGACGTGCTAGTGGTTAAATCCACAACCAAAGTATTAACGAGTCTTTAGAGTCCCCCACAGACCAGTTTCTCAAGTTTCGGGAGAAACGCTGTAGAGGCCGTATGGAGATATAGCAGGGTTCGATCAGATACGTGCGGTATTGCACGGATCGTGATCGGACGGATTTTACTAGCGGGCTTTGGTTTAAGCCGGATCCTAGTATTAGACAGTGTAGTTTTGTCTCTTTGCATTTGTATTCAGTGGGAATACAAATGCGGGTATGTATATACAGTCGCGGGGTTTTCCTGTAATTTATTACGGGATCAGTTTTCTGAAGTTGCCAGTTTGCATTCCGTTCCGGCCAGTTTTCCTTTGTTCCTTCCCGGCCGGATTTTTCCGATGGAGGGGCTAATTTGCAAGTTCGCAAATTAGCATTTTGTGGGGGGGGGGTTATTAGTATATGTGGCATTATGATAGATTTAGCATCATGAGATTCCTTTTTATTCTTATCCTTTGCATTAATGAGATAAGAAAAGATTTGAAATGGTGTGACTTTTATTCCTAGTTTTCTTCACATCTCTTATGGTCACCTTGAGCTATCCTACACTCATCTCCCTTCTTGTTTTTTTCTCTCCACCATATTTCTTGAGAGGGGGCCGGCCACATATTAGAGAAGAGAAGAGGGAGTTCATTTTTGATGTGGGAAAAATTATCATTCATCTCATTTTTAGCTTGCCACCAAAATTCCCAAGTTCATATCTTGTTCATTCCTCCATCACAAAAGGCAACTTCACCCCAAATGAGACAATGGTTTCTACACTAGTCTACAGCATTCCTTGGACGCGTCGGCTAGCCAACTTCACGCCCGAGTTGCCTCGGTCCTGAGGTAGGAGCCCGTAAAAGAACCCGGCGATGTGGTGCCCGTTTCGACGAGGAGGCGACGACCGGAGATTCCGCGAGGAGATCGGAGTGGAGACGAAGACCGAAGGACACGGATCGCTTGGTATAACTCTCTACCCGTCTTTTAGTTTGCTAGTAGTTAGGTTAATGGCCCGATCCGGGTTGATAGTGCGCGGTGGTGCCGGTTTGCAAGTTTCGCAAAGATTTTCGTTTCCGCGTTTCCGGCGTTGGATCGACGGCCGGGGCGCCGCCGTTCACTTACATTGGTATCAGAGCCACGCCATTAACCTAGTCTAGCTTGCTCTAGTATGTTTAGAACTCGATCGAACAAAAATCCCAAAAACCGTATTTTCTAGTGCATCAGGTTTTTGTCGAAATTTTTTGGGCTCTAAAAAATTTTCATGTTGTTGCAGAAACATGTGCAGAGAATTCTAAGAACACTGTAAAAATTTGGTGACCTAATATTTCAATGGAGCCGCGGAACCGCGGCCATAACCCCACTTTAGCCGCGGTTCCACCGCAGGAATATAGCTTCATTTCACCAGTTTTTTCCAGTGGGCTTCTGACTTGAAAATAGGGGTTTTGGGATATTCTTTTTTGGCCCAGATTTTCTGTGAGAGCTACAGTAGTGCTTGGGGCCCACTTTGATAAATTTGTTCGATCGGATATTTTAAACATGCTAGTTCACAGTATTTACATTATATCTGCGACCGTGAATGTCACTTGATCGGTAAATTCTGTCTAACTGCTATAGCCCGGTTAGACGGATTTGCGAACGTGACATTCACGTTGATGTTCTGTGTTGTCCTGTGATGTTGCGGATTGGTCGTGGAGGATAGCCTGGTTGCAATATTAGTACAGTTTTGTTTTATATGTACATTTGATATTGCGGGGCGAGCGTCCGACATGTGGACTGCCGTCACTGCCTGCTTGTATTATTCTTTTTGGGGCACGACCGGGTCGAGGTCGATATACCCGTTGTATGTATATTTTACTTTCTGTACTAGGAATACCCCGCGGAGGGGTGCACGGATAGCCGGGTTCTAAAGGGCAACGAGCCCGCATCTCATGGCATTGAGACGGGGGGAGCTTTACTCTAGAATTGGCGGGCTATTCGCCGCACTCGTAGGGGGTACAGGTTGACCCAGGAGGGGTGCCCAAGTTACCTGATTCCGTGAAGTGCTGGGTGGTCCATTCACGTTGTTGAAGGGGGCTGCCTCGCTTCAGCTTTTGGCGGGTAACTTGCCGCGCCCGTAGGGGTCTAGGATTTCATTGCACAGGCTATCCACACGACCAGGGGAACGTCGGGTTTCAGTAGCGGCTCTATGAAACCCGGGGATCCCAGATATCTGTATTGTTCTGTGATGCTGGTTACATTTCTGTGATATTGCATTTTATCACGCCTTGAGCGAATATTGTATATTGATATATATACTAGTAGATGTTGTATATGTTTTGCATCCGCGCTAGTCCAGTCCCCGCTCTGTCGTTAGTTAAGTAACCTAACGGGTGATGATGGGACCCAGTGACGAATGCGGATGGCATATACGTACATCGTTATTTTCGTTCTTTGTGGTGTGATCAATTGATGGGACTGCGTTGATTCGGATCAATGAAAGCTAAACAAACCTATTCTGATGTTGTTGGAACATTTTTCAAAAAGCTGTTATTGCAAGGGCATTCTCTTTTATTTTGCATCGTGGTATTTAGTTGGAATATCCTGCTCCTCAGTCGACGAGGCAAGGGCCGAGATCCCTTCACCGGGAGTGACCCCTTGGACAGAAGTTTGCGTCAGGGCAATAACTTCACTATAGCTGATTACTTTTGCTTTGCATCGTGGTATTCATTTGGAATATCCTGCACCTCATTCTACGGGGAAAGAGCCGAGATCCCTTCACCGGGAGTGACCTCTTTAGCAAAGGTTTTCGTCACTATATTTTTAAAAGCTATCCAGTTCCTTCAACGATATCAAGTTCATTACGTTAAAGGTTTTCGCCAGAAACCATTCGTAGCCCTCCGTCATTTCAGACGGGTAGCACGTAGTATTCATTCTATGTTTGTTGGCCTTCGTCAAGGCATAGTGTATAGTAGCTGCTTGTTGCCATTCTGCTGCATAGATAGATGCGTTGGTTTGGGACAGTCGTATAGCCTTGTTGGCCTTCGTCAAGGGCTTGTACGAGTGGGTTCAAATTAACCTGGACAATGACGGGTAGAACTTGACATGTGACTTATGATTTGTTGGCCTTCGTCAAGGTCATAAGAGCATGGGGCAAAAATCACATCGGGAGTTTCTAAAGAAACTGAAACATGCCAGATATGCGCATACCTTCTGGAGTGTGATAACGTGAGCGGATTCCGTCACGTTATCATGCGATGATAGTTGGGTCCTGATTCCCACTGATGAGTTGGTTTACTCCTCGGGTGATCCCGACTAATTCTTCTTTCAGGTTTGGGGAAGAATTTGACGTTATAGTGGGAGGTTTCCTGATTAGATAAAGTGATAACCATTCTGATCTAGGTTAGAGTGCACGCTGAGTGTTTCTTTTCTCTCTCTCTTTGGCAGCGACCATTAACCTGACCCTAGACTATGACTCAGTGACCAAGATTAACCGAACCTTCTTTAACACTGGCTTTTGGATTGTCAGAGTTGCAGACCTCATTGCCACTCCTACTTTTACCCTTTTCTCCAGGACACCCCGTATTACTACGAACGTCCACTTCCATTGGAAAAAACCATCGTATGGTTATATACGAACTCGAAGGAATTTATTCGAGGATGGTTTCTGGTTCTGGAGAAAACGGATAGGACTATTCAGTTGTCTTTTCCTTTTACCTTCTCTCAGGTTGCGAGTGCTCCTTGGATTAGGACAGTACACCTATTATGCAAATTAGATAGTCTTCTTCCAAACCATAGGCAGGTGCCGACCGGTAGGGAATGAAGAAAACCAATTAGCCTAAACGGTGTACAGAAGGTATTAAGTTAAGACAAAGAAAGGGATTAGAAGGAGGGCAAAGTAAATTGCGACTGATATTCACGACCAAACCAAGTATTTCATTACCACTCCCACTTCACCTTTGTATTTCTCCAGGACACTCCGTATCACTACGAAGATCCACAGTTATTTGGATACTCCATCGTATGGTTATATACGAACTCGAAAGGAACTTATTCCAGTTCGGGGATGGATTCTGGTTCAGGAGAAATAGGAATAAGGTTTATTCAGGTGTCTTTTATCTTCACATTCTCTCGCATTGCGAGTGTTCCTAGGATTAGGACAATACACCCATTATGCTTATTGGATGGTCTTCTTCCAAACCATAGGCTGGTGCCGAGCGGTAGGGAAGGAAGAAAACCATTTGGCCTAAAGGGGTGTACAGAAGGTAATGACTAAAGACAAATAAAGGGATTTGGAGAGGTGGCAAAGAATTATACGGTTATAGTTGTGAATCTGGATAATGGAAGAGGCATTACTAGGAATACCAGGATACCCCATCGAAACATTTCAATGTTTCAGTTTTACTGTGTACTGTTAATAGAAAACTGATTTCCCAGTTGGACACTTGCTCCAGGGTATGTATTTACCAGATATGATTCTCACATCTGTATGGTATTACAGATGATGAGTGGGAGTAAGTTATTGGGAATTAGGTGATCATTCTCATTATATCGGGATTCGTTGTAATTTGTGATATTTGAGGAAATCGCCTGGGTTGTTTGCCGGACGACAAATATTTTGTTTTGAATATCCGTTGTTATGCACCAATTTCAAATTTATATATCTGTACGTCTATTTTTATAGAGTGAGATTTACCTTTTTTGAAATTATGTCTAGGACATTTACCTATATCAGTGGATGATTAGGTAAGGAGCATTGAACAGCGGTGTAATTCTTCTTAACCATAAGTACAGTTTTCAACCTACGACACACAGTAAATGAGTCACTAGACTCAGGGGACTTATACAAAGTATTGTATATTATCCAGTGTCCATTAGGACAGAGGGGTTGGTCCTCGTACTATATTCTGTTTACTTGTGACTTCTTTAGTTCTTGGACATGTGCTTCGTAGAAATGCATGTTCTGAGTTTTGAGAAGTTATAGGTATATGAATAAAGTAGAGAACCAGGTGTTGCAAGTATCGGGATTCTTCAAGGTGATCGAAGATGTAGATACTTGTGTATGGTATTCAGTTGATAGTAATAATAAAGAGAACGTGCTTCTCTTTCAGGTTACTCATAATTGGAAGCACTCCTAAGTTGAGTAATGCTGATCGGCCTCTCTCCATTTACTTGACATGCACTGGAGACAGCTGCATGATTTGAATCTGGTTCAATTAAATCAGTGTCTCTGTTTCTGTATTGAATATAGAACAGTTCATATCTTGACATTGTTAAGATACGGGGAGTTGTCCGGCTTATACTTAAAACCAGACTCTGGATAACTCAAGGTACGTTTCCATAATGGCTGTTTGTGGGTTGACCCGGGCTATGACGAGGGTTGATTTTCTACCATCTGGAAGATCAATAGTGATATTGTTCTTGACTCGCCACAATTTTTAAAAAAAATGGATTTTTTCAGAAAACAGTAATGGGAGTATGGTAGAACTGGAAGTGATTCCAGAACCGCAAACGATTACTGAAAATTTGATAAAGAACCTAAAAATTCAATCTGTATTTGACATTCCATTGGCCACTCCGCAGATGTGGTGGGTAACCTCAGGCACCCGAGAGGTACTCCAGTAGCCTCAAAGACGGTGACAGGGAGGTTCTTGTTTACCCAGACTTTCCATTGCTGTTGTTCCAGACTGTGAAACCCGGCAGGAGGATGAGTATAGCGTCGTTCTAAATTGGCTTTAGAAGTGCACGTGTATATGACTCTGCCAGAGGGTTGTCATGATCAGTGAGAGCAGCGGAAGCATTGGTGGACAGGTGGCTTATGTCTATTTATATACTAAAGCAGATATAGCGGAGATAGATCATCTATTTCTAATGTGACAGTCATAGGTTCTGACTTTCACGAGTCTGGACAGATATGCCTGTGTGAAAAATCACTTTTCTACGAAAGAAGTACTGCAGAAAGGGCCTTCATCAGAATAGGGGATGGATCTGTTAAGAAGGTAGTAGGGTGTGATGTCCTGGTATTTGGATGACATACACAGAGTAGGAAGTGATATTCCTATACTACGATCGGTTGTACTTTGGTCGTCATACAGTGGTTTCTCCACATAGGACTTGGATATTATATCAGATATTCTGGTTACTGGATCTATGGTATTAGATCTAGATTTGGGTAGTTTCCCAATCTGGGTACTTAGACAGCATTCTATGAGTATTTAGAATGGACGACTCCTGGCACGGTAGTGTGCCTGCAGGTGATGGAGTCACCCTCCCTAAAGGTGTCCTACAGACTAAAATAGAGAGGGATGTGCATGATTGGCAGATTACTTGCTTAGGCAATTGAGTCAATCATGAAATGTCAAGTACCACACCAGATGTTGTTCTTGCAGTAGATGCAATAAGTTGATATTAATCCAATCCTGGAGAAACATTGGGAAGCAGTTTTAGAACATAAGTGGATGTTCTAGGGATATGATAACGACAGCCTCGTTCTGGAGACGGTTATCATTCCAGGCTTCCAAGGTGACACGGACGACAGGGTGGTCATCAGAGTTATAGTTTTCCCTCTGACGAGGGGCAGTATTTTGGACAGGTGGTCCAGGTGGATACTGAGGGAAGGATGGCGCAGGATACCGATTAAGTTCAGTTGACGATAAAGTCTAAGAAGTTTGGATTTGGAGTTCATTTATGAGCTAGGACCCATCAGACATCCAGACATATTCTAAGACAGGTATTGCTCATTTCGGGAGATGGCTTTCTCCGCGAACTTGAGATATAGAGAGACATAGAAAGAAACATCAAAGCGGATCCACTCACTGAGGCTATTCCTCAAACGCAATAGTTTCGCAAACGAGCTTTGTGAGATTGACTAGTAGAGGAGTTGAGTGTTCGGTATCACACGGGCTGTGAGTATGCGACATCGCAATAATTAGCCTTAAGTGCAGGTGGGAGATTGTTGGAGATAGTGCCCTCAGAGTCAATTATTGGATCACAGGCACGTGATTGCAATGATTGATAGAGGACCTATCCCGATAGGACAGTCTTACTCAAGATGATAGTATGCTATCTGGTTTATCTTTATCATCGTGTACTGCTTTAGGTGACCTTACAGGTCACTATTGCACGTTGATAGAGCCCCTAGGATTCTTGCTTGACTACCAGCAGTATGAGGGCAATCATATACGTGGGAGCTGGGGTCCAAAAGTAAATCCTTAAAAGGTCCCTAGTCGTGGGAGTTTCGAGACAGGGCATCGATTCTCCAGAGTAGACTAGTGTATACAGTCGAGACCCCGACGAAGGGCGGTGGCCGGTCTCATAAGCCACTGGTGTCAGTTAGTTCACCTAAGATGTATACAGGTGCTCATTGGGTTATGAGTACACCGGACAGGACTCGCCGGGAACCTGCTAGTTGGTATTATACCTGACGTCAGATAGCAGTTCCCTGGTGACATGTGTACAGGTTAGTTCATCGACCTGAGATCGTCATTTTTCTCGTGTGAGTTCCCACTGTACTTAGATTACTACCCTACCACGGCTCAAAAGAGTCGTGCAAACAGGTTTTAGTTGGGTACAGTCCCAAGCCACATGGAGGCAATGAGCGGATCTGCAGGGGTTCGTCTCTCCCGGTATTGGGGGTGAGGTCGCGCTGTGTCTAGGAGAGCCAGTACATGAAAAGTCCTTGGCCAAGGCAGGAGATTTACTGGTAGGTATTCCAGTAGTATCTCAGGGTGTTCTGGGCTGCACTCCGACACGACTTGTACCGCTTTTGGGGGTCTGACTTTTACCAACCCCCTAGGCCCGCCATGCGATGCTCATAGACGAACGGACCGGACTGTACGGATATTGTCACTGACAGGCTGAGTAGGGTGTCAGGATGAGTTCACTCTTCGACGTCCCTTTTGGTCAATACCTGGTAGCCCGTTATGTATTGGCTAATACCTCTGACGTGCTAGTGGTTAAATCCACAACCAAAGTATTGACGAGTCTTTAGAGTCCCCCACAGACCAGTTTCTCAAGTTTCGGGCGAAACGCTATAGAGGCCGTATGGAGATATAGCAGGGTTCGATCAGATACGTGCGGTATTGCACGGATCGTGATCGGACAGATTTTACTAGCGGGCTTTGGTTTAAGCCGGATCCTAGTATTAGACAGTGTAGTTTTGTCTCTTTGCATTTGTATGCAGTGGGAATACAAATGCGGGTATGTATATACAGTCGCTGGGTTTCCCAGTAATTTATTACGGGATCAGTTTTCTGAAGTTGCCAGTTTGCATTCCGTTCCGGCCAGTTTTCCTTTGTTCCTTCCCGGCCGGATTTTTCCGATGGAGGGGCTAATTTGCAATTTCACAAATTAGCATTTTGTGGGGGGGTTATTAGTATATGTGGCATTATGATAGATTTAGCATTATGAGATTCCTTTTTATTCTTATCCTTTGCATTAATGAGATAAGAAAAGATTTGAAATGGTCAAACCAATTAACCATGACAATTATCCATAATAATTATATTTAAACAAATTCCTCCTTCTCATTAGGGTTATAATCAAGTCAATGGTCAAAACCCTAATGAGATGTCTCCCTCTCTGCCTCTGTCAACAGTACATACATACCCGCATCCGTGTTCCGAAAAACACGAATACAATGAGACTGAACCAACCCAAAACCAAATACTAGGATCTGGCTTAAACCAAAGCCCACTAGTATCAACTGCCCGAACACCAAACATGCACAAGTACGTGTATGTGAACGAACCCTGTCGTAAAACCATACGACCTTTACATCGTTTCGCCCAAAGGTGAACAACCCTCTGTATGGGACTCTAAAGACTTGACAGTACTCTGGCAGTGGGTTTAACCAAAAGCACGTCAGCGACACTAGCTGTGCGTAACGGCTATCCAGGTATCTGTCGATAAGAAGGCCGATGATAAAACCCATCCGAACTTCTACTGAGCCTATCTGTGACAATCTTCATATAGTCCGATCTGTTCGTTTAAGAGTATCACATATCGGGCCTAGGGGGTGGTAAACATCATACCCCTAATAGCGGTATAAGTCGTGTCGGAGTGTAGCCCAGAACACCCTAAGAAACTACTGGAACACCTACCAGTAAATCTCACTTGTCCTGGCCAGTGACTTTGTGTAATGGCTCTCCTAGACAGAGCACGATATCAACCCCCAATATCAGGAGAGACGAATCATGTCTAACCGCTACTGCCTCCAAGTGCTTCGGGACTGCACCCAACTACTACCTGTTTGCACGACTCAATAGAGTCATAGTAGGGTAGCAATCAAAGAACAGTAGGAACACACTTGAGGCGAAATAGCAGTGTCAAGTTAACGGACTAAGCTGTACTCATGTCACCTGGGAACTGCTAACTGACGATAGGTATAATACCAACCAACAGTTCCCGACGAGTCATGTCCAGTGTACTCGTAACCTAACGAGCACCTGCATACTATCTCCAGTACGACGTACTGATGGCTGTGGGACAGACCATCTCCCCTGTTGGGATGAGAAGCGTATTCACCAGTCTACTCTGGAGTATCGATGCCCTGTCTCGATAATCCTACAACTAGGGACCTATATAAGGCTGTGCTTATAGACTATCCAGCCTCCACTAGTATGATCGCCATCACAACGCCGGTAGTCAAGCAAAGATCCTAAGGGCTCCATCAATATGTATTAGCGATATTTTAAAAGAAACATATACTCATATTAAGATAGATACAAACAAAGTAGCATACTACAATATCGAGCTAGACTGTCGTCAATCCATGTATATATCCCAAGCTTCCAAAATGTAATATACAAACTAGTACTATACAATAATGGCCTCTAAGGCATGCATATCCAACAGTACATCCTCTTCATTAAGGTGTATCTCATCAGAAGTGTTTACTTCGGAGGGCGGCAACTTCATTCCCATTGATATGGCTTTGGCGAACCTTTTCCTCATCTTGAACCTGCTTTTATTTGCGGCGGATGTACTTTGATCTGGCGGGAGTGTTTCGACCATTTCGTCCTGTTGCCGGCGTTTGGCCTTTTCAAATATGGCCATCTCGCGCTCTCGATCAGCTTTCCTTTTAAGAAGAGCTTCGTTCAGGAATGCATCAATCACTTCGTCTGATGGTCCTAGAAGTTCCGGCTCAGGATCTGCCCCCAGTTTCTTTGCGTCAGGAGCTTCTTAATCGTTTATTAACGAGTGAAAGATTACATGACAGCTTGCCACATAATCCTTAGGCCCATCCGACGAGTCTTCTCCATTGTCATCATTTCCGTTCTCAAGGACGTGGCTGAGAAATTCTTGAAGCGTAACTGGGGTCCGCGCCCTCTGATTATATTCTTCCTGCGTGTCAATATGTTTTTGCAGTTCCGTGTGCTTGTCATCAGGCTTCACGGGTTTTTTGGTCTTCTTCTTTTTCTTCGAAGACTTTGATGGCTGGGTGTGGGCGCTTTGACTATCACCGCCAATTTTTGGCGTTAGGTGTGGTTTCAGGATTCCCTCGATGACCTCGGGTTCCAGTGGATTTTTCCACCTGATTGCCGGGCATGTTTGGAGATCCTTCAGCATTCTTTTTGTTTTGGCTGAAAGAACGACCTCCCATAGAGCTTCCTCGACAAAAGAGCACGATGCCCCCGGTGTGTCTCCCCTTTTAGGAGCATGCGGCTGAGGCGGGCTTACTTTCCAATTCTCGGACAGGGCGAATTTGCCCTGTTGGTATTGATCTTCAATCCAGCCCTTAAAGACGGAGCAATCTTCAATTAGATGGCCTATCGCTTGGTGATAGGGGAAATAATTGGGATTATTAGCCTCGCCAGGTTGCAATGGGCATTTCGAATTCGGCAGATTGATGAGCCTGTTGCGCACCGATAGTTCAAACAATCTCCTCGTTTTGTCCCGGGGAAACGAGTAAAGGCACTTCATTTTCTCATTATAAAATCGCCGTCTCTCACCTAGGCGATCAGTTAATTTTGGACCACTAGGCTGCTGTTGAGCATTGGCAACGAAGGTCGCTTTCCCTTTCCCTTTTTCATTCCGCGGCTCTGGCTTCGAAGAGGAAGGCCTGTGGCCCATCTGGTCCATTTAAGCCAGTTTGTCAATCAGGGCTTGGAAGGCGGTGGGCTTGAAAAACATCATAAATTGTGAGATGGTCGCTTAAGGGTCGAGAGTACCCACAAACATGCCTACCGCAGGCGCTTCTTCGATGCGCTGCTCGCATTTTGACCATAAATTCCGCAACCGTATTGCGTATTGAACCCATGTCTCGCCTGGCTTCACCCTGGCATTAATTAGCGTGGTAATCGGAGTACGCTCGCTAGCGCTTGCGAATCTTTGTGTGAACAATAGCTCTAATTCTGCAAATGTCTTGACAGAGTCATTCGGGAGTTTAGAGTACCGTTCGAACGCTGTCTCCGACAAGCTGCCGACGAACTGGAGAAGTAGCAGTTTATCGTCACCTCCAGTGTTGCCACATAGAGCCCTGAACTGGGCGACATGCTGGTGAGGATTGCCCATTCCTTTATATACATGGAATTTAAGGATCGTATATCCCGGCGGGTACCTTATTTGGTCATACCAGCCTGGATAGGGTCGTCCAGTCTTAACGATCTGCCCGGCCGTTTCGCTCGCATGATGAGCTCATATTTGCTAAGCGATATAATCATCCAGAGCGGCCTTAGAGATGGTCTCCTCCTTGGCTGCTGAAAGAGCCGGAGGAGGGTTCGATGTCTCCCCTCTGCCGTCCTCAATGATAATCGGGGGGTCTTCAGCTAGAGGTTCCGGCTGTAACATCATCCTGGCCATGCCTTGGAACAAAAGAGCCATTCATTTTATGTTGGCCGCCTGTTCCGCGGCCTCTTTTCCTTTCCTCTCGAGCATTCTTCGGAGGAATTCAGTATCAGTTTCTTGTTACCGACGCTGCTCTGAGGTCTCTGGATTTTCTTTCGGCCCAGTGAGTGCGGCCATTGCAGTCAGCATCTCCTGAAGCTTTTGCTGCTGTTGCTCCTGAGCCTTTGTTATCGATCGGGTAAGCGGTCGATGACCCATAGAAGCACGGCTTTCCTCTTTTCCGGAAGCCATATAAATGGTGTGTGTTACCATGCCCCCAGACTTGGGGTGTTTAGATTCAGCGTCCTTGCGGTTCGCCGCGGTCACAGGGGCTTTCTCCAGCCTCCTTCTCTTGTAAGCGGTTAAAGTTGAGGGAGCCGTTGCAGCGGGCACCCAGATGGATGACATCTTCTGTAGTACCACGGGATGGCTCTTTTCTTGCCGAGCTTTAATCTTCTTTGGTTGGCGAGAGTAGTCCTGGTCAATCACCGATTCCTGGACCTGTCGCCAGACTTTGTAAATTTTGGAGGACAGCCTCTGAGGGGGCTGCTCCGGCTTCTTTTCTGTAGCATTCTCCATAGGTGGGGGAGATCTTTTCAGCATGGCAGTTGGAGAGTTCTTGCGGACCCTCCTAAGCGGTTCGAAGCTGTTCCTAGTCGGAACAGTAGCATCGATTTCCACCATGGGAGCTGGCGGAGTCAGTCCAGAAGGGGAGTTGCCCCCAGCCTTTCTTACTCGGCGCCAGTGGCGACGTCAAGCATGTCGAGCCGTTGGGATTGTCTCAGCTGTAGGGGTGACTTCTTCATGCCCCCTGTGTTGGTTAGAAGTTGTCGTTGTCAGCCTATTGAAGACTGACGTCCGTTGAGAGGGAATAGCCAGTCTGTCGAAGGAAGACTTCCGAGCAGGTGAAGCAGCCCTGACGATTTCGGCTGAAACGGGAGCCGGAATGGCTAGCCTTGTGAAAAATGACTTCTTGGAAGAAGAAGCCTCTCTAATAATTTCGTCCGCTTGAGCCGGGATGGCTATCCGCTTAGGGATTGCTGCTTCGGGTATCGCGGGCTTGTTGGCGTTCTGGCCCAGTCTGTTGAAAACTGAGGCAGTGGAGTTGGGCGACCCATTGAGAGGGGCCGCGGCAGTGGTAAGTCGATCAAAGACCGACTTCTTTGGGGCTTCTTGCGACAGCAGCGGGGCATTGAAGCTCATAGATGGGATCATGGTCCCAAAGAACAGCCCAGTAGTGGCCTGAGTTACATGCTCCACTAGCATCTTGAATATGGAGGCCGCGTGGGGCCCGTAGGTTACACCTCCAGATGAGGTGGAACGGAAGTTGCAGTTGCAGTTGGAGCAGTTAGAGGCCATTTCTTTTTCTGTTTTTCTGCACAAAGCAAGACACCAAATCTTAGTACCTCGAATCCAGGGGAAACCATAGCAAACCACGATTCGTTCGCGAAACATGACATACGAAGTATGGAGTGGAAAGAGGAAAAGGTCCCACCGGGCATGCCAGAATCTGTTCTCCTCCGAAACACAGAGACGCGACCGCGTAGGTCCGTCTTGCCTGAATTTGGGGGTAGATGCAATTTGGTTTTATCCTTCCACCTCTCCGAAGATACCAAGTTGATTTATGGCACCGTGTATTGGAGGTTTAGACGGATGCGGCCATTGTAGCAGACTTCGTCAGATTCCCCCTCATTTCAGGGGTTTTTGATTGTGGGGACGCTCTTCCCTGCAGGCGCAATCCCCTACAGTTAATTACGCTACCGCATCGCGGTAACCACTTTTTCCTTCTCCAGATGGTCACTTAATGTCATGCGTGTTTGTTTTATTTTTGGTTGCCCGTGGATTTTATACGGAAACTAATTTATGTTATCGCCCGTAGGGCGTGGATTAGTCCAAATCCGTATTTTCTTAGATTTGGGTTTGGGGTTGGGTTTAGGATACGTTAGTCTCATTTGAGACTAAGATCAACTTAAACGTATGTTAAGAATACGTTAGTCTAATTTCAGACTAAGATTAACTTAACGGGATCATTTAGATCCAACAAGAGAGCATTTGGCCTCTGTTGTTTAGTTTAGGGACATTGCGGTCCATTACCAGTTTAAGAACATGGTGGTCCAAGGTTAAGGACATCATAGTCCATAGGCTTAAGGACCCCATAGTCCGAGATTAAGGACATCATAGTCCATGGGTTTAAGGATCCCGCAGTCCAAGGTTAAGGACATCATAGTCCATGGGTTAAAGGACCCCACAGTCCAAGGTTAAGGACATCATAGTCCATGGGTTTAAGGACCCCACATTCCAAGGTTAAAGACGTCATAGTCTATGGGATGTATGGTTGTCGGGACCCGCCACCTCTCTGAGGACGTTGAAGGATTACAACGACAAATATCAGAGGAGTAAAGAGATGTACCCTTGAACCAATTTTAGTTGGGAGATCTGTAGTCCAATTTGAGGCTAAGATCAAAAGATTTATGAGCATATGGGCTCAGTTAATCTGAATTTGAGGACTTATAGCCAATCTTGGGCTAAGTCCAATCAAGTTAAACTGTTTTAACATTTATTTTGGCCTGTTGAGCATTTATTTGGGCTAGGCCCTTTTAACAATGCTGAGCATTGATTTGAATTCTGACAATATTTTGTCTTTTATTGAATGTTGAGCATTCATCAGAGCTCCGGGCTTATTAAAGAACAATTTATGTTCTATCAGCGCAGCACATGGTGCGCTTGATGCTTTCCGCCGATCAAAGAACGCAGTGCGCTAGTTTATGAGCGCATTGCGCTTCTGCTGGGTAGCGCACATGTGGGGGACACGTGTTGCGCTTGGCGCTAAGCGCCAGATGATGGGCGCATTGTGCAGAGCGCTATCTTATGAACGCAAGCGCTACTTGTATAGTGGTGCACACGTGGGGAGCACGTGGTGCGCTTAGCGCTAAGCGCCAGTCTTATGAGCGCAAAGCGCTAGCTCAAGAGCGCAGAGCGCTAACTGTTGAGTGGCGCATACGTGAGGAGCACGTGGTGCACTCGGCGCTTTGCGCCAGATCAAGAGCGCTGAGATGCTTCTTTTTAATATGGAGCACTAAGGCTCTTTTTATACAGCGTTGTGCGCTAGTTCCGATGCGTTGAAGCGCTTTTTAATACGGAGCGCTAAGGCTCTTTTATGCAGCGGTATGCACTGAGAATTAAATCCTCTTTTAAGAGACTTTGTCTCATAGATCTAAGAATAAAGTTCTTAGCTTCACAGGAGATGTTTTAATCTCTTATATTGATGAAAGGCTTTGCCTTTATGGATCCGTGATCCTTAAGAGAATTGAATTATTCTCCCCCCTTTTTTTATAGTGAGATGTTCATGATCTCTTTGAGAAAGACATTAGTCTTCTAGATCTATGATCTGTGAGAAAGAAGTAAATTCTTCTTTTATTTTATGATGAGATCTTTTGATCTCTTTATAAAAGAGCTTGGTCTTGTAGATCTATGATATTAAAGAAAGAAGTGGATTCTTCTTTTTAATTATGAGATGATTTCATCTCTCTGTTCTTTTACCTTAAAGAAAATAAGTTCTTCTATCGAGAGCTTGGCTCTTCTTTCTGAGATTTTCTCAAAAATTCTGGGGGGTTCCTCTCTATGCTTCTCTCTCTCTTTTTCTGTATCTTGAGACTTGAAGTCTGGGAGCCTTTTTATAGGGCAAGCTGATTTGTTCAATCAGTTAAGGAGATCTTTTCTCCAATTGATTTGGGAATTTCCCTACCGTTGGATCTTTGATCCAAGGGCTTCTGATTTACAGAAGGCAATCTTCTTGTTTTTAACAAGATGGGGAAATCTTTCCATACAGAATGTATTCTGTACTTTTGGTGATTTTTAATCACCATTGGATTATTGATCCAACGGTGCTCTGATTTACAGAGGACAATCTTGTTGTTTGGAAAGATTTTGAGGAATATTTCCTTAACAGAATTTAATTCTGATTAATTAATGATTTATCATTATTATTGGATCTTTGATCTGACGGTGGGGAACTTTTAGTTCCAGCGCTAGCGCACCCATGCTTTGCATATGGTGCGCTGCTTAGAGTGCAGCGCACTTAGCGCTAGCGCATCCGTGCTTTGCACGTGGTGCGCTGCTTAGAGCACAGCGCACCAAGCCCTAGCGCATACATGCACGTAGTGCGCTACTTAGGGCGCAGCGCACTTAGCGCTAGCGCATCCGTATTTTACACGTGGTGCGCTGCTTAGAGCGCAGCGCACACGTGCTTTGAACATGGTGCGCTACTTAGGGTGTAGCGCACTTGGCGCTGCTTCTGAAGCATTGCTTCATTTCAAAATTTGAATTTTGAACAGCTCTGATTGGGGGAAACATCATGTCCCTGATCCTTTCGGGGGTTGGACAAGACGTCTTCTAGTAATCTCCTTTGGTCATATTACCGTCGAGAGAGCAAGCGTTAGGAATTTGCCATGTTGCTTTTTACTTGAGGTTAGGCTCAATTTGGAGCCCCGATGAGTCATAACCACTCCGCGCTGGTGTGGGATGATCTCCGACAGTCTTTTAGGTTTTATATGAGTTTCCTTCAAGACCCTGAAGCTGGGAATATGTCGTTGCTTCATTTTTGCTTGACGATGGCATGCAGTTTCTTTGCTGAAGTAGGGTAAACATCTGCAGGAGCTCTATACTGTATGTATTACAGTTGAAGTCCGGAGCTTGGATTATGCCTTTGCTCCAATTTGATTTGGCTATTTAGATCCTTTGTTGACATTACGTCTGCTGTAACGAGAAGAATGTCAAGCCGGAGCTAGGATTTTGCCAGCACTCCCTTTTAATTTAGCTATTTGGAGCCTTTGTTGACATTGCGTCTGCTGTAACGAGAAGAATGTCAAGCTGGAGCTGGGATTTTGCTGTTACTCCTTTTTTATTTGGTTATTTAGAGCCTTTGTTGACATTGCGTCTGCTGTAACGAGAAGAATGTCGAGCTGGAGCTGGGATTTTGCCATCACTCCTTTTTTATTTTGGCTATTTGGATCCTTTGTTGACATTGCGTCTGCTGTAACAAGAAGAATGTCGAGCTGGAGCTGGGATTTTACCGTCACTACTTTTTGATTTTGGCTATTTGGACCCTTTATTGACATTGTGTTTGCTATAACGAGAAGAATGTCGAGCTGGAGCTGGGATTTTGCCGTCACTCCTTTTTTATTTTGGCTATTCAGAGCCTTTGTTGACATTGTGTCTGCTGTAACGAGAAGGAATGTCGAGCTGGAGCTGGGATTTTGCCGTCACTCCTTTTTATTTTGGCTATTTGGAGCCTTTGTTGACGTTGCATCTGCACCCTGATAGAATGAGAAAGTACGCCGGAGGAGACTTTATGTTGTATATGAACCGTCAAGAATTAGAGCTAGGAATTTGCTATGGCTTCGTTTTGTTTCGACCCTTGGGCCTTTTGTTGACGTCGTGTCTGGTTCGTGTTAGAATGACAAGGTACGTCGGGTAGTCTTTAGGTTGTGTATGGACTGTCAAGACTTGGAGCTAGGGTTTTGCTGTGACTCCACTTTTGTTTATTGATGTTGCGTCTGCACCGAGAAGGAACGTCGAGTTGGAGCTGGGATTTTTGTAAGTGCACGGCGGCGCCCCGGCCGTCAATCCGACGGCCAAATGCGGAAGCGGTGATAAACTTTAATTTTGCGAACTTAGCAAACCGGCACCACCGCGCACTAAACCCCGGATCGGGCCATTAAACTAGATCTAGCAAAGTAACAAGATAGGGAAAAGATATACCGAGTGATCCGAGTCCTCCGGTCTTCTCGTCGTCGTCCCGATCTCTCGCGGAATGTCCGGTCTCCATCTCCTCGCCGGAAGGGCACCACGTCGCCTGCATCTTTTACGAGCTCCCACCTCAATACCGAGGCAACTCGGGCGCGAAGTTGGCTGGCCGACGCGTCCAAGATTTGCTGTAGAAAGTGTAGTGTAGAGGCTATGTCTCATTTGGGGTTTTGTTGCCATTTGAAGATGATGGAGGAAACAAGATACGGAAAAATGGTGCTTGCATTTTTCCTAGCATGAAATGAGATCAAGAAAAATCCCACAAGCTCAAAATGAAAATCTCTCATATTTTCTCACAAGTGTAGCCCTCTCTCATCAAGTGAGAATGGTGGAGGAATGATATATCAAACATAACAAGAAGGGAGGTGAGTGTAGGAAAAGGTGGAGGGTGACCCCTTCCTTCAAGGTAAACCTCAAATCAAACCCTTAATCAACCCATATCCTATCAAATCTCATAAAAGCAAAAACCATCATGAAAAAGCAAAGATGCTTATCCTATCATAATGAATACATTTGCAAGAAACCCCCTCCACAAATGTTATTTGCATAATTGCAAATAACCCCCTCCATCGGAAAAGTCCGGCCGGGAAAGAATAAAGGAAAACCGGCCGGAACGGAATGCAAACTGGCAACTCCAGAAAACTGGTCCCGTAATAAATTACAGGAAAACCCCGCTACTGCATATACATGCCCGCATTTGTATTCCGACCGGATACAAATGCAATGAGACAAAATCTACACTGTACTATACTAGGATCCGGCTTAAACCAAAGCCGGCTAGTAATATCCGTCCGATCCTGATCCGTGCAATACCGCACGTATCTGATCGAACCCTGCCATATATCTATACGGCCTCTAGTACAAACCGTCCGATCCTGATCCGTGCAATACCGCACGTATCTGATCGGACCCTGCCATATCTCCATACGGCCTCTACAGCGTTTCGCCCGAAAGCTTGAATAACTGTAAGTGTGGTGGACTCTAAAGACTCGTCAATACTATGGCTGTGGATTTAACCACTAGCACGTCAGAAGTATTAGCCATACGTGACGGGCCACCAGCTATTGACCAAAAGGGACGTCGATGAGCGAACTCATCCTGACACCCTACTGAGCCTGTCAGTGACAATATCCGTACAGTCCGGTCCGTTCGTCTATGAGCATCGCATGGCGGGCTTAGGGGGTTGGTAAAAGTCAGACCCCCAAAAGCGGTACAAGTCGTGTCGGAGTGTAGCCCAGAACACCCTGAGATACTACTGGAATACCTACCAGTAAATCTCCTGCCTTGGCCAAGGACTTCGTGTAATGGCTCTCCTAGACACAGCGCGACCTCACCCCCAATACCGGGAGAGACGAACCCCTGAAGATCCGCTCACTGCCTCCATGTGGCTCGGGACTGTACCCAACTAAAACCTGTTTGCACGACTCCTTTGAGCCGTGGTAGGGTAGTAATCAAAGCACAGTGGGAACTCACACGAGACAAATGACGATCTCAGGTCGATGAACTAACCTGTACACATGTCACCAGGGAACTGCTATCTGACGTCAGGTATAAGACCAACTAGCAGGTTCCCGGCAAGTCCTGTCCGGTGTACTCATAACCCAATGAGCACCTGTATACATCTTAGGTGAACCAACTGACACCAGTGGCTTGTGAGACCGGCCACCGCCCCTCGTCGGGGTCTCGACTGTATACACTAGTCTACTCTGGAGTATCGATGCCCTGTCTCGAAACTCCTACGACTAGGGACCATTTAAGGATGTGCTTATAGACTACCAGCTCCCACTTATATGATCGCCCTCATACTGCTGGTGGTCAAGCAAGAATCCTAGGGGCTCTATCAACGTGTAATAGCGACCTGTAAGGTCACCTGAAGCAGTACACGATGATAAAGGTAAACCAGATAGCATACTATCATCTCGAGTAAGACTGTCGTACCGGGATAGGTCCTCCCTCAATCATTGCAATCACGTGCCTGTGATCCAATAATTGACTCTGAGGGCACTATCTCCAACAATCTCCCACTTGCACTCAAGGCTAATTATTGCGATGTCGCATACTCACAGTCCGTGTGATACCGAACACCCAACTCCTCTACTAGTCAGTCTCACAAAGCCTGTTTGGAAGACTATTGCGTTCGAGGAATAGCCTCAGTAAGTGGATCCGCTCAGATGTTTCTTTCTATGTCTCTCTATATCTCAAGTTCGCAGAGAAAACCATCTCCCGAAATGAGCAATACCTGTCTTAGAATGTCTGGATGTCTGATGGGACCCAGTTCATAAATGAACTTCAAATCCAAACTTCTTAGACTGTATCGTCAACTGAACTTGATCAGTATCCTGCGCCATGCCTCCCTCAGTATTGCCTTGGATCACCTGTCCAAAATACTGTCCCTCATCAGAAGGAAAACTAAAACTCTGACAACCTCCTTGTCGTCCATGTCACCTTAGAAGCCTAGAATGATAACTGTTTCCCGAATGAGGCTGTCGTTATCATATCCCTAGAACATCCACTTATGTTCTAAAGCTGCTTCCGACTATTTCTCCAGGATTGGATCAATATCAACTTATTGCACCTACTGCAAGAACAACATCTGGTGTGGTACTTGACATCTCATGATTGACTCAATTGCCTAAGCAAGTGATCTGTCAATCATGCACATCCCTCTCTACTTTAGTCTATAAGACACCTTTAGAGAGGGTGACTCCATCACCTGCAGGTATACTACCGTGTCAGGAGTCAACCATTCTAAATACTCATAGAATGCTGTCTAAGTACCCTGATTGGGAAACCACCCAAATCTAGATCTAAAACCATAGATCTAGTAACCAGAATGTCGGATATTATATCCAAGTCCTATGTGGAGAAACCACTGTGTGACAACCAAAGAATAACCGACCGTAGTATAGGAGTTTCCTTTCCTACTTTGTGTATGTCATCCAAATACCATGACATCACACCCTACTACCTTCTCAACAGATCCATCCCCTATTCTGATGAAGTCAAACCTATGACTGTCATGTCAGAAATAGATGATCTATCTCCGCAATATCTGCTTTAGTCTATAAATAGACATAAGCCTGATGTCCACCAATGCTTCCGCTGCTCCCACTGACTACGACAACCCTCTGGCAGAGTCATATAGATGTGCACTTCTAAAGCTAGTTTAGAACGACGCTATACTCATCCTCCTGCCGGGTCTCGCAGCCTGGAACAACAACAATGGCAAGTGTGGGTAAACAAGAACTTCCCTGTCACCGTCCTTGAGGCTACCGGAGTACCTCTCGGGTGCCTGAAGTTACCCACCGTATCTGCGGAGTGGCCAATGGAATGTCAAAACAGATTGAATCTTTAGGTTCCTTATCAAATCTTCAGTAATCGTTTGCGGTTCTGGAATCACTTCCAGTTCTACCATACTCCCACTACTGCTTTTGAAAAAATCCATTTTTATTAAAACTGTGGCGAGTCCAGAACAATATTACTATTGATCTCCCAGATGGTAGAAAGTCAACCCTCATCATAGCCTGGGTCAACCCACAAACAGCCATTACAGAAACGTGCCTTGAGTTGTCCAGTGTCTGGTTTTAATCATAAGCCGGACAACTCCCCGTACCTTAACATCGTTAAGATATGAACTGTTCTATATCCAATATAGAACCAGAGGCACTGATTTAATTTAACCAGATTCAAATCATGCAGCTGTCTCCAGTGCATGTCAACTAAATGGAAAAAGGCTGATCAGCGTTACTCAACTTAGGAATGCTTCCAATTATAAGTAACCTGAAAGAGAAGCAATTTCTCTTTATCATTAATATCAACTGAATACCATACACAAGTATCTACATCTTCGATCACTTTGAAGAATCCTGATACTTGCTACACCTGGTTCTCTACTCTATTCAAATACCTATAACTCCTCAAAACTTAGACCCTGTTTTTCTACGAAACACATGTCTAAGAACTAGAGAAGTTAAAAGTAAACAGAATATAGTATGAGGACCAACCCCTCTGTCCTAATGGACACTGGAAAACATACAATACTCTGTATAAGTCCGCTGAGTTTAACAACTCTTTCACTGTGTGTCGTAGGTTGAAAACTGTACTTATGGTTAAGAAGAATTACACCGCTGTTTAATGCTCCCTACCTAACCATCCACTGATATAGGTAAATGTCGTAAACATAATTTCAGAAAGGTATATCTCACTCTATGAAAATAGACGTACAGATATATCAATTTGAAATTGGAGCATAAAAGCGGATATTCAAAACCAAATATTTGCCGACCGGCAAACAGCCCAGGTGATCTCCTCAAATATCACCGATTACAACGAATCCCGATATAATGAGGATGATCACCCAATTCCCAATAACTTACTCCCACTCATCATCTGTAAAACTATACAGATGTGAGAATCATACCTGGTAAATACATACCCTGGAGTAAGTATCTAATCGGGAAATCAGTTTTCTTTTAACATTACACAGTGAACTGAAACATTGAAATGTTTCGATGGGGTATCCTGGTATTCCTAGTAATGCCTCTACCATTATCCAGATTCACAACTATAACCGTATAATTCTTTGCCACCTCTCCAAATCCCTTTATATGTCTTTAGTCATTACCTTCTGCACACCCCTTTAGGCCAATTGGTTTTCTTCCTTCCCTACCGTTCGGCACCAGCCTATGGTTTGGAAGAAGACTATCCAATAAGCATAATGGGTGTACTGTCCTAGTCCTAGGAGCACTCGCAATGCGAGAGAAGGTGAAGATAAAAGACAACCGAATAAACCTTATTCCTATTTCTCCTGGACCAGAATCCATCCCCGAACTGGAACAAATTCCTTTCGAGTTCGTATATAACCATACGATGGATTATCCAATAAACTGTGGATCTTCGTAGTGATACGGAGTGTCCTGGAGAAATACAAAGGTGATTTAGGATTGGCGAAGAAATACTTGGTTTGGTCGTGAATATCAGTCGCAATTTACTTTGCCCTCTTACTAATCCCTTGCTTTGTCTTAATCTTAATACCTTCTGCACACCGTTTAGGCTAATTGGTTTTCTTCATTCCCTACCGATCGGCACCAGCCTAAGGTTTGGAAGAAGACTATCCAATTTGCATAATAGGTGTACTATCTCCTAAACCAAGGAGTACTCACAACTTGAGAGAAGGTAAAAAGGAAAAGACAACTGAATAATCCTATCCGTTTTCTCCAGAACCGGAAACCATCCTCGAATTCCTTCGAGTTCGTATCTAACCATACGATGGTTTTGTCCAATGGAAGTGGACGTTCATAGTAATACGGGGTGTCCTGGAGAAAAGGGTAAAAGTAGGAGTGGCAATGAGGTCTGCAACTCTAACAATCCAAAAGCCAGTGTAAAGAAGGTTCAGTTAACTTGGTCTCTGAGTCATAGTCTTAGGGTCGGGTCAATGGTCGCTGCCAAAGAGAGAGAGAAAAGAAACACTCAGCGTGCACTCTAACCTAGATCAGAATGGTTACCAATTTATCTAATCAGGAAACCTCCCACTGTACCTCAAATTCTCCTCCAAACCTAAAAGAAGAATTAATCGGGGATACCCGAGGAGTAAACTAACTCATCAGTGGGAATCGGGATCCAACTCTCATCGCATGATAAAGTGACGGAATCCGCTCACGTTATCACACTCCAGAAGGTATGCGCATATCTGGCAAGTTTCAGTTCTTTTGAAACTCCCGATGTGATTTTTTCCCCATGCTCTTATGACCTTGACTTTGGCCAACATATCATAAGTCACATGTCAAGTTCTACCCGTCATTCTCCAGGTTAATTTGAATCCACCCGTACCTACCCTTGACTTTGGCCAAAATGGCAGTACGACTGTCCCAAACCAACGCATCTATCTATGCTGCATATGAATACCAATCATACACAGCTTGAATACTATTGACTACCCATATGAAACGACGGAGGGCTACGAATGGTTTCTGGCGAAAACCTTTAACGTAATGAACTTGATATCGTTGAAGGAACAGATAGCTTTTTAGAAAATATAGTGACGAAAACCTTTACTAAAGAGGTCACTCCCGGTGAAGGGATCTCGGCTCTTTCCCTGTAGAATGGGGTGCTGGATTTCATAACCGAAAATCACTGTGCAAAGCAAAAGTAATCGGCTATAGTGAAGTTAATGCCCTGACGCAAACTTCTGTCCAAGGGGTCACTCCCGGTGAAGGGATCTCGGCCCTTGCCTCGTCGACTGAGGAGCAAGATATTCCAAATGAATACCACGATGCAAAACAAAAGTGAACGTCCTTGCAATAACAGCCTTTTGAAAAGTGTTCCAACAACATCAGAATAGGTTTGTTTTAACTTGCATTGATCCGAATCAACGCAGTCCCATCAATGGATCACACCACAAAGAACGAAAATATACTGATGTACGTATATGCCATCCGCATTCGCCACTGGGTCCCGTCATTACCCGTTAGGTTAGCTAACTAACGACAGAGCGGGGACTGGACTAGCGCGGATGTAAAACATATACAACATCTACTAATATATATACCAATATATTATATTCGCTCAAGGCGTGATAAAAAAAATGCAATATCACAGAAATGTACAGCATCACAGAACAATACAGATATCTGGGATCCCCGGGTTTCACAGAGCCACTACTGAAACCCGACGTTCCCCTGGTCGTGTGGATAGCCTGTGCAATGAAATCCTAGACCCCTACGGGCGCGGCAAGTTACCCGCCAAAACCTGAAGCGAGGCAGCCCCCTTCAGCAATGTGAATGGACCACCCAGCACTTCACGGAATCCGGTAACTCGGGCACCCCTCCTGGGTCAACCTGTACGCCCTACGAGTGCGGCGAATAGCCCGCCAATCCTGGAGTGAAGCCCCTTCCGTCCCAATGCCATGAGATGCGGGCTTGTTGCCTTCTAGAACCCGGCTATCCGTGCACCCCTCCGCGGGGTAACCCTAGTACAGAAAGTAAAATATACATGCAACGGGTACATCGACCGCAACCTGGTCGTGCCCCAAAATAATAATACAAACAGGCAGTGACGGCAGTCCACATGTCGGACGCTCGCCCCGCAATATCAAATGTACATAATACAACAAAACTATACTAGCATTGCATCCAGGCTATCCCCCACGACCGATCCGCAACATCACAGCAAAAACACAGAACATCAACGTGAAAGTCACGTTCGCAAATCCGTCTAACTGGGCTATAGCAGTTAGACGGGATTTACCGATCAAGTGACTTTCACGGTCGCAGATATAATGTAAATGCTGTGAAATAATGTGTTTAAAATATCCGATCGATCAAAAATTAACAAGTGGGCCCCCAAGCAATACTGTAGCACTCACAGAAATTCTGGGCCCAATTTTAATATTCCAAAACCCCTAAAATCAGCCCAGAAGGCCACTGGAAAATTTCGACCCATTGATCCCTCAAACCTGCGGCGGAACCACGGCAACAAGGAGGGTTTTGCCGCGGTTCCGCGCTCTACCTGAGAGATCAATGTCTCGAATTTTCCCAGAACTCTTAGAACTTCTTGTACATCAGTTTTCTACAACCTGAAAAATTTTTGGACTTCAAAAAATTTCGACAGAAAACTGATGTGAGGAAAATGTGGTTTTTTTGGAATTTTGGTCGATCGGAAATGCAAACACATCAAACAAAGCTAGACGAAGTTAATGGCGAGGCTCTGATACCACTGTAAGTGCACGGCGGCGCCCCGGCAGTCAATCCGACGGCCAAATGCGGAAGCGGTGATAAATTTTAATTTTGCGAACTTAGCAAACCGGCACCACCGCGCACTAAACCCCGGATCGGGCCATTAAACTAGATCTAGCAAAGTAACAAGATAGGGAAGAGATATACTGAGTTATCCGAGTCCTCCGGTCTTCTCGTCGTCGTCCCGATCTCTCGCGGAATGTCCGGTCTCCATCTCCTCGCCGAAAGGGCACCACGTCGCCTGCATCTTTTACGGGCTCCCACCTCAATACCGAGGCAACTTGGGCGCGAAGTTGGCTGGCCGACGCGTCCAAGATTTGCTGTAGAAAGTGTAGTGTAGAGGCTATGTCTCATTTGGGGTTTTGTTGCCATTTGAAGATGATGGAGGAAACAAGATACGGAAAAATGGTGCTTGCATTTTTCCTAGCATGAAATGAGATCAAGAAAAATCCCACAAGCTCAAAATGAAAATCTCTCATATTTTCTCACAAGTGTAGCCCTCTCTCATCAAGTGAGAATGGTGGAGGAATGATATATCAAACATAACAAGAAGGGAGGTGAGTGTAGGAAAAGGTGGAGGGTGACCCCTTCCTTCAAGGTAAACCTCAAATCAAACCCTTAATCAACCCATATCCTATCAAATCTCATAAAAGCAAAAACCATCATGAAAAAGCAAAGATGCTTATCCTATCATAATGAATACATTTGCAAGAAACCCCCTCCACAAATGTTATTTGCACAATTGCAAATAACCCCCTCCATCGGAAAAGTCCGGCCGGGAAAGAACAAAGGAAAACCGGCCGGAACGGAATGCAAACTGGCAACTCCAGAAAACTGGTCCCGTAATAAATTACAGGAAAACCCCGCTACTACATATACATGTCCGCATTTGTATTCTGACCGGATACAAATGCAATGAGACAAAATCTACACTGTACTATACTAGGATCCGGCTTAAACCAAAGCCGGCTAGTAATATCCGTCCGATCCTGATCCGTGCAATACCGCACGTATCTGATCGAACCCTGCCATATATCTATACGGCCTCTAGTACAAACCGTCCGATCCTGATCCGTGCAATACCGCACGTATCTGATCGGACCCTGCCATATCTCCATACGGCCTCTACAGCGTTTCGCCCGAAAGCTTGAGTAACTGTAAGTGTGGTGGACTCTAAAGACTCGTCAATACTATGACTGTGGATTTAACCACTAGCACGTCAGAGGTATTAGCCATACGTGACGGGCCACCAGCTATTGACCAAAAGGGACGTCGATGAGCGAACTCATCCTGACACCCTACTGAGCCTGTCAGTGACAATATCCGTATAGTCCGGTCCGTTCGTCTATGAGCATCGCATGGCGGGCTTAGGGGGTTGGTAAAAGTCAGACCCCCAAAAGCGGTACAAGTCGTGTCGGAGTGTAGCCCAGAACACCCTGAGATACTACTGGAATACCTACCAGTAAATCTCCTGCCTTGGCCAAGGACTTCGTGTAATGGCTCTCCTAGACACAGCGCGACCTCATCCCCAATACCGAGAGAGACGAACCCCTAAAGATCCGCTCACTGCCTCCATGTGGCTCGGGACTGTACCCAACTAAAACCTGTTTGCACGACTCCTTTGAGCCGTGGTAGGGTAGTAATCGAAGCACAGTGGGAACTCACACGAGACAAATGACGATCTCAGGTCGATGAACTAACCTGTACACATGTCACCAGGGAACTGCTATCTGACGTCAGGTATAAGACCAACTAGCAGGTTCCCGGCAAGTCCTGTCCGGTGTACTCATAACCCAATGAGCACCTGTATACATCTTAGGTGAACCAACTGACACCAGTGGCTTGTGAGACCGGTCACCGCCCCTCGTCGGGGTCTCGACTGTATACACTAGTCTACTCTGGAGTATCGATGCCCTGTCTCGAAACTCCCACGACTAGGGACCATTTAAGGATGTGCTTATAGACTACCAGCTCCCACTTATATGATCGCCCTCATACTGCCGGTGGTCAAGCAAGAATCCTAGGGGCTCTATCAACGTGTAATAGCGACCTGTAAGGTCACCTGAAGCAGTACACGATGATAAAGGTAAACCAGATAGCTTACTATCATCTCGAGTAAGACTGTCGTACCGGGATAGGTCCTCCCTCAATCATTGCAATCACGTGCCTGTGATCCAATAATTGACTCTGAGGGCACTATCTCCAACAATATTTCCATTACTCCTTTTTTATTTGGCTCCTTGGAGCTTTGCTGACGTCATGTCTACACCCTGTCGGAATGAGAAGAACGTCGGGATGACCTCTAGGCTGTACGTATTGCCATTAAGATCCGGCTCTCCCTTTAACGGAGTCTGGTAGGAAAATATGGTACCCTTTCCTTCATTTGTGCCCATGGATTGTATACAGGGGTCAGTGTAGACCTACCTGCTGGGCAGAAAAGTTTCATTTTCATTTTTTTTTCTTTCCGCAATGCTCTATCTTTTTAGCTTTTATGTTGCGTAAGTCACGATTGCCCAATCATTTCGGTTATTTATTGCGGTGCCCAATCATTTCAGCTATATCGTTTTTTTCCCCGCTATTTTTTATTACGAGTTGCCCAAACATTTCGGTTGTTTCATATGCATATATTTTTTTGCTCACTGATTTTTATTGCGAGTTGCCCCATCATTTCGGCTATTTCATGTGCAATTTTTTTGTGACTCGCTGAGTTTTATTACGAGTCAGGAACTTGAGATCCGATACCAATCTTGGCATCAGCATCGCTACAACCGGAATATTGCCAGGAGCGAATCATCATTTGCCTTTGCGAGGACTTAAAATTTGATACCTATTTAGGCATCAGCATCGCTACAACAGGAATGTTGCTAGGAGCGAATCATCATTTGCCTTTGTCGATTTGAACAAAGATGGCTTAGCAAACAGGGTTAGGATCCTGTCGACTAAGGCTTTTGATTTTATGAGCCGTAAGGGTCTTATAAAGGTATTTCTCCCTATGAGTCAAGAGGATCTCATAGGTGTTGGTTCTCCTTAGAAGTCGTGAGGACTTCTAAGTGGTATTTTCCCTCGTAAGTCGTAAAGATCTTACAAGAGTGTTTTCTCCTTATAAGTTGAGAGGACTTATAAGTGTCTTTCACCATATGGGATATTTCTCGCCATTGGTATAACTTAGTAAGGGAGTATTTATTCGTGCCCGTGGATTGTATACAAGGGTCAATATTGGACCATTTGTAGGGCAATTTGGGGATATGACGGCTTAAGAACATGTTCAGATCCCAGTAGCTTAAGGCTTTTGAATCTTATGAGTCGTGAGGGTCTCATAAGGGGAATTCTCCTTACGAGTCGTGAGGATCCCGTAAGTGTAATTTCTCTTTAGGAATTATGAGGATTCCTAAGTCTGTTGCTCCTTTGTGAGTCGTAAGGATCTCACGTAGGTATTTTCTCCTCACAAGGTCGGGAGGACCTTGCAAGTGCACATGAATTTTTTATTTTACGAGTTTGCGCCCTATTTGGGTTTTCATAAACTCGCCGGCAGTCCTGCTATTTTTACTCACGACGCCCTTTCGGATTTTCATCCGTGCCCATTTTGCTTATGGACACACATTTTTTTAACAAGATTGTGCCCTTCCGGGTTTTCTCAAGCTCACCGGTAGCCCTATTGTTTTTACTCACGGCGTCCTTTCGGGTTTTCATCCGTGCCCATTTTGCTTATGGACGTACCATTTTTTTTACACTACGAGATTGCGCCCTTTTTGGGTTTTCACAAACTCGCTGACAGTCCTGCTGTTTTTACTCACGGCGCCCTCTTAGGTTTTCATCTGTACCCCTTTTGCTTATGAACGTACCATTTTTTTATGACCTATCTGTTTGTCAGCGGGACTTGCGGGTGACTTCACTGCTGAAGTAGCTGTGTAGCCGATAGGACTTGAGTTGCAACCATTGCCGTTGAGGTTTCGATTGCAATATAGATCTCAAGGGTGGAGATTGCCGTTTTGGAGACGACGTGCTAGTTTAGGGACATTCTGGTCTATTATCGCCATTTTTGGGACGAAGTTCTAGTTTAAGGACCTCCCAGTCCAATGTCACCATATTTGTGGCGAGGTTCTAGTTTAAGGACATCTCGGTCCGATATCGCCGTTTTTTTTAGACGAAGTTTTAGTTTAAGGACATCTCGATCCGATGTCGCCATATTTGAGACGACCGGTTTTCTTTACATACTATTCAGATTTTTTGACTCAGAAAGATAGCGAGCGGACACAAGCGTCGTCATCTATCATTGACCTGAGTCATGACTCATCAAGTATAGTATTTTTTGAGAAACCGGTCGTTTATTGGCCGGAAGGGTCTTTCGCCATGCATATCCATGAGCAGGTATGCTCCACCTTGGTAGACTTTGTCTATGATGTACGGGCCTTCATAGTTTGGCTCAAACTTTCCCCGTTTTGCACGATTGGGGATCATTGGTCTTTTGACAACTAGCACGAGCTCGAATTGGTGGAATGTTCTCGGCCTAGCCAGTCTTTCGTATGACCGTGTCATCCTTGCCTTATAAGTCTCCATATTTTGCTGTGCTATAAGACGAGTTTCTTCGAGTGCAATTTCCTTAGGGATTTTTTTCTTTCCCTTTGTCTTTTTTGCTCGAACCCTTGTTTGTAGGTCCGAGGTTCTTTTCAAGCAGCGTGCGGCTACGCAGCTGAATGTTCTCACAGTTCTTCTCCCCCTCTTCTTTTTCGGAGGTGGAGTTTTTAAAGAGAGGGCTGAGGGTCATTTCGTCCTTAGAGTCGCTCCCGAAGGTAATAACCTGGGGTTTATCCCATTCCGAACTAGTATCAATCATATGACAGTTGCCAGCTGTTTTCTTACGCGCACTTGCCGCACTTTTTTACAGTCGACGAGCTTCGCGCTTCATCCTCTTGAAGTGTTGTTGATGGGCAACGTATCCTTACCACCACTTCTTGAAGGCATTGCATTCTTCGGTGGGATGAGTAACCCTCCGATGATATAGGCAATAGTTTGAATATGAGTCCTCTTCGTTGAGGCTTATGACCCCGGGTGTGTTTCCTTTGAGAGGTGGCAGTTTCATTCCTACAGACAGGGCTTTGGCGAACCGCTTCTCTATCTTGATTTTGCTCTTGTTTGTCGCAGGTGTGCTTTGGTCAGGTCGGAGTACTTTACGACCCCTCCTTGCCGCAGCTTGTTCATCCTGACACTGACGCTTAGCCTGTTCGTATATGGCCGTTTCGCGTTCTCTGTCAGCTTTGCTCTTCCAAAAGGCTTTGTTTAACAGCCTATCGATTGGGACTTCCGACAGTTTCGGGGATTCTGGCGCCAATCCTGCCCCCAGTTTCTTTGCGTTGTTTTCTGACATGAGGGGGCTTCTTCATCATTTAATGACGAATGGGAAATCATGTGGCAACTTGCAACATATTCTTCGGTTTCTGATGAGTCATTTTCCTCATCGTTGTCACTCTCTTCGTTCTCAAGAATATGCTTGAGAAACTCTTCGAGGGTGACTGGTGTCCGCGCCTTCTGGTTGTACTCCTCCTGCGCGTCAATGTACTTTTGTATGTTTGTGCGCTTGTCGTCATACTCGGCAGGTTGCACAGGCTTCTTGGTCTTCTTCTTTTTCTTCGAAGACTTTGAAGGTTCGACTTGGGGATTTTTTCCTTTGTCGACAGTTTTCGGTATGAGACGCGGTTTCAGCATCCCTTCGATGATTTCCGGTTCTAGCGGGCTTTTCTACCTGATTTCCGGACATGCCTGGAGATCTTTCAGTATTGATTGATCTGTGAAAGAGTGTTTATGTAGTAACCGCAATCAATAACGGTGTCGCGTGTAGCTAGCCGAGATGAGTACGGGTCGTCCGCAGGGATGCGTAGAATTTCTAATCTCGCTTTAGACGAGTTGAAGAAAATAAAAGAAGAATAGTTGTAGATTCTAGATGTATGTTAAACACGGATGTAGAATTTATAGTTTTAAGATCTAGTTTAAATACGGATATAGAATTTATAGGGAAAAGGCTTGTAGGGTTCGTTAGGATTTAGTAGTCATGGATGACTAATAAATCCTGACTCATTTTATCTTTTGATAGATTTAAAACTAAATTGATAATGATGAATGAGAATTAGGGTTCTTGGAAGAAACTAGGGTTTCCCCACTATTGACCCTTGTCCCATCATTGATCTCTATTCATGTCTAGCCCTTAACAAAACAATTGTTAATCTGATCTCAAATCGTAGTCAAGACTATCAATAAATTGATAGCGTGCCCGATTAGAATGTTAACGATTCTTTTGCTAAAGTTTATAAACTTCATAAGACGTAAAAGAAGTTAAAATATTTTCTCATCCATTGTTCTACCCTAATCCTACGAACCATATCAAGCGGAGAATTACTCGCGTATGATGGAGATAGAAGAAGAAGAACAGATAGAGTTCATAATGTAAATACAGAAAATAAATGTTAAATAATTAAACTAATGATATACCTTTATTAATCAACTTCACAAGTACATATCGTATGAGTTTAGATTACAAGAGGAAGAAGTTTCTCTCGATCTCTGCCTCGTAGGAAGTAGATGTTCAGTCGAATCTTACGTCGTTTTATCACGTCAAATTGCGGACCTGGCGTGGATCACTTGTTCTTTGACGGTGATTTGCTTCGTGTTAAAGGTGATGATTTCTATTTTTAGCCCTCGGTCCATTATATAGCCCTGGAAGGAGAAACCCTAGATCCCAAGTATTAGGGTTTGTTAAGAAGATCCTACCCACAAAATCCCACACCATAACTCTTCATAACGGCCGTGGATCCGCCGCAATAAGTGGGTTTTGGCCGCGGTTGGGCAGTTGAATAGGGGAGTTAGGGCTTCAATTTTCTGGAGCTTCTACATATTGACACATGGAGATTTATGTAATGTCTGGATTCTTCAAATCTTATCTGAGTCTCTGCCAGTATTGATTTTATGATTTAATTAAACTTTATCGGCAGATTTTTGATTCCCGACATCCCGATCTCCTGACCTGAGCTAGATCTTGCACAATATCTCCATGAATAATGTTAGTAATATTTGTTATAGAAATATAATCTAAATCATTTTATATAGTAATAAATCTTTAAGCAAATTGATTAAGATTATTTGATATGATATGCATAATAAAAATATTATATAAATATTATATGCATATATTTTCCTTTATAATATTAATTATAATAACATATGGTAAATAGTATTTTGCAGATAAACCCAAATATGTTCTATATTTAAAATAAACACCTTTGAATATTTAAGAAAAATAAGGAAAATGTTATATCAAACGTGCGATATTTTCGAATGAACAAATACCCCCAAACTTAACGTTGATCGTCCCAAGCAAACTAGTTATTCAAGAGAGGGAGAAAAGAAAAAAATAAAAATCTAAGTAGCACACTTTCGTAGGCAACACGATTACACTAAGCACATGCAACAAGCCGTTAAAGCTCTAGGTGTCCCTAGTAGGAGGGTGTTGTCTCCTGAGGGTTTTCAGCGGATTACACCCACAAAATCTATAATAAAAGAAAGAAGATGAAAGTTACATACAAAAATAAGAACTATAAAAGAAAGAACTTGAAAATAAAGAGTTTCCAACTACACCAGCTTTTCAGTTGCCATGAGCCCTATCTTAATGGTCATGAAAAAATGTTAGAAATCACATCATCCCTCAATAAAAACACCGTCTTTAGTCTTCCGCCCTACTATTCATCCAAACATCGATCATATACCCCTACGTGTGTGTAATGACATCCCTACACTTAGAGAATTTAATTCAAGCTATCATACTCTTGTCCATCTGTTGGATATAGTGCCCTCAAAGTCAATTATCGGATCGCAAGTACGTGATTGCAATGATTGAGGAGGACCTATACCGGTAACACAGTCTTACTCTAGATGATAGTATGCTATATGGTTTGCCTTTATCAGTCATGAACAGGTTCAGGTGACTGATCATTATTACACGTTGATAGAGCCCTTAGGATCTTGCTTGACTACCAACAGTATGATGGCGATCATATACGTGAGAGTTGGGTAGTCTATAAGCACATCCTTAAAAGTTGTCCTTAGTCGTGGGAGTTTCGAGACAGGGCATCGATACTCCCGAGTAGACTAGTGTATACTGTCGAGACCCCGACGAGGGGCGGTGGCCGGTCTCACAAGCCACTGGTGTCAGTTGGATCACCATAGATGTATACAGGTGCTCATTGGGTTATGAGTACACCGGACAGGACTCGCCGGGAACCTGCTAATTGGTATTTATACCTAGCGTCAGATAGCAGTTCCCTGGTGACATGTGTACAGGTTAGTTCATCGACCTGAGGTCGTCATTTTTCTCGTGTGAGTTCCCACTGTGCTTTGATTTCTACCCTACCACGGCTCAAAGGAGTCGTGCAAACAGGTCTTTTTTGGGTACAGTCCCGAGCCACATAGAGGCAGGTGAGCGGATCGGCAGGGGATTCGTCTCTCCCGGTATTGGAGGTGAGATCGCGCTGTGTCTAGGAAAGCCATTACACCAAGTCCTTGGCCAAGCCAGGTGAGAATTACTGGTAAGTATTCCAGTAGCTTCTCAGGGTGTTCAGGGCTTGTCTCCGACATGACTTATACCGCTATTGGGGGTCTGACGTTACCAGCCCCCTAAGCCCGATATGCGATACTCATAAACGAACGGACCGGACTGTATGTATATTATCACTGTTAGGCTCAGTAGGGTTCCAGGATGAGTTCGCTCATCGGTTTCCCTTGAGGTCAGTACATGGGCAGCCGTTACGCACTGCTAGTGCCGCTGACGTGCTTGTGGTTAAACCCACTTCCAGGGTACTGATGAGTCATTAGAGTCCCTCACAGATAGTTTCCCAAGTTCGGGCGAAACGTTGTAGAGGCCGTATGGTTTTATGGCAGGGTTCGGAAAATGCACGTGCATTTATGCACGTGTCATATTTCAGGCAGATAATACTGGTGGGCTTTGGTTTAAGCCGGATCCATGTATTATACTTAGTAGATATAATATCTTTGTCTCAGTTGCATTTATATTTGGTCGTAATACAAATGCGGGTATGTTTATACCGTTACGGGGTTATCCTGAAATTCGTTTCGGGATCGCTTTTCGAAGTTGCCAGTTTTCTATCACCCGTCTTAAACATTCGGTTTAATGCGGATTTATCTTTTTCTTTTGGGTGAGTCATGAGGGTGAGTCATGAGTGGAAGCTTCTAGATTGGTGACTAGGTTTAGTGACTCATTCATTGCATTAAATGGTTGATGAGGTGTTTATGTGACTCATTGATTGCATTAATGTGTTTTGGTTTGGACTTGGATATTTCTTCTTGATCTTTTCTTTATGGTCACCCTTTTGCTCCTACACTCACCCTCTCCTCTCATTTATATTGGCCGAGCCCCATTTGAGCAAGATAGTTGATTGATTTGCAAAAGATGATGGAATTTGATTCATGGAAATTTCATAGCTCATTTCTCATTACTCCATTAAAAGGAAACTTCATTAACCGTTCATCCATGGTTTTGGATGAAACGAGACAAAGTATTCTACTCATTCTCTACATCAATCTTGGACATGCCGGCTGGCAAACTTCATGTTCGAGTTGCCTCGGTTCAGAGGCGGTAGCCCGTATAAAGATCCGTTGACGTGGTGCCACCTGGACGAGGAGACCGGAGATCGAGCGAGATCGCAGATGCCGCAAAGGAGCGTGGGATGATGGTTAAAGACCGAAGGACTCGGATCGATCGGTATAGCCTTTCTACCTCTTTATAGTTTGTTGGTTTAGCGTTAATGGCAAGATCCGGGTTATAGTATGCGATAGCGCCAGTTATAAAAGTTTTTGTTCCGCGTTTGGCGTCTGATTGACGGCCGGGGCGCTACCGTAGACTTACATGGTATCAAAGCCACACCATTAAGCTTTACTAACATGTTCTAACGCGTTTAAAATATCGATCGAACGGAATTTTGAAAACCGCAATTTTTAGTGTAAAGTTTCTGTCGAATTTTATTTAAGGTCTAAAAATTATTTTGAGCATCACAGAAAATCGTGCAGGTTTTTTTAAGAGTACTGAAGAAATTGGGTTGACTGAATCCACTGTGCTGCCGAGGAACCGCCGCACAAACCATGGTTTGGCCGCGGTTCCGCAGCCAATTAGTGGCTACAGTGCACCAAAATTCTTCTGTGGCTCTTTCATGGGAAATTGTGGTTTCTGGAATATTTCTTTTGGGCCCAGATTTTGTTTGTGTACTGCAGATGTACGTGGGGCCCACTTCGGGATGTTTTGTCGATCGAAATTTTAAACTTGTTAGTTTAAAGTACTTACATTATATCTCCGACCGTGAATGTCATTCGAGCGGTAAATTGCGTCTAATTGCTATAGTCCTTTTAGACGGGTTTGCGAACGTGACATTCGCGTTGATGTTCTGTATTGTGCTGTGATGTTGTGGATTTGTCGTGGTGGATAGCAGTGTGCAATGGTAGTGCAGTTTGGATATATTTGTACATTTGATTTTGCAGGGCGAGCGTCCAACATGTGGACTGCCGTCACTTCCTGTTTGTATAATATTCTTTTGGGGCACGACCGGACTGAGGTCGATGTACCCGTTGTATATATTTTTCATTTCTGTACTAGGTTTACCCCGCGACGGAGTGCACGGATAGCCGAGTTCTTGAGGGCAACGGGTCCGTATCTCATGGCTTTGAGAGGCAAAGGGGCCTCACTCTAGAATTGGCAGACTGTTCGCCGCACTCGTAGGGGGTACAGGTTAACCCAAGAAGGGGTGCTCAAGTTACCGGATTCCGTGAAGTGCAGGGCGGTCCATTCACTTTGCTGTAGGGGGCTGCCTCACTTCAGGTTTTGGCGGGTAACTTGCCGCACCCGTAGGGGTCTAGGTTTCATTATACAGGCTATCCACACGACCAGGGGGGCGTCGGGTTTCAGCAGCGGCTCTGTGAAACCCGGGGATCCCAGATTATCTGTATTGTTCTGTGATACTTATTACTTTCTGTAATGTTGCATATTATCATGCCTGGAGCGATTATTGTATATTGGTATATATACTAGTAGATGTTGTATATGTTTTACACCCGCGCTAGTCCAGTCCCCGCTCTGTCGTTAGTTAAGTAACCTAACGGGTGATGACGGGACCCAGTGACGAATGCGGATGGCATATACGTACATTTTATTTTCGTTCTTTTCTAGTGTGATTAATTGATGGGACTGCGTTGATTTTGATCAATGCAAAGGAAAACAAACCTGTTTGGATGTTGTTGGAACAGTTTTAAAAGGTGTTATTACAAAGACGTTTTCTTTTGTTTTGCACAGTGGTATTCAGTTGGAATATCCTGCACCTCATTCGACGAGGCAAGGGCCGAGATCCCTTCACCGGGAGTGACCCCTTGGGCAGAAGTTTGCGTCAGGATAATAACTTCACTATAGTCGATTACATGTTACTTTGCACAGTGGTATTCAGTTGGAATATCCTGCACCTCATTCCACGAGGAAAGAGCCGAGATCCCTTCACCGGGAGTGACCTCTTTAGAAAAAGTTTTCGCCACTATATTTTTATAAAAAGCTATCAGGTTCAACGAGATCAAGTTCATTACGTTAAAGGTTTTTCGCCAAAAACCAGCCGTAGCCCTCTGTCATTTCTTTTAGGTATTCAGTAGTATTCAAGCTATGTATTTTGACCAAATCCAAGGCATAGTGTTTGGTAGCTGCTGGGTATTCATTTGTTGCATAGATAGATGAGTTAGTTTGGGGCAGTCGTTCTTCCATTTGGCCAAAGTCAGGGGCATGTGCGGATGGGTTCAAATTGACAAGATAATGATGGGTAGAACTTGGCATGTGACTTATGGCATTTTGGCCAAAGTCAAGGTCATAAGAGTATGGGGCAAAAATAATATCGGGAGTTTCTAAAGAAACTGAAACTTGCCAGGTATGCGCATACCTTCTGGAGTGTGATAATATGAATGGATTCCTTCACGTTATCATGCGATGAGAGTTGGATCCCGATTCCCACTGATGAGTTAGTTTACTCTTTGGGTGATCCCGATTGATTCTTCTTTCAGGTTTGGAGGAGAATTTGACAGTACAGTGGGAGGTTTCCTGATTAGATAAAGTGATAACCATTCTGATCTAGGTTAAAGTGCACGCAGAGTGTTTCTTTTCTCTCTCTCTTTGGCAGCGACTTTTGACCGACCCTAGACTATGACTCAGTGACCAAATTGATCGAAGCTTCTTAAAATACTGGCTTTTGGATTGTCTAAGTTGCATAAGTCATTGCCGCTCCTTCTTTTATCTTTTGCATTTCTCAGAACACCCCGTATTACTACGGACATCCACTTCCATTGGATAGATCCATCGTATGGTTATATACGAACTCGAAGGGACTTCTTCGAGGATGGATCCAGGTTTAGGAGAAATAGAATTGGTTTATTCAGTTGTCTTTTATTATCACCTTCTCTCAGGTTGCGAGGGCTCCTTAATTTAGGAGAGTACACCTATTATGCTTATTGGATAGTCTTCTTCCAAATCATAGGCAGGTGCCGAAAGGTAGGGAATGAAGAAAACCAATTAGCCTAAGTAGGGTGTACAGAAGGTAATGAATAAAGAAAAAATAAAGGGATTAGAAAGAGGGCAAAGTAAATTGCGACTACTATCATTCACGACCAAACCGCGTACTTCATCGCCACTCCTATTTCACCTTTGCTTTTTCCCCAGTTCGAGAGAAATAGAATAAGGTATTATTCAGTTGTCTTTTATCATCACCTTCTCACAAGTTGCGAGTACTCCTTGGTTTAGGAGGGTACACCTATTACGCTTATTAGATATTCTTCTTCCAAACCATAAGCTGGTGCCGAACGGTAGGGAAGGAAGAAAACCATTTAGCCTAACGATGGTGTACAGAAGGTAACGACTAAAGATAAATAAAGGGATTTGGAGAGATGGCAAAGAAATATACGGTTACAGTCATGAATTGTATTATAGAAGAGGCATTACTAGGAATACCAGGATACCCCTACGAAACATTTTCATGTTTCAGTTTCACTGTGCATTGTTAAAGGAAAACTGATTTCCCGATTAGATACTTACTCCAGGGTATGTATTTACCAGGTATGATTCTTACATCTGTATGGTTTTACAGATGATGAGTGGGAGTAGGTTATTGGGAATAAGGTGATCATCCTCATTATATCGGAATTCGTTGTAATTGGTGATATTTGAGGAAATCGCCTGAGTTTTTGCAGGACGGCATGTATTTGGTTTTGAGTATCCGTTGTTGTGCACCAATTTCAAAATGATATATCTGTACGTTTATTTTTATAAAGTGAGATATAACTTTTTGAAATTATGTCCGTGACATTTACCTATATCAGTTGACGATTGGGTAAGGAGCATTGAACAACGGAGTAGTTCTTAACCATAAGTACAGTTTTCAACCTACGATGCACAGGTTTTGAGTTATTCAACTCAGCGGACTTATACAGAGTATTGTATGTTGTCCAGTTTCCATCAGGACAAAGGGGTTGGTCCTCATACTATGTTCTGTTTACTTATGACATCTCTAGTTTTTAGACAAGTGTTTCGTAGAAATACAATGTCTAAGTTTTGAGAAGTTGTGGGTATAGGAATAAAGTAGAGAACCAGATGTCGCAAGTATCGGGATTCTTCAAAGAGATCGAAAATGTAGATACTTGTGATTAGTATTCAGTTGATAGTAATGGTTTTGAGAAACTTATTTCTCTTTCAGGTTACTCATAATTGGATGAATTCCTAAGTTGAGTAATGCTGATTAGCCTCTCTCCATTAAGTTGGTATGCACTGGAGACAGCTGCATGATTTGAATCTGGTTCCAATTAAATAAGTGCCAAAGTTTCTATATTGGATATAGAATGGTTCATATCTTAAACGATGTTAAGGTACGGGGAGTTGTCCAGCTTATGCTTAAAACCAGACTCTGGATAACTCAAGGCACGTTTCTGTAATGGCAGTTTGTGGGTTGGCCCAGGCTATGACGAAGGTTGACTTTCTACCTTCTGGAAGATCAATAGTGATATTGTTCTTGACTCGCCACAGTTTTAGTAAAATGGATTTTTTTCAGAAAACAGTGGTGGGAGTATGGTAGAACTGGAAGTGATTCCAGAACCGCAAACGATTACGAAAAATTTAATAGGACCTAAAGATTCAATCAGGTTTGACATTCCAATAGCCACTCCGCAGATATGGTGGGTAATCTCAGACACCCGAGAGGTACTCCGGTAACCTCAAGGATGGTGACAGGGAGGTTCTTGTTTACCCGGACTTGACACTACTGTTGTTCCAGGCTATGAGACCCGACAGGAGGTTAAGTATAGCGTCGTTCTAAACTAGTTTTAGAAGTGCACGTATATATTATTCTGCCAGAGGGTTGCTGTGGTCAGTGGGAGCAGCGGAAGCAAAGTGGGCAAGTAGCTTATGTCTATTTATAGACTTGAGCAGATATAGCGGAGAAAGATCATCTAATTTTGATGTGACAGTCATGGCTTTGACTTCATCAGAATAGGAGATGGATCTGTTAAGAAGGTAGTAGGGTGTGATATCCTCGTATTTGGATGACATACACAGAGTAGGAAGTAAAATTCCTATACTACATCAGTTATACTGTGGTCGTCACACAGTTGTTTCTCCACAAAGGATATGGATATAATAACTGACATCCTGGTTACTGGATCTATGGTTTTCGATCTAGATTTGGGTAGTTTCCCAATGTGGGTACTTTGACAATATTCTAATGGTATTTTAGAATAGATGGCTCCTGGCATGGTGGTGTACCTGCAGATGATGGAGTCACCCTCTCTAAACGTGTCTTACTGACTAAAGGAGAGAGGGGTGTGCATGATTGGCATATCACTTGCTTAGACAATTGAGTCAATCATGAGATGTCAAGTACCACACCAGATGTTGTTTTTGCACTAGATGTGATAAGTTTATATTAATCCAATCCTAAAGAAACATAAGGAAGAAGTTTTAGAACATAAGTGCATGTTCTACGGATTTGATGACGGCAGCCTCCTTTGGAGACGGTTATTATTCCAGGCTTCAAAGGTGACATGGATGACAGAGTGATTGTCAGAGTTATAGTTTTTCCTCTGACGAGGGACAGTATTATGGACAGGTGGTCCAAGAGGATATTGAGGGAGGTATGGTGCAGGATACTGATTAGGTTCAGTTGACGATACAGTCTAAGAAGTTTGGATTTAGAGTTCATTTATGAACTAGGTCCCATCAGATATCCAGACATACTCTAAGACAGGTATTACTCGATTCGGGAGATGGCTTTCTCCGCGAACTTGAGATTAAGAGAGACATAGAAAGAAACATCAGGGCGGATCCACTTATTGAGGCTATTTCTCGAACACAAGAGTTTTTACAAACAGGCTTTGTGAAACTGATTAGTAGAGGAGTTGGATGTTCGGTATCACACGGGCTGTGAGTATGCGACATCGCAATAATTAGCCTTAAGTGCAAGTGGGAGATTGTTGGATATAGTGCCCTCAAAGTCAATTATCGGATCGCAGGTACGTGATTGCAATGATTGAGGAGGACCTATACCGGTAACACAGTCTTACTCGAGATGATAGTATGCTATCTGGTTTGCCTTTATCAGTCGTGTACAGGTTCAGGTGACTGATCACTATTACACGTTGATAGAGCCCTTAGGATCTTGCTTGACTACCAACAGTATGATGGCGATCATATACGTGAGAGTTGGGTAGTCTATAAGCACATCCTTAAAAGTGGTCCCTAGTCGTGGGAGTTTCGAGACAGGGCATCGATACTCCAAAGTAGACTAGCGTATACAGTCGAGACCCCGACGAGGGGCGGTGGCCGGTCTCACAAGCCACTGGTGTCAGTTGGATCACCTAAGATGTATACAGGTGCTTATTGGGTTATGAGTACACCGGACAGGACTCGCCGGGAACCTGCTAGTTGGTATTTATACCTAGCGTCAGATAGCAGTTCCCTAGTGACATGTGTACAGGTTAGTTCATCGACCTGAGGTCGTCATTTGTCTCGTGTGAATTCCCACTGTGCTTTGATTTCTACCCTACCACGGCTCAAAGGAGTCGTGCAAAAAGGTCTTTTTTTGGTACAGTCCCGAGCCACATGGAGGCAGGTGAGCGGATCGGCAGGGGATTCGTCTCTCCCGGTATTGGGGGTGAGATCGCGCTGTGTCTAGGAAAGCCATTACACCAAGTCCTTGGCCAAGGCAGGTGAGAATTACTGGTAAGTATTCCAGTAGTTTCTCAGGGTGTTCAGGGCTTGTCTCCGACACGACTTATACCGCTATTGGGGGTCTGACGTTACCAGCCCCGTAAGCCCGATATGCGATACTCATAAACGAACGGACCGGACTGTATGTATATTATCACTGTTAAGCTCAGTAGGGTTCCAGGATGAGTTCGCTCATCGGTTTCCCTTGAGGTCAGTACATGGGCAGCCGTTACGCATTGCTAGTGCCGCTGACGTGCTTGTGGTTAAACCCACTGCCAGGGTACTGATGAGTCATTAGAGTCCCCCACAGATAGTTTCCCAAGTTCGGACGAAACGTTGTAGAGGCCGTATAGTTTTATGGCAGGGTTCGGAAAACGCACGTGCATTTATGCACGTGTCATATTTCGGGCAGATAATACTGGTGGGCTTTGGTTTAAGCCAGATCCATGTATTATACTTAGTAGATATAATATCTTTGTCTCAGTTGTATTTGTATTCGGTCGTAATACAAATGCGGGTATGTTTATACTGTTACGGGGTTATCCTGAAATTCGTTTCGGGATCGCTTTTCGAAGTTGTCAGTTTTCTATCACCCGTCTTAAACATTCGGTTTAATGCGGATTTATCTTTTTCTTTTGGGTGAGTCATGAGGGTGAGTCATGAGTGGAAGCTTCTAGATTGGTGACTAGGTTTAGTGACTCATTCATTGCATTAAATGGTTGATGAGGTGTTTATGTGACTCATTGATTGCATTAATGTGTTTTGGTTTGGACTTGGATATTTCTTCTTGATCTTTTCTTTATGGTCACCCTTTTGCTCCTACACTCACCCTCTCATCTCATTTATATTGGCCGAGCCCCATTTGAGCAAGATAGTTGATTGATTTGCAAAAGATGATGGAATTTGATTCATGGAAATTTCATAGCTCATTTCTCATTACTCCATTAAAAGGCAACTTCATTAACCGTTCATCCATGGTTTTGGACGAAACGAGACAAAGTATTCTACTCATTCTCTATATCAATCTTGGACATGTCGGCTGGCAAACTTCATGTCCGAGTTGCCTCGGTTCAGAGGCGGGAGCCCGTATAAAGATCCGTTGACGTGGTGCCACTTGGACGAGGAGACCGGAGATCGAGCGAGATCGCAGATGCCGCAAAGGAGCGTAGGATGATGGCTAAAGACCGAAGGACTTGGATCGATCGGTATAGCCTTTCTACCTCTTTACAGTTTGTTAGTTTAGCGTTAATGGCAACATCCGGATTATAGTATGCGATAGCGCCAGTTATAAAAGTTTTTGTTCCGCGTTTGGCGTCTGATTGACGGCCAGGGCACTACCGTAGACTTACACCATCTTCCAAAGTAATTTATAGTCGGTGAATATTTTGATGAAATTTCTCACTCATCTTTCATGTGACCGTTAATACTTCTTGAGGTACTAACCGACCGATTACAAAATGTAATCGCGCATTTAAGCGTAATTCCTCGTCTTGCAACACCCAAAGCTTAGCAGTGGCTCCCAAACTAGTTAGTCTAAGGCACTAGGTGATAAAGCACCCTCGCTATATTTTTTTTATGCTGCCTTAAACAATTACAAAACCAGTGTTCATTTTTCTTCACCATTTATTCTTTTTTTTCTTTTTTTTTCATACTAAGGCTTTTTTACAAGAGCATTTCAAGTGTTAGTTATATGTATACCCTAGAGGCCATTATTGTACATACGATGTATATTGTAGTGGATGCTTGGACATATATATGGAGGACTTTCTTGCTCGACATGATAGTCTATCTGGTTGCTCTTTATCTTAAGATGTACACTGATTGTCTTTATGTTACATGTTGATAAAGCCCTTGGGATGAATACTTGACTATCAGGATTATGATGCAGATCATACTAGTGGGGACAATGTAGTCGCTAAGTACATCCTTCAAATGTTCCTAGTCGTGGGTGTATCGAGATAGGGCATCGATATACCAAAGTAGACTAGCGTATAGCTTCTCGACCCATGTAGATGGGCGATGGATGATCTCATATACATTGGTGTTTGACATCAGAGACAGTATACGGGTGCTCAGTGGAGACTGGGTACACTGAACGGACTCGCCGAGAACTCCCAGATGGTATTATACCTCACGTCAGATGGCAGTTCTCTAGTGGCACTGGTACAGGTTAGTCTGTAAACCCGAGATCGTCATAGAGTCCTGTGTGATTCCCACTGTGCTTTTATTTCCACCTTACCACGTTCAAGAGAGCATGCAAAATGGTAGCTTTTAGGTACAACCCCGAGTCACATGGAGGCAATGAGTGATAGGAGGGGTTTCGTCTCTCCTGGTATTGGGGGTTGATGTTGCGCTGTGCTCGATTGGCAATAACAGGAAGTCCCTGGCTGCTTCAGAAATATACTGGTAAGTGTTATCAGTAGTTTTTTGACCCGTTTTGAGCCTCATATCGACATGACTTATCGAGTTACTGGGGTCTGACGTTTACCACCCCTAGACGAGATATGCGACATATCAGATGAAGAGACCGGACTGTACGGTAGTGTTACCGATTGAATTCGCAGGAGTACAAGCAGGCGGTGCAGCGAGCCCCCGGCGATTGAGGGGACTTGCTTGTTGATCTTCTGATCGCTCAATACCCGGGTGGCCATTACGTTTAGCAGACCGCTTGCGGCTTGTGAGTGTTTGATATGATCATCACCTACTGCCGGCGTATTGACGAGTCTTTAGAGTCCTACACAGAGATTTCCTGGCTCAAGCGAAACGGAGTAGGAGCACATATGTGATATGTGCGGGACCGAGATTAATGTGATATGTGATACCGCATTCTATTCTTGCGATGTGTGACATGATTGGTTATATGTGATATAGCCGGGTTATCGGATCAAGTGTTGATTCGATAAGATGTTACATTTGATATTAGTCGGTTATATGTGATATAGCCGGATTATTAAATCAAGTGTTGATTTAATAATTTGATGTATAATTATATATTTGATATATTACATTACATTAACTAATATTAGCTAACTTAAGATTTCTTTTCTCACTTTGGATACATTGATATATATGTGATATATGTTAAATGTATCATGCTAGGTTACAAATGCAACTAGGGTTTATGAGGATTAAACCATGCTAGGGTTAAGATTAGGGTTTATATTTATCATTAAGTAATTCAAATATTATGGATTTTGTCATGGTTGATATTTGTTGAAAGCTTGTAGAAGCTTGTAAGCATCTTTGACTTTGTCCACTCTTTTTGTCTAGGTTAAGATATTTTTTGACCAACCTTTAACCCTAGCTCATGGTTAACTCTCTACAAGGGTTAAGCATGACATGCTTAACCCTTGGTTGCATTTCTAACTTCAACAATAATTCATCACAACTTCACTTGATCTTCTTCTTCCTCTCACTTGAAGCTTTCTAGCTTTTGTGTTTTGTGCTGAAAACTTGTGAGAATATGAAATCTAAAGTGAACAAAATTCCTACTTCATCATCCTCTACTACTTGCCATTTAGTATAGGGTGTTTGCTTCACTAATTTTATAATTAGTGAAGAGATAGCTTGGGTTAGTATCTCCTCGACGTAGATCATCTTCGGCCTCGAAGACTTCGAAGAAAGCTTGTTCTATTCTTCTTATGGAGCCTCTCTAGAGCCCGGAGTTCATGATCGCAGCGAAGGGACTACTACACAGAGCTTATGAAGTGAAGGACCGGTCTACAAAGGTTGTATTCCTTGTTCTCTTTTAGTTGCAAAGTGTTTGCATTTTATTCCGTCGGATTTCTAGTATACGATTCTAGGGTTAGGGTTACCTAGAACGGCAAATTTTTGAATTTGGCATGGACGATGCCTCCCGAAACCTTGCTGCCGTGCTGGGGAACCCTGCATCAAGGTATTCTATACTATCCCAAGTTTCAAGATGTGTGACAGTACATATAATAGAGTATCAATGTTCAAATATTTGGACTCAAGAATAGGGACTATTTTTCAGGCTTATTTTTATTCTCAGATTAGCAATTTCCTTCATCTTACTAACCCTTGGGACAGCGGCTCATAACTACTTATTACTAGCTTCGTTTAAGAAAATATCTAATTTTCTTGCTTTCCTCAAACTATTCCTATCTTTTGTATGTAATTTTTCACTTTCAAATTTCCATTATCAAAAATTTTTTTGTGCTTATATTTATGTTAATGCAAAATAATGCGTAAATAAGCACAAACATTCCCCAAACCTGTTTGAAGCAGTGTCCTCACTAATGTCATCTATTAAGCTTTAAAAAACATGTAGACTTGGAAGGAAAAGTTAGTAACAGGGACATAAATAATGAAAGTGAAATTCTCCCCTAAACTTATTTTTGGCTCACAATTTTGTAAAAAATTATTTTCTTTCAAGAGACAAAATATTCTCCTCCCCCCCCCCCCAAAACTTTAGTAAAATAGTATTAAGCATTTAAAATTATGAGGGGGGGTTAAAATTATTGGTCTATGCAAAACTTTACAAAGACCAAAAGTCAACACCAACCATTCAAAGATTTTATCAATATAGCACCAAGATTAGTAGAAGAACATGTTATATGTAGACAAGAAAAATTGGGGAGGAGATTAGAGGTGGTATGGTTTACGTCTCGGTTGATAGAGACGAAACAGTGATGGTCAACGAAAACAAGAATGTGAATGATTAGGAATGGGAAGAAAAGTCACATTCTCGTATGGGATAAGAAGAAATGGTGGTGGTTCAACTTCTTCGGGTGGAGGTTGATTAATCACAAAATCCGTGTCGTTTAGGAATACGAGTTCGTCGATGAAAATATCTTCGAAACTTTCATCGATAGTCCGATTGAACGTTTCAATGTCAATAAGTGTCGCGCCAGAATTCAACACACTTGATTTATCAAAATTATAGAGGTAGGAGCCTTGAAAAACTCATCTACCTCATTCTCAAAGGGGTCTAAATCAAGTGGTCGTTCAAGAATCATAGAACTCGAAATGTCGGAGTGTGAGTCATCAACACTCGATAAAATTAAAGAAAGATTAGAAGACGAACCAAAGAAAGTGGGTGATGAAATGGGTAAACAAATTTGGGTGTCGAGTATTGCTGAACCAGATGTAGGAAATGAAGGCTGAATTTCGTTATGATTTTCAGTCATGCATTTATCATCAATTTCCAGACGCATATTGGGTTCGGGAAAAACAGTTAAAGGTTCGAGATGATGTCCACACGGAAGTGAAAGGATCTGATGAATTGGTGAGAAAAATTCATCCAAAAGTGTAGGTTCATTATCCAATATATCCCTAGAGTCAATATCCTCAATTAAGTGAAGGTTAAAATTCTCAGACACCTCATCAAAAGCATGGTTTTCAATCAATTTTGGTTCTAAAGTAGAGATGTAGAGATCACAAGGATTGGGTGTGGTTTCACTTGACATAGACCCGTCACAATCGGGTAAATCAAACACTACAAAGTCACACAACTTATCAAACCTTATATCTTCAATTGGTGAATCAATTGGTGTACTCGATAGATTTGTGAAACTGGAGTTGTGGATTTCAATTTGGGATGGAGAGGTTTGATTTGGAAGGGTATACCGCTCTCTCTCACTACCCAAATTCTCAATTTTTCCTATTGTCGTATCATACATTGAAAAATTTTGAGCTAGTTGGAAACTAGTTGCTCATTCGTTGGGTTGTATCAGGACAGACATGGACGCATTCAATTCCTCTATGTGGCGGCATGACGCTACCCGAAATTCTTCCACTGTCTGTTCAAAACTAGACATGGGTCGGTAAGGGGTTTCAGTAGATGATTGAAATTCTTGTGGATAGGTAAAACTCCCAAATGAATGTTCAGAAGAAATATCTAGAGAAGGTGTAAAAGTCTAGGATTGAAAGGAATGGAATGGTTGTGAAAAATTGACAGGAGTAGGATCAACATTGTGATAAGAAGAATAGTGAGATTGGTTGGTTGGTTGGCGACTGGCAACAGATGTCATATATGCCGCAAAATGAGTAGCAATACTTTCTTCAGGAAATGATGGTGTTTGTTGTCCTAACGGTTTGACCGGATTGAAACTTTGGCATTCGGTCTTTGCAATATACTCAGCAATAGACATGTGTTTAGGTGGTTCCTCACTTGCTTTAAATGAATTATCAACATAAGACGATGTTGAATTTTGGTGAGGAGTCCAAATGTTTCTTTCCGCTCTCAAAGACATGGTAGAGTCGGAAGGTATACCGAAGCGATTACGAAAACAAGAAATATCTGGTTCTGGATAGCAAAGCTCAGCAAGAGTTCGTCTGTTTGGATTACCCATTATAAGAAGGTGAAAAGAAACGAGGGTGAAAAGAGAAAGATTTAAGCTCTATTTGGATTGTTTTTCTTTGAAAGTGGGACTTGAGGGTTGACTCAACAAATCACAAAAAGCACAAACAAACCCTAAAACTAAGTTCACTTAGGTCAAGCACTAGACCGCTCCTAGACTTCCAAAGGACAAGCCGCAGGATCAATCCTCTACCACCTCTTTATCACTCTTATGGCCAAGTAAGTGCCAGGTAAGTGGGAGGTATCCGCTATACAAATCACCGAAAATAGAGGGCCTACTTAAATAACCACTTTCCTAGACACACTTCCTTAGACACCATAAAAGAAATGCGGATAAGCGATAGATTACCCACAACCTTCATCTATCCTTATTGAGCACGACGGTCCTTAGAGTCTTGGTCTAGATATTTTATAATTAATATAGGGTTATGCGCATGCACGTTTGCGATTTGTGGGGCTTAGGAAGGATGATGAAATCCCCACCTAATCTGAATTTTGGTCTTGCCCCTTAAAGTCCGTATTAAAAATATGCAAAAACAAACCAATTACAAAACACGCAAAAAGATTTTTTTGAGCGGCGATATTTTGCAAAGAATTCTGCAGAAAATAAAATTATTGGATTTTCAAAGGAGAGAGAAAGATATGAAGAAGATTGTTCCCCTCCGAAAGACGGCGACGACGTGAGGACGTCTTGCCTGAGATTCGGGGCAGATGCTATTTGGTTTTATCTGTCCACCTCTCCGAAGATGCCAAGTTGATTTATGGCACCGTGTATCGGAGGTTTGGATGGATGCGGCCGATGTAGCAGACTTCGTCAGATTCCCCCTCGCTTGAGGGGTTTTTGATTGTGGGGACGCTCTTCCCTGCAGGCGCAAGCCCCTGCAGTTAATTACGCTACCGCTTCGCGGTAACAACTTTCTCCTTCTCCAGAATTTCACTTCGTGTCGTGGATTTTTGTTTTGTTTATGGTTGCCCGTGGATTGTATACGGAGACTAATTTATTTCGTCGCCCGTAGGACGTGGATTAGTCCAAATCCGTATTTTCTTAGATTTGGGTTTGGGGTTTTAGTTTAAGGATACGTTAGCCATATTGAGGCTAAGACCAACTTAAACGTTCGTTAAGGATACGTTAGTCTAATCTCCAGACTAAGATCAACTTAACGGGATCATTTGGATCCGACAAAAGAGCAATTGGCTCTATTGTTCCAGTTTAGGGACATGGTGGTCCATTTAATGTATGGCCATCGGGACCCGTCACCTCTCTGACGTCGTTGAAGGATTACAACGACAGGTGTCAGAGGAGTTCGGAGATGTACCCTTGAACCAAAGTTGATTTGGAGTTTTATAGTCCATTTGAATGTTTAAGGATACGTTAGCCAGGTTTGAGGCTAAGATCAACTTAAACGGGATCGTTTAGATCCGGCAAAAGAGCATTTGAGGGCTTTATTGTTCCAGTTTAGGGACGTAGCGGTCCATAGGTAGTTTAAGGACATTGCGGTCCATGTTCCAGTTTAAGGACGTGGTGGTCCATCGCCAGTTTAGGGACATGGTGGTCCATGTTCCAGTTTAGGGACGTGGTGGTCCATGTTCCAGTTTAGGGACGTGGTGGTCCATCGCCAGTTTAGGGACATGGCGGTCCATGTTCCAGTTTAGGGACGTGGTGGTCCATGTTCCAGTTTAGGGACGTAGTGGTCCATGTTAATGTGTGGTTGTCGGGACCCGTCACCTCTCTGACGTCGTTGAAGGATTACAACGATAGGTGTCAGAGGAGTTCAGAGATGTACCCTTGAACCGGATGTAAATTGATTTAAGAGAGCAGTCTTGCTCAGTCAATTTAATTTGAGGACTTACGGCCATGATTGGGCTAAGTCCAATTGAGAATATTCAACGTTTTTTATCTTTGGTCTATTAGGCCTGTGCTAGGGCTTTACCCCTGTTTAATAATGCACTGCATTTTCTTTTGGCCTGCTAGGCCTTTTTGATTTGGGCTCTGTCCCTTTATAAATGATGCAGAATATCTGTCTGGGCTCTGCCCTTCTTTAAAATAATGCATTGCATTTGATTTGGCCTGTTAGGCATTTTTTAATTGGGCTTGACCTTTCTGTAAATAATGCAGTGCATTAATTACTTGACAGTGGTTTGTCAGGCGCTTTGCGCCAATTATTGAGCGCAAGCGCTTGTCGTGGTGACACGTGTTACGCTTTGATGAGCGCAAGCGCAACAGCGCAGTGCGCTGTGTCAGTGTGCTGCGCTGTTGCGCTGCTGACACGTGGTGCTCTCTGGTGGCTTGCGCCAACCCAGGAGCGCAACAGTGGAGTTTTTGTAAGTGCAAGGCACTGTTTCAATAACTTGATCCAATTTTGGATTCAAGAAAAGAATCTTTAAGATTCCAGAACCAATGGTTCATAAAAAAGTGCAAGGCACTGTTCTCATTTATTTTTTATTGAAGATCATTGATCTTGTTCTTAGATCAATGATCTATTCAGAAGAAATTCTTCTATTTCATAAAGGTTTTTACCTTTTTCTTGAGTTCTTTTCAAAATTCTTCAGAGTTCTCTCTATTTTGAAGTTCTTGATGTCGATGTTGTTGATGTTGATGCCCTCTGAATTGGGGTCTAGGGGCCTTTATATAGTGCCTATTAATTAGTTAAATTTGTTAAAGAGATCTTTCTCTGAGTGATTTAGGGAATTTTCCCCACCGTTGGATCTTTGATCCAAGGGCTTCTGTTTTACAGAAGACAATCTTCTTGTTTTAAAAAGAACAGAAAGATCTTATTAGAATTTTAATTCTGTTTGGCGCAAACGCCCTAGCGCTTGACACGTGTCGTGCAGCGCATAGCACAGCGCAACTGCGCTGACACGTGTCGCGCAGCGCAACTGCGCTGACACGTGTCGCGCAGCGCAACTGCGCTAGCGCAACTGCGCTGCCACGTGTCGCGCAGCGTAAAGTGCAGCGCACTACGCTAGCACAACTGTGCTGCCACGTGTCGCGCAGCGCAGAGCGCAAGTTAGCTGAAGCGTTGCTTCTTTATTTTAAGATTTGATTTTTATTATCTTTTAAAACAGAGCTTTGCTCTGATTGGGGGAAACAGAAGCATTGCTTCATTTCCCGCCGTGGGATTTGAACAGAGCTTTGCACTGAAAGGGAGATTTTCTCCTTTATTATTATTATTTATTTATTTACTTATTTATTTATTTATTTATTATTGGAACGGGTTTTGAGCCAAAATTTTGGCGGGAACAAAGATACCAGAGAAGTTTGGTGGCAGAACTCTCCAACTTCGCCGCGGTTCCGCCGCCAAAAGCCACTAATGCCGCAGTTTTGCCATAGAATGGAAGGTTCTCTTGACAATTTTTCCACTATGGCCTCCTTTGCTCCTCCGGTCCACTCTAAAAGTCTCTGAATCTCGATTTTTTCATTCAAGTGACTCCAGAATCTCTCGCAAAAATCGCACTCTAATCGTTAAATATGCAAGTTGCGGTTTTGCTTTATTATGATATGAATCAAATAAGAATTCAACACGAATAGCAAGAAAAAAAATTACGCACGTATTCCCAGCATCGGCGCTATTTGATTGATCTGTGAAAGAGTGTTTGTGTAGTAACCACAATCAATAACGGTGTCGTGTGTAGCCAGCCGAGATGAGTATGGGTCGTCCGCAGGGATGCGTGGAATTTCTAATCTTGCTTTAGACGAGTTGAAGAAAATAAAAGAAGAATAGTTGTAGATTCTATATGTATATTAAACACGGATGTAGAATTTATAGTTTTAAGATCTAAATACGGATATAGAATTTATAGGGAAAAGGCTTGTAGAGTTCATTAGGATTTAGTAGTCATGGATGACTAATAAAGATGGCTCCTTTTATCTTTTGATAGATTTAAAACTAGATTGATAGTGATGAATGAGGATTAGGGTTCTTGGAAGAAACTAGGCTTTCCCCACTATTGACCCTTGTCCCTTCATTGATCTCTATTCATGTCTAGCCATTAACAAAATAATTGTTAATATGATCTCAAATCGCGGTCAAGACTATCAATAAATTGATAGCTCGCCCGATTAGGATGTTAACGATTTTTTTGCTAAAGTTTATAAACTTCATAAGACGTAAAAGAAGTTAAAATATTTTATCATCTATTGTTCTACTCTAATCTTACGAACCCTATCAAGCGGAGAATTACTCGCGCATGATGGAGATAGAAGAAGAAGAGCGGATAGAGATCATAATGTAAGAAAATAAATGCTAAATAATTAAACTAGTAATCGACCTTTATTAATCAACTTCACAAGTATAAATCCTGTGAGTTTAGATTACAAGAAGAAGAAGTTGCTCTCGATCTCTACCTCGTAGGAAGTAGATGTTCCGTCGAATCTCACATCGCTTTATCACGTCGAATCGCGGATCTATCATGGATCACTTGTTCTTTGACGGTGATTTGCTTCGTGTTAAAGGTGATGATTTCTAGTTTTAACCCTCGGTCCTTTATATAGCCCTGGAAGCAGAAACCTTAGATCCTAAGTATTATAGTTTGTTGAGAAGATCCTACCCACAAAATCCCACACCATAACTCTTCAGAACGGCCGCGGATCCGCCGCAATAAGTGGGTTTTGGCCGCGATTGGGCGGTTGAATAGGGGAGTTAGGGCTTCAGTTTTCTGATGCTTCTACATATTGACACATGGAGATTTATGTGATGACTGGATTCTTCAAATCTTATCTGAGTCTCTGCCAGTATTGATTTTATGATTTAATTAAACTTCATCGGCAGATTTTTGATTCCCGACATCCCGATCTCTTGACCTAAGCTAGATCTTGCATAATATCTCCATGAATAATGTAGTAATATTTGTTATAGAGATATAATCTTAATCATTTTATATGGTAATAAATCTTTAAGCAATTTGATTAAGATTATTTGATATAATATGCATAATAAAAATATTATATAATTATTATATGCATATATTTTCCTTTATAATGTTAATTATAATATATAAATATATGGTAAATATTATTTTGCAGATAAACCCAAATATGTTCTATATTTATAATAAACACCTTTAAATATTTAAGAAAAGTAAGGAAAATGTTATATCAAACGTACGATATTTTCGACTGAACAAGCATTCTTTTAGTTTTAGCTGAAAGGACGACTTCCCATGGAGCTTCTTCCACGAGCGAGCATGATGCCCCCAGCATATCCACCTTTTTAGGAGCGTACTTCTGTGGCGGGTTCACCTTTCAGTTCTTAGAAAGCGTGAATTTTCCCTGTTGATATTGATTCTCGACCCAATTCTAGAAGATGTAGCAATCCTCAATTGGGTGGCTCACCATTCTATGAGAAGAGCAGTAGTTGGGGTTGTTGACATCGCCTGGTTGCGGTGGATGTCATGGGTCCAGTAATGTGATAAGTTTGTTGCGCACTGCCAGCTCGAACAGTCTCCTCGTCTTGTCACGGGGAAACGAGTAAGCGCATCCTAGCCTTTCTTCCAGGGATAAGCGCGGACGCATGTTGTTTTAGCGAGCAACCAGCTTAGGGTCACTCGATTGTTGTTGAGTGTTGTGAACGAAGGCCGCTTTCCTTTTACCCTTAGCAATTAGAGGGTCCATTTTTGAGGAGGAAGGCCCGTGGCTCATATGGTCCATTTGGGCCAGTTTGTCAATCAGAGCCTGGAAGGTGATCGGCTTGAAGAACGTCATGAACTGGGACACCGTCGTTTGAGGATCTAGTGTCTTGATGAACATACCCACGGCAGGAGATTCTTCGATGCGTTGTTCGCACTTCGACCATAGGTTCCGCCACCGGATCGCGTATTGGACCCAGGTTTCTCCTGACTTCACCCTGGCGTTGATTAATGCCATGATCGGGGTGCGCTCAATTGCGCTGGCGAACCGCTATGTGAACAACAGTTCCATCTCTGTGAATGTTTTGGCGGAGTCATTTGGGAGCTCCGAGTACCATTCAAAGGCCGTCTCTGACAGGCTGCCAATGAACTGGCGAAGCAACAGTTTGTCGTCGCCTCCAGTATTGCCGCATAGAGCTCTGAACTGAGCGACGTGCTGATGTGGATTGGTTGTCCCCTTGTACACATGGAATTTGGGGATCGTATATCCCGGTGGATACTTGATTTGGTCATACCAGCCTGGATACGGTCGCCCAGTTCTGACGGTTTGGCCGGCCGCTTCATTCGCTTGATGAGCTCGTATTTGTTGAGCTATATAATCATAAAGAGTAGCCTTAAAGATTGTTTCCTCCTTGGCCACTGATAAAACCGAAAGAGGGTTCGATATTTCCCCTCTGTCATCCTCGATGATTGTCGGCGGATTTTTACCTGGATGTTATGGCTGGATCATCATCCCAACCATATCCTGGAACAAAAGCGCCATCTGCTTTATGTTAGCAGCTTGTTCTGCGGCCTCCTTATCCTTCCTTTCAAGCACCCTTCACAAGAACTCTGCATCGGTTTCATGCTTTTGGCGCTGTTCAGATGCTGACTCCGAACTTTCTTTCTGTCCGGTGAGTGCTGACATTTTGATCAGCATTTTCTGGAGCTTTTGTTGTTGCTCCTGAGCTTTTGTCAATGACCGAGTTTGCAGCCGATGACCCACGGAAACACGACTTTCCTCTTTCCCGAAAGCCATGTAAACCGTGTGCACAATCATGCCCCCAGACTTAGGGCGTTTGGGTCCATCACCTTTGGAATTTACCGCCGGTGGTGGGATTTTTTCCAGCCTCATCCTTTTGTAGGAGGTTGAAGTTGAAGGAGCCATTGTAACAGACGCCTGTATAGAAGACGTCCCTCACTGTATAACAGAGGGATAGCCTTTCTCCTTGTTTCCCCCAATCAGAGCAAAGCTCTGTTTTGAATTTCAAAATTCAAAAATTGAAGCAACGCTTCAGATCCCGTGCACTGCGTGCTGCGTGCCAAGTGTCAAGCGCAGACGCGCTGGCGCCAAGTACGATGCGCCATAGGCAGCGCACCCCCAATCAGAGCAAAACTCTATTTCAAAATTCAAAATTTAAGTTGAAGCAACGCTTCAGATTCTGCGCGCCACGTGTCGAACGTGGGTGCGCTGGCACAGTTGCGCTGCGCGCCACGTGTCGAACGTAGGTGCGCTAGCGCAAGGTGCGCCAGCGCTGGAATTAAAAATTCCCCCACCGTCGGATCAAAAGATCTACCGATAATAAATTATTAATTAATCAGAACTAAAATTCTGTTATGGAAAGATTTTTCAATCTTATTAAAACAAGAAGATTATCTTCTGTAAAACAGAAGCCTTAGGATCAAAGATCCAACGGTGGGAAATATTCCAAATCAATCAGAGAAAGATCTCTCAAAACTGATTTAACAAATCATTTGGCCCTATATAAAGGACCCTAGACTTCAAGTCATGGAGACAGAAAGGAGAGAGAAAAGCCCTCTGCAAAAGAAGAAAAAGCTCTTAACAAAAAAGAAGATTTTTCTTCATCTTCAAGGTAAAAAGAACTATGTTCTTGAATAATAGAGATGAAATCATCCCGTAAAAATAAGAACCATCTTCTAAAAAGATCAGAGATCTAAGAAAAAGGCCAAGGTCTTTAATAAAAAAGAAAAGATCAAAGATCTAATCATAGAAAAAAAAGAAGTATTTTACTTCATTCACAGATTTTTTGATCTATAAAGGCAGAGCCTTTTATAAAAACAAGAGCTTTTGTTCTTGGATTTTGAGGAAAAAGCCTCCTTTGAGGAACATAAATTTATTCTTTGATCTTAAAATTGATCAGATGCGCTATGCGCTATTGAAAAGTGCCTTGCACTCATGAATTGCTCCCTTGCGCTCTTTGGACCGGCGCTCAGCGCCAAAACCTGTCACGTGTCAACCAGAGACACATCTGCTCTTTCAACCAACTCACCTTAGTTCGAGGGTACATCTTTTCACTCCTCTGATATTTGTCGTTGTAATTCCTCAACGTCGTCAGAGAGGTGACGGGTCCCAACAACCACATATTACAACGGACTGTGGGGTCCCTAAACCCATGGACTATGATGTCCTTAATCTTGACCGCGATGTCTTAAAACTAACAACGGACTGTGGGGTCCCTAAACCCATGGACTATGATGTCCTTAACCTCGACCGTGATGTCTTAAAACTAACAACGGACTGTGGGATCCCTAAACCTATGGACTATGATGTCCTTAATCTCGACCGTGATGTCTTAAAACTAACAACGGACTGTGGGGTCCCTAAACCCATAGACTATGATGTCCTTAACCTCGACCGTGATGTCTTAAAACTAACAACGGACTGTGAGGTCCCTAAACCCATGGACTATGATGTCCTTAACCTTGACCGCGATGTCTTAAAACTAACAACGGACTGTGGGTCCCTAAACCCATGGACTATGATGCCCTTAACCTCGACCGTGATGTCTTAAAACTAACAACGGACTGTGGGGTCCCTAAACCCATGGACTATGATGTCCTTAACCTCGACCGTGATGTCTTAAAACTAACATCGGACTGTGAGGTCCTTAAACTCACGGACTATGATGTCCTTAACCTCGACCATGATGTCTTAAAACTAACATCGGACTGTGAGGTCCTTAAGCTCACGGACTATGATGTCCTTAACCTCGACCGTGATGTCTTAAAACTAACAACGGACTGTGGCATCCTTAAATCCACGGACTATGATGTCCTTAACCTTGACCGCGATGTCTTTAAACTAACAATGGACCGTAATGTCCTTAAACTAACAACCGACCGCAATGTCACTAAACTAAACAACATAGCCCAATTGCTCTCTTGTCGGATCTAAACGATCCCGTTAAGTTGATCTTAGTCTAAAAATTAGATTAACGTATCCTTAACAAACGTTTAAGTTAATCTTAGTCTCAAATAAGGCTAACGTATCCTTAAACCTAAACCCCCCAAAACCCAAATCTAAGAAAGATACGGATTTGGACTAGTCCACGCCCTACAGGCGACAACATAACTTAGTCTCCGTATACAATCCAAGGGCAACCAAACACAAAACAAACACCCACGACACGAAGTGGCCATGTGGAGAAGGAGAAAGTTGTTACCGCGATGCGGTAGCGTAATTAACTGCAGGGGCTTACGCCTGCAGGGAAGAGTGTCCCCATAATCAAAAACCTCTCAAATGAGGGGAATTCTGACGAAGTCTGCTACATCGGCCGTATCCATTTAAACCTTCGATACATGGTGCCATAAATCAACTTGGCATCTTCGGAGAGGTGGATGGATAGCACCAATTAGCATCTGCCCCGAATTTCAGACAAGACGTTCACCGTGTCTCCGCCGCGTCTTTCGGAGGGGAACAGATTCTGGCACGCCCGGTGGGACCTTTTCCTCTTTCCACTCTACACTTCGTGTGTCATGTTCGCGAACCAATCGCGGTTTGCTAATGGTTGCCCTTGGGTTTCAAGGAACTAAGATTTGGCGTTTTTTTTGGTGCAGAAAGCAAAGGATCAATGGCGTTCACCTGTGCGAAGTGTTCCAAGTGCAACTGCAACCCACGTTCTGCCTCAACTGGAAGCATAGCTTACGAGCCCCAGGCGGCTTCCCTGTTCACGATGCCGGTGGAACAGGTCACCCAAGCCTCCACAGGATTGTTTTTTGGGACCATGCTCCCGCCAGCGAGCTTCACCATTCCTATGCCCGCACCAGAAGCTCCCAAGAAGTCGGTCTTCGATCGGCTTGCTACTACCACGGCCTTACTCAGCGGGTCGTCCAGCTCCAACTCCTCGGTCTTCACCAGACTAAGCCTGAACTCCGATGGGCCTGCCAAGAAGCCCATGACACCTGAAGTGGCCATCCCAAAGAAATAGCCATCTCTGCTCCTGAAGTCATCAAGGAGGCTTCTCCTGCCAAAGAGTCGGTATTTACAAGACTGACTATTCCGGCTCCCGTTCCAGCTCGAAGGTCTGTCTTTGACAGATTAGATACCGCTACTCAAAAGACGTCAGTCTTCAAGAGGCTGGCACCAGCGGCGCCTCATCTGGACAGGGGGAAAGACAAAGCCATCCCCATCGCCGAACCAACACCGTCCGCTCGATACGCTTGACGTCGCCACGGCGCCGAATAAGGAAGGCTGGGGGCAACTCCCCCTCTGAGCTAACTCCACCGGCTCCAACGGTGGAAATTAATGCTGTTGTTCCAACCGAGAACAGCTTTGAGCTGCTGAATAAGGTGCGCAGGAATTCGCCTACCGCCGTATTAAAAAGATCTCCGCCGTCGGTGGAGACCGTCATAGAAATGAAGCCGGAACAGTCCCCTCAATGAGTGTCTTCTAAAGTTTACAAAATCTGGCGACAAGTCCGAGAGTCGGTGGTTGATCAAGACTATCCCCGCCGGCAGAAGAAGCTGAAGGTCCAACAGGAAGAAAACCATCCTATTAAGCCACAAAAGACGACGACTACTTGGGTGCCCACTGCAGCGGCCCCCTCAACTTCGACCGCTCATAAGAGGAGAAGGCCGGAGAAAATCCCCATGCCTGCGACAAATGTCAAAGGCACTGAGCCCAAAAGCCCTAAGTCTGGGGGCATGGTGGTGCATACCGTCTACATGGCATCCGGGAAAGAGGATAGCCGCGCTTCTACGGGCCACCGACCACTCACGCGATCCATCACAAGAGCTCAGGAACAGCAGCAGCAGAAACTTCAGGAGATGCTGACTGCGATGGCCGCACTCACCGGGCCAAAAGAAAGACCGGAGGCATCATCAGAACAGCGTCACGAACAAGAAACTGATGCTGACTTCCTTCGCAGAGTCCTCGAAAAGAAGGACAAAGAAACCGCGGAGCAAGCGGCTAACATAAAGCGAATGGCACTTCTCTTCCAAGACATGGTGGGCATGATGATCCAGCCGAAGATCCTCCAGTAATAATTGAAGATGATAGAGGAGAAACATCAAACCCACTGCCGGCTCTATCAGCAGCCAAGGAAGAGACCATCTCCAAAGCTGCCCTAGATGATTACATCGCCCAGCAGATACGAGTTCACCAGGCGAATGAAGAGGCTGGGCAAATTGTTAAAACTGGACGACCGTATCCAGACTGGTATGATCAGATAAAGCACCCGCCGGGCTAGACGATCCCCAAATTCCATGTGTACAAGGAGACAGGCAATCCTCATCAACATGTCGCTCAGTTTAGGGCTCTCTGTGGCAATACTGGTGGCGATGACAAGCTTTTGCTCCGCCAATTCGTCGGCAACTTATCGGAAACGGTGTTTGAGTGGTACTCCAAACTCCCAAATGACTCCGTCAAAACTTTCGCGGAAATGGAGTTGTTGTTCACCCAGCGATTCGCAAGTGCTAGTGAACGCACCCCAATAACAGCATTGATCAATGCCAGGGTGAAGCCGGGCGAGACGTGGGTTCAGTACGCAATCCGATGGCGGAACCTGTGGTCGAAGTGCGAACAACGCATCGAAGAAGCACCAGCGGTGGGCATGTTCGTGGGCACCCTTGACCCTTATGCAACTATTTCACAGTTCATGATGTTCTTCAAACCGACAACATTCCAGGCTTTAATCGAAAAAATAGCCCAGATGGATCAGATGGGTCATAGACCGTCTCCTCCGAAGCCGGAACCGCGGAACGAAAAGGGTAAAGGGAAGGCGACCTTCATTGCAAACACCCAACAGCAGCCCAGTGCTCCGAGACTAACGGATCAATTGGAGGAGAGACGGAGCTATTATAATGAGAAAATGAAGCGCCCTTACTCATTCCCATAGGATAAAACGAAGAGGCTGTTCGAACTGGCAATGCGCAACAGGATTATCAATTTGCCGAATCCAAGGCGACCATCACAACCCGGCGAAATGAATAATCCCAATTATTGCCCTTACCACAAAACGGTAAGCCATCCAATCGAAGATTGCTTCGTCTTTAAGGGATGGATCGAGGATCAGTACCTACAAGGAAAGTTTGCGCTGTCTGAGAAGTGGAAAGTAAACCCACCACAACCGCACACTCCTATGAAGACGGATACACCGGGGGAAACGTGCTCTTTTGTTGAAGAAGCTCCATGGGAGGTGGCCCTTTCGGCCAAAACCGAAAGGATGCTGAATGATCTCCAGACATGTCCGGCGATCACGTGGAAGAATCCGCTGGAACCCCAGATCATCGAAGGGATGCTAAAGCCGCGCCCAACTCCAAAGATCAGTGGTGATAGCCAAAGCTCACACACCCAGCCGTCGAAATCCTCGAAGAAGAAAAAGAAATCCAAGAAGTCCGTGAAGCCTGGTGACAAGCGCACGGACCTGCAGAAACAGATCGACGCGCTGGAAGAGTATAACCAGAAGGTGCGGACTCCGATCACACTCCAAGAATTCCTCGGCCACGTCCTTGAGGACGAAGAGGATGGAGAAGACTCGTCGGATGGATCTGAAGACTACGTAGCAAGTTGCCATATGATCTCTCACTCGTCGACAAACGATGAAGAAGCTCCTTGCACCGAGAAACTGGCGGCAGAGCCTGAACCGGAACTTCCAGGGCCATCAGACGAAATGATCGACGCATTCATAAACGAAGCTCTTCTGAAAAGTAAAGCTGATCGGGAGCGTGAGATGGCCATATTTGAAAAGGCCAAACGCCGGCGACTGGACGAAAGAGTCGAGACATTCCCGTCGAATCAAAGGACATCTGTCGCGGATAAAAACAAGTTTAAGACGAGGAAAAGGTTTGCTAAAGCCATATCAATGGGAATGAAGCTACCACCCTCCGAAGGAAACATTGTCGGCGAAGCAGGAATGCACCCTAGCTATTGCCTATACCATCAAAAGATCGCACACCCCATCGAAGAGTGCAACGCTTTTAAAAGATGGTGGCAGGGATATGTTGCTTACCGACAACATTTTAAGCGGATGAAACACAAAACTCGTCGGAAGCAAAGAAGTACGACCGAGGAGCATAAAAGAACTACCGGTAACTGCCGCACGGTCAACACCGGGGTATCGCAGATTCTCACTTTCGGGAGTGACTCCGACGAAGAAATGACTCTTGGCCCTCTTTTTAAAGAATCCACCTCAGGGAAAGAGGAAGAATCAAAAACCTGTGAAAATATCCAACTGCGCAATCGTAAGCTGCCCGAAAAGAATCTCGGGCCCGAAAAGAATCTCGGACCCGCCAAGGAAAAGTAAGGTGGAATACAACATTCTGGCACACTTGAGGAAGTTACCCTCGCAGCTCAGCATTCTCGACGCTCTTTTACTGTCAAAAGAAGCAAGGGACTTATTGATCAAGGCGCTAAAAGAGCCAGAGCAATTCCAAGCTTTTCTCGCCGAAGAAAAGATGAAGGACGGGCTGGAAGAAGTACACACAGCCGATATTACCTTCGGCGATGAAGATCTCCTCCTTGGGACGTGCGAGCACAACCGTCCCCTATATGTCTCCGGATATTGTCACGATATCAAGATAGGCAAAATCCTGGTCGACAATGGGTCTTCCGTCAATCTCCTCAACGTGCGAGTGTTAAAGGAAATCTGCATGAGCGTCCAGCACCTCGCTCGTGATAAAATCACCATCTCCGGTTTTGACTCTCAGTCATCACGGACTCTCGGGTCTATGATACTGACGTTACGCTTCGGACTACTCGTCACGGATATTAAATTTCACGTCATTGACGGTAAGACCTGCTATAATGCTTTGCTCGGCCGGCCTTGGTTACACGAGTACAACATTATCCCTTCTACACAACATCAATGTATGAAATATTTCAAGGATGGTCTCGAGTATACCGTAACAGGAGAGCTGAACCCATTCTCTGTAAACGAAGTCCGAAAGTACGAAGATGCAAAATACTTCTTACCAGACTTTGAAGACACAGAGAGATGTCATAAACCGGAGAACAAAGCTATCACCACCATTCCGGTCTTCGGGAGTGATACCGAGGAAGAGGAAGAGATAGTTTATTTAGGGCCACCCCATTACAACAAACCAGGACCGTCCGCTCCTATGTTGATCTTTGGCAGCGATTCGGAAGATGAGGTCCATGCTATATTCTCTGCTCGGCCTTTAATACAAACCTTCGCTGATGAAGAGCAAAATTTGCAAATTGCCATGGTTCCGCCCAAGCATCATAAAGAGCTAGACGCGCTTAATACTTACAATGTGGAAGAGCTGCAGACGTTCTATGTCCCTCCCAGGCGAGAAGGTGAAAAGGCGATCCTATTCTACCGATCCGAGAAAACTAAAGTGGAGAGGGAAATCTGGCACGGCGCGGATTCCACACTCGACAGGCTCCAGCCCATCCATTTGCCCAGATATTACACAGACAGGCTAAGGAGACTCTTGAGACGCCAAGGTGTACCCCTTAAGCAAACTGCGCGACAAGCACGGTTCTATAACAGGATCTAGAACGGTCCCTGGAACTCAGCGGAAATTGCCCAATGGGAAAATGGAAACGACCGGGCTTGGGTATGTTCAATCCAAGAAACGGGAGCTACTCCGTGACTGCTACGTCATACATGACTTTGATGAAGAGGGAGATGCTTTTTAGGAAAATGCTAACCCTGAACCGGAAAGAGCTCCCAACGTAAAAATACCCAGTCAGTCGTTTGAAGAACAGATGGACAATCTTATAAGGGAAGCGAGTCAAAAGGTTCGAGATGACCACAATCGCGAAATGGCCATCTACGAGAAAGCCAGGATGCAACGCCTTCTTCAACAGGCTGTGAAAGATGAAAATGCTCCTCCCTGTCAACCCGTCATACAAAAGGCCCGACGCAGAGGCAAAAATAAATCAAAGAGCGGGAAAAGTGTTCGGGAGAGACAAAGTGGGACCAAGAAGCCACGCGATCAGGAATCAAGTAATCCAGATTCGTTTCTTATAAAGAAGATGAGTCGAGCATACTCTTTTCCTCAGAACAAAACACGGAAGATACTCGATCTCGCCATAAGACATCAACTGCTTATACTCCCGGAGTCCAAGCACCCCGAGCAAGCAGGTGAAGTCTCTCATCTAGATTATTGATCCTATCATAGGGCAATAGGACATCCTATTGAAGACTGCTTCACCTTCAAGAACTGGGTCGAAGATCAATATCGACAAGGCAGATTCGCTCTATCTAGCGGCTGGAGGGTAACCCCGCCGCAGAAACATGAACCCAAATCCACGAGGATAGAACCAGATCAACATCGGTCTTGGAAGCGAGCTCGTACCTGCCACATGATAACGCTATCAGAAGAAGACCCCGATGGTATGGATAATCTCCCCTGGTGCTTCGAAAACAATGATGACGAGGTAATCTCGGAGTTTCCACCGGCGCCGAAAGAGCTGGAAGATGGAATACATACCACTATAGATAACCTCAAGAAAATTGATTTGGGGACAACAAGTGACCCGCGGCCGACTTTCATCAGCGAGCTATTGTCTGAGGAAAGGGTAGCTACACTGAAGGATGTGCTCATGCAGCATAAAGATTGCTTCGCGTAGAACTATTCCGAGATGCCAGGACTAGATCCAGAGATTGCTGTGCACAAATTGGCGATATCCCCGGACGTCAAGCCAATCAAACAAGCACCGAGAAGAATGCGGCTCGAGCTTGAGATGAGCATTAACACCGAAGTCAAGAAGCTGATCGACTCTGGCTTCATCCAAGAGGTTCAGTATCCTGAATGGATCGCCAATATCGTCCCGGTGATGAAGAAAAATGGGACAGTACGCATATGCGTGGACTTTCGGAATCTCAATAAAGCCTGCCCGAAAGACGACTTTCCAGTACCGGTCACTGAGCTAATGATAGACAATACGTCTACCCACAAAGTCTTCTCCTTCATGGACGGATCGTCAGGATACAATCAGATAAAGATGCATCCCGAGGACTAGAAGCACACCGCTTTCCGGATCCCCTTGGGCATATTCTGCTACAAGGTGATGCCTTTCGGTCTAAAGAACACCGGTGCCACCTATCAGAGGGCCATGACGAAGATCTTCGATGACCTCATACATGAAATCGTCGAATTCTATATCGACGACCTCATGGTAAAAAGCAAATCATACGAGGAACATTTAGAGCATTTGAAGATCGTGTTTCAACGCCTTCGGCAATATAACTTGAAGATGAACCATCTCAAATGCGCGTTCGGTGTTTCCTCGGGCAAATTTCTAGGATTCATCGTCTGACACCGAGGCATCGAGATAGATCCGTTAAAAATTAAGGTGATCGTGGAAATGGCTCCGCCAAGGACTCTCAAGCAATTGCGGTCTCTCCAAGGGATGCTCGCGTATATCCGGCGATTTATAGCCAATCTCTCAGGCAAGTGCCGTCCTTACAGTCATCTGATGAAGAAGGGAACCCCTTTTGTCTGGGATCGCAAATGCCAAAACGCACTGGACGAAATCAAGCAATACCTGCAGAATCCGCCGGTGCTAGCTGCTCCGGTTAAAGGAAAGCCCCTCATTCTGTATACAACTGCCCTTGAAGGTTCCTTAGGCACATTATGGGCACAAGAGAATGATCAAGGGAAAGAGAGAGCCCTCTACTATTTGAGTCGAGTTCTACCGGGGGCAGAAAGCAATTACTCTCCCATTGAAAAACACTGCCTGGCATTGATCTTCGCGATAACGAAACTCAGGCACTATGCATTGGCGCATGAAGTCCGTCTCATATCGAAGGTGGATCCTCTCAAATATTTGATGTCAAAGGCCATATTAACGGGGCGACTCGCTAAATGGGCCTTGCTCTTGATGGAGTTCTCAATAACTTATCAGCCTCTTAAGGCAGTGAAAGGCCAGGTCATCGCCGACTTCCTCGCTGAGCATCTAATACCTGCCGATTCTCCTTTGAATTGCGAACTGCCAGACGAACATGCGTTTGACACGATCGATGGAAATGATACCCGGTGGTAACTTTACTTTGATGGAGCATCCTCCATGAAGAAGCGCAAACAAATCACCCCCATAATCAAATCAGGGGTAGGCCTCATCTTCGTAACTCCACAAGGAGGGATAATGCGCTTTGCCTTCTCCTTAACAGAACCGAGGACAAACAATGAAGCCGAGTATGAAGCTTTGATAGCAGGTCTTGAGATCGCCATCGACATGGGGATTGAGAACCTCCTCATATACGGAGACTCCCAACTGGTCGCTAGTCAAGTAAACGGCGACTATCAAACGTGCAAACCAGAACTGGTGAAGTACGGCGAGAGGGTGCAGCAACTACTGACCCAAATACCTTCCTACACCCTGGAAAGCATACAGCGGGCGGAAAATAGCAAAGCAGATGCATTAGCCAAGCTCGCTAAGGAACTGGCTGACGAGAACCTCGATGACGTGAGGATCGTTGTACAAAGCCGTCGGGTCCTCGCACTGGTAGAAATATTTCCAGAATCGTCCAAGGAAAAGGGAACAACCGAGCAAACGGCTCTATAAATAAAAGACCAAGAAAAGGTTGAGGATTGGAGAGAAGTCTTTATAGACTACTTCAAATCCCGTCGAGCGCCTGAAGATGCGTCCTCAAAACATCAGCTCATGAAGCGAGCCCTATCTTTCGCCTTCGTCAATGATACCCTGTATAAGAGATCATTCGATTCTTTATGGCTAAGATGCCTGGAACCTGAAGAAGCAAAAAAGGTCGTCCAAGAAACTCATGACGGACTCTATGGTTCTCACCAAGCCGGGCCGAAGATGAAGCTGAAGATCAAACGGATGGGTTATTATTGGCCTACGATGATCCAAGACTGCCTCGAATATGCTAAGCAGTGCCATTCGTGCCAGATTCATGGAGATTTTATCCACCAGTATCCGAATCCATTACATCCGACAGTGGCTAGCTGGCCATTCGAAATGTGGGGGACTGACATAATCGGCCCCATCGAACCAGCATCGTCCAGAGGACATCGGTTCATTTTGGCGACAACTGATTACTTCTCCAAATGGGCAGAAGCAGTACTGCTGAGGGAGGTGAAGACGGAGAATATCCTCCATTTCTTCAAGACACACGTCATTTATCGGTTTAGCACTCCGCGACGGATTATCTCCGATAACGGACCAGCCTACAGAAGCCACAAAATCAGCCGCTTTGCACAACAACACAACATAGACTGGAGATACTCTTCAATCTATAATCCCCGAGCTAACGGTCTAGCTGAGGCTTTCAACAAGACCTTGATGAAGATCGTGAAAAAGATGGTGTCTCGAAATAAGAAGGACTGGTATGAGAGACTGCATGAAGCTCTCTGGGCATATCGAACTACGTTCAAAACGGCTACAAACACAACGCCATATGCATTGGTGTTCGGCACAGAAGCAAAACTTCCCCTCGAGATAGAGTTGCTCTCTCTACGAGTGGCGGTTCATTACGAGCTAACAGATGAAGAGAATGCTCACCTTCGGCTTGAGGAGCTCGATACCCTTGATGAAACCCGGCTCATGGCGCAACAAAATCTGGAGGCTTATAAAGCGAAGATGACGCACTCATACGAAAGATTGACCAGGCCAAGGACATTCCGCCAAGGCGAACTCGTGCTAGTGGTCAAAAGACCTATGATCCCCAATCGTGCTAAACGAGGGAAATTTGAGCTAATTATGAAGGCCCGTATATTATAGACAAGGTCTACCAGGGTGGGGCCTATCTACTCATGGATATGCATGGTAAAAGATCTTTCAGGACAATAAACGGTTGCTTCCTAAAGAAATACTATGCCTGACGAGTCACGGCCTAGGTCAATGACAGATGACGACGACTATGTCCGCTCGCTATCTTCCTAAGGCCAAACTCTATAGGTAGTAGCCGGCTTCCTTAACAACGGACCGAAACGTCCTTAAACTAACGACGGACCGAAACGTCCTTAAACTAACAACGAACCGCAATGTCCTAAAACTTGCAACTGACCGAGATGTCGATAAACTACGGTGGATTGCAGCATCCCAAAGCTGATACAAAAAAAAGAATAAAAAAAAGAGAATAAAAAAAAAGAAAACGGTACGTCCATAAGCAAAATGGGTACGGATGAAAACCCGAAAGGGCTCCGTGAGTAAAAACTGCAGGGCTACCGGCGAGTTTTGTGAAAACCCGAAAGGGCGCAACCTCGTTAGAATAAAAAAAAGGAAAACGGTATGTCCATAAGCAAAATGGGCACGGATGAAAACCCGAAAGGGCTCCGTGAGTAAAAACAGCAGGGCTACCGGCGAGTTTTGTGAAAACCCGAAAGGGCGCAATCTCGTTAAGAGACACTTGCAAGGTCTTCTCGACTTTGTAAGGAGAAACCACCTGCGTGAGATCCTTACGACTTACAAGGGAGCAACACACTTAGGGATCCCCACGATTCCTAAGGAGAAACACACTTGCGAGATCCTCACGACCCGTAAGGAGAACCCTCTTATGGGACCCTCACGGCTCATAAGATTTGAAAGTCTTAAGTTACAGGGACCTAAACCTGTTCTTAAGCAGCTCCCACAACCTCCGATACTACCCTACAAGAGGCTCAACGCTGACCCTTGTATACAATCCACGGGCGCGAATAAACATTTCCCTAACAAAGTCCCATCCGCGACTGGGGATATGTCTGCACGGTGAACTGCCCTTGTAAGTCCTCTCGACTTATAAGGAGAAAACACTCTTGTAAGATCCTTATGACTTATAAGAGATCATACACTTAGGAATCCTCACGACTCCTAAGGAGAAAACGCACCTACGAGATCCTCACGACTCACAGGGAGAAATACCTTCATGAGACCCTTACGGCTCATGAAGTCAAAAGCCTTAGTCGACAGGATCCTAACCCTGTTCACTAAGCCACCTTTGTTCGACGTCGACAGAGGCAAATGATGATTCGCTCCTGGCAATATCCCAGTTGTAGCTGTGCTGATGCCGAAATCGGTGTCCAATTCCAAGCTTGCAACAAGAAGCTAGCGAGCCACACATGCATACGAAATAGCCGAAATGATGGGGCAACTTGCAAATAAGAAGTCAACAAGTAAAAATGTATCCATGAAAAATAGCCGAAATGATTGAGCAACTCGCAATAAAAAACAGCGAGTAAAAATAAAACAAATAGCCGAAATGATTGGGCACCGCGAAAAATAGCCGAAATGATTGGGCAATCGCAACCTTCGCGATATAAAAGCTGAAATGATAGAGCATCGCAGAAAGAAATAAAAAAAATGATGAAATTTATGCCCTACAGGTGATATCACATCAATCCCTGTATACAATCCAGGGGCGCAAACAAAGAAGGAATCATGCATTTCCTCCCCAGGCTTCATCAGAAGGAGAAGCCAAATCTCAATGGTTCACAGACAGCCTAGAGATCATCTCAACGTTCGTCTTATTACGATGGGCACAACATCAAGCAAAGTGAAACAGCGGCAACCCCCAGTTCCATGACTCGGTGGTGCACAGAAGACCGAGAGTCAAACCCCGAATCCGTAAAATGCGGATAAAGTCAAAAATTCCTGGTTACGTGGAACGCGGATAATTTCAACCCTGACCCCATGGGAAACGTCCAGAGCAGAGCCTAGTCCTCGCAGAACACGGCAGTAAACCCGTGGGAAGCATCCAGAGCAAAATTCCTGGCTATGTGGAACGCGGCTTATGTCAATCCTGACACCGTGGGAAATGACCAGAGCAGATCCTGGTCCTCGCAGAGCACGGCAATGACCCCATATGAAGCATCCAAAGCGGAGCCTGGTCCTCGCCGAACACGGCAATGAACCTATGGGAAGCATCCAGAGCAAAATTCCTAGTTACGTGGAACGCGGCTTATGTCAATCCTGATCTCGTGGGAAACGTCCAGAGCGGATCCTGGTCCTCACAGAGCACGGCAATGACCCCGTGTGAAGCATCCAGAGCGGAGCCTGGTCCTCGCCGAACACAGCAGTGAACCCATGGGAAGCATCCAGAGAAAAATTCCTGGCTACGTGGAACGCGGCTTATGTCAATCCGGACCCCGTGGAAAACGTCCAGAGTGGATCCTGGTCCTCGCAGAGCACGGCAATGACCCCGTGTGAAGTATCCAGAGCGGAGCCTGGTCCTCGCCGAACACGGCAGTGAACCCGTGGGAAGCATCCAGAGCAAAATTCCTGGCTACGTGGAAAGCGGCTTATGTCAATCCTAACCCCATGGGAAACGTCCAGAGCAGATCCTGGTCCTCGCAGAGCACGGCAATGACCCCGTGTAAAGCATCCAGAGCAGAGCCTGGTCCTCGCCGAACACGGCAGTGAACCCGTGGGAAGCATCCAAAGCAAAATTCCTGGTTACGTAGAATGCGGATAATGTCAACCCTGACCCCGTGGGAAACGTTCAGAGTGGAGCCAGGTCCTCGCCGAACACGGCAGTGAACCCGTGGGGAGCATCCAGAGCAAAATTCCTGGCTATGTGGAATGCGGCTTATGTCAATCCTGACCCATGGAAAACGTCCAGAACGGATCCTGGTCCTCGCAGAGCACGGCAATGACCCCGTGTGAAGCATCCAGAGCAGAGCCTGGTCCTCGCAGAAAATGGCAGTGAACCCGTGGGAAGCATCTAGAGCAAAATTCCTAGCTACATGGAACGCGGCTTATGTCAATCCTGACCCCATGGAAAACGTCCAGAGCGGATCCTGGTCCTCGCAGAGCACGGCAATGACCCCATATGAAGCATCCAGAGCAGAACCTGGTCCTCGCCGAACATGGCAGTGAACCCGTGGGAAGCATCCAGAGCAAAATTCCTGGCTACGTGGAACGCGGCTTATGTCAATCCTGACCCTGTGGGAAACGTCCAGAGCGGATCCTGGTCCTCGCAGAGCATGGAAAAGACCCCGTGTAAAGCATCCAGAGCGGAGCCTGGTCCTCACCGAACACGGCAGTGAACCCGTGGGAAGCATCCAGAGAAAAATTCCTGGTTACGTAGAACGCAGATAATGTCAACCCTGACCCCATGGGAAACGTCCAGAACGGAGCCTGGTCCTCGCCGAACACGGCAGTGAACCCGTGGGGAGCATCCGAGCAAAATTCCTGGCTACGTGGAATGCGGCTTATGTCAATCCTGATCCCGTGGAAAACGTCCAGAGCGGATCCTGGTCCTCGCAGAGCACGGCAATGACCCCGTGTGAAGCATCCAGAGCGGAGCCTGGTCCTCGCAGAACACGGCAGTGAACCCGTGGGAAGCATCCAGAGCAAAATTCCTGGCTACGTGGAAAGCGGCTTAGGTCAATCCTGACCCCGTGGGAAACGTCCATAGCGGATCCTGGTCCTCGCAGAGCACGGCAATGACCCTGTGTAAAGCATCCAGAGCGGAGCCTGGTCCTCGCCGAACATGGCAGTGAACCCGTGGGAAGCATCCATAGCAAAATTCCTGGTTACGTAGAATGCGGATAATGTCAACCCTGACCCCGTGGGAAACGTCCAGAGCGGAGCCTGGTCCTTGCCGAACACGGCAGTGAACCCGTGGGGAGCATCCAGAGCAAAATTCCTGGCTACGTGGAACGCGGCTTATGTCAATCCTGACCCCATGGAAAACGTCCAGAACAGATCCTGGTCATCGCAGAGCACGGCAATGACCCCGTGTGAAGCATCCAGAGCGGAGCCTGGTCCTCGCAGAATACGGCAGTGAACCCGTAGGAAGCATCCAGAGAAAAATTCCTGGCTACGTGGAACGCGGCTTATGTCAATCCTGACCCCGTGGAAAACATCCATAGCGGATCCTAGTCCTCGCAGAGCACGGCAATGACCCCGTGTGAAGCATCCAGAGAAGAGCCTGGTCCTCACCGAACACGGCAGTGAACCCGTGGGAAGCATCCAGAGCAAAATTCCTAGCTACGTGGAACGTGGCTTATGTTAATCCTGACCCCGTGGGAAACATCCAGAGCGGATCCTGGTCCTCGCAGAGCACAGCAATGACCCCGTGTAAATCATCCAGAGCGGAGCCTGGTCCTCTCCGAACACGGTAGTGAACCCGTGGGAAGCATCCAGAGAAAAATTCCTGGTTACGTGGAACGCGGATAATGTTAACCCTAACCCCATGGGAAACGTCCAGAATGGAGCCTGGTCCTCGCCGAACACGGCAGTGAACCCGTGGGGAGCATCCAGAGCAAAATTCCTGGCTATGTGGAACGCGGCTTATGTCAATCCTGACCCCGTGGAAAACGTCCAGAGCGGATCCTGGTCCTCACAGAGCACGGCAATGACCCCGTGTGAAGCATCCAGAGCGGAGCCTGGTCCTCGCAGAATACGGCAGTGAACCCGTGGGAAGCATCCAGAGCAAAATTCCTGGCTACGTGGAACGCGGCTTATGTCAATCCTGACCCCCTGGAAAACTTCCAGAGCGGATCCTGGCCCTCGCAGAGCACGGCAGTGAACCCGTGTGAAGCATCCAGAGTGGAGCCCGGTCCTCGCCGAACACGGCAGTGAACCCGTGGGAAGCATCCAGAGCAAAAATTGGACTGTGAGGTCCTTAAACTCATGGACTATGATGTCCTTAACCCCGACCGTGATGTCTTAAAACTAACATTGGACTGTGGGGTCCTTAAACCCATGGACTATGATGTCCTTAACCTCGACCGTAATGTCTTTAAACTAATATCGAACTGTGGGGTCCTTAAACCTATGGACTATGATGTCCTTAACCTCGACCGTGACGTCTTAAAACTAACATTGGACTGTGAGGTCCTTAAACTCATGGACTGTGATGTCCTTAACCTCGACCGTGATGTCTTAAAACTAGCAACGGACTGTGGAGTCCTTGAATCCACGGACTATAATGTCCTTAACCTCGACCGAGATGTCTTTAAACTACGGTATCCTGGAAAACGTCCAGAGCAGAGTCTGCTCCTTGCAGAACACGGCAGTGAACCCGTGGGAAGCATCCAGAGCAACCTCTAGCTCCGTGAAATGCGAATAAGGACAACTTCATCCATCACTTGCGGGTCCTCACGACTCGTAAGGGAGTAAATTCTCTTGTGAGATCCTTACGACTTTCAAGAGAAAACACACTTAGGAATCCTCAAGATTCTTAAGGAAAAATTACACATACGGGATCCTCTCGACCGGTAGGGAGAAAATTCTTTATGAGACCCTCACGGCTCATAAAGTTAGAAAGTCTTAGGTGACAGATCCTAACCCTGTTTTTTAAGCCATCACTACCTTATAAAGAGCACAAGATTGACAGTTATATACTATCTACAGACCGCACTTGCTAAAATCACATGGCAAACAACACAGCAAGAAAGAAGAAAGCAGAGAGATGATACAAGACATTACGAAGAACGTGTATCTTTTATTCATGAATTCGATTGGGTACAAAATACATCATATGAAAGAATAAAAGAACAAATATATTTTATTCAAAATTACAAATGGTACAAAAAAATTTATTGAGAGGAAAGCGCTTTCAATAATCCAATCAGCCGCTCGCGCACTTCCCTCAGCCCCTCTTCTTGATCAGCTGCCGCGGCCAACTCCGCTTCGACCTGGGCTCGCTGCTGCAAGTAAGACGAGAGTTGTCCCTCGACGGCCCGCTGAGCTGCTTCACGATCTTGTGCATCCCACTCGACGATGTCGAGCTTCTGCCTCAATGTTAACCTATCAGAGATACATCGCAGAAGGCCTTCGAAGATAACTTTCAACTGGACAGCGTTCGCATCGACCTCAGCATGCAGTCGAGCAGACTCGCTTGAAGTTTCTTTACATTCCCTTTGCTTTAAAGCCACTTCTTGTTCAAGATGGCGGAAGTAAGAAGTGCTCTGCTCGATCCATGCAGCCCGTTGAGTGCTCATAGCCAGAATCTCAGGTGCAGGACGCCTAAGCTCAAGCTCATGCAAGCAAGCCTCGATTTCCCTGCAGCGATTAACCCAAGACTCAACGACGCCCTCACCATGAAAGTCCATAAGCGTCGCTAGCATAGGGTTAACCTCTGCGGAAAAATCCGCAGCAGATGTGGGAGTCTCTGCGTCAAACTCCTCGATATATTCGCTCAGCATGCGTAGACTAGCCACAGCACCTTTGGATGATGGACGCCTGGAAAAAGGCCCTACCGGCATTATAATGCGAGACTCGAACGGGGCTGGAGTCAATGTGATTGCTGCAAAATAGATCATAATCAGATGTCGGCTCAGGAAATAAAGAAAATACGCAAAAAGTAGAGTCTACTATACCGGCTGCAGCAGGGGGCAGAGCTGAGAGTACTGGTGGCGCAACGATGGCCTCGTCCCCCCTTCAATTCGTAAGGCTGCAAGCAATATGAAGAAGAGTTAGCAGTAATGCGACTTCCCGTTAAAGAAAAGGATGTCGTTTAGAGAAAATACTCACCTATACCGGCAGGTGGACTAATCTCTGACAAGAGGGAGAAGTGTAGGTGCAGCGCCTGATACAGGTGGTCAAAAAGGACTCCTGCAAGGACGCAATATTGCAACATCAGTACGTAGGTTATACAGCTTAAAAAATAAGACTGATGAGTCACCAATTCGCACCTTCCAACATCTGAGATGGTATGAGAGAGGGTAGAGGAGATGCCATCGTCAAGGCGGTAGCTGATGGCGCTGCCTCGGGTAGTGCGACATCAGCACTAGCCGCACCTGCATTAGAAACAAAATAAACCCTGTCAGGAAAGATTGCAGAATAAAAAAAAGGGCGGTGACCTAAATTTTACCTGATGAGTCGCCAGCCGGAGCCGTGACGAGGGCGTCACTTGATACAACGGCGGCGTCTCCCTCCTCCATCGGGGTGGTCTCACCTCCCGTCGCCTCATCCCCTGACTCTACAAGAGCCGTTGTCACGCTCGCGACGCCAGGAGATGGCAGAGAACCGTAGGCGGGAAGAGCGATGATCGGAGCGGTGCCCGACTCTTGAGAAAGAGCGGCCATCTCGGGCCCAGCAATTGTACCCGTTTCGCTCGCCACCACCTCGGGCTCAGTGATTGCAGCCGTCTCATCCACCGCTGCCTTAGGCTCAGCCGTGGTAGTCGTCTCACCTGCCGCCACTTCGGGCTCGGCAGTGGTAGCTATTTCGGGCATAGCGATCGTAACTGTCTCGTCAACCACTACCTCGGGCCCAGCAATTGGGCCACATCGCCTACCGCCGCCCCGGGTTCAGCAGCTACCTCCTCCCCCGCGCCCTCAGGCTCAGCGGTCGCCGCCATTTCTTCGGTAAGGCTCGACCCTGCAAGACAAGATATATGAGAACTGATAGTTTAAAACTTTGACAACGGAACCTCACGGCACATTACCTGAAGTTGATTTACCGTTCACTTCCCGAGCCGCACGTGCCGCCCGTCTATAAGCAGTAGACAAGACGACCGGAGACTCCTCTGAAGGAGTAGCAGCAGGGGCAGCGGCGCTTGAACTTGCTTCTGCAGCTAAAGCAGCACTGCGCTCCCTTACTGCGCGTCTCAGGAGCTTCCTTTCCTCCCGAGCCGTCAAAACAGACCTTTTAGAAGCCTCCTTCAGCAGGACGTTGTCGTCCACATCCAGGGTTACCTCTGGAGCCACCAAGGCTTCCGTCATCGGTTTTTTAAGTAAGGCCTCTTTCGGCAGTACTGAAGAGGCCGGGACTTCGGTAGCTCGCCCGGGAAGAATTTCTACATCAGCTTGCGGGATCGGTATCATGGTCCCTGCGATAAGACAAAGAAACAAAGGCGGAAACATGGCGAACCGAAATGTACCGAGGCCCAAGGATGCCCGAAGTCGTTCCTCTTCCTCAAAAGTCTTGAGAGAAGCGGCGAGAGCTTCTTCAGTAGAAATGCCTATTGAAGAAGGAAAAGTGTCAGTCAAAAAAAAACAATAAAACAATAACACAAGTATGATGCAATGGCGAAAAATACAACTAAAGATTACCTGATCGCGCGAGGATAGCCAACCTCTCTTTGCGTCTTGCCAATCGCTCGGAAGCTGCAATAGCAGCCGCCAGATCAGTATCATCTGACGGCATAAACAGGCCCCCATTGGTCCCATACTCGCTCAAGCCCTCACTATAAGGAGCATGAGGCTCCTGGCCAAGTACCACGTCAAGAGAAAACATCGACTTTTTCTTCTTCTGAGAGCGAGCTCCGGTCGCAGCCAACACCAGCTTGCGCTTAGTGGCCACCTTGGGACGGCGAGTCCCGATATCCGAGCCCACGCCGGATTCGGGCGAGGGTACATTCACCGTCTCCGTGCGAGCATGAGGCACCGATGGCGCATCCACCATCTCCACAGAATCATGGGGCAATCCGCGTGTCGGGCTTAGCACACGTGGAGGCTCAACTGCAACAGCCTCTCTTAAAGGAGGGGGCACGGCGATCCGTCGCTTTAAAGGACATTGTGATCGCTGGCAGGGGGCGCACTCTTGCGATCGAGCAACAGCCGCCTCTCCTCCCTGATGACAGCACACATCACGTGCTGATACTAAGCCCCGTATACGTTAAGGGCCCTCAGGATGCAACTTGGCTCGCTAATGAAGAAGTGGGAGCCCGTATTCAAGCGCATAAAGTGATGCAGCACACCCCGTATTCCCTCTCTGGTGGCAGCAGGTTCTTCCAAAAATGCCTCCAGTGGGACCCCCTGGTTATAACTTAGCTGCTGGGCAAAATGATGGGGGTTGTATCTCATAAAAAGCGCCGCATCATTTTGCCTGAACACGAGGAAGCCCGGCCTGATGGAGTATAGATGTAGAATCTCCCGAGCTTTCAACACGGAGGCCCCGTCCTTAAAATTGTCGCGCAATGCCAGCACAGTCTTGGAAGTTTCCTGGCCGATTGTTAGGACTTTTTCCGTAAAAGACATACCATCCCCGACAGTACGCGGACGAAGAAGCAAGCCCCTAGCTTCCCGCTGAGACGGATTCACGATAGACGTGTCAACCAATCGCATAATTCACGGGAGCTTGCACTTCTCGTAAAACGAGGGTCTTTTATGAATACCAAATACCCTGAGCACGTGCATTTCCATCCACGAAGTAAAGTAGTGCATCGGGAAGTTGGCAGCTTGCACCCCCGGTTCAGTTGTATCCGCCGCCACGCTAAGACCATGGTACAGGTGGGCCAGCCCGGCAATCCCGATGGCCACTTGTATTCCGGCCACCATTCAATGTGCTGGGTAGAAGACGGACGGACTCATATAGCGAGGGTGCATTGCGAGTGCGAACCAACACAACTATAGCCCGAGAAACCTGAAAAAGAAAGTTTCCTCGTCAATGCTCGGAGCGGCGATTTCTGACAGAGTGATGATCGCGGCATCGGGAAGATAAAAACCCTTCTGATCATCTTCCAGTGCTAGTCGACGGTCTAAGCCAAAGTCGAAGGGATCATCGAGCTTGGCAAATTTTTCGCCTCGTTGCGATAGAATCTCCGGGCGAAGAAACCGGGCAATGAAGTCTGCGAAGCTGACCCCCCGGCCTCCGGATTCCAAGAAGAGGCTCTCGTACATGTTCAGCACCTTTATCAGACTAGGAAACTGGTGCTGAATAGCATTCTCCGGCGTTAGGCCCATCACTACCGGCTTGGTGGCAAAGACGTATTCATCCGGAGGAAGCAGCTCCTCATAGTGCTTCCCCCTCACCGGTAGACCGGAAATCTCAGCAAATTCTTCTAAGGAGATGGAGACTTCACTGTCCAGTAGAAGAAAGGTATGGGTTTGGATGTTCCATTGCTCCAGGAACGCCTTAATCCACCATGTCGGAGGAGCAGAATATTGGAACAGCGAAGCATAAACCGCAGGGTATAGACCGATCTTCAGCAGATGCGTCTTCTTCGCTGACAAAATGTACCTGGCCCACTGCAAATACCCGGCCGAATGTCGGGGGGTCAACCCGATGTTGTAGGGTTGTCCCCAAGGGCGCGACTCGCCCTAGCATATGCGCCGCCCCAAAGTATCCAAAGCTGCCGGCAGCTGCATGGGTATGGCGGCAATCGAAGGTTGAAGAAGACCCTCCGAAGTCCAATTGACAACCTCCACGGCATAGTTCACCGGGAGTGCATCTGCATACGAAATCGATGAGATCGGATCCGACGGCGTCGCACAAGAGAAGCTTCGGAGACCTTTGATAATCTGGTCATATCACCTACCCCACAGGTGAAGGTTTTTGTGTTCCGGGTCATAGTCTCTAATGAGAGCAAGAACCTCCCGGTCCACCGGTGCCTCAGGGAATCCTCCCTCTGAACGGAAAAATGGGAAAGAAAGATCGGAAGACATGTCGCCTGCGAGAAAGAACGGAATTTAATTATCAGTATTATAATTTAATTTTAAAATCCCGACGCTCGGCACTTTAAAATTTGTACCACACTGCAATGCAGTGGAAAGGGGACCAAAGGTGGACCCACAAAATCCAGATGACAATACATCAATTAATAAAACAGCCTCATCATTGGATGAGGCTGTCAATTAATGAAGAAATCCCCAAGGAGGAATATTCTCATTGAATGAGAAATCCCTCGGGAAAAGGAGAAAATCTCCCTTTGAGAGCAAAACTCTGTAACAGAGTGACACTTGTCAAGCTCTGGTCATGAAGGAATAAAATTCCTTAAAGAGCCTAGCTCTGTAATGATGATGGAAAATCCATCAAAGATTAATTAAAATTAAAATTAACTCTTGAGAATTAAAAATTCTGGGATCTTCAAGATCCATGAAAAAACTCTTAAGAGTTCTTCATCAAAAGATTGAAAGATCTACGTATTATCAAAAGAGCAGAGCTCTGATGCATGGGATAAGAAACCCCAAGAAAAGATCTGTTTAGATCTATGGATTCTTGAGAGCAAGGCTCTGTTTATGAAACCCTAAAGGGGTTTTCTTTAGATCAAGGAGCTATGGAGAGCAAGGCTCTGTTAATGGGTAAAAACCCTAATTTATTAAAATTAATTTAATTTTACCTAAGTTTGGTGAAGTTCTAACTCTTGAAAGTTCTTGAACAGAAGAGCAAGGCTCTGAATAAAAATTCTTAAGAAGAAGATGATAATCATCTGAGGACCAAAGGTCCTATTTGTAGGCACTGAACCGCCTCTTCAACTTCTGAGTTGATCCAAGGGCTCAGATGTTGCCACCGCTGCACTCACGTGTGCGCCACATGAGCGCAACAGTGAGAGGGCATTTGTTTCCCCCAATCAGAGCAAAGCTCTATTTTGAATTTCAAAATTCAAAAATTGAAGCAACGCTTCAGATCCCTTGCGCTGCGCGCTGCGCGCTGCGCGCTGCGTGCCACATGTCAAGCGCAGACGCGCTAGCGCCAGGTGCGCTGCGCCCTAGGCAGCGCATCCCCAATCAGAGTAAAGCTCTATTTCAAAATTCAAAATTTAAGTTGAAGCAACGTTTCAGATTCTGCGCTCTGCGCCATGTGTCAAACACAAGTGCGCTAGCGCAGTTGCGCTGCGTTCTGCGCTGCATGCCACGTGTCAAATATAGATACGCTAGCGCAGTTGCGCTGCGCTCTGAGCTGCGTGTCACGTGTCAAACGCGGGTGCGCTAGTACAGTTACGCTGCGCGCCACGTGTCGAACGTAGGTGCGCCAGCGCAAGGTGCGCCAGCGCTGGAATTAAAAATTCCCCACCGTCGGATCAAAAGATCTACTAATAATAAATTATTAATTAATCAGAACTAAAATTCTGTTATGGAAAGATTTTTCAATCTTATTAAAACAAGAAGATTATCTTCTGTAAAACAGAAGCCTTAGGATCAAAGATCCAACGGTGGAAAATATTCCAAATCAATTACAGAAAGATCTCTCAAAACTGATTTAACAAATCATTTGGCCCTATATAAAGGACCCTAGACTTCAAGTCATGGAGACAGAAAGGAGAGAGAAAAGCCCTCTGCAAAAGAAGAGAAAGCTCTTAGAAAAGAAGAAGATTTTTCTTCATCTTCAAGGTAAAAAGAACTATGTTCTTGAATAATAGAGATGAAATCATCCCGTAAAAAGAAGAACCGTCTTCTAAAAAGATCAGACATCTAAGAAAAAGACCAAGGTCTTTAATAAAAAAGAAAAGATCAAAGATCTAATAATAGAAAAAAAAGAAGTATTTTACTTCATTCACAGATCTTTTGATCTATAAAGGCAGAGCCTTTTATAAAAACAAGAGCTTTTGTTCTTGGATCTTGAGGAAAAAGCCTCCTTTGAGGAACATAAATTTGTTCTTTGATCTTAAAATTGATCAGATGCGCCATGCGCTATTGAAAAGTGCCTTGCACTCATGAATTGCGCCCTTGCGCTCTTTGGACCGGCGCTCAGTGCCAAAACCTGTCACGTGTCAACCAGAGACACAACCTGCGCTTTGCGCTTCTAAAACAGAGCACTGCGCTCATGGGCTGGCGCTCAGCGCCAAGCGCGCCACGTGTCACTCACTGGTGCGCCAACAGACTAGCGCAACGCGCTCATAAATTAAAAGAGCAATGCGCTAACAAACTAGCACTTAGCGCTAAGCGCGACACGTGTCCTCTTCGTGTACGCTACCCGACAGAAGCGCAATGCGCTCTTTGACTGGCGCAACGCACTTGGCGAGTCACGTGGCGTACTGTCAGAACAAACTTTGTTTCTGATGAATGCTATGCATTCAATATAAGACAAAAATGTCAGAGCCCAATGCCTAGCATTATTAAAAGGGCTGAGCCCAAATAAAGGCTTAATGGCCAGAACAAAAATAAAATGTTAAAACATTTTAATTGAACTTAGCCCAATTTTGGCCATAAGTCCTCAACTTGTTTTGAATTAAGCACATCTGCTCTTTCAACCAACTCACCTTGGTTCGAGGGTACATCTCTTCACTCCTCTGATATTTGTCGTTGTCATTCCTCAACGTCGTCAGAGAGGTGACGGGTCTCAACAACCACATATTACAACGGACTGTGGGGTCCCTAAACCCATAGACTATGATGTCCTTAATCTCGACCGTGATGTCTTAAAACTAACAACGGACTGTGGGGTCCCTAAACCCATGGACTATGATGTCCTTAACCTCGACCGTGATGTCTTAAAACTAACAACGGACTGTGGGGTCCCTAAACCCATGGACTATGATGTCCTTAACCTCGACCATGATGTCTTAAAACTAACAACGGACTGTGGGGTCCCTAAACCCATGGACTATGATGTCCTTAACCTCGACCGTGATATCTTAAAACTAACAACGGACTGTGGGGTACCTAAACCCATGGACTATGATGTCCTTAACCTCGACCATGATGTCTTAAAACTAATATCGGACTGTGGGGTCCTTAAACTCACAGACTATGATGTCCTTAACCTCGACCGTGATGTCTTAAAACTAACATCGAACTGTGAGGTCCTTAAACTCACGGACTATGATGTCCTTAACCTCGACCGTGATGTCTTAAAACTAACATCGGATTGTGAGGTCCTTAAGCTCACGGACTATGATGTCCTTAACCTCGACCATGATGTCTTAAAACTAACAACGGACTGTGGAGTCCTTAAATCCACGGACTATAATGTCTTTAACCTTGACCGCGATGTCTTTAAACTAAAAATAGACCGTAATGTCCTTAAACTAACAACCGACCGCAATGTCACTAAACTAAACAACAGAGCCCAATTACTCTCTTGTCAGATCTAAACGATCCCGTTAAGTTGATCTTAGTCTAAAAATTAGATTAATGTATCCTTAACAAACGTTTAAGTTGATCTTAGTCTCAAATAAGGCTAACGTATCCTTAAACCCAAACCCCCCAAAACCTAAATCTAAGAAAGATACGGATTTGGACTAGTCTACGCCCTACGGGCGATAACATAACTTAGTCTCCGTATACAATCCAAGGGCAACCAAACACAAAACAAACACCCACGACACGAAGTGACCATCTGGAGAAGGAGAAAGTTGTTACCGCGATGCGGTAGCGTAATTAACTGCAGGGGCTTGCGCCTGTAGGGAAAAGCGTCCCCACAATTAAAAACCTCTCAAATGAAGGGGAATCTGATGAAATCTGCTACATCGACCGCATCCGTTTAAACCTTCGATACATGGTGCCATAAATCAACTTGGCATTTTCGGAGAGGTGGACGGATAGCACCAATTAGCATCTGCCCCGAATTTCAGGCAAGACGTTCACCGCGTCTCCGCCGCGTCTTTCGAAGGGGAACACTCCTGCCGAACCTTTATTTTCTTCAGTCGGCGAGAGTAGTCTTTGTCAATTACAGAATCTTGGACTTTCCGCCAGACCCTGTGAATTTGGGAACAAAGCCGCTGAGGGGGCTGCTCTGGCTTTGCCTACGTCGTGTTTTCAACAGGTAGGGGATATTTTTTCAGCACCGCGTTTGGAGAGTTCTTGAGCACCCTCCTAAGCAGAACAAAGCTGTTCCCGGCTAGAACAGCAGCGTCAATTTCCACCATTGGAGCTGGTGGAGTGAGTCCGGAGGGGGAGTTGCCCCCAGCTTTTCTCGCTCGGTGCCAGTGGCGACGTCGAGCGTGTCTTGTAGATGGGACCGCCTCAATTTGGGAAGCGGCTTCTTCATGTCCCTGGCTTTGATGAGGGACTGGTGTCGGTGTCGGCCTATTGAAGACTGACATTCTTGGTAGGGTTTGATTGGAGACATTTATCCTCTCGAAGACCGATCGCCTGACTGGTGAAGCACTTTTGACGGTTTCATTAGCCCCTTCGGGAATCATGGGCTTCTTTGCGGGCCCGCTTGAGCTTTGTCTCAACCAATTAAAGACTGAGACCCCATTTTGGACAGCCTGTTGAAAAGAGCCGTTATGGTCATCAATCGGTGGAAGACCGACTTCTTGGGAACATCGGGTTGCGGTGTTGAGGCACCGACGCTCATTGGTGGGAGCATGGTCCCGAAGAACAAACCAATAGTAGCTTCTGTTACTTGCCCCACCGGCATTAAAAAAATGAAGGCCGCGTTGGGCCCATAAGTCATTCTTCCAGTTGGGGCGGAGCGGGAGTTGCTGTTGCAGGTTGTGCAGCTGGAAGCCCTTGATCTTTTTCTTCTTCTTCCTAGCACAAGAACAAGACACCAAATCTTAGTACCTCGAATCCAAGGGCAACTATAGCGAACCACGATTTTGTTCGTGAAACACGACACATGAAGTGTGGAATGGAAAGAGGAAAATGTCCCACCGGGCGTACCAGAATCTGTTCACCGCCGAAAACAGAGACGAACTGGGATGGATCGTCCTACCTGAATTTGGGGGCAGATACTATTTGGATTTATCGGTCCACCTCTCCGAAGATACCAAGTTGATTTATGGTATCGTATATCGAAGATTTGGACGGATGCGGCCGTTGTAGGGTGACTTCGTCAGATTCCCCCTCATTTTGCGAAGGGTTTTTGATTGTGGGGATGCTCTTCCCTGCAGGCGTAAGCCCCTGCAATTAATTACGTTACCGCATCGCGATAACCACTTTCTCCTGCTCCGGAAGTTCACTTCGTGTCATGTGTGTTTTTGTTTGTTTTGGTTGCCCGTGGATTGTATACGGAGACTAGTTTCTGTCGTCGCCTGTAAGGCGCGGACTAGTCCAAATCCGTATATTTGAGATTTGGTTTTGGGTCAACGATTTGCTTGACAAGGTCCACGTTGGTAGCTTGGTTTTCCAACGGGGATGAACTTAGGATGCAGATCTCATATAAATGAAGTCCATCGGTTCACGGGATATTTGAATTTGATCTAAGGATCGTTAGTCATATTTGGGACTAAGACCAACTGAGAAACGGTGAGTATATGGGCTCAACTGATCATTAGATCATATATGAATAGCCCATAGATAGTATACGGTAGTCATTATGGAGACAGTTCGCAGGGCGAAACATATTAGTTTAAGGACGTTGTGGTCCATCATTCAACTTGCGCGCACGTGTATTTGTTACGTAACAAAGTGAACGATGTTGATATGGAATGTGCCCAATTTGGGGCACGATCCGATTTGAGGCGTGCACGTCAATTTGGAAGTGAAAGAAGTTTGTTGGTCGCTGGGACCCGCCATTTCTCTGAAGACGTTGAGGAATTACAACGACATATATCAGAAGTGTAAAGAGATGTACTCTTAAACCGAATCCCGTATTTGAGGAAAAAGATTGTGATGGACCTAAGAATCGTTAGTCATATTTGAGACTATGATTAACTTAGGAGATATGAATGAAGATCGGTTTGGATATCACAAACATAAGCTTAGCCAATTTGGGCTAAGATTGGGTTGCCATGTTTGAGGCGAATATTTAGTTTAAGGACATTTCGGTCCATTATCACCGTATTAGGGGCGAATATTTAGTTTAGGGACATTTCGGTCCATCATTCAACTTGCGCGCATGTGTATTTGTTACGTGACGAAGTGAACAATGTTGATATGGAATGTGCCCAATTTGGGGCACGATCCGATTCGAGGCATGCACGTCAATTTGGAAGTGCATTAAGAGAAGTTGTTGGTCGTCGGGACCCGCCACCTCTCTGAAGACGTTGAGGAATTATAACGACTGACATATATCAGAGGTGTGAAGAGATGTACCCTTAAACCAAATCCCGTATTTGAAGGAAAAGATCATGGTGGATCATCTAAGAATCTTTAGTCATATTTGAGACTAAGATTAACTTAGGAGATATGGGATTGTTCCCCTCCGAATGGCGGCCAAGACATGGACTGTCTTGCCTGAAATTCGGGGCACATGCTAATAGGTGCTATCCGTCCACCTCTCCGAAGATGCCAAGTTGATTTATGGCACCGTGTATCGAAGGTTTAAACGGATGCGGCCGATGTAGCAGACTTCGTCAGATTCCCCCTCGTCTGAGGGGTTTTTGATTGTGGGGACGCTCTTCCCTGCAGGCGCAAGACCCTGCAGTTAATTACGCTACCGCATCGCGGTAACAACTTTCTCCTTCTCCAGCTGGTCACTTCGTGTCGTGGGTGTTTGTTTTGTTTGTGGTTGCCCGTGGATTGTATACGGAGACTAATTTATGTCGTCGTCCGTAGGACGTGGATTAGTTCAAATCCGTATTTTCTTAGATTTGGGTTTGGGGTTTTGGTTTGAGGATACGTTGGCCATATTTGAGGCTAAGATCAACTCAAACGTTTGTTAAGGATACGTTAGTCCAGTTTGAGACTAAGATCAACTTAACGGGATCATTTAGATCCGACAAAAGAGCATTTGGACTCTATTGTTCCAGTTTAGGGACATAGTGGTCCATTAAATTTATGGCCGTCGGGACCCATCACCTCTCTGACGACGTTGAAGGATTACAACGACAGATGTCAGAGGAGTTCAGAGATGTACCCTTGAGCCAAAGTTGATTGGGGGATCTAGAGTCCAATTTGGGACTAAAGTCTGTTTGAAGGTTTAAGAACACGTTTGCCATATTTGAGGCTAAGATCAACTTAAACGGTTGTTAAGGATACGTTAGTCCAGTTTGGGACTAAGATCGACTTAACGGGATCGTTTAGATCCGACAAAAGAGCATTTGGGGGCTCTATTGTTCCAGTTTAGGGACATGGTGGTCCATCGCCATTTTAGGGACATGGTGGTCCAAGTTCCAGTTTAGGGACGTGGTGGTCCATCTCCAGTTTAGGGACATGGTGGTCCAATGGTAGTTTAAGGACGCATAAGTCCATGGGTTTAATGACCCCACAGTCCATATGGGTGTGTTTAAGGACGCATTAGTCCGTTAGTTTAAGGACGCATAAGTCCGCGGGTTTAAAGACCCCGCAGTCCGGATCTTGGTTTAAGGACGCATAAGTCCATGAGTTTAAGGACCCCACAGTCCGTGTTGATGTGTGGTTGTCGGGACCCGTCACCTCTCTGAAGACGTTGAAGGATTATAACGACAAATATCATAGGAGTTCAGAGATGTACCCTAAACCAATGAGTTGGTTGAAAGAGCAGATGTGCTCAGTTCAAGATGATTTGAGGACTTATGGCCAGTTTGGGCTAAGTCCAATTATGTTTGAAATATTGGCCCTCTGTTGGTCCATTGAAGGAGAGGTTTTGCCTCTAGAAACTTAGCCAATTGGGCTAAAGCTAGTGTTAAACACTAAAGACCAACAGTGTTGAACACTGGGAATAAGATTAGCAAGTTAGTGTTAAACACTAAAAGATAATCAGTTTTAAACACTGGGAACAGGGTTTTCAAATTAGTGTTAAACACTAAGCAAATCAGTGTTAAACACTGGTAATCAGAGCTTTCCAAATTAGTGTTAAACACTAAGCAAATCAGTGTTAAACACTTAGGACAAAGTCTTCAGATTAGTGTTAAACACTAAGGAGAGAGGGGTCACGTGTGGACACGTGAGAGCGCCCTGATTCCCTTTATTTTATTCTGCAGATCAGTGTTTAACTCTTTTAATTCTGGCGGCCATCACGTGTGAGCACGTGATGGAGGCCCCCGCTCTGGTCTGTTAGAATGCTCACTACGGGTCACGTGGTGACACGTGAGGGCGCCCTAAATGTGGAGCCAGAACTCCTTTGTTTTATCCTCAAATCTGCGAATAAGTGTTAAACACTTTTCATCTTTATTTTAGAGCATCACGTGTTGGCACGTGATGGGGATCTGTGCGCTGACTGTTAAAGCATTCGCTGAGGGGTCACGTGGTAACATGTGAGAGCGCCCAAAGCTTAGATTTCCTTTGCTTTTTCTTTCTGCGTTTTGGAAGTCACGTGGAGCACGTGATGGCATCAAAAAATGGGGCCAGGTCCCCTTTATTTTGTTCTGCAAACAAGTGTTAAACACTTTTAATTTTTATAGCCATCACGTGTGGGCACGTGATGTATAATCATGCCCTGATTTATTAGAACATTTATTAGGGGTCACGTGGTAACACGTGAGAGCGCACAGAATTGTTTCTGCCTTTGCTTTTGTTCCATATATAATGAGGGTCACGTGGGAACACGTGAGGCATTGCCTCAAAGCTTTCCTCTTCTCATTTTTGGGGGATCTGTTCAGGGGTCACGTAGGGCACGTGACCTTAGTCTTTTCATGCACAGAGATCTTTTAAGTCTCCTTGTCTTTAAGAATTAAATTCTTATTTAGGGTAAAACCCTAATTTTTGTTTTGGAGGAATTAAATTCCTATTGTGAAAGAATTAAATTCTTATTTAGGGTAAAACCCTAATTTTATCCCAAAGGAATTAAATTCCTATAATTTTGTGACCATTGAATTCTCAAAACTTAATTCCTCTTCTATGTTTTGGATCTGCATGGCAGGATCTCAACCCAATGAGAATTAAATTCTCAATTCATGGGGAGATGTGCACTTTGCAGATCCTCCACCAGAGAAAGAACTAAGTTCTTTTCTTTATATAAGAGTTAAACTCTTTTGAGAATTAAATTCTCTTTTTAAGCCTCTCTTTTTTTACCTAGGGTTTTTCTTTTGCAGAGAATTAAATTCTCCTCCCTCTGTTTCTTCTCTCCCTCAAAAAGTAGTTCCCTTCTCTTCTCTTCTTGGCTCCTATTTATAGAAGAAGGAAAAGAATCAATTTGTTTAGCAAATCTCTCATTGAAAGATTTGATTTGATTGTTGAGAGATTTGATTTTTATTTATCATTAATTCTGAGCCTTTAGATCATTCAGTGAATTTTATTCACCGTGGATTTTAAATCCAAAAGATATTCTATTTGTTATCTCGGTTAGATTTAGGGGGAATCTTTCCCTATTTAAGATTTTTCCATAAATTGGTGATTTTTAATCACCCTTGGTTCTTTAATCCAACGGTCCCCATAGACCTTTTTCCATTTGGAAAGATTCAGAAACTTTTAGAATTTAATTCTATTAAATTGTAAGGCTTTTAAAGCCAGTCACGTGCTGGCACGTGACCTTTGGTCACGTGTGAGCACGTGACCCCCAATTGGGTTCCTTTCTCAGCCGCTTATTTATGTTTCAGTTTTAACCATCACGTGTCAACACGTGACCATTGGTCACGTGTAAGCACGTGATACCTCGTTGAGGTATTATCTGACTTTTAAAATTAAATTCTATTCATTATTTTAGAGCCTTTAAAAGCCCATCACGTGTCTGCACGTGACCCATGGTCACGTGTGAGCACGTGATGCCCCATTGGGGTCTTTTCTGAGTTTTTATTATATCTTTTAACTCCTTCCAGCGGTTTTTTAAAGGTCCATCACGTGCGGACACGTAATGCCTCATAACTTTTGATCCCAGATGAATTATGAGGCCCATTATATATCAAATCGAAGGGTTTTTCGAGACGCTTTCGATACCATCAGAATTTATCTGTTTCTTATTCGGGAGTTTGTCAAAAAAAACAGTCCGTAAGATACCGGTTCCCCTTTTCTTAAGCGTATCGCTGCCATTTGATACCTTGGACTCTTTTGCGCAGAAATTTTTGGCGGGAACAGGGATGAATATCATTTTGGATATCATCGATGAGTGATCATTAGTCATATTTGAGACTGAGATCAATTTGGATATCAATTTGGATATCATAAATATATGCATAGCCAATTTGGACTAAGATTAGGTTTCTGTAACATTCAGCAGTGCTAAGCACTCAGTTGTCTATAGCACTCACGTGTATATCACATGAGGCAATATAATAGTGCTAAGCACTAGCTTTTATGGCGCTCATGTGTGTTTTGCGTGAGGCTCTCCAACAGTGCTAATCACTAACTTTTCCCGGCGCTCACGTGTATTTCACATGAGGCACTATACAACTTGACCTTGAACGCTCACGTGCTTTTTACGTGAGGCGCTGAGTTCTTTTGGAGATTTAATCTCTGCTGATATTTCTAGAGAACATAAATCTCTGTTAATGGTATTTTGACCATTAACGATCACCAAGATCATTATTTTGAGGATCTTGAATCGGATTCTTTAAAGAACTAAGTTCTTGATTTGAAGGAACTGAGTTCTTAGAGTATTATGAACTCCATCTTCTCCGAGAGGTTAAATCTTTTTTAATGGTGTTTTGACCATTAAAGATCACCAAGATCACTATTTTTGAAGATCTTGGATCGGGTTCTTTAAAAAACTAAGTTCTTGATTTGAAGGAACTAAGTTCCTGGAGTATTATGAACTCTATTTTCTCCGAGAGCTTAAATTTCTTTTAATGGTGTTTTGACCATTAAAGATCACTAAGATCACTATTTTTGAAGATTTTGGATCGGGTTCTTTAAAGAACTAAGTTCTTGATTTGAAGGAACTAAGCTCTTGAAGCATTATGACCTCCATCTTCTCGGAGAGGTTAAACCTCTTTTAATGGTGTTTTGACCATTAAAGATCACCAAGATCACTATTTTTGAAGATCTTGGATCGGGTTCTTTAAAAAACTAAGTTCTTGATTTGAAGAAACTCCATCTTCTTTCTTTTCAAATTTGTTCTTTCCTGAATCTTTGATTCTCAAGAACAAGATCTTCCTGATGAGAATTAAATTCTCAACTTATGACAGATTTGTCTTGCGGATCTCAGATCTATAGAAAGAACTAAGTTCTTTGAGAAGGGTTAAACCCTTATATAGGATAGGTAAACGAGATGTTTTGATCTCGATATTTTCTTTACCTAGGGTTTTGAGGAAGAAGATTTTTTTTAGAATTAAATTCTCTTTTGTTTTGTGGGAGCTTTTGGGAGCCTTCTATATATTTTTTTTACAGAAGCTTATGGGGTGGTCTCTTCCTCTATATTTGGAAAAAGGGATCATTGGTTGTTAGGACCCACCACCTCTCCGACGACGCTGAGGGATTACAGTATCATGTATCGAAGGTATGGAAGGATGTACCCTTTGAACCATGTCCTACTCATTAGGGGGAAGAACAAGTTGGAGCTTAAACTCCTAACTGCTGAAAAAGGTTTCTTTGCGTTCGCGCACGTGCGTCGCACGTGTTGCGCACTTGGCGGGTGCATGAGCGTCGCACGTGGCGCTTGCGTATATGTGCATCATAGGGGGCAGCTAAGACCTTATCTTGGAGAACTAAGCTCCTTTGAGGATTGAATTCTCACACGGCGGGCGCACGTGGTGCGCACGTGGTAGGCGCACGTTCATTGCACGTGGCACATATGCGTTATGGGGAGCAGCTACGACCCTAACTTAGAGAACTAAGCTTTTATGGAGAACTAAACTCCTTTGAGAATTGAATCCTCGCACGGCGGGCGCATGTATGTTGCACGTGGTGTGCACGTGGCGGGCCCACGTGCATTGCACGTAGCGCTCATGGCGCTTGCGCATATGCGCATTATAGGGGGAGGCAGCTAAGGCCCTAACTTGGAGAACCAAGCTCCTTTGAGGATTGAATCCTCGCATGCTGGGCGCACATGCGTTGCACGTAGTGTGACGCAGCGGGCGCACGTGTGTTGCGCGTGGTGCATATGCGCATTATGGGAGGCAGTTAAGGCCCTAACTTGGAGAACTAAGCACTTTTGAGGATTGAATCCTATTTTTTCTAAGAAGTATCCCCTCTTATTTATATGGGAGTGGTAGAGAAGGGATTTCTCTTTTTCCCGATGTAGGACTAAAAAAGTATCCCGCATGTGGTAGAACATTATTTAGATTATACGTGCATAGCACATTTGCTCATAACTTTTGATTCCGGAAGAGTTATGAGGCCCGTAATATTTCAAATCGAAGGATTTTTTGAGACGCTTTCGATGCCATCATAATTTACTTGATTCTCATTCGGGAGTTTGGCAAAATACAGCCCGGAAAATACTGGTTTACATTTTCTTAAGTGTATTGCTGCTATTTGATACTTTGGGCTCTTTTGCGAAAAAAAAATTTGGCGGGAACAATTATATATTAGTAACAATATCAGACAAGTCAAAGTGCAACACAACTGGAGTTATTTAAGTATAAGGACAATCAATATTGCTACTGATAACTCAAAAGTAATATTGGTAAAGATCAATAAGATTCGGAAGATCTCAATGCACATTCAAAGGATATAATGGAGAAGTCTCACATCGGAAATATTCAAGACTTTTCCACTTTATTTAAGTCTAGAGTTGAGTCGATCTCAAAAGATTAGAATCAAAATCCATATCAAATTCTAAAACCAATTTCTTAAAATTCAAAATATTATTTTTAAACTTATTTTAAAACTGTGTCTGGAGTATCAGACATATAAACGTTTATTTCAAATTTATAGACGTCTATAATAGTTATCAATTTTGAATTTTGATAGGAATTTCAGTTTTCAAACGGTTTTACAACGGCTATTAACTGTCCTATAATTTAGGGGGAGTTATTTTAACTGCCCCAACTGTCCTAAATCTGTTTCTATAAATAGGACAAGTTTCATTGAAATTTTTAACGTTTTTCTCGCTTTTAAAATTTGATTTTCTTGAATTTTAGAATTCGTAAAAACTCTCTCTCTAGCTCTTAAGCCTTTGCTATTCTAATTTTCAGAGAGAAACAATCTTTCTAACATTTCTAAACTTTTCTACGTTTTCGAAAAGGAAGATTGTTAAAATTTCGAAGAAGAAATTTGCTTTAAACTTGTTTAACCTTTTTGAAAAACTTCTTTGAATTGATTATTAAACTTTTAGTAATCTCCAAAATACAATCCTGCATCTCCTAGAATCTAAATTTTTTTAATCTTTTTGAGATCACTAGGATTGTCAAAGTTGGTATATATTGAGATTGTAATAATCTTGAAATTGTAATAACCTAATGAAGAGAGGTTCAAGTTCTTCACAAATGTAAAGGTTTAGTACTTGCTCATGTTGTAAAAAGTCTAGGCGTTCACTGTCTGCAAGTGTAAAAGTTTGGATCTAAGCCTGTGAAATTATCCGGGTTTCTCCACTAGTGAAAAAGTTAGTGAATCCTGAGTAGTAGTCTTAGACGAGGACTAGCCACAGAGGTGGTGCACCTCGTTCAAAATCCTCTGTGTCATCTGTATCTATTTTTACATTTTGTACCTCTATGATTGATTCTGTGACTGTGATAATTTAGTACACTTAAAATTCTTTTATTCCGCTGTATATTTTGTGTATTCGCAAAAATACTCTGAGTTTGCCATATAGCCTTATTTACCCCCTCTCTAAGGCTGCTTTCATAGATTGTGTGTATGATACATAACATTTCCTCTCTCTCTCTTATAACATACATGTTTATATGCATATGAATGCATATGTTTTTATCCTTGTCACTAGATGACAAAAGTCACCCATGTATGTGTGGTGGGGTCCACTCAACGACCCATCCTATTTGGATGGACCATAGTCACATAATTCGTGAATTATTCGCCGAATTCGTGAATAATTCGCGAATTTTTGATCGGCCGACTTAATCGCCGAATTAATCGGCGGGCCGAATAATTCGCAAATTATTCTTGAATAATTCGCGAATTATTCCCGAATTATGTGAGAAAACAGCGAATAATTCAAAAAACAGCAAATAATTCACAAAATCAAAACCTAGCGTCTCATATATTAATTTCTTGCTCGAAATCCTTCCCAAACACTTACCGAATCTTTCCCGAATACTTGCCAATTTTTTCCGAATAGTTCTCCAAATTCGAATTTTCGAGCTCGCCGAATTATACCCGAACGACGAATTTGTGACTATGGGATAGACAAGTGTATGATATAGAAAAAAAGAGGGACGAGAAATGAGATTATAAATCTCATTATCCATTTTTTTTCAAGCGTTCAAAAAATGAAAAGGGGTTTTCATTCTTCTTCTTCCGTCCTCTTTTTCATCTTCTTTGAAAGAGATGAATAAAGGAAAGTAAAATTGAGAATAAATAGAAGAAAGAAACCCACTTTACATCATCCTTCCTCATAAACCTAGCAAAATTTGTGAGTTAGTTTCTTTGTTTATGAAATAAAGATGGAGCTAGACCGGTTTCCTTCAAGTGGATCATCTATGGTGAGGGTTATGACATACAAGCTCGATCCCGAGTAGTCGGAGCTTAGCACGGATCTCTGATAGACGATCGGACACGCTACAAAGGTTGTATCCCTAATTTCTCTCTCTTGTGTTTCTTAGTTTCTTGCAAATACAACTATTTGTTGATTCTAGGTGTTAAGATCGGTTCTATGTTTGGTTAATTTTTGTTATTCTTTTCCGCCGCGATCCGCAATTGTTGCGACCCTAGGACCAATCCCTACACTATGTGTAATCAGAGCACAATTTAGCTGACCATTTGACAAAGGGTCTAGCTAGGACCGCGGTCCTTTATTCGGTTAAAGGGGTGGGGGTTAAACCCAAATATATAATGGCATCGACGGTGGGAACCCTACTTCTATGATAGGCGATCCCCTGAAGGAAGTTCAAAGGGCAGTAACAAACCGGAAGGATGTACTCATCGAAGAGCGCTCACATATACTTGTAGAACTTGAGTCCACATTAAAGCTAGGCACTTCTAAACCTCATCCTAAGACAGAGTTTCTCTATAATAGAATGAGTCTTAGAACTTGAAATTGATCCGAGACTTAGAGCGGGGTTCTTCCGATCCCTTACATCCCCTTCCACCTATGTGTGAGTTACCATGTGGCCACGGTTATGGAAAATAGGGTTCTTTCTTACATACATTAGATTCGGTACATAGCGTATGGCCATAATAACATGCTCACCTATTTGATCATTACTGTAACAATCTATGTTTGCTTTTGTTAATTCCTGACAAAGGAGTCTAGTTCAAGGCCTTAAGTTCAATACGGTCTCCTCAAGATGCAACAAAATGTCAATAGGTGTAGGTTCAAAACCCGAAGCAACCTATACTGCATGCATAGAATATCATGCCCAAAAATTTATTTTATAGTATTATGAAATTTTATTTTTTGGGGGGGAGGGGTCAAGGATTGTTGGATATTTTAATTAAAATATAAAACAGAAAAATAAAACTTTCATAATGGAACCATAAGGACTGATTAACTTTATGGGCCTAATCTTCTGTTCGGTTGATATTTTCATTTAGTTTGACTTAGTAGTATATTTTTAAAATAAACATCTACTAAATAAAGTTGTTGCACAAATATAAAGATTCTTCGGGAGAAAATCTTGAGAACGTGGTTTTATCCAATAAACTCTTTCTCTTATTTATTTAATGTTATCTTTACAGGGAAAAAATAGAAGCAATCTCTCTCTTCTTCTCCTCCTCCATATTTTCAAATATATTATTCTTTAATAATTAGGCATAGCTACAGCAAGATCCATCATCCAAAAGTTCACACGTTTTGGATATCCAGTAGAAGGGAGTCATACCGTTAAAGCAAGACTATCTAGGCTGATCGTACAAAGGTCAGTGATCTTACCTTTAAGGAAGTGCTCACAGCTTCTCCGAAGGCCTGTAACAAGTTTAATTATTATTTATATGTGTAAAGTATTCAGGGATTAAAGTTCCCACAATAGACAGTGAAGAAAGGAGTATTTTTAGGTCTTTTGGGTTTTGTTTAAGGCTACGTGGTAATTTGAGTGGCGTGGCGATGACGTGACATATATCATTAGTATTTTATTTTTTTGACTGAAAATGAAGGAACCCCTGCGCATCATTAAAAGAAAATTTTAATGAAACTAATACATTTAGTAAAATAAAAAAAGAAACATAAAAAAAGCTCCAAATCCTAACTCTATTCCATCCTCTGTCAAGCATCCTTTTCATTCACCGGATCGAACTCAGCATCCACGATCGGGCATCCTTTCCCTTCGTCAGATCGGACTCTGCGTCCAACGATCGGGCATCCTTCTCATTCGTCGGATCGGACACCGCGTCCACGATCGGGCATCCTACTCATTTGCCAGATCGGACTTCGTGTCCACGATCGACCATCCTTTCCCTTTGCCGGATCGGACTCCACGTCCAACGATTCTTTCCTTTCGCCGGATCAGACTCCGTATCCACGATCGGGCATTCTTTCCCTTCGCCAGTTCGGATTCCACGTCCAACGATAAGGCATTCTTTCCATTCGTCGTATCGGACTCCGCGTCTATAATCGAGTATCTTTTACCTTCGCAATTGGACTCCGCATTCACGATCGGGCATCCTTTCCTTTTGCCGGATCGGACTCCACGTCCACAATCTCCCTTTGTCGGATCGGACTATGTGTCCATGATCGAGCATCATTTTCCTTTTCCGGATCGGTCTTCGCTTCCACAATCACATCTTGAATCGCATAAATCGGGCATCCTACCTTTGTGCTGAATCAAACACCACATCCTAGATTGGGCATCCACCCCCTTTGCCAGATAAGACTCCATGCCTTCGATGGAGCATTCTTTCCCTTCTTCGCATTGTACTCTGCATTCTTGATCAAACATCTATTCTCTTCGCCGAGTCGAACATCCCTCCCCTTGACCGGATCAGACTATGTGTCTTCGATCAGGCATCCATCTTCTCCACATCCTCCATCAGACATCTTTTCTCTTTGCGGGATCGGGCGTTGCACCCTTCATGAGACATCCATCCCCATTCATAAACCTGATCCAACCCAACATCACACATATCCCTAAATCTCTGAATCTGGCATCCTTATAACCAGATCTAAGATCTACACCTTCATATTCTCTTCCTAATCGCTGGATCCATGACCTTTCTTAATCGGGAGCACCTCCATGGTCAGAGCCATAACCATCCTTGTAGATCCGCATCTCCTTGGTCAGATCTAACCCTTCGATCCTCCGAATTCTCCAACGAACTTTTCAAAATCCAAACGAAATAAAAGAAAAACAAAAAAAAATCCGCAAGCACAAGCACTCCCTCTTCCTACATGAAAGAGACGTAGCGAGAGCAAGAGGGAAACCCGGGACGGAGGAGAACAAGGGGGAATCATTAGTAATGTTAGGTTATTATTTCTTTGGAATTTCAAACTTGCCATGATAGTCTTTTTGAATTAAAGTCAAATTGTTAGTCTATTCTCAAACCTTGATAGTATTTGATAGTTTTTGGAATAGGGTTCGAGACCTCTTTCTCACCTGCAAGAAGGTTTACTACTAGGTTACAGTGACACCCATAATAAACCAATTAGTGTATGAAAAAATTGTCACGCCCCGCTTCCCAAAATACGAAATACGAGAGGTGACAAGGCCAGCCATGCTCCTACGGTCGAGGAAACACCCTGCCGTAGTCACACTTTGGCTTCTAGCTTTACATGGTAATCAGTAATCAATGCACAGGTAATGAGAAATGCAGTCACTAAATCAAAATAGATATAAAACTAACCAGATAGAGTTAAAGGAAAGATAGCGCTGACGTCGTTGATCTAGATGTCCGCAATATTCTCAAGGTACGACAGGTGCTAATCCGAGCTAAGTCCACTTCTCCCTCTGAGCATGCATACTCAGGTCATCAGAGCGACACAATAGCAATATATATAAATGCAAAAGTAAACATGTGCAATGATGATGAACATGAAGCAGTAAATATAGAATGATGACGCATATGAAATAATCGGTACAGGTAAACAGTAAAGTAGGTATATCAAATCAGTAAGCAATGCATGTCAATGTCACTAACCCTATCAGTCTCTAAGTCTCACTGTCCAGGTCGCTAAACCTATCGTCAGTCTAAGTGTGAGAGTGAACCACGCAGAAGTATCCCCAACCCAAGGGTAGGGCCCCAGGGGCAAGGGAACACGGGCCCGAAACGCTCGCTAATGATCAGTAATATCACCCATATGACTTCCAGAATCGTTGTATATGCCGGCAATGGGACACCCAATATTTCGTTGAACTAACACTCAAACTACCCCACACTCTATGGTCTATATCAAATACCGACCATAAACCCAAATACTAGTCGGTCCATGACAAGTCTATGCGAGAACTGAAGACAGGATCTCCATCCAGTATGTCTCGACTGATACCCGAAATAAATGGACAGTGTTTGATGCCTTACCTATGACACTAATATAAGTGCTTCCATAACCGTCTCATACCAGTTATAATTACACTTATATATGCCCCATAGGCGTCGACAATGCAATAAATTAACTGGGTCCGCTGATTGTGTACAAGTACATGTCACTCCACTTATTCATTCACGCTTTAATACTAACGTACTTGCCACAATCCAAGCACTAATATCTATCATTGGGTAATGTACACGATCACTAGGTTATCAATGCATATGAGCTCTACATGATATGATGAGAATGCAATAATTACGATATGAATAAAAATATCAGCAGTCAGTGTCCTACCGCTTGCATAATTTACTATAAATCATACGTGCATAATTAAGCAAAACAATAAAAAAAAAGGTAAGCAGTATGTTTAATTATCTGTCCATCAAAATTTGTTCCATGTCAATCGGATTTCAGGTTTGCTGGTTATGGTCATTTTAATTTAAGTGTTCACTGCTGGAAATCCAGTTTCAGAACTGTAAGTTCGTTTCGTAACACGTTTTACTTCCAGTTGGGAGCATAATTAGGTGACTCTACAGTTGCATAATATTTAGGTTTAACAGTTAGATTTCCAACGCATCAGACGGATCGATAACATCCGCTGTGTGCTGGGAGATATGTTCAGTTTAATGTCAATGTGTAGAAATTGCCACTGCAGAAAACTGCAGAATACCTAGGTATGTTAAAATGCAAATTACATATCAAATGATGGTGAAACCCCACGGATCAGATTCAAGTGTTAGATACGCAACCATATGGGGCTCCGCGCATTTTCAGTTTAAATAAGGGGTAAACAAGTGTTCCATCCAGGTATCCAAAACGAACGCTACCCCGAACTGCAGTTCAGGGCCGCGAATCGCCTCAGTATTTGTTCCCCTCCGAATGGCGGCGCACAGGACCGCGATGTCCTGACGCTGAGATTCGGGGCAGATGCTATTTGGTTTTATCCGTCCACCTCTCCGAAGATGCCAAGTTGATTTATGGCACCGTGTATCGGAGGTTTAGACGGATGCGGCCGATGTAGCAGACTTCATCAGATTCCCCCTCGCTTGAGGGGTTTTTGATTGTGGGGACGCTCTTCCCTGCAGGCGCAAGCCCCTGCAGTTAATTACGCTACCGCATCGCGGTAACAACTTTCTTCTTCTCCAGAATTTCACTTCGTGTCGTGTGTGTTTGTTTTGTTTGTGGTTGCCCGTGGATTGTATACGGAGACTGAGTAATGCCGTCGCCCATAGGACGTGGATTAGTCCAAATTCGTATTTACTTAGATTTGGGTTTGGTGTTTTTAGTTTAAGGATGCATTAGTCGCGTTGCGGCTAAGATCAACTTACACGTTCGTTAAGGATACGATAGTCCTGTTTGAGACTAAGATCAACTTAACGTGATAATCCATTTAATATCTGGCCATCGGGACTCGTCACCTCTCTAACGTCGTTGAAGGATTACAATGGCAGATGTCAGAGGAGTTCAGAGATGTACCCTTGAACCAAAGTTGATTTGGAGTTTTATAGTCCATTTGAATGTTTAAGGATACGTTAGCCGTGTTTGGGGCTAAGATCAACTTAAACGGGATCATTTAGATCCGGCAAAAGAGCATTTGGGGGCTTTATTGTTCCAGTTTAGGGACGTAATGGTCCATAGTGTAGGGTTCCTAGGCACGCTAATGAGGTCTCACAAGGCATCAACCATGCCAATTTCAAATTTTAGGGGTGCCGAGAAACCCTAGACTACGGATCGTTAACTAGATGTCTAGGCGAAAGATGCAACTAGTAAACTACTTTACTAAGAGAACGGAAATACAACCTTTGTAGATCTGGTGCTCCACTTCCATAGCTCCGTGATGAATTCCCCTCGCTGTACAAAACGGATCCCGGGCTCTAGAGTCTGCTTCATCGGAGAAATGGGCGGGCTAGGTCATCGACTACGATGCCGAAGATGATCTACGTCGAGGCATCACAAGATCAAGCTCCCACTTCACCAAGTCATGAAACTTGTGAAGAAAACACCCTATACTACTTAGCAAGAGGTAGAGGATGAAGAAATAGGAGGTGGGTTCACTTTAGAATTGGATTTCTCACTCTTTTTCATCAATCACCATTGATGGTCTAGGTTTTCTTCTTGAAGAAGAAGAAGAGGAAGATGATAATGTTATGATAAGTTGTTATGAAAAAGAAAAGAAAATCAAAACTTATCATCATATAACCATGGTCAAGTGTAGAGAATAAACTAGGCTTAAATGGAGTGGTTAGGGTTAAGCATGAGACAAAATGGTCACTTTGGTCAAAGCTTCATAAAGCTTCAACTAGAAAACAAAGTTAGCCACCATTTTCTCTTAATGCTTATCATTTTCCAAATGAATAACTAAATAAGATAAATGAAAAAGAAAACAAAACACTAACCATTCATATAACCATGGTTTAATCTTTACACAAACCAAAGTTAGCATGCATCATCAAACATGATACAAACTTGTGCACGAAAATATATATCACATATACAATGTGCGCAAACAAGTGAGAAAAACCATTTAAAGTGAACCAATACTAGTTAATGCAAAGTAACATATCAAATATATAATTATGCATTAAATCATTAAATCAACACTTGATTTAACGACCCGGTCATATCGCATATAACCGACTAATATTCAATGTATCGGCTTATCGAATCAATCCTTGATTTGATTACTAGGTTATATCGCATATAACCATTCGATACATTCATCGCGAGAATGAAATACGGTATCACATACTGCATTATTCTCGGTCCCACACATATCTCATATGCGCTCCTATTTCGTTTCGCTTGAGCCAGGAAACCTCTGTGTAGGACTCTAAAGACTCGTCAATACGCCGGTAGCAGATGATGATCATATCAAGCACCCACAAGCCGCAAGCGGTCTGCTAAATGTAACGGCCACCCGGGTATTGAGCAATCAGAAGATCGACGAGCAAGCCCGCTCATACTCCTGTGAATCCAACCAGTAACACTTACCGTACAGTCCGGTCTGATCGTCTGATATGTCGCATATCTCGCCTAGGGGTGGTAAACGTCAGACCCCAGTAGCTCGATAAGTCGTGTCGATATGAGGTCTATAACAATTCGAGAAACTACTGGTAACACTTACCAGTAAATCTCAGCAACCCTGGCTAGGGATTTCCGGTTATAGCCAATCGAACACGGCGCAACATCAACTCCCTATACCGGGAGAGACGAATCCCCTCCTATCGCTCATTGCCTCCATGTGATTCGGGACTGTACCCAAAAACCACCGTTTTTCACGCCCTCTTGGACGTGGTAAGATAGAAATCAAAGCACAGTGGGAACCACACAAGACTCTATGACGATCTCGGGTCAACAGACTACTCTGTACCAGTGTCACCAGAGAACTGCCATCTGACGTAAGGTATAATACCATCTGGGAGTTCTCGGTGAGTCCGTCCAGTATACCCAGTCTCCACTGAGCACCCGTGTATCATCTCTGATGTCAAACACCAATGGATATGGGATCATCCATCGCCCATCTGTATGGGTCGAGAAGGTATACGCTAGTCTACTCTGGTATATCGATGCCCCATCTCGATATACCCACGACTAGGGACTTTGAAGGATGTACTTATGGACTACCATATCCCCACTAGTATGATCCGCATCATAGTCCAGGTAGTCAAGTACACATCCTAAGGGCTTTACCAACATGTAACAGGGAGACAATCAGTGTACACGTCAAGATAAAGATCAACCAGATAGCATACTATCATGTCGAGCAAGAAAGTCCTCCCTATATATGTCCAAGCATCCACTACAATATACATCCTATGTATAGTAATGGCCTCTAGGGCATACATATAACTAACAATCTCCCACTTGCACTAGGGCCATCTGATAGCAGTGGTTGTAGTATCTCATACTCAACCATCCCATAAAAGTCTCACTCTGGGAAAAGGCCTTTGTGAGTGGATCCGCCGTGTTGTCCTTTGAGTCTACTCTCCTGACCTCGATCCCTTGGTGATCAAGCATCTCCATGATAAGGTGATACTGCCTTAGAATATGTCTGGATCACTGATGGGACGGGTGTTCCTTGGCATAAGCCACAACTCCATTGTCTCACAATGGTAGGAACGAAGTTCATCTCATGAACTAATATACACCCAGACTGCCTCTTTGGTAGCATCTTAAGTAGCGATGTATCCAGCCTTTATCGTCTAGTATGCCACGGTATCTAGCTTGGAACTTTTCCAACATACCGTCCCTCCACTGAGGGTAAAGACAATGCCTATGACTGACATTCAGTCATCTTTATCACCCTGGAACCATTCCAGTGATTCTCCCCAGGGTCGATTGATACCGTCTCACTACAACTAGTGAGAATCTAACATCCATTTAGATCTATCTCATAGATCCAAAACCCAGGATTTAGGAGGTATCACTTTGATCCTATATGGAGAATCATTGTGATAAGCGGAGATTGACCGAGCGTAGCATAGGAAACTCCTTCCCTATCAAGAGCATGACATCCACGTACTCTACGAGGATCACCACCATACTCCCTACTACCTTTTTGTTTATACAAGGTTCATCTACCATTTTGATGATGTCAAACTCTTTGACTTATCCATCAAAACAGATGTTTCAACTCCGCGATGCCTGCTTTATCACATAAAACATCTTGAACACGTTTCCGCTGCTCCCACTGTCTACGAGGCACTCTGGCTGTGTACTTATAGACGCTCTATTCTAAAACATCGTTTAGAAAAGCTGTCATGACACCCAACCACCAGATATCGTAGTCATGGTATGTAGCCGTGGTAAGTAGGATCTGGATGGACTTAAGCATAGCTCCTTAGAAAAAGGTTTCCTCATGATCCACACCTGGTCAATGATGCAAACCTTTAACAAGTCTAGCTTTGAAAGTCTCAACTTTTCCATCTACACCAAGTAATCTTCTCAAGATATACTTGCTCCTGATGGGGATTTAACCCTTCAGATATAGCAACCAAAGTCCATACTTTGTTGGTGTACATGGATTCCATCTCAGATCGCTAAGCATCCAGCCATTCTTACAGAGTCCCACTCCTGATGGCCAGCTCGAAACTAGTTGGGTCATCATCTCATGATGCAATCCTCGCTCCCACTTTCATAGAGAAGTATCTCTCAGGTGGGTGAGGAACCTCACTAGATCGGCGGAGAGGCTGAGGTTCGTTGGTATCTGCTGAATTCTTTGGTTCTACCAAATCATCTTTTGTTGTTTGTATAGCTAGAACCTTTCCAGTTGTACATAACAGACCTTGCCTCGAGCTTGTCCGGATTATGCTTTTAGACATAGCACATACAACCCCAAATCTCAACTAACTTAAGATATGGGCTCTTCCCTTTCCATATCACATATGAAGTGGTAGGCAACTGATTTGATTCGAACCCTATTCAATAGGTATGCAGCTTCTCAAGCGCATAACTCCCAAAAAGGAAATAGGTAACTCAGTAGTACTCATCATACAGCACACCTTATCATATAGGGTGAGATTGCTCCGCCCCGATATACCATCGTGCTATGGTGTATACGGAGGAGTAATGCTGAGAGAGAATCTCATTCTCCTTTAGAATGGTCCAGGAATTCCGTGCTCAAGTATTCTCCTCCTTGATCTCATCAAAGGACATAATACTTATACCCGTATTGGTTCTCTACTTCTAACTTATATTCTGTGAATATCTCAAAAGGTTCGGACTTGTGTTTCAACAGGAACATAGGTCTGAATCTTGAAAGATCATCAGAGAATGTAATGAAGTATAAAGAACCGGTCTTGGCAAGTGTAGACAGAGGACCTACATACATCAACATGTATCATCCCAAGAGTTCACTAACTCTTTCTCTGTTTCCAGTAAACGGAGCTATGGTCATCTTATCTCTGTGACATGACTGGCAAGTTTCATAAGATGTAAATTCAAACTGATTTAAATATGCATCTAATATGTAACTTCAGCCAGTCGGATCGCATTGATATGACCTAGTCTACAATGCCTGAAGAAGGATCCGTTCATTTCTGAACTCTTCCTCTTCTGTGTGTTCCGTATACTAAGAACTGTAGTTTGATTTAGAACATTAATGCTTTTAGATAACGTGCCTGAACTGATCAACTTTTGATATAGGAAATGTTCAAAACATTATCCATCAATACAAAATTTTATCGTTTCTTTACTAATAAAGAGACAGATATGATTTTGCATAATAGGTTCGGTATCTAATAACATTCGTTCAGAATCAATGTATTGGTATACAGGGTGACAGTGACCAACAGACTTGGCTGCAACTCTTGCCCCGTTCTCTGCCTCATGAAACTTATCACCCGTTCTCAGTTCTTTACCTATCTGTAGCCCATGTAACAGATTACATATCTGGGATCCTGATCTGGTATCACATACCCAGGACGTAAAGGATACTGAGAAACAGTTCTGTGTAATGAACACACCCGAAGATGATGCATCAGCATGCACTCTCTTCGTTTGGGCGGCACGGGAATTCTGGTAATCCCCAATTTCCTGCTCTGTCTTATAACAATTATAAGTTGGAGCGGGACCAACGTTCCCCAGCTCAGTATAACAAGCGGGTTCGGTCAATATTCCGTTTTATTATCTTGATTAAGGCGTGATATGGTCGCTACCTGGAGAGAGAGAGAAGAAAACACTCAGCGTGCGCTCTTGCAAGATCAGATTGGTTATTATTTTATCTAATCAGGATGGCTCCCACTGCTTTTTATCAAATCTTCCTTCAAACCCTAAAAGGAAAGACTAGCCGGGATTAATTACACACTACAAGTTCGCCAATCTTTCAGCCAGGCCAGTGTCGGTACTTTGAGGGAGATCCCCCGTGCTTTCGCACGAACCTAATTAATGTAAACCTCGTTTTCCCAGAGGCGTAACCTCGTTAACACCTTTCTAGACACCTACTTGATCGGCTAATTGTAATGTATAAAACTCTCCCAGGAGTAACTCTTACTCGCAGCGGGTATCGGGATCCAACTATCTCATAGAAGGTATGCAATCTCATTTCAAATTTCAACACTTGAAATTCCCGATAATATTTTGCCCCTAACCTCCTATGACCTTGACAAAGGCCAACAAACCATAGGATGCTAGTCAAGTTCAACCAGTCATTTCCTGATTGAATTAAACCCACCCGCACGGCCCTTGACAAAGGCCAACAAGGTCGCATGACTACCCTAATCCAATCTGCATCATATGCATAAGCAGATAAGCACCAGTTAGCTACCGCACACTGCGTCTTGACAAAGGCCAACAAACGCAGCACGAATACTAACTACTACTTATCTGAAATGACGGAGGGCTACGACAGATTTTTCTGAAAACCTATTGCGTAATGAACTTGATATCGTTGTAGAATCAAATGATTTTAAAATGGAGTGTTTTTTAGGCTTTTCTAGTTTTGCTAAAGGGGTCACTCCCGGTGAAGGGATCGTCGGCCCTTTCCTCGTCGAATGAGGTGCGGGATATATCATATATATCACTATGCAAAGCAAAAACTATAGAAGCAATCAAAAGACAAACCGAAGGGTGTAGCATCTGCCAGTTATTGCTAAAGGAGTCACTCCCGGTGAAGGGATCTCGGTCCTTTCCTTATCGAATAAGGTGCAGGATATATCATATATACCGCTGTGCAAAGCAAGAACTGTAGCTACCTGTTTTATTTTGAAATTCAATTCTACAATATCTTTAGGTTTCTTTTTCTTTCATTAATCCTATTAATGAAGTCCCATCATTTAAGTACCTAAACATCACAGATAAATACGACGTACACTTATGCCATCCGCATTCGCCTCGATGTCCTCTCGTGCACCGTTAGGTTAGGTAACTAACGGCAGAGCGGGACAGGGCTAGCGCGGGTGTAAAACATAAGTAACGTCTATATAATATATCATATATACTATATACTGTATCCATCACAGAACATCACATGATCACATCACAGATATCGCAGCAGAAGAATCATATGAAATATTGGATATACTAAGACGTCCGTGTTTTCAATACGAGCCAGTATAAAACACGGATTCCACGGTCGCGATGAATAGCCAAACCCACACCCCTAGACCCCTATGAGAGCGGCAAGCAACCCTACCAATTCTAGAGTTAGGAGACCCGGACTCGACTCCTCGAGTTGGTCTTCCACTGGACTCCAGAACCCGGTTACTTGTGCTCCCCTCCTTGGGTCTATCCTAGTGCGGAAAAGTAAATAATATACAAAAGGTGACATCTTCCGCAACCTGGAAGTGCCCCAATAAAAGAATATTACATACAAGTTTTTACATGAATGAAAATGAAAAACACTCATCTCACATAAAAACCCCCCGGCTATTCAAACACGACGATCCAATATAACATATCCAGCAACACATAACATCACATGTCATCAACGTAAGTAAATATGCGCATCCCAATTGTCGTTGACATATAGCAACGAAACCGGCGATATCACATATTACACTTACGGTCACAGAAAAGAAAGTGTAAAACTACAACAGTTAGAATCCGCAATCTCTTTAGACATCGCATGCTTAATCAAATGAATTACTTAGACATCACATGCCTAACAATTATAAACCCCGCATTTTAGTCTCAAAATCGAAAACACTTTTCAATACCAAGTCGGGCAATTCAACAAGATTCCCGACATCCTGATCGAATGCTCGTCGCAAACTTCAGTAGACGGCCGCACCCCCGATACCGTCGACGAAGTGCACCAAGGCGGAACACCGCTGCCGCGAGCACCCGAACGGATTCTTTCGGCGACGGGGTTCTCCTACAGTCACTTGGTCGGGGCTATGGAGTGAGACTGTCTATTAAGTTTACCCGGCGAGTATCCGCGTACGCTACGTGATTGCGACGGACTTTTGATCACATCAAAATTCCGTGGCAACCGATCAAGTGAGACTAAACCGCTATGTTTATAATATTCATTCAGTTATCTCATAACTTATTGTGAATTCCAAGTATTGTATCCCATTCCAGATAAATAGAAAATGTTAAACTTTCCGATCGAACATTCAAACATCCAAGTTTTCCCGATACAGCTCAACACATGAAATAAGTCTAAAAACATTTGGTTCGTGCCTCAGTACCAACGGTCCAGCCGTAGAAGGGTCAAGCCAACGCCTCACATGTGGCACGCCGTACTGCCCCAAACCCGAAGGTTCAAAGGGCAGTTCAAGACGGTCACATAATCGAGTTAAGGTTTGTTGTCTTCTAAAGGGTCCATCGCGTTGCTTGCATTACTTAGAACGTCTTTAAACCACGGAAAAATCCAACACTTGGAAATTTTCCGGCAGGGGAAAAGTTGGGTATTTATATCCGGTCGAACTTTTTAACATATTCAAAAATCATCCGGAAAGACACATAGACAGAGTTTGACAATCCGATCGAATAAACGAATCCCCAAAACAACCCCAGAAAATTCAACTCTTGAATAATATTTAAAAATACCCAGAGAACTCAGCACTGAATAAAGGAAGTTACTGTGCAAAATTGGGTGGATGACGTCATCATACGGCCGCGGAACCGCCGCAGAAGCCAGGCTTCTGCCGCGGTTCCGCCGCACTTTAGAGGAATCATGGACACGTGTTGCACAGTAATTCTTAGGATTCCCTGCTGATTTTTCTGCATATTTTTAATTTGGAAAAATCCCAGTTTTTGAAAAAAAAGTACAGAGAGCATGTTTGTGTTGGGGTTTCGGTTTCGTTCGGATTTCAAACGTCGTCTAGACTTCGCCTAAGGCTCAAGCTAGGCTCTGATACCACTGTAGGGTTCCTAGGCACGCTAATGAGGTCTCACAAGGTATCAACCATGCCAATTTCAAATTTTAGGGGTGCCGAGAAACCCTAGACTGCGGATCGTTAACTAGATGTCTAGGCGAAAGATGCAACTAGTAAACTACTTTACTAAGAGAACGGAAATACAACCTTTGTAGATCCGGTGCTCTACCTCCATAGCTCCGTGATGAAGTCCCTTCGCTGTACAAAACGGATCCCGGGCTCTAGAGTCGGCTTCATCGGAGAAATGGGCGGGCTAGGTCATCGACTACGATGCCGAAGATGATCTACGTCGAGGCATCACAAGATCAAGCTCCCACTTCACCAAGTCATGAAACTTGTGAAGAAAACACCCTATACTACTTGGCAAGAGGTAGAGGATGAAGAAATAGGAGGTGGGTTCACTTTAGAATTGGATTTCTCACTCTTTTTCATCAATCACCATTGATGGTCTAGGTTTTCTTCTTGAAGAAGAAGAAGAAGAAGATGATAATGTTATGATAAGTTGTTATGAAAAAGAAAAGAAAATCAAAACTTATCATCATATAACCATGGTCAAGTGTAGAGAATAAACTAGGGTTAAATGGAGTGGTTAGGGTTAAGCATGAGACAAAATGGTCACTTTGGTCAAAGCTTCATGAAACTTCAACTTACAAACAAAGTTAGCCACCATTTTCTCTTAATGCTTATCATTTTCCAAATGAATAATAAGATAAATGAAAAAGAAAATAAAACCCTAACCATTCATATAACCATGGTTTAATCTTTACACAAACCAAAGTTAGCATGCATCATCAAACATGATACAAACTTGTGCACGAAAATATATATCACATATACAATGTGCGCAAACAAGTGAGAAAAACCATTTAAAGTGAACCAATACTAGTTAATGCAAAGTAACATATCAAATATATAATTATGCATTAAATCATTAAATCAACACTTGATTTAACGACCCGGTCATATCGCATATAACCGACTAATATTCAATGTATCGGCTTATCGAATCAATCCTTGATTTGATAACTAGGTTATATCGCATACAACCATTCGATACATTCATCGCGAGAATGAAATACGGTATCACATACTGCATTATTCTCGGTCCCGCACATATCTCATATGCGCTCCTATTTCGTTTCGCTTGAGCCAGGAAACCTCTGTGTAGGACTCTAAAGACTCGTCAATACGCCGGTAGCAGATGATGATCATATCAAGCACCCACAAGCCGCAAGCGGTCTGCTAAACGTAACGGCCACCCGGGTATTGAGCGATCAGAAGATCGACGAGCAAGCCCGCTCATACTCCTGTGAATCCAACCAGTAACACTTACCGTACAGTCCGGTCTGATCGTCTGATATGTCGCATATCTCGCCTAGGGGTGGTAAACGTCAGACCCCAGTAGCTCGATAAGTCGTGTCGATATGAGGTCTATAACAATTCGAGAAACTACTGGTAACACTTACCAGTAAATCTCAGCAACCCTGGCCAGGGATTTCCGGTTATAGCCAATCGAACACGGCGCAACATCAACTCCCTATACCGGGAGAGACGAATCCCCTCCTATCGCTCATTGCCTCCATGTGATTCGGGACTATACCCAAAAACCACCGTTTTGCACGCCCACTTGGACGTGGTAAGATGGAAATCAAAGCACAGTGGGAACCACACAAGACTCTATGACGATCTCGGGTCAACAGACTACTCTGTACCAGTGTCACCAGAGAACTGCCATCTGACGTAAGGTATAATACCATCTGGGAGTTCTCAGCGAGTCCGTCCAGTGTACCCAGTCTCCACTGAGCACCCGTGTATCATCTCTGATGTCAAACACCAATGGATATGGGATCATCCATCGCCCATCTGTATGGGTCGAGAAGGTATACGCTAGTCTACTCTGGTATATCGATGCCCCGTCTCGATATACCCACGACTAGGGACTTTGAAGGATGTACTTATGGACTACCATGTCCCCACTAGTATGATCCGCATCATAGTCCAGGTAGTCAAGTACACATCCTAAGGGCTTTACCAACATGTAACAGGGAGACAATCAGTGTACACGTCAAGGTAAAGATCAACCAGATAGCATACTATCATGTCGAGCAAGAACGTCCTCCCTATATATGTCCCAGCATCCACTACAATATACATCCTATGTATAGTAATGACCTCTAGGGCATACATATAACTAAGACATAGGTAGTTTAGGGACGTTGCGGTCCATGCTCCAGTTTTAAGGATGTGGTGGTCCAATATTAGTTTAAGGACGTTTCGGTCCAACATTAGTTTAAGGACGTCTCGGTCCGATATTAGTTTAAGGACGTTTCGGTCCCACATTAGTTTAAGGACGTTTCGGTCCCACATTAGTTTAAGGACGTTTCGGTCCACGAGTTTAAGGACCCCACAGTCCGTATTGATGTGTGGTCGTCGGGACCCGTCACCTCTCTGACGTCGTTGAAGGATTACAACGATGGGTGTCAGAGGAGTTCGGAGATGTACCCTCGAACCAGATATAAATTAATTTAAGAGAACAGTTGTGCTCAGTCAATTTAATTTGAGGACTTACGGCCAAAATTGGGCTAAGTCCAGTTGAAAATGTTCAACACCCTTATTTATTTTTGGTCTATTAGACCTATGCTAGGGCTTTGCCCACACTTAAATAATGCATTGCATTACTTCTATTTTTTTTTGTTTGGGCTCTGCCCATAAAAGATGCAGAGCATTAATTTCACTTGGGCTCTGCCCCCTTTTTATTGCTTTGCAATTTATTTTGGCCTGCTAGGTCTTTTTGATTTGGGCCTGGCCCTTTAAGAAATGCCTTGCATTTGTCAGGCGCTTTGCGCCAATCAGAGAGCGCAAGCGCTTGTAGTGTTGACACGTGTCGCGCAAGCGCAGTGTGCTGCGCTAGTGCGCTGCGCTGTTGCGCTGCTGACACGTGGTGCGTTCTGGTGAGTTGCGCCAATTACAGAGAGCAAAGCTCTATTTCAAAAGCGCGTAGCGCAAGTTGTTCTGTAGCTGGCACGTGGCGCTCTCCCAAGAGCGCAACAGCGCAGTTTGGAAGTGCAGAGCACTAAGAATCTTTTAGATTCAAGAACAGAAGTGCAAAGCACTATTTGATTTCTTAATCTAATTTAGATCAAAGAAAATAAGTTTTTCTTTTTATTTTAGGAACCAAATGTTCATAAAAGTGCAAAGCACTATTTTTTTTTTCTTCTTGTTTTAAAGAACCAGTGGTTCATAAGAAGTGCAAAGCACTGTTTATTATGTGAATATCATTGATCTGGTTTTTAAATCAATGATCTATTAGAAGAAATTTCTTCTCTTTTGTGAAGGTTTTTACCTTTTTCTTGAAATTTTTCTCAGAGTTCTCTCTGTTTGAAGCTCTTGATTTTTTTTTCAAGAAATGTTCATGCCTTTGAATTGAGGTCTGGGGTCTCTTTTATAGTGCCCATAAATTAGTTAATTTTGTTGAAGAGATCTTTCTCTGAGTGATTTGGGGAATTTTCCCCACCGTTGGATCTTTGATCCAAGGGCTTCTGTTTTACAGAAGAAAATCTTCTTGTTTTAATAAGAACAGAAAGATTTCTTTAAAATCTTAATTCTGTTTGGCGCAAATGCCCCAGCGCGTGACACGTGTCGCGCAGCGCACAGCGCAGCGCAACTGCGCTAGCGCATCTGCGCTGACACGTGTCGCGCAGCGCAGTGCTTGCGCAACTGAAGCGTTGCTTCCTTTAATTTTGCTTTAAAATAGAGCTTTGCTCTGATTGGGCGTGCCTTCTTGGGCGCTGCGCTGACGTATCAGCGCCTGACATGTGGCGCGTTGCGCCCGAGATTTGAAGCATTGCTTCAAAATTTTGAATTTTGAATTTCAACAGAGTTTTGCTCTGATTGGGCGAAACAAATGCCCCCCCCACCGTTGCGCTCACGTGGCGCACACATGAGTGCAGCGGTGCCAAACTCCTGATCGTTGGATCAACGGGTGAGCTCAAAGGGCGCAAGCGCCTTATAAATAGGACCTTTGGCCCTTAGAAAAATCTCATCATTTCAAGATTTTTATTTCCCAGAGCTTTGCTCTCATTCAAGAACTTTCAGAGCTTTGCTCATTTCTAAAGTCGAAAACTTTAGGTAAAATTAGTTAAACTTAATTGAACTTAATCTTCAACCAAAGAGCTTTGCTCTCACAGATCTTTTGATCTAAAGAGATCCCCATTGGGGTTTCATAAACAGAGCTTTGCTCTTAAGAACTTATAAATCTGTAGAGATCTTGTTCATGGGTTCTAACCCATGAACAGAGCTTTGCTCTTTGAATCATCTGTAGATCTTTTAGATCTGAAAAATGAAAAAATTTCACAAGTTTTTCATGGATTTTCCAAGATTCCAAAAATTCTAATTCTTTTAGGTGTAACATTTTCTGATGGACCATAGAGCTATGCTCTTTTAAGGAATCTTATTTCTCTGAGATCAGAGTTTGACAAGTGTCACTCTGCGACAGAGCTTTGCTCTGAAAGAGGAGATTTTCTCCTTGTCTCTAGGGATTCTTCCCCCCCACTTTTTTTATAAATGGGAATGTTTTCCTGGGGACCAACTGACAATCTCATCCAATGATGAGGTTGTCTTATTAACTGACGTATTGTCATCCAGATTTTGTGGGTCCCCCTTTGGTCTCCTACTCACTGCACTGCTGTGTGGTGTAATTAATTAATTTTAATTTAATTAATGAATTTTCTTTTTTAGACGCCAAACGTTGGAATTACAACACTAACGGCTAAATTGTTCTTTTGCAGCGATCATGTCTCTAGACACTTCATTCCCGTTCGTCCGCTCGGAGGAGGGATTTCCCGAGGCGCCCTTGGACCGTGAAGTCCTGACCATGATTAGAGAATACGACCCGGAGTACAAGAATCTCCACCTTTGGGGGTCTTGGTATAACCAGATCATTATGGGTCGACGCAGCTTCACATGCGCAGTGCCGTCCGAGCCCATCACGGCGATTCATTATGCTACCCCACCCTCGGTGCAGTATGCCGTGGAGATGGTGGATTGGACCGCGAACAGCTTTCTTCATCCCGCTATGGATGCGGTTCCGGTCCAACGTCCTATGGTCTTGGATATTCTAGGACGTCGTATCTGTCAGGGCGAGGCGAGACCCTGGGGGCAATCATATAACATTGGTCTGATCCCCCGCCATCCGATTGGCTACCTGCCGTGGGCCCGGTACATCCTGTCGACGAAGAAGTCGCAGTTGATAAGATTAGAATTGTACACCGCGGTCTACGTCTCTCTCTTCCAGTATCCCACGCTCCCCACCTGGTGGTTTAAGGCTTTCCTGGAGCAGTGGAACATTCCCACCCACAATTTCCTTACCATGGATCGGGAAGTGTCCATCTCTTTGGAGGAGTTCACGGAGGTATCCGGTCTACCAGTCATGGGAGAACATTATGAGGAGCTGCTCCCGACAAATGTGTACATCTTTGGTGCAAGGCCAGTGGTAAGGGGGGTCACACCGGAGAATGCCGTTCAACATCAATTCCCAAGCTTGATTAAGGTGTTGAATATCTATGAATCTCTTTTTATCGAACATGGGAGTCGGGGGGTTAACTTTGAAGATTTCATCGCTCGGTTCCTTCGCCCAAGCGTCCTCTCATCAGAAGCTGCCAAGTTTGCCACTCTGTATGACCCTTTCGGTCTAGGTGTGGACAACCTACCGGAGAAGGAGATAAATCAAAAGGGTTTTTTTCTTCCGGCCTTCCCTACCATGTCATTTGCAGAAATTGCGGCCCCTGGAATGGATGAGGAGGCCTTTTTCTTAGGATTTCTTGGATTGCGGCTGAGCTGGTTTGCGATCCCAATGCACTCTCATCGTATGCGGCCCTCTGTCTTTTACCCAGCCCACCGGATGGCCATCGGGGTAAAGGTGGCTGTTGGGATCGCTGGCTTGGCGCACCTATATCATGGTCTCAGCCAAGCAGCGGATGCTAACGAGCCCGGGGTATTGCACGCGGTCTTCCCGATGCACTACTTTATGTCGTGGCTCGAGCTACATACGGCGGGTGTCTTCGGCATGCATAAAAGGCCCTCGTTTTTTGACAAGTGTGGTTTCCCTCGCATCATTCAGTTGATTGGCGCATCAATCGTGGCCCCTTCACTACGGAACGCCAGAGGTTTACTGCTTCGCCCTCACACCGTTGGAGTCGGGATGTCCTTCATTGACAAGGTATTAACCATTGGAAAAGCGTCCACCACTGCGGTGCGACCATTACAGGACTCCTTTAAGGATGGAGCTTCAGTGTTGACGGCCCGGGAGACCCTCCACTTGTATTCTATTAGACCGGGCTTCCTAGTCTTCAGGCAGGACGGTGCGGCAATCTTCATGAGATATAACCCGCATCGTTTCGCCCAACAACTGGGCTACGATCAAGGGGTACCCTTGGAAGATTTCTTACTGGAACCTACTGCCAATGAAAAAGGGATGGAGAACGCATTACATCACTTCATGCGCCTGAACACGGGTTCTCATTTTTTCATCAGCGCGCCGGCCTGTGCTCCACGACTCTTTAATGTATATAAAGAGTGGTACAATCATGCGACGGGGGCCATTATAAAGGAAGAGAGGCGAGTGTTGATCGACCGTAAAGGTGCACCTCCCGGCACCGACCGTAACGCTCCCTTAGTGCCAAGGACCCCGGTGGTTCCTCCTCTAAAAGATGCCGGGGGCAGATCATCGCGTGCGCAAAGTCCTCCACGTGAGTTGCCGCTCCCTGATATCACAGATGCACCTCCCGCACCCTGTGCTCCAGTGGAGACAGTGGTTGTATCCTCGCCGGAGTCTGACGTGGGTGCGGACATCGAGACCCGTCGTCCCAAAGTGGCTGCTAAGCGGAAGTCGATCCCACGTGAGCCTAGGGTCGGAGGGCAAAAGAAAAAGAAGTCGCTCTTCGCTGCGGACGTCGTGTTCGGTCAGGAACCCCATGCTCCCTATGCCGAGGGCCTGATCGAATACGGGACTAACGAAGGATTAGTGATGCCGCCGCCGGACGATACAGACTTGGAGGCTGCTCTCGAAGCTTCAGCGTGGTTGGCGAGGCGTGACGCGTGGCTAGCTAAGCTTGCGCAATCAGGTAACTACTAGTCGCCTTTTCTTTATTGCAACATATCCTCTTCATTGCCTTTGATTAACGCTTTTCTTTCTTTTTTTTCAACAGGCATCACTGATGAAGAAGCCATTGCCGCTTCTCTGAAGACTTTCCAAGAGGAGGAACGTCTTAGAGCATCCGTGGGCCTTAGTAAGTTTCGATTCATTAAGTTTTCATTTCCCTTGTGTTATGGTCAATCTAACCTTTCCCTTTTAATCACAGGAACCTCAATGCCGCTCCCGCCAAGTGATGCAGATGTCCTACCGGCTGCCGACGTTCCTGCTTCCTCGGGGTTACCGCAAGAATTCCGTCTTGAGGAGCCGATGAGAGACGCCTTAAAGGCTCTGGAGGTGTCTTTGTTTACGGATGACGACGCCGCGGTGAAAGAGGCGTCACAGAGTTCCATTGTGACAGCTCGGGAGGAAAGAAAGCAACTAAGGCGTGAGGCGAAGGCGCGCAGGGCTGCCTTGGCTGTGGGAGTGGGCCCCAGCACCGTCCCTCGCGCTGATACTCCATCCGAAGAGGCCCCTGTCGCCCTATCCACTGCCCGCAGAGAGGTGGCGCACGCAGTTCGGAAACGGTAAATCCGCTTCAGGTAATATTTCTCTCAGAGTTTTTGTTATAAGGATTTTAATGCCATTGGTCCTTATATCTCTTATCTTGCAGGGCCAAGTCCGATCGAGGGGGAGGCGGAAACCGTTGATCCCAAGGAGACAGAGGAGGCAGCTCCTACCGAGCCTGAGCCGACGGTGGGCAACGTCGTCGAGGCTTCGGGGCCCGAGATGGAGGTTGAGGGGTCTGCAGCTGAGAGGGTCATTGATGCCCAGCCTGAAGTGGCGGCAGATGAAACGATCATTACAACTGAACCGAGGGTGGTGGCGGACGAGGCGCTTGAGACCGGCGACCTCGTGGTGATGGTGGATAAGCCGATGGAGACGGCGGAGCCCGAAGAAGTAGCGAGTGAGATGGGTACGACTCTTGGGGAAGAGTTAGCCACTCTCTCCCAAGAGTTCGGCAACGCTCCAATCATTGCCCTCCCCGTGTACGATATTCCGCCGTCTCCAGGTCTTGTGAGCACGACAACGGTCCCTATCGAGTCGGGAGATGAGGCCACGGGCGGTGGCCTCATGTCCACGGAGGAGGGAGACGCCTCCGTTTCAGCCGGCAACTCGTCAGGTAAATCCCAAGTTAGTGTTCTTTCTTTACCTCATAATTTTTCTGACAAATTTACCTTTTTTGTAACGCAGGTGCAGTCAGCGCCGATACCCCACTGCTCGAGGGAGCGCCTTCAACGACTACCTTGGCGGTGGTCATCTCTCAACCCTCTCTCATACCCTCGAAGATGTTGGAAGGTATGGGTCTGCAATTTATTAATCTTATCTTCCAGACGCATAATTTGTGTACTAAAATTATACTGTTGTGTCTTTCAGGAGTGCTTTTTGACCATCTCTATCAAGTGTTGCTCCCACACTTCTCCTTCCCATCTGAATTCGCCTCCCCCTCTGGTGGTGCTGGTGAGTACCGTTCCCGATTGATATCTTTGTTTTTCTGTGGTAGAATTATTTCTAACTCTCTCTTGTCCTGACCGCAGTGTTACAAATCGAAAGGGGAGAAGAAAGATCGGTTGCGCCACCGGCCCTTCCGGCCTTGCCACCTGCTTCAACCGGTATAGTAAACTATCTTATCAATGACTTTCTCCGTATCTATTGAATCATCATCTAATCACATTTTGTCCTTTTCAGCTGTCGTTCCAGTCTCGGTGCCTTTTGAGTCTCGTATTACAATACCGGGCGGCCCTTCCCAGAGACGCCCGTCCTCAAAAGGTGCGGCGAATAGTCTGCGCATGTTGAGCGACTACATCGAGGAACTCGACGTCGAGGCTCCTACATCTGCTGAGGACTTCGCTACGACGGTTAACCTGATGTTGGTGATATTTGCCACCTTCCATGACGAGGGCATTGTCGCCTCTTGGGTTAACCATTGTCGGGAGATTGAGGCTCGCCTTCATCAGCTGGAGTCGATGCCCCTATCCCCCGAGACTTTGGCCGTGAGCACTCAGCGGGGAGCATGACTCGAGCAAAGCACTTCTCATTTCCGTCATTTGGAACAAGAAGCAGCTTTGAGGCTGAAGGAGTGCCAAGAATCTTCAAGCGAAACTGCTCGCCTGCGTGCTGAAGTTGAAGCGAATGCTGCTCAAGTGAAGACTATCTTTGAGGGTCTCCTGGAGCGCATCTCCCATGGGCTAAACTTGAAGCGAAAGCTTGATGTAGCTGAGCGCGATACCCCAGGTCGGGAAGCTGCTTATCAGGCCGTCAGGGGGAAGCTTGCGTCTGCCTTGCAGCAACGGGCCCAAATGGAGGCGGAGCTGGCGGTGGTAGCTGATCAGGAGAAAGCGGGGAAGGAATTGCGCGAACAATTGCTAGATCTATGCAAGATGCTTCCTTCTCAGTAATTCTCCTTGTATCGTTTGTACTTGTAAATAAAAAATGTATGTATATTTTTTATTCTTTAGCACAATGTATCTTGTACTCAATCAAGTTTATGAATAAAAGATGCACATTTTTTGTAATGTCTTGTGTCATTTCTCCGCCTTTTTCTTTATTTTACTATCAGCATGCCACCTTAGTAAACATGGTCACAGATAATAGAGCACGCATCTTGACTTTCTTAAGAAATAGCGATGGCTTAGGCCGCAGGTTCAGATCTGCTGGCTAAGACTTTTCAACTCTATGAGCCGTGAGGGTCTCGTAGAGATTTTTCTCCCTACGGATCGAGAGGATCTCGTAGGTGGGTTTTTCTCCTTAGGATTCGTGAGGATTCCTAAGTGTGATTTTCTCTTATAAGTCGTAAGGATCCTATAAGAGAATTTTTCCCTCTTACGAGTCGAGAGAACCCGTAAGCGGTTGTTTCCCTCCTTGTCGAGATTCGACTTTGGAGAGTGAGACCCGTGAATAGTATGCAAGAGACCTTTTTGGATCGACTTGCAGGGTCCCATTGTTCAGGAAGCAAGTTTTTTTTATCCCTGCTGCCTGAGGCTTCATTTGCAGTTTGAGACGAATCGGGAATTTCCCGCGGAGACACTGGTTTCTCTGCGAGCCAACGCGAATCAGGAGGCTCTCGTCAAGGAGTGTTTGTATTCGTGAGTCGAGGAGTTTGCTAGGGATTATTTGTTTCCCAAGCGCCAAGGATTATTTGTTTCCTTGGGGTTTGAAACGAGTCGAGGATTTCCCACGGAGGCACTGGTGGCTCTGCGAGTCGACGCGGATCAGGAGGCTCTCGTCAAGGAGTGTTTGTATCCGTGAGTCGAGGAGTTTGCTAGGGATTATTTGTTTCCCAAACGCCAAGGATTATTTGTTTCCTTGGGGTTTGAAACGAGTCGAGGATTTCCCACGGAGGCACTGGTGGCTCTGCGAGTCGACGCGGATTAGGAGGCTCTCGTCAAGGAGTGTTTGTATCCGTGAGTCGAGGAGTTTGCTAGGGATTATTTGTTTCCCAAGCGCCAAGGATTATTTGTTTCCTTGGGATTTGAAACGAGTCGAGGATTTCCCACGGAGGCACTGGTGGCTCTGCGAGTCGACCCGGATCAGGAGGCTCTCGTCAAGGAGTGTTTGTATCCGTGAGTCGAGGAGTTTGCTAGGGATTATTTGTTTCCCAAGCGCCAAGGATTATTTGTTTCCTTGGGGTTTGAAACGAGTCAAGGATTTCCCACGGAGGCACTGGTGGCTCTGCGAGTCGACGCGGATCAGGAGGCTCTCGTCAAGGAGTGTTTGTATCCGTGAGTCGAGGAGTTTGCTAGGGATTATTTGTTTTCCAAGCACCAAGGATTATTTGTTTCCTTGGGGTTTGAAACGAGTCGAGGATTTCCCACGGAGGCACTGGTGGCTCTGCGAGTCGACGCGGATCAGGAGGCTCTCGTCAAGGAGTGTTTGTATCCGTGAGTCGAGGAGTTTGCTAGGGATTATTTGTTTCCCAAGCGCCAAGGATTATTTGTTTCCTTAGGGTTTGAAATGAGTCGAGGATTTCCCACGGAGGCACTGGTGGCTCTGCGAGTCGACGCGGATCAGGAGGCTCTCGTCAAGGAGTGTTTGTATCCGTGAGTCGAGGAGTTTGCTAAGGATTATTTGTTTCCCAAGCGCCAAGGATTATTTGTTTCCTTGGGGTTTGAAACGAGTCGAGAATTTCCCACGGAGGCACTGGTGGCTCTGCGAGTCGACACGGATCAGGAGGCTCTGATCAAGGAGTGTTTATATCCGTGAGTCGAGGAGTTTGCTAGGGATTATTTGTTTCCCAAGCGCCAAGGATTATTTATTTCCTTGGGGTTTGAAACGAGTCGAGAATTTCCCACGGAGGCACTGGTGGCTCTGCGAGTCGACGCGGATCAAGAGGCTCTCGTCAAGGAGTGTTTGTATCCGTGAGTCGAGGAGTTTGCTAAAGACACTGGTTTCTTCGGAGTTAGACTGAACCGTCGAGATTTGGCCTCGTCTTCTGGCGGAGCCTGTTGGGAAAGTATGGTTCCCTCTTTGTTTACGCCCTTGGATTGTATACAGGGATCGATGTGATCTTAACTGTAGGGCCAAAGTTTTATCATCATTTTTTTGTTTCATCTCCGCGATGCTCTATCATTTCAGCTTTTATATCGCGAAGGTCGCGATTGCCCAATCATTTCGGCTATTTTTCGCAGTGCCCAATCATTTCGGCTATTTATTTTATTTCTTACTCGTTGCTTTTTATTGCGAGTTGCCCAATCATTTCGGCTATTTTTCATGCATACATTTTCACTTGCTGCTTTTTATTGCAAGTTGCCCCATCATTTCGGCTATTTCATATGCATGTGCGGCCTGCTGGCTTTTCGCCGTAAACCTGAAATTAGACGCCGATTTCGGCATCAGCACCGCTACAACTGGGATATTGCCAGGAGCGAATCATCATCTGCCTCTGTCGATGTCGAACAAGGGTGGCTTAGCGAACAGGGTTAAGGTCCTGTCGACTAAGGCTTTTGACTTCATGAGCCGTAAGGGTCTCACAAAGGTATTTCTCCCTACAAGTCGTGAGGATCTTGTAGGTGTATTTTCTCCTTAGGAATCGTGAGGATTCCTAAGTGTTTGTTCCTCTGTAAGTCATAAGGATCCTACAGGAGGATTTTCTCCTTGTAAGTCGAAAGGACTTATAAGGGTTGTTCGTCATGCGAACATATCCCCAGTCACGGATGAGACTTGGTTAGGGAAATGTTTATTCGCGTCCGTGGATTGTATACAAGGGTCAGTATTGAGCCACTTGTAGGGCAATATCGGAAGTTGTGGGGGTTGCTTAAGCACAGGTTTAGGTCTCTGTAACTTAAGACTTCCAAATCTTATGAGCCGTGAGGGTCCCATAAGAGAGTTCTCCTCACGAGTCGTGAGGATCTCGCAGGTGTATTTTCTCCCTAGGAATCGTGGGGATCCCTAAGTGTGTTGCTCCCTTGTGAGTCGTAAGAATCTCACGCAGGTGGTTTCTCCTTACAAGGTCAAGAGGACCCTGTAAGTGTCCTTTAACGAGGTTGCGCCCTTTCAGGTTTTCACAAACACTCGCCGGTAGTCCTGCTGTTTTTACTCACGGAGCCCTTTCGGGTTTTCATCCGTGCCCATTTTGCTTATGGACATACCGTTTTTTTTATTATATTTTTTTTATTTATATTATTTTTTTTATTCATCTCGTCAACCTAAGGATGCTGCGGTATTAGTTTAAGGACGTTTCGGTCCGCTACTAGTTTAAGGACATTTCGGTCCGACGTTTGAGACGGCTGGCTACTGCTGATGGAGTTTGAGCTTAGGAAGATAGCGAGCGGACATAGTCGTCGTCATCTACCATTGACCTAGGCTATGGCTCATTAAGCATAGTATTTCTTTAGGAAGCGACCGTTTATTGGCCTGAAAGGCCTTTCACCGTGCATGTCCATGAGTAGATAGGCCCCACCCTGGTGACCTTATCTATGATGTATGGGCCTTCATAGTTTGGCTCGAATTTTCCCCGCTTGGCGCGATTGGGGATCATAGGCCTTTTGACTACTAGCACGAGTTCGCCTTGGCGAAATGTCCTCGGTCGGGTCAGTCTTTCATATGAGCGCGTCATCTTTGCTTTATAAGCTTCCAGATTTTGTTGCGCTGTGAGTCGGGTTTCATCAAGAGCGTCAAGCTCTTCAAACCGAAGGTGAGCATTTTCTTCATCTGTTAGCTCGTAGTGGACTGCCACTCGTAGAGAGGGTAATTCTATCTCGAGAGGGAGTACTGCTTCTGTACCGAATACCAACGCATATGGCGTTGCGTTCATGGCCGTTTTAAACGTAGTTCGATACGCCCAGAGAGCTTCTTGCAGTCTTTCGTGCCAGTCTTTCTTATTTCGTGACACCGTTTTCTTCATGATCTTTGTCAAGGTCTTGTTGAAGGCTTTAGCTAGACCGTTAGCTCGCGGATCATAAACTGAGGAATATCTCCAGTCTATATTATGCTGTTGCACGAAGCGACTGATTTTGTGGCTTCTGTAGGCTGGCCCGTTATCGGAGATGATTCGTCTTGGCGTTCCAAACCGATATATGACATGCGTCTTGAAGAAATGGAGGATATTCTCCGTCTTAACTTCTCTTAACGATACTGCTTCTTCCCATTTAGAGAATTAGTCAGTCGTTGCTAGGATGAAACGATGTCCCCTAGACGATGTTGGTTCGATGGGACCGACTATATCAGTTCCCCACATTTCGAATGGCCAGCTAGCCACTGTCGGGTGTAGCGGATTTGGATGCTGATGGATGAAGTCCCCATGAATTTGGCATGAATGGCATTGCTTCGCATATTCACGGCAGTCCTGGATCATTGTGGGCCAATAGTAGCCCATCCGTTTGATCTTCAACTTCATCTTTGGGCCCGCTTGGTGAGAACCGCAGAGTCCATCGTGAACCTCCTGGACGACTCTTTTCGCTTCGTCAGGTCCTAAACATCTCAGCCACAGAGAATCAAACGACCTCTTGTACAGAGTATCATTGACAAAGGCGAAAGACAGAGCTCGTTTCATAAGCTGATGTCTTGTGGACGCTTCTTCAGGCATTCGGTGGGACCTAAAGTAGTCTATGAAGACTTCTCTCCAATCCTCAGCCTTTTCCCAGTCTTTTACTTGCAGGGTCGTTTGCTCAGTCACTCCCATCTCTTCGGATGATTCCGGAGATATTTCTGCTGGGGCAAGCACTTGACGGATTTGTACCATGATTCTAACGTCATCGAGGTTCTCGTCAGCCAGTTCTTTAGCAAGTTTGGCCAACGCGTCTGCTTTGCTGTTTTCCGCGCGCGGTATGCTTTCCAAAGTATAGGAGGGAATTTGGGTCAACAGTTGTTGCACCTTTTCACCGTATTTTACCAATTCCGGTTTGCACGTTTGGTAGTTGCCGTTTACTTGACTAACGACGAGTTGAGAATCTCCGTATATGAGGATGTTTTCAATTCCCATGTCGATGGCGATCTCGAGGCCTGCTATCAAGGCTTCATATTCGGCTTCGTTATTCGTCCTCGGGTCTGTTAAGGAGAAAGCGAAACGCATTATCCCTCCTTATGAGTCACGAAGATGAGGCCTACCCCCGATTTGATTATAGGGGTACTTTGTTTGCGCTTCTTCATGGAAGACGCTCCATCGAAAAAGAGCTCCCATCGGGTATCACCACCGTCGATTGCGTCGAACGCATGCTCGTCTGGTAGATCGCAGCTCAGAGGAGAATCGGTGGGTATCGGATGCTCAGCAAGGAAGTCGGCGATGGCTTGGCCTTTCACTGCCTTGAGAGGTTGATACGTTATCGAGAACTCCATCAAGAGCAGAGCCCATTTAGCGAGTCAACCTGTCAGTATGGCCTTTGACATTAAATACTTAAGAGGGTCCACCTTCGAAATGAGACGGACTTCATGTGCTAACGCGTAATGTCTGAGCTTTATTATCGCAAAGATTAACGCCAGGCAGTGTTTTTCAATGGGGGAGTAGTTGCTTTCTTCCCCCAGTAGAACTCGACTTAAGTAGTAGAGTGCTCTTTCTTTCCCTTGATCGTTCTCTTGTGCCCATAACGCGCCCAAGGAACCTTCGAGGGCGGTTGTATAAAGAATGAGGGGTTTCCCTTGACCGGAGCAGCCAACACCGGCGGGTTCTGCAGGTACTGTTTAATTTCGTCCAGCACGCCCTGGCATTTTTGATCCCAGACGAATGAGGTTCCCTTCTTCATTAGGTGACTGTAAGGGCAGCACTTGCCAGAGAGGTTGGCTATAAATCGCCGAATATATGCGAGCTTTCCTTGGAGAGACCGCAACTTTTTGAGAGTCCTCGGCGGAGGCATTTCCATGATCTCCTTGATCTTGGACGGATCTATTTCGATACCCCGGTGTTGGACGATGAATCCTAAGAATTTGCCCGAGGAAACTCCAAATGCATACTTAAGAGGGTTCATCTTCAAGTTGTATTGTCGAAGGCGTTGAAATGCGGTCTTCAGATGTTCGAGATGTTCCTCATATGATTTGCTTTTAACCACGAGATCGTCGATATAGCATTCGACGATTTCGTGTATAAGGTCATCGAAGATCTTCGTCATGGCCCTCTGATAAGTAGCACCGGTGTTCTTTAAACCGAAGGGCATCACTTTATAACAGAATATACCTAGAGGGGTCCTGAAGGCTGTGTGCTTTTGGTCTTCGGGATGTATCTTTATCTGGTTATACCCCGATGAGCCGTCCATGAAGGAGAAAAGCTCATGAGTGGACGTATTGTCTATCATCAGTTCGGTGACTGGCACTGGAAAATCGTCCTTCGGGCAAGCTTTATTAAGATCCCGGAAGTCTACGCATATGCGCACTATCCCATTTTTCTTCATCACTGGGACGATGTTGGCGATCCATTCAGGGTATTGAACTTTCTGGATGAAGCCAGAGTCGATTAACTTTTTGACCTCGGCATTAATGCTCATCTCAAGCTCGAGTCGCATTCTTTTCGGCGTCTGTTTGACTGGCTTGATGTCCAGGGATATCGCCAATCTGTGTACAGCAATTTCTGGATCTAGTCCCGGCATTTCGGAATAGTTCCACACGAAGCAATCTCTATGCTGTAGAAGCACGTCCTTTAACGCAGCCACCCTTTCTTCAGATAGCAGCTCGCTGATGAATGTCGGTCGCGGATCGTCTGTCGATCCCAACTCAATCTTCTTGAGGTTATCTGCAGTAGTATGTATGCCATCCTCCAGTTCTTTCGGAGCTGGCGGAAATTCTGAGATCACCTCATCATTGCTGTTTTCGAGGCACCAGGGAAGGCTGTCCATGTTCTCGGATTCTTCTTTTAGTATTGTTATCACGTGACAAGTACGAATTCGTTTCCAATCCCAATGTGGAACTGGTTTTTCTTTCGTGGCCTTGGGCTCGTGCTTTTGTAGTGGCGCTACCCTCCAGTTGTCGGACAGAGCGAATTTGCCAAGCCGATACTGATCTTCGACCCAATTCTTGAAGGTGAAGCAATCTTCAAGAGGATGCCCTATTACTCGATGGTAAGAGCAATAGTTCGGGTGTGAGACTTCACCCGCTTGTTCGGGATATTTAGACTCCGGCAGTGTAAGCATCTAATGTTTTAGAGCGAGGTCAAGTATCTTCTTCGTCTTGTCTCGCAGAAACGAGTATGCTCGACCCATTTTCTTCATAAGGGATAGATCAATAACACTCGACTCCCGTTTGCGTGGCTTCTTAGCCATGCTTTGTTGTTGTTGAGCATCTTTTTGGCTTTTCGACTTATTTCTGCTTTTGCGCCGAGCCTTCTTTATAACAGGTTGACAAGGAGCGGCATTTTCATTCTTTACGGCCTGTTGGAGAAGGCGTTGCGTCTTGGCTTTCTCGTAGATGGCCGTCTCACGGTTGTGATCATCTCGGACTTTTTGACCAGCTTTCTTTATAAGTTTGTCCATTTGTTCCTCAAACGACGGACTGGACTCTTTTGCATTTGGAACTTTTACTGTCTCAGGATTAGCGTCCTCCCATTGAGCATCTGCTTCTTCATTGAAGCCGTACACAATGTAGCAGCCGTGTAGTAACTCTCGTTTCTTTGACCGGATGTATCCAAGCCCTTTTGTTTCCATTCTCCCATTAGGTAGCTTGCGTTGAGTTCCAGGAACGTTCCAGATTTTGTCGTAGAACTTGGCTTTTCGAACGGTCTGCTTGAAGGATATCCCTTGGCGTTTCAGCAGCTTTTTCAAACCCTCCGTATAATATCTGGGTAGACGGATAGGCTAAAGCCTGTCGATCGTAGAATCCGCGCCATGCCAGATTTCTTTTTCTACCTTGGTTTCTTCAGAGCGGTAAAACAGAATTGCTTTCTCGCTCTTTCTCCTGGGAGGGATGTAGAATGTTTGTAGCTCTTCTACGTTGTAAATATTAAGTGCATCCAGTTCTTTATGGTGTTTAAACGGCACCATGGCGACTTACAGACTTTGCTCTTCATCAGCGAACGTTCGTATTGAAGGTCGAGCAGAGAATACAGCATGGACTTCATCTTCCGAGTCGCTGCCAAAGATCAACGTAGGAGCTGATGGTCCCGACTTGTTGTGTTGGGGCAGACCCGAATAAACCATCTCCTCTTCCTCCTCAGTATCACTGCCGAAGACAGGGATGGTGGCGTTAGTTTTATTCTCCGGCTTGTGACACTTCTCCGTATCTTCGAAATCCGGTAAGAAGTTTTTGGCATCTTCGTATTTGCGGACCTCGTTCACAGAGAACGGGTTCAGTTCTCCCGTCACGGTATACTCGAAACCATCCTTAAAATACTTCATACACTGATGTTGTGTAGAAGGGATGATGTTGTACTCGTGTAACCATGGTCAGCCGAGCAAAGCGTTGTAGCATGTCTTGGCGTCTATGACGTGGAACTTAATGTCCGTGACGAGTAGCCCGAAGCGTAGCATCAGTATCACAGATCCAAGAGTCTTTGACGATTGGGAGTTGAACCCGGAGATGGTGATCTTGTCCCGAGCAAGGTGCTGGACGCTCATGCAGATTTCCTTCAACACCCGCACGTTGAGTAGGTTAACAGACGACCCGTTATCGATCAGGATTTTGCCTATCTTTATATCATGGCAGTATCCCGAGACATAGAGAGGGCGATTGTGTTCGCACGTCCCAAGTAGAAGGTCTTCATCGCCAAAAGTAACATCGGCCGTGTGCACTTCCTCCAATTCATTCTTCATCTTTTCCTCAGCCAGGCATGCTTGGAATTATTCTGGGTCTTGGAGCGCCTTAATCAACGAATCTCTCGCCTCTTTTGATAGCAAAAGGGCGTCAAGAATGCTGAGCTGTGAGGGCAGTTTCCTCAGATGTGCTAAGACGTTGTAATCCACCTTATTCTTCTTTGGTGGGTCTTTGGCAGCTAGCTCTTCCACCACTTGGTCATCTAAGACGATATCTTCAGTGGCCTTTTCTTTCCCTTTATCTTTTTTGTTCGAGGGTCCGAGGTTCTTTTCAGGTAGCGTCCGATTGCGTAGCTGGATATTCTCGCAAACCTTCGGTCCTCCTTCTTTTCCCGAAGTGGATTCTTTAAAGAGGGGGCCAAGCTCTAGCTCCTCATCAGAATCGCTCCCGAATATGGCCACTTGTGATCCTCCGGCGTCAATCATGCAACAACCACCGGTAGTTCTGTTAAGCACTTTGATCGTTCCGCTCTGCTCTCGGCAAGCTTTGCGCTTTTCCCGCTTAAACTGTTGCCGGTGAGCAACATATCCTTGCCACCATCTATCGAAAGCTTTGCACTCTTCAGTGGGGTGCGACACCTTCCGATGATACAGGCAATAGGAGGGGTGACTTTCCATTTCACCAGTAATGCCTTCCTGAGAGGATGGTAGCTTTATACCCATTGACACGGCTTTAGCAAACCTCTTCCTTATCTTGAACTTGCTTTTATCCGCGGTGGGTGTACTTTGTTCCAGCGGGAGTATCGTAATTCTTTCGTCAAGGCGCTGGCGCTTGGCCCTTTCCAATATAGCCGTCTCGCGTTCTCGATCAGCTTTACTTTTCAATCGAGCTTCGTTGAGGAATGCGTCAATTTCCTCATCTGATGGCCCCAGAACTTTTGGTTCAGGATCTGCCCCCAGCTTTTCAGTGTAAGGAGTCTCCTCCTCGTTTGTGACCGAATGGGAAATCATATGACAGCTCGCCACATATTCCTCGGATTCATCCGATGAACTTCCTTCCTCATCTTCTTCTTGAAAAACGTGATTGAGGAATTCTTGAAGCGTAATGGGAGTCCGTGCCTTTTGGTTGTATTCCTCCAGCGCGTCAATTTGTTTTTGCAGGTCCGTGCGCTTGTCGCCAGGTTTCACGGGCTTCTTAGATTTCTTCTTCTTCTTTTTCGAAGATTTTGACGGCTGGCTGCAAGTGCTTGAACCACCATCATCGGTCTTTGGAGTTGGACGTGGCTTCAGCATCCCTTCAATGACCTGCGGTTCCAACGGATTCTTCCACTTGATCGCTGGACATGTCTGAAGATCGTTTAGCATCCTCTTTGTCTTGGCTGATAATACAACCTCCCAAGGAGCTTCTTCAATGACGGAGCATGTTGCCCCCGGCGTATTCGTCCCCTTAGAGGTGTGGGGCTGCGGGGGATTCACCTTCCATTTGTCAGATAACGCGAACTTGCCCTGTCGGTACTGGTTTTCAAGCCAATTCTTGAAAACGTAGCAATTTTCGATCGGATGGCCTAGTACTCGATGATAAGGACAGTAGTTGGGCTCGTTGACGTCACTTAGTTGCAACGGACGTTTTGGATCCGGCAGATTTATGAGTCTGTTGCGCAACGCCAGCTCGAATAACCTCCTCGTTTTATCGCGGGGAAAGGAATAAGGACGTCCCATCCTATCCTCAAGGGGTACGTACGGGCGCATATTATTTTGACGAGCAACCGGTTTCGAGTCGCTCGGTTGTTGTTGAGCATTAGCGACGACGATCGCTTTTCCCTTCCCTTTGTCATTTCGGGAGTCCGGCCTTGGAAGAGGGGGTTTATGGCCCATTTGATCCATTTGCGCTAGTTTGTCAATCAAGGCCTGGAAGGTAGTTGGCTTGAAAAACATCATAAATTGTGATATGGTTGCTTGCGGATCAAGGGCTCCCACAAACACACCCACCGTGGGAGCCTCTTCAATGCGCTGCTCACACTTCGACCATAAGTTCCGCCATCGTATAGCGTACTGAACCCACGTCTCGCCGGGTTTTACCCTGGCGTTAATCAGTGCTGTCATCGGGGTACGTTCACTGGCGCTTGCAAAATGCTGAGTAAACAATAGCTCCATTTCCGCGAAGGTTTTGATAGAGTCGTTCGGGAGCTCAGAATACCACTCGAACGCCGTATCCGATAAACTTCCAACAAACTGGCGAAGTAAAAGCTTGTCATCACCGCCGGTGTTGCCGCAGAGTGCCCTGAACTGGGCAACATGCTGATGAGGATTGCCCGTCCCTTTGTAGACATGGAACTTGGGAATTGTGTAACCGGGTGGGTACTTGATTTGATCGTACCAACTTGGATATGGCCGTCCCGTTTTTACGACCTGACCGGCCGCTTCGGTCGCATGATGAACCCGTATTTGCTGGGCGATGTACTCATCCAAATCAGCTTTGGAGATTGTATCCTCCTTAGCCATCGACAGAGCTGGTGGAGGATTTGATGTTTCTCCCCTATCGTCTCCAAGGACGATCGGGGGCTCTTCAGCCGGAGGATCTTGTTGTATCATCATCCCTATCATGTCTTGGAAGAGGAGGCCCATACGCTGTATGTTGGCTGCTTATTCAGCAGCCTCTTTGTCCTTCTTCTCCAATATCCGACGAAGGAATTCGGCGTCGGTTTCTTCCTCTTGGCGTTCATCCGAGAACGTTTCAAGGTTTTCTTTTGGCCCTGTAAGTGCGGCCATAGCGTTCATCATTTCTTGGAGCTTCTGCTGCTGCTCCTGAGCCTTGGTCACCGACCTCGTGTGCAGTCTATGACCTGTTGATCTGCGGCTATCCTCCTTTCCCGATGTCACATAAACTGTATGAACTATCATGCCCCCGGACTTAAGGCGTTTAGGCTCACCACCTTTGGCATTTGCCGCGGGCGCGGGGGTTTTCTCCGGCCTTCTTCTTTTGTGGGCCGTTGAAGTTGAAGGGGCCGTTGCAGTGGGCATCTTGGTGATCGTTGTCCTCTGCTGTTTAATAGGACGGTCCTTTTCTTTTTGCACCTTCGCCTTCTTCTGTTGACGAGAATAACCTGAGTCAATCACGGAGTCTTGAACCCTACGCCAAACCTTGTATATTTTTGAGGACAGCCGTTGAGGGGGCTGTTCTTGCTTTGTTTCTAGGACTCTCTCCGCAGGCGGAGGAGATCTTTTCAGTGTAGCGGTTGGAGAATTCTTCCGTACCCTCCTCAGCAGTTCAAAACTGTTCCCAGTTGGAACAGCAGCGTTGACTTCCACCACTGGAGCCGGTGGAGTTAGCCCTGAGGGAGAGTTGCCCCCTACCTTCCTCACTCGTTGCCAATGGCGACGTCGAGCATGACGAGTCGTTGGGACTGGCTCGGAGATTGAGACATCTTCTTTTTGCCCCCTGTTTGAATGAGGCGTCGCTGGTGTTAACCTCTTAAAGACTGAGGTTGTCTTTTGAGGGATGATATTCAACCTGTCGAAGACGGATTCTCGAGCAGGGGCAGGAGCAGGAATCGTCAGTCTTGAAAAGACTGACTCTTTGACAGGGGAAGCCGTCTTGACGACTTCTGGAACAGCAGTTATTGCTTTCCTTGGGATAGCCAGTTTAGAGTTCTGATTTAGCCTGGTGAAAACAGAGGCTGTCGGTTTGGTAGTGGGCGACCCGTTGACAGGGGTCGTCGTAGCAGTGAGCCGGTCGAAGACCGACTTTTTGTTCACTTCCGGTGCAGGTATTGGTGTAGGGAAGCTTGTAGGTGAGATCATGGTCCTAAAGAACAGGCCAGTGGTGGCTTGGGTCACCTGGCCTACCGGCAGAGCGAGGAAGGAAGCCGCTTGGGGCCCATATGCTACACCTCCCGGTGAGGTGGAGCGTCCTTTGCAGTGGCACTTCGAGCAGTTGGTGCAATTAGAGGCCATTGAATCTTGAGTTCTGCACCAGGCAAAAGACCAAATCTTAGTAACTTAAAATCCAAAGGCAACCGTTAACAAACCGCGATAGGTTCGCGAAGACGACACACGAAGTGTGGAGTGGAAAGACGAAATGGTCCTACCGGGCGTGCCAGAATCTGTTCCCCTCCGAATGGCGGCGCACAGGACCGCGATGTCCTGACGCTGAGATTCGGGGCAGATGCTATTTGGTTTTATCCGTCCACCTCTCCGAAGATGCCAAGTTGATTTATGGCACCGTGTATCGGAGGTTTAGACGGATGCGGCCGATGTAGCAGACTTCGTCAGATTCCCCCTCGCTTGAGGGGTTTTTGATTGTGGCGACGCTCTTCCCTGCAGGCGCAAGCCCCTGCAGTTAATTACGCTACCGCATCATGATAACAACTTTCTCCTTCTCCAGAATTTCACTTCGTGTCGTGTGTGTTTGTTTTGTTTGTGGTTGCCCGTGGATTGTATACGGAGACTGAGTAATGTTGTCGCCCGTAAGACGTGGATTAGTCCAAATCCGTATTTACTTAGATTTGGGTTTGGTGTTTTTAGTTTAAGGATGCATTAGTCGTGTTGCGGCTAAGATCAACTTAAACGTTCGTTAAGGATACGATAGTCCTGTTTGAGACTAAGATCAACTTAACGTGATAATCCATTTAATATCTGGCCATCGGGACTCGTCACCTCTCTAACGTCGTTGAAGGATTACAACGGCAGATGTCAGAGGAGTTCAGAGATGTACCCTTGAACCAAAGTTGATTTGGAGTTTTATAGTCCATTTGAATGTTTAAGGATACGTTAGCCGTGTTTGGGGCTAAGATCAACTTAAACGGGATCATTTAGATCCGGCAAAAAGGCATTTGGGGGCTCTATTGTTCCAGTTTAGGGGCGTTGCGATCTATAGGTAGTTTAGGGGCGTTGCGGTCCATGCTCTAGTTTAGGGACGTGGTGGTCCATGTTCCAGTTTTAGGGACGTGGTGGTCCAATATTAGTTTAAGGACGTTTCGGTCCAACATTAGTTTAAGGACGTTTCGGTCCCATATTAGTTTAAGGACGTTTCGGTCCAACATTAATTTAAGGACGTTTCGGTCCAACATTAGTTTAAGGACGTTTCGGTCCACGAGTTTAAGGACCCCGCAGTCCGTATTGATGTGTGGTCATCGGGACCCGTCACCTCTCTGACGTTGTTGAAGGATTACAACGATGGGTGTCAGAGGAGTTCGGAGATGTACCCTTGAACCAGATATAAATTAATTTAAGAGAACAGCTGTGCTCAGTCAATTTAATTTGAGGACTTACGACCAAAATTGGGCTAAGTCCAGTTGAAAATGTTCAACACCCTTATTTATTTTTGGTCTATTAGACCTGTGCTAGGGCTTTGCCCACACTTAAATAATGCATTGCATTACTTCTATTTTTTTTTTGTTTGGGCTCTGCCCATAAAAAATGCAGAGCATTAATTTCACTTGGGCTCTGCCCCCTTTTTATTGCTTTGCAATTTATTTTGGCCTGCTAGGTTTTTTTGATTTGGGCCTGGCCCTTTAAGAAATGCCTTGCATTTGTCAGGCGCTTTGCGCCAATCAGAGAGCGCAAGCGCTTGTAGTGTTGACACATGTCGCGCAAGCGCAGTGCGCTGCGCTGTTGCGCTGCTGACACGTGGTGCGCTCTGGTGAGTTGCGCCAATTACAGAGAGCAAAGCTCTATTTCAAAAGCGTGTAGCGCAAGTTGTTCTGTAGCTGACACGTGGCGCTCTCCCAAGAGCGCAACAGCGCAGTTTGGAAGTGCAGAGCACTAAGAATCTTTTAGATTCAAGAACAGAAGTGCAAATCACTATTTAATTTCTTGATCTAATTTAGATCAAAGAAAATAAGTTTTTCTTTTTATTTCATGAACCAAAGGTTCATAAAAATGCAAAGCACTATTTTTTTTTTCCTTGTTTTAAAGAACCAGTGGTTCATAAGAAGTGCAAAGCACTGTTTATTATGTGAATATCATTGATCTGGATTTTAGATCAATGATCTATTAGGAGAAATTTCTTCTCTCTTGTGAAGGTTTTTACCTTTTTCTTGAATTTTTTCTCAGAGTTCTCTCTGTTTGAAGCTCTTGATTTTTTTTCAAGAAATGTTCATGCCTTTGAATTGAGGTCTGGGGTCTCTTTTATAGTGCCCATAAATTAGTTAATTTTGTTGAAGAGATCTTTCTCTGAGTGATTTGGGGAATTTTCCCCACCGTTGGATCTTTGATCCAAGGGATTCTGTTTTACAGAAGAAAATCTTCTTGTTTTAAAAATAACAGAAAGATTTCTTTAAAATCTTAATTCTGTTTGGCGCAAATGCCCCAGCGCGTGACACGTGTCGCGCAGCGCAAAGCGCAGCGCAACTGCGCTGACACGTGTCGCGCAGCGCGGTGCTTGCGCAACTGAAGCGTTGCTTCCTTTAATTTTGCTTTAAAATAGAGCTTTGCTCTGATTGGGCGCGCCTTCTTGGGCGCTGCGCTGACGTATCAGCGCCTGACATGTGGCGCGTTGCGCCCGAGATTTGAAGCGTTGCTTCAAAATTTTGAATTTTGAATTTCAACAGAGCTTTGCTCTGATTAGGCGAAACAGTATTCATCATTACAACTAATCAAAATGCAAAAATAAACTATGGGGTGCTGTAGGTCTATCTGTTGGCTTCGATACGAGCCATAGAACTCTAGGGTCCGATATATAAATAATTTATTATGATTTTATCCGTTCGGCTCATCCGAGAAAACCAGTTTCCACAGGGGTTATTGGGTTGTCGTTTTAGGGGGTTAACCAACTTTATCTTAAAGTCAAATTTATGTACGGTGTTCATTAACAACGCAGGGTTCCATTGATCACGAGTTCCGCCGCATAAAATAGGTTTTGATCTAGGGTTTCACGCTGATCGATCCCGATTGTGCCTATTGGTGTATATAGTCTAATTAAACATTTATTTTCGTTTGTAAAATAGTAGCATGTAAGCAAGTAAGGAATTCACTTTCCTTCGGTCGCTTGATATAGAAGCGACACCGCTTGCGGACTCCGTCTCGACATACGAGATGATGCGATGCTGGACATAGGCGCGGCACGGGCGCGATACGGTGGTGGGCGTGGTCCTGACTCAGTACGTGGCAAGGCGCGACATGGCACTGGGCACGGTCTTGGCTCGGTGCGTGGTCCGGAAGCGGCACGGCGCGTGCACTGGATCAAGCACGGTATGGCACAGGGGCTGGCACGACACGGCACGGGGACCGGGTACGATATGGCACGGGCGTGGGTACGGGGTGCGATACCTGCGTGGGTCCGCGGTGGCACGGAGGCTGGCACAGTGTAAGCACGAGTGGCACGGTCGTGATTCGAGCGTGGCACAGTCATGATTCGAGCGTGGCACGGCTACGACACGGTGCAAGGCACGATGGCCACAAAGCTGTCCTGGGCTGCGACGATGACGGATAGGGTAAGAGAAGGTTGGGGGCTCGGCTATTGCTTGGATGCTGTGACGGTGGTGACGGGGTCTTCTGGAGCTGAGATGAGGCAGCAGTGGTGAAGCTGGCGGAGCTCGTTGGGTCGAGGTCGACCGGTTGTGGGTGGTCAGTGGTGGCGGTGGCGTGAAGTGAGGAGCTAAGTATGCAGGGAGGTGAGGAGCTGAGGGAGGTGTGCTCGAAGTGATGGTGGGTTCTGGAGTTGGGTGAGAAGGAAAGGTGTCGCTGCGGTGGCTCGTCGGAGGAGATGGACGGCAGCGTCGAAAGGGGCCAGTGGTAGCTGTGAGATGGTGGTGTTGTAGAGGAAGGCTTGGGGTGTTTGGAGATGGAGGAGGTAGCGGATGGAAGAGTTGGTGGCGATTGGGCGCTGGAGGGAGGCAGCCGGTGGTGGCTGAGGTAGTCGGCAGTGGTGACGCCGACAGTGATGGGTGACGCAGCGAGTAGGGGAGCTAGAGGTTGGTGGGGATGGGTTGGTGTCGTAAGCTGTTTTGAAGAGGATGGTTGGTTGCTTGCAGGGAGGCAAGGTAGCTGGCGGTGAACGGCGGGATCACGGTGACGAGGGCGGCGGCAAGGAGAGACGGCAAGGGATGCTCGGGGGAGGAGGTGACAAGCTCGAGGAGAAGCGATGGAGGGGTAGGCGAGGGTGCTCGTGAAAGGAGGCGAAGAGGTTGGTGGTCACCGGAGGAGTTGGTTGGCGACGGTGAGCCCGTCGACGGATGAGGGGAGCTCAGGGGCCGGGCCGAGTTGGATACTCGGTTGATAGAGGAGTGTGCTTGGCTGGTAGTGGGGCTTGTCGGCAAGGGAGTCGACCGGCGGTGGAGCTCAATGGTAGGTGTGGCGAAGCTGGGGTAGCGTTGCAGTTCGTCGGCGAGATGGCTTCGGGGAAGAGGTCGGCGCAGGCAAGGATATGGGTTTGGTTGTAGGAAAGTGGATCTCGCGTGCTGGATGAGGCTTGGCTTTGAGGGAGGGAATCGATCGATGTGGCGGAGCTTGGACGGCGTGGGTGCAGTGGAGCTCGGGGTTCTCGTAGGTGAGAGGAGGGAGAAGTGGGAAGAAGAAAGAGAGGAGAAGAGAAAGAGGGGGATTGAGAGGAGAGAGAGTGATAATAGAGAGAGAGACGTGGAGGTGATCGAGAAGAGAGAGAGAGGGAGTGAACAGGGAGTGAGAGAGAGTGTGTACGTAGGGGTGAGAGAGGGAGTGAATGAGGGGAGAGAGAGTGAACGTGGGTGTGAGAGGAGAGATAGAGAAAACGTGGATGAGAGAGATTTTAATTGATAAGAATTTTAAAGAAGAGAGAGGGGGGGTAACGGGAATATAATTATAAGATTTTTAATGAAATTTATTTGTGTAGGATTTGGGTTTAAATGAGGATAAGTTTTAAATTTGAAAAGGTTGAAAGGAATTTGTTGGGGAAAATGGAGGGTTTGGGCTAACAGGCTTGGGCCTGGGGTTAAGTTTGTTTAGTGAAAAATATTTGGGTAAAAGTATAGGTTAGGGTTTTAAAATAAATAAATATAAATATAAATATAAATAAACAAATTTTGTAAGCAACATTTTATTTAAATATGGATATTGGCGTACAAAAGGAACTGGGTATTACAAAAATCATCATCAGTTTTGTTGCACAACCTTGTTCTAACAATTTTCTAAATTTACGAAAACAGGTATAATTTTTTGTTCGTGTAAATTGTGAAATTAAAGGGGGGAAAACAAAGGATACAAAAGTTAATATGAGTTTAAATACAAATGATCTATATTAATATGAGGAAAACAGACCACAAAAATTCTTTCTATAGCATATAGGATTAGAATTGGTCTACTAAAATAATATTAAAAGAAAATGAAAAAACAGAGGAATGGTTTTCTGACCATATTTATTCAAATTTCTAATTAAATAACATAATATTATCTACATCTAAATAAATAATCCGTATTTCACAATTGGATTTATATATGTTTACAAAGTAATCTTTTTTTTCTTCCCAGAATTATTTTAAAACCCAAAATTAATTATTGATTTTCTTTGAAAACCAAACTTTGATTCATATATGTATTTGTGTATGTATTTCCTATATTTTGATAGATAATGCTATAATTTGATAAACCGATATCATGGTTTAATAATTATTATTATGATTTGATAAATTATGTTATGGTTAAATGAATGAAGTTACTAAAATTATAAAATGTGTATAACTTGCAAAAGAAAAGCAATATTTTTGAAGAAAAGGTCTCAATTAGAATATGTACAAGCATGAAACATCCCTGTTTTTACAAATCAGCTACAGCCCCCAGTTGGTATGAGCACAAATCCACGTGGCATGGCACAGTTCCTGCTCTTCATATAACCACCCCCCAGCAACGGTAAAATGCTGGACACATCGCGAAACTTCTAGCGACCTCCATCTCTATTTCTCAATCGATCGATTGGAGAATCGTCAATCTTCACAATCAATCGATGGAGAAGACCGCGGAGAGCCTCGAAGAGATTCTCCAAGGCTTGGGCATCAAGCCTCCGAACCTCGAAGACGCGGGCCTCGAGGACTGCGCTCTCCCTCACGAATCCATCCTCGAGGCCTTCTCTCGCGCCGCCAGATCCCTCAAGCCTCGCGTCTTCATCGGCGGAGACGACGAGTACGGCCCCTATCGCGACTGCGTCCAAGATCCCGGCCCCAGCAACGGCGATATCCCCGATGCCCTGATAGGTTCCGCCGGCGGCGGCGGCGGCGGCGGAGAAACCCTAGACTGCGGCGGTAACGTCACCGCCGCGGGGGAGGAGGAGAAAGGAGGAGACGCGGTGGTGGTCGTGGGCGAGGATGCGGCGTCGGATAGGGTTGTGGTTTTGGGTGGAGATGAGATTGATGCTGGAGAGAAGAAATGGCTCGATGTTGATGATGAGGATGACGATGATGATAAGCCTATACTTGTTGAGGGCCAAATTTGATTAGGATGAAACCATGCCTAGATTTTCTCTCTTTTGAGTGATAGGAATCTGTTTGTTGTTTTGCCTTTAAATGATTGGGGATTTGTCGTTTGTACAAATATATAATAGATCAACCTATGTGTTTTGTGTTTGGAATTGTCGATCGTCATTTGTTGCTTTTCACGCTTATTTTGATAATCGGTTTTGAGATTATGGTATATGTTATTGGTTTTGGGTTTTGGTTCCTCTCGCAATCTTTTTTCTGAGTTGTATGTCTAAGGATATAAATATACAAGTGTGTGACTAGATAATGGAATCTTCTCGCTAGCGAAGCCTATTTCGAATGGGATTTGAACGGGACCTTACACATGCCCCATTTTATGTTACGTGCTGGGAGCCTGGGAGTATATGTTCAATTGAGCTTTGTAAAGAATGCTTTGGTCTACTTTACTAATTCGACATTTCTTAACTCTTCAATAGTTGCTTGTTATAATTCGACATTTCTTAATTTTTCTTAACTTGCTTGTTATAATTAGACATTTCTTAACTTTTCAAGAGTTGCTTGTTATAAACGAAAGAGTTGATAGATCTGTGAAACCGTACAAATTTGGTCCAATGGTATATCGATAAAAGACTGTGGTAGAAGTGATTGTCAATAATGTGATGAATTTGGCCAAAAGACTTGCTCAATCCATTACATAAATATTTAACAACAGTACTTTTTTTGCACAAACCTTGCTCACAAACGTGATGGGAAAGTGGTTACATCCTTTCCGCTAAATGAGATTCAATTTTAGAGCAGTATTTTTCGTGTTTAGTTTCACTGGAGTCTGGATGCACAAACTCCATATTATCTATATATTTTTCATTGTTATGAGATGATAGCATTGCATAAGCTCGTAAATTGCACTCTTTCACCACCAATCACTAGCCCCAGATTCATAAATGGATACAAGAGACATTACTTTTTAATTTTATAGCTTAATTTTGGTACACAAAGCATCATTTTACATTTATATTTAATTTTCTCGTCCATTAGCACATCTAATCCTAATAAGGAATACAATTTCCTGTAGCACTGAGATGGAAAAGAACAAAAATAACAGAAACAACCTAGCTCAATGTTATAGCAATCGAGCTAAACAAAATTGTGAAACTACTAAAAAAAACTCCTTGAAAAAAGATAACAAACCCCCAAAAAAATTTCAAAGTGGACACAAGCTTCATCCCGCGATTGGGTTTCAAAAGGTTAACTGATAATAAGAAGCTAAAACGCTCAATTGGAAATTTTAGCGCATTCTTGACAAAAAATAAACAGCTAACAATTAACAGATAGGTCCCTTGCATTAGAAATTAACAGCAAGACCCAACAACATTTCAGATGTCATCAAATATCGAAATTAGTATGGACATGCATTTTCATGAAACAATGAGCAATCTCCCAACAATCTAAAATATAGTAATGCAATCCCAATCATACCCAAATTTGAAGTAATCCTTCCAGAACAATAGAATTTCATATAATACACTGAGAAAAGAAATGACCCCAACCAAGAGGCATAAAGGATGCCACTGAACAATTGATTAAGTGGTACCATTCACTAACCAGGGTATATAAAATACAAATTTTGTTGAGGAATTTTCATCAAGGGCTTTGCTGCTGACTGCTTCTAGCACTCGCAACCTGATGATCTCTGTTGCCGCGCACCACCAGCCACATCGATGGTATCCGGAAGATATCTTTAGCATTAGCAAAAGTTAATGTCATTTTCTAAGCATCCTAACAAAGTATAACAAAGGGGTAAAAGAATAATAGAGCCTCTTTCGCTAATAAATCCTTGATATTTTGCTAAATGGTGGTGTCTATAATTAATACCTAAGATGGGATCGATTTCCTTAACGACGAGTGTTATGTGCTCATAAGCAGCGGCAGAGCCAAATTTAAGATGGGATATAAAATATATATTGTTAGGAAAAAGGACTAAAAAATGAGCCTCAAATGGTTAAACTTCAACCGATGTTTAAAATACTATTAGCATTATCACCTTGTTCGCTTGGAAAAAAAGGTATCAAGATATTTAAATATAGATAGCAAAAGAAATTAAGTATTTATATATATATCACACACATTACACATATATAAATGATTGAAAAAAATACTCCACATTACGTTTTTCATTCCATATAAGCGTACAAAAGAAAACTACCCCTATAGTTCCACGTTTTATCACAAGTTTAGTTCCACGTTCCTGATTTCGTTCCCCATACGAAAATGTGCCAGGTTTCGGGTAGAACATGAGGATTCAAATTCAAGAAGTCTTTCTTTCACCCCATTGGTGAAAATTCCACCCCAATTCATAATAAAAGTAATTAATTGGTTCCATTATTTGATAATGTGATCTTGACGTGAGATCAATTTTTTTGTCACGGCCTTTCCATCATTTTCATTACATTTCCTTGCAAACAAGCATTTCCCTAAAAGAACTCCTTGATAGTAAAGAGAGTTTCAATATCATGTTGCCTACAAAACACAAAACCATAATAGGCACTTACATTTCGTCCTCCGGTTCATTCTTCAGCGCATTCTTGGCTATACACTCGAAAGCAGCTTCGACGTTAAATCCCTCTTTAGCAGATGTCTCAAAGTATGGGATGTTCCCCTTTGAGGCACACCAAGCTCTTGCCTTCTTTTCTGAGACCTGACGGCCAAAACATTCCAACTCATTAAAGACTGGAGACTTTATATAGAATTAATATCAAGAGAGATCCACTCACCACTCGGCTGTTTCCACCATCCACATCAACCTTGTTTCCCAATACTACAAATGGAAAGTTTTCGGGGTCCGATGGGCTAGCCTGAAATCATACCAAAAATACCAATGTTTAGTACACAATTCCTAAAGCTAAACTTAAGGGAACCTCCTCGCTTCTACCCATATGGTAAATTGCCACCCTGCAATTATAACGCTAATTTTTCTCTTTCAAAATTTGCAACTTTATCAACCTCAAAAAACCCTTGATTTTGTGTTGCCTTTTGACTAGAATTACATTTTTAATATTTTCACTAAGGAGTATTTGGCGATTAAATAATCGCAGAAATTAAAAAGAAAACTATACCGCATTTTAAAGTAAGGGCAGAGTGCAGCTTTAGAAAAGGGAGTGTATCAAGCTATACAATAAGGACAACGGAAATTTTGTTACCTGAATTAGAAACTCTTCACGCCAATTGTTCAAGTTATCAAATGATTTCATGACATTAACATCATAAACAAGGACACAGCAATCGGCACCACGATAGAAAGCCACACCAAGACTCTGAAATCTCTCTTGCCCTGCTGTGTCCCATATCTGCAGATTGCAATCCAGAAAATATAGACAGTTACTATAATTGAAAATCAAAGCCCTCGCTTTTATTCAATAGTACAGGATTTGATCAATAAGAAAGGTTATGGACCGCGGTATGTGCTACCATACGGTTGAATGGTGCAAAGGCATATATTACATATGTGTCTTATATGAGGTTGAATATGTGATATGGCTTTTCAAAGAGGAAAGAAGGAAAAGGAAACAATTTTTCAAAAAAAAGTTAATGAGAAATTAAAAAAATTTGACAAGAAGTTACAGTACTGTTGTAATGAGCTTCCCAAACAGCCAGAGGAAAAGGAAGGGGGGTACTGATAGAAATTCATAGACATTGAAAAAGCAAATCATACCAAGAAGAGAAGTAAATCTTAAAGAGGGGAGCAAAGAGAAAGAGAACACAAGAGAAAGTATAACTGCCTGCCTGGCTTATGCATACTCGATGAGTCATCATATTGTGACCAAATATCAAAATAATAAGATGAACTGTTGAATCAATATTTGATAATATTTGTGAAGCTATAGAACCTAGAAAGTTAAAAGATACCGAAATAGATATTCCGCAAGAAATCATAATAAATAGACCAAATAAGCTAAAGCAAATAGAGGGAAAAAATATAAATATCAATCTTCATCAACATAACTTAATATATCAAAAGGGAAACAAAAATAGAAGATATAGAACCACCAAGAAAATCAATTAGTCTACTAAGTAGCCATAAACAATGTCATATAGAAGGATATATAGAAAGCCAAAAAATAAAAGTATTATTAGATACAGGGGCATGTAGCTACCACATACATCCCAAATATATATCCTAAGAAAAAAGTTTTATAGCTCCACCATATAAAATAAAAAATTACGAAGGAAAAATATATACTCTAACGGGAAAAAACTATAATACATTTAACGATAATAGATGTAAAAGGAGAACCCCATCTATATGAGATAGAAGTATATATTGATAGTCGAATAGAAGATGTTTGCTCGTTATCACGTATCACTAATATAGACTTTTGCTTAAGTGTGTGGATTCCCCGTGAAGGGATCATGGTTCTTACCTCATCAAATGAGGTGCGGGATATTCCTAACCGAATACCGGCACCTCATTCGATGGGATAAGAGTCCTGATCTATTCACGAGGAATCCGCATTTAAGCAAAAATCTATCCAGTTCTACCATACTCTCACTAATTTTTTTTACAAGAAATTCCTTTTCTAAAAAGGCAGCAAGTTAAGAACAAAACTTTTGATCCTGAAAATGGTAGAAGTTAAACCCTTACAAAAGCTTAGGATAATCCACAAACTGCACATTACTGAAATGTGCCTTGAGTTTGTACGGATTCCGATTTTAAGTATAAGCCGGATAACTCCATATACCTTAAGATATGCACTGGAAACAGCTGCATACCAATTGAATAAGGTTCCGTCTAAATTAGTGCCAAAGATTCTATGGGTTCATACCTCTATACCTCTATTTGCTTTAGCTTATTTAGTCTATTTTAGTTAGAGGAAGGCTAGAATGGTTATAAATTATACCTCTATTTGCTTTAGCTTATTTGGTCGATTGGCTACATATGGCTTACTGTGGAAGAAAAATGTGTATTCCTATAAAAATCGATAAACAACCATTATTAGTATCTCACATTCTAAACTTTGAGGGTATAATAAGGAAATTCGTGTATAGAAAGCAAGATAGAACAAAAATTGAAGAAACATTTTATTTCAGAAATTTTTGTTACACATTCAAAACTCTCACACCTTTCTTACAAGCTTCACTCTTGATTTTCTTCTCTTCGAAAACCTCTGCCTCATAACTAAGGTGTCCCTTTATATAATCAGAGAAGCGTGCCTCCACACTCTTCTATATTGTTCCTTTCTTTACAGATCAGCTTATCACAAACCTTTACAACTCACCTTATTCTACACACTTCATTTCACAAAAATCGGTATCTTTTGCTAAAATCAGATGCGCAAAACCATGGGCTGTCTCTCTTTATTAAAGAGATGGGCCCTACTTCCGTATTGGCAACTACTGCACATGGTCAGCAGCATTTGTGTCCTTTTCAAGAATGATTGTCTATCAATAATTTCTTTTCTGGTCCTTCTGATAAGACTTTTCTTAATTTTTCTTTAATAGCTTCCGCCATTTTTCTTCCACGGTAAGCCATATATAGCCAATCAATTGAAAATATAACTAAACTATGAAACAAATTTTATACTTTCAGCTTCGCTCTGTTCTAATATAGTTTTTCCAAGGTTCGTTCATTATTTATTTGGCACAAATTGATAACCCCCTATCCCGATTATAAAAGTTCAAGTGGTTAATTAAGATTTATTCCTTTAGGTATAAAGGCCGGTGGATTTTTAAATATTAATACTTCTTCATTTGGATATTTAGTATTTATAGCTTCCATGATGGCTAAAACCTTTTTTCCGAACCAAAAGATCCCAAATTAAAAAAATTATTGATAGGCAATCGATTTTGAAAAGGACACAAATTCTGCCGACTATGTGTGGTGGTTGCCAATACGGAAGTAGGGTCTATCTCTTTAATAAAGAGATAGCGACAGCTCATGGTTTTGCGCATCTGATTTTAGAAAAAAAAATACCGTTTTTGTGAAATGAAGTGTGTAGAATAAGATGAGTTGTAAAGGTTTGTGATAAGGTGATCCGTAAAAAAAGGAACAATGTAGAAGAGTGTGGAAGCATGCTTCCCTGATTATATAAAGGGACACCTTAGTTATGAGGCAGAGGTTTTCGACGAGAAGAAAATCAAGAGCGAAGTTTGTAAGAAAGTTGTGAAAGTTTTGAATGTGTAACAAAAACTTCTGAAATAAAATTTGTTTCTTCAATCTTTGTTCTATCTTGCTTTCTATATACAGTTCTTTTTTATCCTTTTAACATCTTATAGAAGCTGATAATTCCTAAAGTCCTAAGGAGAGGCGGAAGGGCTATTGCTTGAAGAGCTAGAAGTGAAGGAAGCGTGCTGGACCCTAGAATCAAAGAATAAAGCGGAGCTGAAGGTATAAAATTTGTTTCATAGTTTAGTAATATTTTCAATTCCCTCACAAAATTTTGTAGTAACTCACCTCATCGGTTACTAGTTCATAGTATTCATTTTGAAGATCTGTTAGTTTTTCTATAGGTTTATATTGTTCTTTATATTCTTTCATATAGTCTGATTATTTTATGACTTATTTTCTTTGGACGGTTATATGCAAAATGTCCGTTATATTTGAAATCTATCTCAATAAACCTTTCCATATAAGAACTGATAGTGTAACTGCAGCAGCTCGTATAAAAAATAAAATTGTTGATTCAGAACCAAATAAAAGATTAATTAGATGGTAAAGTTGGTTCAGTCATTATAATTTTACTATCTCTCATATTGCAGGTAAAAAGAATATTTTTGCCGACTCTCTTATCAGGGAAATGGCACATATGAATAGAGAAACACACTTTTTAAAGGGTATATTAAAGGAGATCGTTTCGATCCGAAATGATATGGCCATGCTAACACTAAGGTTTTATAAAGTTCAAGAAATGATAGAGAAAAGTATTGGTGAAGTACGAGAGAATATTGAGGTCTTGCAGAACCTGTACAAGAGCATATAGAGATAGCTATTGATGAGCCAGTAAATAAAAATGCCAAAGAACGGTATGATTTTATTAAAGATTTTACCAAATGGCAAGAACTATGCTCCACTACTATGAAAAACGAAGGGTGATTCCTTTGCTAAAGGATACTACCATAATTCATCTTATATATATATATATCAAAATGCAGATCGAGCTGCAGTAAAATCTTTGTATGATTATGGACTTGTCCATATAATATATCCTTCGGAGGACTTCCGAGAACTAGAGATACTTCATGATATTAAAAATGCAGTTCGACAGTTCTAGGAATATCACCACACTGGGCTACGCGCAGAGTCGGTGTAAACAACTGAAGCTAAAAGGTGTATATTTAATGTAATTGGTGTAGTAGGTTCAACTCGGTGCTTCCAATTCCAAACATAATTGCATAAAACAATGCCCCCGCAAGGCGCTTCACCTTTGGAAATGAGTTTCACCTGCATAACGGGTCATGCACCTCAATTTTATGCAGCAAGAGGAGCACATAACTCATATGCAGATGCATATGCATCGCATAAAACGCATTTATAACGGTTGCAACAACAGGTGCAAGAAAGAAGCAAAAACGCAAGGATATTGGAGTGGAAAGTTTGAGTTTTTAATTCCGAATGTCATAGACTATGTTCTATAATATTCAGTCAGTCATGCCAACTATCATAGAAAACTATCAGCAAGTCAAAATAGAGAAACATTGATTTGATACTGATAACCACAATAGTCTCTGCCACAAATTCTACAGGATGCAGCATTCGCTTATCTATAACCATTTATGGTTATTTTAATATGCAATACTCTCTCGAATAACGCTTTTGCGCTTAACTAAATTTAAATATTTTAGGAGTTGAAGACTTTAGGTTCCACATTTGGATATACAATCTGTTAAAAAAGATCTAAAATTTTCCAAAACAGAAAATTTTGCTTTTGCATTTTTTTTGGGATCTAAATTGCTATAATCAAACTCCATCCCTCACAATAATAATAATAATTTAATATATAATTGCCAATATAACAATATGTCATATAGTTCTTGATTACATTTTAAAATTATTTGGCATGTATCATCATGAACAACCTGTTGAAGCAATTGTATTCATTTATTTACTAATAGAATTTTCTATATAGGTTGGCATGCTATGACACCGGGCCACAACAAAATATCAGTCTACCTCGAAATATTTCCTCAAGGCTTCTAAATCTTGAATGCAACTCAATATGAAAAATTATCTGCAAATATGTTCTAAGATTATAGACGCACATAACCAAAGTTGTTACCTTAACCCCAAGATATTTTAGATCGTAAATTTAAAATATCTTCTATCGCTGGTAGCAGCTGTGTCTTCAATGGCAAAATTTTAATTTTTATACCCTTGAATGGCTGGAAGCAGATATAAAGCTTACCAGTGCTCTTGCATGAAGCATCCATGAACAAACTTGTCCGTTAAACACTGTTAAGGAATAAATATGGCACCATAGATTGAAAAGAATAAGTTGCATTTGAAATTTTTGAAGAATTCCAACATAGAAGTTGTAGCTGGAAAACAAATGTAGGAAATAGCATAGGATCACATGATTCTAACTTCTCAGACTACAACACTTGATAAGTAGCACATTTAAGGAACGTGACACGTGACACGTAGATGAACATTCATGACGATTAGATGCACAAAACAAAATACAACCACAGACAGAACACTTGAATACTATACAAAACCTCGATAGGAAGGCATTTCTACATAGAATTAGCCCTTTCTTCCCTCTTTCCTACACCAGTTCAAACTAATACCCACAGAATACATACCCACATACAGCACTTCAGAATACTATGCAAAACCTCAATAACACTAGAAGGCATTTCCACATAGAGATCGTATCCTTTTTTCCCTCTTTCCTAACACCGGTTCAATCTATTACCCACAGTACACATACCCACAGACAGCACCAGTTTTCCACATTGAACACATACTTCCAGGATGTTTTGAAAAGGGTAAATTGTAATTTTTTTTAAAATAAAAAAAAAACCAAGCATTTTTTTCTATTGTCAAAACCCCCCACTCTCGAAATGTTAGTCAAAACCCCCCTAGAAAAGTTTTTAGTTGTCAAGAAACCCCTTACCTGTGATATCTAGTTGTTGCTTGTTATATCTAATTTCGTATGATATCTAAGCAGTAGCCAGCGATATCTAAGCAAGTTGTCTATGATATTTAAATAGATTGTATGGATTGGTTAGACATAGCAAGCTACTATGTAAATACTACAGGAAAAATTTCTATTGGTTTTTGACTACTGTTTCGAGGCTAGGGTTTTTAACAGCCGAAAAAAGTACATCGTTTTTTTTTGACAATTTACCCTTGTGAAAAAAATAGGAACTAAATTACAGCAGTTCAAACTACTAATTTATCCTGCCCATCGGCTTCTTCTATTCTTTACTTCCCTTTTGCTCTTGGGAACCTAAATGCCCTTCCCTTTGCATGATTATGTCAACCAAAGCTTGCATGCCATCTCAGGAGTCAATATACTGATTGTTCAGTTCATATTTTTATAAAAAAAGGGTTGCTCAAACATTCTGACATCAAATTCCAAAAATTTAGAGTTCATAAAAAGTAATCAGCTATCAATATGGTTGAAATTTTCCAGGAGCCTTAATTTAGAACTATGCCCTATGACCACGGTCTACCTTTTTGACGCTGTTAGAATACTCGTATTATACACGGGTCTCTCATATATAATTAGATACTTAATATGAATGTAATAGCATAATTGTATTGCCTATATAAAGAGAAGGATGAGAACTAGTCACATCCATCCATTTTACATTCCCCTAATCTTCTCTCTATTCACATAGTATCTAAGCCATGTAATCTAAACCACTCATTCCTAAAGCTCTAATCCTAACCACTCATCTCATCATCATCACATTAACCAAAACCCTAACCCTAACGGCCGTCGCCGCCGCCCTCGTCGAGCCTCATCGAAGCCTCGCCAGACCTCCACCCACCTCGTCGACCATCGCCAGACCTCTAGCTCACCGGATCGACACCAATCAGGTGCTGCAGACCTAGATCGATCCCCTTCATCGATTTTCATCCAGATCTGAAATTGATGATGAAAGGGGGCTCAACTTGATCGATTTGGGTTCGACTTAAATCGTTTTACATCGTTTTGATGCCCTGGATATTTCTCTTGTTCGATTTGTGTTCGATTCCCCCATAATGACGATCTAAGTTCGAGTTGGCTGTCGATTTGGGTTCGAATTTGTTGATTTGGCTGTCGACTCGGTGTTCTTTCTTCAGATCGGATTTTTTTTGGTAATCTCTCAACTCTCTATCTTGAGATCTTTTAGTTCTTGGTCTCTACTTGGCCGATTTGGGAATTTCTTGGCTAATTTGGGAGATTTTGTCGCTGATTTAGGGATTTTGTTGCTGAGTTGGGGATTTCTTAGAGTATTATATTTCTTGTTTGCTATGGATTGTTATGTTGATGGTGTTATTAAAGGGTTTGCACTCTCGAAAATTGTAGTCCGATTGAGTTTGATGTTTGCTTGATTTATGGTGATTGGTTGGTTGTTTGGAGATTGGGAGGTCAATCGTTGTGATTCCCTTCGTTCTTGGAGATGGTTCTTAGTTGAGTATTAGAGATGGACAGTAAAGTAGAAGGGAGGTCGATCTCTTCAACGGATGTTTTAACCATCAAGATGGTGGATTTCAAGTTTGAAAATCAAAATTTCAATAGTTGGAAGTTGATGGTGGAGCGTTATGTCAAGAGAAGAAGAAAGGGAGATCACTTGACAAAGCGTTTCCTGATCCGATCACAGCCGATTGGGAAGCAGATGATGCACAGCTTAGTCACCTTATGCTTAGCTCGATGGAACGATGGATCATGGATGGGCTTATGCACTTGGGATCCATGAAGGCGATTTAGGATCGGCTCCATGAGCTTTATTCATCACAGCAGAGCCTTTCGAAGGATTGTAATTTGGTGCACCAGTTGTACAAGATTCAGCAAGAGACTCATTCACTGCATCAATATTACTCAGAGTTTTGACGTTTGACACTGCTTGTCTCGGAGCTGTTCCCAATCACCAATGATATTGTGGGGATGAGGAGACATGAGGCCTTTTTTGTGATCATTTTTCTTGGTGGACTACGGCCCGAGTATCAGCCAGCAAGTCCGACCTTACTTGAAAAGTCAGATACTACTCTTGTGACCACCCATTATACGCTTCACCAGATTTTTCAGTCGGATATCACTAATGAGCAGCCTGTATCTGGTTAGCAAATAGCCTCGTTTTTATGATTCCTGCCATCAGAAGGGACATTAGCAGTACCTGCTGGAAGCTGAATGGCAGGCCTCCTCGCCCTGTTGCTCGTGCACATCTTGGGACCTCACCCTCTGCATCCTCCACCATTTCAAAGGACAAAGAGCTCTGTCAAGCCTATGGAGGAGGAGATTGCTCGATTGAGACTTCTTGTGACCTCATCTGCTTCTAGTAGCCAGGATGGATCGGCTACACCTCGGCCTTCAGCTGTGACCATTTTGGGTCTTACGAAAGGTAATCATACCGTTTTTATTACTTCGACTTTTGTACGTCGTCCATGAATGATACATGTGCGATAGATCATATTACAGGAGAACCATATTGTCCTCATATAGGCTAAGGCATGGATGTATCCCAGTGACCTTAGCGAACGACACCATCTCTTCTATAGAGAGAGTGGGGTCTGTTCATGCTACACCACAGTTACATCTCTCTAATGTCTTATATTTGGCTGGGTTTCCTTTCAACCTACTTTCCATTAATCGGCTGACTCGAGATTTAAACCGTGACGCAACTTTTTCCTGGTGGATGTGTTTTCAGGAGCTTGGGACAAGACATGCGATTGACGCATGAACTGAGGTCGACGGGTTGTACCACCTCGATGAGCATCCATACCCTATAACCTGCCCAACAGCATCCACATTGCCTTTGATGCCCATTATCGATTTGGTCATCCTTCCCTACAGACCTTGAAGAAGATTGTTCCCTTTTTTTAGTACTTTATCTAGTTTAGAATGGAAGTCTTGTGAGTTGGGTAAGTATCATCGCTCTAACTATCCATCTCATGTCAATAAGAGAACTGATAAACCTTTTACTTTAGTACATTCTGATGTTTGGGGGCCATGCTCTATTGTTGCCCAATGAGGCTTTCGCTACTTTATGACCTTTATTAATGATTTTTCTCTAGTCCCATGGTTATATTTGAGAAAGTCTAGAATGAAATATTCTCATTTCTAGATATTCTGTTCTGAAGTTCAAACTCAATTTGGAGTCACTGTTGGTACCTTGAGAAGTAATAATGCCAGGGATTATTTTAGTATGCCTTTTAGGTAGTATATAGAAAAACTTAGCATTGTTCATGAATTTTCTTGTTTTTATACCCCAACAACATGGAATGGCAGAAAGGAAGAATCGATATTTATTGGAAGTTACTCGCACCATTTTGTTCCATATGCGAGTGTCTAAATCCTTTTGAGGGATGCAGTACTTACTGCCAATTACTTTATCAATCGCATGCCCTCCTCTATTCTAGATAGACAGATTCCTTTCACATTTGTTCCCCTCGGTGGCATCTTTTCCTATTCCTCCATGAGTCTTTGGGTTTGTTTGTTTTGTTCATGATCTACAACCTGCGGCTCTAAACTGGACCCCAAGTTCATTAAGTGTTTTCTTTGGTACTCTCGGATTCAAAAGGGATGTCATTGCTTTAGTCCTGGGTTACGTCATCGATTTATATCGACTGACGTGACCTTTCATGAGTCCACACCATACTTTTCTACATCTCACTCCTGTAGACATAGACAGTGAATTTCCTTTAGATATCTCATATTTTTCGTTACAAGACAACACCCCTTTTCAGTCGGTTGATTCTCCACCCCCGTGTTGGAGATCATCTGTTTCGTTTATATTGACCTACCTCCCATCCCCTCATTCCCCACTGTTGGGCACCACACCACCGGTTACAAAAGTGTATGCTTGTCAGGTTCATACGGCTCCTAAACCTGAGCCTCCTGCTGTTGATCTCTCAGAGTCTCAAGCTCCGCTGAAGACGGACATTGATCTCCCTATTGCCTTACGGAAAGGCACCTGCAGCTGCACTTCTTACCATATAGCTCATCATGTGGCCACTTCTCTATTATCTTCAGCATATCGGGCGTTTCTCTCATCCCTCGAATCCCATGCTTCACCCAAGTCCCTCTTTGATACTTTGTCTCATAAAGGGTGGACTGAGACCATGATTGATGAGATGATTGCCATCGACTAGAATCAGACTTGAGATTTGGTTCCTCTTCCGGCTGGGAAGAAGGCAGTAGAGTGCCGCGGGTATACACTTTAAAGCTTCATCCTGATGGGATTCTTTTCTGCTTGAAGGCACGTTTGGTTGCTAAAGAGTATTCGTAGACTTATGCCATCGATTATGAGGAGACCTTTTCTCCCGTGGCCAAGATAACCTGTGTTCATCTATTTATATCTCTTACGACTACTCATCATTGGCCATTACATCAGCTTAATGTGAACGTGTTTCTTCATGGTTCTTTGGCAGAGGAGGTCTATATGGAGCAACCACCTGGTTTTGTTGCTCGGGTGGGTCTGGTCTGGTTTGTCGATTAAAAAAGTCATTATATGGCTTGAAACAGTCTCTTCGAACGTAGTTTGGAAAGTTTATTGAGGTGGTTATGTCGTTTGGTGTCAGAAGATATACCCATGACTATTCAGTGTTCTATCGAATGGCCTTCACATTCTTTTGGTGGTATATATTGACGACATAGTGATTACTGGCGATGGCGATAATTTGGCTGGTATTGTACAAGTTAAGTACCACCTTCAAACGATGTTTCAAACTAAAGACCTTGGAAGCCTTAAATATATTTTAGGTATCGAGATTGCTTGATCGAAATATGGCATCTATATATCACAGTGGAAGTATGTGCTAGATATGCTGACTGAAGCGGGGATGTTAGGGTGCAAATCCATAGAGGCTCCAATGGATCCTAATACTAAGCTGCTTCCGTGACAAGATGACTCGGTTGAAAATCCCGGAATATATCGACGATTGGTTGGTAAACTGAATTACATCACCATCACTCGACCTGATATTACCTATCCAATTGGCGTTGTGAGCCAATTTATGGCCGATTCTCGAGTGGCTCGTTGGATGCAGTGATTCGGATACTTCGCTATTTGAAGAATGCTCCAGAGAAGGTCTACTGTACTCGAATCATGGACATTCTCGGATAGCAGGATTCACTGATGCAGATTGGGTCGGGTCTCCATCCGATCACAAATTTACTACAAGATATTGCGTGTTTGTAAGAGCTAACTTAGTCTCATGGAAGAGTACGAAGCAGAGCATAGTGTCTCGCTCCAATACTGAGTCAAATTACCGATCCATGGCAAATATTACTTGTGAGATTGTATGAATCCGCTTTCTGCTTGGAGAACTTGGTTTTCATCTATGCGGCTATATTGTGATAAAAAGGTTGCAATCTATATTGCCTCTAATCCGGTATTCCATGAACGAACGAAACATATTAAGGTTGATTGCTACTTCGTGAGGAAGGTTGAAAATGACATCATCGATACCTACCATATTCAATCTGCTCATCAGTTGCAGACTTATTCACAAAACATTTAGGCAGGACTAGGGTGTGTTTTATTTGTAACAAGTTGGACATGTATGATATATATGCTCCAGCTTGAGGGGATTGGTAGAATACCCATATTATACACGGGTCTCTCATATATAATTAGATGCTTAATATGGATGTAATAGCATAATGGTATTGTCTATATAAAGAGGAGGAGGAGGATTAGTCTCATCCATCCATTTTACATTCCCCTAATCTTTTCTCTCTCTATTCACATACGCATTAGACTTGAGTGACAGGAATGCTGATGATAAATGCAGTTGATCACCTAAGAAAAGTACTTATTTTCATGCACACGTCTTCAGAACCACCAAACCCATGTGAAACGATTCTCTGTCATCCTCAACTAATGTTATAATTTAATATGAGTACATTCATTTATGGTATTATGCTTTAAAATATTTCCGTTCATCATATCAGCATTATCATTCAAGCTACTATTTTCTAGAGGCATATAAATCATCTTTCCTCACTTTCTAGCAGTAAGTAGTAGTGGGAGGGGACAAGCACAGTAAGGTTATAAATATCACTTGTTGAATAAAAACGCAGTGGTGAGGGGTCAAGCTAAAGAACACAAATAGTAATACTACATAGTTATAGTAACCAGCCGCCTGTTCAACCGAAATTATTTAGTTTGCAGCGTATAAAGTATACACAACTGCTTCAAAGGTTTGTGTTTGAATTCAGACAGTGCTGAACAAAATTACTTGGTCTCCTGATTAAAATTGTACTTCTCTACTGTTATGCATACTGTACCTAGCGCTTGGGTAAACAAAGCCAACTAACTAAATACCAAACTTTAATGCAAAATATAGGCAGAAAGTTATGTTGCTAAAAGTGCATCAAACCTTCAACCACCAGACCAAAAAGGCTTCTTACCTGAGCATCAGGGAGAGTGAACATCAGCATCATCTCAAACACCCACGTTTTCTCCTTCTATTTTGGGAGTTACTCCTGTCATGTCAAGTATTATTTTCCTTCTATTTTGGAGATTGAATGCTATTAACCATTTCTTTAATTTTCGTATCATCCTTACTACGAACGTAGAAACCTCATGCAATTCAAAGTTAAGTGGAGTCCGTCAAGGTTTAAAACAAACTATAGTTAGCTTTAGGTCAGTCCGTAAAACCAAACAAAACCAACCTGAGCCATCTTCCAGGCCAACACTGCCAATAACAACTTCAAATGGCTTACTGAAGCAAGTTTTGGCTGCAATCTAGGTCCGTGTTTTTGTTCTTCATTCACTGGAATGCCAATTTAGGTATAACCTTCCTAACATATACTAAGATTTAGAATGCATAAAAAAGGAACCATACACAAGTGAGAAAATTTATAAACTTTACCACAGTATATAATCAAATAGCAGGTAAGCTCTGTCATTATTAAGTTGAAAACTATGAAAGAATTCAATAGAACTGTATATTTTACAAGTTGTTGATGTTTGCAAACAAATTAAATAAAAATGAACTTTCCATATAATTCGAAAATATTCCAAGTTAACTTCTCCAATCCTTCGGTCCTTTTCCCTCATCCCACTCAACCACACACAGACTACTGACCTAGGAGGTATGGTCATCGACACAGATAGATGTACAGAAAACCAAATGGACATGGAATACGACAATTTTTTTAAAAGTGGGACAGATTGACAAGCCTACATACTTCTATATGTATATCGGAATGTATATGTATATGTATATGTGGACAGAGTATTGAGAGAGAGGTGGCTGCGTTTTGAAAGGATTTGGAGCCATTTAATAAGACCGATAAGATATAATATTGTTAGATTATGAGATATTTGAATATAACTGTATTAGATATTATGGTTATCATAAATCGGATAAATTCTGATTTATGTTGTTGAGATTATGATTAGCGTATTAGATTGTTAGGATTATAAGTTATCAATTAGTTATGTTATGAAGTGTATAAATTGAGATGATTTGTCTTTTAATACGATCGATCGAGTTTATTGTTTTTTTATCAGAGCCGATGGCTCGATCCAAAATTTATCTTAATTTATAGTTTATTATTCCAAAATAAATAAACTTGCATCAATAATATCTAATTCAGAAACGAGTTCTCAGTTTGACCATAAGCAGTTGCATCCATCAATATCAAGTCCTAACAGCTATTCTTTTTTATGACGGCTTCTAGCAGCATGATCTTTTTCCGTCCAAGCAGTTATTCTTTTCTTATGGCATCTTCTAGCAGCATGATCTTCCTTTAGCACTTCCAGCAGAAGAGACTGCTTGTTATTCGGTCGACCTTGCAATCCTCGAAAGAGACCAAAGGATATTAGTCTGCCATGCTCGATACTTTAGATCTGTTATTCTTTTCCGTCGTTCTACAAGTTGAATATTTTGGTTCAAGATATTATCCAAACTCTCGATTATCCATATAGCTGTCACAGAACCAAGAACCGGAACCGGTACCGGACCGCACCGGACCGTAAAGCAACGGTTTGGTTCCAGTTCTAATTTTAGAACCGTGAATAGTAACGGTTCGGGTCCGGATCCACCATATTTTTACCCGAACCGAAACCGGATCCGCAATCATTAGTTATTAGACGGTTCCATATTTTCTGGACCCGATCCGGACTAGACGCAAACCGTAACCCATTTGTATAGCCAAGTAAAAAAAAACCCTAATCCCAATTCCCACACTGCCGTCAACAGTAAGTGATAACTTGGTCCTATTTTTCTTGTTTATGTGTGGAAAGCTAATGTATGGTTGTAGTTTGTAGATTTCAGTCTCGGTGTTGATGTATACTACTATTTGCAATTTGACTTCATATTGTTGTTCTCTTTTAAATGATAGTAGCTCCAAATGTTTTCGAACTGTGCAAGACTTTTACAATTTCCAGTTCTCCTGCACATATACTTCCCCCTCTCTGTGATTTTGCTTAGTGTGTGATTTTGCTCTCATCTCTCTCTATGTGGCATTATAAAATTGATGCCTGAAGTTATACCGTTGCATGAATTTCTTCCTTAATTTTATTGTTCATTCAATATACTCACTCATTTTCCATGCCATATTCATGCTTTTTAATAAGAACATGAGATCATGCAAAATTGAGTCTAATTTATCGGGTTTGATCAAGTTTTGTAAATAAATCCAAACCGGACCAGAACCGCATGGGAATGGACCAAACCGATAGTGAATGGTTCGGTTCTGGTTTTTGTCAAACCGGAACCGGAACCGTAGACCCGGTGGATCCAAAAATTATGATGGAACCGGAACTGGAACCGGAAGCGGTCAAACAAAGCAAGGTTCCAGTTCCAATTGGAGGAACCATTCCCTTAACGGTTCGGTTCCTGGTTCTAGCGGAACCGGAACCGAACTGGAACCGTGACAGCTTTAGTTATCCACCGTGAGTCTGAGAGAATCTATTAGATTATGAGATATTTGAATATAACTGTATTAGATATTATGATTATCATAAATCAGATAAGTTCTGATTTATGTTATTGAGATTATGATTAGTGTGTTAGATTATTAGGATTATAAGTTATCACTTATGTTATGAAGTGTATAAATTGAGATGATTTATCTCTTAATAAGATTGATCGAGTTTATTGGTTTTTTATCAAATATAAACATAGAAAATACTATTCAATACTATTACGTATTTAGACATTTAAATTAAAGCACTATAGCAATCACATAACCTGTTCAGGAAAGCTGAAGGAAAACCCCATTTGTAAAATCATAAAACCGTATAAATTTAAAATAACTCCATAAAATAACTAGTCATGAATCATTAAGTAGAAATACTAGCGGTATATATAGACTGAATTGAACAATCTTCAATAAGTTATTTATTATTGTGGCCTATGTGATGTCGGACGCGGCTGAAATGTGTCCAACACGATATCAGAGGTGTATTGGACAAGTGCTAATGTCTAACAAGTATTGTGACAGGTATGACACCCTTTTGCAAGCGTCGGTGCTGCATCGTATAGGTAATATGAGAGGGAAAGCAGGTAAAAAAAGAAGTAATTTCCATTTAGATTACTTCAATAAGGGTCTATTCATCCCTTCTTTGTGATCTATATCATTCACTGAAAAAAATTATCCATTTCTATATGTTCTGCAGCTTCTGCCCTACTCGTGTCATATTCATTTTTTTCCTTGCCTTGAGTTCACCCATAGTATGATTTGATTTGCCTTAAACAAATGGGCTGTAAGCACTAGATTCTGGTTCAACATACACACAAGCAACTAGTTTTGGTTCAACATATGCATAAAAAACATTATATCGGATTGAAACTACGTCAAGTCCAGTCAACATATTTCTATTCTCCCCCAATGAAAGATGTTCACTCTAGCATGTTTGCGAGCATCTCTCTTTAAAGTATGCATCAACATACCTAAAGTGAAATCTAAGTCTATGGTAATCTCCAAAATTTATCCTTCAATACATATAGACTTATATGCAGTCTACTAAACACGAATTTTACGAACAACAACACGCCTTTATCAAAGCTTTTAGACAGTGACATGAACTTGAACATTTAATCAGATAAACTTATTGTTGCATGGTCTCCATATCCCAACTAGAGATAAGCACATAGAGAAAGACTCATGAGTCAACAAACAAAAACTCAAGCCAAAAGGGAGCGGTCGTGCTACAGTTGGGGGGGGATTCAATTGCAGAACTTCTTGCACATAGTAACAGTATGTTTTCATGTAGATCCGACTGAGAGATGTTTGCATAATAATCCATAAATCAAGCAAATTAATTTATCGGTCTCTTATCTATAATGATTCAGCTCTTATAAAACAACTGTTGCATGCAGGTCCAAGCATGGCTAATTAGCTAACTCCCCAAACAACACTGAACCTGATTTATTCATGAGGCTTTATGCTGACATTGAATCAATGATTGTGCAAATACTAAAACAAATCGCTGTGACGATATAAAAAGTGAACTAATATAAAGATCTCACCTGCAATGTAAAGAGCCGATCCTCAAATTGGACTTCTTTCGGCAAGAAATCCGCTCCAATGGTCGCTTTGTACTGATTGCTAAATTTGCGATTCACATACCTAACAAAAGATAAATATATCTATCAATAAAAGAATAATTAAAAAAAATCAATGGACCAGTAATTTTACGATATAAGAGCGTACTGGTTCATGAGGGAAGTCTTGCCAACCCTATCAAAGAGCACAACAGGATCAATTAAACAAACAGGAAACCCTAATTTTGGGGAACTCGAATAAAAACGCAAATTTTAGTCCCAATAGATCGAGAGAATTACCCGCTATCGCCGAGGATGATGACCTTGAGAAGCATCCTCCTTCGAGACGCCATGGATCTGGAGCCTTGAAGCTTAGGGTTTTCAGAAATCTCCGGGTATTTTTTTCCTGAGGGGAAAATCCTAAAATTAATAGCAGAAAAGGGCTTTTTTTCTCCTTTTTGGCCGGATATTTGGTGGGAATACTTCTGAAGAACTTTAAAAAAAACTGAGGCCGTCTTTAGACGTGGAGTTAAGTTAACATAGCAGTGTATTGCCGTATGATGCAAGTTTATATATAATTTGTATTGTAAGAAGAAAATTATGTATATCAATCTTATGTGTTTACCGTCTTATTATGTTATCATGATTAATCAAATTGATGGATCTCTGGATCTTCTTCAGATGTTACCTTCCGTTGATCTGCTGCGAGCGCTGATGGATGGCTGAGATTGGATTTGGAGGGTCGACTCTTGAAGCATGTGGATCTCAATGGGTTTATATGGTTGAGGCCGAGCTACCTGCAAAGAAGTCCTGGGATGGTTGTGCCACCGAGGACCCTCCGATGATCAAGTTAGACGGGGTATTTTGGCAGAGTAACGGTCTATTGGGATCAAAATGGCTTACCTGAGTTGTCTGGGAGAGGGATTTATATAATGGCAGCAATGGGCAGGCGGGCGTGAGATTCGCGTCGGGCGTTACCACTAGTAAAATAGGAGGTTGCCCCTACGGATAACGAAATCCGTAGGGGCAGATTTAGTTTTACCCTACGGATTAGTCCGTAGGGCCTTAAGGTTGTCCCTACGGTCCTTACATATTAATTTAAAAAATATTAAATCGTAAATTGTTGTTTGCCCTTACGGAGCCGCAAACCAAGAACCTACGGATTTATCCGTAGGGGCAACTAAATAGAGATTTAATTAAAAAGGCACGGATCGATCCCTACGCTCATTACCTAAAAATTTTTTCCCCAATATCGCGCGCGAACCCAAAATCCCCAAACCCTTGTTCCCGCCGATCGCCTGTGTTTCATCGCCGTTATCGTCGTCGCCAGCGCAGGCCAATTCTCCGTCGCCACCGCCTGGTTCATCCTCATCTCCGTTTTCGTCGTCGCCTCCTTTCGTCGCCGCCTCCAATGGATCGTCGACGCCTCCACTGCACAGGTAAAATAATCTTAAATTAAACAAATTTTTGATTATTTTAGGGCTAGGGTTCATGGTTTGGGTACCGATGAGGCATCCGTTGGGGGTAGCGTTAGGGTTGGGGTTGGGGTTGCGGTTGGGGCTGGGGCTGGGGCTGGGGTTGCGGTTGGGGTTGGGGTTCGGCAGGGGGTTGCGGTTGGGGTTGGGGTTCGGCAGGGGGTTGGGGTTGGGGTTAAGGTTGGGGTTAGGCTGGGGTTGGGGCTGGAGCTGGGGTTAGGGTTAGGGTTAGAATTATGGTTGGGGTTGGGGTTGCCCCGTTTCGTATCAGAACTCGAGTCTGACATCGTAGATCTTTCAGCCATTTTGGTTATATTGTTATCATGATGTTAAATTCTTTATGCTCTCATCAAATTTTTGGGATCTTTGTTATTTGCTTGCTCTGTTTGGGGTTTCAGTTGATCCTCATTAAAAAATTGGTGATTGATCTCTTCAATCATATTATTATCTGTATTTAAAATTTTTGTGAAACCTTCAGAGTTTGGAAAAATCTAGAATTACCGTTGAAATTCTGGCAACATTCAAAAACTGTGTATATGATGTGTGTGTGTATGCATGTATATACATTTGAAATTTATCTTTCTTCTATGATATAAAACGGTTAAACCGAGGAAAATTACTGGGGGAATTTTTGCTAAAATGTCTTGAGAGGGGGTTCAAGTGATGGGATAATTTCATTTGGTAATCTTTTACTTATTTTACATCTCTTATTTTTTCATGCAAAAATCTGAATAGGTTTCTTGCAATTTTGCCTATCGATCAATTATTATATTTATTTCTATTTTTTGTGGATGATTTGGCTTCAATTGAATGGAGGCGATGATGGCTTGCCCTCAAGCTTCCACTTTTATGAGCTTTATAGTTATGAGATTGGCGAGGCAAGCTGGTTTGTAGCCATCTTATTTCTTTTCCTAAATTCAAATCCAAATATAAACTGTCTGATTGAGAGAGAGAGTATGGGAGATTATGTATTATTCAATGTGTTTGGAAGCTGGCATGTTCTGAGCGTCATCTCTGCATGAAAGCTATGGTTTTGCAAAGGGTTTGCCCTAACTATTTTCTGTGGGGAAGCTGAAGGCCTGAAGCTTCATCAAACTCAGGATTGGATTCTGGTCGGGTATTGTAAATTCTTGTGAAAGTTCCGTTCAAGATTTGTTCAGAGCTTGCATAACATCCTTTTCATCTTTATGAGATCTTTATGCAGTCATTTTTTTGGGTTTATATATTTCTAGAGCCCGTTTGACTTTGGACTTAGGATAACCCCAAATCTCTTTCTTATTTTGATTCCTAAGCTGGCATATCTGAGGCTCGTATTCCAGTATCGTTGCAGGAAAAGCTAGGGTTGCGAACATTTTTACAACGATAATTTCTGTATGACAGCTTAAGCACACATAAAACTTAAACAATCTTGAAGCACTGCAGTTTTTCACTAAACTACCTAAAAGTTTTTATATTGCTGCAAGCTTCCTTAAAGTGCTGCATCTAAGTGTATTTTAGTGGGAAAACCCTTGAAAGCCAAACTTCATGGGGTTTGCTGTTTGCCTTCTCTGTAGCTAGTTTGAGGTTTATTTAGTTTTGGATTTGTTTTGCAACACTCTCTGAGTTCCAAATCAACAAAAAGCTGAATGTTGGATCACAAGCAAGAAGCAGCCAAACTGGCCCTAAAGTAATCCTGAGTGATGATAATTTTCTAGGGAGTTTAAAATTTATAGAAATGGCGAGGCAACATTGGATTGTCTGCAAGTATTCAAGCAACCTGTTTGCAGCCATCATGCTATTTGTGATCCCAGTATAAAACTCAAACATGCCTCTTAGTTAGTTTACTTTAATTTGTTATTTATGTGTGTGTGTCAACATTGGATTGTCCCAAGTATAAAACCAAACCCACAAAACATCAAAACTGTCTCCGACAATCTTATGGTCATTAGACATAAGATTTATGCATATAGGTAACATCTGCCAATATGCCATATCCAGACCGCAATCTATTTTTGCCTATTGGCTAATATGAAAATATCGGCCCGCGTATATGACATAATCAAAGTTGTTAAATCTTGATACAGTTTGTGTTTCGTTTTTTTATTTATCAGTTCTATCCGTTCTCAGCCCGCCACCGCCTTCCGTTCTTGGCCCACCACCGCCCTCGTTCTTCCTCGTCGAGTTCCTCGTCGCCGATATTTGTGCCTACATTGATGCCTCAAGCAACGAATCAAATGATGTGGATCACAAACTAATTAAATAAATTTTGAATACCAATCTGGACTGGGATTTGAATACCAATCCTAGTTTGCTATATTTTTTTATATATAGTAGATGGTGATACTTCTTTAAGTAAAAACAACCCTACACTTAAGCGAAATCATAAATCGAAACACACATATATAGAATACAACTCATACATGGGTATCTTCAAATCTAACTTTCATTGAATTTGCACGCGCACTTAAAATAACAACCTTTATACTAAAAAATTATGTATGCCATTACTTAGTAGTTTATGGTTTTTAGACGCAAAAGCCATTTGAGAAATACTTTTCCAACCCACTATTAATCCATATTCTCAATATAGTCATTGAATTTGCACGCGCACATAATAAGAAGGAGAAGACAATAATGTGGCAGAAGAAGAAGAAGAAGGAGAAGACAGTAATGTGGCAGAAGAAGAAAAAAATGACATTCCTCGTTCTCTGTTTCAGCATCAATCTTCTGATATGAACCAATGATGGCTTTCACATAGGCTTTTCCCTTTAGAGACTTCTTAGTGTCCAATGGAAAGCATACATCAGATTTGTGCAGGTCGGGTTCTTCTATGACTTTCAAGAGTCTCAACTGATTCTGTAAATTACACCCTAGTTGGGTGGTACTTTTACCACTTCTCACTGCAGGTGCGCTCTCTAATATCCATTTTGAATGTAATATTATCGATATTAAAAATGGATATTAGAGAGCGCACCTGCAGTGAGAAGTGGTAAAAGTATCACCCAACTAGGATGTAATTTACAGAATCAGTTGAGACTCTTAAAAGTCATAGAAGAACCCGACCTGCACAAATCTGATGTATGCTTTCCATTGGACACTAAGAAGTCTTTAAAGGGAAAAGCCTATGTGAAAGCCATCATTAGTTCATATCAGAAGATTGATGCTGAAACAGAGAACGAGAAATGTCATTTTTTTCTTCTTCCGCCACATTACTGTCTTCTCCTTCTGCCACATTACTGTCTTCTCCTTCTTATTATGTGCGCGTGCAAATTCAATGACTATATTGAGAATATGGATTAATAGTGGGTAGGAAAAGTATTTCTCAAATGGCTTTTGCGTCTTAAAACCATAAACTACTAAGTAATGGCATACATAATTTTTTTAGTATAAAGGTTGTTATTTTAAGTTTTCCCTTATAGAGATATGATCTAACTGCATCTATAAACTATAAGTGTGCAGAAAATTATGATAAGAAACCATAAGAAAGGGTCGTAGCTATGCATAACCTTGAATCTACATACCAAATCATGCAAAAGCATGCACTTATTGTCACCTTGCCTTGGAATATAAAATATCTTGGAAGACTATAAGCGAGCATTTAAATCTTGATAGCTTTTGACTTCAACATATATTTTTCTCAAGTACCATGAAATATACTTGCTCCGTATAAACCGTTTTCAGGAAGATGGATTAATAATGACAAATTATCCATTGTGGCTCACTAGGTTAGCATTTTCTCTTCTATTGACCATCTTACTAATCTGCTTGGTAAATTTATTCGGAACCGGCTGCGAATCATTAAAAGACATGCATAAGAAAGAAAGCTAAAATACAGATATATAGCATACCGATACATCGAAACTTCATAGTTGCGATGGCAATCCAGAGATATTTATTTCTACACACGTGGTGCGCGTGCGAATGCGTCAGGCATCATGGACAAATATTTCAGAACATGGAAAGTATTATTCGTATAAAGTAATTAAAACTTTTAAACACCTTGGGTAGATATTTTCTTAGTTGATGCAATCATATCATGAGGACTCAATTTAAGCTATTATACATATGCTTATGTATTTTTCTAACCTAATATATCACACACACAGAGAGAGAGAGAGAGAACACCAGGTAGATAGAGAAATCAGGTAGCAGGATCCTGAAGAAATGGAGTCCATAGCATTGCTCATCATCATCATCCGTAATCCCTTTGAAAAAATATTATCAAAGGGATCATGGATGATGATGATGAGCAATGCTATGGACTCCATTTCTTCAGGATCCTGCTACCTGATTTCTCTACCTACCAGGTGTTCTCTCTCTCTCTCTCTTTCTGTGTGTGTGTGATATATTAGGTTAGAAAAATACATATGCATATGTATAATAGCTTAAATTTAGTCCTCATGATATGATTGCATCAACTAAGAAAATATCTACCCAAGGTGTTTAAAAGTTTTAATTTCTTTATACGAATAATACTTTCCATGTTCTGAAATATTTGTCCATGATGCCTGACGCATTCGCACGCGCACCACGTGTGTAGAAATAAATATCTCCGGATTGCCATCGCAACTATGAAGTTTCGATGTATCGGTATGCTATATATCTGTATTTTAGCTTTCTTTCTTATGCATGTCTTTTAATGATTCGCAGCCGGTTCCGAATAAATTTACCAAGCAGATTAGTAAGATGGTCAATAGAAGAGAAAATGCTAACCTAGTGAGCCACAATGGATAATTTGTCATTATTAATCCATCTTCCTGAAAACGGTTTATACGGAGCAAGTATATTTCATGGTACTTGAGAAAAATATATGTTGAAGTCAAAAGCTATCAAGATTTAAATGCTCGCTTATAGTCTTCCAAGATATTTTATATTCCAAGGCAAGGTGACAATAAGTGCATGCTTTTGCATGATTTGGTATGTAGATTCAAGGTTATGCATGGCTACGACCCTTTCTTATGGTTTCTTATCATAATTTTCTGCACACTTATAGTTTATAGATGCAGTTAGATCATATCTCTATAAGGAAAAACTTAAAATAACAACCTTTATACTAAAAAAATTATGTATGCCATTACTTAGTAGTTTATGGTTTTAAGACGCAAAAGCCATTTGAGAAATACTTTTCCTACCCACTATTAATCCATATTCTCAATATAGTCATTGAATTTGCACGCGCACATAATAAGAAGGAGAAGACAGTAATGTGGCAGAAGGAGAAGACAGTAATGTGACGGAAGAAGAAAAAAATGACATTCCTCGTTCTCTGTTTCAGCATCAATCTTCTGATATGAACTAATGATGGCTTTCACATAGGCTTTTCCCTTTAGAGACTTCTTAGTGTCCAATGGAAAGCATACATCAGATTTGTGCAGGTCGGGTTCTTCTATGACTTTTAAGAGTCTCAACTGATTCTGTAAATTACACCATAGTTGGGTGATACTTTTACCACTTCTCACTGCAGGTGCGCTCTCTAATATCCATTTTGAATGTAATATTATAGATATCCATGCCTGTTTATGTCAAAATTACTTATATTGTCAATGTTTGATTGTCTAGTTGTTGGTGATGCGTCCATATCAAGGACAGAGGCCACTCCCGTTCCTCCAGGTATGTTTATATATTATATAGGGCATGTATATTGATTTAGAATGCTATATCATAAATATACACACATTCCTTTTGCTCTTAGTCGTCCAACTCATTATCATGGGCTGCTTGATGAGATTAGATTTGCGCCTGATGATCTACAAGAGCTTGTTCACTCCCTGTCATATGTGTAAGCAGCGCTATATGCGAGTTTACCTTGTTAGTATGTATGTACTGAAATTAATTAATATTATTCAAATTTTGATACATGCAGATACCAGAGGAGCACATCTTCTATCTCTGTAGGTAAGGCTTTGAATTTGTTGATTTTGGTGTTTCTTGTCAATTTTATAGACCAGTATGTGCTAAATATAATGTTCCACACGCATCTCCTTCGGCTGCGGCTCCGCAAGCCACTACATCGGCCGCGGTTCCGCAGACAGCTTCTGTAGCTCCACCGCCCACTCAGACTCCCGCTCGCGACGAATTGCAGAGTTTATTGACCGAGGAGCAGGCGCGCGTTATTCTATCGTTATTCAGAGGTGGAGCTGGACCGAGCTAGGGTAGATTTTTGGTTCTTTTTTTTTGAAACATGTATTTATTTATATCATACACATTGTACTACATTTTGAAACGATATTGATATTTGTTTGTATTTATATCATATTCAGTTTTTGTGTTTCTTTTGTATATTATATATATGCGTGAGATGTGATTATGAATACTGTAATATATGATTTGATTGATGTATATATTATTGTGCACAGGGCGGAAAAAAATCAAGCAGCCCATTTTTAAAAAAAAATTACAGACAATATGTACCTACGGATTAATCCGTAGACACACATTTTACCCCTACGGATATATCCGTAGGGGCTAAATATCAGCAGTAACTGATATTTCCCCCAGATGTCAGTGCCAGGGGGTTGGGAGTGCCCCTACGGATATATCCGTAGGGGCCACTGACTCTCCCCTACGGCGTTATCCGTAGGGGCAAAATATCAGGAATCCTGAATTTGTGCCCCTACGGAAACGTACCTACGAATATATCCGTAGGGGGTAGTACGTGCCCCTACGGGTATATCCGTAGGGCCAAGTAATTTATTAAAATAAACCGTAAATAATATAAAATATTATACCCTACGGCTTAATCCGTAGGGGCAACGGGACCTACACACATATCCGTAGGGGCAAAAATTTAACCGTAGGGGCAGGTTCAGGGCCTCAACTTGCACCTGCGGCCTTTGCATCTACGGGGTATTTTTTCGCCCCTACGTATATATCCGTAGGGGCAGTGCGTTGCCCCTACGGATAAATCCGTAGGGGCAACCCTTCTTTGTAGTAGTGTACGCCCCTGGCGTTACGCTCGCATGATAGACGAGATTCCCCATTAATGACGAGATATGCTCGTTAATGGGGGATCATGATGGCGTATCACGCGGGATCATGGGCGGCGGATATCTCGTGCCTGGCGAGATTCACGGAGCCGTGGCAGAGACGCCTGTGATCGGTGCTGTAGGTCGGTTGGTGAGACCGAGGAAGATAAGCTCGGCGGGAGGATCGGGAACGAGCGAGAGGACGAGGCATCTTGGTTCTGTGATAGCTCAGAGGTGAGCTGGGGGTGGTCTGGAAGGCCACCAAAGGTCGGTAACATCCCCGGGTCGCAAGCCCGGGGTATGCTTTCAACGTACCATTCTTGATCCTTTCTAGTAAGCTCTGGGACACATCATCTACCACGTGTCATGATCTGCGGAGTCACCGATATCGAGCATTATCATTAGCCCCCTACTCTCGTCTCGACCCGTTCCTGGGTCGAGTCGAGAGTGGTCTGACCGGTCACCTGGGGTGAGCTCTTATTTGAAGATATCGTTGGTGCGTATTCCCGGGCAATTAGTCGTATTTTCCTGATGACGTCAGTGGATCAGGGGAGAGATCTCGCATTAAAGGGGAAGCACCGGTTTGTGCGTACGTTCGTCGAAACGACAGCCCACATGTCTGGCGCTGGTTGGCTGACGAGACGGGCCGTAGGTGTTCCCGCGCCCGATGGGACGCGCCTAATGTGAGTGCGATAGGTGGAATGTTGTCGGTCGTTGGTTGCGAAGCGTTGTTTTGGCGGGAGGCGATCGGAGCCGTAGGATGTGTATGCCGGCAGCTATAAATAGAGGTGAGATCCCCATCAGGGTCCATACCTCATCATAGTCGTGTTAGCTCGGTGCTCTTCTCCTCAGGTCGGATTCCTTGCGTTTTCTCTTCCAATGACTCATCCCTTTGATCAGGTTAGATGTCTTCTACCGAGGAGTCTGTAGAAATAGTCCGGATAGAGTCTAGGAAGTCCACTGTAGCTTCCTCTTCTACTCCTTCTTCTGCTTCTTCCTCTTCCTCGTCTGAGTCGGAGTTCCCCTAGGAAGTTAGGGTTAGTCATGCTTCTCGGGGTCGTGCGACGGGGGCGGTCCCCAGAGCGCAGGTCATGGGTGTTCTTGGCGCGTCATCCATGCTGAGGCATGCGGATGAGCTCGCCACCATCCGGACTCATTTCCACATTCCTCCCGGCTATTCGCTTCGTCTGGCCGAGGAGGGGGAGAGGACAAACCAGGTACGGAGCAAGGAGATTACCTTGTACCAGGAAGCCTTTTGGGCCGGGATGCACCTGCCCTTCTCCCCCGAGGTGAGTGCGGCGTTGAATTGTTTTGAGTTAGCCCCGGGCCAATTAGTGCCGAACTCTTGGAGGATTCTCCTTGGGTTCCTGGTCCGGTTGAAATTACGTCTGATCCCTTTCCGTTGGAGCCTTCTCGTTTCTTCTCTTTGCTACAAAAACCACCCCGGCACTCGTAGGGGAGAGCCGAGCTGGGTATACATCTCTTTTAGAAAACACCGGGGAGATGCTGACGAGTCAGGGGTCGTCATATTACCTTCTTCTATTCACGAATGGAAGAAGAAGTTTTTGTTTATTGGGCCGCCCGAGGATAAGGATTGGCCTATGCCCATCCAATGGCACAGGGCTAACTGCCCACGGGTGGGGCTGTCGAATGATCCTGACGCGGTGGCGGTGGCGGAGTGGGAGCCCCCCCCCCCGGACTAATGTGTTGCTGTTTGAGCGGGCCCTTAGTTGGGCCGGGCTCAGCCCCGCCCAGTTCGCGGGTAAGTTAAGAGTTTTCAGGCGACCTGTTTAGACTTGTGTATTCTTTCACTTTTTCTGGTATTGCTGACTCCTTTGTACTTTTGTCTTATGCAGAACCCATGGACCTAGGCAAATTTCGAGCAGCCCTGGTCGAACAGAAGAAGGGGAAGAAGGCCGGAGGTGCCAGCCCTTCTCGCCCGTTGTCGGCTCCGGCTCCACCGGCGGCCGCTCCACCGGCGGCCGCTCCATCGGCGCACAAACGCCCTCGAGCCCCGGAGTCTAGCCATGCGCTGAGCCGAAAACGTGCTCGGGAGCAAGAGCCTCGGGCTCCGGAGGTGGGAGGTGAGACTGGTTCCCCAGCGTCTGTTCTCCGCCGAAAGACCGGGAAGACAAACGTCTTGCCTGATTTTAGGGGTAGATGCTATTTGGTTTTATCCGTCCACCTCTCCGAAGATGCCAAGTTGATTTATGGCACCGTGTATCGAAGGTTTAGATGGATGCGGCCGATGCAGCAGACTTCGTCAGATTCCTCTTCATTGTGAGGGGTTTTTGATTGTGGGGACGCTCTTCCCTGCAGGCGCAAGCCCCTGCAGTTAATTACGCTACCGCATCACGGTAACCACTTTCTCCTTCTCCAGATGGTCACTTCGTTTCGTGTATGTTTGTTTTATTTTTGGTTGCCCGTGGATTGTATACGGAGACTAATTTATGTTGTCGCCCGTAGGGCGTGGATTAGTCCAAATCCGTATTTTCTTAGGTTTGGGTTTGGGTTGGGTTTAAGGATTGTTAATCTCATTTGAGACTAAGATCAACTTAAATGTTTGTTAAGGATACATTAGTTAAATTTTAGACTAAGATCAACTTAACAGGATCATTTAGATCCAACAAAAGAGCATTTGGGCTCTATTGTTTTAGTTTAGGGACATTGCGGTCCATAAGTTTAAGGACATCATAGTCCATGGAGTTTAAAAACATCATAGTCTGGTTTAGAGACATCATAGTCTAGTTTAGAGACATCATAGTCTGTAGGGTTTAGTTTAGGGACGTTGCAGTCCGTAAGTTTAAGGACATCATAGTCCATGAGTTTAAGGACCTCATAATTCATAAAGTTTAAGGACATCATAGTCTAGTTTAAAGACGTCATAGTCTATGTGGTTTTGGTTCAACCGTTTGGGATGTGCCAAAAGTTATTGGTTATTGGGACCCTCTATCTCTCTGAAGACGTTGAAGGATTACAACGACATGTATCAGAGGTATGAAGAGATGTACCCTTGAACCAATATCCCGATTTGGGGAATGGGATGGACATCGGTTTAGATATCATCTGTTAGAAGAACACTAGTCATCTTTGGGACTAGGATTAGTTTGGGAAGACCTGAACATGGGGGCTCAGTTGATTGGTGACAAAAAAGGGTCTTGGATTCGGAAGACTTGGCTAATTTGAGCTAAGGTTGTGCTAAGCACTGAATCAGTGTTAAACACTGGACTTTAGAGGAGCTCACGTGTGAACACGTGAGGGGTCCCGAAGTGGGAATTGTTCCTTGAGTTTATTCCCTCATCTATATATATATTTATAAGTGCTGAGCACTTGGCTCACGTGTGAGCACGTGAGGCGCCCGAGGTGAGAACTGTTCTCTGGATTTTATTCCTCTTTCATTTATAAGTGCTAAGCACTTGGTTCATCAAACAGTCACGTGCAGACACGTGAGATGCCTTCAAAATGCGAGCGCTGTCGTTGGAATTTTCTCCCTCTTTTATACACAACTGTTTGGAGGTCACGTGGGATCACGTGAGGCATTCTGAAGAATGAAAATTGCCTTTGTTTTATTCTCCTTTTCTTTTTCCTGAGTGCTAAGCACTATCAAGGAATCACGTGAGATCACATGAGGCGCCCAAAATTTGTTCTGCCTTGGCTTTACTCCCTTTTTATTTTGAGAAGTTTGTTCAAGGGTCACGTGGGAGCACGTGACCTAATTTCATTCGTTCTCTTTTGATCATTAAGGGGGGGAGTCACATGGACACACGTGATCATATTGGGTACTGATCTCTTTTATGTGCATGGAAAGCTAAATCTCTTATTTAAGAATTAAATTCTTTTATAGGGTTAAAACCTAATTTTATTTAGAGGAATTAAATTCCTATGTGTTTGAAAGAATTAAATTCTTTAAACCCAATTCTCCCTCTAAGTTTTGGATCTGCGTGGCAGAATCTTCCCGATGAGAATTAAATTCTCAGCTTATGGGGAGATCTGCTTCTGCAGATCTATTACCATAAGGAAGAACTAAGTTCTTGTATTAAGGGTTAAACCCTATTTTTGTTGGAGGAATTAAATTCCTATATGATTTGTGGGAGAATAGAATTCTCTGAACTTAGGTCTTCCCTTAGGTTTTAGATCTGCATGGCAGAATCTCCCCGATGAGAATTAAATTCTCAACTTATGGGGAGATCTGCTTCTGCAGATCTTCAACCAAAGGAAGAATTGAGTTCTTATTTAGAAGAGTTAAACTCTTGGTTTGAGAATTAAATTCTTTTTTGTTTTGTGGGAGCTTATAGAATGAACTCCTTCCTTTTCTTACCCAGAGTTTTCTTTTTTTCTCTGAAGAGACCTTCTTTTCTTTCTGGAGAATTATATTCTCTTCTCTTTTTTTCTCCTCTGTCTTCTCTCTTTGTTGTTGTATCCTTCCTTTCTCTTCTCTTCTTGGCTCCTATTTAGGAGAAAGAAAAAAATCAGTTTATTCAGCTAATCTCTCATTGAGAGATTTTGATTGATTTTATAACCAACATGATCTTTTAGATCATTCGGTGAATTTTATTCACCATTGGATTTTTTAATCCATAAGATATTTTATTTGTTGTTCCTGACAAATTTTAGGAAAATATTTCCTTGTACAGAATCTTTCTATAAATTGGTGATTTTTTTAATCACTATCGGATTTTTAATCCAGCGGTGCTCCACTTTACAGGGTGCAATCTTTTCTGTTTGGAAAGATTTAGGGAAATATTTTTACAATTAGGGCTTTTGATTCCTTTTAATTAGAATTTAATTCTATTGGTTTAGCGGGTTTAGAAATCCATCACGTGTTGGCACGTGACCCCACCGATTAAGTATCTAATTAGAATTTAATTTTATTAGTTCAGAGGGCTCAAGAACCCATCACGGGTTGGCACGTGACCCCATCAATTAGGAATTCAGGCGCGGATAGACTTTGCTCATAAAAGGTCACGTGTCTGCACGTGAGGCCCGGTCACGTGTGGACACGTGATGCTCCATTTTGGGGGTTTTACTTACTGCTTTATTTATGTGTTTTATTCAGTTCCCATGAGGGAACAAATGCCCCCACAGCGTTGTTCTCACGTGTTTGCACGTGAGTGCAACGTTGTAACCTTTGTGGCCGTTGGATTTGCCTAGGGAACGGGAAAGATGAACCGTTTCCTATCATGTCTTATAAATGCAAGGGTCTCTTCAGCAGCGCCTCCACTCCTTCATCTTCTTCCTTTCTCGTTCTTGCCTTGAGAATTTAATTTTCTTTCTCAGAGCTCAGTTCTCTGCTCAACGAAACAAAATCAAGAGTTTAACTCTGTCAACAAAAAAAATCCTTTTTCAGGTAAGGATCTTAAACGGCCGAGGAACTTTTCTTCTCCTTTTATAAAATTCTCTTTGGATTTTAAATCCACACCAAGGGTTTTTCTCTTTAATAAAAACTCATCTTTCCGAGCTCTAAGAACGCACGATCTTTAGGTAGTAAGCCCCCAACGTTAGGCATTTTTTTAATCTTAGAGGGTTTATGACAGCACATATTTTCTTCTGGAATTTAATTCCATTCCAAAGAGCTCAGCTCTGAAAATTTTCTTGGAATTTAACTCCTCTGTTCAAAAGGAATTTGATTCCCCCCAGAGAGCTTAGTTCTAACGATCAAGAAGACATCTTGGGATTTTTACTCTCAGCTGTTCTTGACAAAAAATTTTAAGAGAGATTTTTCTTTGATTTGCATAGAGTTTGTGATGGGTTTTTTCCTTGGGGGAATGTGCAGAGGTGTTTAAACTCCACTATTCATTTATTGAGAATCTCCCTTTTGTTCTGATAATGATTACCCTAGCCTTATCATTAGTGAGCCGCCATATTGATTTTGTGGGGCCTATATGTTTTGCAATCAATAGTCCCATGGAATAAGCTGCTTGTCGTTTTCTTCCATTGTCTATATATATATATATGTGTGTGTGTATACATATATATATATATATACATATATGTATATATATATATACATATATATACATATACATATATGTATATATATATATATATATATATATACATATATATATATATATATATATATATATATATATGCACGTGTGGGTTTTTTCCTTGGGGGAATGTGCAGAGGTGTTTAAACTCCACTATTCATTTATTGAGAATCTCCCTTTTGTTCTGATAATGATTACCCTAGCCTTATCATTAGTGAGCCGCCATATTGATTTTGTGGGGCCTATATGTTTTGCAATCAATAGTCCCATGGAATAAGCTGCTTGTCGTTTTCTTCCATTGTCTATATATATATATATGTGTGTGTGTATACATATATATATATATATATATACATATATACATATATATACATATATATACATATATATACATACATATATATACATACATATATATACATATATATACATACATATATATACATATATATATATGCACGTGTGGGTTTCATTAACAGTTTTCCCTTCCTTTATTTCAGGAACAATGGCTTCTCTTCTATACTTTTCTTTTACCCTCTTGGAGGCTGCTTTTCCTCAGTCACCGTCTGACGAAAAAGTGATGGCAATGATTAAGGCTCATGACCCGGATTGCACCAATCTGCTTTTGTGGGGAACCTGGTACAGTCATATCATCCGGGGTTGACGAAGTTTCATTTGCGGGGAGCCGGTGGAGCCTCTTCATCCTATATTGCCGATGGAACGCCCACAGACTGCTTACACGGTGGAAGTGACCAATTGAACTCTTTCGGGCCGGCTGGAGCCCTCTACCTCTGGGATACCTAACTAACCCCTACCAGCTATAGACATCTTGGGGCGTCGGATTTTCCAAGGTGAAGCTCGACCTTGCGGGCAGGTTTATAAAGTGGGTATCACCCCCCGGCATCCAGTGGGCTACCTTATTTGGGCTCGTTATATTCTTTCTGCCCACCGCGCAAGACTGCAGAAGGTTGGATTATATCAGGCGGTATATGCATTGCTCTTTCATTACCATGCTCCTCACGTTTGGTGGATCAAAGCCTTCTTGAACCAGTGGAATCTGCCTACCAACACCTTCCTTCTAGGGGATCGAGAGGTGTCTATCTCATTGGATGAATTCCGTGAGATTTCAGGACTGCCCATTAGGGGGGAGCATTATGAGGAACTGCTGCCTCCTGATGAATATGTTTTCTCCACCATGCCGGCTATGCTCGATGGTGTGACAGCCGAAACCGCCGTTCGTCATAAGTATCCCAGTCTGATCAAGGCCCTGGGCATTTTCGACAGATTGTTTGCGAAGTCAGAAGGGCAGGGTGTCACTTTCGAAAGCTTTATCGCCTGTTTCATTCGAGGGGATATTTTATCCAAGGAGGCCTCGAAGTTTGCGAGCATTGATGACCCTTTTGGGTTTGGTCTGGATAGGCTGCCGACTAAAGCAGAAGAACTACCACAGTTTTACATCCCGATCTTGTCAGTCGTTCCTTTTGGTTTAATTGCGGCTCCCGGCATGGACGAAGAGACCTTCTTTGTTGTTTTTATCAGCCTTTGGCTCAGCCGGTTTGTGATACCATCACATCGACGCTTCATGAGAGGTTCCGTCTTCTATCCCGCCCATCGTGTAGCTGAAGGGGCGAAGTTGGCCGTCGGCATTGCGGGACTATCGCATCTTTATCACGGGTTAAGTGTTGCGGCCAACACTTTGACTCCAGGTGTAGATGTTGTGAATCTCTCCCTTCATTACTTCACATCTTGGATCTAAATGCATGTGCTGGGGGCATTCGCAGCACATCAACGACCGAACTTCTATGACTCCTACACCTTCCGTCAAGTTATGAGATTAGTGGATGCCTCCGCTCCTGATCCGACTCAATTAGGAGCCCTCCGTGTTCTTCTCAATACATATACCCATGAGGGAGGAATGGTGTTTGTTGATCGCGTTCTTTCTGCTCCAGCGGGACCTGTCCAGCAGCTATTCGACTTGTCAAAAGGGGGAGCACCCTCTTTAAAGTCTAGGGAGATCATGCATCTATACTCAATCAGACCGGGCTACTTGGTGTTCCACCAGAATGATACGACTCTCCTTATGCGGTATAATCCGCACCGCTTTGCCCAGCAACTGGGCTATAATCAGGGCGTCCCCTTCGAAGCGTTCTTAGTTGAGCCTACTTCATCGTTGGGAGTTATTCGCGACGTTATTCATCATTTTATGCGGCTGAATACTGGCTCCATGTTCATGATCCCAGAACCTGACTATCTCCCTAGGTCTGTGGGCTCCTTTGTGGGTTGGTATCGCCACCGGGTTGGTCCTATCATTGCTGAGGAAAGGCAAGTACTCTTTGAATATAAAACTCATGCCCCGACCCAAGCTACTTACGTTCCGTTGCGACAGCGGTCAGTTGTTCGCCCTCTTCTGAGGGATGGTGGTGCGGTCGTTATCTCGCAGGCCGCAGAAACCGAGTCGATTCCTCCCACTGCAGGGATGCCGATGCGTACTAGAGCTCGAGCAAAGGCTTCCGCCGAGACGCCAGTGGCCCCTCCATTAGTGGCGACGTTATCAGCAGGGGTGTCACCAAAAGGGGATAGTGGAGGCGAAGTGGGTCAACATCGTGCCAAAGCGCCGAAAGAAAGGAAGCGATCATCTTCCAGCATTAGTTCTGGGTCGAAGAGGAGAAAGAAAATGGTCACCGGTCTGCTTGACCTTTTGATGGAATCCGAATCTATCGTTCAAGACGAACCAATATCCATGCAAGAGCCGGATGATGGTCTTCTTTTTCCAGGTTCATCTGCTGAGGAAGCCGCACAATTGGCTGAGGCTATAAGGCGTTCCCAGGATGAGACCGAGAACGTGCGCGTCTCGAAGAGTTCCTATCCTGCCGTCATATTCTACGAAGATCCTCCATCAATACGGCGAGTGTTTATAGGTCCTTTGAAACAAGGAGGCGAGATAGCCCTCAAACAGCCTATCTCAGCCGCTTCTGAAGATGAGTTGTCGTTGTGGACCGGCGGCCATGAATCTACCCTAGAACCCCGGCGAGCATACCTTCTTAGGAAGGAACATCGGCTTGAAAAAGACATACTAGAGGCTTCTTGGCGTATCGGTATGCACGTTTTCTGTATTTTTCCTTCGGCAAGTAATTTGTTTCGCTTTCTATGTTTTCTTATCTTCGTAAAACTTTGCAGGGACTTCGGCAATGGCAGAGAATCTGAGCTCAAGTCGCGTCTTGACCGTGGACTCTGTAAATATCCTCGATGAAACACCAGTAGGTGTGGAGGGGGTCGTTACAGTTGCTATTCCTGCTGCTGAGCTTCCATTGGTGGCTTCTGTTCCCCCTGTGCCCGTTCACCCTGATGAGGTGTCCTTACCGGCCGTGGATTTAATAGACCTTTCTGGTGATGGTCTAGAGATGGTAGAATAGGTGAGTAAGATCGCCGTCCCTGAAGTGGCGGCCGTTGCCCCTCAACTGATAGCCGTCACACCAGCAAATGTCTCCGATTATGTGCCTGAGGGTATGGAGGAGGCTGCCGAAGCTGCTATCCCTCCTGTTCAAAGCGGGAGGAGTATCGAAGGTATTTTTCTATATTTTGTTTTAATGATCTCTTCATTATCTGAATCTTTCCGTCTTTTCAGAATTACGAGGATTGGCGGCGTCCATCGCGGATCTATCCCCCAAAAAGTCTTTCCAGCGTCTGCTCGAGATGGCCGCTCCGCAGGCAATATCCCCGCAACGCATCGTCTTCTCTTCTGGGCAAAGTTAGTGTTATTTGACCCCCTCATTGTATTATCATTATTTCGTATAACGATGCTAATGCCTTCTGTAGTTCTATAAGCTGACGACGAAGTTGAGATCCTCGACGGGCCTGGGGATCTTTTAAACCCCCCTTGCATGACTGTGGGTAAGTAAAGTTTTGACGTTGTTCCATCTATTCTTTGCTTGCAAATCTCGCTGATTATTTATGAACCTTGACGGCTTTGCCCGTTCTTATCCCGCTGGAATCTCGCATCCTTATGCCACTCGGCCCTTATACCATACGCACATCTGAACGGATGGCGAAGCAAAGCCTTCACTCTTTGTTGGCTCTCATCGAAGATCTTCATGCTGGTAGCTCGATCACGGCCGAAGAGTTTGCTGCCGAAGCCAACATTTCTCTTCCCTTTCTTGCTGCTTACCATGATGAGACATTGGTGCATGTCTGGGTCGAGTTTTGTCGTCGGGTGGAGGCTTGCTTACATAGTCTTGAGTGCACGCGCCTTCCTTCAGAGGTCGTGGCTGCAAAGGCGGGCTTGCGGGGACTAGTTGAACGGTGCGCCGCAAATATGCAGTCATGTGAGAAAAGGCTTAACCGAAAATTTTCGGAGAGGGAGCTAGCTTCAAATGCGTTGGGGGAACTTCAAGCCGAACTCACGGCTAAGACCACTCGTGCATATGAACTTTGGTGGGTGCTTCAAGAAGCTATCAGGGAGGTGGTAGCTATTGATAAAGCCTTTATTTTTACTCGTGAGATGGTTGAAGCCCACAAAATTGCTGAAAAGGAGCTCGAAAGCCAACTCGCCTTGTATCAGGCCCAACAGTCTCAAGCGGAGACTCGCCTCATAGCAATAACGAATCATGAAGCTGAGACCCAGCGGAAGAAAGATGAACCGACGAATCTATTAAATCGTCCGCCGGCTTAAAAAAAATGTATATGTTTCTTTTTATTCTCCTTTTGTACTTACTCCTGAATGAGAGTATTTTCTGATTCTTTTATAAATTGTACTTTGTATTCATTTTGATTCATGAATAAAAAACATATTTTTTTCATGGTGGTGTGTCCCTTTTAGCAAATGCATTTTGTAGATAATCTATTTTGATCTCTTTGTAGGACAGCGATGGCTTAGGAGTCAGGTTCAGATCTGCTTCCTAAGGCTTTCTAACTTTATGAGTCGTGAGGGTCTCATAAAGATTTTTCTCCCTACGAGTCGAGAAGATCTCGTAGGTGTATTTTCTCCTTAGGAATCGTGAGGATTCCTAAGTGTGTTTTCTTTTGAGAGTCGTAGGGATCTTACAAGAGAATTTTCTTCCTTACAAGTCGAGAGGACTCGTAAGTGGTTGATGGGTTGACCTACTCCGAGTCAAAGTATTGCTTTGACGGGGAGGTCGAGGGTTGACTTTTGCCATTTTCCACGGGGTCAGGGGTTGACTTTGGCCTTGTTCCATGGGGTCAGGATTGACTTTGGCTGTGTTCTACGGGGTCAGGATTGACTTTGGCTGTGTTCTACGAGTTGACTCTCGGTTGTCTGTGCACCGCCGAGTCCTGGAACTGGGAACTTTGTCGTGGCTCCGCTTTGCTGACGTTAAGTCTACTGTAACGAGACGAATGTCGAGGTGGTCTCTAGGTTGTCTATGAACCATCGAGATTTGGAACTAGGGACTTTGCCATGGCTCCGAGGTTGATTGTCGCGTCTGAATCCTGCTGGAACGAGGAGGAACGCTGTTGTGGGTCTCCAGGCTGTAGATGTGGCCGTCGAGATTTGGAACTAGGGACTTTACCATGGCTCCAAGATTGACTGTCGCGTCCGAATTCTGCTGGAATGAGGAGGAACGCTGTTGTGGGTCTCTAGGCTGTAGATGTAGCCGTCGAGACTTGGAATTAGGGACTCTGCCGTAGCTCCGAGATAGTCTCTAGGCTGTCTGTGAACCTTCAAGATTTGGAACTAGGGGACTTTGCCATAGCTCCGTTTTGCTGACGTTGCGTCTGCTTCTGGTTGGAACGAGAAGGAACGCCATTGTTGATATTTAGGTTGTAGATGGTGCCATCGAGACTTGGCTCTCTTTCTGATGGAGCCTGGTGGAATGATATGGTTCTCTTTTTGTTTGTGCCCCTGGATTGTATACAGGGATCGATGTGATCTCACCTGTAGGGCAAAAGTTTCATGTTATATGTATTATTTTTTTTTCTTTCCGCGATGCTTTATCATTTCAACTTTTTATATCGCGAAAGTCGCGATTGCCCAATCATTTCGGCTATTTTTCACGGTGCCCAATCATTTTGGCTATTTTGTATCCATATATTTTACTTGCTGTTTTCGTTGCAAGTTGCCCCATCATTTCGGCTATTTCATATGCATTTTTGGCTCGCTGATTTTTTGCTGCGAGTATGGAGCTTGGAATCTGATACCAATCTAAGCATCAGCATCGCTACAACTGAAATGTTGTCAGTAGCGAATCATCATTTGCCATGAAAGGCCTTGGAATTTGATACCGATTTAGGCATCAACATCGTTACAACTGGGATATTGCCAGGAGCGAATCATCATCTGCCTTCGTCGGTTCGAACAAAGGTGGCTTAGCAAACAGGGTTAAGATCCTGTGGACTAAGGCTTTTGACTTCATGAGCCGTAAGGGTCTCATAAAGATGTTTCTCCCTACGAGTCGTGAGGATCTCGTAGGTGTCATTTCTCCTTAGAAATCGTGAGGATTCCTAAGTGTATGCTCTCTTGTAAGTCATAAGGATCTTGCAAGAGTGTTTTCTCCTTGTAATCGAGAGGACCTACAGGTGTTTGTTCATCAAATGAGGGCATTCCTCGTCGTTGGTGGGATTCGGGAAGGAAATGATTATTTGTGCCCGTGGATTGTATACAAGAGTCAGTATTGAACCGCTTATAAGGCAGTCTGGGAAAAGTGATGGCTTAAGAACAGGTTCAGATCCCTGTAGCTTAAGACTTTTGAATCTTATGAGCCGTGAGGGTCTCATAAGAGGGTTCTCCTTACGAGTCGTGAGGATCTCGTAAGTGTAATTTCTTCTTAGGAATCGTAAGGAGGCCTAAGTGTGTTTCTCCTTTATGAATCGTAAGGATCTCACGTAGGTAGCTTTCTCCTTACAAGGTTGAGAGGACCTTGCAATTGTCTTTTAACGAGATTGCGCCCTTTCGGATTTTCACAAACTCGCCGGTAGCCCTGCTGTTTTTACTCACGGAGCCCTTTCGGGTTTTCATCCGTGCCCATTTTGCTTGTGGACGTACCGTTTTTTTTTGCGTCAGCTTTAGGATGCTGCGGTTCGTAGTAGTTTACAGACATTTCGGACAGTAGTTAGTTTTAGGACATTTCGGTCCATTGCTAGTTTAGGGACATTTCGGTCCGTAGCTAGTTTTAGGACATTTCGGTCCGTCACACGTTTTCGAAGCGAGGTTTCGCCGGATACTACTGATAGAGTTTGGGCTTAGGAAGATAGCAAGCGGACATAGGCGTCGTCATCTATCGTTGACCTAAGCCGTGACTCGTCAGGCGTAGTATTTTTTCAAGAACCGGCCGTTTATTGGCCTGAAGGGTCTTTCGCCATGCATATTCATAAGCAAGTAAGCTCCATCTTGGTAGACCTTGTCTATGATGTACGGGCCCTCATAATTCGGCTCGAATTTTTTCCATTTGGTATGATTGGGGATCATAGGTCTCTTGACCACTAGCACGAGTTCGCTTTGGCGGAATGTTCTCGGTCTAGTCAATCTTTCGTATGAGCGCGTCATCTTTGCTTTGTAAGCCTCCAAGTTTTGCTGCGCCATAAGACGAGTTTCATCGAGGGCATCGAGCTCCTCAAGCCGAAGATGAGCATTCTCTTCGTCTGTTAGCTCGTAATGGACCGCCACCCGTAGAGAGGGTAGCTCTATCTCCAAGGGAAGTACTACTTCAGCGCCGAATACCAATGCATATGGCGTTATATTCGTGGCCGTTTTAAACGTGGTCCGATATGCCCAGAGGGCTTCATGCAGTCTCTCATGCCAGTCCTTCTTATTTCAAGACACCGTCTTCTTTATGATCTTCGTCAAGGTCTTGTTGAAAGCCTCAGCTAGACCATTAGCTCGGGGATTATAGACCGAAGAGTATCTCCAGTCTATATTATGCTGTTGTGCGAAGCGGCTGATTTTGTGACTTCTATAGGCCAGCCCGTTATCGGAAATAATCCGTTGCGGAGTGCTGAACTGATAGATGACGTGTGTCTTGAAGAAATGGAGAATATTCTCCGTCTTCACTTCTCTTAACGGTACTGCTTCTGCCCATTTGGAGAAGTAATCAGTTGTCGCCAATATGAACCGATGTCCTCTGGACGATACTGGTTCGATGGGCCCGATTATATCGATTCCCCACATTTCGAACGGCCAGCTAGCCACCGTCGGGTGTAGCGGATTCGGATGCTGGTGGATGAAGTCCCCGTGAATTTGGCACGAGTGGCACTGCTTCGCATATTCGAGACAGTCTTGGATCATCGTGGGCCAATAGTAGCCCATCCTTTTGATCTTCAGCTTCATCTTTGGTCCGGCTTGATGAGAACCGCAGAGTCCGTCATGATTTTCTTGGACGACTCTCTTTGCTTCCTCCGACCCCAGGCATCTTAGCCATAGAGAGTCAAACGATCTCTTGTACAGAGTATCATTGACGAAGGCGAAAGACAGAGCTCGTTTAATGAGCTGATGTCTCGAGGATGCATTTTCAGGTGTTTGACAGGATTTGAAATAGTCTATAAAAAATTCTCTCTAGTCCTTAGTCTTTTCCAGGTCTTTTGTTTGTATGGCCATTTGCTTGGTCGCTCCCTTTTCTTCAAACGACTCCGGAGATATTTCTGCCGGTGCAAGAACTCGACGGCTTTGTACCACGATCCTTACGTCATCGAGGTTTTCATCAGCCAGTTCTTTAGCGAGTTTAGCTAATGCATCTGCTTTGCTATTCTCCGCTCGCGGTATGCTCTCCAGCATGTAGGAAGGGATTTGGGTCAGCGGTTGCTGCACTCTCTCACCGTACTTTACCAACTCTGGTTTGCACGTTTGATAGTCGCCGTTTACTTGACTAACAACTAGCTAGGAGTCTCCGTATACGAGGAGGTTTTCGATTCCCATGTCGATAGCGATCTCAAGACCTGCTATTAAAGCTTCATATTCGACTTCATTGTTTGTCCTTGGCTCTGTTAGGGAGAAGGCAAAGCGCATTATCCTTCCTTGTGGAGTCACGAAGATGAGGCCTACCCCCGATTTGATTATAGGGGTGCTGTGATTTCACTTTTTCATAGAAGATGCTCCATCGAAGTAGAGTTCCCATCGGGTATCACTCCTTTTTTTCTCCCTGTCGATCGTGTCAAACGCGTGCTCGTTTGGCAGCTCACAATTTAAAGGTGAATCGGCAGGTATCAGATGCTCAGCGAGGAAGTCGGCGATGGCCTGTCCTTTCACTGCCTTAAGAGGATGATATGTTATCGAGAACTCCATTAGGAGGAGGGACCATTTAGCGAGTCGTCCCGCTAGTATGGCTCTTGACATCAAATATTTGAGAGAATCCACTTTTGATATGAGATGGACCTCATGCGCCAAAGCATAGTGTCTGAGCTTCGTTATTGCAAAGATTAACGCCAGGCAGTGTTTTTCAATGGGAGAGTAGTTGTTTTCTGCCCCCAGGAGAACTCGACTCAAATAGTAGAGGGCTCTCTCCTTCCCTTGGTCGTTCTCCTGTGCTCATAGCGCGCCTAAAGAACCTTCAAGGGCTGTTGTGTACAGGATGAGAGATTTTCCCTTGACCGGAGCAGTCAGCACCGGAGGATTCTGCAGGTATTGCTTGATTTCGTCTAGTGCGCTCTAGCATTTATGATCCCAGACGAAAGAGGTCCCCTTCTTCATTAGATGACTATAGGGGCGGCATTTGCCGGAGAGGTTGGTTATGAACCGTCGGATATATGCAAGCTTTCCTTGGAGAGACCGCAGTTGCTTGAGAGTACTTGGAGGAGGTATTTCCATAATCACCTTGATCTTTGATGGATCTATTTCGATGCCTCGGTGTCGGATGATGAACCCCACGAATTTTCCCGAGGAAACTCCAAATGCGCATTTGAGAGGGTTCATCTTCATATTGTATTTCCGAAGACGTCGGAATACTATTTTCAGATGCTCCCAATGCTCCTTGTGCGATTTACTTTTCACCATGAGATCGTCAATATAGCATTCGAGGATTTCATGTATGAGGTCGTCGAAAATCTTCGTCATTGCCCTCTGATAGGTAGCGCCGGCGTTCTTCAGACCGAAAGGCATCACTTTGTAGCAGAATATGCCCAAAAGGGTCCGGAAAGCGGTATGCTTCTGGTCTTCGGGATGCATCTTTATTTGATTATACCCTGATGAGCCGTCCATGAAGGAGAAAATTTCATGAGTGGACGTGTTGTCTATCATCATCTCGGTGACCGGTACAGGGAAGTCATCTTTCGGACAATCTTTGTTGAGGTCCCGAAAATCCACGCAGATGCGCACCATCCCATTCTTCTTCATCACTGGGACGATGTTGGCGATCCAATCAGGGTATTGAACTTCTTGGATAAAGCCGGAGTTGATTAGCTTCTTGACTTCGGCGTTGATACTCATCTCAAGCTCAAGCCGCATTCTTCTTGGCACCTGTTTGACCGGCTTGACATTCGGAGATATCGCCAATTTGTGCACGGCGATTTCTGGATTTAGTCCCGGCATCTCGGAGTAGTTCCATGCGAAGCAGTCTTTATACTTCATGAGCACGTCTTTGAGCGTAGCCACCTTTTCTTCAGACAACAGCTCACTGAAGAACGTCGGTCGTGGGTCGTTTGCCGTCCCCAAGTCTATTTTTCTGAGGTTATCTGCAGTAGTATGTATCCCATCTTCCAACTTTTTTGGCGCCGGTGGAAACTCTGAGATCACCTCGTCATCATCGTTTTCAAAGCACTAGGAGAGGTCATCTATATTTTCGGACACTCCTCCCGTCAGCGTTATTGCGTGACAGGTACGAGATCGTTTCCAAGACCGATGTTGATATGGTTCTACTCTTGCTGCATACGTGGCTTTCGGTTCATGCTTCTGTGGCGGGGTTACCCTCCAACTGTTGGATAAAGCGAACTTGCCTTGCTGATACTGGTCTTCTACCCAATCTTCGAATGTGAAGCAGTCTTCGAGAGGATGTCCTATCGCTCGGTAATAGGAGCAATAATCTGGGTGATGAACCTCACTTGCTTGTTCTGGGTGCTTGGACTCCGGGAGGGTAATCATCTGATGTTTAATGACAATACTGAATATCTTTCTTGTCTTGTCTTGGGGAAAAGAACATGCTCGACCCATTTTCTTTATAAGAGATGAATCCCGGCTGCTCAATTCTCGATCGCGTGGCTTCTTGGACCCGCTCTGCCGACGTCGAATGTTTTTTCCGTTCTTTAGCTTGTCTTTACCTCTGCGTTGGGTCTTCTGTATGATGGGCTGGCGACGAAAGGCATCGTCATTCTCCGTAGCCTGCTGAAAGAGGCGCTACGTCCTGGCTTTCTCGTAAATGGCCATTTCACGGATATGGTCATCCCGGGTCTTTTGACCCACTTCCCTTATTAGCTTGTCCATCTATTCTTCAAACGACGGACTTGGCACTTTCATGGCGGGACCTTGTTTTGGTTCAGGGTTAGCGTCTTCTATCAGAGCATCTCCTTCTTCATCAAAGTCATGTATAACACAGCAGCCATGGAATCGCTCATGTTTCTTGAATTGGACATATCCAAGCCCGATCGTTTCCATTCTCCCGTTGGGCAATTTTCGCTGAGTTCTGGGGACGTTCCAGATCCTGTTGTAGAACTGAGCTTGTCGAGCAGTCTGTTTGAAGGGTACGCCTTGGCGCCTCAATAGCCTTTTTAATCTTTCCGTGTAGTATCTAGGCAGACGGATGGGCTGGAGCCTGTCAAGAGTAGAATTGGCACCATGCCAGATTTCTTTCTCCACTTTATTCTCCGCGGATCGATAAAAAAGGATCGCCTGTTCATCACTTCGCCTGGGAGGGACGTAGAACGTCTGCAGTTCTTGCACACTATAGGTATCAAGTGCGTCGAGGTCTTTGTAATGTTTTTGCGGAAGCATGGCAATTTGCAAACTCCGTTCATCGCCAGTGAAGGCTTGTATTGATGGCCGAATAGAAAATACTGTATTGACATTATCTTCAGAGTCACTGCCAAATACCAACATAGGGGTAGACGGTCCTGGCTTGTTGCATTGGGATGACCCCGAATAGACTATCTCTTCTTCCTCCTCGGTATCGCTTCCAAAGACCGGAATAGTGGTGATAGCCTTCTGCTTATTCTCCAGCTTATGGCATCTTTCCGTGTCTTCAAAGTCTGGCAGGAAATACTTTGCATCCTCGTACTTTCGGACTTCATTTACGGAAAATGGGTTCAGTTCCCCTGTCACGGTGTACTCAAGACCATCTTTGAAATACTTCATACACTGATGTTGTGTAGAAGGGATGATATTGTACTCATGTAACCAAGGCCTGCCGAGCAAAGCGTTGTAGCAAGTCTTAGCGTCAATGGCATGAAATTTGATGTCAGTGACGAGCAGCCCGAAGTGTAACGTCAGTATTACGGACCCGAGCGTCCGTGATGACTGTGAGTCAAAACCGGAGATGGTAATTTTATCCCGAGCGAGGTGTTGAACGCTCATGCAGATTTCTTTTAGTACTCTCACATTTAGGAGATTGACAGTGGACCCATTGTCAACTAGGATTTTCCCTATCTTGATGTCATGACAGTACTCGGAGACATATAGGGGACGGTTATGCTCACATGTTCCAAGGAGGAGATCTTCGTCGCTAAAAGTGACGTCAGTAGTGTGCACTTCTTCCAGCTCATCCTTCATTTTTTCTTCGGCAAGGAAAGCTTGAAACTTCTCGGGCTCTTGTAGTGCCTTGATTAAAGAATCTCTCGCCTTTTTAGATAGCAGAAGGGCATCGAGAATGCTTAGTTGTGAGGGTATCTTCCTCAGATGTGCCAGAACGTTGTAATCCACCTTGCTTTTCTTGGGCAGGTCCTTGGTTGCTAGCTCTTCGACGACTCAGTCATTAAGGGCGATATCTTCAGGGACTTTTTCTTTCCCCTTATCTTTTTTGTTCGACCCCTTGTTTGTGGGTCCGAGATTCTTCTCGGGTAACGTGCGATTGCGCAGTTGAATATTCTCGCAGGTCTTCGTCTTTTCTGCTTCAGAGATGGATTCCTTGAAGAGAGGGCCGAGGGCTATTTCTTCATCCGAATCGCTCCCGAAGGTGAGAACTTGCAATCCCTTACTATCAACCATGCGACAGTTGCCGGTAATTCTTTTGTGCTCATCTGTCGTGCTCTTTTGCTCTCAACGCGTCTTGTGCTTCATCAGCTTGAAATGCTGCCGGTGGGCAACATATCCTTGCCACCGGTTTTTAAAGGCAATGCATTCTTCGGTAGGATGTGCAATCCTTTGATGGTATAAGCAGTAACTAGGATGTACCTCCGTTTCGTCAAGATGTATCCTGCAGGGAGTGTTCCCTTTGGAGGGTGGCAGCTTTATTCCCATTGACAGGGCTTTAGCGAATTGTTTCCTCATCTTAAGCTTACTTCTATCTGCGGTGGATGTGCTTTGATCCGGGGGGAGTGTTTTTACCCTTTTGTCCAGTCGCCGGCGTTTGGCTTTTTCGAATATGGCCATTTCGCGCTCTTGATTGGCTTTGCTTTTCTGATGGGCTTCGTTCAGGAATACGTCAATCATCTCGTCTGACGGTCTTAGGAGTTCCAGTTCGGGATCTGCCTTCAGTTTCTCTGTATCAAGAGCTTCTTCATCATTCATTGATGAGTGAGAGATTACGTGGCAGCTCGCCACATAATCCTCAGGTTCATCTGACGAGTCTTCTTCCTTATCTTTGTCGCCATTTCCGTCTTCAAGGATGTGGTTGAGAAATTCTTAGAGTGTGACCGGGGTTTGCGCCTTCTGATTATATTCTTCCAGCGCGTCTATATGTTTTTGCAGGTCCGTGCGCTTGTCATCAGGCTTTACGGGATTTTTGGTCTTCTTCTTCTTCTTTGAAGGCTTTGACGGCTGTGCCTGAGCGTTTTGATTATCGCTACTAATTCTTGGCGTCGGGCGCGGCTTCAGCATTCTTTCAATGACCTCGGGTTCCAGCGGACTTTTCCGCCTGATCGCCGGGCTTGTTTGGAGATCCTTCGGCATTCTTTTCGTTCTGCCTGAAAGAGCGACCTCCCATGGAGATTCTTCTATAAAAAAGCACAATGCCCCCGGCGTGTCTATCTTTTTAGGAGCGTGTGGTTGTAGCGGGCTTATCTTCCAATTCTCAGACAGCGCAAATTTGCCTTGCTGGTACTGGTCCTCAATCCAGCCTTTGAAGACGAAGCAAATTTCGATTAGATGGCTTACTGCTCGGTGGTAAGGGCAGTAATTAGAATTGTTGGCATCGCCGGGCTGTAATGAACGTTTTGGATCCGGCAAGGTGATGAGCCTGTTGCGCACCGCCAGCTCGAACAGTCTCCTCGTTTTATCCTGGGGAAACGAATAAGGGCGCTTCAGTTTCTCATTAAAGAATCGCCGCCTATCGTCTTGGCGATCAGTTGGTTTTGGACTACTGGGCTGCTGCTGAGCATTGGCGACGAAGGTCGCTTTCCCTTTTCTCTTTTCGTTTCGAGATTCCATCTTCGAAGAAGATGGTCTATGACCATCTGATCCATTTGGGCCAGCTTGTCAATCAAGGCCTGGAAAGTAGTTGGCTTGAAGAACATCATGAACTGGGATATGGTCGCCTGCGGATCAAGAGTACCCACGAACATGCCTACAGCAGGAGCTTCTTCAATGCGCTGTTCGCACTTCGATCATAGATTCCGCCATCGTATCGCGTACTGGACCCATGTTTCGCCTGGCTTCACCATGGCGTTAATTAATGCCGTGATTGGGGTGCATTCGCTAGCACTTGCGAACCTTTGTGTAAACAGTAACTCCATTTCTGCAAATGTCTTAACGGAGTCGTTCGGGAGCTCGGAGTACCATTCAAACGCTGTTTTCGACAAGCTGCCAACAAACTGGCGAAGCAGCAGTTTGTCGTCACCCTCAGTATTACCGCACAGGGCTCTGAATTGAGCAACGTGCTGGTGTGGATTACCCGTTCCCTTGTACACGTGGAATTTAGGGATCATGTATCCCGGTGGGTACTTTATTTGATCGTACCAACCCGGATAGGGTCGTCCAGCCTTAACAATTTGGTCGGCCGCTTCGCTCGCTTGATGAGCTCGTATCTGTTGAGCGATATAATCATCCAGGACGGCTTTGGAGATCGTCTCCTCTTTGGTCATTGATAGAGCCGGAAGAGGGTTCGATGTCTCCCCTCTGTTGTCTTCAAGGACAATCGGAGGATCTTCAACTGGAGGATCTGGCTGTATTATCATTCCGACCATATCTTAGAATAAAAGCGCCATTCGTTTTATGTTGGCCGCTTGTTCCGCGGCCTTTCTGTCTTGCTTTTCGAGGATTCTGCGGAGGAACTCAGCATCGGTTTCTTATTCATGACGCTGCTCTGACGATATCTCCGGGCTTTCTATTGGTTCAGTGAGTGCGGCCATCTGTGTTAACATTTCCTGGAGCTTCTGTTGTTGCTCCTGGGCTTTTGTTACGGATCTGGTGAGTGGTCGATGACCCGTGGAGATACGGCTATCCTCTTTCCCGGATGTCATATAGGCAGTGTGCACCACCATGCCCCCAAATTTAGGGCGTTTAGATTCAGTGCCCTTGAGATTCGTCGCAGACACAGAAATTTTCTCCGGCCTTCCCTTTTTGTGAGCGGTCAAAGTTGAGGGAGCCGTTGCAGCGGGCATCCAAGTAGACGACACCTTCTGTGGTACAACAGGGTGGTCCTTCTCTTGCTGAACTTTCATCTTCTTCGGTTGGCGGGAGTAGTCTTGGTTGAGCACCGAGTCTTAGACCCGTTCGCCTTTATAACGTTTTCCACAGGTGGATGAGATCTTTTTAGCACGACGATCGGAGAATTTTTGTGCACCTTCCTAAGTGGTTCAAAGTTATTCCCAGTTGGAACGGCAGCATCAACTTCCATCGTCGGAGCTGGCGGAGTAAATCCAGAAGGGGAACTGCCCCCAGCTTTCCTCACTCGGCGCTAGTGGCGACGTCGAGCGTATCAAGCAGACGGTACTGGCTCAGCTATGGGGGTAGCTTCTTAATGCCCCGTGCTCTGATAAGGGGCTATTGTCATCGCTAGCCTATCGAAAACCGACATCCGCTGAGAGGGGATGGCCAATCTGTCGAAGGCAGACTTTCGGACAGGGGTAGCAGCCTTGGTGACTTCGCCCAGAATGGGAGTTGGAGCAGCCGGTCTTGTAATGACTGATCTTTTAGCAGAAGAAGCCGCTTTGATGACTTCTTTCACTGGAGCAGGGATGGCTATCTGTTTCGGGATAACCCCTTCAGGTATCACGGGCTTCTTCATGGGCCCATTGGAGTTTTGGCTTAGCCTATCAAAGACTGAGGTGCTAGACTTGGACGACCCGTTGAGATGGGCCGTGGTAGTTGTAAGCCGATTAAAGACCGACTTCTTCGGAGTTTCTTGCAACGGTAGTGGGGCGTTGAAGCTCATGGGTGGGAGCATGGTCCCAAAGAACAGCCCAGTGGTGGCTTGCGTCATCTGTTCCACTGGCATCGTGAAAACGGAGGCCGCTTGAGGCCCATAAGTCACTCCTCCAGCAAGGACAGAGTCGTTGCAGTTTCTGCAGTTGAAAGCCATTTTCTCTACACGGAGTAAGACACCAAATCTTAGTACCTCGAATCCAAGGGCAACCATAGCAAACCGCGATTCATTCGTGAAACACGGCACACGAAGTGTGGAGTGAAAAGAGGAAAAGGTCCCACCGGGCGTGCCAGAATCTATTCTCCGCCGAAAGACCGGGAAGACAAACGTCTTGTTAGTTATATGTATGCCCTAGAGGCCATTACTGTACATTGGATGTATATTGTAGTGGATGCTGGGACATATATAGGGAGGACTTTCTTGCTCGACATGATAGTATGCTATCTGGTTGCTCTTTACCTTAACGTGTATACTGATTGTCTCTCTGTTACATGTTGGTAAAGCCCTTAGGATCTGTACTTGACTACCTGGACTATGATGCGGATCATACTAGTGGGGACATGGTAGTCCATAAGTACATCCTTCAAAGTCCCTAGTCGTGGGTGTATCGAGACGGGGCATCGATATACCAGAGTAGACTAGCGTGTACCTTCTCGACCCATACAGATGGGCGATGGATGATCCCATATCCATCGGTGTTTGACATCAGAGATGATATACGGGTGCTCAGTGGAGACTGGGTACACTGGACGGACTCGCCGAGAACTCCCAGATGGTATTATACCTCACGTCAGATGGCAGTTCTCTGGTGACACTGGTACAGAGTAGTCTGTTGACCCGAGATCGTCATAGAGTCTTGTGTGGTTCCCACTGTGCTTTGATTTCCATCTTACCACGTCCAAGAGGGCGTGCAAAACGGTGGTTTTTGGGTACAGTCCCGAGTCACATGGAGGCAATGAGCGATAGGAGGGGATTCGTCTCTCCCGGTATAGGGAGTTGATGTTGCACAGTGTTCGATTGGCTATAACAGGAAGTCCCTGGCCAGGGCTGATCAGAGAATTGCTGGTAAGTGTTACCAGTAGTTTCTCGACCCGTTATGAACCTCATATCGACACGACTTATCGAGCTATTGGGGTCTGACGTTTACCACCCCTAGGCAAGATATGCGACATATCAGACGATCAGACCGGACTGTACGGTAGTGTTACTGGTTGGATTCACTGGAGTGTGAGCGGGCTTGCTCGTCGATCTTCAGATCGCTCAATACCCGGGTAGCCGTTACGTTTAGCAGACCGCTTGCGGCTTGTGGGTGCTTGATATGATCATCACCTGCTACCGGCGTATTGACGAGTCTTTAGAGTCCTACACAGAGGTTTCCTGGTTCAAGCGAAACGAAATAGGAGCGCATATGAGATATGTGCGGGACCAAGAATAATACGTGTATGTGATACCGTATTCCATTCTCGCGATGAATGTGTCGAATGGTTGTATGCGATATAACCTAGTTATCGAATCAAGGATTGATTCGATAAGCCGATACATTGTATACTAGTCGGTTATATGCGATATGACCGGATCGTTAAATCAAGTGTTGATTTAATGATTTAATGCATAATTATATATATTTGATATATTACTTTGCATTAACTAGTATCGGTTCACTTTAAATGGATTTTCTCGCTCGGGTGTGCACATTGTATATTCGATATATTTTTGTGCACTTCATTGTATCATGTTTGATGTTGCATGATTGCTAGGGTTTGTGTAAAGAATTAAACCAAGGTTATTTAAATGGTTAGGGCTTTGTTTTTCTTATTCATTTATTTATCTATTTATTTTTGGATTAACAAAAAGAAAAGAAAACAAAGTGGTGGCTTTAAATCTTGAAGCTTGTTGAAGCTTCATGAAGATTTGACCATAGTGACCACTTTGTCTTCATGCTTAACCCTAACCACTCATCTAACCTTGGTCAACTCTCTACAACAAACCATGGTTTGATTATGATAAGATTATTATTCTTTTCTATTTTTCTAATAACTTATCATAACTTTTTCATCTTCTTCTTCTTCTTCCTCACAAGAAGAAAGCTCTCTTCATCAATGGTGATTGATGTATTTGAGTGAGAAATCCAATTCTAAAGTGAACCCAACTCCTATTTCTTCATCCTCTACCTCTTGCCAAGTAGTAGAGTGTGTTTTCTTCACAAGTTTCTTGACTTGGTGAAGTCGGAGCTTGAATTAGCGATGCCTCGACGTAGATCATCTTCGGCACGTCGTCGATGACCTAGCCCGCTTCTTCTCCGATGAAGCCGACGCAAGAGCCCGGATTTCGGATTTGTACAGCGGAGATGACTTCTTCATGGAGCTATGGAGGTGGACAAACGGATCTACAAAGGTTGTATATCCGTATCCCTTAGTTAAGTGTTAACTAGTTAGCTTTTTCGCCTAGTTTTCTAGCAAACGATCCGTAGTCGGGTCTCTCGGCACCCGTAAAATTTTATAATGGCATGTTCGATGCTTTGTGAGACCTCATTAGGGTGCCTAGGAACCCTACAGTGGTATCAGAGCCAAGCTAGAGCCTTAGGCAAAGTCTAGACGGAATTTGAAACCCGAACGAACCCGAAACCCGATCACAAACTTGCTCTCTGTCCAATTTTTAAAATCTGGTCTTTTTCCAAATTAAAAATATGCAGAAAATCAAGCAGGGTTTTCTAGGAATTACTGTAAATTTCGTGGACTTGATTCAACTTTTCCACCGCGGTTCCGCGGCATGAGCAAGGCTCATGCGGCGGATCCGCGGCCGTACGGCCACAGTATTTGAATTATTTGGTACAGTAATTCTTAGTTTCCAGTGGTGATTTTTCTGGGAATTTTTTAATAAGTTTTCAAGAGTTGAATTTTCTGCAGTTGTTTTGGGGATTCAGTGTTTCGATCAGATTATCAAATTTTGTCTGTGTGGCTTTCCGGATAAATTTTAGAATATGTTAAAAAGTTCGACCGGATATAAATACCCAATTTTTCCCCTGTCGGGAAATTTCCAAGTGTTGGATTTTTCCGTAGTTTAACGACGTTCTAAGTAATGCAAGTAACGCGATGGTCCCTCTAGAAGACAACAAACCTTAACTCGATTATGTGACCGTCTTGAACTGCCCTTTGAACCTTCGGGTTTGGGGTAGTACGGCGTGCCACATGTGAGGCGTTGGCTTGGCCCTTCTACGGCTGGACCGTTGGTACTGAGGCACGAATGGAATGTTGTTATACTTGTTTCATGTGTTGATCAGTTTCGGGAAAACTTGGGTGTTCAATTGTTCGATCGGAAAGTTTGACATTTTCTATTTATCCGGAATGGGATACAATAATTGGAATTCACAATAAGTTATGAGATAACTGAATGAATGTTATAAACATAGCAGTTTAGTCTCACTTGATCGGTTGCCACGGAATTTTGATGTGATCAAAACTCCGTCGCAATCACATAGCGTACGCGGATACTCGCCGGGTAAACTTAATAGACAGCTTCACTCCATAGCTCCGACCAAGTGACTGTAGGAGAACCCCGTCGCCGAAAGCATCCGTTAGGGTGCTCGCGGTAGCGGTGTTCCGCCTTGGTGCACTTCGTCGACGGTATCGGGGGTGCGGCCGTCTACTGAAGTTTGCGACGAGCATTCGATCAAATTGTCGGGAATCTTGTTGAATTGCCCGACTTGATATTGAAAAGTGTTTTCGATAATGAGACTAAAATGCGGGGTTTATAATTGTTAGGCATGCGATGTCTAAGTAATTCATTTGGTCAGGCATGCGATGTCTGAGGTGGTTGTGGATTCCAACTGTTGTAGTTTTACACTTTCTTTTCTGTGACCGTAAGTGTAATATGTGATATCGCCGGTTTCGTTGCTATATGTCAACGACAATTGGGATGCGCATATTTACTTACGTTGATGACATGTATGTTATGTGTTGCTGGATATGTTATATTGGATCGTCGTGTTTGAATAGCCGGGGGTTTTTATGTGAGATGAGTGTTTTTCATTTTCATTCATGTAAAAACTTGTATGTAATATTCTTTTATTTGGGGCACTTCCAGGTTGCGGAAGTTGTCACCCTTTGTATATTATTTACTTTTCCGCACTAGGATAGACCCAAGGAGGAGGGCACAGGTAACCGGGTTCTGGAGTCCAGTGGGAGACCAACTCGAGGAGTCGAGTCCGGGTCTCCTAACTCTAGAATTGGTAGGGTTGCTTACCGCTCTCGTAGGGGTCTAGGGGTGTGGGTTTGGCTATTCATCGCGACCGTGGAATCCGTGTTTTATACTGGCTCGTATTGAAAACACGGACGTCCTAGTATATCCAATATTTCATATGTTTCTTCTGCTGCAATATCTCTGATGTACTCTGTGATGGATATAGTATATAGTATATATGATATATTATATAGACGTTGCTTATGTTTTACACCCGCGCTAGCCCTGCCCTGCTCTGTCGTTAGTTACCTAACCTAACGATGCACGAGGGGACATCGAGGCGAATGCGGATGGCATAAGTGTACGTCATATCTATCTGTGATGATTAGGTACTTTAATGATGGGACTTCATTAATGTGATTAATGAAATAAAAGAAACCTAAGATGTTGTAGAATCGAATTTCAAAATAAAACAGGTAGCTACAGTTCTTGCTTTGCACAGCGGTATATGCGATATATCCTGCACCTTATTCGATGAGGAAAGGACCGAGATCCCTTCACCGGGAGTGACTCCTTTAGCAATAACTGGCAGATGCTGCACACTCGGTTTGTCTTTTGATTGCTTTTAAGTGTTTTGCTTTGCACAGTGATATATGTGATATATCCCGTACCTCATTCGACGAGGAAAGGACCGACGATCCCTTCACCGGGAGTGACTCCTTTAGCAAAACTAGAAAAGCCACAAAAGCACTCCATTTCAAAATTCATTCAATCCTACAACGATATCAAGTTCATTACGCAATAGGTTTTCAGAAAAACCTGTCGTAGCCCTCCGTCATTTCAGATAAGTTGTATATAGTATTCGTGCTGCATTTGTTGGCTTTCGTCAAGGTGCAGTGTGCGGTAGCTATATGCTGCTTATCTGCTAGCATACGATGCGATTGGATTATGGTAGTCGTGCGGCTTTGTTGGCTTTCGTCAAGGGTCGTGCGGGTGGGTTTAATTCAATCAAGAAATGTACGGGCTGAACTTGACTAGCGGGCTATGGTTTGTTGGCTTTCGTCAAGGTCATAGCACGTTAGGGGCAAAATATTATCGGGAATTTCAAGTGTTGAAATTTGCAATGAGATTGCATACCTTCTATGAGATAGTTGGATCCCGATACCCGCTGCGAGTAAGTGTTACTCCTGGGAGAGTTTTATACATTACAATTAGCCGATCAAGTAGGTGTCTAGAAAGGTGTCAACGGGGTTACGCCTCTGGGAAAACGAGGTTTACATTAATTAGGTTCGTGCGAAAGCACGGGGGACCTCCCTCAAAGTACCGACACTGGCCTGGCTGAAAGATTGGCGAACTTGTAGTGTGTAATTAATCCCGGCTAGTCTTTCCTTTTAGGGTTTGAAGGAAGATTTGATAAAAAGCAGTGGGAGCCATCCTGATTAGATAAAATAATAACCAATCTATTCTTGACAGAGCGCACGCTGAGTGTTTTCTTCTCTCTCTCTCCAGGTAGCGACCATATCACGCCTTAATCAAGATAATAATACGGATATTTGACCGAACCCGCTTGTTATACTGAGCTGGGGAACGTTGGTCCCGCTCCAACTTATAATTGTTATAAGACAGAGCAGGAAATTGGGGAATACCAGATTTCCCGTGCCGCCCAAACGAAGAGAGTGCATGCTGATGCATCATCTTCGGGTGTGTTCATTATAAAGAACTGTTTCTCTGTATTCTCTACGTCCTGGGTATGTGATACCAGATCAGGATCCCATATATGTAATCTGTTACATAGGGCTGCAGAAAGGTAGAGAACTGAGAACGGGTGATAAGTTTCATGAGGCAGAAAACGGGGCAAGTGTTGCAGCCAAGTCTGTTGGTCACTGTCACCCTGTATTACCAATACATTGATCCTGAACGAATGCTATTAGATACCGAACCTGATATACAAAATCATATCAGTCTCTTTATTAGTAAAGAAGGATATAATTTTGTATTGTTGGATAATGTTTTGAACATTTCCTATATCAAAAGTTGATCGGTTCAGGCACGTTATCTAAGAGCATTGAAGTTCTAAATCAAACTACAGTTCCTAGTATACAGAACACACACAAGAAGAAGAGTTCAGAAATGAACGAATCCTTCTTGAGGCATTGTAGACAAGGTCACATCAATGCGACCCGACTGGCTGAAGTTACATTTTAGATGCATATTTAAATCAGTTTGAATTTACATCTTATGAAACTTGCCAGTCATGTCACAAAGATTAGATGACCATAGCTCCGTTTACTGGAAACAGAGAAAGAGTTAGTAAACTCTTGGGACTGATACATTATGATGTAAAGTCTCCTGTCTACACATGCCAGGACTGGTTCTTCATACTTCATTATATTCTCTGATAATCTCTCAAGATTCAGTCATATGTTCCTGTTGAAACATAAGTCCGAGCCTTTTCAGATATTCACAGAATATAAGTTAGAAGTAGAGAACCAAAATACGGGTATAAGTATTATATCCTATGATGAGATCAGGGAGGAGAATACTTGTGCATTGAATTCCTGGACTATTCTAAAGGAGAATGAGATTCTCTCTCAGTGTTACTCCTCTGAATACACCACAGCACAACGGTGTATCAGGGTAGAGCAATTGCACAACATTAGATATGGTGTGCTCTATGATGAGTATTACTGAGTTACCTATTTCCTTTTGGGCTTATGCACTTGAGAAGCTGCATACCTATTGAATTAGGTTTGAATCAAATCACTGCCTACCACTCCATATAAGATATGGTATGGGAAGAGCCCATGTCTTAAGCTAGTTAAGATTTGGGGTTGTCCGGCCTATGTTTAAAAGCAAAATCCGGACAAGCTCGAGGCAAGGTCTGTAATGTAGAACTGGAAAGGTTCCAGCTATGCAAACTACAGAAGATGATTTGATCGAACCAAAGGATTCAGTAGATACCAACGAACCTCAGCCTCTCCGCCGATCTAGTAGGGTTCCTCACCCACCTGAGAGATACTTCGGTTTCTCTATGACAGTGGGAGCGAGGATTACATCATGAGATGATGACCCAACTAGTTTCGAGCTGGCCATCAGGAGTAAGACTCTGTAAGAATGGCTGGATGCTTAGTGATCTGAGATGGAATCCATGTACACCAACAAAGTATGGACTTTGGTTGCTATATCTGAAGGGTTAAATCCCCATCAGGAGCAAGTATATCTTGAGAAGATTACTAGGTGTAGATGGAAAAGTTGAGACTTTCAAAGCTAGACTTGTTAAAGGTTTGCATCATTGACCAGGTGTGGATCATGAGGAAACCTTTTTCTAAGGAGCTATGCTTAAGTCCATCCAGATCCTACTTGCCACGGCTACATACCATGACTACGATCTCTGGTGGTTGGGTGTCTTGACTGCTTTTCTAAATGATGATTTGGAAAAGAGCGTCTATAAGAACACAGCCAGAGGGCTTCGTAGATAGTGGGAGCAGCGGAAACGTGTGCAAGATATTTTATAGGATAAAGCAGGTATCGCGGAGTTGGAACATCTGTTTTGATGGATAAGTCAAAGAGTTTGACATCATCAAAATGGTAGATGAACCTTGTATAAACAAAAAGGTAGTAGGGAGTATGGTGACGATCCTCGTAGAGTACGTGGATGATATACTCTTGATAGGGAAGGAGTTTTCTATGCTACGCTCGGTTGATCTCCGCTTATCACAAGGATTCTCCAATAGGATCAAAATGATACCTACTAAATCCTGGGTTTTGGATCTATGAGATAGATCTAAATGGATGTTAGAATTCTCACTAGATGTAGTGAGACGGTATCAACCGGTCCTGGGGAGAATCATTGGAATGGTTCCAGGGTGATAATGACGACTGAGTGTCAGTCACAGGCATTGTCTTTACCCTCAGTAAAGGGACGGTATGTTGGAAGAGTTCCAAACTAGATACCGTGATATACTAGACGATAAAGCCAGGATACATCGCTACTTAAGATGCTACCAAAGAGGCTGTTTGGGTGTATATTGGTTCATGAGATAAACTATGTTCCTCCCATTGTGTGACAATGGAGTTGTGGCTTATGCCAAGGAACGCAGGTCCCATCAGTGATCCAGACATATTCTAAGGCAGTATCACTTGATCATAGAGATGGTTTATCTCTAAGGGATCGAGGTTAGGAGAGCAGACTCAGAGGACAACGCGGCGGATCCACTCACGAAAGGCCTATTCCCAGAGAGAGACTATTATGGGATGGTTGAGTATGAGATACTACAACCACTGCTACAGATGGCCCTAGTGCAAGTGGGAGATTGTTAGTTATATGTATGCCCTAGAGGCCATTACTGTACATTGGATGTATATTGTAGTGGATGCTGGGACATATATAGGGAGGACTTTCTTGCTCGACATGATAGTATGCTATCTGGTTGCTCTTTACCTTAACGTGTATACTGATTGTCTCTCTGTTACATGTTGGTAAAACCCTTAGGATCTGTACTTGACTACCTGGACTATGATGCGGATCATACTAGTGGGGCATGGTAGTCCATAAGTACATCCTTCAAAATCCCTAGTCGTGGGTGTATCGAGACGGGGCATCGATATACCAGAGTAGACTAGCGTGTACCTTCTCGACCCATACAGATGGGCGATGGATGATCCCATATCCATCGGTGTTTGACATCAGAGATGATATACGGGTGCTCAGTGGAGACTGGGTACACTGGACGGACTCGCCGAGAACTCCCAGATGGTATTATACCTCACGTCAGATGGCAGTTCTCTGGTGACACTGGTACAGAGTAGTCTGTTGACCTGAGATCGTCATAGAGTCTTGTGTGGTTCCCACTGTGCTTTGATTTCCATCTTACCACGTCCAAGAGGGCGTGCAAAACGGTGGTTTTTGGGTACAGTCCCGAGTCACATGGAGGCAATGAGCGATAGGAGGGGATTCATCTCTCCCGGTATAGGGAGTTGATGTTGCACAGTGTTCGATTGGCTATAACAGGAAGTCCCTGGCCAGGGCTGATCAGAGAATTGCTGGTAAGTGTTACCAGTAGTTTCTCGACCCGTTATGAGCCTCATATCGACACGACTTATCGAGCTATTGGGGTCTGACGTTTACCACCCCTAGGCAAGATATGCGACATATCAGACGATCAGACCGGACTGTACGGTAGTGTTACTGGTTGGATTCACTGGAGTGTGAGCGGGCTTGCTCGTCGATCTTCAGATCGCTCAATACCCGGGTGGCCGTTACGTTTAGCAGACCGCTTGCGGCTTGTGGGTGCTTGATATGATCATCACCTGCTGCCGGCGTATTGACGAGTCTTTAGAGTCCTACACAGAGGTTTCCTGGTTCAAGCGAAACGAAATAGGAGCGCATATGAGATATGTGCGGGACCGAGAATAATACGTGTATGTGATACCGTATTCCATTCTCGCGATGAATGTGTCGAATGGTTGTATGCGATATAACCTAGTTATCGAATCAAGGATTGATTCGATAAGCCGATACATTGTATACTAGTCGGTTATATGCGATATGACCGGATCGTTAAATCAAGTGTTGATTTAATGATTTAATGCATAATTATATATATTTGATATATTACTTTGCATTAACTAGTATCGGTTCACTTTAAATGGATTTTCTCGCTCGGGTGTGCACATTGTATATTCGATATATTTTTGTGCACTTCATTGTATCATGTTTGATGATGCATGATTGCTAGGGTTTGTGTAAAGAATTAAACCAAGGTTATTTAAATGGTTAGGGTTTTGTTTTTCTTATTCATTTATTTATCTATTTATTTTTGGATTAACAAAAAGAAAAGAAAACAAAGTGGTGGCTTTAAATCTTGAAGCTTGTTGAAGCTTCATGAAGATTTGACCAAAGTGACCACTTTGTCTTCATGCTTAACCCTAACCACTCATCTAACCTTGGTCAACTCTCTACAACAAACCATGGTTTGATTATGATAAGATTATTATTCTTTTCTATTTTTCTAATAACTTATCATAACTTTTTCATCTTCTTCTTCTTCTTCCTCACAAGAAGAAAGCTCTCTTCATCAATGGTGATTGATGTATTTGAGTGAGAAATCCAATTCTAAAGTGAACCCAACTTCTATTTCTTCATCCTCTACCTCTTGCCAAGTAGTAGAGTATGTTTTCTTCACAAGTTTCTTGACTTGGTGAAGTCGGAGCTTGAATTAGCGATGCCTCGACGTAGATCATCTTCGGCACGTCGTCGATGACCTAGCCCGCTTCTTCTCCGATGAAGCCGACGCAAGAGCCCGGATTTTGGATTTGTACAGCGGAGATGACTTCTTCATGGAGCTATGGAGGTGGACAAACGGATCTATAAAGGTTGTATATCCGTATCCCTTAGTTAAGTGTTAACTAGTTAGCTTTTTCGCCTAGTTTTCTAGCAAACGATCCGTAGTCGGGTCTCTCGGCACCCGTAAAATTTTATAATGGCATGTTCGATGCTTTGTGAGACCTCATTAGGATGCCTAGGAACCCTACACGTCTTGCCTGAATTTGGGGGTAGATGCTATTTGGTTTTATCCGTCCACCTCTCCGAAGATGCCAAGTTGATTTATGGCACCGTGTATCAAAGGTTTAGACGGATGCGGCCGATGTAGCAGACTTCGTCAGATTCCCCCTCATTATGAGGGTTTTTTGATTGTGGGGACGCTCTTCCCTGCAGGCGCAAGCCCCTGCAGTTAATTACGCTACCGCATCGCGGTAACCACTTTCTCCTTCTCCAGATGGTCACTTCATGTCGTGTATGTTTGTTTTATTTTTGGTTGCCCGTGGATTGTATACGGAGACTAATTTATGTTGTCGCCCGTAGGGCGTGGATTAGTCCAAATCTGTATTTTCTTAGATTTGGGTTTGGGTTGGGTTTAAGGATCGTTAATCTCATTTGAGACTAAAATCAACTTAAACTTTTGTTAAGGATACATTACTTAAATTTTAGACTAAGATCAACTTAACAGGATCATTTAGATCCAACAAAAGAGCATTTGGGCTCTATTGTTTTAGTTTAGGGACATTGCGGTCCATAAGTTTAAGGACATCATAGTCTATGGAGTTTAAAGACATCATAGTCTGGTTTAGAGACATCATAGTCTAGTTTAGAGACATCATAGTCTGTAGGGTTTAGTTTAGGGACGTTGCGGTCCGTAAGTTTATGAACATCATAGTCCATGAGTTTAAGGACCTCATAATCCATAAAGTTTAAGGACATCATAGTCTAGTTTAAAGACGTTAAAGTCTATGTGGTTTTGGTTCAACCGTTTGGGGATGCGCCAAAAGTTATTGGTTATTGGGACCCTCCATCTCTCTGAAGACATTGAAAGATTACAACGACATATATCAGAGGTATGAATAGATATACCCTTGAACCAATATCCCGATTTGGGAAATGGGATGAACATCAGTTTAGATGTCATTTGTTAGGAGAACACTAGTCATCTTTGGGACCAGGATTAGTTTGGGGAGATCTGAACATGGGGGCTCAATTGATTGGTGACAAAAAGGGTTTTGGATTCGGAAGACTTGGCTAATTTGAGCTAAGATTGATTTCCCTTAGTCACCCCATAGTGCTAAGCACTGAATCAGTGTTAAACACTGGACTTTGGAGGATCTCACATGTGAACACGTGAGGGGCCCCGAAGTGGGAATTGTTCCTTGAGTTTATTGCCTCATATATATATATATATATAAGTGCTGAGGACTTGGCTCACGTGTGAGCACGTGAGGCGCCCGAGATGAGAACTGTATTCTGGATTTTATTCCTCTTTCATTTATAAGTGCTAAGCACTTGGTTCATCAAATAGTCACGTGCAGACACGTGAGGTGCCTTCAAAATGCGAGCGCTGTCTTTGGAATTTTCTCCCTCTTTTATACACAACTGTTTGGGGGTCACGTGGGATCACGTGAGGCATTCTGAAGAATGAAAATTGCCTTTGTTTTATTCTCCTTTTCTTTTTCCTGAGTGCTAATCACTATCAAGGAATCACGTGAGATAACGTGAGGCGCCAAAAATCTGTTCTGCCTTGGCTTTACTCACTTTTTATTTTGAGAAGTTTGTTCAAGGGTCACGTGGAAGCACGTGACCTAATTTCATTCGTTCTCTTTTGATCATTGGGGGGGGGGGAGTCACGTGGACACACGTGATCATGTTGGGTACTGATCTCTTTTACGTGCATGGAGAGTTTAATCCCTTGTTTAAGAATTAAATTCTTTTATATGGTTAAACCCTAATTTTATTTAGAGGAATTAAATTCCTATGTGTTTGAAAGAATTAAATTTTGTAAACCCAATTCTCCATCTATGTTTTGGATCTGCATGGCAGAATCTCCCCGATGAGAATTAAATTCTTAACTTATGGGGAGATCTGCTTCTGCAGATCTATTACCATAAGGAAGAACTAAGTTCTTGTATTAAGGGTTAAACCCTATCTTTGTTGGAGAAATTAAATTCCAATATGTTTTGGGAGAATAGATTTCTCTAAACTTAGGTCTTCCCTTAGGTTTTAGATCTGTATGGCAGAATCTCCTCGATGAGAATTAAATTCTCAATTTATGGGGAGATCTGCTTCTACAGATTTTCAATCAGAGGAAGAACTGAGTTCTTATTTAGAAAAGTTAAACTCTTGATTTGAGAATTAAATTCTCTTTTCTTTTGTGGAAGCTTATAGAATGCACTCCTTCCTTCTCTTATCTAGAGTTTTCTTTTTTTTTTTTTTCCTCTGAAGAGACCTTCTTTTCTCTCTAGAGAATTAAATTCTCTTCTCTTTTTTTCTCCTCTGTCTTCTCTCTCTGTTGTTTTATCCTTCCTTTCTCTTCTCTTCTTGGCTCCTATTTATAGGAGAAAGAAAAAAAATCAGTTTGTTCAGCCAATCTCTTATTAAGAGATTTTGATTGATTTCATAACCAATATGATCTTTTAGATCATTCGGTGAATTTTATTCACCATTGGATTTTTTAATCCATAAGATATTTTATTTGTTGTTCCTGGCAAATTTTAGGAAAATATTTCCTTGTACAGAATCTTTCTATAAATTGGTGATTTTTTCAATCACCATCGGATTTTTAATCTAACGGTGCTCCACTTTACAGGGTGCAATCTTTTCTGTTTGGAAAGATCTAGGGAAATATTTTTCCAATTAGGGCTTTTGATTCCTTTTAATTAGAATTTAATTCTATTGGTTCAGCGGGTTTAGGAATCCATCACGTGTTGGCACGTGACCCCACTGATTAAGTATCTAATTAGAATTTAATTCTATTAGTTCAGAGGGTTTAAGAACCCATCACGTGTTGGCACGTGACCCCATCAATTAAGCATTCAGGCACAGATAGACTTTGCTCATAAAAGGTCACGTGTCTGCACGTGAGGCCCTGTCACGTGTGGACACGTGATGCTCTATTTTGGGGGTTTTGCTTGCTGCTTTCTTTATGTGTTTTATTCAGTTCCCATGAGGGAACATTGTCTCTCCTCAAGATGTTCCATAGGACGGCGCCCCACTCCCCGGCTTCCCCGATCATCGTGGACGATGGGGAGCTTCGCTTCGAGGTGCCCTCGGCGCTTTCCATCGCCGACAGCCTGCTCTCGGAGATGGAAAGGTCGGCCAGGCGCAGAATCCCTCGGGGGACCCTCCGGTCCCAAATGGCGGCCATAGCTCAAGAGGCCGTGCAGGTTAGTGTTCGCACCCCACTCGGGTCTTCATTTAGTATTTTTGTTCGCGAGATTGGGCCCCCCTTTTTTCTTAACCCTCTTTTGTTTTCTTCAGGTCCTTCAGCACGTCGCCCTCGTCGTCAACATAGAGGACGAGGAAATTGCCCAGGCGATGCGGGATACGGGCGAGTTCTCCTCGCGGGAGGAGAGCTTAAGGCTGGAGCTGGAGGCGGCGATAGAGAGGGTCGCTGCCCTCGAAGGCCAGGGATCGGGAGATCGCCAAGTGCCGAGAGGCCGCCCGAAACGCCGAGGCCAAGTTGGAAGATTCCAAGGTGCTCGTCACCACCCTGAAGAAGACGGCGAACACCCTCCGGAGGGAGAACGAGGCGGCGAAGGAGCGAACGATGCGTGCTGAGCTCCGAGCGTCGAAGGCGGTGGAGAGCTACAAGAAGTCGGACCAGTACTACACCGACCTCGCTGGAGCCACTGCCGTCATTTGGCATGACGCCCTCGACACCGTCAAGGCCCTGATGCCGGAATTTCCTGACGGCGAGCTCCGGGGTGAGTACCCTCTCGGGGATGACGCGCAGGGTAATGCCCCGGAAGCGCTGCAAGGGGAGAGGCCCCCGGTGGGAGCGTTAGGGAGAAGTCGGTCCCCCCAGCTTCCGGCGCCGAGGCTCCTGCAATGGGCACCGACCTTCGAGATGCAACCCCGGTCGTGGTGGTGGATGCGGAGCTCGTCGAGGCTCTCCCCGGCCCCGAGGTCTGAGCCTCCCCACCTCTCTTTTTCTTTTTGCGCTGAAATTTTGTAAGCCTCCGGGCGTTTTTGTAAGGCTGGGAAGTGTTAGTGATATATGCCCTAGAGGCCATTATTATATCATACTGGATTGTATATTACTTAATGGGAGCTTGGGATATACACGGATATAGTAACAGTCTTTCTCGAAATGGTAGTATACTACCTGGTTAGTTTCTACCTCAATATGTGCATGTGTTTTCTTAGCATATAGCTTATACATATTGGTAGAGCCCTTAGGATCTTTGCTTGATTACCAGTATTGTGATGGTAATCATACTAGTAGGGGCTGGGTAGTCTATAAGCACATCTTATACAGGTCCCTAGTCATAGGATTATCGAGACGGGGCGTCGATACTCCACAGTAGACTAGTGTATACGCTTCTCATCCTAGCAGGGGAGATGGTCTGTCCCACAGCCATTAGTACGTCGTACTGGAGATAGTATGTAGGTGCTCATTAGGTTATGAGTACACTGGACATGACTCGTCGGGAATTGTTGGTGGGTATTATACCTTCGTCGGGTTCCCAGGTGACATGAGTACAGCTTAGTCCGTCGAGTTGACACTGCTATTTCGCCTCGAGTGTGTTCCCACTGTACTTTGATTACTATCCTACCACGGCTCAAAGGAGTCGTGCAAACAAGTAGTAGTTGGGTGCAGTCCCGAAGCACATGGAGGCAGTGTCGGTTAGATAGGATTCGTCTCTCCCGGTATTGGGGGTTGATATCGCTCTATGTTCGGAAGGCCATTACACAAAGTCTTTAGCTAAGGCAAGCGAGATTTACTGGTAGGTATTCCAGTAGTTTCTCAGGGTGTATTGGGCTACTCTCCGACATGACTTGTTGCGCTATTAGGGGTCTGATGATTAACGCCCTAGGCCCGATATGCGATACTCTTAGACGAACAGACCGGACTGTACAGAGATTGTCACATTTAGGCTCAGTAGGAGTTAGGATGGGTTTTCCTCATCGGCCTTCTTATCGATATCTACCTAGGGACCGTTACGTGCAGCTAGTACCGCTTGTGGCCTGTGGTTAAACCCACTGCCAGTGTAGTGTCGAGTCTTTAGAGTCCCACATAGAGAGTTTCCCTGCACCGGGCAAAAGTTGTAGAGGCCGTATGGTTTTACGGCAGGGCTTCGATCATGTACGTCCACTTGTGCGTGTATGATGTTCGGGCGGATAATACTAGTGGGCTTTGATTTAAGCCGGATCCTAGTATTATATTGATGGATCGGTTTCGTCTCTTTGTATTCGTATTTCTCGGAACACGAATGCGGGTATGTATATACGGATGAGAGAGGCACAGATAGAGACACCTCATTAGGGTTTTGACCATTGACTTGATTAAAATAATTATGAGGTGGAGGAAAGTATTTGTTATTTTTGTAAATGATAATTGAGGCATGGCTACTTGTTTTGACTACTTGACTTTGTTTAACCTTTTGACTTGTCTTGACCACTTGACTTGGTTTGACTATTTGACTTAGATATTTTTGTGAGATATTTTGCGACCTAGATATTTTGGATGAGATATTTTTCATACCATGCTTGTGGTCATGTCAAGCTAGCCATCTTATTTTCAATTATCATTATCAAAAATCTTTTCTCTTTCCTCAAGCTAGCTCTCTTCTTCTTCCTCACATCAAAACCCTAAAAGCTCTCATGTGTTGAGAATCCTAGGGTTTCAAGAGACAAATAAATCCATCTTCATACTCTACATCACCTAGGCCATCAAGTTTAGCAAGATTGTTGCCCTAGTTACCTCGGTTTTAAGGTGGAGCTTGGACTATAGACTCTCTGGCGGATCATCTTTGACTCGAGGAGGCCGTCGAAGAAGCTACGATCCAGATCGATCCTTGGAGCCTATGTAGACAAGGAGTGTTAGTTATATGTATACCCTAAAGGCTATTACTATACATGCGATGTATATTGTAGTGGATGCTTGGACATATATAGGGAGGACTTTCTTGCTCGACATGATAGTATGCTATCTGGTTGCACTTTATCTTAACATGTTAACAAATACTGTTTTGTGATCACATGTTGATAAAGCCCTTAGGATGATTACTTGACTACAAGGATTATGATGCAGATCATACTAGTGGGGACAGGGTAGTCGATAAGTACATCCTTCAAATGTTCCTAGTCGTGGGAGTATCGAGACAGGGCATCGATACTCCAGAGTAGACTAGCGTATGCGCTTCTTAACCCATATGATGGGCGATGGATGATCCCATATCCATTGGTGTTTGACATCAGAGAAGGTATATAGGTGCTCAGTGGAGACTGGGTATACTGGACGGACTCGTTGAGAACTCCTAGATGGTATTATGCCTATCGTCGGATAGCAGTTCTCTGGTTACACCGGTACAGGTTAGTCTGTAGACCCGAGATCGTCATAGAGTCTTGTGTGATTCCCACCATGCTTTGATTTCCACCATACCACGGTCAAGAGATCGTGCAAAATGGTGGCTTTTGGGTACAGTCCCGAGTCACATGGAGGCAATGAGCGATAGGAGGGGTTTCGTCTCTCCCGGTATAGAGAGTTGATGTTGCGCTATGCTCGATTGGCCATAACAGAAAATCCCTGGCCAGGGTTGCTGAGATTTGCTGGTAAGTGTCATCAGTAGTTTCTCGAACTGTTATGGACCTTGCATCGGCATGACTTATCAGGCTATTAGGGTCTGACGTTATACCACCCCAGGCTGTGATATGTGACATATCAGACGAAGAGACTGGACTGTACGGTAGTGTTACTGATTGGATTCACAGGAGTTATAGCAGGCTTGCTTGTTGATCTTCTGATCGCTCAATACCGGGTGGCCGTTACGTTTAGCAGACCGCTTGCGGCTTGTGGGTGTTCATCACCTACTGCCGGCGTATTAACGAGTCTTTAGAGTCCTACACAGAGGTTTCCTGGTTCATGCGAAACGGAGTACGAGCACATATGTTATATTTACAGGACCGAGATTAATACGAGTATGTGATACCGTATTCTATTCTCCCGATATGTGATATCGGTCGGATCAAGTGTTGATTTGAAATGTTGATTCATTTGATATTAGTCGGTTATAAGTATTATAGCCAGATTATTAAATCAAGTGTTGATTAAATAATTTAATGTAGAATTATATATTTGATATATTAAATTACATTAACTAATATTAGCTCACTTAAGATTTGTTTTCTCACTTGATGATACATTGATATATATATGTGATATATGTTAATTGTATTATTTTCTTTTTGTACACAAAATATATATGTGATATATATTGTTGTGTCATGTTAGGTTACACTTGCAATATGTATGTAAGAGACTTATACCATTCTAGAGTTTATGTTTGGGTTTTATTTATCATTAAGTAATTCACAAAAGATTGAGAATGAGTCATGGATGAAGTTTGTAGAAGCTTGTAGAAAACATTGACCAAGTCCACTCTTTTGTCATTGCTTATGATATTTTTTAACTCAACCCTTAACTCATAGCTATGGTTTATTCTCTACATTAATTAGGCATGACACTAACTCACCCATGGTTGCAATTCTAACCTCACTCTCTCATTCATTTGCTTCATCACTTCTTCTTCTTCTTCAAGAGAAAAAAACTTGCTAGTTTTTTCTAAAGTGATGAAACCTTGTGAGAAAAATAATACTAAAGTGGGCCCACTTCCTACTTCATCATCCTATACTATTAGCCATTTAGTTTAGGGTGTTTGCTTCACTAATCTACACAATTAGTGAAGAGATAGCATGAGCTAGTGTCTCCTCGACGTAGATCATCTTCGGCCTCGAAGACTTCGAAGCAAGCTTGTTCGTTTCTTCATGGGAGCCTTTCTAGAGTCCGGGGGATCGTGATCGCAGCGAAGGGAATACTACATGGAGCTATTGAAGTGAAGGACCGGTCTACAAAGGTTGTATTCCTTGTTCACTTAGATGTAAAGAGTTTACATATCATGTTTAACCCTAAGTCTCTAGTTAAGATCTTGGTTAGGATTTGTTTAACATCCCAAAAATTTTAAAGTAGTATGATTGATGCTTGCCAAAACCTTCACAAGGTGCTAAGCTAACCCTATATTGGTATCAGAGCCAAGCTAGAGTTTTAGGCGTTGCGTAGGTGAAGTTTAAAGTCCGATCGAACTCCGAAAGCTCGAAAAGACCCCCTTTCTGGAAATTTTTCCAAAAGTTGGATTTTTCCATGTTAAAAATACTCAGAAAATCATGCAGGGAATTCTATGGACACACCTGAAAAATGAAACCCTAACTCGTCCAAGTGACCGCGGAACCATGGCCAAAACATGGTTTTGGCGGCGGATCCGCGGCGCCACTTGAGAGGCTTGGGTTGAGCCCTTCAGCTGTTGGTCTGTAGGTACTGTGGCATGTCTCTGGTTAATTTTAACTGTGCCTAAGTGTTGAGCTCTCCAGGAATTTTTTGGAATTCGTTGCATCGATCGAATTATCTAACTTCACCTAACTATCTGTGATTGTGATACAATATTTGGAATCCACATAATTAGTTATGAGATAACTAGTTTGAATTTTATAAATCTAGCAGTTTAGTCTCTTTTGATCGGTTGCCACGGGATTTTGATGTTGATCAAAAATCCGTCGCAATCACGTAGTGTACGCGGATACTCGCCGAGTAACCTTACTAGAAAGCCACACCCCATGGCCCCGACCAAGTGACTGTAGGAGAACCCTGTCGCCAAAAGCATCCATTCGGGTGCTCGCGGATGCGGTGTTCTGCCTTAGTGCACTTCGTCGACGGCACCGGGGGTGCGGCCGTCTATTAAAGTTTCCGACGAGCATTCGATCATATTATCGGGAATCTTGTTAAATCACCCGACAGGTTATTGGAAAGTATTTTCAATATTGAGACTAAAATGCGGGGTTTATAATTGTTAGGCATGTGATGTCTAATGAATTCATTTGGTTAGGCATGAAATCCAATGTATGTGATATATTGGGTTTATGATGTCTAAGGTGGTTGCGGATTCCAACTGTTGTAGTTTTTCACTTTCTTTTCTGCGACCGTAAGTGTAATATGTGGTGTATCGCCGGTTTCAGTGCTATATGTCAACGACAATAGGGATACCCATATTTACTTACGTTGATGACATGTGATGTTATGTGTTGCTGTGATATGTTATATTGGATCGTCGTGTTTTGAATAGCCGGGTTTTTTTTATATGAGATGAGAGTTTTTCATTTTCATTCATGTAAAATTCAATTGTATGTAATATTCTTTTATTGGGGCACTTCCGGGTTGAGGATGATGTCACCATTGTATACTATTTACATTTCCGCATTAGGATAGACCCAAGGCGGGGAGCACAAGTAACCGGGTTCTAGGGTACAGTGGGAGACCATCTCGAGGAGTCGAGATCAGGTCTCCTAACTCTAGAATTGGTAGGGTTGCTTGCCGCTCTCGTAGGGGTCTGGGGATGTGGGTTTGGCTATTCATCACGACCGTGGAATCCGTGTTTTATACTGGCTTAACTTAAAACTCGGAATTCCTAGTATATCCAATATTTCATATATGATTCTTCTGCTGCTGATATTCTGTGATGTGATCATTTGATATGTTCTGAGATGAATGCCTATATTATATATATGAGATATAATAAATATTGCTGCTTTCGTTTCTTATGTGATGCTTGGGAAGCATAAATATTGGGACTTCATTAATGAGATTGATGAAATAAAAAGAAACCTAAAGATGTTGTAGAAACTTGTCTCGGCAAAATGGTAGATCTAGTTCTTGCTTTGCATAGCGGTATTCCTTGTAGAATATCCAGCACCTTATTCGATAAGGAAAGAGCCGAGATCCCTTCATCGGGAGTGACCTCTTTAGCGAAACTGTCAGATGCTACAACCCACTCGGTTTGTCTTTTGATTGCTTCTATAGTTTTAGTTTTGCATAGTGGTATTTATGAAATATCCTGTACCTTATTCGATAAGGAAAGAGCCGAGATCCCTTCACCGGGAGTGACCTCTTTAGCAAAACTAGTAAAAGCCTCAAAAACACTCCTTTCTCAAAATCACTCGATTCTACAACGAGATCAAGTTCATTACGCAAAGGGTTTTCTTAAAAACCTGTCGTAGCCCTCCGTCATTTCAGATAAGTTCTACTTAGTATTCGTGCTGCGTTTGTTAGCCTTTGTCAAGGCGTAGTATGCGGTAGCTGACTAGTGCTTATCTGCTTAAGCATGTGATGCGATTGGATTCGGGTAGTCGTGCGACCTTGTTGGCCTTTGTCAAGGGTCGTGCGGCTGGATTTAATTCAATCAGGAAATGACGGGTTGAACTTGACTAGCATCCTATGGTTTGTTGGCCTTTGTCAAGGTCATAAGACGCTAGGGGCAAAATATTTTCGGGAATTTCAAGTGTTGAAATTTGCAATGAGATTGCATACCTTCTATGAGATAGATGGATCCCGATACCCACTACGAGTAAGAGTTACTCCTGATTATACATTACAATTAGCCGATCATGTAGGCGTCTAGAAAGGTGTTAACGGGGTTACGCCCCAGGGAAAACGAGGTTTATTTTAATTAGGTCCGTGCGCAAGCACGGGGAACCTCCCTCAAAGTACCGACACTGGCCTGGCCGAAAAATTGGTGAACTTGTAGGGTGTAATTAATCTCGGCTAGTCTTACCTTTTAGGGTTTTAAGGTAGATTTGACTAAAACAGTGGGAGCCATCCTGATTAGATAAAATGATAACCAAATCTAATCTTGCAAAAGCTCACGCAGAGTGTTTTCTTCTCTCTCTCTCTAGGTTGCAAACATGTCACGCCTTAATCAAGATAATAATATGGATGTATTGACCGAACCTGCTTATTATACTGTGCTAGGGAACATTGGTTCCGTTCTTTCTAATAATTGTTATAAGACTAAACATGAAATAGGGGAATATCTGGATTCCCATGCGACCCAATCGAAGAAAGTACATGTTGATGCATATTCTTCGGGTGTCCTTATTACCGAAAACTGTTTCTCAGTATCTTCTACGTCCTGGGTATGTGATACAGGATCTGGATCCCGCATATGTAATATGTTACATGGGCTGTAGAAAGGTAGAGAACTGAGAATAGGTGATAAATCTCTAAGTGTTAGAGAATGGTGCAATTGTTGCAGCCAAGTCTGTTGGCAGATATCACCTTGTATTAAATACATTGATTCTGAACGAATGTTATTACATACCGAACCTGATATACAACATTACATCATATTCTTTACTGAGTTAAAGAAGGATATAATTCTGTATTGGAGGATAATGTTGTGAACATTTTCCTGAATCAAGAGTTGATTCGATCAGGCACGTTATATAATAGCATATACGTTCTAAATCAAACCACAGTTCAAAGTATATAGAACACAGACAAGAGGAGCAGTTCAGGAATGAACAAATCCTTCTTGAGGCATTATAGACTAGGTCATATCAATGCGACACGACTAGCTAAGTTACATAATGATGAATATGAGAATCTGTTCGAATTTTCATCTTATGCTACTTGCTAGTCTTGTCTCAAAGATAAAATGACCAATACTCCGTTTACTAGAAACAGAGGAAGAGTTAGTGAACTCTTGGGACAGATACATGATGATATATGTGGTCCCATGTCTAAAAATGCCAAGGTTGGTTCTTTTGCGAACCAAACGGGTAAAATTATAAAGTCCTACGATGTGATCGGGGAGGCAAATACTTGCGCATGGAGTTCCTGGAGTTTCTAAAAGGAGAATATGATTCTCTCTCAGCTTACTCCTTCGTATACACCACAACACAATAGTGTATCGGGGCGAAGGTATCGCACCCTATGAGATATGGCGCGCTCTATGATGAGTATTGCTGAGTTACCTGTTTCCTTTTGGGTGTCATGCACTTAAGAACCTGCATACCTATTGAATGGGGTTCCGTCCAAATCAATGCCTATCACTACATATGAGATATGAAATGGGAAAAGACCATGTCTTAAACAAATTAAGATATGGGGTTGTCCGGCCTATGTTGAAAAGCAAAAACCGGACAAGCTCGAGGCAAAGTCAGTTGTGTAAGTTTCTCAGGATATCCCAAAACATTAGTGAGGGAATATCTTCTACCACTCTGAGGAGCAAAAGGTGTTTTGTTTCTCGGCATGCCCTCTTTTTTAGAAAAGGAATTTCTTATGAAGAAATTAGTGGTCATGAGGTAGAACTGGAAGGAGTTCCAGCTAGACAAACTAACAACTGATGATTTAGTGAAACCAAAGGATTCAATAGTCTCCAACGAAGCTCATCCTCTCCACGAATCTAGTAGGGTTCCTCATCCATTTGAGAGATACCACGGTCTTCTCGGTGACAGTGGGAGCGAGAATTGCATCATAAGATGATGGCTCAACTGGGTTCAGGCAGTTAGGAATGTCTGTTTTTGATATGATAGTCAAAGAGTTTGACTTCATCAAAATGGTAGATGAACCTTGTATATACAAGAAGGTTATAGAGAGTAAGGCTGTCTTCCACGTATTGTACATAGATGACATACTCTTGATAGGAAATGGTTTCCTATGCTACACTCGGTCAAGCTCCTCTTATCACGGGGATTCTCAATAGAAGATCTGGATGATACCTACTACATCTTATTAATTATGATCTATGGTGATAGATCTAAATGGATGTTGGGTGTGTCCCAAATCCAGGTACATTAACACCATACTAAAGGAGTTTAGTATGGAAGATTCTAAGCATGGTGGTTTTCCCACTAACTCAGGAATCACTCTCTCCAAAAAGGATGTCTTCCAAGACTGATTTGGAGAGAGCTTGCATACAAGGGATAACCTATGCTTCGGCAATAGGCTCTATCAGCGTATGCGATGTTATATACCAGACTAGATGTAGATGACTCACTAGGTGTAGTAATCAGAAATCAATCGGATCTTGGGAGAATCACTGAAAAGATGTGGAGGACATTCTTAAGTACTTGAGAAGCACTAAAAGAAAGTTCTTGGTTCCAGCTTCCAGAGTGATAAGTTCGACTGAGAGTCAGTCACAGGCATTGTCTTTACTCTTAGTGGAGGGACGGTATGTTGGAAGAGTTCCAAGTTAGATACCGTGACATACTAGACGATAAAGGCTGAATACATTGCTACCAACGATACTACCAAAGTGGCTGTCTGGACATTTCTTGTTCATATTATGAACAAGGTCCCTACCATTGATCGTCCAATAACTGTTATTGTGACAACAATGGAGTTGTGGCTTTGGCCTAGGAACACCGGTCCCATCAGCGTTCCAGACATATTCTGAGGCAAGTATCACCTGATCAGGGAGATGGCTGATATCCAAGGGATCGAGGTTAGGAGAGTAGACCAGAAGGTTGACACAGAGAATCCACTCACAAAGGCCTTACCCCTAGAGAGACTTCTCTACAATGGTTGAGTATGGGATACTATGACCACAACTATATTGTTGGGTATTAGATACTACAACAGATGGCCTTAGTGCAAGTGGGAGATTGTTAGTTATATGTATGCCCTAGAGGCCATTACTGTACATGCGATGTATATTGTAGTGAATGCTTGGACATATATAGGGAGGAATTTCTTGCTCGACATGATAGTATGCTATCTGGTTGCACTTTATCTTAACACGTTAACAAATACTGTTTTGTGATCACATGTTGATAAAGCCCTTAGGATGATTACTTGACTACCAGGATTATGATGCAGATCATACTAGTGGGGACAGGGTAGTCGATTAGTACATCCTTCAAATGTTCCTAGTCGTGGGAGTATCGAGACAGGGCATCGATACTCCAGAGTAGACTAGCGTATGCGCTTTTTAACCCATATGATGGGCGATGGATGATCCCATATCCATTGGTGTTTGACATCAGAGAAGGTATACGGGTGCTCAGTGGAGACTGGGTACACTGGACGGACTCACCGAGAACTCCTAGATGGTATTATGCCTATCGTCGAATAGCAGTTCTCTGGAGACACTGGTACAGGTTAGTCTGTAGACCTGAGATCGTCATAGAGTCTTATGTGATTCCCACCGTGCTTTGATTTCCACCATACCACGGTCAAGAGATCGTGCAAAACGGTGGCTTTTGGGTACAGTCCCGAGTCACATGGAGGCAATGAGCGATAGGAGGGGTTTCTTCTCTCCCGGTATAAGGAGTTGATGTTGCGCTATGCTCGATTGGCCATAACAGGAAATCCCTGGCCAGGGTTGCTGAGATTTACTGGTAAGTGTTATCAGTAGTTTCTCGAACCGTTATGGACCTTGCATCGGCATGACTTATCAGGCTATTGGGGTCTGACGTTATACCACCCCCAGGCTGTGATATGCGACATATCAGACGAAGAGACCGGACTGTACGGTAGTGTTACTGATTGGATTTGCAGGAGTTATAGCAGGCTTGCTTGTTGATCTTCTGATTGCTCAATACCTGGGTGGTCGTTACGTTTAACAGACTGCTTGCGGCTTATGGGTGTTTGATATGATCATCACCTACTGCCGGTGTATTGACGAGTCTTTAGAGTCCTACATAGAGGTTTCCTGGTTCATGCGAAACGGAGTAGGAGCACATATGTGATATGTGCGGGACCGAGATTAATACGAGTATATGATACCGTATTCTATTCTCCCGATATGTGATATCGGTTGGATCAAGTGTTGATTCGAAATGTTGATTCATTTGATATTAGTCAGTTATATGTATTATAGCCGGATTATTAAATCAAGTGTTGATTTAATAATTTAATTTAGAATTATATATTTGATATATTAAATTACATTAACTAATATTAGCTCACTTAAGATTTGTTTTCTCACTTGATAATACATTGATATATATATATATATGTGTGTGTGTGTGTGTGTGTGTGTGTGTGTGTGTGTGTGTGTGTGTGATATATGTTAATTGTATTATTTTCTTTTTGTAAACAAAATATATATGTGATATATATTGTTGTGTCATGTTAGGTTACACTTGCGACATGTATGTAAGAGACTTATACCATTCTAGGGTTTATGTTTGGGTTTTATTTATCATTAAGTAATTCATAAAAGATTGAGAATGAGTCATGGATGAAACTTGTAGAAGCTTGTAGAAAACATTGACCAAGTCCACTCTTTTGTCATTGCTTAAGATATTTTTTAACCCAACCCTTAACTCATAGCTATAGTTTATTCTCTACACGAGTTAGGCATGACACTAACTCACCCATGGTTGCAATTCTAACCTCACTCTCTCATTCATTTGCTTCATCACTTCTTCTTCTTCTTCTTTAAGAGAAAAAAGATTGCTAGTTTTTTCTAAAGTGATGAAACCTTGTGAGAAAAATAAAACTAAAGTGAGCCCACTTCCTACTTCATCATCCTATACTATTAGCCATTTATTTTAGGGTGTTTGTTTCACTAATCTACACAATTAGTGAAGAGATAGTATGAGCTAGTGTCTCCTCGACGTAGATCATCTTCGGCTTCGAAGACTTCGAAGCAAGCTTGTTCGTTTCTTCATGAGAGCTTTTCTAGAGTCCGGGGGATCGTGATCGCAGCGAAGGGACTAGTACATGGAGCTATTGAAGTGAAGGACCGGTCTACAAAGGTTGTATTCCTTGTTCACTTAGATGTAAAGAGTTTACATATCATGTTTAACCCTAAGTCTCTAGTTAAGATCTTGGTTAGGGTTTGTTTAGCACCCCAAAATTTTTAAAGTAGTATGATTGATGCTTGCCAAAACCTTCACAAGGTGCTAAGCTAACCCTACATTGGTATCAGAGCCAAGCTAGAGTATTAGGCGTTGCGTAGGTGAAGTTTAAAGTCCGATCGAACTCCGAAAGCCCGTAAAGACCCCCTTTCTGGAAATTTTTCCAAAAGTTGGATTTTTCCATGTTAAAAATACTCAGAAAATCATGCAGGGAATTCTATGGACACACCTGAAGAACGAAACCCTAACTCGTCCAAGTAACCACGGAACCACGGCCAAAACATGGTTTTGGCGGCGGATCCGCGGCCAAACTTGAGAGGCTTGGGTCGGGCCCTTCAGCTGTTGGTCTGTAGGTACTGTGGCATGTCTCTGGTTAATTTTAACTGTGCCCAAGTGTTGAGCTCTCTAGGAATTTTTGGGAATTCGTTGCATCGATCGAATTATCTAACTTCACCTAGCTATCTGTGATTGTGATACAATATTTGGAATCCACATAATTAGTTATGAGATAACTAGTTTGAATTTTATAAATCTAGCAGTTTAGTCTCTTTTGATCGGTTGCCACGGGATTTTGATGTTGATCAAAAATCCGTCGCAATCACATAGTGTACGCGGATACTCGCCGGGTAACCTTACTAGAAAACCACACCCCATAGCTCCGACCAAGTGACTGTTGGAGAACCCAGTCGCTAAAAGCATCCGTCTCCACGAACATGTGGGATGCACGACATCGACTTACAGTAGTATCAGATCCTTTCATAATCCTTATATAGCTTGTAGCGATATTAGAATTCCGCCGTTTTTGTCGCGCAAAAGTTGTCGACAAAAACAGTTTTCAAAAGTGAAGTTTTGAGTTGTTTGCACACCCTGCGGGCTCACGGTTTGAACCGAGAAGCCGTGTGGTGGAGAGTGCGCACCCCGGGGACCCTCCAGGGGTAGCAAACGGCTGGGCCCACTCCCTAAGACCACCACAAGGTGGTCTTGGCGGTGGGGACCCGAAACTGCCCCACCTTTGGCAGTTTCGGGTCTGCCTCACCCCCTGGCCACCTCGTGGTAGCCTCGGGGGTGGGGTACCCCCTCAGGCCCCCTGACTCGAAGTTAATTTCATGCTCTAACTTTTTGTGAAGATTTAGGCGGGTTTCGAGTTCGTTTTGACTCTCGGATTGGCTCAAAACGATCGGTTTTGGAACATTAGCTCACTGGATTTTCATGTCTTGGAAAATTGGTTAAGTTTGCTAATTGCGCGCAGAATTCTAATATCGTAGTTACTTTACAAGTTTTGTGTTGTATATATATGTTTAGAAATGTCGACTAATTGCTATATGTCGATTAGTCGGGGTTGCACATATCCGTGCTGATATTATGTTGGTTTGTATATATGAACTTGTTGGATCGTCGTGGATAAATAGCCGGGGATGTGAGATGAGGGTTTTTATTATTTCATTCGATGTAAAATTTGTAAAGTGATGTAATATTATTTTTGCGGGGCACATCCGGGTTCAGATTGTAGCCACTATTGTATTATTTGTTTTACTGTTTTTGCTCCTAGGATAGACCCAAGGTGGGGTGCACAAACCACCGGGTACTTTAAAGTGCCGAGTGGCCTACTCACTTTGTTGAGGGAGGTTGCTTTACTTCGGGTATTTGGCGGGTAGTTTGCCGCACCCGTAGGGGTAGGGCGGGGTTTGGCTATTCATCACGACCGTGGAATCCGTCTTTCGTTACAGGCTCAAACGAAACGCTGAATTCCTAGTATATCCAATGTGTTCATGTGTGATCTGGAATGCCTATCATTGCGTCTGACGAATGGATATTATTATATATATATTATATAATAGACGTTGCTTATGTTTTGCTTCCGTGCTAGTCCAGCCCCCGCTTTGTCGTCAGTTAAATAACCTAACGGGTGATGACGGGGCCCCATGGCGAATGCGAATGGCATAAGCGTACGTTGTATTTTCGTTGTTTTCTGTAATGGTAGGTTAATTGATGGGACCGCATTATATTAATGCAAAGCAAAAAAACCAAAGCTGAATCGTTGGAATAAATTTTAAAACCACTCGGTTATTTTAAAGCAGGAGACTTTTAAATACGGAGCTTAAACCACTCCTTTTAAAAGCTATCGGGTTCCTTCGATTATATCAAGTTCACTTCGTTCACGGTTTCGCCAAAACCATTCATAGCCCTCCGTCATTTCAGTTGAATGTTCAGTAGTATTCAAGTTATGTATTTTGACCTTCGCCAAGGCATGGTGTTTGGTAGCTGCTGGATATTCATCTGTAGCATAGATAGATGTGTTGGTTTGGGACAGTCGTACTACTATTTTGGCCTTCGTCAAGAGTATGTATGGGTGGATTCAAATTAACCTGGACAATGACGGGTAGAACTTGATATGCGACTTATGATATGTTGGCCTTTGTCAAGGGCATAAGAGCATGGGGCAAAAGTCCATATCGGGAGTTTCTAAAGAAACTGAAACTTGCTGGTGCTGCATACCATTTGGAGTGTGATAATGTTGGTAGGGTTCCTTTAGGATTATCACATAATGATATTTGGATCCCGATCCTACTGTGGGTATCCGCTACTCCTCGGGAGATTCTTCACTTAACGATAAATGCTATAAACCAAGTAGGTGTCTAGAACAGTGTTAGCGGGGCCACGCCTCCAGGGAAAAGAGGTTTTTTAATTAAGGAACTTCACGAAAGCGTCGTAAAACCTCCCTCGAAGTACTGACACTAGCCTGGCTGAACGGTTAAGCAAGTATTGTACGGTGAGATTAATCTTGACTAACTATTCTTTTATGGTTTGAGGAAGGATTCGAGAAACAGTGAGAGCTATCCTGTTTAGATAAATTAAAAAAACCAATCTAAACTTGCAAGAGGATCATGCTGAGTGTATTCATCTCTCTCCTCTAATTGCAGCAATCAGGTGACCAGATTAGGTTACAGATAGATAATAAAATGACTGAGTTATACTATAATGACTGGCAAAGGTTTGTTCAGATGTCCATCACCTATGACAAGCTGGACCACCTCATTACTACTCAAGCCTACGCCGTCCCAGGTCCAGTTTCTACCGTCGCGGATAAGGATATCCGTAAGACAAGGGAAAAGGACAGTGCGAATGCCAAGTGACTCATGTTGGCCTCAGTTGATGGTAGATACCAGAGGCAGCACGAGAAGATGGACTTAGTTTCTATCTTCCTCCATAACAAAGATTTATACGGAGAGCAATTTCGTATCGCAAGATATGATACCTCGAAGGAATTGCTTGGCTGTCGGGTCATCTGTAGGGGACAACGTCCTTATGATGACTAGCTATATTAAAAAGCTCACGTACCTGGAGACCACGTTGAGAAATGGGTCATATGCTAACTTGTTTCTACAGTCCCTACCATCTACTTTTGCCCAGGGGAAGAAAGTTATATTTTCAGTTGAGGGCACCCTGAAGGAAACCAGGGTGACACCCACTCAGCTTATTAGGGAATCTTCCTCTTCTGCATCCAAGGCGAAAGCAAAGGGTGACAAGAAGAAGACCTCCACAAAGCCGATAAGCGGTGTTAGTAAGGTAGAAGAAAAGGGAAGGGCAAAAGTTTCGGGGTTAACAGTAGGAAGGGAAGGATGTTTCTATTGTTATGGGAAAGGGCATTGGCAGAAGAGATGCAGGGCTTGGAAAGCCAGAATCCAGGATCCGAAGCACGTTGTGGCTTCGACTTCGGTTGTATTTGTGATTGAAAACAGTCTGTCAATTAACTCTACTTCCTGGGTATAAGATACCGGATCAGGATCTCATATCTGTAATTCATTACAGGCTTTGAGAAACCGTAGAGTTATCAGAGCAGGTGATATGACTCTCAGGGTTGCTAACGGAATGAGCATAGACGCTGTATCCGTAGGGTATATCACCTTGAATTGACAAGTGGGCAGATATTGACTCTACGTAACTGTTTGTGTGTATTAAGTCTAGTATATAAGCAATGTGGTTCACATCCACCTAAATCAAAGTTTGATTGGGTCAGATACACTAGAGAAAAGTATATATTGAATCAAGCTCAGGTTTTCAAACGTCCAAAACACACTTAAAAGAAAGTCTCCAGAATTAAATAAAACTTTCTTATGGTATTGTAGACAGGGTCACATCAATGAAAAACGGTTGTCGAAGTTACATAGAGAGGGATATTTGGATCTTTTCGAATATCAGTCTTATGCAACTTGTCAATCTTATCTCATAGGAAAGATGACAAAGACTCCGTTCACTGGACACTGAGTAAGAGCAAGCGAGCTCTTGGGACTCATACACAGCGACGTATGTAGTCCAATATCTACAGATGCATGAAGTGGTTATTCCTATTTCATTACTTTTACGGATAATTTCTCTAGGTTAGGACATGTCTTCTTAATGAAGCATAAATCCGAGACCCTTTGAAAAATTCCGATAATATAAGAAAGATGTGGAAAAACAAACAGATAAAAGTATCAAAACACTGAGATCTGATCGATGTGATGAATACTTAATCGCCGAGTTCCTGAATTACTTAAAAGAGAATGGAATTCTCTCTCAGCTTACTCTTCCATACACACCATAACACAACGGTGTATAGGAAAGGCGGAACAGAACCCTATTGAATATGGTTCGTTCCATAATGAGTAATGCTGAGTTACCGTGATCCTTCTGAAGTTATGCACTAGAATCAGCTACATATCTTTTGAATAAGGTTACTATCATGACTGTGCCTACCACACTATATCAGATGTGGAGTGGGAAGAAACTCTATCTTCAGTGTCTGAAGATATAGGGATGTCTAGCTTTTGTTGAAAAGCAGTATGCGGACAAGCTCGAGGCACACTCAGTACTGTGTAAGTTTGTAGGATACCCAAAGAACTTCAGGAGGTATCTTTCTTATTACGCAGAGGAACAAAAGGTTTTTGTTCCTCGACATGCCCACTTTTTAGAAAATCAATTTTTTGTAAAAGGAAATAGTGGGAGCGCAATAGAACTGGGAGAAATTCTAGAACTGTTCATATCATAATATTGCATTATTATATTCCCCATACTTATTCATTTTACAAATAAATAGGTGCTTTTGACCCCATGTTTGCTACATAGTTGCAGGTTACGGGTTCTCGGAACAAAAACAGTGAAAATGATGAAAAGACGATATAAAAGTGAGACTACGACCGACAAATGGAAGAATCATGATCAAGCCTACAGTTTGAAGACTAAACGAAGATCAATGCATGATTTCACAAAGAACAAAGGCAGCGCGAGGTTCAAGACTTCGTCACGAAGTAAGCGGTAAAAGTCCACGACTTTATGCACTATGGAGATCTGGAAGAAAACTAGAAGACATTATGAAGAACCAACTGAAGGAAACAGAAGACACCAGCAACAGACATAACGCCAGGAAATTTCAGCCCACAAGCCCATTACTTAGCCGCGGAACCGCGGCCAAACCTTGCTCTTGGCCGCGGATCCGCGGCCATATAATGCCCGTGTCGGTGCAGCTGGCGTGCGTTGACTAGTTCTTTTCTTAGGGGGTAAACTTGTAATTGAAGATATGACGCGATTGTAACCCTAGGGTTTCTATGTTCTACCCTAAAACCTGTTTTAGGTTATGCCTCTTCTTGTGCCTCATTTCATCTATCTAAATTCAGATCTGTAAATTTCTGTAAAGAAGGAAGAGAGTATCAAATAAAAATTAGGAGTAAGTTTTCTTTTCATTGCCCTAGTTAAATTTTATTTCCATGCCCTAGGTAATTTCTTATCTGCCCTAGTTAGATCTTTTATTCTCTGCCCTAGTTAGATAGTTTAGAAAATATTCTTCAATTCCCTAATGAGTGAGTAGTCTCCTCGCTTGTTAGGGTTAGATTTGGGGAATGCTTGAAAGATGAAGATCTCTCACCCCTTTCTTGCCTATCACACGTTTTTATAGGACTCCATGCATACATGCACACATTGCTCCCTACGACACCCTATCCCACGAGGTAGCGGTGATACCGTAGTATAAAGGACCGGTTGAGCGTGTTTTCCATGGAGGTTAGGGTATGAATTAAGAAAGAAAGGACAAGAACCTAGAGGAAGAAACACCGTTTCTTCCCGATGGTACTAATCCACTTTATTAATTATTACCATAACACCTCATAGATCTTAAACAGGGCATAGAAAGCGGTGAGGAATATTGACTTTCCAAACTTAACCTAAACCTAACCCTAGCAAGATTTTAATCCTAATCTAGATCAACATTAGTTTTTAGATTTAATCAATCCGACACCAATCGGAATTAACTCATTAGAACAATTAGAGGATACACAAAATCCCTGTGGACCGACCCGTACTCACCGGCTAGCTACCAAGCGACGCCGTTCTTGATTGCGGTAAAATATTTTTGATCGTAAAATCTCTCTAAATCAAATGGCGCCGTTGCCGGGGATGGTGTAGTATTTTCTTTTTGCAATTTCGGGTTAATATAAAATTGAAAAAATCATAAAAACTGAAAAATAAAAAAAATATATAAAAAATTTATCATCTTTTATTTTGTGAAGGGTATTTTCATGTGAATTTTGCAAGATCGACGAACGAGTTCGGATCTAGAAAAATCCAGAGAGCAAAACAGAAAACGGCAGATCTGAACAACAGAGAAAAATCATAACAGAGGAGAAGAAAGATTCTCGGGAACAGAACGGTCTAGAAGACCGCGGAACCGCGGTGGGAACCATCATTTGGCGGCAGAAATACGGCAGTGGGGTGACGTCAGCACTTGAAAAATCCACTGTAAGTCTTCCTTTCTCTTTCTCTGCAACCCCTGATATCTCCTCTGTAAAATTTTCCTGCAGGATTCTTTGCGCTAAAAAATTTCTCCCCCTTCCAATAATTGATCTTGTGCAGGATTCTTTGCGCCGTGCTAAAAAAATTGTTTGCAAGTGTTTGATTGTGTTTACTGCTTTGCATATTTTAAATTGACTTTAAGGGGCTTTTACACCAATCCAGATTGGGTGGGGATTTCATTACCCTTCCCAGGACCCTAAAAATCACATAAGGCATATTGTATTGACCATCAATTAATTAAAAAAGATTAGACTCAGCCCTAAGGACTTCGTGCTCAATAGGACAAAGGAATAGTTGTAGGCATCGACCGTTGATCCTAACCTGATTTTGTGGTGCCTAGGCTAGACAGGTAGTGAAAGGTAACTTTAAAAGGCCCGTCTCACGGTGATTCGTGAGCGGATCCCTCCTTTCTCTACTTGTGCTTTCCTGGCCACAATTGGCGGTGAAGAGGCGGTTTGAGGTCCTACTTCTTGCCCTTTGGAACAGTTAGGAGCTGTCTAGCTGACCTAGGTAACCCTAGATCTAGGCCTGATTGTGCATTTGTGGTTGATTGAATGTGTGTCTAAGCCTTTTATTGAAAATATTTTTTGCAAAAAGCTCCACATAAAAGAAACACAAAAAGAAAAAAAAGGAATTTTTTTTACAAAAACTTGCAACTTGTCGCTAAGAAATCCGTGCACTTCACTTCCACCCACATTCTTTTTTCTTCTCCTTTCTTACATCATGGGTACCCCACCTCATAAAACTCTTGTTGAACTTTGGTACCCTCAACCAAACTTTGCTTCTTACGCGAATTGTTTTGGTCGAATTACGGACGACCCCTCCATGCCCAAAATTTCTTTGAAAGATCGAATAGAAGCGTCTAGGAGAAACAGTTCGACTCCATTATTCACTTTGTATCAACTATTTCAACCTTCACCACCTTCCTATGTTGATAATCCCTCTTCGAGTCCTGTTGTAACTCCTAAACCCATGTCTATCGCTGAACATATTGAACAATCTCATAACCGATCTTTCACTCCTTTCAACACTACTAGTTCTTGGGATCAACAAGTCCATTCACCTTTTTATCCAAATGTTGATCCTACTCCTGTCCAACTATTCAATTCCTACCAGTCCTACCCGACTTCCGCACCGTCCCTAGACATTGCTTCTACACAATCATTTGGGAGTTTCACTTATCCAAACAATTTTGAATCTTTTACTGAAACCCCTTCACAACCCATGTCTAGTCTGGAAAAGTCATTGGAAGCTTATATGGTAGCGACAAACCAGATGATGAGGAATGTGGATGCGTCCATGGCCGCCCTTATACAACCTAGTGACTCGGTAGCTAGTTTCCAACTAGCTCCAAAAATTCCAATGTATGATGAGGCGGCTAGACAGAGTGAGAATTTGAGTGGTGAGAGTGAGTTCTATACACTTCCAAATCAAACCTTCCCATACCCAATTGAATCACACAACTCCGGTTTTCAAACAAGTGTCCCAAATGATTCACCGGTTGAAAATAAAACGTGTAATGAGTTGTGCGACTTTGTATTGCTTGATTTGCCAGATTGTGAAGGGTCCCTTTCGAGTGAAACCATCACCAATCCTTTCGAACTTTACACCTCCAATCTAGAACCTGAATTGATAAATATCCATGCTTTTGATGAGGTGTCAGAAAAAATTGATTTTCACTTGATTGAGGATATAGGCGCCGGGAATATTTTGGATGATGAACCCGTAAATTTAACTGAAATTTTATCTCCAATTCATCAACCCGAGTCATTAAATGTTTCTCCCGAACCTCATATGCGTCTTGATTTTGACGATAATTGCATGGATGAGATAATTTTTGAGGAGAATTATGAGGATAGTATTGAAGAGAGTATTGAGGATAGTACTGAGGATGAACCATTTTTGTTTGATGTGTCAGATTTTCCAATTCATCCTCCTGAACCTTTAACTGTTATACTTCCTAAATCACCCTCCCTCCTTTCCATCGTTCCGACCACGCAAAAGATCACGCAGAAGGACTGTGAGCTTGAAAAATTTCTGTTCGATCACAACAGTTTTGACGCCACTAGTGCATTCTTCTTTGAATCTGACACAGTTCTCACAGCTGATAACGATTACGAGTGTTTCACTTTTTCGGACGATTTTGAAGACTCACCGCCCGAGTTTGAGTCCTTTGAATTTTCAGATGAGTTAGTTGAACCATCAGACTCGGTTGCTTACAGTCATTTCAAACTATTGATGGAATCCTTCAAGTTCGAGATAGATTACTTAGGTGAGAATAAGACTATCCCTAAATCATTCCCTTTCGTCCTTCCTATCGTTTCGACCACACAAGAATCCGTCGCGTTTCTATTTTCAATGGATGGTTTACCAAGTTCAACGTACCCATGTTTTCTTGCGAATCTTGAGGGATTTGACCCCATTTTTCGATGGGTTGATAGATTAGTACAATCGCTTTTAAGACATCGGTCATCACAAATTACGCTAATTTATTCACTCGATTTACATCCTCAAGTTCGTACTACACTTCTTTCTCTTTTCCGCCATTCTTCTCCTCCACCGAGACCTTATTCCACCCTTCTTCCCATACGGTCTCGTGTGTTTCTTATTTCCTTTCTCTACACTCCATTCTTCCACCAACCCTACCATTATCACGATAGAATTTTTTAATGGTTGGTGCTAACCTTTGGCCTGTGTAAGGCCTTGTATAGTTTGATTTTTCTCCTCCCTAACTCTAAACTTTAATGTTTAAAATGTGGAAACACTGTCTAACTTAAGTTGGGGGGGCCTTTTTGTATATATTTTTTTGTTTTTCTTTTAACAATAAAAAAAAAATTTTGTAAATAAATAAACAGGGGATTGCCGACATTTTGACCCTCTTGGTGTAGCATGACAGTGAGGACACTGTCAAGTTTAAGTTTGGGGGTGTGCTCGGTAAGTTTTCTTCCTTCGCATTCATGTGTACATTTTTGCATTTGCATACTTATTTTAAAACCCATAAAATTTGAAAAATTATAAAAATTGAAAAATTCAATTTTGGTCATAATTGACTTAAATTTAATAAGACGGTTAACTAACTAGGAATAACTAGATCTTAGATTTTGTAAATTAAAAACCCTAAAAATAACCTTTCTTAAAATTTAACGGTAGAAAGTATATGTCTTTGTAGTTTATTTAGAAATAGGCAAATTTCGAGTTCATTTCTTGGACTAAGTTAAAACAAGAGAAGAGTATTGAAATTTTTATTAAAGTATAAGTTTGAAAAATAATTCCTAAGCTTAAATCTAAATTCTGAAAATATATACCCTACAAATTGCACAAACACGAACCTTGAAACTTGGAATAGTAGAAGAGACCTTGAAATGCTCTTGTTTAAAGTCCTTAGTACAAAGAAAAATAAAAATACAAGTGTGAATAAAGAGATAAAAAAAATTGAACACTGGTTTTTGTAATTACTTAAGGCTGCATTAATAGAAAAAAATATTTAGCGAAGGTGCTTCATCACCTAGTGCTTTAGACCAACTGGTTTGGGAGTCACTGCTAAAGTCTCAGGTATTACAAGACTAGGAATTACGCCTTAATGTGCAAACACATTTTGTAATCGGTCGTTGGTGCTTCAAGAAGTATTAACGGTCGCATGAAGAATGTGTGAGCAATTTCATCTAAAAATTCACCAATTAAAAGTACTTTGGACAATGGACAAGAGTATAATAGCTTGATTTGAATTTCTAAGTGTAAGGGTAATATATTCACACACGTAGGGGTATGTAATTGGGGTTTAGATAAGAGATAGGAATGAAAAATAGGACTTGTATTTTTAATAGAGATGATAAAAATTCCTAAGTTGAGATGGAACCCTAGAAGGAAAACTTGAAAGATGCCAAAAGCTAAGTAAATTCACAAGAATATATATAATCTTAAGTTAAATGATAAGGAAGCGTGAAAAATATGGGTGGATAATTTTTGAGTCGTAGATAATAGAGTTCTTGTTAGAAAACCTAATTGGAGAATAAAAGTCAATAGGCCGAATTGATAGGATTTTGTGGGTAGTATCCGCTGAAAACCCTCAGGAGACAACACTCCTCTTACTAGGGACACCTAGAGGTTTAACGGCTTGTTGCACGAGTCAGTGCAATCGCGTTTCCCTGCGAAAGTGAGGCTAGGTCTTTTTCGAGAATAAAACTAGTTTTGCTCGAGGACGAGCAAAGATAAGTTTGGGGGTATTTGTTCATATCATAATATTGCATTATTATATTCCCCATACTTATTCATTTTACAAATAAACAGGTGCTTTTGACCCCATGTCTGCTACATAGTTGCAGGTTACGGGTTCTCGGAACAAAAAACAGTGAAAATGATGAAAAGACGATATAAAAGTGAGACTACGACCGACAAATGGAAGAATCTTGATCAAGCCTACAGTTTGAAGACTAAACGAAGATCAATGTATAATTTCACAAAGAACAAAGGAAGCGCAAGGTTCAAGACTTCGTCACGAAGTAAGCGGTAAAAGTCCACGACTTTATGCACTGTAGAGATCTGGAAGAAAACTAGAAGACATTATGAAGAACCAACTGAAGGAAACAGAAGACACCAGCAACAGACATAACCCCAGGAAATTTCAGCCCACAAGCCCATTACTTGGCCGCGGAACCACGGCCAAACCTTGCTCTTGGCTGCGGATCCGCGGCCATATAATGCCCGTGTCAGTGCTAAAAATTGTCGGTGCAGCTGGCGTGCGTTGACTAGTTCCTTTCTTAGGGGGTAAACTTGTAATTGAAGATATGACGCGATTGTAACCATAGGGTTTCTATGTTCTACCCTAAAACCTGTTTTAGGTTATGCCTTTTCTTGTGCCTCATTTCATCTATCTAAATTCAGATCTGTAAATTTCTGTAAAGAAGGAAGAGAGCATAAAAAAAAAATTAGGAGTAAGTTTTCTTTTCATTGCCCTAGTTAAATTTTATTTCCATGCCCTAGGTAATTTCTTATCTGCCCTAGTTAGATCTTTTATTCTCTGCCCTAGTTAGATAGTTTAGAAAATGTTCTTCAATTCTCTAATGAGTGAGTAGTCTCCTCGCTTGTTAAGGTTAGATTTGGGGAAGGCTTGAGAGATGAAGATCTCTCACCCCTTTCTTGCCCATCACACGTTTTTATAGGACTCCATGCATACATGCACACACCGCTCCCTACGGCACCCTATCCCACGAGGTAGCGGTGATACCGTAGTATAAAGGACTGGTTGAGCGTGTTTTCCATTGAGGTTAGGGTAAGAATTAAGAAAGGAAGGGCAAGAACCTAGAGGAAGAAACACCGTTTCTTCCCGATGGTACTAATCCACTTTATTAATTATTACCATAACACCTCATAGATCTTAAACAGGGCATAGAAAGCGGTGAGGATTATTGACTTTCCAAACTTAACCTAAACCTAACCCTAGCAAGATTTTAATCCTAGTCTAGATCAACATCAGTTTTTAGATTTAATCAATCCGACACCAATCGGAATTAACTCGTTAGAACAATTAGAGGATACACAAAATCCCTGTGGACCGACCCGTACTCACCGGCTAGCTACCAAGCGACGCCATTCTTGATTGCGGTTAATAAATATTCTTTGAGATCAATCAAGAACCACAAACTATTACTGAAAATATGGTAGAACCAGAGATTTCAAAAGAACCGGACATCCCTGTGCTAATCCGCAGGACTAGTAGGCAGTCTCATCCGCCTGAGAGATACTACGGTTTTCTCATAGACGGGGATCGAGAGGATTGTATCATTAACAATGATGATCCAACTAGCTTCCAGTAAGCCATTCAGAGCGGCGGCTCGGTAAAATGGCTGGATGCATTACGGACCGAAATGGAGTCCATGTACACCAACAAAGTATGCACTTTGAACATTGCTCCAGAAAGGGTAAACCCCGTAGGCTGCAAATAGATCTTCAGAAAAAGATTGGTGTAAATGGATAGGTTGAAACCTATAAGGCTAGACTTGTTGCAAAAGGTTTTCGTCAAAGACCTGGTTTGGACCATGATGAAACCTTTTCTCCAGTGTCTATACTCAAATCCATTCAGATCCTTCTTGCCAATGCTGCCTTCCAAGATTTTGAGATCCGGCAGATGGACGTAGAGACGGCTTTTCTAAATAGTAATTTGGAAGAGTGCGTTTATATGGATCAGCCAGAGGGTTTCAATCAGAGTAGGAGCAGCGGGACAGTGTGCAAGTTGCTTAAGTCCATTTATGGACTAAAGCAAGTATCACGGAGTTGGAACATCTGTTTTTATTAAGACAGTCAAAGAATTCGACTTTATCAAAAATCCAGATGAACCATGCATTTATAGTAAGATTGTAGCAAGAACTGTGGAATTCCCCGTTGAGTACGTGGATGACATTCTCTTGATAGGAAATGACATTCCTATACTACAATCAGTCAAAGGATTCTTGTCACAGAGGTTCTCCATGAAAGACCTGGGTGATACCAACTACATTCTGGGAATCCAGATCTATCGTGATAGATCAAAGAGGATGGTGGGAATTTCACAGTAAAGGTACAACAACACCATACTGAAAATATTTAGTATGGACGATTCTAAGCGCGGTAATCTACCGGCTTTCACGGAATCACCCTCTCCAAAGAGATGTCTTCCAAGACTGATTTGGAAAGGGCTTGCATGTCGATTATACCTTACGCTTCTATGGTAGGCTCTATAATGTATGCGATGTTGTGTACCGAACCAGATGTAGCTTACGCACTGAGTGTGGTAAGCTGGTATCAGTCAAACCCGAGGGAGAAGCACTAGGAAGCAGTGAAGAATATTCTCAAGTACCTGAGAAGGACTAGGGAGATGTACTTGGTGTATGGTGGAAAAGGACCTCTAGATCGAGGCCTTTGCTAACTCCAGCTTCCAGAATGATAAGAATGACTCCAAGTCTATATTGGGTTATGGCTTTACCCTCAGTGGAGGGGCGGTCTGTTGGAAGAGCTCCAAGTAGGACACCGTTGCAAACTCGACGATGGAAACGGAGTAGTTCGCTGCATGAGACGCCGCAAAAGAGGAAGTCTGGATATGGAAGTTCTTAACTGAATTTCAGGTGGTTCCTTCCATTTGTTGGTCTAATACTTTAGTATTGTGACAACATACGGCGCTATAGCTTTAGGGAAGGAACCCATATCCCATCAGAGATCCAGACATATCTTGAGGCGGTACCACCTGATCAGGGAGATCGTTGATCCCCAGGGGATCGAGGTGAGGAGAGTAGATATGGAGAACAACACTGCAGATCCACTCACAGAGGCCATCCTTCAGACAGTGTTCGAGAGCCTATTCGAGATCTTCGGTTTATGATATGCCAGTATATGGCCTTAGTGCAAGTAGGAGATTGTTAGTGATATATGCCCTAGAGGCCATTATTGTATCATAATGGATTGTATATTACTTAATGGGAGCTTGGGATATACACGGATACAGTAATAGTCTTGCTCGAAATGGAAGTATACTACCTGGTTTGTTTCTACCTCAATATGTGCATGCGTTTTCTTAGCATATCGCTTATACATATTGGTAAAGCCCTTAGGATCTTTGCTTGATTACCAGCGTTGTGATGGCAATCACACTAGTAGGGGCTGGGTAGTCTATAAGCACATTCTATATAGGTCCCTAGTCATAGGATTATTGAGACGGAGCATCGATACTCCACAGTAGACTAGTGTATATGCGTCTCATCCCAGCAGGGGAGATGGTCTATCCTACAGCCATTAGTACGTCGTACTGGAGATAGTATGCATGTGCTCATTAGGTTATGAGTACACTGGACAGGACTCGTCTGGAACTGTTGGTGGGTATTATACCTGTCGTCGGGTAGCAGTTCCCAGGTGACATGAGTACAGCTTAGTCCGTCGACTTGACACTGCTACTTCGCCTCGAGTGTGTTCCCACTGTACTTTGATTACTACCCTACCATGGCTCAAAAGAGTCGTGCAAACATGTAGTAGTTGGGTGCAGTCCCAAAGCATTTACAGGCAGTGGCGGTTAGATAGGATTCGTCTCTCTCAGTATTGGGGGTTGATATCGCACTGTGTTCGGAAGGCCATTACACAAAGTCCTTGGCCAAGGCAAGCGGGATTTACTGGTAGGTATTCCAGTAGTTTCTCAGGGTGTATTGGGATACTCTACGACATTACTTATTGCGCTATTAGGGGTCTGATGATTACCGCTCCACTAGACCCGATATGCGATACTCTTAGACGAATAGACCGGACTGTACAGAGATTGTCATATTCAGGCTCAGTAGGAGTTCGGATGGGTTTTCCTCATCGGCCTTCTTATCGAACTCTACGTGGGGACCGTTACGTGCAGCTAGTACCGCTTGTGGCCTGTGGTTAAACCCACTGCCTGCGTAGTGTCGAGTCTTTAGAGTCCCACATAGAGAGTTTCCCTGCACCGGGCAAAAGTTGTAGAGGCCGTATGGTTTTACGGCAGGGCTTCGATCATATACGTGCACTTATGCGCGTATGATGTTCAGGTGGATAATACTAGTGGGCTTTGGTTTAAGCCGGATCCTAGTATTATATTGATGGATCAGTTTCGTTTCTTTGTATTCGTGTTTCTCGGAACACGAATGCGGGTATGTATATACGGATGAGAGGGGCATAGATGGAGACACCTCATTAGAGTTTTGACCATTGACTTGATTAAAACAATTATGAGGTGGAGAAAAGTATTTGTTATTTTTGTAAATGATAATTGAGGCATGGCTACTTGTTTTGACTACTTGACTTTGTTTGACCTTTTGACTTGGCTTGACCACTTGACTTGGTTTGACTATTTGACTTAGATATTTTTGTGAGATATTTTGTGACCTAGATATTTTGGATGAGATATTTTTCATGCCATGCTTATGGTCATGTCAAGTTAGCCATCTCATTTTCAATTATCATTATCAAAAATCTTTTCTCTTTCCTCAAGCCAGCTCTCTTCTTCTTCCTCACATCAAAACCCTAAAGCTCTCATGTGTTGAGAATCCTAGGGTTTCAAGAGATAAATAAATCCATCTTCATACTCTACATCACCTAGGCCATCAAGTTTAGCAAGATTGTTGCCCTAGTTACCTCGGTTTTGAGGTGGAGCTCGGACTATAGACTCTCGGGTGGATCGTCTTTGACGCGAGGAGGCCGTCGAAGAAGCAATGATCCGGATCGATCCTTGGAGCCTACGTAGATGAGGAAGACAGCGATGAAGACTCGAAGGACATGTATCGTGAGGTATAACTTCGTATCTGAGTAGTTAAACCTCAAGTAGTTTGCTAGCTAGGGTTTATGAACGATCCTTGGTTCTAGTTGGTGTTGCGAAGCTCATAAAAATCATTTTTTGCAAATTCCGCCTCCCCGCGAACACGTATGGTGCGCGACATCGACTTACAGGGAGCCAATAACCTCTGTAAAGACTTCTGACTTTATGAATAAAAATCTTTTTGCAGTGTTCTTTGTGTGCGCATTTTCCTTTTGTTTGTGGTAAAAATTTTATTTGCGCGGTACTGCTTTCATGACGCGTTAGGACGGAGGTCGGTTCTTCATCTAGCGATCGCATGTCGAGTTGAATTCAACTATTAGCCAAGTGTGCAAAGACCGGTGCAAGGTCGGTATCTCCATGGCTCCGAGGTCGAGGTGGAGATCGCTTATAAAAGGTGTATAGGAAGTTAAGAAGGAAAGCCGCTCGACGGCCTCTTGATGAGGGCTATGATCCTTGGTGTCGTTGGGCAAGGAGTTGCCTGCTAAGGATGGACCGAGCAGGGTAGCTGCTCGGTGGCCTCTTGATGAGGGCTTTGATCTTGGCGTCGTGGGGAAAGAAATTACCAGCCAAGGATAAGCCGAGCAGGGGAGCTGCCTGGTGGCCTCTTGATGAGGGCTTTGATTCTTGGCGTCATGGGGTAAGAGATTTCCAGCCAGGGATAGACCGAGCAGGGTAGCTTTCCGGTGGCCTCTTGATGAGGGCTTTGATCCTTAGCGTCGGTGGGGTAAGAGATTACCAGCCAAGGATAGACCGAGCAGGGTTGCTACCCGGTGGCCTCTTGGTGAGGGCTTTGATCCTTGATGTCGTGGGGTAATAAATTACCAGCCATGGATGGACCGAGCAGGGTTGCTGCCCGGTGTCCTCTTGGTGAGGGTTTTGATCCTTGGCGTTGGTGGGTAGTGAACTACCAGCCATGGATGGACCGAGCAGGGTTGCTACCCGGTGGCCTCTTAGTGAGGGCTTTGATCCTTGGCGTCGGTGGGTAGTGAACTGCCAGCCATGGATGGACCGAGCAGGGTTGCTGCCCGGTTTCCCCTTGGTGAGGGCTTTGATCCTTGGCGTCGGTGGGTAGTGAACTGCCAACCATGGATGGACCGAGCAGGATTGTTGCCCGGTGGCCTCTTGGTGAGGGCTTTGATCATTGGCGTCGGTGGGTAGTGAACTACTAGCCATGGATGGACCGAGCAGGGTTGCTTCCCGGTGGCCTCTTGGCAAGGGCTTTGATCCTTGGCGTCGGTGGGTAGTGAACTACCAGCCATGGATGGACCGAGCAGGGTAGCTGCTCGGTGGCCTCTTGACGAGGGCTTTGATCCTTGGCGTCGGTGGGTAGTGATTACCAACGAAGGATAGACCGAGCAGGGTAGCTGCTCGAAGGCCTCTTGATGGGGGCTTTGATCCTTGGCGTCATGGGGTAAGAAGTTACTAGCTAAGGATGGACCGAGCAGGGTTGCTGCTCGGTTTTGTGAGGTTCTGTCCGACCTTCCCTGGTTCGTGAACATTAGAAAGAGCGACCGTCGTGGGTGACACGTGTCATGAACGCATGGGGGAGGCGAAGCATAAGAGCCGCGCCGTTCCAATTTCAGTTCGCCGAAAAAGATGGAATATCTACCGTGTGGTGGTACAACATTGGAAGAAATGAGTGAATATTGGACTCTTGGGGGCGCTGTGGGGCTATAAAATAGAGAGGCATGTTGATCATTCCTTTCTCCATCTTCAAAACGTCAGAATGGACCAATTCCCTTTCTCCATCCCCAAGATCATTTCTTTTGAGGACATATACTTATATGACCAGTTGTGCTCCGAGGAGACGTGGCAGGCGTTGATCCGGCGTGTGGAGGACCATTTTGGTCGATTGCTTCCCTGGCGATCGCCCCTGCTTCAGCTGCTGATGTACTCGATTTGGAAGGCGTCGCCGGGGCTACACAACCCCCTGTCCGAGCAACTGAAGGACGAGGCGGTTGGTAAGCTTAGATCGCTATGCCATTTCGGCCCGATCTCGATGAGTCGGCTGGATCGATCGGTTGCACTCGTCCTCGAGTGTTACCAATTGAGGCATCTCGCCGTTGGGTGCCCACCCGTAGAGCTTTCTGGCCCGTCTGTGGCCATGAGGGTTCGCGGACAGCATCAGAGGCAGAGGTCCGAGGCGGCAAGGGCTCGGTTGGCGGAAATATCCTCAGAGTACTACGAGCATTGTTTCTTGCTCCCCCTTCCCCCGCTGTTGTAATTTTTTTTTGTAAGGCTGAGGAGCCTATAATACCTTCTGAATAAATAAAATTCTCCTTTTTGCGATGCTGTATCGTGTCCTTCTTATTATTTAAATAAAAAGAACTTAGAAGAATTTACATCGCTTTGTTAAAGAACCCAAGTAGTGGCCCGCTAAGGATGGACCGAGCAGGGTAGCTGCTCGGTGGCCTCTTGATGAGGGCTTTGATCCTCGGCGTCGTTGGGTAAGAGATTACCAGCCAAGGATGGATCGAGCAGGGTAGCTGCTCGGTGGATTTGCGAGGTTCAGTCTAACTTCCCTTGGTTCGTGAATATTGGGAGGAGCGAGCGTCGCAGGCGGCACGTGTCAGGAATGCTTGGGGGAGGCATAACGCTTCGGGGAGCCGCGTCAGTTCTGCTACGTGGTGGCGCGGTATTGGAGTAATCTTGGTGGATCCCAGGATTCGCGCCCATGCGCGCGTGAATCTGGGTCTTTAAGGATTCTGTTTGAGGTTATAAATAGAGAAGGAGATGGCAACTTCTTCGGCATCGCTTTTTGAGATGACCGGGCGCATGTATTCGATCGAAGAGATCATCACCTTCGATGACGTCTTCGTGTATGACCAATCCCTGGCTAACGTTGGGTACCGGGGAGTGGTTCAGCGCCTCAAAGGTCACGTCGGCTGTCTTCTCCCTCAGCGGTCGTCCCTCTTACAGTTGCTGATGTACGCAATTTGGAGGAGGTCCCCGGGGTTGTACAACCCCTTCTCCGAGGAGTTGCTGGACGAGGTGCTCGACAAGGTGCGCTTGATCTACCTACTCGGCCTCATCTCGAAGGCCAGGCACGACCGATCCTTGGCCCTCATTTTGGAGTGCTTCAAAAGAGGTACATCGTGAGCCAAGGCGTGGAGGGCGGAGCGCCGGGTGCTTTCGTGGCATCCCGGGTTCGCGTGCAGCATCGGCGGGAGCGGGCTGCAGAGGCTAGGGCCCGGCTAGCGGAAATCTACTCTGAGTATCACTAGGAGTACTTCCTCGATCCCGTTCCCCCTCTATTGTAAATTTTTCCTTTTTCTTTTTCTATATGGCCGAGGAGCCCATAATACCTTTTGAATAAATAAAATTCTCCTTTTTGCGATGCCCTATTGTTCCCTTCTTATTATTTAAATAGAAAGAACTTTAGAAAGGTTTACATCGCCTTTGTGAAAGAAGAAATATACATTCATAGATATTCTTTTCAGAGGTACAGCTTGAGCTTCTCAGCGTTGTAAGGCCGTGGAAATTTGCGACCATTCACGTCTTGTAAACGATAGGCTCCGCCGGGCAGGACCTCGGAGACGAGGAAGGGACCATCCTATTTTGGGGAAAACTTATGCAGCTTGCCTTGATCGATGAACTCGTTCCGCCTTAGGACTAAACCTCCGGTCTTGAAGAAGTGACGCTTGACTCGCGCGTTGTAGTAACGGGCGATTTGCTGTTGATAGGTGGCAACTCTGATCTGAGCCCGGTCCCGTTTCTCTAACAAGATGTCCAGGTTAGTTCGGAGGGCCGAGGTGTTCGCTTCGTCGTCAAAGTGCTCGACCCGGTAACTGGGGAGTCCGATCTCCGCTGGGATCATCGCCTCGGTACCGTAGCAGAGGCTGAAAGGGGTTTCCCTAGTGGGGGTTTTCTTCGACGTGCGCAGGGCCCATAAGACCCAGGGTAATTCCTCGACCCAACTGCCTTGGCGTCCTTCTAGGCGCGTCCGAAGACCCCGGAGGATGTCCAAGTTAGCAACCTCGGCTTACCCGTTGCATTGGGGATGTGCGACCACGGCAAACTTCATGAGGATATGATATTCGCTGCAGAATTCCTTAACTTTTTCGTTTTCGAAATTTGTCCCATGGTCGGTGATGATACACCTCGGGATGCCGAATCAGAGTATCACGTTGTTCTGCAGGAACATGATAGTCGTGGCGGCGTCCGGTTTCCTGATGGGAATAGCCTCGATCCACTTCGTGAAGTAGTCCATCATGACGAGGACGTATTTATCCCCGCCCATACCGGTAGGGAACTGGCCTATCATGTCCATTCCTCACCGGGAAAAAGGCCACGGGGAGGTTAGGGCGGTTAGCTTGGTAGCCGGAAGGCGATGCATGCTTCCATGGAGTTGGTAGCTTTTGTCTCTCCTAACGAGCTTCTGGGCATCCTGATGAATCGTCGGTCAGTAGTACCCCTGGAGCAGTGTCTTCTGGATTAAGGTGCGGGCCCCTTGGTGCCCGCCGCCGACCCCTTCGTAGATTTTACGGATGACATAGTCGGCTTCGTGGGGGTCGACGCATCGAAGCAGGGGCTGAGTGAAGGACTTCTTGTAGAGGTTCCCGTTGCTCCAGACGAAATGGCGAGCTTTAGCTCAGAGACGGCGAGCTTCTCCCCGATCATTCGGGAGCATACCTTCCCTCAGGAATTCCACGAGGGGATTTCTCCAATATCGGTCTTCTTCCCGGGCAGTGTACACTTGAAGTGGCATTGCCCCGTCTTCCATGCTGGGCCGTGGCAAGACCTCGAAGAGGATGTTCCTCTTGTTGTTGGCTATATAAGATGAAGCCATCTTACTCAAGGCATCGGCCTTGGTGTTCAGCTGTCTGGGGATCTGCTCCACCTGGACTTCGTGGAAGTCCTTTCATAATTTTCTTACCTCAGCCAGATTCTTTACCATCAGAGGCTCCCGTGCCTCGGATCGGCCGGTCACTTGGCCAACGACTAGGGAGGAGTCGCTGCGGATTCAGATCATTTTCATCCCCAGTCCAAAGTCTATGCGCAGTCCGGCCAGTACGGCCTCGTATTCCGCTGCGTTATTTGAGGCTTTGAACTCGAGCTTCAGAGAATATTCCATTTCTGCCTCGTTCGGGCCCCGAATGATGAGGCCGGGGCCACAGCCTTCCTCGGTCGAGGACCTGTCGACGTAAAGGATCCAATCAGGGACGGAATCGGGCATCCCATCGATTGAGGGTTGAACTGCGGGGGCCGGCGTGGATTCTGGCTCTTTGCTGGGGATGGTGCATTCGACAATAGAATCAGCAAGGGCTTGTGTCTTGATAGCCTGCCTCGGGCGGTATTTTATGTCGAACTGGGACAATTCCCACCTCTATTTCTCCAAACGACCAGAAGACTCGGGGGAAGCGAGGATAGCCCCCAAAGACTGCTTGGTAAGAACGAGGATGGTGTGCGCCTGGAAATAGTGTCATAGTTTCCTTGAGGCCACGATGAGTGCCAAGGCGATCTTCTCTATGGCTGGTTACCTCGTTTCCGCATCCTTGAAGATGTGGCTCACATAGTATACCGGCTTCTGAACTTCCTCGACCTCTCGGACGAGCACCGAGCTTGCTTCTTGGTCGGATACTTCTAGATATAGCGATAGCTCGTCCCCTTCAACTGGCCGGGTGAGCAGCGGGGGAGTCGCAAGGTGTCTTTTTAATTGCTCAAAGGCAGTCTGGCACTCTTCCGACCACTCGAACCTTGGTATCTTCCTTAGGGCTTTGAAGAACGGGAGGCACTTCTCCCCAGACCTCGACATGAAACGACTCAGAGCGGCTACCCGTCCTGTCAGCCGCATGATTTCGACGTTAGTCTTAGGCACGGCCATGTTAAGGATGGCGCTGATTTTCTCCGGGTTAGCTTCGATCCCATGGTGGGTGACCATGAAACCGAGGAACTTTCTACCGGTGACCCCGAACGCACACTTAGCGGGGTTCAGTTTCATCTTGTATTTGCGAAGGACGTCGAAGGCTTCACCCAGATCCTTGGCGTGTCTGTCCGATGAGACCAATTTGATGAGCATGTCGTTGACGTAAACTTCCATGTTCTTGCCGATCTGCGGCTTGAACATGAGATTGACCAAGCGTTGGTACGTAGCTCCGGCATTTTTGAGGCCGAAAGGCATCACCTTGTAACAGTATAACCCCCAGTCTGATGTGAATGCGGTGAGATCCTCCTCTGCCGGATTCATATGGATCTGGTTGTAGCCGGAGAAGGCATCCATGAAGCTGAGTAGCTCGTGGCCTGCCGAGCTGATCTATCTGAGGGAAGGGATAGTTGTCTTTCAGGTAGGCCTTGTTGAGGTCGGTGAAGTCGACGCACATGCGCCACTTCCCTCTTGACTTTTTAACCATGACTATGTTCGCTAACCATTCCGAGTAAGGCACATTCCGAATGAAGTTGGTGGCGAGGAGCCTGTCTACCTCGTCCTCGATCGCCTTTTGCTTGATCCGGGCGAAACTTCATTTTTTCTGCCTGACGAGTTGGACCCGAGCTTGTGAGATATGATTTTGGGGTCGATCCCAGGCATGTCGGCAGGTCCCCAGGCCAACATATCAGAGTTGTTTCTAAGGAAGTAAACCAGGTCATCTCGCTGAGTCTACATCAAAAGCGACCCGATCTGAACGGTTCGTTCATCGTCCCCTTCTACAAGGGGGACCTTTGTTAGTAGCTTCACCGGGGTCTCTCGGACCTCTTTTTGCTCGTCTTGAGTGTCCAGAGAACCCTTGATATCACCCTCGCCCTCAACATCATTGTTTAGCCGCTCGAACGTAGATGTTGCGGTGAAGCAAACCTTTGCAGTTTGTTGGTCCCCGTAGGCCCGACCTATCCCATTTTGGTCGAGCGGGAATTTCATCGCTAGGTAGTAGGTCGATATCTGGGCCCGAAGGGAGTTCAGTGTCGGGCGACCGAGGAGGATGTTGTAGGCCGGTGAGATTCTCGCGACGATAAACTCCACAGGCACGGTGCGCGTATGGCCCGTCTCCTCGATGTTAAATTAGAGAGTGATTACCCCTTCCGTCGGGATGGAGTGGTTAGTGAACCCTGACAGGATGTGGGACGGAGTGAGTCCCATCGCAGAAAGCAGTCGTAAAAGAGAATGTCCGCTGAGCTAAGCGAGTCGACCAGTATTCTCTGCACTTCGTAGCGGTGGACCCGAGCTATGATCACCAGCGGGTCGTTGTGAGGCAGGGATATACCGTGGAGGTCCTCATCGGTAAAAACGATCGGCTCGGCTGCTTTGGCCTTCTTCTTCGAGTAGCCGCCAGTCCTCCCGATCCGTGAGGGACACTGAGTCTCGTCGGTTCCCGTCGTACCCCCTGCTAACACGACTATGATTTGGCCGATTGTCAACTCGCTGGGAGGGGGATGGTGCTCTTGCTCACGGTCGGCCTGCCGCTTGTCTCGCAAGTACGCTGCCAGGTGCCCCGAGCGGATTAACTTCTTGATGTAGTCTCGGAGCTGCTTGCAGTTCTCGGTGGAGTGGCCCTGCGACCTATGGAAACCGCAGTAGGGGCCCCGGGTGTGCTTTGCCACCCTATTCGAGACTGGAGGGAGTTTGAAGAACTTCTCACCCTTAGCCTCCTCCAATAGTACCGTCTGGGAGACGTTAAGCGGGGTGTCCTCCTGAAACTTCGGGGAGTATGGATTTGGCCGCTCAATATTTTTTTTCTCCTCCCTAGCCTTTTTCTTCTGATCAGCTTGTTCTGTCTGAGGCAGGTTGTCGTTCACCTCGGACTCAAGCTGGATCTCACGTTCGGTCCAGGCCTTTACCTCGGCCATGGTCTTAGATTGCGCTAATGCAAAGAAGCGTAGCCACTCCTTGTGCCTAAGACCTGACCTAAGGGCCGTAATTACCGTTTCGTCCCGGTGTTCTGGGACCTCAAGGAGGGTGTTGTAGAAGTGGGTGACGTATCCTTTGAAGGATTCTTTGTTCCCGCTCATTATGGTGAAGAGATGATCGACAGTCCGCTTTTGCCGTCTGTTCCCGATGAAGTGGCCGAGGAATTGGGTGGCCAGCTCATCGAAGGTAGAGATTGAGCGTGGCGTGAGTCCTTGGAACCAGTCTCGTTCGGAGCAGATGAGAGTGGCGGGGAAAGCGCGACATTGAGCGGTGTCGGAACAGTCCTGGAAACTCATCCCAGCTGTGAACGCGTCCAAATTGTCCTTCGGGTCGGACTTCCCGTCGAAGAGTGAGGCTTTAGGGGGTTGTTCCGGGAGGAGACATGGACAACGAGTATCCTTTTGGTGAAGGGCTTCGTGAGCAAGTCGGCAGCATATTTAGTCTCGTCGCTTGAAGGACGATTTTCCCGATGCATGCCTTCGATCTTCTTTTCGAGGGCGTCGAGTCGGCCGTAGTATCCTGATGATTCGACACATTCTGATTTTTAGCCTCTGCTGCCAGAGACTTATGCCTGGCCACAGCCCCGATTCCATTCGATGAGGCTCCTTAGGTCCCCTGGCGAGGTTGTCTTCGAGCTGCCGTGGTGAGTCCCGTCCGTGCGACCCTGTCGAGGGAGGGGGTGCCGGTCATGCCTGGGCGTAGGCGAGCTGACCGACACCTCCTCGGGAGGGACAGGGGCATGACGGGGCTCGGGGAGAGGCGCTCTGGTGAAAGAGCTTGGTGTTGAGCTGTGAGTCACCCAGCAGGCCATTGAATACGTCGGCCCGATGGATCTACGGCCGCCGGAGACAGCGAGGCGGTGTCCGGTCGTGCCGACGCGGGCAGAGTCTTCCCTCCCAAGGTGGGGGAGCGGCAACCTGGGGAGCTTGCCCGGCCATTTGTACATGGACGAGTGCATCCATGATGGACGCGAGCCGATCTATCCGAGCAGATAGGACGTGAATGGCGTTCGGGGGAGGAGGGGATTCTCCCTCATCCCCACTGCGGGAAGGATGACGGCTGGTGCTTAGATCGTCGTGGTGACCGCTCGCCATGAAGTCGAAATCAGAAGATGACCTTTCGTTGAGTGGAACTAGCGTTCCCACAGACGGCACCAACTGATGGATCTCTGGATCTCCTTAAGATGTTACCTTCCGTTGATCTGCTGCGAGCGCTGATGGATGGCTGAGATTGGATTGGAGGGTTGACTCTTGAAGCGTGTGGATCTCAATGGGTTTTATATGGTTGAGGCCGAGCTACCTGCAACGAAGTCCCGGGATGGTTGTGCCACCGAGGACCCTCTGACGATCAAGTTAGACGGGGTATTTTGGCAGAGTAACGGCCTATTAGGGTCAAAATGGCTTACCTGAGTCGTCTGGGAGAGGGGATTATATAGTGGCAGCAATGGGCAAACGAGCGCGAGATTCGTGCCAGCCGTTACGCCCCTGGCGTTACGTCCGCGTGATAGGCGGGATTCCCCATTAATGACGAGATATGCTCATTAATGGGGGATTGTGATGGCGTATCACACGGGATAATGAGCGGCGGATATCTTGTGCCTGGCGAGATTCGCGGAGCCATGGCGGAGGCGCCTGTGATTGGTGCCGTGGGTCGGTCGGTGAGACCGAGGAAGATAAGCTCGGCAGGAGGCTCGGGAACGAGCGGAAGGCTGAGGCATCTTGGTTCTGTGATTGCTCGGAGGCGAGTTGGGGGTGGTCTGGAAGGCCACCGAAGGTCGGTAACATCCTCGAGTCGCAGGCCCGGGATATGCTTCTAACGTACCATTCTTGATCCTTTCTTGTAAGCTCTGGTACACGTCATCTGCCACGTGTCATGATTTGCGGAGTCACCGATATCGAGCATCATCACAAATAAAAATAGCCTGAAAAAATAATAATTATTATAATTGAGATCTAATTCATTATCTGAAAATAAAATCTTAAAATAAGAAAAATCAAATTAGGGAAGAAGTCACATCGATAAGAAAAAGGAAAATAAGTGCTAGAAGCATTTGTTAGCATTCCTAGCCTATCCTTTTCCTTGTTCTTCATTTTTTTCTTTCTTTTAAAATGACTTTAAACAGTAACTATTTATTTACGTGGTTGTTTAATGGAGGTAGTTTTAACGTTTAACCCACAATCTAAGGTTAGTTTTAATTTGTGATCTAAAAGTATTTTTTATTAAATAAATAGTTATTATATAAAATCAATTTTATATGTTTTGTCTAAATTTTCTTTCTCTCTCTGTTTTTACTTGATTTATTTTTAATAATAAGAATGACACATGTCATTCAACGGGTGTTTATTAGTCCAATTGGAATTTAAAATTCATGACCCCAAGTTTTGTGGTTATAATAGTAATTATAGAGATATGTAGTTTATTTTTAGAGCTTTTATGTAGTTGTGTCTGCACTCTCAACGGCAGCTAATTAGTTGTGGTCAGTGGAGCAAAATGGAGTCAAACAGGAGGGTGGGCCCTCCTTGAAGTTCAAATTTTTTTTTTGGGGGGGGGGGAGGGCATCCCATGGAGTGTGAGTGTTGAGTGTTGCCTGTAACTAATTAGTTGCAAGCAACCTCCACCGCATAAATTTCGTGGATTTGCCCTGAGTGCATGTGTGTTGTGTGCTTGTATTGTGTGGGGGGGTTACATTTACAGGCTAGTTCCAAAAAAAAAGTTTTTTTTAATTTTGGACTTCCCAAACTTCCATATTTTCAAAAAAGGCATCCCAAACTCGCTTTTTTTTTTATCTAAAAAAGACACATAATTCTTTTCCGTTGGCTAAAAAGGACCCTTTCATTAGTATGATGTTAATTTAGAGGGTTAGATTAAATATTTAATTATATTTAATCCATCTTATTCTTCCTATCATTTATCTTCCTTCCTCCTTCCTTCCTTCCTGAATGGCCTCCTCCATCCTCCTCTTCCTCCCTACTAACACCTCAATGGCTTCCTCCTTCTTCCTCTTTTCTCTTTCCATTAAAACTCTTTCTTCTCTTTCTCTCTCCTCCCCATCACCATCCTTCCACCTCTTCTCCCTTCATCCTAACCTTCAATCCCGTGCTCGATGCCTCTTCTTCCAATCACTATGCTCCGCCTCCTGCCCATCTAGTGGCGGAACCAGGAAAAAAATTTTGCCGGGGCCAAGTTAAAATACATTATACTAAAAATATACTTATATATTAAAAATACTGCTAAATATTCTTAAAACTAAATGTTGACTTTAACATTAATAAAATATATGGTTGAGAAGGCTTGCAAACTAAGGCCTTTAGAATCAAAATCCTTTGAATTAACCGCTAGATTAAGGGTCTGTTTGGATGAGCTTATTTTTAGGTGATTATTTGCCATAATCGCTTATAAGTGATTATTTCTGGAAAAAGTAAAAAAAAATCGCTTATAACAAATAAGTTGTTTAGTGCTTGGATGATTTTGTATGAAAAGTGATTATAAGTAGCTAGTATATTTGGATGAAAAGATAGATAAGTGATTATTAAGTGTAAAATGACCAAAATGACGTATCATTAACGCCGTCTTAAAATTTGGATGAAAAGATAAGAGATATTATGGTATATTACTTGGTCAACTCTATTATTCCATAATCACTTATGGAATAAGCTAGAAATTCATAATTTATTTTTAAGTGGGAAAGATGCCATTTTTAAGCTAGTCATGGTGGGACCCATGATAAAATAATCACTTATTAAATAGTAAAAAAGAGATCCAAACACACTATCTACTTAGGGCCCACCTTGATGTGACTTTTAATCACTTAGTAACCAAAAATAATCCAATCCAAATATGACTTAACTTTAAATTTGTTAAATATTACCCAATATATATATTTATAGTAGGTATATGTAATATTTCAGAATATAGAAAATATTATTTTGAAATTTAAATAATAAAATAACGAATTTCACGGATATTATACGAATATAGATTTGAGTTTTCATAGATTGGTATAATGATATACCTATATTTTTAGGAAAATAATTGAAAATTTAAAATGAATTATTATTTAGGAAAGCATTTATTTAATTGAGCTTTTCATAAATTAGTATATAATTAATTCCATGCAAGTTAATGTTGAATTTAATTAGTGTTTTTCCTAATTGTGCATTACACCGAGTTTATTTTGTTAAACCATGTTTAACTTGTCATGACATGTTAACTTTTGCATTTTTGATATTTGGTTTTTCATTTTCAAATGGAAAAGAAAAGAGAAAGAAAAGTAAAAGAGAAAAGAAAAGAAAAAAATGCATGGCTTGTAATATTTTAAGAGGTACGGGCAAGTAAGAGAGTGAGAGTGAGGTTATGGTTGCTAGCCTTAGCCTTTTCTTTTCTACATCTCCTCCTCCTTCATCTTCCTCCTCATCTTTTCTCCACCTTCTCCACCATTCTTTACAAGCACAAACAACCCCCCAAATCAACACAAAACCCCATGACAGCTTCACTAAAATTGTTCCTAAGCTCATCCTAAGTATCATGGCATGATCAAGTTTTTGTTTTGAGCTCTTTGGGCCAACTTGGAATTTTCTTGAGTTGCTTTTTGAGATAATAATTCTATCTTTAGATAAATTTTCAAGTGTTCTTGCCTTCACAACTAGTTTAGACCTTAAATGTGCATGTTTTCTAGACTTAGAATTTTTAAAGTGAGATTTAGTGAGTGAAACTTGTAGTAGAGATTTAGTGGAGGTTTAGTGAGTGTTTACAATCCTATTAGTGATAGAATCCTTGACCTAGATGAGTTTAGAAGTTTCAAAGATGAGTTTAGAATTTTCCAACATTAGTTTTTCATGGAGTTTTGACGATCAAATGGAATCTGGTATTACTTGGGAACTCTGAAAATTAAATAGAGGATATAGAGAGATGTATAGACCACTAGAAAGCCACCGCAGAAGCCCAAGCCCCTAACTCTTTTCCTTGGCCGCCGTTTTATTCATTTTGACCGCAATTTGCGGGTCAATTTTGGAATTATGCTTTGAAATTTGTTCTGTAGCTCACTCATTAGATAACTAAGACCATATACCCTATACACTAAAAAGTCCTAGATCACCTTAAGAAAAATCTAAAGCCGTTTTACTTGATTTCTATCAATATTTTCCGATATTTGAAACTTGGTTTTTGGATTTTCATGATGTGACTTTGGTCGTTTGACGTTCGTACGTTGACGTTGGGGGTTATTTTGTTATTTTAGCACCAGTTGACCATACGTTCTAACTTATGTGCGCTTCGCTCATCGTATCGGTTTTTGGATATGGATTTTTATGCAATTCGATTTGGGTTTTTATTGGATTTTGGTTATGAATTCTATTGTATATACATTCACGTGGACTTCTAAGACAATGAAGGAGAGTAAAGCGTTCGTCGACATCAACTAGGGCGAGGCAAGTCGAGGTGAGTAGATGTATATTTACGGGGGAAGTCGGGTGGATGGCGTATAGCCCCCCACAACCGAAGAATTAGGATATGTGTATGTGTATGTATATGTGTGTGTGTGTGTGTATGCATGTACATGCATGTATGTGTATTAGATAAGTATACTTAGTCAATAGGTTTTGCTAGACTACCATATTCATATAGGTCTATACTTAGTAGAATGATATACCCTTAGTACTATTCCTAGCCTATGAGCTATATCTACTTATGTAAGTATATATACACACATGATTACCTTATATGATATAAGTCTACTAATGATATAAGGATATTTTATGATATGATGATACGAGATGACATGTGATGATACGTGATGATATGGGATGATGTACGTGACTACAAATCCATGCTATTGATTTGATAATATCATACGATGGATATTCCGCACGTGATATGATGATGATGGATCGCCGATATTTATTTTCAACTCGAAAAGTAACGATTAAAATCCTTAAAATAGTTATTATAATATGTTTAAAGTCATACCTACTTTCAAAAATTAACGAATCGTTACACACTTTTAAATGATAGTTTCAAGGGGGCGCTACAGCTTTTCAAATGCTATCTTTTTCAAAAATATCGTAGCCCCCTATTTTCAAAAACAACGATTCGTACTAGTTTAAATTATAATTGTATGGCTCATACGTAATTGTGTATTTTTATACTGTTCGCGTTTACGATTTCATTATTCTGTTTATGCTCGCGTTACGATTTCTTATTTCTGCATACGCTCGTATTTCTTTCATTTACGATATATATACTACGTTTCATACCCTTATCTTTACATGACTTCATTTGATAGGACGCATGCACCATTACCGATGATGCACATGTTGCACGCACACCTATTCCTATGCTCACACACATCATCGGTAATTACCATGCCACGTACACAGATAGAACTCGTTATGTTACCGTAGCACCTTATAACCTGTTAGCATTTTAGTTACTGTTTAGTACCTGGTACCACATATTATTTCAGATATTGCACTTTTTTTACCTTACTACACGACACGCTCATATGAACACACTTGCTATGCACTACAGTATTGTTCTGTGCATGTACATATTATTTCATTATTGCCATATTCTTATAAGATTCTGTTTTCATGAGATTTCTGGATTTGAGAAACCACAGATATTATTTAAAAACTTGTGAATGTTTTAAAAATGCGGTTTTCTCTTGATATGATATTTCGGCGTCCACCATGAGATTTCTTGGTTCTGAGCTATGATGATTATCCGAAGCGAGGCAGGGGGAGAAACTGATTGCGGATACATGGTGGACTCGATATGGTACCCCGGGGTAAGAAGATCGTATAGAAAGACGTTGAGCCTGGAAGGGGAACACTATCTACCGGTGACAATATTGGACTCAGTGGATATCCGTAGGATACTGATCGGAGTGATATGAAACAGATAGATATGAGGACCGATCTGATGAGACGGTGCCTGAGATATAAGGGCTGATCCGATGAAATGGCGCCTGAGATATGGGGATTTACATGTCGATACTGGACACGGGTTTTATGATAATTTCGAGTGTCAATGTTGGACACTCAGAATTTTATGATGATTTCGAGTGTTGTTGGTGGACACTCATTGGTTAATATATGTATATATACACGATATGGATGACACGGTACCGCATATTGACACAGGCACGATATTATTTATTGTAAGTCCACGTTGCCCACCCCGGTGCTTGCGGGGAGGCGGAAAACGGAATAAAAATCGGATTTTTATCACTTTAGGCAACATGGACTAGACAAAGAAGGATCTTTGCTAAACAAAAACAAGCTAAAGCTAACTAGAAACTAGCTAAAGGGTAGAATGGTTATACCTAGGGCTTTATGTCCTTCTCTCCTTGCTCCTTGGAGTAGTAGAAAGGGATCACCTTTGTCGTCTTCTTGAGTCGAAGAAGGATCCACCTGAAAGCCTCAACCTTTGGCTTCAACTTCAAGCTAGAAGTAACTAGGGTGCTAGAAGTGCTAGTTCTAAAACCCTAGATGAGAGTAAAGATTATCAAGAAGAGGTTTTTCTCAAGCTCAAGTGTTTCTCAACACATGAGAGGGGAGAGCTTGAGGGAGAGGAAGAACAAGAGAGAGAAAGTGAATGATAGAATGAGAGAATAAAACAACCATTCTCACATATATGTGTGAATTATTATAAATTGATAATTAGCTAGATAATTGTCATGGTTAATCAAGACATGACCATTATCATTTCATTTTTAATGCAAATTGCAAGGATCAAAGAGCATCTTCCAAATGAAATGATGATGGTCAAAGTGTCAACCTAGGTCAACAAGTCAAGAATGTCAAATGGTCAACAACCATAACCATGCACAATTATATTAAACTAATATCAATTAACCATAATACACACATAAGCATTAGGGTTAATAAAATGACAATGGTCATTAACCCTAATCAAAGTCCTCTCCCTCTGTCTCAAGCAACTGTGCATACGCACCCGTATTCGTGTTCCAAGGAACACGAATACAATGAGATAAAACCAATCCCAAATCATATATTAGGATCCGGCTTAAACCAAAGCCCGCTAGTATAAGCTGTCCAGACAGCAAACGTGCACAAGTGCGCGGATGTAAACGAACCCTGTCGCAAAACCATGCGACCTCTACTCATTTTTCCTAAAGGCGAATAGCTCTCTGTGTGGGACTCTAAAGACTCGACACTACGCTGGCAGTGGGTTTAACCACAGACCGCAAGCGGCACTAGCTGTACGTAACGGTCCCCAGGTAGATGCCGATAAGAAGACTGACGAGGTGAACCCCATCTGAACTCCTACTGAGCCTGTATGTGACAGTCTCCGTACAGTCCGGTCTGTTCGTCTGATACATCGCATGGCGGGCCTAGGGGGGCGGTAAACGTCAGTCCCCTAATAGCGGTACAAGTCGTGTCGGAGTGTAGCCCAGAACACCCTGAGATAACACTGGAAACCTACCAGTATATCTCGCTTGCCCTGGCCAGGGACTACTCGTGTAATGGCTCTCCTGGACACAGCGCGATGTCAACCCCCAATACCGGGAGAGGCGAATCCTGTCTAACCGTCACTGCCTCCAAGTGCTTCGGGACTGCACCCAAAAACTACCTGTTTGCACGACTCCTTTGAGCCGTGGTAGGGTAGTAATCAAAGTGCAGTGGGAACACACTCGAGGCGAAGTGACAGTGTCAAGTCAGCGGACTAAGCTGTACTCATGTCACCTGGGAACTGATAACCGACGATAGGTATAATACCAACCAACAGTCCCCGACGAGTCCTGTCCAGTGTACTCGTAACCTAACGAGCACCCGCATACTATCTCAAGTACAACGTACTGACGGCTGTGGGACAGACCGTCTCCCACGCTGGGATGAGAAGCGCATACGCTAGTCTACTCCGGAGTATCGATGCCCTGTCTCGATAGTCCAACGACCAGGGACCAGTATAAGGATGTGCTTATGGATTACCCAGCTCCCACGAGTGTGAGCGCCATCACAACGCTGGTAATCAAGCAAAGATCCTAAGGGCTCTACTAATATATATATCAGCGATATGCTAAAAGAAACACATGCACATATTAAAGCAGAGACAAACCAAGTAGCATATTACCATTTCGAGCAAGATTGTTTATACAACTGTGAATATCCCAAGCTTCCATCAAGTAATATACAAACTAGTATGATACAGTAATGGCCTCTAGGGCATATACACTAACATTTATTTATATATATATGTATACACGATCACCTTGATACCATATGGTATGATATTATTATATTACAGTACGACCTAGGAGATTGTTATATATTTGATTTCTATCTGATGATATTTTCTACTCATGAGTTGGCAACTCACCCCCGTTGTGCCATAGTTTTCTTACAGGATCGACCGCTCGGATTCAGCAGCGGCTTGCTGGCACATTCTTCTTTTGGGTGATTTGCATTGATAGGTGGGTTACACTACGGATTGTAACCGCCATTGTATACTTTTATATTCATTGTATCTTGTTAAAAGCTCTATCAACCAGACTATATATATAGTGGAGTTTGATGATATTTGGTTTTCTTTACTCTTTTCTGTGATTGATCTTCGTCTTGGCATCATATACTTACTTGCGTGGTTGTGTTTCCGCCGATTGGCGAAGAGCTTGCTCTCGCTTGGGGATGCCTATATTATTATCGTTTATGTTCTGTTTTGATCAAAATTTAAAAAGGAGGTATTGCTCAAATTTCAAATGACGAAAACGTTTTCAAACTTTAGTATACTACATGCTTGCATTTCTACAATCTTATTTATACTTTATAATGTTGGATATGTATGCCCTAGAGGCCATTATTGTATAGTACTAGTTTGTATAATACATTTTGGAAGCTTGGGATATATACGGGTTTACGATAGTCTTGCTCAATATAGTAGTATGCTACTTGGTTTGTTTCTATCTTAATATGTGTATATGTTTCTTATAACATATCGCTAATACATATTGATGGAGCCCTTAGGATCCTTGCTTGACTACCGGCGTTGTGATGGCGATAACACTAGTGGGGGCTGGGTAGTCTATAAGCACATCCTTATTTTGGTCCCTAGTCATAGGATTATCGAGACAGGGCATCGATGCTCCAGAGTAGACTGGTGCATACGCTTCTTATCCTAGCAGGGGAGATGGTCTGTCCCACAGCCATCAGTACGTCGTACTAGAGATAGTATGCAGGTGCTCGTTAGGTTACGAGTACACTGGACAGAACTCGTCGGGAACTGTTGGTTGGTATTATACCTATCGTCAGTTAACAGTTCCCAGGTGACATGAGTACAACTTAATCCGTTGACTTGACACTGTCGCTTCGCCTCGAGTGTGTTCCCACTGTTCTTAGATTACTACCCTACCATGGCTCTTTTGAGTCGTGCAAACAGGTAGTAGTTGGGTGCAGTCCCGAAGCACTTAGAGACAGTGACGGTTAGACAGGATTCGTCTCTCCCGGTATTGGGAGTTGATATCGCGCTGTGTCTATGAGAGCCATTACACATAATCATCCCTGGCCAGGGCAAGCGAGATTTGCTGGTAGTGTTACCAGTAGTTTCTCAGGGTGTTCTGGGCTACACTCCGACACGACTTGTACCGCTATTAGGGGACTGACGTTTACCGCCCCCCTAGGCCCGACATGCGATACTCTCAGACGAACAGACCGGACTGTACAGAGATTGTCACATTCAGGCTCAGTAGGAGTTCGGATGGGTTCACCTCATCGGTCTTCTTATCGGCATCTACCTGGGGACTGTTACGTACAGCTAGTACCACTTGCGGCCTGTGGCTAAACCCACTGCCAGCGTAGTGTCGAGTCTTTAGAGTCCCACACAGAGGGTTGTTCGCCTTTGGGCAAAACAGAGTAGAGGTCGCATGGTTTTGCGACGGGGTTCGTTCATATCCGCGCACTTATGCACGTTTGGTGTCCGGGCAGTTATTACTAGCGGTCTTTGGTTTAAGCCAGATCCTAGTATTTGTTTTGGGATTGGTTTTGTCTCATTGTATTCGTGTTCCTCGGAACACGGATGCGGGTGTGTATGCACAGTTGACAGAGGCAGAGGAATCTCATTAGGGGTTTTGACCGTTAACTTTTTCTAAACCCTAATGAGAATGAGAAATATGATTAATAATATTATTAATTAAGGATAATTGTGCCATGGTTGAGGTTGGGTTGACCATTTGACTTTTGTTGACCATTTGACTTTTGTTGACCTTTTTACCATGATCATTTCTTTTGCAAGATGCTTCTTGATTCTTACAAATTGCATTAAATGTGAAATGATAATGGTCATTTCAACTAACCATCACAATTTTCTTTCTTTCTTTATTACTATTATCATTATTCTCATATGAGAGCATGGTTGTGTTTTGCTTGCTCATTCTCTCTTGCTCTTTCTCTCTCATGCAAAGCTCTCCATCTTCCTCTCTCAAAGCTCTCTTCTTTCATGTGTTGAAAAACATGAGCTTTGTGAGATAAAACCATCAAGACAACTCTCTACTCATTCTAGGGTTCTTAGTCTAGCAAGCCAAGCACTCTAGTTACCTCTTGGCTGAGGTAGGAGCTCAAGGTAGAGGCCTTCGGGTGGATCTTTCTTCGGCAAAGAGAAGACGAAGAGGATGAGCCGTCTACACCACTCCAAGGAGCAAGCAAGAAGGAGGACCACAACAAGAAGAGAAGGAGTTCAAGAACTAGGTATAACCATCTTACCTAGTAGCTAAAACCTTTAGTTAGCTTGTTAGTTTTTGTTTAGCAAAGATCCTTCATGGTTGGTTTATATTTCCTTGTGAGAAAAATTTATTTTTTTTACCTATTTCGCCTTCCCGAAAGAACCGGGGTGGGTAACATAGACCTTTCATATAAAGAGAACTTGATTTCATTTATACCCCTTTTCAAAACTTCACCTCCACTATTTTCCTAAAATGGTTTAGATTCCTGGTTTTCAGCTTACTTGGCTTACGGTGGGGTTCTATAGACTTCACGTGACTCGAGTGCCGATCATGTGCCATTTCCGAGTCATGACAGTATAAAAGTAAACCGATGAATGGCATAAAAGGCATTTGTCAGGGGCTTACCGGGGTCGAGGCCCCCGCTAGTCCCTCCTGATTCCGCTCCTGTTGTAACACCCTAACACGATCGTACGTTATTTAATGATATTAACTAGTATTTTAAATTTCTTTAATTATTATTGTTTGGGTTGTGATTGGTTTGAATAGTATATGTATTTATCCGCCCCGACCCGCTTACATGAAATCCATTATAATGCTGGTGTATCTTTTTATTGATATCTATCCATAGACTAAATCTAGATGAATCTTAAATAACGGATATAAAATATTTAAATTATATGTATATATTTTCTGGTAGCCATACGTTTGGGATATTTTCATATATTAATTGTCAGCATGCTATTTAAACATCTCATGGTATTTTGACTATTATCTATTGCAGATAAATCTTAAACATCCTAAATACCATGTATATATATTAGAGTAGAATATATTCTTCTAACCCTTAAATTTAAGGTTTAAAAAGGCTACGTATGTATAGATATTCTCCACTATATTTTCTTTTAGATTTAGTTGAGACATATCGGAGGTTTGTAACACCTTTTAGAATATTGTTAATTATATATACAAAACTATATATATATATATATATATATATATATATATATATATATATATATATATATATAACTTATACTATATAAACATTACATTTATTTTTTTTATTCAAAACTAAAACTCTCTCTCTCTATGTATATCCTATTTCTCTTCTTCCTCCTCTTTTCTTGTAACGACCGTGTTTTCTAATACCTAATAAAATATCTCTTATCTAATTTTCTAGTAACAAGTAATAATTTACGTGTTTCGTTGATACAAAAATATTTTTTTATTGATTTTATATTTCAAAGTAAGATTAGTAAAGTATTTAAATATGATTAAAATAATTTTCTAAAAGCTATTTATATTTTTCTGGGCTTAAAATGTTTTAATGGAATCTTATAATGTCTTAAAATAATTTATATATTTATATTATTAATTAAAATGATTATTTCGAAATTAAAATATTTTCAAGGATAAACTAGATTTTTAAATAATTATAATAACTAACAAATATCATATATATGAGAATATTATTTAGTTTTAGCCCAAAATATTTTTTATACTGAAGATAACAATAAAATATATTTTCTGAAATTTTTCCATAACTTTCCCGTATTTTAAACTATTTTTAACAAATTTTTTGGAAACAAAATCGTATAAGGAAAACTATTTTAAATTTAACAGAAAAAGAAAAAAAACAAAATAAAATATAAGTGGGGAAATTTGGACCATTGGATTCAAGATCCAACGGCCCAGAATCTGCGGCGGCACCAGGGGGTGGGGGCTACACAAAACGCGTGAGCCTTATGTAGGGTGTTTTTTGTCACCCCATTGAGATCGGAATACACGCGTGCTTGTCAGGCGTACTACAGATTGCCCCTGCTTAGGATAAGCTGGGGTTTATTGATTGTGGGGATCCGAATCTCCAGCAGCCGCGGACTAAGCTGCTGTTAATTACTCTTCGCCTTTGGAGTGAGAGAACCTCCGATTGACAGGTCAAACAGGTCATGCGAACTCAATGCGCAGTGTGCGTATGTGTGTCTTGAGGGGTTTTGGATATATCGGGGTACCCGCAGAGTTTTATGGGGGTCCCGCCACCCGGATAGTGGGCTAGGGGTCAAGGGGACTAGCCGCCCCATTGCGGGGTGTGGGGCAGCGCCCCGTTAGAAATTTTTTTAACGGGGACAGTGTTGTGGAGTGTGTGTATATAAAAAAAGGGAAGAATAGCGTCCAAAGGACGCGTGGGTGCTAGCGCCGCACGTGCTTGGCATGCGGGCACTGGACGCCAGCGCCCCACGTGCTTGGCACGCGGACGCTGGGCGTCAGCAGGAAAAGGGACTTTGTCCCTGCACTGGGAGCTGTGCTCCTGATTTGACTTCTGGAGTTAAACTCCTAAAAAGAGGACAAAGGGGCTTAGCTCCTGCACAGGGAGTTGTACTCCTAAAAAGAAAGATTTATTATTTTATATATATATATATATATATATTTTGAGGAGTTAAACTCTTAAGATATTTTCAGAGCTGATGAAAGGGGACTCCTTTCTTCTCCCTTGGGTTTTGGATCTTCCCCAAAGTGGGGTTTTGGAGGTAGGTCTCCTTCTTCCTCCTCTCTATTGGTTGGATCTTGGAGAAAAGAGGTTGAGATTTTATAAACCTCCCCTTTTAGAGATTTGATGGAAGATCCGCGTTCCCCTTCAAGGGTTTTGTGGTGAAAAACTATTTCTTTTTGGAAAAGAGAGTAAAACTCTTGACTAAATTCAGAAAAGGGGAAGAAGGTTTAGAACCTTGAGGAAGGAAAAGGAGGCACAAAAACCTTAGATTTTGAGAGGAATGAAAAGTTATCGTTCATTTCATTATCATGTTGCCTTATATAGGCTTACAAATTTACATATAGCCCCCTTGGGCTTTACAAAATGGAATTTTGCCCATTCCATGCCTCATGTGCTCATTTCTTTAGCACATGAGCTATGAGCTTTACAAAATTTTGGCTTTATGCCCATTTTTCTTGCATTCATGCATAAAAAATTATATCAAAATTATTTATTACATGATTTCATTTTGGCATGGGGGAGATTGGCCACGGGGCTCGACTCGGGCATGGGCATACTTGATCTGGGCTTGGGCCCGCTTGCTTGGGATTGACTTTGACTTTGACTTGGTCAGCCAGGGTGTAATTTTCGACCCCAACAAAGTGCCCCTCATCAGTAAATGCACACCGCACATGTGGGTCGTGTGCATGTAATTGATGGATCTTCTTTCACATGGAGACGACTTGATTTGGTTCCCGCTTTTTGAGAAGCTGACACTGTCCTTTTTACGACATGGACGGTCGATGCTTGACGTGTCTCCGAGACAGAGTGTCAGTGTCTGACATATCACCAAGACGAAGTGTCGTTGGTCGACGTGCCCCCGGCACGGAGTGTCGCCGGTCGACTTTTCCCCGGCACGGTGTGTCGCTGGTTTACCTGATTCCGAGGCGAAGCATAATTCCGACAGGGAGGTCACTCCTGCCCTTTTTGCGACTTGGACGGTCGGTGCTACCATTTTAGCGACTTGGACGGTCGGTTCTTCCCTTTTTGCGACTTGGACGGTCGGTGCTGCTCTTTTAGCGACATGGACTGCCGATTCCGCCCTTTTTGCGACTTGGACGGTCGGTGCTGCCTTTTTAGCGACGTGGACGGTCGATTCTGCCCTTTTTATGACTTGGACGGTTGATGCTGCCTTTTTAGCGACTTGGACGGTCGGTTCTGTCCTTTTAGCGACGTGGATGGTCGGTTCTGCCCTTTTAGCGACGTGGACGGTCGGTTCTGCCCTTTTAGCGACATGGACGATCGGTTTTGCCCTTTTTGCGACTTGGACAGTCGGTTATGCACTTTTAGCAACGTGGATGGTCGATGCTGCCCTTTTAGCGACGTGGACGGTCGGTTCTGCCCTTTTTGCGACTTGGACGGTCGGTGCTGCCCTTTTAGCGACATGAAGGGTCGATGCTGCCCTTTTAGCGACGTGGACGGTCGGTTATGCCCTTTTTGCGACTTGGACTGTCGATACTACCCTTTTAGCGACGTAGACGGTCGGTTCTGCCCTTTTTGCGACTTGGACAGTCGGTGCTGCCCTTTTAGCGACGTGGACGGTCGATGCTGCCCTTTTAGCGACGTGGACAGTCGGTTCTGCCCTTTTTGTGACTTGGACGGTCGATACTGTCCTTTTAGCGACGTGGACGGTCGGTTCTGCCCTTTTTACGACTTGGACGGTCGGTGCTGCCCTTTTAGCGACGTGGATGGTCGATGCTGCTCTTTTAGGGACGTAGACGGTCGATTCTGCCCTTTTTGTGACTTGGACGGTCGATACTACCCTTTTAGCGACGTGGATGGTTGATACTGCTCTTTTAGCGACGTGGATGGTCGATGCTTGATTTGGTTTGCTCCGTTTCTTGCGGTGTCGGAATTCGATTTGACTTGCTCCGCTTTCCGCAGTGTCGGGATTTGGCTTGTTTCCGAGGTGGAGCTTGATTCGGCCAGGGAGGTCGTTGGTTGTCTTGCTGACTTGATATGATTTGGGTTGACATCAGCATCGCTACACTGGAATATGGTACCAGGAGCGAATCATCATCTGCCATGAGAGGATTTGGGGATTTTGGTTTTGGTTTGGCATCAACATCGCTACACTGGAACATGGTACCAGGAGCAAATCATCATTTGCCATGAGGAGATTTCCCTCATTCTCAGTTTAACGACTTAGAGGTTATCTGTTCCCAGTTTAACGACTCAGGGGTCATCTGTTCCCAGTTTAACGACTTAGGGGTCTATTGGATCGGAAGTTTGGAATTTTGGGGTTGGGGTCGGTATGAGTGTTGCTTACACTGAAGCATAGGTGCCAGGAGAAACTCATCATTTGCCCTTCCCTGTTGGGGAGCGATGGTATAGGAGACAGGTTTAGGTCCCTATCACCTAAGGCTTTTCAATTTTATGAGCCGTAAGGGTCCCATAAAAGTATTTTCTCCCTATGAGTCGAAAGGACCCCGTATGTGTATTTTCTCCTTAGAAGTCGTAAGGACTCACAAGTGTGTTTTTCCTTCGTGAGTCGTAAGGATCTCACGAAGGTGTTTTCTTACAAGTCGAGAGGATCTCGTAAGTTTGTTCTCCTCATGTATCGTGAGGACACATGGGCGGGTCTTCCCAAATGGAGCATAATTCCAAGGGCAGAGACCGGCCGCGTGACTGGTGATTGCGGTGGGGTATGGGTGTGATGAGGATTATTTGAGCCCATGGATTGTATACGGTAGTCAACTTAGGGACCAACTATAGGGCAGGGAGAATTTTGGGAATTTGAATTTTGGTTGGCGTCTACATCGCTGCACTGGAATATGGTACCAGGAGTGACTCATCATTCGCCGCTGGGAATTTAGGGATTTGGAATTTGGTTGGCGTCTGCATCACTGCACTGGAATATGGTACCAGGAGCGACTCATCATTCGCTTTCTGGGGATTTGAATTTTGGTTGGCGTTTGTATCGCTACATTGGAATATGGTACCAGGAGCGACCCATCATTCGCCGTTTTTTATCGCGATTGCTCTATCATTTCAGCTTTTCTTATCACGAAGGTCGCGATTGCCCTATCATTTCATCTATTCATTCGCGGTTGCCCCATCATTACGGCTTTATTTTTCATCTTTATTTTACTCACTGGTTTTTATTGTGAGTTGCCCCATCATTTCGTCTTATTTATTTATTTATTTACACATTTTTTATATCCCTAGTTTAACGACTTAGTGGTCGATGGTTCCCAGTTTAACGACATGGTAGTCCTTTATTCCCAGTTTAACGACATGGTGGTCAACTGTTGGAGCCTGGGCTCGATTCTGCAGGAACCATGGGCTCCTTTGTCTTAATTGCATAAGCGGGCTTTCCGTCATCTAGAACGAGCCGGTGTTGGATGGCAACAACCACGTTATCGTCATAGCTATAAGGCGTAGGAGGACTTGTTCCTCTGGGCCCCATCATGTAGACCGTATGGGTAGTATACCCATCTACCACTTCTTCATTGGCAATATTGCTCGTTTGGCTCTTAGCTTGTTGCCTTGGTCCGCTCTTTTCAGGGAAAGGCAGACGTCTGAGAGAATCAGGTTCCCGAAGGACTTCGGTCTCCGTTTGTATGAAATTGGCAGTCGTAGCTTGACTGTTTGTTAACACGCGTTTGGACAGTTCTATCTCTCCTGCCTTGTATTATTTTTCGACCCAATCTTTGAAGAAGAAACAATCCTCAATGGCATGACCTATCACTCTGTGATAGGAGCAATATTTGGGGTCGTCGGTCATATTCGCTTCTTGCGGTCTTTTTAATTCTGGCAATTGTAGACCATTTCTTAGGGCGTCTTTAAATATTTTACGGACTTTGTCCCTTCTGAAGGAATAGACCTTATCTAGCCTCTCTTTCAGTAGAGATTCTCCTCCCTCTCCGAACACTGGCTTCCGAGGCCTGTTGGCGGCCCGTTGGCGGCCCATTCATCCCTTGCTTATTTCGGTCAGCCGAAGTGTTAAAAGATTCAGTATCGTCGAAATTTCCGCCTACGCGATTATCGTCCTTTCAGTTTCTCCAGAACTTATTGTTATTTTGGAAATCCGAGGAGGACTCTTGCTTTGAGCGCTCCAGCATCTGAACTTTCCAGGTCAGCTCTTAGAATGTTTTGAGACCCGTGGTGCATAGAAATGGGGCCATCAAATTATTGAGATTTCCGACGAGGAGGCTGACAGATTGGTCCTGCTCTATCGGCGGTTCGCTTTTGACGGAGAGATTGCGCCATCGGGTTATAAAATTCGTGCTACTTTCGTTGTTCTTTGGCTTGGTCCTTATAAGGTCGGCAATGGTGATCTTATCGCTGACACTCATGAACCTTTTTCAGAACAAAGATTCCATTTGGATGAAAGTAGTAACGGGGCCATCCGGTATGCTCGCGTACTAGTCGAAAGCGACATCGGTTAAGATATTAACGAACTGGCGGAGGAGAAGCGCATCATTGCCCCCAGTATTTCCACATGAGGCTTTAAAATGGGCAATGTGCTGATTCGCATTTCCCGTCCCATCAAATCTTCCGAATTTAGGGATGATATAGCTGCTAGGAAATTCTACCAGATCATACTGAGCAGGATATGGTCTCCGACTGCTGCTGATATTTTTTTGCGCTTCAGCTTCGGCTACCAATGTTTTGACTTTGTTGGCAACCAAATCCATGATTTGATCTTGAGTTAGCGGGCTACTGTCATTGTTGGCTATAGTGCCCTCAAGGCAATTATCATAGTCGCGGACTTGTGATTATGATGATTGAGACAGGACATATACCGATAAAACAGTCTTACTCAAGATGATAGTATGCTATCTGGTTTGTCTTTATCATCATATACATGTTGATAGAGCCCATAGGATTGTTGCTTGACTGCCAGCATTGTGATGGCGATCGCATACGTTGGAGCTGGGGGTCTATAAGCACATCCTTAAATGTCCCTAGTCGTGGGAGTACCAAGACCGGGCATCGATACTCCAGTGTAGACTAGTGTATACTGATCGAGACCCCGACGAGGGGCGGTGGCCAGGTCTCACAATCCATTGGTGTTAGTTTGTTCACCTAAGATAGTATACAGGTGCTCATTGGGTTATGAGTACACTGGACAGACTCACCGGGAACCTGCTAGTTGGTATTATACCTATTTTCAGATAGCAGTTCCCAGGTGACATGTGTACAGGTTAGTCTGTCGACCTGAGATCATCATTTGCCTCGTGTGAGTTCCCACTGTGCTTTTATTACTACCCTACCACGGCTCAAAGGAGTCGTGCAAACAGGTTTTAGTTGGGTACAGTCCTGAGCCACATGGAGGCAGTGATCGGATCGTCGGGGATTCGTCTCTCCCGGTATTGGGGGTTGATGTCGCGTTGTATATTAATGGCCATCACCATAAATCCGTGGCCACGGTGGACGAGAACTACCGATCCAGGATCGATAGTTTCTCAGGTGGTGATGGGTTTCATACCGACACTGAATATCGCGTTGTTGGGGGTCTGACTTTATCCACCCCTAGACTCGATATGCGATACTCTTAGAGGAACAGACCGGACTGTACGGATATTGTCACTGACAGGCTCAGTAGGGGTTCAGGATGAGTTTGCTCGTTGGCCTCCCTTTCGCTCAATACTTGGGTAGCCGTTACGTACAGCTAGTGCCGCTGACGTGCTTGTGGTTAAACCCACTGCCAGTGTATTGACGAGTCTTTAGAGTCCCACACAGAGGGTTTTCACGGTTCAGGCGATATGGTGTACATGAGGTATGTTGATACATACAAGTGTCCGGTTATATATGTGCACATCCTGGGCAGACTTTAATCGGACGGTTGATAATACTAGCGGCTTAGGATTAAGCCAGATTATTAAATCTGGTTTTGATTTAATAAATTACACATGTATTTATATATATGTATTCTAGTATTATTGTTCACTATTCGTTTTCTCTCTCGGCTATTCGTACTTTTGTACGAATACGCGTATATGTATTTCGGTTCATGTACCGGGAAGTATTCCGTATTTTATACGGAATAGCTTATAGAAGATGCCACCTTTTTTATTGATTTTCTTTTAGAAATTCAATTATGAAATGAGGTGGAAAAGGTGAGTCAAAGCATGGCATGAACATGGTTTTAAGGTATGGTTGCATTTGTTTATTGTTTTAATTAAAATAAGGAAATGGTGAGGATTTTTTTAATGAGAGAAGGGGAGAGGGGCCGGCCTCTCACGAAAAGGGTGGGATTCATTTCATTTTGGTTGGATGATTAATTTACAACCCTTGCTCTCTCTCACTCTCTCATACTACACAAATACTTAGCCATTTTCTTAGTTGTTCATGCCAAAGCTTTCACCTCCTTCATCTTCTTCTTGAGTTTCTCATCGAGCTCATGGTTGAGAGAAAATCATAGTGGCACACTACTACACCCCCACTCTCCATCACTAGCGACTTTGGAGTGTCGGTTACCTCGTTCGACGAGGTTGGAGCTTACGCCGTTTCCCTCGGGTGGATCATCGGAGATGGAGGAAGACCGGCAACCAAACCACATCAAGGAGCCGCTAGGAGCTTGGAATGAAGACCGAAGGACACGGATCAACTCGGTATAACAATTCTAACTCTTAAATAGTTTGCTAGTTTAGGGTTTAAGGTCGATCCGTAAATCGGGTAGCGGTAGCGCCAGTTTAGAAAATTTTTGTTCCGCATTTTGGCCGCGTTTTGTTGGCCGGGGCGCTGCCGGGACCCTTCATGGTATCAGAGCCACTCTTTAAACCCCTTACTAGCTTGTCTAGACGTGCTTAAAAGACCGATCAATGGATTTTACCGAAAACACATTCCAATTTTCTGTTTGCTGTCGATTTTCAAATGTGGTCAAAAAATTATTTCACATATCTTAAAAATCCGTGCAGGCGATTTTATGGGGACACAAAACATTTGGGCTCATCATTCCACTAAAGCGCCGCGGATCCGCCGCAATAAGCCTCCATTGGCGGCGGTTCCGTGGCGGAATAGTGGCAACGGGCGTCGAAATATTTTCTGTAGCTCTATTTCTTGGAATTGTGGTTTTTGTGATATTCTGTTTTGGCCCAGGTTTCAGTAAAGTGTTGTTTTGCTATTGGGGCCAATTTGGAACTTTGTTGATCGATATTTTAAGTGGGCGTTTAACAGTACATACATTATATTCTGTGACCGTGAATGTCATTTGTTCGGTAAACCCGTCTAACTGCTATATGTCTTTTAGACGGGTTTGCGAACGTGACATTCACGTTGATGTTCTGTGTTGTGCTGTGATGTTGGTTGGATCGTCGTGGTGGATAGCAATGGTGCAATGTTAGTACAGTTTAATTTCATTTGTACATTTGATATTGCGGGGCGAGCGTCCGACATGTGGACTGCCGTCACTGCCAGTTTGTATATTATTCTTTTGTGGCACGACCGGGCTGTCGATGTCACCCTTGTATATTATTTTCTTTTCTGTACTAGGATTACCCCGCGGTGGGGTGCACGAATAGCCGGATTCTAGAGGGCAACGGGTCCGCATCTCATGGTGTTGGGACGGAGGGGACCTTACTCTAGAATTGGCGGGCTATTCGCTGCACTCGTAGGGGGTATAGGTGACCCAGGAGGAGTGCTCAAGTTACTGGATTCCGTGAAGTGCTGGGTGGTCCATTCACGTTGCTGAAGGGGGCTGCCTCACTTCTGGTTTTGGCGGGTAACTTGCCGCGCTCGTAAGGGTCTAGGTTTCATTGCACATGCTATCCACACGACAGGGAACGTCGAGTCTCACTTGCGGCTCAAGTGAAACTCGGGGCTCCAGATTATCCACCATTCTGTATTGCTTCTGTGATGTTTCTGTGATATTGCTTTATATCATGCCTGGGACGATTGTTATATATATTTAAATATACTAGTAGATGTTGAATATGTTTTGCACCCGCGCTAGCCCAGTCCCCGCTCTGTCGTTAGTTAAGTAACCTAACGGGTGATGACGGGACCCAGTGGCGAATGCGGATGGCATATACGTACATTTTATTTTCGTTCTTTTCTGGTGTGATTAATTGATGGGACTGCATTGATTCTTATTAATGCAAAGATAAAACAAACCTATATTTGATGTTGTTGGAACCAAGTTTTTTAAAAACTGACATTACAGACATTCTCTTTTGCTTTGCACAGTGGTATTCGGTTATGAATATCCAGCACCTCATTCGACGAGGAAAGGGCCGAGATCCCTTCATCGGGAGTGACCCCTTGGGTAAAAGTTTGCGTCAACGTAATAACTTTACTACAGTCGATTATTTTTGCTTTGCATCGTGGTATTCAGTTTGGGATATCCTGCACCCCATTCGACGGGGAAAGAGCCGAGATCCCTTCACCGGGAGTGACCTTTTTAGCAAAAGTTTTCGCCACTATATATTTATAAAACCACTTGGATTCCTTCAACGAGATCAAGTTCATTACGTTAAAGGTTTTTCGCCAAAAACCAGCCGTAGCCCTCCGTCATTTCCTACAAGTAGTACTTAGTATTCGTGCTGCGTTTGTTGACTCCGTCAAGGCGTAGTGTGCGGTAGCTGAGTGATGCTTGTTTGTAGCATGGATATGTGATTGGTTAGGACAGTCATGCGGCCTTGTTGACTCCGTCAAGGGCTCGTGCGGGTGGGTTTAATGCAATCAAGATAATGACGGGTTGAACTTGACTAGGACTCTTTGATTTGTTGACTCCGTCAAGGTCACTTGGGTCCTAGGGGTAAAAATCACATCGGGAGTTTCAAACATACAGGAAACTTGCCAGGCTTGCGCATACCTTCTGGAGTGTGGTGACTTGAGTGGCTTAGATCAAGTTATCATGTGATGATAGTTGGATCCCGATTCCCACTGATGAGTAGGATTACTCCTCGGGTGATTCCGACTAATTCTCCTTTTGGGTTTGGAGGAGAATTCGAGGATACAGTGGGAGCCATCCAGATTAGATAAAATGATTAACCATTCTGATCCAGGTTAGAATGCACGCTGAGTGTTTCTTCTCCCTCTCTCTGGCTGTGACTATGACCCGACCTTTGACTAAAACTCATGAAACCAAATTGACCGAACCTTCTAAAAACACTTTGGCTTTTGGAATGTCACGGTGTCGCATACATCATTGCCATTTCTATATCACCTTTTGCATTTCTTCAGAACACCCCGTATTATTACGAACATCCACTTCCATTGGATAAATCCATCATATGGTTATATACGAACTCGAAGGAACTTTTTCGAGGATGGATTCTGGTTCTGGAGAGATTGAATAGGATTATTCGGTTGTCTTTTCTCTTTACCTTCTCTCAGGTTGTGAGGGCTCCTAGGATTAGGAGAGGGTACACCTATTGAGCTTATTGGATAGTCTTCCTCCAGACCATAGGCAGGTGCCGAACGGTAGGGAAGGAAGAAAACCAATTAAGCTTAAGTGTGGTGTACAGAAGGTAATAAGTAAAGACGTATAAAGGGATTAGAATAATGGCAAAGGAAATTGCGACCACCATCATTCACGACAAAGACCGTGTATACCCCTGCCACTCCTATATTCACTTTACATTTCTCCAAAACACCTCGTATCACTACGAACATCCACTTCCATTGGATAAATCCATCGTATAGTTACATACGAACTCGAAGGAACTTTTTCGAGGATGGATTCTGGTTCAGGAGAAAAAGAATAGGATTATTCAGATGTCTTTTCCCATTACCTTCTCTCAGGTTGCGAAGGCTCCTAGAATTAGGAGAGTACACCTATTACGCTTATTGGATAGTCTTCTTCTAAACCTTAAGCTGGTGCCGAAGGGTAGGGAAAGAAGAAAACCAATTAGCCTAAAGAAGGTGTACAGAAGGTAATAACTAAAGACATAATAAAGGGATTAGAGTGAGGGCAGGTAAGTATATGGTTGCTGTCGTGAATCAGGATAGTGGAAGAGGCCTTACTAGGAATACCAATAAACCCTTTTGAAACATTTTCATGTTTCAGTTTCACTGTGCTATGTTAATTGAAAACTGTTTTCCCAATTGGAATCTAACTCTAGGGTATGTATTTACCAGATCAGTTTCTCACGTCTGCATGTTATTACAGATGGTGAGTGGGAGTAAGATATTGGGAATTGGGTGATTAGATCCTCATTATATCAGAATTCATTGTAATTGGTGATATTTGAGAAAATCATCTGGATTTTGCCGGATGGCAAATATTTGGTTTTGAATATCCGTTGTTATGCACCAATTTCAAACCGATATATCTGTACATTTATTTTATAAAGTGAGATGTAACCTTTTGATATTGTGTCTATGACATTTACCTATATCAGTTGGTGATTAGGTACGGTGCATTCAACAGCGGTGTAATTCTTCTTAACCATAATGCAGTTTTCAACCTACGACGCACAGGGTTTGAGTTATTAAACTCAGGGGACTTATACAAAGTATTGTATGTTGTCCAGTGTCAATTAGGACTATTGGGTTGGTACTCGTACTATATTCTGTTTACTCATGACTTCTCTAGTTCTAGACATGTATTTCATTGAAATGCAAGGTCCAGATATTAAGAAGTTATAGGTATAAGAATAAAGTAGAGAACCATTTGTTGGAAGTATCAGGATTCTTCGATGAAGTCGAAAATATAGATACTTGTGTTTGGTATTCCGTTGATAGTAATGGTTTTGAGAACTTGTTTCTCTTTTAGGTTACTCATATATGGATGTACTCCTAGTTGAGTAACGCTGATTGGACTTTTTCCATTTGGTTGATATGCACTGGAGACAGCTACATGATTTTGAATCTGGTTCCAATTAAATTAGTGCTTTTGTTTCTATATTAGATTCAATTTATATCTTAACGATGTTAAGGTATAGGGAGTTGTCCGGCTGATGCTTAAAACCAGAATCCGGATAAACTCTAAGCATGTTTCAGTAATGGCTGTTTGTGGGTTATCCCGGGCTTTGACGAGAGTTAACTTTCTATCATCAGGAAGATCAATATTTATATTGTTCTTGACTCACCACAGTTTTAATAAAATGGACTTTTTCAGAAAACAGAAGTGGGAGTATGGTAAAACTGGAAGTTATTCCAGAACCACAAACGATTACCGGAAATTTAAAAGAACCTAAGGATTCAATTGGATTTGATGTTCCATTAGCCACTCCGCAGATTTGGTGGGTAATCTCAGGAACCTGAGAGGTACTTCGGTCTTCTCAGAGACGGTGACAGGGAGGTTCTTGTTTACCCAGACTTGCCATTGCTGCTGTTCTAGACTATAAGACCCGGCAGGAGGATGAGTATAGTGTCGTTCTAAACTAGTTTTAGAAGTGCACGTGTATATGACTCTGCCAGAGGGTTATTGTAGTCAGTGGGAGCAGCGGAAGCATAGTGGGCAAGTAGCTTATGTCTATTTATAGACTAAAGCAGATATAGCGGGAATAAATCATCTATTTTTGATGTGACAGTCATAGGCTTTGATTTCATCAGAATAGGAGATGGATCTGCTAAGAAGGTAGTAGAGAGTGATGTCCAGGTATTGGGATGACATGCACTTGATAGGAAGGGACATTCCTATACTACGATCGGTTATATTATGGTTGTCACAAAGTTGTTTCTCCACACAAGATATGGATATAATATCAGATTTTCTGGTTACTAGATCTATGGTTTTAGATCTAGATTTGGGAAGTATCCTAATCTGGGTACTTTGACATTAAATGGACGACTCCTGGCATGGTGGTGTACCTGCAGGTGATGGAGTCAACCTCTCTAAAGGTGTCTTACAGACAAAAGGGGAGAGGGACCTGCATGATTAGCATATCACTTGCTTAGGCAATTGAGTTAATCATGAAATGTCAAGTACCATACCAGATATTGCTTTTGCACTAAATGCAATAAGCAGATATATTAATCCAATCCTGGAGAAACATTGGGAAGCAGTTATTGAACATAAGTGAATGTTCTTGGGAAATGATTACGGCAGCCTCCTTCGGGAGACGGTTATCATTTCAGACTCCCAAGATGACCTGGATGACAGAGTGAGTGTCAGAGTTATAGTTTTCCTTCTTTTGAAGGACAGTATGTTGGACAGGTGGTCCAAGCGAATACTGAGGGAAGGCATGGCGTGGGATACTGATTAAATTCAGTGGACGATACAGTCTAGGAGGTTTGCTGGATTTGGAGTTCGTTTGTGAACTGGGTCCCATCAGATATCCAGACAAATTCTAAGACAGGTATTGCTCATTTCGGGAGATAGTTTTCTCTGCGAAGTTGAGATATAGAGAGATGTAGAAAGAAACATTGGAGCGGATCCACTCACTGAAGCTATTTCTCGAACACAATCATTTTCGCAAACGGGTTTTGCGAAACTGATTAGTAGAGAAGTTGGGTGTTCGGTATCACACGGGCTGTGAGTATGCGACATCGCAATAATTGGCCTTAAGTGCAAGTGGGAGATTGTTGGCTATAGTGCCCTCAAGGCAATTATCATAGTCACGGACTTGTGATTATGATGATTGAGGCAGGACCTATACCGATAAAACAGTCGTACTCAAGATGATAGTATGCTATCTGGTTTGTCTTTATCATCATATACATGTTGATAGAGCCCATAGGATTGTTTCTTGACTGCCAGCATTATGATGGCGATCGCATACGTGGGAGCTGGGGGTCTATAAGAACATCCTTAAATTTCCCTAGTCGCGGGAGTATCGAGACCGGGCATCGATACTCTAGTATAGACTGATCGAGACCCCGACAAGGGGCGGGGGTCAGGTCTCACAAGCCATTGGTGTTAGTTTGTTCACCTAAGATAGTATACAGGTGCTCATTGGGTTATGAGTACACTGGACGGAATCACCGGGAACCTGCTAGTTGGTATTATACCTATTGTCAGATAGCAGTTCCCAGGTGATATGTGTACAGGTTAGTCTGTCGACCTGAGATCGTCATTTGTCTTGTGTGAGTTCCCACTGTGCTTTGGTTACTATCCTACCACGGCTCAAAGGAGTCATGCAAACAGGTTTTAGTTGGGTACAGTCCTGAGCCACATGGAGGCAGTGATCGGATCGTCGGGGATTCATCTCTCCCAGTATTAGGGGTTGATGTCGCGTTGTGTACGGATGGCCATCACCATAAATCCGTGGCCACGGTGGACGAGAACTACCGATCCAGAATCGATAGTTTCTCAGGTGGTGATGGGTTTCATACCGACACTGAATATCGCGTTGTTGGGGGTCTGACTTTATCCACCCCCTAGACTCGATATGCGATACTCTTAGAAGAACAGACCGGACTGTACGGATATTGTCACTGACAGGCTCAGTAGGGGTTCAGGATGAGTTTGCTCGTCGGCCTCCCTTTCGCTCAATACCTGGGTAGCCGTTACGTACAGCTAGTGCCACTGACGTGCTTGTGGTTAAACCCATTGCCAGCGTATTGACGAGTCTTTACAGTCCCACACGGAGGGTTTTCACGGTTCAGGCGATATGGTGTACATGAGGTATGTTGATACATACAAGTGTCCGGTTATATATGTGCACATGCTGCGCAGACTTTAATCGGACGGTTGATAATACTAGCGGCTTAGGATTAAGCCAGATTATTAAATCAGGTTTTGATTTAATAAATTACATATGTATTTATATATATGTATTCTAGTATTATTGTTCACTAATCGTTTTCTCTCTCGGCTATTCGTACTTTTGTACGAATACGCGTATATGTATTTCGGTACATGTACCGGGAAGTATTCCGTATTTTATACGGAATAGCTTCTAGAAGATGCCACCTTTTTTTATTGATTTTCATTTAGAAATTCAATTATGAAATGAGGTGGAAAAGGTGAGTCAAAGCATGGCATGAACATGGTTTTAAGGTATGGTTGCATTTGTTTATTGTTTTAATTAAAATAAGGAAATGGTGGGGATTTTTTTAATGAGAGAAGGGGAGAGGGGCCGGCCTCTCAAGAAAAGGGTGGGATTCATTTCATTTTGGTTGGATGATTAATTTACAACCCTTGCTCTCTCTCACTCTCTTATACTACACAAATACTTAGCCATTTTCTTAGTTGTTCATGCCAAAGCTTTCACTTCCTTCATCTTCTTCTTGAGTTTCTCATCGAGCTCATGGTTGAGAGAAAATCATAGTGGCACACTACTACACCCCCACTCTCCATCGCTAGCGACTTTGGAGCGTCGGTTATCTCGTTCGACGAGGTTGGAGCTTGCGCTGTTTCCCTCAGGTGGATCATCGGAGATGGAGGAAGACCGGCAACCAAACCACATCAAGGAGCCACTAGGAGCTTGGAATGAAGACCGAAGGACACGGATCAACTTGGTATAACGATTCTAACTCTTAGTTAGTTTGCTAGTTTAGGGTTTAAGGTCGATCTGTAAATCGGGTAGCGGTCGCGCCAGTTTAGAAAATTTTTGTTCCGCTTTTTGGCCGCGTTTTGTTGGCCGGGGCGCTGCCGGGACCCTTCAGTCATCGGTAGCCAAGACATTTCCTGAGATAGGATGCGACTGACTTTCATGCGGTCCGCCCACCTTTGGATTTGAGGGAATAGGCGTCGACTGTCTTGGGACACCGTTTCCCGGTTCATGAGAAGCACCCTGTGCTTGATTGGACGGCTGAGAGGCAACTTGGGCCGTGAGCTGCATCACGACATTCGTCAAGTCATCAATTTTGGAGTAAAGTTTGGCCATCTCCTTGTCTTTACTTCTGAGCTGTTTTCGGAGCTCTTGGAGAAGTTGTTGCTCTGCATTCTTAGGACGGAAGATTGACTCCTCTTCGCTTTTTAAGCTCGACTCCTCATGAACCGAGGGATCTCTCTGCTTATCAGCTTCACTAGGAGGATTTTCATTACCTTCCGGAGGATGCTGGTCTTGGGAAGTGACAGCCACATTCACACCAGATTGGATTTGAGATGTAGTGGCCCCATCCTTGCTCTTGCTGCTCGTGCCCACCATGTAGACAGTGTGGACCACATATCCAGCCATCTCTTTATCTTTGGATGGGTAACCCTGTTCTTCAAACCTCATGAAGTTAAGCATAACATGAGTCCTAGCCCTTTTGTTGGCTCTATATCTGAGCCCTTTTTGTCTTAGCTTCTCGATTTTGAGGGCTTGGCGGGCATCCGTCATCCAGGAAGCCATCATGAGCCATAACGGGGAGCTTAGAGAAGATACCTAATTGAGCAGTTGTCAGGGACGCCGCTGGAGCTTGCCCGAGATGTCTTATAGCTTTGTTGGTGTTGATGGACTTGCCCCCATCTGGGGCCAAGGAAAGTCGTTCAAACACCGACTTGCGTTTTAGTAGTGGTGCCCTCGAGATCACCACATTTGGCCTCTTGCCTTTCGAGGCCGGTTTGTCTCTTACCGGAGCTAGAGGAGCTGGGATGGCGTTAGCTGACACGAATAGAATAGAGCCAAATGGTAGCGGCGGCTCCTCCCATTGTCGCCCGAGACTGGCCGGAAGGACCGTCCTGGCGTCCATCTTCATCGTGTAGGAGATGGGAGCTGTGTTGAGAGCTGAGCTTGCCCTTAAAGACGTTTTGTTGCGTTCGAAGATTGCAGTCGAAAGTCGTTAACCTACAAATAGAAGCATAATTTCAGTACAGACAGTCAATGTATATGTTGATTGAGTTCGCATGGATGTTTAACCCGAAATATGGTAGGAGAGATCGGTCCCACTAGGCGTGCCAGAATCTGTAGGGTGTTTTTTGTTACCCCATTGGGACGGGAATACGCGCACACTTGTCAGGCGTACTACAGATTCCCCTTGCCTAGAGTAGGCGGGGGTTTATTGATTTGGGGGATCCGAATCTCCGGCAGCCACGGACTAAGCTACCGTTAATTACCCCTCGCCTTTGGAGCGAGAGAACCTCCGATTGATGGGTCAAATAGGTCATGCGAACTCAATGCGCAGTGTGTGTATGTGTGTCTTGAGGCATTTTGGATATATCGGGGTCCCCGCAGAGTTTTACGGGGTCCCGCGACCTGGATAGGCTGGGGGTCAAGGTGGCTAGCAGCCCCCTTGCGGGGTGCGGGGTAGCGCCCTGTTAGAATTTTTTTTAACGGGGACAGTGTTGTGGAGAGTATGTGTATATAAAAAAAGGGAAGAATAGCGTCCAAAGGACGCGTGGGTGCCAGCGCCTCACGTGCCTAGCACGTGAGCGCTTTGGCACGTGTGCGCTAGACGATGGGCACCAACACCCCACGTGCTTGGCACGCGGGCGCTAGGCGCTGGGCGCCAGCGCCCCACGTGCTTGGCATGCGGGCGCCGGGCGCCAGCGCCCCACAGGCTTGGCACGCGGGCGCTGGGCGTCAGCAGGAAAAGGGACTTTGTCCCTACACTGGGAGCTGTGCTCCCGATTTGACTTCTGGAGTTAAACTTCTAAAAAGAGGACAAAAGGGCTTAGCCCCTGCACTGGGAGTTGTACTCCCAAAAAGAAAGATTTATTATTTTATATATGTATATATATATATATATATATATTTTTGAGGAGTTAAACTCTTAAGATATTTTCGGAGTTGATGAAATGGGACTCCTTTCTTCTCTTTTGGGCCCTGGATCTTCCGCAAAGTGGGGTTTTTTGAGGTGTGTCTCTTTCTTCCTCTTCTCTATTGGCTGAATCTTGGAGAAAAGAGGGTGAGATTTTATAAATCTCCCATTTTGGAGATTTGATGGAAGATTCGCGTTCCCCTTTAAGGGTTTTGTGGTGAAAAACTATTTCTTTTTGGAAATGGAAGAGTAAAACTCTTGATTTAATTCAGAAAAGGGGAAGAAAGTTTAGAACCTTGAAGAAGGAGAACAAGGCACAAAAACCCTAGATTTTGAGGGGAATGAAAAGTTATCCTTCATTTCATTATCATGTTGCCTTATATAGGCTTACAAATTTGCATATAGCTCCTTGGGCTTTACAAAATGGCATTTTGCCCATCCCATGCCTCATGTGCTCATTTGTTTTGCACATGAGCCATAGGCTTTACAAAAATTTGGCTTTATTCCCATTTTTCTTACATTCATGCATAAAAACTTACATCAAAATTATTTATTATATGATTTCATTTTGGCATAGGGGAGATTGGCTGCGGGGATCGACTCGGGCATGGGCCCACTTGATCTGGGCTTGGGCCCGCTTGCTTGGAGTTGACTTTGACTTGGTCAACCGGGGTGTAATTTTCGACCCCAACACCTTCCACTCGCGGCCACGTGGCCAGGCGTGATCGCTGCCGTTGGATTTAGATCCAACGACCACAATTTGATGGCGGCGGTGGCAATCATTGCGAGATCAATCACTTGATCTATCACCTCCTTCAGTTAGGATTTCTTAGACATGATAATAATCTTGCAACCCATTTTAATACGTTGTTAAACCCTTCATGCATATTATGTTACTGTATTATTGTAATGAAAAATCCTTGACTTGATGTTGACCTCACGAGATAACGACCGATCCCACATGCTCATACTTACAATCAAAATTCATGATATTGTTTATCAGTTAAGGTGGCACATCACACATACCTTCTAATATCATATTGGTTATTTTTTTTGATAACAAATTGCACATACTGTACGATATAAAAATATGTTTTTTCACAAAATACCCTCATTTTATTAATACATTATATTTAATTTAAAGTAACCATATCATATAGGTCTTTGTGAATAAAATACCTTGTGCACATTAAAATGATATTTTATTTTTACCCTTATCCATTAATTACTTTAGTTTTATTAAAATCCTTTTACCTTTTGAAAAGGGGTAATACTAATCTAAATAATTATATTATGGTTTCCAACTTAACCCCTTTCACTTAGAAAGAATATTTTTATATTAATATTTTTTCAGCCTTTTAACTAAGGTTTAATAAGATATTCTAATAGAGTAATATTTTACATGAAACACCCCGTGGTTACTAGACAATCGTTCCTGAAAAAGACATAAATTCTGCCGTCCATGTGCAGCGGTTGTCAACGCGGAGTTGTTCTTGTAGAATATCACCTTTAATAAAATACCCTAATTTAAATAGGATAATATTTTATGTAAATACCTCGATGTTAATAGGCAATCGTCCCTAAAAAGGACACAAATCTTGCCGTCCATGTGCAGCTGTTGCCAACACTGAAGTATTTCTAAAATGTTACCTCCAAATAAACTCCATAACTTTATAAATTATTATTTGCAATAACATACCTTAATCCATCCTAAAAGGTTACAACTTCATTTAAATACCATGGTCTTTACTAAAAGGCTATTTTCAGCAAAAAGCATAACTTTTATAAATGATATTTTCCAAAGAGAATACCTAAAACTTTATTAAAAGATAATTTCAAATAAATACCATAATCCTTTATTAAAAAGATATTTTTATTAAAATTCTATGGGTTTTCCCAAAATTATAATTACTCTAAAATATCATGGTTTCTTATAAACAATGACTACCATTAAATACCATGATCTTTATTAACTAAGTATGCTATAAAATATTATGATGCACATTACAGACTTTAAAAGATAACAAGATAAAATGGGTGATTGTGGAAGGCCGTATTAAATGAGATCAACTATTTGAATATAAGTTTCAACATACATGACACATGATACGGTTAGGGTTAGAATGCACGAATCTAGATATAGAATATTTATAAAGGAAGATCCCTGCAGGCAGGGTGAACAATCCAATATGTGGACGACTACTAACCCAACATTCGGGCGAATACAAACCCAGTCTTCGGGCGAATACTAACCCTACTTTGAGGGTGAATAATCCAATATGTGGATAACATAGAATGTGGAAATTCCATGCCTAGATGATATACGCACTAACTCTAATTCGACAAAACCTTTACACTGAATAACGGAGATGTGTAGTTTGATTAGGCAAGGAGATGCGTAACTCGGATTCCCCTATTACTCAATCATGATCCCGGGAGGTGAAACAGTATATTTCACTTCCCCAGTTATTGTTCTATGTCCTCAACGGAATAATCGCGAGTATCCGGACCTTAGTTTAACAAATTAATACGAACTTTTATCCAATAGATACCTCATACAACATACCTATATTCATATATGCCTCATTCAACATGCCTTATTTGCATACATCTCATACTCTTATACCCATACACATCATATCTGTACACACACATCATACTTATATACACTTGCTCATTTTTGTACCTTTACTTCTTTATGAGGCAATCCTACCCGAGTGTAACTCGCCGACGGACTTTCCTTTTCTCTTCTCTATCTCTGGAATGTCCGTTAGATGTGAATGGGTGTTATGATGAGGATCAAGGTGTGGAGCCTACTAATGAAGATTATGCGGACTTGATGATGGAAAATTAGCTAGTTTTATTTTTGTTTGTTGTCCACATGTTTAGGGCTTTTGCTTCTTCTTCGATATAATTAAACTATTTAGTTTATTTTACTCATTCTTTTAGGATGTAATAAAGTTTGGTTAATGGAAATAAATGCCTTCCGCTTTTATTATTTTGTTTTGGTATATATCCTGCATGTTATAGATATTCATACACTTAACGTAACTATATTGAATAGACCACCTCCAATACAGTTAGGTTGCGGACCATGCCACGTCACCCTTCATCTTCTTTTGGCAAGCGGGGCATGACAGATTTTAGTGGTGGCCCATGCAGGTCCTCAATGTAATAAAATAAAACCGTTAACTGACTTATTATATTTGTGAATCTCATCCACTTATATCGATTTCATAATTTTCCCATATTCCTTGTCTTTTCCTTGACATTATGTATCCTGACCATTGCCTTCCTTTTCAGGTCATGGCAAATCTTTCCAACGAGGATGACATGTCAGATATTACTTTTGAAGTTACATTTGGATATTCAGACGACGAAGTCGTGGACTCCCAGGTGGTTATTTCCGACAGCGACTCGGAAGATGAAGAAGTCGATGCTACAACTCCGAAGCCTATGATGGCTAATGACTCCGAAGATGAAGAAGAAGATCCTATTGAAGAGGAGCATATAGAGGAGGGGCCAGAAAAAGAGGCTCCTGCGGCAAAAAAGAATCCTATGGAATATGATCCTGATGGGGAGGCTCCTGCAGAAGAAGAAGACCCTATAGAGGGAATCCAAGAACGAGGCTCCTGCCAAGGATGAGTCGAAGGACGAAGTTTCGAGTGAGGAGGAACTCAAGGCCGAAGAAACTCAGGCAGTTATCCCCGCAAGACACTATGGGAATAGCCATCCCTCTCTTAGTGCGAGAGCTTATCGCAACATGCTGAACTCCCATAATCAAGATTAATAAAACTTATTTTTTTTCCTTTTTGGCCGAATAAAACGATATATAGCAGTAGGGACATTTCCTTCCTTTTCAGTTGTACTCCTCTTATTGAAGTTGAATAATAAAATCTTAGTTTCGAGCAAAATCTCCCCCGTGTCTCTTGCTCTTCTTTTTATTAGTTTTCCTCTTGCATTAATTGTTTTTCTTTCATGCAAGTTACTATCTTGTCTCATCTCTCAATCTGTTTGTAACCTAACCCCCTTATAATTCACATCATAATGGTCGGACGACACCATAACCGCAACAGAAGGGGAAATAGGGTCAATGAAGCCGCTTCTCAACAAGCAGCTATGATACAAATGATGTAAGAACTATTAGACCAACAGAAGCAGCAGATGACTGCCCTTTATCAAGAGCTGCAAGAAAGTATGCAGCAACAAGCGGGGGTTTTAAGGAAGGCACTAGCCCCAGTTCCTCAAGGTTAAGTGGGAGTGAAGAAATTCAGATCACTTCACCCTAAGACCTTTTCAGGGAAGTAAACCCTTTAGAAGCCGAAGAATGGCTCAAAGGAACCGTCAATAATCTCGGTGCCGCTCAAATTCCCAAGGATGTGTAGGTAAACATTGCTAAACTATAACTTACGGATAATGCCAGAATATGGTGGGAGGCAGAGGAAAGTAGATTGAAGGAGCCCATCGACTGGGAAACGTTCAAACAACGTTTTGATACCCAGTACTTTCCAGCCATGTCAAACCTAGAGATGGAAAGGGAATTTATATAACTCCAACAAGGGAGCTTGTAGGATAAGCCTATAGATGAGTACATTTCAGAGTTCGCAAGGTTAAGTCGGTTCGCACATCATCTGGTGGCAACCCCAGAACTATATGCTAAGATGTTCCGATAAGGGTTGGACCAGAAGACGCAATCCTCCATATCTTCTTCTACTCTTTCAACTTATGACGCAATCTTAGATGCAGCGCGAAACTTTGAAGATCTACAGAAACATATAAGGAAGAATGACCGATTTTCAGGTGTTAAGTGACCGACCAATCAACTTTCTGGAGGATCATCTTCCAAATTCAACGGAGGGCAGCAATTCAAGAGGCCAGTAGGGTCAACTATCTCAAGAAAACTAGCCATTATATACAACCATTGTGGTAGAACGGACACTACATGAGAGACTGTCGCATTTTGAACAAACTCTGCATAGTTTGTGGGTCTCCGGATCATACTATTGGGGACTGTCCTCAAAGAAGGAGACAATTAGGCTCCGTCGATAAGCCGTTTAACTATGGGGCGCCACAAAAGGTAAACCGGGCACTTTCGGCCACTAAACCAACCGATCAAGGGGCATCACCAAAGGGACAACCCTTGCCATCACAGGAGCGCGTTTTTCAGCAAGCATAGCGGAATGGATCCAAACGCCAGATCTTCACCATGACATCCGAGAAAGATGATGCCACAGAGCAAGATAGCAGAGATACTCTTTTCTTTTTCAACCTTCCTTTTCGATACCATACTTATTTATCCTTCGATGCAAATCTTAGTTAGACTCACCATAATTCTTCTAGCTTCCGTAGTTTCGACTAGTTGTTTTTATATTTATATGTCCCAAGTTTCCTATCAATTCACTTATACCTTTCTTATTAGTTTAGAAATACCTCTAACCTTCCTTCAACTTCAAAATTTTTCTATCTGGAAGCAACTACTGATTTTACACTTTCCGATTCTTTATATCTAAACCATTCATAGACTTTCCATGCATCAAGCGATACACCAACTCTCGGGAGCGACACATGTAGTAAAAAAGAGTTCTTGACAGCATTACCGATTCTCGTGCCCAGTAGTGACTACTCCTTTGAAAATTTCTATTATGAAATTACTCCAAGGAGGGTAGGTCGTAACTAATGCACCCATCCTTTCCATACTCAATGGACCCGAAAGTTTTAACATCTACTATGATGTTTTCGGGGAAGGGACTTTGTGGTGCGATGTATCAGCATGTCTATATAGTTGCATATGCGTCAAGGTAACTAAAGACTCGTGAACGCAACTATCCTATCCAGATTTAAAACTGGAAATTGTGATGTTCATCTTGAAGATATAGAGACACTACTATAAGGAGAACGTGTGCACACGGATGGTTGAAACACATGAAGCAGATGAGAGGGGTCAAGTTTTATATGGGAGAAGTGGCGATCTATTGGGACGATCCTGAAGATTGAGGACTTGTAAGATTGAGATGATTATAGAAACAATGGAGGTGGTGATACGATACAGAAAGCACAGAAAGCTCAGTCCGCGACTCATCGACCGTTTAACATCCCGGAATGAGATGGTGGGGTTGCGTATAGTCTAGTTTTGCTACTTTCTTTAGAAGGCATGCTTAATGCTTTTATATTTCATAGTTAAAAAGGTATATCGGCGACCCTAGTCACATTTTGGATCATTCCGAGATCTTAGTATGGGCTGACGTAACCTAGGAGCAGCAACCGGTCGAGATACAAGACCGGGAGGTGAAGACCTTGAGGGCAAGACGGTCCAGCAGGTTAGAGTTACTGGAGGAAGGAACCCCAGATGAATCTATACAGAAATGAGGTAACGAGACGAGAGAGCGAAACCCAAATTTTTTTCTCACTAATCCTTTCTTGATGATTTTCCTTGATAACTACCTTCTGAAATTTCGAGGACAAAATTATTTTAAGGAGGGTAGATTGTAACGCCCGTGTTTTGTAATACCTAATAAAATATCTCTTCTCTAATTTTCCAGTATCAAGTAATTATTTATGTGTTTCGTTGATAGAAAAATATTTTATTTTAATGATTTTATTTTTTAAAGTAAGGTTAGTAAAGCATTTAAATATAATTAAAGGAATTTTTTAAAAGCTATTAATATTTTTCTGGGCTTAAATTTTTTTAATGGAATCTTATAATGTCTTAAAATAATTTATATATTTTTATTATTAATTAAAATGATTATTTCAAAATTAAAATATTTTCAAGGATAAACTAGATTTTTAAATAATTATAATAACTAAAAAATATCATATATATGGGAATATTATTTAGTTTTAGCCCAAAATCATTTTTATACTGAAGATAAAAATAAAATATATTTTCTGAATTTTTTCCATAATTTTCTCATATTTTAAACTATTTTTAACAATTTTTTTGGAAACAAAATCGTATAAAGAAAGCTATTTTAAATTTAAAAGAAAAGGGGAAAAAATATAAGTGGGGAAACCTGGACCGTTGGATTCAAGATCCAACGGCCCAGAATCTGCAGCGGTGCCAAGAGGTGGGGGCCACGCAAAACGCGTGAGCCCTCCACTCGCGGCCACGTGGCCACAAGGCCAGACGCGATCGCTGCCGTTGGATTTAGATCCAATGGCCATGATTTGATGGCGGCGGCGGCAATCATTGCGAGATCAAATCGCAATGATTGGAGATTGATACGACGGTTAGGGTGCAGATTTTGTTGTTTCTGATGGATTTTGTTGGGAATTTTTTGTTGTGAGTAAACCCTATATATACATCCCTTTCCCAATCACTTTTCTCATGCCACAGAACTCCAAAAATTCTAGAAAAAAATACCCAGATTTTCGTCTCGCCGATGCCGACGCTGTGGTTCACCGAATCATCGAGGAAAAATCTGAGCGCAGAGTTATTGAGGTTTTAGTACAAGTCTACGTTTTCGATCCATCGACCTTCATCTCAAAACAAAGGTAGGATCTGTCTCTCACCACTTGATCTATCACCTCCTTCAGTTAAGATTTCTTAGACATGATAATAATCTTCCAACCCATTTTAATACGTTGTTAAGCCCTTCATGCATATTATGTTACTGTATTATTGTAATAAAAAATCCTTGACTGGGTGTTAACCTCACGGGATAACGACCTATCCCTCATGCTTATACTTACAATAAAAAATTCATGATATTGTTTATCAATTAAGTTGACACATCACACTACCTTCTAATATCATATTGGTTACTTTTTTTGATAACATATTGCACATACTGTACGATATCAAAATAGATTATTTTCACAAAATACCCTCATTTTATTAATACGTTATATTTAATTTAAAGCAACCATATCATATAGGGCTTTGTGAATAAAATACCTTGGGCACATTAAAATGATATTTTATTTTTACTCTTACCCATTAATTAGTTTAGTTTTATTAAAATCCTTTTACCTTTTAAAAAGGGGTGATACTAATCTAAATAATTATATTATGGTTTCCAACTTAACCCCTTTCACCCCTTTCACTTAGAAAGAATATTTTTATATGAATATTTTTTCAGCCTTTTAACTAAGGTTTAATAAGATATTCTAATAGAGTAATATTTTACATGAAACACCCCGTGGTTACTAGACAATCGTCCCTAAAAAAGACATAAATCCTGCCGTCCATGTGCAGCGGTTGTTAACGCGGAGTTGTTCTTGTAGAATATCACCTTTAATAAAATACCCTAATTTAAATAGGATAATGTTTTATGTAAATACCTTGATGTTAATAGGAAATCGTCCCTGAAAAGAACACAAATCATGCCGCCCATGTGCAGCCGTTGTCAACACGGAAGTATTTCTAAAATGTTACCTCCAAATAATCTCCATAACTTTATAAATTATTATTTGCAGTAACGTACCTCAATCCATCCTAAAAGGTTACAACTTCATTTAAATACCTTGATCTTTAATAAAAGGCTATTTTTAGCAAAAATCATAACTTTTATAAATGATATTTTCCAAAGAGAATACCTAAAACTTTATTAAAAGATAATTTCAAATAAATACCATAATCCTTCATAAAAAGATATTTTCATTCCATGGGTTTTCCAAAAATTATAATTACTTTAAAATATCATGGTTTCTTATAAACAATGACTACCATTAAATACCATGATCTTTATTAACTAAGTGTGCTATAAAATATTATGATGCACCTTACAGATTTTAAAAGAGAACAAGATAAAATGGGTGGTTGTGGAAGGCCTTATTAAATGAGATTAATTATTTGAATACAAGTTACAACATATATGACACATGATACGGTTATGGTTGGAATGCGCGAACCTAGGTATGGAATACTTATAAATGAAGATCCCTGCAGGCAGGGTGAACTGTCCAATATGTGGACGACTACTAACCCGATATTCGGGCGAATACTAACCCAGTTTTCGGGCGAATACTAACCTGATATTCGGGCGAATACTAACCCTACTTTGAGGGCAAATAATCTAATATGTGGAAGACATATAATGTGGAAATTTCATGCCTAGATGATATATGCACCAACTCTCATTTGACAAAACCTTTACACCAAATAACGGGGATGGGTAGTTTGATTAGGTAGGGAGATGCGGAACTCGGATTACCCTAGTACTCGATCATGATCCCGGAAGGTGAAACGGTACATTTCACTTCCCCAGTTATTGTTCCATGGCCAAAACAGAATAATCGCGAGTATCTGGACCCTTGTTTAACAAACTAATGTGAACTTTTACCTAATAGATACCTCATACAACATACCCATATCCAAATATGCCTCATTCAACATGCCTTATTTGCATACAGCTCATACCCTTATACCCATACACATCATATCTGTACACACACATCATACCTATATAAACTTGCTCGTTTTTGTACCTTTACTTTCTTATGAGGCAATCCTACCCGAGTGTAACTCGCTGACGGACTTTCCTTTTCTCTTCCCTATCTCTGAAATGTCCGTTAGATGAGGATGCGTATTATGATGATGATCAAGGTGTGGAGCCTACTAAATAAGATTATGCGGACTTGATGATGGAAGATTAGCTAGCTTTATTTTTGTTTGTTGCCCACATGTTTAGAGCTTTTGCTTCTTCTTCGATGTAATTAAACTATTTAGTTTATTTTACTCATTCTTTTGGGATGTAATAAAGTTTGGTTAATGGAAATAAATGCCTTCCGCTTTTATTATTTTGTTTTGGTACATATCTGTCATGTTATAGATATTCATACGCTTAACGTAACTGTATTGAATAGACCACCTCTAATATAGTTAGGTTGCGAACCATTCCACGTCACCCTTCACCTTCTTTTCGGAAGCGGGGTATGACGCCTCTTCTTCCTCCTCTCCTCTTCGTGGCCGACACCCACGACCCAACTTCTCACAACTGACCACCATCGCCGCCTGCCCCCTCACATACAACATCCTGTCCAACTCCGGTCGTCATCTTCCTTTTTTTTTCCCCTTAACCCAACCACCATCTTAAGTTCTCGTCTCGTTTAACCCACCTCCAATCATCGCTGATTCCATCACCTGCAACATCCTTTCCCTGAGACTCCAAAGCCGGGAACACCTTCATTTTGCTACAACCCATCGACCCTCGTCGCCTTCGCCTCGACCCACTTTCCTCTTCTTATTCTTCGCTCGTGCTCCATCCCCATCATAAACTTCCCTTTCGACTCTGGACCCGAGAACTCCCCATCACCATTGCCACTATCTCCTTCCATCATCACTAAGCCTTCCTCACCTTCAACACCATCACCACCTCTATTTCGTTGATGAGCAACCTTAGCCGAGACTTCTCCCGCAGCCAACTTCCAGCAACCTTCGACCCCTTCACGAGCACAACCGCCATCTCACCTTCATCTTCAATAGCCGAACCCACATCGCCAGCAACTCCTTCACCAAGATCCCATCTCCACCACCACCACCACAAACCCTAACCTCTATCATCGGCGAGCCTCTGCAACACCGAACCCATCGCCCCTTCACAACCAGCACCGCCACCGTTCCATCTCAAAGCAGCTGCAACCTTCACCCTCTTTCTCCTCCTCTCCTCTATTTTATTTTAAGTTTAGCCAACTCCGGTGAACACATTATCATCGCCTCTCTCACTTCATCGTTGCAGTCATTAGTCCCAAAAATCGAGAAACTCAAAACTACAACCATGCACAACTTCAAGTTGTGCACACTGCTACCATTGCCGAGCCTAGTACGTGTTCCCGCCAAAATTTTGGCTCACAACCTTCTCCCTTATAAAATAAATAAATAAATAAATAAATAAAAATAATAAAATAAAAAATAATAATAAAATAAAAAAGGAAAGGAAAAACTCCACATGTAAAGAATGTAACAAATGCCTCAAAGCCAAGAGTTAAAATATTGTGAAGCAACGCTTCAGATGCAGCGCCAAGTGCGCTGCGCCCTAAACAGCGCACCATATGCAAAGCACGCGTGTGCTAGCACTAGGTGCGTTCCGCTCCAAGCAGCGCACCACGTGTCATACACGTGTGCGCTGCCTTTTAAGCAGCGCACCACGTGTAAAGCACGGGTGCGCCAGCGCTGGAACCTAAAAGCTCTCCAAGCGTCAGATCAAAGATCTAATAATAATGATAAATCATTAATTAATCAGAATTAAATTCTGTTAAGGAAAGATTCCTCAAAATATTTCCAAATGACAAGATTTTACTCTGTAAATCAGAGCACCGTTGGATCAATGATCCAATGGTAAATAAAAATTACCAAAGACAATAAATTCTGTTATGCAAAGATTTTCTCAATCTTGTTAAAAACAAGAAGACTGCCTTCTGTAAAACAGAAGCCCTAGGATCAAAGATCCAACGGTAGGGAAACATTCTCAAATCAATCAGAGAAAGATCTCTTAAAACTGATTTAACAAATCAATTGGCCCTATATAAAGACCCCAAGACTTCAAGTCTCATATAGAAAAAAACCCTCTGCAAATTTTGAGAAAAACTCAAAGAGAAAGAAGAGCAAGCTCTTAGAAAAAAGAAGATCATTTCTTCATCTTTAAGGTAAAAAACTAGTTCTTGAACCACAGAGATGAAACCATCTCGTAAAAAGAAGAACCATCTTCTAAAAAGATCATAGATCTACAAAAGACCAAGGTCTTTGATAAAAAGAAAAAGATCAAAAGATCTAACCATAAAAAATTAAAAGAAGTATTTTACTTCATTCATAGATCTTTGATTTATAAACAAGAACTTTTTGTTCTTGAATCTTGAGGCAAAGCCTCCTTTAAAAGAACATAAACTTGTTCTCTGATCGTTAATTTGATCAAGTGCGCTTTGCGCTACTGAACAGTGCCTTGCACTCATGAATTGCGCTTTTGCGCTTCTTGGACCGACGCTCAGCACCAAAACATGCCACGTGTCAACCAAAGACACAATCTGCACTTTGCGCTTCTGAAACAGCGCACTGCGCTCATGGACTGGCGCTCAGCGCCAAGCGCGCCACGTGTCACTCACTGGCGCGCCAACAAACTAGCGCAACGTGCTCATAAATTAAAAACGCAATGCGCTAATAAACTAGCGCTTAGCGCTAAGCGCGACACGTGTCCCCTTCGTGTGCGCTACCCGACAGAAGCGCAATGCGCTCTTTAACTGGCGCAAAGCGCCTGACGCGCCACGTGGCGCATTGTCAGAACATACTTTGTTCTGATGAAGACAAAAGATGTCAGAACTCAATGCTTAGCATTATTAAAAGGGCCGAGCCCAAATAAAGGCTTAACAGCCAGAACAACGAAAAATGTTAAACATTTTAATTAGACTTAGCCCAACTCTGGCCATAAGTCCTCAACTTATATTGAACTGAGCACATGTGCTCACAAATATTCAACTGATCTCAGTCCCAAACTGGGTTACAGATCTTTCAACCAACTCACATCGGTTCGAGGGTACATCTCGTTACTCCTCTGATATTTGTCGTTGTAATCCTTCAACGTCTTCAGAGAGGTGACGGGTCCCGATGACCACACATTTCTACGGACTGTGGGGTCCTTAAACTCACAGACTACGATGTCCTTAACCTGGACTGTGGGGTCCTTAAACTCATGGACTATGATGTCCTTAACCTCGACTGTGATGTCTTTAAACTAACGCTGGATTGTGGGGTCCTTAAACTCATGGACTATGATGTCCTTAATCTCGACCGTGATGTCTTTAAACTAACGCTGAACTGTGGGGTCCTTAAACCCATGGACTATGATGTCCTTAACCTTGACCGTGATGTCTTTAAACTAACAGGCGACTGTGAGGTCCTTAAATTCACGGACTATGATGTCCTTAATCTCGACCGTGATGTCTTTAAACTAACATTGGACCGAGATGTCTTTAAACTAATAATGGACCACCATGTCCTTAAACTGGTAATCGACCGCAATGTCCCTAAACTAAACAATAGAGTTCAAATGCGCTTTTGTTGGATCTAAATGATCCTGTTAAGTTGATCTTAGTCTAAAATTAGACTAATGTGTCCTTAACAAACGTTGAGTCGATCTTAGTGTAGAAATTAGACTAACGTATCCTTAACTATCGTTTAAGTTAATCTTAATCCCAAATGAGACTAACGTATTCTTAAACCCAACCCCCAAACCCAAATCTAAGAAGATACGGATTTGGACTAATCCACGCCCTACGGGCGACAACATACATTAGTCTCCGTATACTATCCACGGGCAACCAAAAACAAAACAAACACACACAACACGAAGTGACCATCTGGAGAAGGAGAAAGTGGTTACCGCGATGCGGTAGCATAATTAACTGCAGGGGCTTGTGCTTGCAGGGAAGAGCGTCCCCATAATCAAAAACCCCTCATCAACGAGGGGGAATCTGACGAAGTCTGCTACATCGGCCGCATCCGTTTAAACCTTCGATACATGGTGCCATAAATCAACTTGGCATCTTCGGAGAGGTGGACGGATATCACCAATTAGTATCTGCCTCGAAATTCAGGCAAGACGAACCTTCGCAGTCTCGTCTCCGTGTTTCGGAGGAGAACAGTACGGAAACGAGCTGTTATCCTAGCTGAGATCGTGCGTTGTATCATGTTCGTCTCGAGGCAAGTATACTACTACTTGCTTTACATGCTAGCTATGACAACGAGTATGTTGTCGTAGTATTTATTTTATCCACTTGATTTTTAAATTCTTGTAGTTTAAATCAATGGTTTCATTATGGTTAGGTTCTAGTTTAGTCTATATGAATTAGTTAATATAAAATGGTAGCTAATTTTATATCTGGACCCTTTCAATAAATTATGGTATTTTTTAATGATAATTAGTATCTACATACACACACACACACCTCGTTTTATTAATTACCACAAACTGAAACTACATCCCAATCTTTTCTAGAAGATAGCATGCACTGTTCCATTCAAATATTAAAATTGAAGTTTAAACATATGACGTGAGATAGGATACATTATAATAACCTTATTCTATTTAAAGCGAAATAGTATTGCATAATAATTATATTAAGATACAACCCTCTTTTATTCATCGATGTGTTGATATTGTCCTTGACAATACTAGTACACTGATTGATCACCTATACCCATGATATTTCTTATCATGCTAGTACATTGATTGTTTCACGAGCACATGCTTGAACTTATTATCGTTACCTTTACGTTAAACTTTCTTGCCATGTAATGTTTACTGATGCCAGTAATACTGACTTATTGTCCTGATGGACGTGACTTGTTGTCTAGATAGATATAATTTGTACCTTTATGTTCCTGTGTTGGCATTAGGTAGATATTATTTCATACCTGTCTTGGAAAACGAAACCTGGGGAAATGGGAAAATCAAAAACGTAACTGAAGTGTAACTTAAAATGATATTAATTGATCCGTGGTTTCGGGGGGTAACGGAACAAAATCATTTGTGATTCATACTACTTGATCCGTGGCTCCGGGGGTAATGGAACAGAATCATTCCTGATTTATATATCTTGATACGTGGTCCCCGGGGAGTAACGGGGTATATACTTTTGAGTTACATGAAGGAGTACATTCATTAGTTTCAAATACCTGTAGGATAGTTAACCTAGAAACACAGATTTTAGGATACACGTGACATACCTATAGCTTGCTGTATAACACATGTGATTATTTTGTTTATACTCATATCTTATTTTGCACTTGACATCCTAAATAGCACACTGTTCAATTTGTTATTATTACGATGATATTTATGACGCACTGATGTCTTGGTTTTGCATGGCCCAGTTCCTTTAACTTTATCGCAGAGAGTACTTTGACAGGAAAGCTGAGCAGTGAGGAGCTTTGCTGATTAGTTTAGTGATGCTTTATATTTATTTTCTAGTTACGGTTTTAACATTGTGATCACATAAGGGACGAAACTAGGATATTATTTCTTGTTGGATCTTTATTTTTTTCCGTTATCCCTCGTTATTACTTATTGTGGCAGTTGGACATATGATAGTTAGATATTTATTTACTGTTCTTGATATCTAATTGACAGCCGTAATATGACCATGGAAGGATATTTCCTCGCTATAGGTGTTTACCGCCGAAAACAGAGATGAAGTGGATTGAACGTCTTACCTAAATTTGGGGGCATATGCTATTTGGAACATATCCATCTACCTCTCCTAAAATGCAAAGTTGATTTATGGCACCGTATATCGGAGGTTTGGACAGATGCGATCGATGTAGCGTGACTTTATCAGATTCCCCCTCATTTGTGAGTTTTTTTTTATTGTGGGGACGCTCTTCCCTGCAGGCGCAAGCCCCTACAGTTAATAATGTTATCGCGTTGCGATAACAGCTTTCTCTTGCTCCGGTAGATCACCTCGTGTCGTGTTGTATTTTATTTATTTTTGGTTGCCATGGATTATATACGTAGACTAGTTTATGTCGTCTCCCGTAGGGCGCGGATTAATCCAAATATATATATATATATATATATATATTTGAGTTTGAAACTAGGTTGTATATTCCATCGGTTCAAAGAATATTTTATTTTATTTAAGGACTGTTAATATGGTTTTAGATTAAGATCGGTTTAAATAGCATATGGGCTCAATTTGTTTTAACTAATGATGCGTTAGTCTTATATGAGACTAAGATCAACTGAGAAATATGTTTAGGGATCATTAAATTTTGTTAAGATCCATCAATAGAGTACATAGGATCGACTGTAAAGAACAATATAGGTTCTAGGAAGTTTCAGAGACTTAGCCAATTTTGGGCTCAGTCTTGGACTTTTCCCCTCATTCAACAGTGCTAATCACTTTGTCTTTTGACTACGGATATGATATTAAATTGCTGCTTTGGCACTCACGTGTGTATCACGTGAGGCGCTCAGACTTGGGCGTTGCCCAATCAGTGCTAAGCACTTAGTCATTTTGACTATATAGTGCTAAGCACTTTTATGCAGCGCTCACGTATAGAGCACGTGAAGCACCAGATCTTTGGCACTCACGTGTGAAGCACGTGCATCACTGTTTTTTCCATTTATGCACGCTCACGTATGAGGCACGTGAGGCACTGAGCTCAAGGAATCTTTTGGCGCTCACGTGTGTATCACGTGAGACACGAAGCTTCTGCGTCTTTTGAGCGCTCACGCATGTATCACGTGAGACGCTGAGCCCTTAGAGATTTAATCTCTGTTTATATTTTATAAAGAAGTTTAACTTCTGTTAATAGTGTTTTGGCCATTAATGATCACCAAGATCTCTGTTTTGAAGATCTGGGATCGAATTTTGAGAACTAAGTTCTGCTGTTTCTTTTTTTTATAAGAACTAAGTTCTTTATATAGAGTTAAACCCTATTTTAGAGAAATTAAAATCATGGAATATAAGTTCCACTTCTTTTCTTCATATTTCTTTTCTCATATCTAGTTTTTCCCCTAGATCTCGAGTCTGAAGAGCAAAATCTTGCCGATGAGAATTAAATTCTTAACTTATGGGAGATTTGACTTGCGGATATCAGATCCAGAGAAATAACTAAGTTCTTTATAGAGGGTTAAGCCCTTGTATTTAAATATGATAGGTAAATGAGATATTTTTTATCTCTGTTTTCTTTTTCTTTATCAAGGGTTTGAGAGAAGAAGGAACTTTTCATCAGCAAGAGAATTAAATTCTCAGTTGTAGCTTTCTTTTTTTTATCACCTTATGGGGTTCATTCTCTTTTTGAGACTTGAAGTCTCGGGTCCTTTATTTAAGTGATGAAAAATTGTTAATTAGTTGAGAAAATCCTTTATTTAAGAGATCTCAATCTGATTTTATAATCAGAGGGTGATTTTTAATCACCATTGGATTTTAGATCCAAGCCTTTCTGTTTAACAGAATATATTTTTCTTGTTTTTAACAAGACTAGGGAAATATTTTCCCATGCATAGAATTTAATTCTATCTTTTAATTCAAACGGTGATTTTTTAATCACCATTGGATTTTTAATCCAAGGGTTCTCTGTTTACCAGAGTATACATTCGTCGGGGTCTCGAAAAGTATACACTAGTCTACTCTGGAGTATCGATGCCCAGTTTCGATACTCTCTCGACTAGGGATATTTAAGGATGTGCTTATAGACCACCCAACTCCCACGTATATGATCGCCATCATACTGCTGGTAGTCAAGCAAGAATTCTATGGGCTCTATCAATATGTAATAGTGATCTGTAATACCATATAATGCATGTACATGATGATAGAGACAAACTAGATAGCATACTATCATTTTGAGTAAGACTGTTCTACCAGTATAGGTCCTCCCTCAATTATCACAATCGCGTGCCTGCGATTACAATAATTTACTTGAGGGCACTATATCCAACTATCTCCCACTTGCACTTAAGGCTGATTATTGCGACGTCGCATACTCACAGCCCGTGTTATACCGAACACCCAACTTCTCTACAAATCAGTCTCGCAAAGCCCGTTTGTGAAACTATTGCGTTCGAGAAATAGCCTAACTGAGTGGATCCGCTCTAATGTTTCTATCTTTATCACTTTATATCTCAACTTCGCGGAGAAAGACTATCTCACGAAATGAGCGATACATGTCTTAGAATTTGTCTGGATATCTGATGTGACCCAATTCACAAATGAACTCCAAATTCAATAAACTTCTTAGACCGTATCTTTCACTGAATTTAATCAGTATCCTACGCCGTGCTTTCCTCAGTATCTGCTTGGACCACATGTCCAACATACTTCCCTTCAAAAGAGGGAAAACTATAACTCTGACAGTCACTCTGTTATCCAGGTCACCTTGGAAGCCTGAAATGATAACCGCCTCCTGAAGGAGGCTGCCGTTACCATATACTAAGAACTTCCACTTATGTTCATAACTGCTTCCCAATGTTTCTCCAGGATTAGATTAATATATACTTATTGCAGCCAGTGCAAAAGCAATATCTGGTGTGGTACTTGACATTTCATGATTAACTCAATTACCTAAGCCAATCATGCAAATCCCTCTCCTCATCAGTCTAGAAGACATCTCTTTAGAGAGGGTGACTCCATCATCTGCGGGTACACCACCATGCTAGGAGTTGTCCATTCTAAAACACTTTAGAATAGTGTCTAGTACCCGAATTGGGACATTTCCCAAATCTAGATTTAACACCATAGATCTAGTGACCAGAATCCCTGATATTTTATCCAGATCCTACGAGGAGAAATACCTTATGACAACCACAGTATAACCGATCGTAGTATAGGAATATCACATCCTATCAGGAGCATGTCATCCAAATACCAGGACATCACTCCCTACTCCCTTCTTACCAGGTCCATCTATTGTTCTGATGAAGTCAAACTCCATGACTGTCACATCAAAAAATAAACGATCTATCTCCGCTATACTTGCTTTAGTCTATAAATAGCATAAGCTACTTGCCCACCATGCTTCCGTTGCTCCTACTGACTACAACAATCCTCTGGCAGAGTCATATACACGTGCACTTCTAAAGCTAATTTAGAACAACGTTATACTCATCCACCTACCAGATCTCATAGTTTAGGACAACAGTAGTGGCAAGCTTAGGTCATCAAAACATTCCTGTCACCGTCCTTGAGGAAACCGAAGTACCTCTCGGGTGGCTGAGGTTATCCACCAAATCTGCGGAGTGGCTAATGGATTGTCAAATCCAATTGAATCTTTAGGTCCTACTGAATTTTCAGTAATCGTTTGTGGTTCTGGAATAACTTCTAGTTCTACCATACTCTCACTAATGTTTTCTGAAAAGAATTCATTTTACTAAAACGGATGGCGAGTCAAGAACAATATAACTATTGATCTTCCAAATGATAGAATGTTATCCCTCGTCAAAGCCCGGAAAAACCCACAAACTGCCTGAAACGTGGCTAAAGTTTATCTAGATTCTGGTTTTAAGCATAAGCCGGACAACTCCATATACCTTAACATCATTAAGATATGAATCCATTCTATATCCAATATAGAAACAAAGGCACTAATTTAATTGAAACCAGATTCAAAATTTAAGCAGCTGTTTCCAGTGCATATCGACTAAATGGAAGAAGGCCAAGCAGCATTACTCATCAAGGAGCGCACTCACGGATGAGTAACCTAAGAGAGAAACAAGTTCTCAAATATATTACTCAGAATGGAATACCTAGCATAAGTATCTACATTTTCGATCACCTCGAAGAATCCTGATACTTGTAACATATGGTTCTCTACTTTATTCTTATACCTATAAATTCTCAAAATTTGGACCTTGTATTTCAACGAAATACTTGTTTAAAACCAGAGAAGTCATAAGTAAACGGAATATAGTATGAGTACCAACCCCTTTGTCGTAACGGACATCGGACAACATACTATATTTTGTATAAGTCCTCTAAGTTTAATAACTCAAACCATGTGCATCGTAGGTTGAAAACTTTTCTATGGTTAAGAAGAATTACATCGCTGTTGAATGCACCTTACCTAACCATCAACTGATATAGGTAAATGTCATAGACATAATTTCAAAAATTTATATCTCGTTTTATAAAATAAACGTACATATATATCAATTTCAAATTGGTGCATAACAACGGATATTCAAACCAAAATATTTGCCGTAAAGCAAAACTCGGGCGATTTCCTCAAATATCACCAATTACAAAGAATTCTGATATATAAAGGATCTAATCACCCAATTCCCAATATCTTACTCCCACTCAGCATCTGTAACGCCATACAGATGTGAGAATCAAGTTTGGTAAATACATACCCTGAAGTCAGAATCTAATTGGGAAAACAGTTTTCATTTAACACCGTACAGTAAAACTGAAATATGAAAATGTTTCGAAGGGGTGGCCAGGTATTCTTAGTAATGCCTCTTCCATTATCCAGATTCATGACAGTAACCATATAATTTCTTGCTCTCATTCCAATCTCTTCATATGTCTTTACTTCTTACCATCTGTACACCATACTTAGGCTAATTGGTTTTCTTCCTTCCCTACCTTTCGGTACTAGCCTAAGGTTTGGAAGAAGACTATCCAATAAGCGTAATAAGTGTACTCTCCTAATACTAGGAGCCCTCGCAACCTAAGAGAAGGTAAAGAGAAAAGACAACCGAATAATCCTATTCAATTTCTCCAGAACCGGAAACCATTCTCGAACAGAAACAAGTTTCTTCGAGTTCGTATGTAACTATAAGATGGAATATCCAAGCAATATGGATCTTCATAGTGGTACGAAGTGTTCTGGAGAAATGCAAAGGGGAAGTAAGAGTGGAAGGGATATACGCGGCTTCGTCGTGAATGATAGTTGTCGCAATTTCTTTTTCCCTCACTCTAATCCCTTTATATGTATTTACTTATTATCTTCTGTACACCACACTTAGGCTAATTGGTTTTCTTCTTTCCCTACCTTTCGGCACCTGCCTATGGTTTGGAAGAAAACTATCCAATAAGCATAATAATTGTACTCTCCTAATAGTAGGAGCTCTCGCAACCTGAGAGAAGGGAAAAAAGAAAAGACAGCCGAATAATCTTATTCAATTTCTCCAGAACCGGAATCCATCCTCGAACAGAAACAAGTTTCTTTGAGTTTATATGTAACTATACGATGGAATATCCAAGCAATATGGATTTTCATAGTGATACGGAGTGTTCCGGAAAAATGCAAAGGGAAAGTAGGAGCGGCATGGATATATGCGACTATTCATGAACCATGACAATCCAAAAGCTGAAGTGCTTAAGAAGGTCCGGTTAACTTGGTTCATGAGTTTTAGTTTAAGTTCAGGTCATGGTTACTGCCAGACAGAGAGAGAGAGAGAAGAAACACTTAGCGTGCACTCTAAACTAGATTAGATTGGTTAATCATTTTACCTAATCAGGATGGCTCCCACTGTTTTCTTGAATTCTCCTTCAAACCCTAAAAGGAGAATTAGTCGGGATCATCTGAAAATCACCCGAGGAGTAACACCTACTCATCAGTAGGAATCAGGATCCAACTATCATCGCATGATAGCTTGATGGAAGCCACTCAAGTCAGCACACTCCAGAAAGTATGCGCATGCTATGTAAGTTTCCGGTATATTTGAAACTCCGATATGGTTTTTGCCCCAAGCGCTTATGACATTGACTTCGGCCAACAAATCATAACACGCAAGTCAAGTTCTACCCGTCATTATCCAGATCAATTTAGACCCATCCGTACACACCTTTGATTTTGGCCAACAAAGTGCTACGACTGTCTTAAACTAATGCATTTATCTATGCTACGGATAAGCAACACACAGCTACCATTCACGATGCTTTGACTTTGGCCAACAAACACCGCACGAATACTATGTGCTACTTATTCGAAACGACGGAGGGCTACGGCTGGTTTTTGGCGAAAAACCTTTAACGTAATGAACTTGATATTGTTGAAGGAACTCGAATGGTTTTACAAATATTTAGTGGCGTAAAGTTTTGCTAAAAATCTTACTCCCTGTGAAGGGATCTAGGATCTTTCTTCGTCGAGTGAGGTGCAGGATATTCCTAACTGAATACCATGATGCAAAGTAAAAGAATCGACTATAGAGAAGTTTGTAGGGTGTTTTTCGTCCCCCCATTAAGATGGGAATACACGCGCGCTTGTCAGGCGTACTACAGATTCCCCCTGCCTAGGGTAGGCCGGGGTTTATTGATTGTGGGGATCCGAATCTCCGGCAGCCGCGGACTAAGCTGCCGTTAATTACCCCTCGTCTTTTGGGCGAGGGAACCTCCGATTAACGGGTTAAACTGGTCATGCGAACTCAATGTGCAGTGTACGTGTGTTGTGTTTTGAAAGGGGAGGTTTGGATATATCGGGAGCCACGCAGATTTTTTACGGGGGTCCCGCTACCCGGATAGCGGGCTGGGGGTCAAGGGGGCTAGCAGCCCCCTTGCGGGGTGCGGGGCAGCGTCCCGTTAGAAATTTTTTTCTAACAGGGACAGTGTCGTGGTGTATCTGTGTGTGCACATATGTATGCATATGTGTACATATGTATATATATATATATGTATGTATATACATATAAAAAAAAGGGGAAGAAGCATCCAAAGGATACGTGGGGGCAGCACCTTGGACGCGTGCGCCTAGGTGCTGTGCGCTCAGGCGCTAGAGTGCCACGTGTCGGCACGTGGGTGCTCTGCGCTTGAGCGCTGGGCGCTTGAGCGCAAGCGCGCCACGTGTCGGCACGGGGGCGACTTGCGCCCGAGCGCTTGCGCTTGGGCGCGCGCCACGTGTCGGCACCGGGGCGACTTGCGCTCGAGCGCCTGCGCTGGAGCGCAAGCGTGCCACGCATCGGCACGGGGGAGACTTGTGCTCGGGCGCTCTGCGCTTGAGTGCAAGTGCGCCACGTGTCGACACGCGGGCGCTCTGCGCTTGAGCGCCGGCGAGAAAAAGAGGCTTTTAGCCTAAGAAACAGAAGCTATGCTTCAGAAAGGAAATATTTGTTATTATATATATATATATATATATATATATATATATATATATATATGTTATGGAGTTAAAACTCCTAGGATGTTTTGAAGCCGATGAAGGCGGGGTTCTTCTTCCTCCTCCTGTTGTTTGGCCGGATCTTAAAGATCAAGAAGTAGGAGATTTTAAAAATCACTCCTTTTTGAGATCTGATGGGAGATCTAAGTTCCCCTTTGTGGGTTTTGTGGTGGAAAACTACTTAGTTTTTGAAAAGAAAGAGTAAAACTCTTGATTTAATTCAAAAGAAATGAGAAGGTTTAGAACCTTGGAGAAGGAGCAGGAGGCACAAAGAACCCTAGTTTTTTGGGGGGAATGAAAAAGTGTTTTTTTATTCATCATCATGTTGCCTTTTATAGGCTTACACATTTGCATATAGCCCCATGGGCTTTACAAAAATGGCATTTTAGCCATCCCATGGCTCATGTGCCATTTCATTTTTGCACATAAGCCATGGGCTTACAAAATATTGGCTTTATGCCCATTCATGCATAAACAATTACATAAAAATTATTTATTACATGATTTTGTTGTTGGCACGGAGAGGCTGGCCGCGGGCTCGACTTGGACATAGGCCCGCTTGACCTGGGCTTGGGCCCACCTGGCTTGGGGTTGACTTTGATTTTGACCTGGTCAACCGGGGTGTAAATTTTTACCCCAACAAATTGCCCCCCATCAATAAATGCACACAGCATTTGTGGGTCGTGTGCATGAAATTGATGGATCTTCTTTCACGTGGAGGCGACTTGTCTTGGTTCCCACTTTTTAGGATGCACTGCCCTTTTTACGACGTGGACGGTCGACGCTCTGATCCGAAGCGATTTGGTAGACGTGTCCCCGACACGGAGTGTCGCTGGTCGACGTTTCCCTGAGACGGGGTGTCTGTTGTCGATGTGCCCCCGGCACGGAGTGTCTGCTTGACGTTTCCCCAAGGCAGAGTATCGGCTGGTTGACGTATCCCCGTTACGGAGTGTCTGTTGTAGGACGTTTCCCCGAGACGGAGTGCCTGTTGTAGGACGTATCCCCGAGACGGAGTGCCTGTGGTAGGACGTTTCCCTGAGACGGAGTGCCTGTGATAGGACGTTTCCCTGAGACGGAGTGCCTGTGGTAGGACGTATCCCCGAGACGGAGTGCCTGTTGTAGGACGTATCCCCGAGACGGAGTGCCTGTGTTAGGACGTATCCCCGAGACGGAGTGCCTGTGTTAGGACGTTTCCCCGAGACGGAGTGCCTGTGGTAGGACGTATCCCCGAGACGGAGTGCCTGTGTAGGACGTATCCCCGAGACGGAGTGCCTGTTGTAGGACGTATCCCCGAGACGGAGTGCCTGTGGTAGGACGTATCCCCGAGACGGAGTGCCTGTGGTAGGACGTTTCCCCGAGACGGAGTGCCTGTGGTAGGACGTATCCCCGAGACGGAGTGCCTGTGGTAGGACGTTTCCCCGAGACGGAGTGTCTGTGGTAGGACGTTTCCCCGAGACGGAGTGTCGCCGGTTGACGCAGAGGTCGATGTTGGAATTGGTTGGTTTGATTTGATTTGGGTTGATATCAGCATCGCTACACTAGAATATGGTACCAGGAGCGAATCATCATCTGTCTTGAGAGGATGTGGGAATTTTTTTTTTGTTTGGCATCTGCATTGCTGCACTGGAATAATGCCAGGAACAACTCATCATTTGCCCCGAGAGGATTTGGGGATTTTTTTTTGTCGGCATCTGCATTGCTGCACTGGAATGATGCCAGGAGCAACTCATCATTTGCCCCGGGAGGATTTGGATTTGGTTGGTTTAGGAGACAGGTTTAGATCCCTGTCACCTAAGGCTTTTCCATTTTGTGAGCCGTAAGGGTCTCACAAAGCATTTTCTCCCTACGGGTCGTAAGGATCCCGTAGGTGTATTTTCTCCTTAGGAGTCGTGGGGACTCCTATGTGTGTTGCTCCTTTGTGAGTCGTAAGGATCTCACGCGGGAATTTTCTCCTCACAAAGTCGAGAGGACTTTGCGAGTGCATTTCATTTCTTTTTTTTTTTACGAGTTTGCGCCCCTTCGGGTTTTCACAAACTCGCCGGCAGTCCTGCTGTTTTTACTCACGGAGCCCTTTCGGGTTTTCATCCGTGCCCGTTTTGCTTGTGGACATACCGTTCTTCTTTTTTTTCTTTTTTTTTTCTTCGTTTTTTTTTGGAGAGATCGGGATTGTTTTACGCCCGTGGATCGTATACGGTTTTGCAGGATGTATGATCCAGACCGTAGGGCCGAAAAAATTTCAGGACATTGTTGGCGTCTGCATCGCTGCACTGGAATATGGCACCAGGAGCGACTCATCATTCGCCGTTGGGGTATGGGATTTAGAATTTGGTTGGCGTTTGCATCGCTGCACTGGAATATGGTACCAGGAGCGACTCATCATTCGCCACTTGGGGATTGGGGAGCGATGGCGTAGGAGACAGGTTTAGATCCCTATCACCTAAGGCTTTTCAATTTTATGGGCCGTGAGGGTCCCATAAATGCATTTTCTCCCTACGAGTCGTAAGGATCCCGCAGGTGTATTTTCTCCTTAGGAGTCGTGAGGACTCCTAAGTGTGTTTTTCCTTTGTGAGTCGTAAGGATCCCACAAAGGTTTGTTCTCCTCATGCATCGTGAGGACACATGAGTGGATTTCCCTTCGTCCCTAGTTTAATGACTTAGGGGTCAACTGTTTCCAGTTTAATGACTTAGAGGTCATCTGTTTCCAGTTTAACGACATAGAGGTCATCCGTTTCCAGTTTAACGACTTGGAGGTCATCTGTTTCCAGTTTAACGACGTAGTGGTCATCTGTTTCCAGTTTAACGACGTAGTGGTCATCTGTTTCCAGTTTAAAGACTTAGAGGTCTGCTATTTCCAGTTTAAAGACGTAGAGGTCATCTGTCTCCAGTTTAACGACTTAGAGGTAATCTGTCTCCAGTTTAACGACTTAGAGGTCATCTGTTTCCAGTTTAACGACTTAGAGGTCTATTGGATTGATTTGGAATTTTGGGATAGGGGCCGGCATCAGCGTTGTTAACACTGAAGCACATGTGCTAGGACACATGAGTGGGTCTTCCCAATGGAGCATAATCCCAAAGGCGGAGGCCAGACGCGTAACTGGTGGTTGCGGTGGAGCATGGGTATGTTGAAGATTATTTGAGCCCGTGGATTGTATACGGCAGTCAATTTAGGGACTAGCCGTAGGGCCGGAAGAATTTTGGGAAACTGGATTTTTGTTGGCGTCTGCATTGCTGCACTGGAATAATGCCAGGAGCAACTCATCATCCGCCCTTGCTCCTTTTTTTTTTTGGTTTTTGTTTTTGTTTTACCACGATTGCTCTATCATTTCAGCTTTTCTTATCGCGAAGGTCGCGATTGCCCTATCATTTCGGCTTTTATTCGCGGTTGCCCCATCATTTCGGCTTTTATTTCATCTTTATTTTACTCGCTGATTTTTATTGCGAGTTGCCCCATCATTTCGGCTTTTATTTTTTTTCCTTTTATTTACACATTTTTTTTTACATTTTTTTTTACATTCCCAGTTTAACGACTTAGAGGTCGATTATTCCCAGTTTAATGACGTGGCGGTCGATTGTTCCCAGAGAAAGGCGGGTGTTTGAGAGAATCAGGTCCCTGCAGGACATCGGTCCCCGTATGTATGAAATTGGCGGTCGCAGCTTGATTGTTTGTTAACACGCCAGGGGACAATGATATTTCTCCCGCCTTATATTGTTTCTCGACCCAATCCTTGAAGATGCAACAGTCTTCAATAGTGTGCCCCAGCACTCGGTGGTATGGGCAAAAGTTAGGATGATCGGTCCTGTTCGCTTCACTTAGCCTTCTTGGTTCTGGTAGCCGCAGGCCATTCTTCAGAGCATCTTTAAAAATTTTGTGGACCTTGTCCCTTCGGAATGAGTAGACCTTATTTCTTCTTTCCTCCAAAGTTGGCTCTCGAGACTGGTCAGTTTTTGCTCCGCCCGTTCTCTGCTTATTTGGAGAATCGGTGATATTAGAACTTCCGCCTTTTCGGTTGTCGTCCCTCCAAGGTTTCGGTCTGTTTGTGAACTGAAGATCCTGAGCGGACTCCGGCCTTGAGCGTTCCAACGTTTGGACCTTTTTGGTCAGCTCTTGGAATGTTTTGAGACCCGCGGTACATAGAAACGGGGCCATCCAGTTGTTGAGATTTCCGACAAGGAGACTGACAGATTGGTCCTGCTCTATCGGCGGTTCGCATTTGACGGAGAGATTACGCCATCGGGTTATAAAATCCGTGCTGCTTTCGTCGCTCTTGGGCTTGGTCCTTACGAGCTCGGCAATGGTAATCTTATCGCTGACGCTCATGAACCTCTGCCGAAACAGAGACTCCATTTGGACAAAGGTTGTGATGGAGCCATCTGGTATGCTCGCGTACCAGTCGAAAGCAACATCGGTCAAGCTATTAACGAACTGGCGGAGGAGAAGCGCATCATTGGCCCCAGTGTTCCCGCATGAGGCTTTGAAGTGGGCGATGTGCTGATTCGCATTTCCCGTCCCGTCGAATCTTCCGAATTTGGGGATGACGTAGCCGCTAGGAAATTCTACCAGATCATACTGAGCAGGATATGGTCTCCCACTACTGTTGACATCTTTTTGCGCTTCGGCTTCGGCTACCAAGGTTTTGACTTTGTCGGTAACCAAATCCATGATTTGATCTTGAGTTAGCGGGCTATTGTCGTCGGTAGCCAAGACATTTGCCGAGATAGGATGCGACCGACTTTCGTGCAGTCCGCCCACCCTTGGATTTGAAGGAATAGGCATTGGCTGCCTTGGGACACCGTTTCCCGGTTCACGAGCAGAGCCCTCCGCTTGATTGGGCGGTTGAGAGGCAAGTTGGGCCGTGAGCTGTAAGACGACGTTCGTCAAGTCGTCAATTTTAGAGTAGAGTTTGGCCATCTCCTTGTCTTTGCTTCTGAGCTGTTTTCGGAGCTCTTGAAGCAGCTCTTGCTCCGTGGTCCTGGGGCGGAAAGTCGGCTCTTCTTCGCTTCCCGAGCCCGACTCCTCATGGACCGAAGGGTCTTTCCGCCTATCATCCTCATCAATAGGGTTTTCATCACCCAGTAGAGGCGGCTGTTCTTGGGAAGCGGCCACCACATTCAGGCCAGATTGGGTTTGAGATGTGGTAGCCCCGTCCTTGCTCTTGCTGCGCGTGCCCACCGTGTAGATAGTGTGGACCACATACCCAGCCATTTCCTCATCTTCGGCGGGGTAACCCTGTTCTTCGAACCTCATGAGGTTCAGCCTGGCAGGAGCCTTAGCCCTTTTGTTGGCTCTATATCTGAGCCGCTTCTGCCTCAGCTTCTCTGCCTTGAGCGTCTGGCAGGCTTCTGCTCTTCGGGAAGCTGCCACAGGTCGAGTGATGGGGAGGCTTGAGAAGACACCCAATCGAGCAGTGGTCAAGGGCACCGCTGGAGCTTGCTCGGGATGCCTTGTTTCTTTGCTGGTGCTGATGGCCTTGCCCCCAGCTGGGGCCATGGAGAGTCGTTCAAACGCCGACTTGTGTTTGAGTTGGGGCGCCTTCGAGACCACCACATTCGGCCTCTTGCCTTTCGAGACCGGTTTGTCTGTTGCTGGAGCTTGAGGAGCTAGGATGGCACCAACTGGCATGAACATGATAGAGCCGAATGGTAGCAGCGGCTCCTCCCATTGTCGTCCGAGACTGGCCGGAAGGACCGTCCTAGAGTCTATCATCATCGTGTAGGAGACGGGAGCTGAGTTCATCATCGAAGACATCGTCAGAAGGTGATTGCTTGAAAATCTGCATGAAAAAGCATTATTTTCAGTATAAATACAGGTATGTATATTGATTGAGTTCGTATGAACGCTTAACCCGAAATATGGGAGGAGAGATTGGTCCCACCGGGCGTGCCAGAATCTGTAGGGTGTTTTTCGTCCCCCCATTGAGATGGGAATACGCGCGCGCTTGTCAGGCGTACTACAGATTCCCCCTGCCTAGGGTAGGCCGGGGTTTATTGATTGTGGGGATCCGAATCTCCGGCAGCCGCGGACTAAGCTGCCATTAATTACCCCTCGCCTTTTGGGCGAGGGAACCTCCGATTAACGGGTTAAACTGGTCATGCGAACTCAATGTGCAGTGTACGTGTGTTGTGTTTTGAAAGGGGAGGTTTGGATATATCGGGAGCCACGCAGATTTTTTACGGGGGTCCCGCTACCCGGATAGCGGGCTGGGGGTCAAGGGGGCTAGCAGCCCCCTTGCGGGGTGCGGGGTGCGGGGCAGCGCCCCGTTAGAATTTTTTTTCTAACAGGGACAGTGTCGTGGTGTATCTGTGTGTGCACATATGTATGCATATGTGTACATATGTATATATATATATATATATATATGTATGTATATACATATAAAAAAAAGGGGAAGAAGCATCCAAAGGATGCGTGGGGGCAGCACCTTGGACGCTGTGCGCCTAGGTGCTATGCGCTCAGGCGCTAGAGTGCCACGTGTCGGCACGTGGGTGCTCTGCGCTTGAGCGCTGGACGCTTGAGCGCAAGCGCGCCATGTGTCGGCACGGGGGCGACTTGCGCCCGAGCGCTTGCGCTTGGGCGCGCGCCACGTGTCGGCACCAGGGCGACTTGCGCTCGAGCGCGTGCGCTTGAGTGCAAGCGCGCCACGTGTCGGCACCGGGGCGACTTGCGCTCGAGCGCCTGCGCTGGAGCGCAAGCGCGCCACGTGTCGGCACCGGGGCGACTAGCGCTCGTGCGCCTGCGCTGGAGCGCAAGCGCGCCACGCGTCGGCACGGGGGAGACTTGCGCTCGGGCGCTCTGCGCTTGAGTGCAAGTGCGCCACGTGTCGACACGCGGGCGCTCTGCGCTTGAGCGCCGGCGAGAAAAAGAGGCTTTTAGCCTAAGAAACAGAAGCTATGCTTCAGAAAGGAAATATTTGTTATTATATATATATATATATATGTTATGGAGTTAAAACTCCTAGGATGTTTTGAAGCCGATGAAGGCGGGGTTCTTCTTCTTCCTCCTGTTGTTTGGCCGGATCTTAAAGATCAAGAAGTAGGAGATTTTAAAAATCACTCCTTTTTGAGATCTGATGGGAGATCTAAGTTCCCCTTTGTGGGTTTTGTGGTGGAAAACTACTTAGTTTTTGAAAAGAAAGAGTAAAACTCTTGATTTAATTCAAAAGAAATGAGAAGGTTTAGAACCTTGGAGAAGGAGCAGGAGGTACAAAGAACCCTAGTTTTTTGGGGGGAATGAAAAAGTGTTTTTTTATTCATCATCATGTTGCCTTTTATAGGCTTACACATTTGCATATAGCCCCATGGGCTTTACAAAAATGGCATTTTAGCCATCCCATGGCTCATGTGCCATTTCATTTTTGCACATAAGCCATGGGCTTACAAAATATTGGCTTTATGCCCATTCATGCATAAACAATTACATAAAAATTATTTATTACATGATTTTGTTGTTGGCACGGAGAGGCTGGCCGCGGGCTCGACTTGGGCATAGGCCCGCTTGACCTGGGCTTGGGCCCACCTGGCTTGGGGTTGACTTTGATTTTGACCTGGTCAACCGGGGTGTAAATTTTTACCCCAACAAAGTTATTACAAAAACGCAAAAATTTTCCCAAGAGGTCACTCCCTATAAAGGGATCTCGGCTCTTGCCTCGTCAAATGAGGTGCTGGATATTCATAACCGAATACCGCTGTGCAAAGCAAAAAGAAACGTCTGTAATAAGAGTTTTCAAAAATTGGTTCCAAAAATATCATTTAGGTTTATTTTTCTTTGCATTAATCAAAATTAACGCAGTCCCATCAATTAATCCATATCACACCAGAAAAGAACGAAAATACAATGTACGTATATGCCATCCGCATTCGCCATGGGGCCCCGTCATGCACCGTTAGGTTACTTAACTAATGGCAGAGCAGAGGCTGGCCTAGCGCGGATGCAAAACATATACAACATCTACTAGTATATATAAATATATATATAACATTCGTCCCAGGTGTGATATAAGTAACATCACAGAAAAGTGATAAGCAACACAGAATAACGGATAATCTAGGAGCCTCTGGTTTCCTTTGAGCCGCAAATGAAACCCGATGTTCCCCAGTCGTGTGGATAGCCTGTGCAATGTATAACCAAGACCCCTACGAGTGTCGTAAGTTACCCGCCAATCCCAGAAGTGAGGCAACCCCAATCAACAAAGTGAATGGGCCACCCAGCATTTCACGGAATCCAGTAACTTGAGCACCCCAATATGTGTCATCCTATACCCCCTACGAGTGCGATGAATAACCTACCAATTCTAGAGTGAGGCCCGCTCTATCTTAACGTCATGAGATATGGGCCCGTTGCCCTCTAGAACCCGGCTACTCGAGCACTCCACCGCGGGGTAATCCTAGTATAGAACAGAAAAGTATATATACAATGACGACATCGACCTCAACCCGGTCGTGCCCCAATAAAAGAATATACAAATTGGCGGAAACGGCAGTCCACATGTCAAACGCTCGTCCCGCAATAAAAAATATACAAATGAATCTGAACTGTACTGTAACCATTGCACTCTAGGCTATCTAACACGACAATCCATCCACAATATCAGCACAACACAGAACATCAACGTGAATATCATGTTCGTAAACCCGTCTAATTGAACATATAGCAATTATTCGGGTTATACAGCTTAATGATATTCATGGTCGCAGATAATTAACAAATGCACTGATAAACACGTATTCAAAATTTCGATCGACTAAAACTTTTCCACATTGGCCCCAAGTGCAAACCAGCACTCAAAAAAATCTGGGCCAAAAACATACATCCCAAAAATCATATTTCCATATTATAAAGTGCCAAAAGAATTTTGGAGCACAACGGCCATATATCGACCGCGGAACCGTGGCTAACAATCATGTTAGGCGGCGGTTCCGCGGCCGTATATTAGGCTTATGTGCCTAATTTCTTGAGGTGCTCCATAAATGTCTGCACGTACTTTTAAGGCAATATGAAATATTTTTTGAACAACTTTTAAAATCGGCAGCGGGTATCAAAAATGGAAACACAATTCGGAAAATTTCATCGATCGATATTTTAAACTTGTGTAAACTAGCTACTAAAGGTTTATGAGGTGGCTCTGATACCATGTTGGGTTTCCTAACGCCCTGGCCATCTATCGTGGCCGTTGCGAAACAAAAATGGTGTTTAAAAACTGGCGCTAAAAAACCCGTCCTAGAATCGAACCATAAACCTAAACTAACTTACTACAAAGATGTCTAGCTACTAAGTTAGAATTGTTTTACCAAAAGATTCGTGTCTTTCGGTCTTCTACCCTCTTGCTTAGCTCCTTGAGGTCACCTTGATCGAGCTTGACCGTCGGTCTTCCTCCGTCGAAGATGATCCATCCGAGAGATGTGGCTCATGGCTCTAGCTCCACACTAAGAATCTAGTGGAGCAATTAGGGATTCTATGTTGCTAATTTAGAGTTCCTAGGGATGTAGTGAGTTTCTCTAAGTGTATATCTATCTCTCATCTACTCTTGATTCTCAACACACGAGATGGTATGGTGAAAGATGAAGAAGAAGGAGGAGGAGCTCAAAAAAGGCTAGTGAAGAGAGGTAAGCAAAAATGGTGAGAGTGTTTTCCAAAAATGATCATCCAAGAGAGAGAAAACTATGAAGCATGGTTTTGTATATCTCATTTTCCAAATAAAAATATAGCCACCATACTTGAATAGTTTGCACAAATGAATTGAAAATTCATTTGTCAACACTATTCAAGCATAGTTCTCACCATTCTCTCTTCACTACCTTTACATCTCATTTCCATTTAATTTAATAAATGGATAAACCAAAATGAGGTGTCCACCTTCTAGAATGTTTTCCGCATAAATACGGAATACATTCAACTATATATATACCCGTATTCATACCAAAATACGAATACCCGAAGAGATAGAATAACATAAAGAACATAATACTAGAATATACATATCGAAATACATATATGTAAATTATTAAATCAATACCTGATTTAATAATTCGGCTCAAACCCGAGCCGGCTAGTATTATCAACCGTCCGATCGAAAGTCTGGGTAACTAGTACAATCATTCGATCGGAGCCCTGCACGGATCAAAATACGGCTACTATATCATTTCGTATGAACCAGGGAAACCCTCTAAATGGGACTCTAAAGACTCGTCAATATGCTGGCGGTGGGTTTAACCGCAAGCACGTCCGCGGCACTAGCTGTACGTAACGGCTACCCAAGTATTGAGCGAAAGGAAGGCCGACGAGCAAACTCATCTGAATCTCTACTGAGCATGTTTGTGACAATATCCATACAGTCCGGTCTGTTCGTCTAAGAGTATCGCATATCGGATCTAGGGGGTGGATAAAGTTAGACCCCCTAATAACGCGATATTTCGTGTCGGTATGAAGCCCATCACCCACTGAGAAACTACTAATCCAAATCAGTAATTCTCATCTACCTTGGCCAAGGATTTCTGGTGATGGCCACCCGTGCACAATGCGACATCAAATCTCAATACCGGAAGAGACGAATCCCCGACGATCCGCTCACTTCCTTCATGTGGCTCGGGACTGTACCCAACTAAAATCTGTTTGCACGACTCCTTTGAGCCATGGTAGGATAGTAATCAAAGCACAGTGGGAACTCACACAAGACAAATGACGATCTCAGGTCAACAGACTAACCTGTAATCATGTCACCTGAGAACTGCTATCTAACAATAGGTATAATACCATCTAGCATGTTCCCGGCGAGTCCGTCCAGTGTAACGCATAACCCAATGAGCACATGTATACTATCTTAGGTGACTGACTAACACTAATGACTTGTGAGACCGGAAACCGCCCCTCGGCGGGATCTCAAAAAGTATACACTAGTCTACTCCGGAGTATCGATGCCCAGTCTCGATACTCTCTTGACTAGGGACATTTAAGGATGTGCTTATAGACCATCCAGCTCCCACGTATATGATCGCCATCATAATGCCGTTAGTCAAGCAAGAATCCTATGGGCTCTATCAACTTGTAATAGTGATCTGTAATACCATATAATGCATATACATGATGTTAGAGACAAAGCAGATAACATACTATTATTTTGAGTAAGACTGTTCTACCCGTATAGGTCCTCCCTCAATCATCACAATTGGGTGCCTGCGATTATAATAATTGACTTGAGGGCACTATATCCAACACGTATATAACTCTGGAACCTTCACGGGGTAAGACTTGCCCCACACGTACAATTTTGATTCATAACACAATATTTTGATTAGAAATTTTCAATTAAATGAAACAGTTTGCAATAAAATACCACCTCATTAGAAAACAAGCTTTTAATTGATATTTTTTAATCTTTAGCAATTGCGTCTCTACAACCCTCGTTAGGGGACCCGCTAATGGATGGTGCGGATTATCGCACATCTTTAGGATAGTAGAGCGAGATGCAGAACTTCTCACGGAGTATTCGGTCTCGAAAAGAAATAAAAATACGGTTTGTAAGAAATACGAATTTTCTAACTAAAACTAAACTTTGGAAAAATATATAAGACTATGAATCCGTATTTTCTATAAAAACAAATTATGAAACTATATTTTTAAAATGGAAGATTAAAAATTTTAATAAAATACCACCAAGTTTTCAAAAGTAGTAGTTTTCATAAAAATACCATAAATTTTTAAAAGTTAGGTTTCATCACTTAAATACCACAAAAATTAAAATACATATTCATTAAAAATCTAAATATCATAAGTCACCCTCGAGGTTATTTTAAACAATATTAAAGTATTTTTCATAAAACCCTCTCGAGAAATGCAAATAATATAAATATAATGTAAAGAACAAAATATAAATATTTAAGGACTCTAGATCAATATAGGTTTAAGTAGAATCATTTCTCTTGAGCCCCAGAGAGCCGAAGAAAGTGAGTGCTTGCCTATTCGGGTTAGACAACAAATTAACGGATTTATCAAATGGAAATTGTCTTGGAAAAAAGACACAAATCCTGCCGTCCATGTGCAGCAGTTGTCCGATTGCTCCTAAACTTAAGATTTCAACAGTTAAAAACATTCACAAGAAATATCTATAACTCTAATCCAAATTTGAATCTAAACTCGAACTCGAACTCAAACTCAAACTCTAACCTAACTCGAACCTAAACTTGAACGTGAACTCGAATTCAATCTACTCGACTAACTTGACTCGATCCAAGATTGCAATTGACATGACTCGCATTTTACTCGACTTACTCGACTTCATTCTCCAACTTTTGGAATCTATGGTTTCGATAAAGACATGTTATAATCAACCAATCAAATCAACTAAGGATATCTTACAATTATAAAATATATTATACTCCGGATGTTTTGGATAGTTTCTTGTGTGAATCCAACCGAGTTTCAGGAGCCTCGTATTAACCTATTTTTCTTTTTACTCGAATCTCAGTCGGGTCGACTCCTCCACAGCTTGGAGTTCCGATGCTAACACATGAAATGGGCCCGTGGTTTTCTTGCTCCTGAGGCCCTCACTCTTGGGCTCATGAATACTTCTATGGTTGCGTTGACATTCATACTTGGAACTTAACGTTAACATAATGATCATATAGAGACTTATAGATACATGTACCCATATTCAGATTTACACACTTTTACTGGTCATTTATATTATTTATGTTATTATATACTTGTCACCTTTCACTCTTACCCTACCTTGGGACTTACCGAGCGCTAGTTCGCTGACGGGCATTCCACCCACCTTTGTTTTCTTGGAATGTTCGTCAGATTCGGTAGAGACGGAGGAAGTGGAGGCTACCGAGGAGGATTACGACCAGATCAATACTCAGGATTAGCTTAACTTTCGTTTTCTTTCAGCTTATGTATGTCACATGTTTAGGCATTTCCTTTATTGTATTTACTTTCCAGTTGAAACTCATTGTACTTGTAAATATTTCAAGTTGAATGTAAATAAAGATATTTGTTGAAAAATTTACAGTCTTCATTTATTCTTGCATTGTATAATATTGTTTTAATACGCTTAGTATATTTATTTAGAGAATGACATTCTCTGAAAAAATATGCCGCGGGCTTGCCACGTCATCGTTTCCGTATACTGGGAAGCGGGTCGTGACAGATTTACTTGCGCATCTCTATAAATGCGCATATACGTGAGTGCGCACATAAGGACTGATGTACATATGCTAACAAATGACTCTTGCAATGAAAGCAAATTTTAAAAAAAAGAAGCAAAGCAAGTGTAAAAGAGAAAAAACTTTTCATTGATATGTCAAAAAAGGATTACAGACTAATACTGAAAAGTAAAAGACAAACAAAAGCAAAGGCTGTTACATCGCCTGAATAGTTCAGAGCGATAATAGATTGGTCGAGTTATAAGAGTAAGTGAAGTCATAAACAGACTCCAACAAAGAATTGAAAGCTTTATCCTTTATCGCTGTGCGTATCTGTTCTCCTCTATTATATACGGACAAGATTTCCCGCTGTTTGAAGATTATATGCAAGAGCACAGTTGCACGGTCTCTTAACCCTTTGGAGATAAACCCTTCAGGAAAACTGAATGCACCTTATCCGCAGCTTGGTCAAGATCAGGGAGAGGCATTACATCCATAGTCCCAGGAATGGTATCACAGATGATTTGAAATATCAACTGGAGTAAGGTGGAGCGTCGATGAAGCTTTCGCCCACTGTGAGCCTCAAAACTACAAAATACGTCTTCACACTGAATATCAGTAAAAGCTGGCTCATTGAAGCGAATGTCAGCATGAGAAACAATCTCCCTAATTGTATAGAGATGGCTGGCCATGACACCTGAAAGAAAAGGTTAGAAAGATGTCAGTTCACTTAAAAGGATGGACTAAAAATATTCTAATTCAAAATTAAAACTTAATTAAGGTTAAATTTAAGTAACATTCTTGAAATAAAAGAAATGTTTTAAGGTTTATCTTAAGTGCGCAACCCAAAAGTGTAAGTGCACAATCCAAAGGGATACGCAAGGTGTAGGGTGTTTTTCGTCACCCTATTGGGATGAGAATATGTGCGCTTGTCAGGCATGTACAGATTCCCCTTGCCTGGGACAGACTGGGGTTTTATTGATTGTGGGGATCCAAATCTCCGGCAGTCACAAACTAAGCGGCCGTTAATTACCTCTCGCTTTTGGAGCGAGAGAACCTCTGATTGTTGGGTCAAACTGGTCATGCGAAATTAATGTGATGTGTTTGCGTATTTTTTTTAACAATAAGTACATGTTCATTTTTTTTATTTATTCTATTTGTGACAAATAATTTTTTTAAAAATTATTCAAAGAAACATTTTTTAAAATTATTCTATTTATTATTTATATTTTATTTATTCTATTTATTTTAACTTTTTCTAAAAATATAAAAAAGGGGAGGGAAAGCCTCCCTTTCACTCACGTGAGAGGGAGGAAGGGCTCCCACTAAGTGGGAGCCTCCCCCTCACGTGAAGGAGAGCTCCCACTTAGTAGGAGCTCCCTCTCCCTCACGTGAGGTGGGGAGGGGAAGCTCCCATTTCCCTCACGTAAGGGAGCAAGGGCTCCCACTAAGTGGGAGCCTCCCCCTCATATGTGGAAGGGAACCTCTTAAGTGGTCTCCAAAAGACTTTTTTTAATGGAGTTAAACTCCAAAACAATTTATTTGGAGTTAAACTCCCAAAAGATTTTATATGGAATTAAACTCTAAAAAATTTTAAGTGGAGTTAAATTCCCCAAAGGTTTTGTATTGTGGAGTTCAACTCTAAAAGAATTTTTATTATGGAGTTAAACTCCAAAATTTTTTAAATGGAGTTAAACTCCTAAAAGGATTTTTATTGTGGAGTTAAACTCCAAAAGATTTTAAATAGAGTTAAACTCCTAAAAGAATTTTATTTGGAGTTAAACTCTTAAAAGAATTTTTATTATGGTGTTAAATTCCAAAACAATTTAAATGGAGTTAAACTCCCAAAAGAATTTTATTTGGAGTTAAACTCTCAAAAGTTCTTTATATGGAGTTAAACTCCCAAAACAATTTTTATTTCGAGTTAAACTCCCAAATTTTTTTTTATTTTTTTATTTCTTAAGAGGAAACTCGCATGGAGTGGGAGCTTTCCTCCCCGTCACGTGAGAGGGAGCAAAGGGCTCCCACTTTGTGAAAGTATTTCCTAGCACCACCATGAGATTAAAACCGGCATCAAGCATGCAATTTTCAATTTTTCTTAGTGCTAAGCTACACTAACCTAGAATCTAACTAGATCATTAGGGTTTAAGCAATGATATAACAAAAACTATACTGAGTGAAAGAGATTACAACCTTGATGATCAAGTCCTTCACTTCTATAGTTCCGGGTAGTATTCCCTACAACTCCTCTAGGCTCCATTTGAAGAATGAACAAGCTTCCTTCATGATCTTCGTGTCGAAAATGATCCACCTTGAAGCTTCTCTAATCCAAGCTAGTTCTTCACTAATCTCTCTCTACTGAAGGAAACACCCTACTTTAAATTGCTAATCTAAACTAGGATGATGAAGTAGGGGTTTGTTAGCTCACTTAGATTGATCCAAAGCCCTATGGTTCACATCACATGTGAGGGTTAGGGCTTTGAGGTGGAGGAAGAAGTAGATAATGGTTGAGAGCAATCAAGTGTAGAATGGCTTCAACATTTTCCTCACTTATTGAAGCATACCATTTCTCTCAATAAATAAATTGAACCATGCTTCAATAGTGTAGAAAAATCAATAAAAAAATGACCAAATCATGCCTCACCATTCCACAAATATCTCCCTATTTTTCCACCTCATTTCTATTTTCCCAAAATAGAAATTCCATGCTTCATTTAATACACACACACACATATCAAATATATATATATATATATATATATATATATATATTAATATATATTAAGAAAATAGTTAGTGAGCAATAATATTAGTTAATATATAATTATATCAAATATAAATATATATCATATTATTAAATCAACACTTGATTCAATAATCCGGTTATATCACATATAACTGACTAATATCATTTATCTGTATATCACATTATCAAATCAACACTTGATTCAATAATCCGATTATATCACATATAATCTAACCGATATCAAATTACCACCAGATTAGAATACGGTATCACATACTCGTATTTAATCAGACCCCCCGCACATATCAACATATGTGCCCTATTTCGTTTCGCTTGAATTATGAAAGCTCTATGTGGGACTCTAAAGACTCGTCAATATGCCAACAGTGGATGATGATCACATCAGTCACCTATAAGCCGTCAGCGGTACTAGCTGGACGTAACGGCTACCCAGGTATTGAGCGATTAAAAGATCAACAAGCAAGCTTGTCCAAACTCCCATGAAGCCTATAAGTAACACTTACCGTACAGTCCGATCTCTTCGTCTGATACGTCGCATATCGATTCTAAGGGTGGAGTCGTCAGACCCCAGTAACTTGATAAGTCATGCCGATGTGTGGCTCATAACGGTTTGAGAAACTTATGATAACACTTACCAGTAAATCTCATCAGCCCTGGCCAGGTACTTACTGTTATAGCCAATTGAGCATAGCGCAACATCAGCTCCCAATACCGGGAGAGTCGAAACCCCTCCTATTGCTCACTGCCTTCATGTGACTCAGGACTGTACCCAAAATCCACCTGTTTGCACGACTCCTTTGAGCCGTGGTAGGGAGAAAATCAAAGCACAGTGGGAACCACACAAGGCACTATGACGATCTCGGGTCTACAGACTAACCTGTACCAGTGTCACCAGAGAACTACAATTTGACGATAGGTATAGTACCATCTAGTAGTTCTTGGCGAGTCCTGTTCGGTGTACCCATTCTCTAATGAGCACATGCATACAATCTTTGATGTCAAACACCAATGGTTATGGGATCAACCATCGCCTCCTACAGGGTCCAGAAACATACACACTAGTCTACTCTGGAATATCGATGTCCTGTCTCGATACTCCCTCGACTAGGAACAGTTAAAGGATGTGCTTGTGGACTACTCAAGTCCTAGTAGTATGATCCGCATCATAGTCCTGGTAGTCAAGCAAATATCCTAAGGGCTTTATCAACATATATCAGAGAGGCAATATAATAATACAAGTGTACATGTTAAGATAAAGAGCAACCAGATAGCATACTATCATGTCGAGCAAGAAAGTCCTCTATATATATGTCCAAGCATCCACTATATCATACAATAATGTCCTCTAGGGTATATATATTCCTAACACTTTGTGGGAGCCTCCCCGTCACATGATGGGGAGCAAGGAGCTTCTCCTTTGTAGGAGTCTCCTCCTCACATGATAGGGAGTAGGGAGCTCCCACTTAGTGGGAGCTTCCTTTTTCCTCACGTGAGGAAGGGAACCCCCACTCACATGGAGGGAATAATGGAGATCATACTAGTGGGGCCAAGGGTAGTCCACAAGTACACCCTAAAATTGTTCCTAGTCGAGAGTGTATCGAGACATGGCATCGATATTCCGGAGTAGACTAGCGTATACGCATCTTGACACATATGATGGGCGATGGATAATCCCACATCTATTGGTGTTTGACATCAAAGATGATATACGGATGCTCAGTGGAGACTGGTTACACTGAACGGACTCGCCGAGAACTCCTAGTTGGTATTATACCTATCGTCAGATAGCAGTTCTCCGGTGACACTGGTATAGATTAGTTTGTAGACCCGAGATCGTCATAGAGTCTTGTATGATTCCCACTGTGCTTTGATTTCTACCTTACCACGTTCAATAGAACATGCAAAATGGTGGCTTTTGGGTACAGTCCCGAATCACATGGAGACAATGAGCGATAGGAGGTGATTCGTCTCTCCCGGTATTGGTGGTTGATGTTGCGCTGTGCTCGATTGGCCATAACGATAAGTCCCTGGTCAGGGCTGCTACGGAGATTTACTGATAAGTGTTATCAGTAGTTTTTTGACCTGTTATAAGCCTCATATCGGTACGACTTATCGATTATTGGGGTCTGACATTGACCACCCCTAGACTAGATATGCGACATATCAGATGAAAAGACCGGACTGTACGGTAGTGTTACTGACAGGCTTTTGCAGGAGTTAGAGCGGGCTAGCTTGTTGATCTTCTGATCGTTCAATACCCGAGTAGCCGTTACGTCCAGCTAGTACCGCTGACGGCATATGGGTGCTTGATGTGATCATCACCTACTGCCGGCATATTGACGAGTCTTTAGAGTCCTACACAGAGGTTTCACTGGCTCAGGCAAAACAAAGTAGGAGCACATATGTGATATGTGCGGGACCGAGATTAATATGAGTATGTGATACCGTATTCTATTCTCGCGATATATAGTATCGATCGTTTATATGAGATATAGCCGAGTTATCGAATCAAATGTTGATTCGATAAGTCGATACAGTATCGGTCAGTTATATGAGAGATAGCCGGGTTATCAAATCAAGTGTTGGTTCGATAAGTTGATACAAATTATATTAGTCGGTCATATGAGATATAACCGGATTATTAAATTAAGTGTTGATTTAATGATTTAATGTATAATTATATATATGATATATTAATTTACATTAACTAATATTAGCTCACTTAAGCATTTCTTTTTCTTACATGTGCACACTTAATATATATGTGATATATTGTGTTTACTTTATGTGTCATGGTTGATGATACATGCAATATGGGTGTTTGAGACCTACACAATGATAATGATATTATTAGTTGGAAATTTGTCACATGGCATGAAGCTTCATGAAGGTTGGAGACCCATTAACCTAGTCCACTAGTTTTGTCTTACACTAGATATTTATTAATCCAACCATTATCTAAACCCATGGTTAAGTCTCTACATGAGTTATATTAGATATTTTCTCACCCATGGTTTCCATTCTCTCTCTCATCTTTTATTTGCTTCATCTTCATCAATAGCAAGAGAGAGCTCTCTAGGTTTTTGAGAGAAGAAGAAAAAGAGTGAGAAAATAAATTCTAAAGTGAGAAAAAATCCTACCTCATCATCCTCTACTAGATTAGCACTTTAGTATAGGGTGTTAGCTTCACTAATCCCACATTAGTGAAGAGCGTAGCTTGGGTTTGTGACTCCTCGACGTAGATCATCTTCGGCTTTGAAGACTTCAAGTAAGCATGCATCTTTCTTCTTGTGGAGCCGTTCGAAAGTCCGTAAGATCACAACTTGGAGCGAAGGGACTACTATAAGGAGCTAAAGAAGTTAAGGACCGGACTACAAAGGTTGTAATCCCTACTCACTAAGATGTAAAGTAGTTTATGCATCGTATTGTCTAAATCTTTAGTTTAAGATTCTAGGGTTAGAATTGTTTTTTTAAAATGGCATGGACGATGCCTCCCGAAAACTTGTTGTCGTACCTAGCAATCCTACAACCTGAGTGTCCAACATCGACATTCGAAACATCATGAAACCCGTGTTCAACATTGACACGAAAATCCGCATATCTCGGGCTCCGTCAGTCTGTAGGATCGGCCCTTGGGCTCCGGCAGTACGGATCGGCCCATATCCATCTCTCGACTCCGGTCGGTATCCTCCGGATAACCTCCAGGTCCAACCAATCATCAGTAGGTAGTACTCTCCGTGCCAGGCTCATTTTCTACACCACAAAAACCATTTCTTGCCCCGGGGAACCATACCGGGTCCATTATGAACCCGCAAACGGATCATCCACCTCCTCGAATCGGGTTTCTATCACATGAATCAGAACCGAGAAAACGCATGCTGGACGTCTCGAAATATCATATCAAGAGAAACCGGGTTTTTTAAATAATACATACTTTCTTTTGAAATAACCACGGTTCTCAAATCCAGAAATCTCATGAAAACGGCATATCTCAATGCATATAATCGTAAAGTATGATATATGCGACATATAACAGAATGTAAGTATATCCGTATATCATGCAACATGGAACAGTGATGTGAGCATGGGCATATCATCATAATGTGAGCATAGCAATATAATAGCATGATGTAGCAATTCTACTGTGTGAGTGACATAGCAATTATCGATGATGAAGTGTGTGAGCCGGCAATCTGTGTAACTGTAACATATGCATCATCGATAATGGTGTAGGTATACTAGCACAGGTATATGTAATGCAAATGAGAATAACATGAACATGGCTTAAGGTACATCGTACGCGAAATGCTAACAGGTATATGTATCTACAATATATCCGAGTCGGTGAATCTATCCATCGGCATCTAGCATCACAACATCACGTACGGTATAATCCATCGTACGGCATCCTCTAGTCAAGGGCACGAATCAATCATCATAAAACTCATCACGTACGGTAAATCATCGTACGGCGACATTAAACCATTAGGGATCCTATCAACCTATAAGACAATGAGGTTACGGACCTAACGTCTCGTACGGTATATCACTCAAGATCACAATATTATATATATCTATTTACCTATATCCCAGGTCATATCCGTATAAATCTCATATTGTGGGACCGACAAAGGTATCAATTATCTCATATCGACTCGCATCCATATAACGACATATTACACCAAATCATCATACCACATCGTATACTCTTTTCATCACATTAATATCTCATATAAAGTCATCTTATATATACATTCTATCTTATACATCAAATGTCGTGCTACTCTAAAACCCATACTTATTATAGTGCAACTACATATCTATAAGTTGTGATTCACATTCACTTTTCATATCCTTATATATCAATTCGAAACATCATTTCTATCATATCATGTAAAAGAGTCATATCCCTATAACTTTCATCTCATATCTCGATATATGTATTCAGTCATTCCTATCATCTCTAATTATCTTTTATTCCTATCATCTCTAACTATCTTATATTCCTATCATATCTAACTATCTTAATTAACCATCTCAATAGTTTTCTAATATAGGTTTCCTTAATCATATTCTATATATCGGTTTCCATCAAATTTGCGCGCGCGCGGGGGGGGGGGGTGGGGGGGGGGCTATACTCCATCCATCAGACTTCACCCGTAGATATAAATCTACTCATCTTGATCCTTGCTTGCCGAAGTCGATGACGCCATGCTCCGTCGTCTCGGAATCCACGCGAAGGTACATACAATAAATACACAGTCGCAAAGCTATAAAAATCGAGTCCGAAAAACCAATACGGCACATGGTGCACTCATAGGTTAGAACATATAACCTACGTATGCAAAAACAACTAAACAACCCTTGGTGTTGACGTACAAACGTCCAACAACCAAATACAATATCAAATACTAAAACCAAGAATTCCAAAATACGGAAAGCATAACCAAAACCACTCACAATAGCTTCCAGATTCTCTCTTAGGTAAAATGGGATTAAACTAACAATGCAGTGGGGTTGTATATAAAGTAAATGAGCTACAGACCAAACCTAGGCACCAAATACCCCAATGAGGCCGGCCACATCACCATGAAATCTGGCCAGCTCAGCCCAGGGTGCTCCTTTGGGGTCCATCTTCTCAAGGTGGTCTCTTATTGGTCTAACTAGGTCTCTGGAGTTGCTAGTTTTTCTCAGAAACTCCCCGGATTGCTCCAGATTCCCTGTAGGCCACTAAAATGTCACAAAACTGACATAGGTGAATTCCTAAATCCGTATTCTCTGTTCTAAGCCGTACAACCCACACTACGGTCTTTTAACAACCACTACACATCATGATTCCACACAAATATCCAAACCCTCCCTTGAATTTTCCAAGTTCACAAACCCATACGTAATTAAATTCTAAACTAAACTAGAATGCTTGAAAAACATAAAACTAAACTAAGTGAAAGGAATTATACCTCATTGGGAAACTCATGAAAAACCCTAGCTTCCCAAAGTCTCCAAAATCCAACATTAATAGGTCCATAGCGTTGAGGGTGAGGTGGGATCATTTTTAATGAAGAGGGTGTAGGGTTTTGGAAAGGAAATTGAGATGAAGTTTGGGGGTGAAGGTGGAGGGAGATAAGAAAGAAGAAGGAGATGAGGAAACAAATGGGGTGAGGATATGGATGATGCCCTCTCTCTCTCTCTCTTATTCTCACCCTCTCACACTCATGTCTCACTCTCTCTCTAATCATTCTCTTTTTAACCCTTTTCTTTTCTTTTTAAAACCAAATCACACAATACCCAAAAACAACACAAGGAAACAACATATAACCAAAATGCAACATGTCATGGTGCACCAGCCATGGAAAACTGTAGAAACACAGATTTGGTTTAATCGCGATTAGTAGTGCACTAATCAATTTTTATTCAAACTGCATATAATTAATTATAAAAATTCCAAATCCAATAAATATATTTTTAAATGAATAAATCATTTTAATCTCCAATTATTTCACAATATTGGTATATATTTATACCATTTTACGAAAACCCCAATTTTGCAAATCGGGTAGTTTTCGTGAAATATATTATTTTAATATTAAATTCCAAAAATAATAATTTATACTTTCTGAAATGTTACAGATAGTATACAGGTGCTCATTGGGTTATGAGTTACACTGGACAAGACTCGTTGAGAACTGCTAGTTGGTATTATACCTATCATCAGGTAGCAGTTCCCAGATGATATGAGTACAGCTTAGTTCGTTGATGTGACATCGCTACTTCTTCTCAAGTGTGTTCCCATTGTTCTTAGATTACTACCCTACCACGGCTCAAAGGAGTCATGCAAACAGGTAGTAGTTGGGTGCAGTCCTGAAGTACTTGGAAGCAGTAGCGGTTAGATAGGATTCGTCTCTCCCGGTATTGGGGGTTGATATCGCGCTGTGTTCGGAAAGCCATTACACAAAGTCCCTAACCAGGGTAAGCGAGATTTACTGGTGGGTACTCCAGTAGTTTCTCAGGGTATTTTGGACTCTACCCCAACATGACTTATTGCGCTATTAGGGGTCTGACGGTTACCGACCCCTAGGCCCGATATGCGATATTCTTAGACGAACAGACCGGACTGTACGGAGATTGTCATAAATAGGCTCAGTAGGAGTTTGGATGAGTTTGCTCATCGGCCTTCTTATCGACAAATGTTAGTTATATGTATGCCTCAGAGGCCATTATTATACATGTGATGTATATTATAGTAGATGCTTGGATATATATAGGGAGGACTTTCTTGCTCGACATGATAGTATGCTATCTGGTTGCTCATTATCATAGCATGTACACTTATTGTCTCTCTATTACATGTTGATAAAGCTCTTAGGATGAGTACTTGACTACCAGGATTATGATGCAGATCATGCTAGTAGGGCAGAGGTAGTCGGTAAGTACATCCTTCAAATGTTCCTAGTCGTGGGAGTATCAAGACGGGGCATCAATATTCCAGAGTAGACTAGCGTATACGCTTCTTGACCCATATGATGGGCGATGGATGATCCCACATCCATTGGTGTTTTACATCAGAGAAGGTATACGGGTGCTCAGTGGATAGTGGGTACACTGAACGGACTCGCCGAGAACTCCTAAATGGTATTATACCTCACGTCAGATAGCAGTTCTCTGGTGACACTGGTACAAGTTAGTCTGTGACCCGAGATCGTCATAGAGTCTTGTGTGATTTCCACTATGCTTTGATTTCCACCTTTCCACGTTCAAGAGATCGCGCAAAACGGTGGTTTTTGGGTACAGTCCCGAGTCACATGGAGGCAATGAGCGATAGGAGGGGATTTCATCTCTCCCGGTATTGGGGGTTGATGTTGCGCTATGCTTGATTGGCCATAATAGGAAATCCCTGGCCAGGGTTGCTGAGATTTACTGGTAAGTGTTATCAGTAGTTTCTCGAACTATTATGGGACTCACATCGGCAAGACTTATCAGGCTATTGGGATCTGACGTTTACCACCCCAAGGCTGTGATATGCGACATATCAAACGAAAAGACCGGACTGTACGGTAGTGTTACTGATTAGATTCACATGAGAATGAGCATGCTTGCTTGTTGATCTTCTGATCGCTCAATACCCGGGTGGCCATTACATTTAGCAGACCGCTGACTGCCTGTGGGTAATTGATATGATCACCACCTACTGCCGGCGTATTGACGAATCTTTAGAGTCCTACACAGAGGTTTCCTGGCTCAAGCGAAATGAAGTAGGAGCACATATGTGATATGTGCAGGACCGAGATTAATACGTGTATATGATACCGTATTCTATTCTCGCGATATGTGATATCGGACGGTTATATGTGATATAGCCGGGTTATCAGATCAAGTTCGATAAGTTGATACATATGATATTAGTCGGTTATATGTAATATAGCCGGATTATTAAATCAAGTGTTGATTTAATAATTTAATGTATAATTATATATTTGATATATTGATTTACATTAACTAATATTAGCTCACTTAAGCATTTCTTTTTCTCACTTATGTGTGCATTTAATATATATGTGATATATATTATTGTGTCATGCTTGATGCTACTTGCTACATGGGTGTATGAGACTCACACCATGCTTATAATAATGTAAGGTTTTATTTATTTAAAGTAAATCAAATTAGTTGGAAATTAGTCACATGGTTGAAGCTTGTAGAAGTTTGTGGAACCATTGACTAAGTCCACTAATTTTATTTTACTTAAGATATTTATTAACCCAAGTATTATGATTAGCCATGGTTTAGTCTCTACAAGGGTTAGTATATGATATTAACTCACCCATAGTTGTCAATATTGACTTGACTTTTTCCATGGTTGCTTTTCTTCATATCTTTCCACTAGCTCTCTAGCAATTTTGGAGGTGAAGAAAATTAGTGAGAAAAATTATTCTAAAGTGGGCAAAAATGCTACTTCGTCATCCTCTACTAAACTAGCCATTTAGTTTAGGGTGTTAGCTTCACTAATTCCATATTAGTGAAGAGGTAGCTTGAGTTGGTGTCTCCTCGACGTAGATCATCTTCGGCCTCGAAGACTTCAAGCAAGCTTGTTCCTTTCATCTTGTGGAGCCTTTCTAGAGTCCGGGAGTTCACTACTTGGAGCGAAGGGACTACACGGAGCGATTGAAGTGAAGGACCGGTCTACAAAGATTGTATTCCTTGTTCACTTAGATGTAAAGATATTTACATGCTAGTTTTGTCTAATTCTCTAGTTAAGATTCTAAGTTAGGGTTCTTTAGCGCGCCAATTTTTTTAAAACGGCATGGTCGATGCCTCCCGAAACCCAGCGGCGTGGTTAGGGAACCCAGTAGTGGTATCAGAGACAGGCTAGAGAATTAGACGATATTTGTAGAATTATGAAACAAAAACCAAGTTTCTGTCGAAATTTTAAAGGTGTCTAAAAGTTTTTTAAGCAGTTGCAGAATATTGCATGAGATATAACATGAACACTACAGGAAAATGAACCCCTCTCGCCGGATTTTGACCGGCCACTTATGGGGAAAAACCGGCCCCACCAGTTTTCTGGGTTCCTTTTTGCTTCATTTTGTTGTGGTGTTCCAGGCTTTGGGTTTGTGTGTTTCAGGTGTTGCTTGTTTTTACTGATATTGTATGTGATGTTATATTTCTGTAAAGGTAATTTGGAGTGTTTCGTAGTCGTAATTCTAACATCGTTTTGGATTATTTAGAAGACGTTAAAAAGTTCGAACGGATATCAATAACCCATTTTTTCCCTCGCTGGAAATTTTCCAAGAGTTGGATTTTTCCAAGCTTAAAATCATCAGAAAATCATGTAGGTGTTTTCTATGGACCCTCTAAAAGAACGAAACCCTAACTCGATTCTGTGACCGCCGGAACTGTCACCAAACCCCAGGGTTTGTGGTAGTTCCGCAGCGCCATAGGTGAGGCATGGGTTGGCCCTTCTACGTTAGTCCATAGGTGCTGTGGCATGTTCTGGGTGATTTTTAAACTTCGCTCAAGTGTTGAGCTCTTTGGGAAATTTTGGGTGTTTGTTGATTCGATCGAAAAGTTTAACATCATCTAACTATCTGTGATTGTGATACAATACTTGGAATCCACAATATTTAGTTTTGTGAAAACTAATTTGAATTTTATAAATCTAGCAATTTAGTCTCATGTGATCGGTTGCCACGGGATTTTGATGTGGATCAAAAGTCCGTTGCAATCACGTAGCGTATGCGGATACTCGCCGGGTAACCTTACTAGATAACCACACCCTATAGTTAAGGCGTAGTGTGCGGTAGCTAAGTGATGTCTTCCTACACAGCATATGATGCGATTAATTAGGACAGTCATGTAACTTTGTTGACCATAGTTAAGGGTCATGTGGGTGGCTCTAATTAATCACGAAATGACGGGTATAACTTGACTAGTGTTTATGATTTGTTGACCATAGTTAAGGTCATAAGTCACTAGGGGTAAAATATTAATCGGGAATTTCAAGTGTTGAAATTTGCAATGAGATTGCATACCTTCTATGAGATAGTTGGATCCCGATACCCACTGCGAGTAAGAGTGACTCCTGAGAGAGTTTTGCACATTACAATTAGTCGATCAAAGTAGGTGTCTAGAAAGGTGTTAACGGGTTTACTCCCCAGGGAAAACGTGGTTTATTTTTATTAGGTCCGTGTGAAAGCACGGGAAACCTCCCTCAAACTACCAACACTGGCCTGGCTGAAAGATTGGCGAACTTGTAGGGTGTAATTAATCCCGGCTAGTCTTACCTTTTAGAGTTTGAAGGAAGATTTGATAAAAACAGTGGGAGCCATCCTGATTAGATAAAATAATAACCAATCTGATTTTGCAAAAGCATACGCAGAGTGTTTTCTTCTCTCTCTCCTGGTAGCGACCGTAACATACCTTAATCAAGATAATAATATGGATGTATTGACCGAACCTGCTTATTATACTGAGCTACGGAACGTTGGTTCCGCTCCAACTTATAATTGTTATAAGTCTGAAAAGGAAATAGAGGAATATTCGGATTCCTACGTGACCCAATCGAAGAAAAAGCATGGGGATGCATATTCTTCGGGTGTATTTATTACCGAGAACTATTTCTCAGTACACTCTACGTCCTAGGTATGAGATACCGGATCAGGATCCCATATATGTAATCTGTTATATGGACTACAAAAAGGTAGAGAACTGGGACTGGGTGATATGTCTCTAAGTGTTAGAGAATGGTCCAATTGTTGCAGCCAAATCAGTTGGCAAATATCACCTTGTATTACCAAATGGTAGATACATTGATTCTGAACAAATATTATTACATACCGAACCTGATATACAACTTTACATCAGTTTCTTTATTAAGTTAAATAAGGATATAATTTTGTATTGCAAGATAATGTTGTGAACATTTTCCTTAATCAAGAGTTGATTGTATCAGGCACATTATGTAATGGCATATACGTTCTAAATCAAACCACAATTCAAAGTATATAGAACACACACAAGAGGAATAGTTCAGAAATGAACAAATCCTTTTTGTAGTATTGTAGACTAGGTCATATCAATGCGACACAACTAGGTAAGTTTCATAAGGATGATTATTAGAATCTGTTCGAATTTTCATCTTATGATACTTGTCAGTCTTGTCACAAAGGTAAAATGACCAAAACTCCGTTTAGTGGAAACAGAGAAAGAGTTATTAGACTCTTGGGACGGATACATGATGATGTATATGATCCTAAGTCTACAAATTCCAAGGGAGGTTCCTCGTACTTCATTATATTCACTGACCATTTCTCAAGATTCGGACATATGTTCTTGTTGAAACACAAGTCTGAAACTTTTGAGAAATTCAAGGAATATAAGCTTGAAGTTGAGAACCAGACGGGTAAAAGTATTAATTCCTTCAATGTGATCGAGGAGGAGAATACTTGCTCATGGAGTTCCTGGAGTTTCTAAAAGGAGAATAGGATTCTCTCTCAGCTTAATCCTTCGAGTCCACCACAGCACAACGGTGTATCGGGGCGGAGGTATCATATCCTATGAGATATGGTGCGCTCTATGATGAGCACTGCTGAGTTGCTTGTTTTCTTTTAATGTTATGCACTTGAGAAGATGCATACCTATTGAACGGGGTTCCATCCAAATCAGTGCCTACCACTCCATATGAGATATGGAATGGGAAGAGACCATGTCTTAAACGGGCTAAGATATGGGGTTGTCCTGCCTATGTTGAAAGACAAAATCCGGATAAACTGGAGGCAAGGTCAGTTCTGTATAAGTTTGTTGGATATCCCAAACATTTGCGAGAGAATATCTTCTACCCCACAGAGGAGCAAAAGTTGTTTTGTTTCTCAGCATGCCACCATTTTAGAAAAGGAATTTCTTGTGAAGAAATTAGTGATCATGAGGTAAAACTGGAAGAAGTTCCAGCTGGACAAACTAACAGCTGATGATTTGGTGAAACCAAAGGATTCAATAGTCTCTGACGAACTTCAGCCTCTGCGCGAATCTGGTAGGGTTCCTCATCCACCTGAGAGATACTACGGTTTCCTCAATGACGGTGGGAGCGAGGATTGCATCATGGTAGATGATGACCCAACCAGGTTCAGGCAGGCCATCACGAGTGGGGACTCTATGAAATGGCTGGATGCTATGCGATCAAAGATAGAATCCATGTACACCAACAAAGTATGACTTTGAATGTTGCACCTGAAGGGGTAAAACCCATCGGGAGCAAATGGATCTTAAGAAGATTCTTGGTGTAAATGGAAAAGTTGAGACTTTCAAAGCTAGACTTATAGTAAAAGGTTTTCGTCAATAACCAGGTGTGGTTTATGATGAAACATTTTCTCCTGTGGCTATGCTTAAGTCCATCAGGATTACAGCACGCATCACGGAGTTGGAACATCTTTTTTGATGTGGCAGTCAAAGAGTTTGACTTCATCAAAAAGGTAGATGAACCTTATATATACAAGAATGTTGTAGAGAGTAAGGTTGTCTTCCACGTATTGTACGTAGATGACATACTCTTGATAGGAAATGGTTTCCTATGCTACACTTGGTCAAGCTCCTCTTATCACGAGGATTCTCTGTGGAAGATCAGGATGATACCTACTACATCTTGTGAATTATGATCTATGGTGATAGATCTAAGTGGATGTTGGGAGTGTCCCAAATCCAGGTACATTAACACCATACTAAAGGGGTTTAGTATGGATGATTCTAAGCATGGTGGTTCGCCCACTTACTGAGAAATCACTCTCTCCAAAAAGATATCTTTCAAGTCTGATTTGGAGAGAGCTCGTGTGTAAAGGATACCCTATGCTTTGGCAGTAGGCTCTATCATGTATGCGATGTTATATACCAGACCAGATGTAGCTAACTCACTAGGTGTAGTGTTTATCAATCGGATCTTGTGAAAATCACTGGATAGCTGTGTAGGACATTCTTAAGTACTTGAGAAGCACTAAAGAAATGTTCTTGGTGTTTGGTAACGGTGAACTCCAGTGGAAGTTCTTTACCAATTTGAGCTCCCAGAGTGATAAGGTCGACTGAAAGTCAGTCACAGGCTTTGTCTTTATCCTCAGTGCAGGATGGTATGTTGAAAGAGTTCCAAGCTATATACCGTGGCAAATTAGACGATAAAGGCTGAAAACATCGCTACCAACGATGCTGCCAAAGTGGGTGTCTGGATATTTATTGTTCATGAGATGAACATAGTTCCTACCATTGAGCGTCCAATAATTGTTATTGTGACAACAATGGAGTTGTGGCTTTGACCTAAGAACGCCGGTCCCATCAACGATCCAGACACATTCTGAGGAAAGTATCACCTAATCAGGGAGATGGTTGATCTTCAAGGAATCGGGGTAAGGAGAATTGACGCGAAGGATAACACGGCGGATCCACTCACAGAGGTCTTTCCCTAGAGAGACATTTATGGGGTGTTGAGTATGAGATACTACAACAAATGGCCTTAGTGCAAGTGGGAGGTTGTTAGTTATATGTATGCTCTGGAGGCCATTATTATACATGTGATGTATATTATAGTGGATGCTTGACATATATAGGGAGGACTTTCTTGCTCGACATGATAGTATGCTATCTGGTTGCTCTTTATCTTAATATGTACACTTATTGTCTCTCTATTACATGTTGATAAAGCTTTTAGGATGAGTACTTGACTATCAGGATTATGATGCAGATCATGCTAGTAGGGCAGAGGTAGTCGGTAAGTACATCCTTCAAATGTTCCTAGTCGTGGGAGTATCAAGACGGGACATCGATATTCCAAAGTAGACTAGCGTATACACTTCTTGACCCATATGATGGGCGATGGATGATCTCACATCCATTGGTGTTTGACATCAGAGAAGGTATACGGGTGCTCAGTGGAGACTGGGTACACTGAACGGACTCGTCGAGAACTCCTAAATGGTATATACCTCACGTCAGATAGCAGTTCTCTGGTGACACTTGTATAAGTTAGTCTGTAGATCCGAGATCGTCATAGAGTCTTGTTTGATTCCCACTGTGCTTTGATTTCCACCTTACCACGCTCAAGAGATCATGCAAAACGGTGGTTTTGGGTACAGTCCCGAGTCACATGGAGGCAATGAGCGATAAGAGGGGATTTCGTCTCTCCCGGTATAGGGGGTTGATGTTGCGCTATGCTTGATTGTCCATAACAGGAAATCCCTGGACAGGATTGCTGAGATTTACTGGTAAGTGTTATCAGTAGTTTCTCAAACCGTTATGGGCCTCACATCGGCATGACTTATTAGGCTATTGGGGTCTGATGTTTACCACCCCCAGGCTGTGATATGCGATATATCAGACGAAGAGACCGGACTGTACGGTAGTGTTACTGATTGGATTTGCAGGAGTATGAGCAGGCTTGCTTGTTGATCTTCTGATTGCTCAATACCCGGGTGGCCGTTACGTTTAGCGGATCGCTGACGGCTTGTGGGTGACTGATATGATCACCACCTACTGCCGGCGTATTAATGAGTCTTTAGAGTCCTACACAGAGGTTTCCTGGCTCAAGCAAAACAAAGTAGGAGCACATATGTGATATGTGCAGGATCGAGATTAATACGTGTATGTGATACCGTATTATATTCTCACGATATGTGACATCGGACGGTTATATGTGATATAGCCGGGTTATCGGATCAAGTGTTGATTCGATAAGTTGATACATATGATATTAGTCAGTTATATGTGATATAACCGGATTATTAAGTGTTGATTTAATAATTTAATGTATAATTATATATTTGATATATTGATTTACATTAACTAATATTAGCTCACTTAAGCATTTCTTTTTCTCACTTATGTGTGCACTTAATATATATATGATATATATTGTTGTGTCATGATTGACGCTACATGCTACATGGGTGTATGAGACTCACACTATGCTTATAATAATGTAAAGTTTTATTTATTTAAAGTAAATCAAATTAGTCGGAAATTAGTCACATGGTTGAAGCTTGTGGAAGCTTATGGAACCATTGACTAAGTCCACTAATTTTGTTTTACTTAAGATATTTATTAACCCAACCATTATGATTAGCCATGGTTTAGTCTCTACAAGGGTTAGTATATGATATTAACTCACTCATGGTTGCCATTATTGACTTGACTTTTTCCATGGTTGCTTTTCTTCATCTCCTTCCTCTAGCTCTCTGGCAATTTGGGAGGTAAAGAAAATTAGTGAGAAAAATTATTCTAAAGTGAGCAAAAATCCCACTTCATCATCCTCTACTAGACTAGACATTTAGTTTAGGGTGTTAGCTTCACTAATTCCATATTAGTGAAGAGATAGCTTGAGTTGGTGTCTCCTCGACGTAGATCATCTTCGGTATCGAAGACGTCAAGCAAGCTTGTTCCTTTCATCTTGTGGAGCCTTTCTAGAGTCCGGGAGTTCACTACTTGGAGCGAAGAGACTACTACACGGAGCTATTGAAGTGAAAGACCGGTCTACAAAGGTTGTATTTCTTGTTCACTTAGATATAAAGATATTTACATGCTAGTTTCGTCTAATTCTCTAGTTAAGATTCTAGATTAGGGTTCTTTAGCGCACCATTTTTATAAACGGCATGGTCGATGCCTCCCAAAACCCAGCGGCGTGTCTAGGGAACCCAGCAACAGATATCTGGTAGCCGTTACGTGCGGCTAGTGCCTCTAACGTGCTTGTGGTTAAACTCATTGCCAGCATACTGTCGAGTCTTTAGAGTCCCACACAGAGGGTTTCCCTGCTTCGGGAAAAAGATGTAGAGGCCGTATGGTTTTACGGTAGGGTTTCGATCACATACGTGTACTTGTGCACAGATGATGTTCGGGCGGATAATACTAGTGGGCTTTGGTTTAAGCCAGATCCTAGTATTATATTATTGGATTGTTATCATCATATTATATTCGTATTTTTCGGAATACGAATACGGGTATGTATATACGGTGAGGGAATTCTTGTAATTTTGCAAGAGATACTTCTAGAAGGAGACACCTCATTATTTTGTTTATCTATTTTTGCAAAATAGATTAATGAGGTGGATTTGGAGAGACATACTTGGCATAGGTGTGAAGCATGGCTCAATGAGTTTTTTATTGGTTTGGATGCACTATTGAAGTATGGCTATTATTTTCTATGTGAAAATAATAGATGCTTCATTATTGAAAGTCTTGAGCCATTCTCTTCACTCATAACAACCCTAGCTCATTTGCTTCTCTTCATTCTCTCTCCAAGTTTCATCTCCCTCACATGAGTTGTGAAACAAAGAGTCTCATGAGATAAAACAATCTATTATCATTCTCTACATCACCTAAGCTATTTGGATTAGCGAACTAAGTACCCTAGTTACCTCGGTTTAGAGGTAAGAGCTCAAAGTACATACTCTCGGGTGGACCGTCTTTGACGTGAGGAGGCCGAAAATCAAGCGCGATCCGTACACTTTTCAAGGAGCTCAAGAACAGGAGGAGGAGATCAAGAAGACCCGAAGGACTTGATACTAGGAGGTATAACTTTTTTCATAGTAGTTAAAACTCTTTTAGTTTAGTTAGTTAAGGTTCAAGTAAAAATCCTAGAGTTTAGTCGGTGTTGCGAAGCTAGAAAAAATCGTTTTTTGCATATTCCGCCTTCCCGCGAACCCGCGGGGTGCGCGACATCGATTTACAGTGATATCAGAGCCTACTAAACCTTAACTAGCTAGTTAGCAAGTAGTTAGAACTTCGATCGTCGGAAAAACCCGAAATCACAACTTCAAAACCCATGCTTGCTGTCGTTTTTAAAATCTGATCAAAAATTATTTCAGAGGCCTTAAAAATACAAGCAGGGTATTCTAAGAACACAGAAGAAAAACGATTCGTTAACTCGCTAAGACCATCGCGGAAGCGCGGCGAAACAGTGCGTTTCGCCGCAGTTCCGCGTCCGAGTCAAGGCCGAGTTGGACCGATTTTCTTCTGTGGGTCTGTTTTGTGGAGTTTTGATTTCTGGTATATTTGGTTTTTGCCCAGTATTGTTTGTGTGTTGGTTTGTACATGGGGTAGACACAGAAAATATGTTCGATCAAAATTCTTAAGTTACTTGGCTAATCGGGTTTTCTGTATTTGGATATATGTGTTCGTAAACCTCCACTAATTGCTATAATTCGATTAGTTGGGAGTTGCACATATCTGTATTGTTGTGGTTTGTGGATATGGAATATTGGATCATCGTGGATGAATAGCTGGGATGTGAGAAGGGCGTTTTTCTTTCATTGATGTAAATTTGTAAAGTGATGTAATATTATTTTGCGAGGCACATCCGAGTTGAGGTTGTAGTCACCGTTGTATTATTTCATTTACTGTTTTTGCTCATAGGATAGACCCAAGGTGGGGTGCACAAACTACCGGGTTCTTGAAGTGTCGTGTGGCCTTACTCATTTTACTGAGGGAGGTCACTTCACTTCGGGAATTTGGCGGGTAGTTTGCCGCACCCGTAGGGGTATAGGGTGGGGTTTGGCTATTCATCATGACCGTGGAATCCGTCTTTCGTTATAGGCTTAAACGAAACGCGGAATTCCTAATATAACCAATATGTTCATCTGTGATCTGGAATGCCTATTATTGCGTGAGATGAATGGATATATATATATATATATGATATATAGTAGACGTTGCTTATGTTTTGCACCCGCGCTAGTCCAGCCCCCGCTCTGCCGTTAGTTAAGTAACCTAACGGTGCATGATGGGGCCCCGTGGCGAATGTGGATGGCATAAGCATTCGTTGTATTTTCGTTTCTTTCTGCAATGATACGATTAAATGATGGGACAACATTAATTGATTAATACAAAGAAAAAAACAAAGCTAAATCGTTGGAACAATTTCAAAACCACTCAGTTTTCTTCAAAAAGCAACTTTTAAAAGTGGAGCTTAAACCACTCCTTTAAAAGCTATCATGGTTCCTTCGACTAAATCAAGTTCATTACGTTCACGATTTTGCCAAAACCATTCGTAGCCCTCCATCATTTCAGATAGGTATTCAGTAGTATTAAGCTATATATTTTGACCTTCGCCAAGGCATAGTGATTGGTAGCTGCTAGGTATTCATCTGTAGCATAGATAGATGTGTTGGTTTGGGACAGTCGTGCTACTATTTTTGCCTTCGTCTAGGGTATGTATGGGTGGGTCCAAATTAACCTGGATAATAACAGGTAGAACTTGACTTGCGACTTATGATATATTGGCCTTCGTCAAGGTCATAAGAGCTTGGGGTAAAAATCCACATCGGGAGTTTCTAAAGAAATTGAAACTTGCTAGTGTTGAATACCATTTAGAGTGTGATAATTTTGGTAGGATTCCTTCAAGATTGTCACACGATGATATTTTGATCTCAATCCTACTGTGAGTATCTGCTACTCCTCAGGAGATTTTTCACTAAACAATCAATGTTATAAACCAGGTAGGTGTCTAGAACGGTGTTAGCGGGGCGACGCCTCCAGGAAAAAGAGGTTATGTAATTAAGGAACTTCACGAAAGCGTTGGAAAACCTCCCTCGAAGACCAACACTAGCCTGGCCAAAAGGTTAAGCAAGTATTGTAAGAGTGAGATTAATCCTGACTAATTCTTCTTTTATGGTTTGATGAAGGATTCGAGATACAGTGGGAGCCATCCTGTTTAGATAACTAATAACCAATCTAAATTTACAAGAGCATCATGCTGAGTGTTTCTCCTCTCTCTCTTGACTGCAGCGACGAAAATGACTGGGCTTAAGTTACTGCTAGATAATAATAAATTGACCGGGCCAAATTATTATGATTGGCTAGGAAATGTCCAGATGACCATTGCCTATGACAAGCTGGGCTACCTTCTTACTACTGAATCCCCCGCCATCCCAGGTCCAGATTCCACCGTCGCGGATGCTGATATCCGTAAAACATCGGAAAAAGACAGTGTGAGAGCCAAGTGCCTCGTGTTAGCCTCAAAAGATTATAAATACAAGAGGCATCACGAGAAGAAGGACCTTGCTTCCATCTTCCTCCATACCAAAGATTTATATAGAGAGCAATCTCGTATCGCAAGATATGAGACCTTGAAGAAATTAACTCAAGCGAGGTTGGTTATCGGGTCATCTGTAGGGGATCACGTCCTTAAGATAATTAGCTATATTGAGGAGCTCACGAACCTAGGGACCACATTGGAGAACGAGTTATATACTGACTTGATTCTACAGTCCCTCCCCTCAACTTACGCCCAGTTTATCTTGAATTTCAACATTCCAGGAAAGAAAGTTACACTTTCGGAACTCCTCAACATGTTGAGGAGCTAAGAGGGCACCCTGCAGGAATCCAGGATGACACCCGCTCTGCTTATTTGGGAATTTTTTTCTTCTAGATCCAAGGCGAAAACCAAGGGAGAGAAGAAGAATGCCTCCACCAAGCCGAAAGGTGGTGTTAGTAAGGTAGAGAGAAAGGGCAAGGAAAAAGTTTCGGGGCTAACAGTAGGGAAGGAGAAATGTTTCTATTGTCACTGGATAGGCCATTATCAGAAGGACTGCAGGGCTTGGAATGCCAGAAACCAGGATTCGAAGCACGTTGTGGCTTCGGCTTCGGGTGTGTTTATGATTGAAAACTGTCTGTCAATTAACTCTACTTCCTGGGTACTAGATACTGGATCAAGATCTCATATCTGTAATTCATTACAGGCTCTGAGAAACCGTAAAGTTATCAAGGCAGGTGATATAACTCTCAGGGTTGCTAACGGAATGAGCGTGGACGCTATATCCGTAGGGGAATATCGCCTAGGATTGACAAGTGGGAAGATTTTGATTTTGCGTAACTATTTGTCTGTACCTAGTTTAACATATAATATCATTTCTGTATCTTTACTTTCTAAAGAAGGTTGTGATTTTATATTTGTAAGCGATGTGGTCCACATCCACATAAATCAAGCTTTGATTGGATCAGGTACACTAGATAACGGAATATATGTATTAAATCAAGCTCGGGTTTTCAACGTCCAAAACACACTTAAAAGAAAGTCTCCATAATTAAATCAGACTTTCTTATAGCATTGTAGACCGGCTCACATCAATGAAACATGGTTGACGAAGTTACATAAAGAGGGATATTTGGATCCATTCGAATATCAGTCTTATGCAACTTGTCAATCATGTCTCAAAGGAAAGATCACAAAGACTCTATTCACTAGACACGGAGTAAGAGCGAGCGGGCTCTTGGAACTCATACACAGCGACGTGTGTGGTCCAATATCTACACATGCAAGAAATGGTTATTCCTATTTCATTAATTTTACGGATGATTTCTCAAAGTATGGACATGTATTCTTGATGAAACATAAATCCGAGGCCTTTGAGAAATTCCGGGAATATAAGAATGAAGTGGAAAAACAAACAGGCAAAAGTATCAAGACACTTAGATCTGATCGGGGTAGTGAATACTTAAGTGCCGAGTTCCTGGGTTATTTAAAAGAGAATGGAATTCTCTCAGATTACTCCTCCATACTCACCTCAACACAACGGTGTATCGGAAAGGTGGAACCGAACTTTATTGGATATGGAGCATTCAATGATGAGTAATGTTGAGTTGCCGCGATCCTTCTGGAGTTATACACTAGAATCAGCTGCATATCTTTTGAACAAGGTTCCCACCAAGACTGTGCCTACCACACCATATCAGATGTGGTGTGGGAAGAGACCTTATCTTCAGTATCTGAAGATATGGGGATGTCCAGCTTTTGTAAAAAAACAGTATGCGGACAAGCTCGAGGCATGCTCAGTACTGTGTAAGTTTGTGGGATACCCAAAGAACTCCAGGGGGTATCTTTTCTATTACGTAGAGGAACAAAAGGTTTTTGTTTCTCGTCATGACCACTTTTTGGAAAAACAATTTTTAGAAAAAGAGATAAGTGGGAGCGCAATAGAATTGGAAGAAATTCCAAAACCACAAGCTATTACTGAAAGCATGGTGGAACCAGAAGTTTCGAAAGAACCGGACATTCCCGCACCACTCCACAGGACTAGTAAGCAGTCTCATCTGCCCGAGAGATACTACGGTTTTCTCATAGACGGGGATAGAGAAGATTGCATCATCGACGATGATGAGCCAACTAACTTCCAGCAAGCCATTCAAAGCAGAGACTCGGTAAAATGGCTGGATGCAATGCATACCGAAATGGAGTCCATGTACATCAACAAAGTATGGACTTTGGACATTTCTCCAGAAGGGGTAAACCCGTAAGCTGCAAATGGATGTTTAGAAAGAAGATTGGTGTAGATAGACAGATTGAAACCTATAAGGCTAGACTTGTTGCAAAAGGTTTTCATCAAAGTCCTGGTTTGGACTATGATAAAACATTTTCTCCAGTGGCTATTCTCAAATCCATTCGGATCCTTCTTGCCATTGCTGCCTTCCACGATTATGAAATTTGGCAGATGGACGTAAAGACCGCTTTTCTGAATGGAAATTTGGAAGAGTGTATTTATATGGATCAGCCGGAGGGTTTCATGGATAGTGGGAGCAGCAGAAAAGTGTGCAAATTGCTTAAATCCATTTATGGATTAAAGCAAACATCGTGGAGTTGGAACATCTGTTTTGATGAGACGGTCAAAGAATATGTCTTTATCAAAAATCCAGATGAACCATGCATCTATAATAAGATTGTAGAGAGAATTGTGGTATTCTTCGTCTTGTACGTGGATGACATTGAGAAGATGGAGGCCAAAATGGGCCCGTATGTCACTCCTCCGGTTGGGGCAGAGTGGGAGTTGCTTTTGCAGGCAGTGTAGTGAGAGGCCATAGATTCTGCGCAAAAGTGAAGCACCAAGTTTTAGTATTTCGCATCTAAGGGCAACCATGAATGTAGTGAACCATGATTTTGTTTGCGAAACACGACACACGAAGTGTGGAGTGGAAAGAGGAAGAGGTCCTACCGGGCGTGCCAGAGTCTGTTTACCGCCGAAAACAGAGACGGACTGGGATTGAACGTCTTGCCTAAATTTGGGGGCAGATGCTATTTGGAACATATCCATCCACCTCTCCGAAGATACCAAATTGATTTACGACAACATATATTGTAGGTTTGGACAGATGCGACCGATGTAGCGTAACTTTATCAGATTCTCTCTCATTTATGAGGGGTTTTTGATTATGGGGACACTCTTCCCTGCAGGTGCAAGTCCCTACAGTTAATTACGTTATCGTGTTGCGATAACAAGTTTCTCCTGCTCCGGTAGGTCACCTCGTGTCGAATTGTATTTTATTTATTTTTGGTTGCATGTGGATTATATACGGAGACTAGTTTATGTCATCGCCCGTAGGGCACGGATTAGTCCAAATTTGTATACTTACATATATATATATATATATATATATATATATATATATATATATATATTTGAGTTTGAACCTAAGTTGTATGTTCTATTGGTTCAAAAAATATTTTATTTTATTTAAGAACTGTTAATCTGGTTTTAAATTAAGATCGACTTAAATATATGAGCATATGGGCTCAATTTATTTTAACTAAGGATACGTTAGTCTTATATGAGACTAAACTCAACTTAGAAATATGTTTAGGGATCATTAAATTTTGTTAAGATCTATCAACAGAGCATATGGGCTCGGCTGCAAGGAACAATATGGGTTCCAGGAAGTTTCAGAGACTTAGCCAATTTTGGGCTCAGTCTTGGGCTTTTTCCCTCATTCAATAGTGCTAAGCACTTAGTCTTTTGACTATGGATATGATATCCAATTGCTGCCCTAGCGCTCACATGTGTATCACGTGAGGCGCTCTGACTTGGGCGTTGCCCAATCAATACTAAACACTTAGTCACTTTGACTATATAGTGCTAAGCACTTTTATGCAGCGCTCACATGTAGAGTACGTGAGGCGCTAGATCTTTGTTTATGGGCGCTCACGTGTGAAGCATGTGCGGCGTTTTTTTTTTCATTTATTGGCGCTCATGTGTGAGGCATGTAAGGTGCTGAGCTTTCATTTATTGGCACTCACGTGTGAGGCACTGAGCTTAAGGAATCTTTTGGGCGGTCACCATGTATCACGTGAGGCGCTGAGCTTCTGCTTCTTTTGAGCGCTCACACGTGTATCATGTGAGGCGCTGAGCCCTTAGAGATTTAATCTCTGTTTATATTTTAGTTTTCCCCCTAGATCTTTAGTCTGAAAAGTAAAATTTTCTCGATAAGAATTAAATCCTCAACTTCTGAGAGATTTGTCTTATGGATCTCAGATCCAGATACAAAACTAAGTTCTTTATGGAGGGTTAAACCCTTATATTTACATATGATATCTAAAAGAGATATTTTTTATCTCTGTTTTCTTTTTCTATGCCTAGGGTTTGAGAGGAGGAACTTTTTTCAGCAAGAGAATTACATTCTCAGTTGTAGTTTTCTTTTTTTTTATCACCTTATGGGGTTCATTCTCTTTTTGAGACTTGAAGTCTTGGGTTCTTTATATATGCGATGAAAAATTGTTGATTGGTTGAGAAAATCCTTTATTTGAGGGATCTCAATCTGATTTTATAATCAGAGGATGATTTTTAATCACCATTGGATCTTAGATCCAAGGATTTTTGTTTAACAAAATATATTTTTCTTGTTTTTAACAAGACTGAAAAAATATTTTCCCATGCATAGAATTTAATTCTATCTTTTAATTCAAATGGTGATTTTTTAATCACCATTGAATTTTTAATCCAAGAGTTCTTTGTTTACCAGAGTATATCTTTTCTGTTTAGAAAGATTAGGGAAATATTTTCCCATGTAGAATTTAATTCTATCTTTTGATAATTTTTAAAATCACCATTGGATTTTTGATCCAACGGCTCTTTGTTTAACAAAGAAAATTGTTCTTATTTTAGGGAAATATTTTCCCATGTAAAATTTAATTCTACCCGAAGTAAATCTGCTTCAACTTGAGCATTGACGCTCGCATGCTAAGCACATAGGCTTAGTCGAAGAATTTAATTCTTACAGAAATAGGTACCCACGTATTTTGCACATCGGCGCTCACGTGCCTAACACGTGAGGCACTGCCATAGGATTTAATCCTAGCAGAGGCAGGCGTCCATATGCTTTGCACGCCGGCACTCACATGTATGGCATGTGAGGCGCTGCCTTAGGATTTAATTCTATCAAAGACAGGCGTCCACGTATTTTGCATGTCGTCGCTCACGCGCCTTTCACGTGAGGTGCCACCTCATTTTATGAGGGAACAATAGGTAGCATGGTTGGCATTGTCACGTACCGTATTTACTTATTTTGGGAAGCAGGGCGTGGCACTTGTCCCAACCACCATCGCTGGAATTACTTTCTCCACCAAAACACCCTACTCTCCCTCCTCCTCCACTTCTCCTCTACCATGCCTTAACCTTCCTCCTTAACTTCTCCTCCTCTCCTTCACCGCTACCCGTCACTTCTCCCCCGCCGTCTGCTTCCTCTTCCCCGCCCTCTGCCTCTTTCCATCCATGTTTGATGTTAATTGGATATTGATCCACAAGTAAAAAAAACCATAATGACTATGATTATATCTAATTGTAATAACCCAAAATCCCCGTACCTTTATATTTCACTTCCTTTTTCAAAGCCCATTTTCTTTTTAAATATTGGTTTGTATTCAATTCTTGTTGAATATAAGCAAGAATAAGCTTGTATCTCATTGGTTAAGTCACTTCATTACTATTCCATAAACTACATGTTCGAACCTTGAATCTTGCAATTATTTTTTATTAAATCTTTTTGTTTAAACCCTCATAAGCTATAAATGAATGTTGACCTTTCACATTTCTTTTAACTCTAACTTTGAATTAATAATTTATTAGAAATAATGCATTGTTTACCACCTTTATTTGTTCTCCTCTCTTTCTTTTTCTTTCTCATAATTTTCGACCCTCTCCCTTCTACCTCTTTACCAAAAATTCTCGAAGAAGAATATGGAGAAGCATTCTCAAAAAGTCTCGTTAGTAACGCGAGTCTGTTGGTGGATAGACAAGCCTGGTGACGATACCGGCTAGTGCGTATAAGTTCTTCTTCCCTTCTTCTCTAGTTTGGCTCTTACACTATTGCAGCGCCGCCCCTCTAATGTTGCTCGTGTCTACAATAAGTCCCCTATTTATCATAATATATTTAGAGAATAATTGGTTTATGTATGTATGGTTCTTTCAAATGTTTTGTCTTCATGCCTTCGATAACATATCACACTATAGTCAAGTTCTCCTTTCATGATGAAAACCTTAATTAATAATTCGTGAGCACATGACTCGTAGCTAACTGTCATATATGATGCCCTTTGAACCCTTGGGCTTACATTAAAGGAAAAGTGGTTCCGCTTCTTTTATCTTAAAATTTAGTTGGTATCGTAGTCCTTCAAATAGCATATCACAAACCAAATTACAGGTTTGAATCGTGATATCTCTCTCAAGTTATTTTTCTCACTGTTTTTAATAGATAATAATCCGCTTCTTTTGTAAACATATTTTTTTAAAGACCGACCCCTTTTGACACTAAATCGTTTTGAAACAACACATGAATAATTCTTATGATCTGATATGCTAATAAAAATTTGGTAAAGTAATCTATTTTTATACGCGCATAAAAAAATTTCAACTCGAATCAAACTAAAAATTATGATTTATGACATTTTACTCACTATTTTCATAAACCGGAAAACTGTTTTTACGCCTCTTTCGAAGACCCATAACACTGTCTTCCGAGATCCAATTTGAGCAAACTTAAGTGTTTTTGATAATTAGATTAAAAAATCTAGATTTTCTTAGTTTTACTGTTTTCCTGAAAACCGACAGAATTAACCTAATTCTGTCGGTTTAAATTGTGCGTCGAATCTGGATAGAATATGTCCTGATTTGCGCACTGCTTTTCAAAATGTCACATCTTGAACTACAGAAATCGGTTTTTGATAAACCTTAGTGTACACTTTAGGTAATGTAGATACATAACAAGCAATCAAGCACGGCGGAAATACATGTATCTAACCTAAAGGTTTACAATATACTTGATCCGATTGGTTAGATCGTTCCTCGCCTACGTCACGTAGAAGATCTGATCTTTATCTCCTCCAAGTAACGGCCGGAAGGAAACCATATTTTGGTAGAAAGCGAGAATCCCTCTCTTGATCACCCCGCAAGCCAACCCAAAGTAGAAAAGGATGAAGAAGGAGACGGCGACACTCTAGTTTTTCTTTCTAGAAAAACTCTCTATGTATTATCATATATCTCATATGTTTCATATATGAAACTCTAGTCTTCTATATAAGAATATATAGGGTACCCACTCATATAGACGGATATTAGGCCGGATCGGACCCAATGGCTAACATACTCCCACTCACACATTCGAGTGGGTGCCGTCTATAGCTCCCTGAGCTGGTTCCCTGAACCATTGATTCCCTAAATAGATAATAGTAGATGGAGAGTACAAGGATACAACGTGTAAGTGCACGGCAGCGCCCCAGCTGTCATTCCGAGGCCAAAATGCGAAAAAGTTTCGTTTCCGCATTTTGGCCTCGGAATGACGGCCGGGGCGCTGCCGTGCACTTACACTGGTATCAGAGCCACGCCATTAACCTTTACTAGTTTGCTCTAACGTGTTTAGAACTTCCATCAAACAAAAATTCCGAAAACCCGATTTCAAAAGTGCAATTTCTGTCGATTCTGTTTTGTTGTCAAAAAATTATTTGGTATATTGCAGAAATATGTGCAGGCTTTTTAAAGAGAACTGAAGAAATTTGGTCGGCTGATTTCACTGTAGCGCAGCGGATCCGCGGCCGTAAGGATACGCCGTCGTACTGTAGCCACAGTGCACCAAATTTCTTCAGTAGGTCCCTGTGTTGGAATTTGGGGTTTTGGTATATTCTGTTTGGGCCCAGTTTTTTTTTTTGAGTACTGGGTATTCTGCTTCGGGCCCACTTCGGGAAATTTAGTCGATCGAAAATTTTAAACATGTTAGTTCACAATATTTACATTATATCTGCGACCGTGAATGTCATTTGATCGGTAAATCCTGTCTAATTGCTATAGCCCTTTTAGACGGATTTGCGAACGTGACATTCACGTTTATATTCTGTGTTGTGCTGTGATATTCCGGATTTGTCGTAGTGGATAGCCTGGATGCAATGGTAGTACAGTTTGGTTTTATTTTGTACATTTGATATTGCGGGGCGAGCGTCCGACATGTGGACTGCAGTTACTGCCTATTTGTATATTATTCTTTTGGGGCACGACCGGGCTGAGGTCGATGTACCCGTTGTATATTTTACTTTCTGTACTAGGATTACCCCGCGGTGAGGTGCACGGATAGCCGGGTTCTAGAGGGAAACAGGCCCGCATCTTATGGTTTTGAGACGAAGGGGGCTTTACTCTAGAATTGGCGGGCTATTCGCCGCACTCGTAGGGGTTATAGGTTGACCCAAGGAGGGGTGCTCAAGTTACCGGATTCCGTGAAGTGCTGGGTGGTCCATTCACGTTGTTGAAGGGGGCTGCCTCACTTCAGGTTTTGGCGGGTAACTTGCCGCGCCCGTAGGGGTCTAGGATTTCATTGCACAGGCTATCCACACGACCACAGGAACGTTGGGTTTCAGTAGCGGCTCTATGAAACCCGGGGATCCCAGATATCTGTATTGTTCTGTGATGCTTATTATATTTCTGTGATATTGCATTTTATCACGCCTTGAGCGAATATTATATATTGATATATATATATACTAGTAGATGTTGTATATGTTTTGTATCCGCGCTAGTCCAGTTCCCGCTCTGTCGTTATTTAAGTAACCTAACGGGTGATGACGGGACCCAGTGGCGAATGCGGATGGCATATACGTACATCATTATTTTCGTTCTTTATTGGTGTGATCAATTGATGGGACTGCATTGATTCGGATCAATGCAAGCTAAACAAACCTATTCTGATGTTGTTGGAACATTTTTTCAAAAAGCTGTTATTGCAAGGGCGTTCTCTTTTGTTTTGCACAGTGGTATTCGGTTATGAATATCCAGCACCTCAGTCGACGAGGCAAGGGCCGAGATCCCTTCACCGGGAGTGACCCCTTGGACAGAAGTTTGCGTCGGGGCAATAACTTTACTATAGCCGATTACTTTTGCTTTGCATCGTGGTATTCAGTTGGAATATCCTGCACCTCATTCTACGGGGAAAGAGCCGAGATCCCTTCACTGGGAGTGACCTCTTTAGCAAAGGTTTTCGTCACTATATTTTTATAAAAAGCTATCCGGTTCCTTCAACGATATCAAGTTCATTACGTTAAAGGTTTTTCGCCAAAAACCATTCGTAGTCATCCGTCATTTCAGACGGGTAGCACGTAGTATTCATGCTATGTTTGTTGACCTTCGTCAAGGCATAGTGAATGGTAGCTGCTTGTTACCTTTCTGCTGCATAGATAGATGCGTTGGTTTGGGACAGTCGTATAGCCTTGTTGACCTTCGTCAAGAGCTTGTACGGGTGGGTTCAAATTAATCTGGACAATGACGGGTAGAACTTGACATGTGACTTATGATATGTTGGCCTTCATCAAGGTCATAAGAGCATGGGGTAAAAATCACATCGGGAGTTTCTAAAGAAACTGAAACTTTCCAGATATGTGCATACCTTCTGAAGTGTGATAACATGAGTGGATTCCATCACGTTATCATGCGATGATAGTTGGATCCCGATTCCTACTGATGAGTTGGTTTACTCCTCGGGTGATCCCGACTAATTCTTCTTTCAGGTTTGGAGGAGAATTTGAGGTTACAGTGGGAGGTTTCCTGATTAGATAAAATGACAACCATTCTGATCTAGGTTAGAGTGCACGCTGAGTGTTTCTTTTCTCTCTCTCTTTGGCAGCGACCATGGCCCGACCCTTGACAATGACTCGGTGACCAAAATTAACCGAACCTTCTTAAAACACTGGCTTTTGGATTGTCAGAGTTGCATACCTCATTACCACTCCTACTTTTACCCTTTTTCTCCAGGACACCATGTATTACTACGAATGTCCACTTCCATTGGATAAAACCATCGTATGGTTATATACGAACTCGAAGTAATTTATTCGAGGATGGTTTCCGGTTCTGGAGAAAACGAATAGGGCTATTCAGTTGTCTTTTCCTTTTACCTTCTCTCAGATTGCGAGTGCTCCTTGGATTAGGGGATAGTACACCCATTACGCCTATTGGATAGTCTTCTTCCAAACCTTAGGCTGGTGCCGAACGGTAGGGAATGAAGAAAGCCGATTAGCCTAAGTGTGGTTTACAGAAAGTATTAAGTTAAGACAAATAAAGGGATTAGTAAGAGGGCAAAGTAAATTGCGACTGCTATTCACGACCAAACCAAATATTTCTTCGCCAATCCTATTTCACCTTTGTATTTCTCCAGAACACTCCGTATCACTACGAAGATCCACAGTTATTTGGATACTCCATCGTATGGTTATATACGAACTCGAAAGGAACTTTTTCCAGTTCGGGGATGGATTCTGGTTCAGGAGAACTAGGAATAAGGTTTATTCAGGTGTCTTTTATCTTTACCTTCTCTCGTGTTACGAGTGCCCCTAGGATTAGGACAGTACACCCATTATGCTTATTGAATAGTCTTCTTCCAAACCATAGGCTGGTGCCGAAAGGTAGGGAAGGAAGAAAACCATTTAGCCTAAGAGGGTGTACAGAAGGTAAAGACTAAAGACATATAAAGGGATTTGGAAAGATGGCAAAGAAATATACGGTTACAGTTGTGAATCTGGATAATGGAAGAGGCATTACTAGGAATACCCGGATACCCCTACAAAACATTTACATGTTTCAGTTTCACTGTGTATTGTTAAAAGAAAACTGATTTCCCTAATTAGCACTTGCTCCAGGGTATGTATTTACCAGGTATGATTCTCACATCTGTATGGTTTTATAGATGATGAGTGGGAGTAAGTTATTAGGAATTGGGTGATCATCCTCATTATATCGGGTTTCGTTGTAATTGGTGATATTTGAGGAAATCGCCTGGGTTGTTTGCCGGACGGCAAATATTTGGTTTTGAATATCCGTTATAATGCACCAATTTCAAATTGACATATCTGTACGTCTATTTTTATAGAGTGAGATATACCTTTTTGAAATTATGTCTATGACGTTTACCTATATCAGTGGATGGTTAGATAAGGAGTATTAAACAGCGGTGTAATTCTTCATAACCATAAGTACAGTTTTTAACCTACGACACACAGGGAATGAGTTATTAGACTCAAGGGACTTATACAGAGTATCGTATGTTGTCCAGCATCCATTAGGACAGAGGGGTTGGTCTTCGTACTATATTCGGTTTACTTATGACTTCTCCAATTTTTAGACATGTATTTCGTAGAAATGCAGGGTCTGAGTTTTGAGAAGTTATAGGTATAAGAATAAAGTAGAGAACAAGATGTTGCAAGTATCGGTATTCTTCAAGGTGATCGAAGATGTAGATACTTGTGTATGGTATTCAGTTAATAGTAATGATTAAGAGAACTTGCTTCTCTTTCAGGTTACTCATAATTGGTAGCATTTCTAAGTTGAGTAACGCTAATCGGCCTCTTTCCATTTAATTGACATGCATTGGAGACAGCTGCATGATTTGAATCTGGTTCCAATTAAATCAGTGCCTCTGTTTCTGTATTGGATATAGAACAGTTCATATCTTGACATTGTTAAGGTACGGGGAGTTGTCCAGCTTATGCTTAAAACCAGACACTGGACAACTCAAGGCACGTTTCTGTAATGGCTGTTTGTGGGTTGACCCGGGCTATGACGAGGGTTGATTTTCTACCATCTGGAAGATCAATAATGATATTGTTCTTGACTCGCCACAGTTTTAATAAAAATGGATTTTTTCAGAAAACAGTAGTGGGAGTATGGTAGAACTGGAAGTCATTCCAGAACCGCAAACGATTACTGAAAATTTGATAAGAACCTAGAGATTCAATCTGATTTGACATTCTATTGGCCACTCCACAGATATGGTGGATAACCTCAGGCACTCGAGAAGTACTTCGGTATGCTCAAAGACGGTGACAGGGAGGTTCTTGTTTACCCAGACTTGACACTACTGTTGTTCCAGACTGTGAGACCCGGCAGGAAGATGAGTATAGCGTCGTTCTAAACAAGTTTTAGAAGTGCACGTGTATATGATTCTGCCAGAAGGTTGTCGTAGTCAGTGGGAGCAGCGGAAGTATAGTGGACAGGTAGTTTATGTCTATTTATAGACTAAAGCAGATATAGCGGAGGTAGATCATCTGTTTCTGATGTAACAGTCATAGGTTTGACTTCATTGGAATAGGGAATGGATCTGTTAAGAAGGTAGTAGGGTGTGATGTCCTGGTATTTGGATGACATACACAGAGTAGGAAGTGAAATTCCTATACTACGGTCGGTTATACATTGGTTGTCACACAGTAGTTTCTCCACATAGGAATTGGATATTATATCATACATTCTGGTTACTAGATCTATGGTTTTAGATCTAGATTTTGGTAGTTTCCCAATCTGGGTACTTAGACAGCATTCAAAAGGTGTTTTAGAATGGACGACTCCTGGCACGGTAGTGTACCTGCAGGTGATGGAGTCACCCTCTCTAAAGGTGTCGTACAGACTAAAGGGGAGAGGGATGTGCATGATTGGCAGATCACTTGCTTAGGCAATTGAGTTGATCATGAGATGTCAAGTACCACACCAGATATTGTTTTTGCACCAGATGCAATAAGTTGATATTAATCCAATTCTGGAGAAACATTCGGAAGCAGTTTTGGAACATAAGTTGATGTTCTAGGGATATGATAACGGCAGCCTCTTTTGGGAGACGGTTATCATTCCAGGCTTCCAAGGTGACCTGGATGACAGAGTGACTGTCAGAGTTATAGTTTTCCCTCTGACGAGGGGCGGTGTTTTGGACAGGTGATCCAAGAGGACACTGAGGGAGGCATGGCGCAGGATACTGATTAAGTTCAGTTGACAATACAGTCTAAGAAGTTTGGATTTGGAGTTCATTTATGAGCTAGGTCCCATCAGACATCCAGACACATTCTAAGACAGGTATTGCTCATTTCGGGAGATGGTTTTCTCCGCGAACTTGAGATAAAGAGAGACATAGAAAGAAACATCAGAGCGGATCCACTCACTGAGGCTATTCCTCGAACGCAATAGTTTCGCAAACAGGCTTTGTGAGACTGACTAGTAGAGGAGTTGGGTGTTCGGTATCACACGGGCTATGAGTATGTAACATCGCAATAATTAGCCTTGAGTGCAAGTGGGAGATTGTTGGAGATAGTGCCCTCAGAGTCAATTATTGGATCACAGGCACGTGATTGTAATGATTGAGGGAAGACCTATACCGGTAGGACAGTCTTACTCAAGATGATAGTATGCTATCTGGTTTATCTTTATCATCGTGTACTGCTTTAGGTGACATTACTGATCACTATTGCACGTTGATAGAGCCCCTAGGATTCTTGCTTGACTGCCAGCAGTATGAGGGTGATCATATACGTGGGAGCTGGGGTCTATAAGCACATCCTTAAAAGGTCCCTAGTCGAAGGAGTTTCGAGACAGGGCATCGATACTCCAGAGTAGACTAGTGTATACAGTCGAGACCCCGACGAGGGGCGGTGGCCGGTCTCACAAGCCACTGGTGTCAGTTGGTTCACCTAAGATGTATACAGGTGCTCATTGGGTTATGAGTACACCGGACAGGACTCGCCGGGAACATGCTAGTTGGTATTATACCTAGCGTCAGATAGCAGTTCCCAGGTGACATGTGTACAGGTTAGTTCATCGACCTGAGATCGTCATTTGTCTCGTGTGAGTTCCCACTGTACTTTGATTACTACCCTACCACAGCTCAAAGGAGTCGTGCAAACAGGTTTTAGTTGGGTACAGTCCCGTGCCACATGGAGGCAGTGAGCGGATCTGCAGGGGTTCATCTCTCTCGGTATTGGGGGTGAGGTCGCGCTGTGTCTAGGAGAGCCATTACACGAAGTCCTTATCCAAGGCAGGAGATTTACTAGTAGGTATTCCAGTAGTATCTCAGGGTGTTCTGGGCTACACTCCGACACGACTTGTACCGCTTTTGGGGGTCTGACTTTTACCAACCCCCTAGGCCAACATGCGATGCTCATGGACGAACGGACCGGACTGTACAGATATTGTCACTGACAGGCTCAGTAGGGTGTCAGGATGAGTTCGCTCACAGACATCCCTTTTGGTCAATAGCTGGTAGCTCGTCACGTATGGCCAATACCTCTGACGTGCTAGTAGTTAAATCCACAGCCAAACTATTGACGAGTCTTTAGAGTCCCCCACAGAAAGTTTCTCAAGTTTCGGGCGAAACGCTGTAGAGGCCGTATGGAGATATGGCAGGGTTCGATCATATACGTGCGGTATTGCACGGATCATGATCGGACGGATAATACTAGCGGGCTTTGGTTTAAGCCGGATCCTAGTATTGTACAGTGTAGATTTTGTCTCTTTGCATTTGTATTCGGTCGGAATACAAATGCGGGTATGTATATACAGTCGCGGGGTTTTCCTGTAATTTATTACGGGATCAGTTTTTTGAAGTTGCCAGTTTGCATTCCGTTTCGGCCAGTTTTCCTTTGTTTCTTCATGGCCGGATTTTTATGATGGGAGGGGCTTATTTGCAAATGTGCAAATTAGCATTGTGGAGGGGTTTTTTGTGATATGAAGGTTCATGATTATTCTAGCATCTTTTGATGCTTTTCTTATGCACATGGCTTGCATTAAATGAGATGGGAATGAGATGAGAGTTGATTTGGATTTGGTGTGACATATTCTTCTTGTTATCACACATTTTCCTCACTTGTTTTAATCCATCATTTTTCCTTCTCCATTGATATGGCCGGCCACTTCTTGAGGAGAAAGGGAATTCATTTTTTGTGGTGGGAAATTTGTTGATCTCATTCTTTGCTTGCTACAAAAATTCCTAACCCCTCTCCAAAGTTCATTTTTCTTCTTCCCTCCTTCAATGGCAACTTCAACAACCCCTTGAGACAAATACTTCTACACTTAGCCTACAGCATTCTTGGACACGTCGGCTTGCCAACTTCGTGTCCGAGTTGCCTCGGTCCAGAGGTGGGAGCCCGTAAAAGGATTCGGCTATGTGGTGCCTTTTCCGACGAGGAGGTGAAGACCGGAGATTCCGTGAGGAGATCGGGATGGAGGCCGAAGACCAAAGGACACGGATCGCTCGGTATAGCATTCTACCCATTCTCTAGTTAGCTAGCATTAGGTTAATGGCCCGATCCGGGTTTTTTAGTACGCGGTAGTGCCGGTTTTCTAGTTTTGAAAATGTTTCCATTTGCAAATTTGCACATTTGCAAATAAGCCCCTCCCATCATAAAAATCCGGCCATGAAGGAATAAAGAAAAACTGCCCGAAACGGAATGAAAACTGGCAACTTCAAAAAACTGATCCCGTAATAAATTACAGGACAACCCCGCGACTGTATATACATACCCGCATTTGTATTGCGACCGAATACAAATGCAAAGAGACAAAATCTACACTGTACAATACTAGGATCCGGCTTAAACCAAAGCCCGCTAGTATTATCCGACCGATCATGATCCATGCAATACCACACGTATATGATCGAACCCTGCCATATCTCCATACGGCCTCTACAGCGTTTCGCCCGAAACTTGAGAAACTGTCTGTGGGGGACTCTAAAGACTCGTCAATACTTTGGCTGTGGATTTAACCACTAGCACGTCAGAGGTATTAGCCATACGTGACGGGCTACCAGCTATTGACCAAAAGGGACGTCTATGAGCGAACTCATCCTGACACCCTACTAAGCCTGTCAGTGACAATATCCATACAGTCCGGTCCGTTCGTCTATGAGCATCGCATGTCGGGCCTAGGGGGTTGGTAAAAGTCAGACCCCCAAAAGCGGTACAAGTCGTGTCGGAGTGTAGCCCAGAACACCCTGAGATACTACTGGAATATCTACCAGTAAATCTCCTACCTTGGCCAAGGACTTCGTGTAATGGCTCTCCTAGACACAGCGCGACCTCACCCCCAATACCGGGAGAGACGAACCCCTGCAGATCCGCTCACTGCCTCCATGTGGCTCGGGACTGTACCCAACTAAAACCGGTTTGCATGACTCCTTTGAGCCGTGGTAGGGTAGTAATCAAAGTACAGTAGGAACTCACACGAGACAAATGATAATCTCAGGTCGATGAACTAACATGTATACATGTCACCAGGGAACTGCTATCTGACGCTTGGTATAATACCAACTAGCATGTTCCCGGCGAGTCATGTCCGGTGTACTCATAACCCAATGAGCACCTGTATACATCTTAGGTGAACCAACTGACACCAGTGGCTTGTGAGACCGGCCACCGCCCCTCGTCGGGGTCTCGACTGTATACACTAGTCTACTCTGGAGTATCGATGCCCTGTCCAGAAACTCCCTCGACTAGGGACCTTTTAAGGATGTGCTTATAGACCCCAGCTCCCACGTATATGATCGCCCTCATACTGCTGGCAGTCAAGCAAGAATCCTAGAGGCTCTATCAACGTGCAATAGTGATCAGTAATGTCACCTAAAGCAGTACGCAATGATAAAGATAAACCAGATAGCATACTATCATCTTGAGTAAGACTGTCCTACCGGTATAGGTCCTCCCTCAATCATTGCAATCACGTGCCTGTGATCCAATAATTGACGCTGAGGGCACTATCTCCAACACAACGAATATACAATACAACAACAAATAACCATAAAACCCACCTAAGCAAACTGCACACTGTGAGCCGATGCGGTATCCGTAGCAAAAGATGATAAGATAGATGAATATAGCCCAGCCTCTGACTATCCTGAGGAACACCTGCAAAACACTGTGGCACAACGGGGTGAGTTGCCAACTCGTGAATAATAATATAACATATGCAGGTAATCGTGAGTATGCACGTACAGCGTGAATCTAACATAAGCATCTAATAGTAATGAATGGTCATATGTAATGCAATAATCATGAAAAGTACACTAGCAGGTACAATTAATACGTGAAACAATAATATGACGATATATATGTAACAGTCATGTAAGGTACTCTATCAGGTACTACAAGTACATGAAGTAATGATATGACAATCGGTATGCAATAATCATGCAATAATGATATGAAAAGGTATATATACAACAGTCATGAAAAGTACTCTAACAGGTACAACTAACATATGAAGTAATGCATATAAATAAAGGTATGTAAATGGAACAGTCATGAAATGTACGATAACAGGTACTGCTAATACATGAAGCAGTGCATCAATAATAAATATGAAGTATGGGATGAAACATGTCATTTCCACGGAATCCTGATATCGTAGTAGGATCAAAATCCATCAAGACAATCCAAATCCCAAATTCCTCAAATCAGCCCCCAAATTGGCTCTCATATCATATAAGCCTCACAAATCCTGAATGTACAATATCAAGTAAATCTCATATATCCTGCATGTACAAAATCAGCAATTCTCATATATATCATGTACCCAATATCAAGTAAATCTCAAATGTCCTAAATCCATGATCAAGTGAATCTCTTATACCCTAGGTATATTTGCATGAATAAATATGATGAAGTATATGAATTTATATGTATACATATATATTAGCGTCCCATTCCACTAATATATATATATCTATATATATATATATATATATATATATATATGTGTATGTATATATAACAGCGTCCCATTCCACTGTTATATATACTTAGGAGTAAAATATCATGAAAACAATGTGTCAAGTATCGACACAGAAAGGCTGATCTATCAGGTGCTGTCACCAAGACCGGCACCCTGATAGGTACGTATCATACGCTATACCGAAAGCTCGAGTGCCTAGCTCTGACCCTCGCCTCTCAATGTATCCATACGCACATGACTCCCGTCGGTATCCCCATGATAACCGCCGAGTCATTGGTAACGTCACCGGAAAGTATGGTTCCCCCACTAACTCATCTCCTCACTGAGATTCTTTCCCCGGGGTACCTCCGGGCCCCACCATGTACCCGCACACGGACCCCTCCTTTCCTCGCATGGGGTATATATATATCTGAACCGATAAATCTCATGGTGGCTGCTGAAATATCATATCAAGGGAAACCGGGTTTTTCAAATAATGCATAATTTCATGAAACTACCACGGTCCCCAAATCCAAAAAACATCATGAAAAAAATCCATATCTCAATGCGAAAATCCATGAGTATAATATATGCAACATAAAACTGTAATGTAAGCATATAAAGGAAAAGCCGCAATTAACTGCAACAAGTTAATATAATATATCATGCGGTTCCTAATTTCTCCAATTCTAAATAACATCAAGTAAAGGTAAACATGTAGCTATAACAAGATATATGTGTAAACATAAAGGTATAGTAAGGTATATGTATCTACCTATAGGTAATGATGTAATATACCCCCTGGGTATAAGTGAAGTATGTATGCAAGGTATACCTGTAGTTATGTCATTATGTGTGTATGTACCTATCACTAATGGTACAATACTCTATAGGTATACAGGTAACTAGCATGTAAGTATGTCAAGGCATATGTGTAAGCATGTAGGTATATAGGTATGCTATAAGTCATATGCATAAAGAAATATGAATCAATGTCTCAATGTTCCTAACCAAGCAATATCATATCTATAAGTGGGTTGTGCGTGACATGGCAATTATTGACGGTGTGTGTGGCATACAATCAGTGCTCGTGCAGCATGAGCCGTCAATAATAGTGCAGTGTCCTAAGGATACTAGTCCAAGCACAACAATTAACTAAGCAGTAGGGTGTATGCGCAATTCTAAATATGACATAGAATATGCGACAAAATTAACATCTCTAGCCCAGACGCATAACGCCATGCGGGCGATTCCCCTGTAGATGTTAAATCTACTCACCAATGCTCCTGGCTAAGTGAAGCCAACCACTTGTTTTCCCCTTGTAGCAGTGTCCGAAGTCCCCGCCTGCGAACCTACCATATTAAAACAATAAAGCAAGTATATATTAACAATAGACCCAAAACACGCACAAACTACATTTAACCGACGCAACAACACAAAACATACTCTCAAGTGTTTTTATTGTGGCTAACGTGCGTAGCGACACGACGAAACCAACCCAAGAGCAAAATTACACAAAGTGCACGATCCGTATCGTATAACGTATCGCGCGGACACAAAATACTAGATTATAGGAAAACGATCCCAGATTTTGCATACAGAGAAAACTCAACAACTAAACAAGACCAAGTATACCTAAACCACTGCAGACACCTACCCAGAAAAAACCTCTCTTACCCACGGCCGATCTCACCGGAATTCTCTTCAGACGCCGACGGCTGAGTCCGAGCTGATAGGGTTCGTGCTCCAGGTGAGGTCCTATGGTCATTGGTACAACACAACTATTATGTTTGGTTTCCTCGTACACACTCCGGGTCATAGCAAAACACAGATATCAAAATACGACACTAAAAATACGATATTTCGCATAAAACTAAACTTTACACTATCTAAACTGAAACTAACTAGCAACATATCACAAAAACTATAAAAAGAACAGATAGGGATCATTACCTAGCCAAAAGAACACAAAGATCCTAGCTTTCCAAGCTCCTAGGCATCCAAGAGACAAAACTAGATTAAAGATGTGATTTTGGTGAACTTTTGTGAATTTTGTGATGGATTTGTGAAGGAAAAGTGAAGAGAAGCTAAGTGTTCAGTTTGAGGAATGAGAAGGTGAAGAAATAATGCTAAAGAGATAAAGAAATGAAAGAAGGAAAAGATAAAGAGAGAGAGGGGTGAGTGTAGGGTGAGAGTGAGAGGTGAGTGTATCATGTATTAATTCCCCCATTAAAGCATTCACACCATGTCACCATGCCACCTCCTCTCTTCTAAAGAAATATCTTTCTCAATCACAAACAATTAACAAGAGGATTAAGTTTAGGTTAAAGCAAAGAATGGATTTAAAGCAAAGGATTAGAATTAAGGTTAAGTGTCAAGGTCACTAATACTAGATTAGCACAAACAAACCCTCACATTTACGTGCACACGTGCGTGCATGCCCATAACAAATAATATTAAAATAATAATTAAATGTTATAAAATGTGAGGAACCCGAATTGGTAAACTTTTTACAGTAAACCCGCATTAACGTCTAAACGATCACTAACCAAAATCTAAGGCGTTACAATCCCCCCTTATAAAAATTCTTCCCCGAATTTAAAATTCTCACTAAGCGTATCTTCAAAGAGAATATTACAAAACTCCCATATCTCACTCGCAGCCTCCCAAGTGATTACCTCACTATACGGTTATGTCCAAGAAAACCCTTCACAGATGGTAAGACCCTTGACCGAAGTTTCTCCACCTGCCGAGCCATTAACACAATTGACTGCTGGTATACGAAAGATCGCGTCCAAGCTAAATGGTCTTATGCTGAATCATGTGAGAAAGGTCATGAAGGTAATTGCAAAGTATCGACATAAGGAATACGGGGTGAATACTCAATAATCTAGGCGGAAGTGCCAAATTAAAGGCAACGAAACTAACTCGCTTTAAGGATCTTAAAAGGACCTAAAATCCTAAGATAAGCTTCCCAAAACTCAACACGTCATTCATCGGAAAAATCCGTAGGAATACATGATCTCCCACTGCGAACTCGAGCCTGCGACCACCATGGTCAGCATAAGACCTCTGTCCGCACAGGACTGTCATCATCCTGACCTGAACCAACTGGATCATTTCCGAAGTCTCTAGACTAGCTGGGGTCCAAAAATCTTACTACGCCGAGTCAGAAAAACAGACTGGTGATCGACACAGCCTAACAACTAAATCTAAAGGTTGCCAATTAGAGTGCCTCCTGATAACAGCTATCGAAGGAGAACCCTAACAATGGCAAGTGACGATCCCCAACTACCGACAACAATTAGTACGTACGCAGAAGCATATCCTCCAGAGTCGGTATAGCCCGCTCTCACAAAACCATCATCCTGCGGATGGAAAGATGGAGCTAAAGCTCAACCAGTATCCAAGACTTCCTGAAGCTCCTGCCCAAGACGGCAAGCAAACAGGGTGCCTTCATTGGATACGACCCATGAAGGAACTCCGTGCAACGCACAAACTTAACAAAGAACAACTGAGCAAACTGAGTATAACCGGACAACAAACACCCGAATGGAGTCACATCCTGACTAAACCTGGGTAGACACCATAACGAAATTCGTGGAGATCTGCTTCCATTCCCATTACGGAACGGTTAAAGGTTGCAACTCTCTAGGCGGTCTCAGATGCTCAACCTTAGCACACAACAAGACAGACACGTTGAAACGAAACCCGAAACTTCACTCTTCATCCAAGTCCACCCGTAACTATAAGACCTAGGAGTCAACACAAACAAGCCTGAAGGAACACTCCGAGAATCTAGCAAACCGTTGGGGCTCTCCCAATGTCTGCAAAACAAATCCTCAAGTGCTACTCCTGTCCCTCACGACACATTGAATAGACCAGAATGTCGTCAATAACACAACAATAACTGGTCGATGAACGGCCTGAAGAAATCTGGTTCATCATATCTATGAATGCTGCTAGGGCACTGGTGAGTCCAATGACACCACCAAAACACACAAGGCCCGTAGCACACACAAGGCAGTCTTCGGAATGTCATCACTCCGAACCCGCAACAACAATGACATGATCCCGAACAAACTTGGAAAATGTCTCGCACTCTGGAGCTGATCAAGAAATCGTCAATGCGAGGTAAAAGATATATATCCGCACCGTAAGCCGGTTCAATTGATGATCAATCAATACACAACCTCAAACTACCGTCTTTCTCCTTGACGAACAGAAATAGGAGCTCCCCAATGAGAAACACTCAGACGCACAAGCCCCCCAACAAACAACTCTGCAGCTGATCCTTAAGCTCCCTAAGCTTTGCCGGCTCATCTTAAACAACGTCGGAAAACTCTCGCACGAAAGGAAAGCCAGTCCAACAAACCCACTGTGGCTCCGGTATCACGAATTAACGCCAAGAATTCTCGACATCCTCTCCTCAAAAGCCGACTAGCGAAAAAGGCTGAATACAAGCTGTGAGAGGCGGCACCACTGTCCCCCTACACAACGAGAACTGACTTGCCGGGAAAACAAACCTGACTTGTTTCTCGCGGTAGTCCACAGATGCCTAGCACGTAGCTAACCAGTCCGTGCCCAAGAGAACGTCAAATCCAACATCTCTAGAAAGATCAAAGTGACGGACGAATCTCTATCTTCTATCCTATTGGCACACGACTGAAATACGTGTCGCGCAACAAAAGAATCGCTGACAAAAGTTACACAACAAACGGCTGATCTAGCTAACACTACTCCCGTCCTAAGCCTCTGCTACTCCCGCGATGATCACGAAAACTGTCTCGACGACTAGGCCTCTGTCTCTGGACTGGTATACTGGTACGGATCCTCCATGGTTCCGAAACTCCTAAAGTTTCTGGAATACGTGTCTCGTCAACTAGGGCTGCATCCACTGGTGCTATGTAGGTGACGGAATGCTGTGTGCTGATCGCAAGGAAGAACTGGGTAACAGGGGTGACAACCTCCTGTCACTGCTCTCGAATGGCCTCAACCAAAGAACTTATCCTCTGGCGCATGTCCTGCATCTCAGCCACAAGCCTAGCGATACTATCTGTCGAAGGCGGATCCATCTGCTCCTGTGCAACGAGCGTGCCATCCTGGTCAGTCCTCGTCCTACCCGAGTCAATTCTGACCTCGGCCCTCGCTGCACCTCTCTGAGTCCCTATAATCGTCGGCGGCAAAGGCTATAAATAGAGATAGGATTCGATATGAATACGGAAATCGAATCATAAGGATATGAATCATCAAGGAAGGAATTTCAAGCAATTTGTACTTAGGTCACTTTAGACGGAGCACCGCAACGTGAGTATGCTGCAGACATACACACTACGTTACTCTGCATAAGCTACCTACTCTATCATAGCAAGGTCATCCTACACTCCGAAAGGTAAAACCTAGCGCTCTGATACCAACTTTGTCACGACCCGAAATTGGCATGTGACGGCCCCAATACTACGCAATGTCTACCGGCGTAACGCAATAAAAGAAAACCAAAACCCAGAAATCTAAACTATTAAAAGTAGTAAGAATTGATAATAGAAGTTTTGAAACATTTGAAATCACAACCCAAATTCTTTAAAAGTCCAACTTTATTTCCTTTAAAATTTTGGCAGCACCTCCTTTGTAAAAACCAGCCCCAAAAATGGGTACAACATAAATATAAGTAAAGCATCCCTAAACGGGAGCAAATACACGCCCAAAGGTGGAAAACAACCACCATAACAGATATACGACACCGCAGCGAAGAAATAAAAGATGATAAAAAGGAAACTGTATAAAAGACAACCAAGTCGCAAATAATATACAATATCGTCCTCGCATCAAGTCTCTAAGTCAACATAGATAATAGTAGATGGAGAGTACAAGGATACAACGAATATACAATACAACAACGAATAACCACAAAACCCACCTAAGCAAACTGCACACTGTGAGCCGATGCGGTATCCGTAGCAAAAGATGATAAGATGGATGAATATAGCCCTGCCTCTGACTATCCTGAGGAACACCTGCAAAACACTGTGGCATAACGGGGGTGAGTTGCCAACTCGTGAATAGTAATATAACATATGCAGGTAATTGCGAGTATGCACGTACAGCGCGAATCTAACATAAGCATTTAATAGCAATGAATGGTCATATGTAATGCAATAATCATGAAAAGTACACTAGCAGGTACAATTAATACATGAAACAATAATATGACGATATATATGTAACAGTCATGTAAGGTACTCTATCAGGTACTACAAGTACATGAAGTAATGATATGACAATCGGTATGCAATAATCATGCAATAATGATATGAAAAGGTATATATACAACAGTCATGAAAAGTACTCTAACAGGTACAACTAACACATGAAGTAATGCATATAAATAAAGGTATGTAAATGCAACGGTCATGAAAGGTACGCTAACAGGTACTACTAATACATGAAGCAGTGCATCAACAATAAATATGAAGTATGGGATGAAACATGTCATATCCACGAAATCCTGACATCGTGGTAGGATCAAAATCCATCAAGACAATCCAAATCCCAAATTCCTCAAATCAGCCCCCAAATTGGCTCTCATACCATATAAGCCTCACAAATCCTGAATGTACAATATCAAGTAAATCTCATATATCCTGAATGTACAAAATCAGCAATTCTCATATATATCTTGTACCCAATATCAAGTAAATCTCAAATGTCCTAAATCCATGATCAAGTGAATCTCTTATACCCTAGGTATATTTGCATGAATAAATATGATGAAGTATATGAATTTATATGTATACATATATATTAGCGTCCCATTCCACTAATATATATATATATATATATATATATATATATGCATATATAACAGCGTCCCATTCTACTGTTATATATACTTAGGAGTAAAATATCATGAAAACAATGTGTCAAGTATCGACACAGAAAGACTGATCTATCAAGTGCTGTCACCAAGACTGGCACCCTGATAGGTACGTATCATACGCTATACCGAAAGCTCGAGTGCCTAGCTCTGACCCTCGCCTCTCGACGTATCTGATTGGTAGGAAAGAGTGTGGTTGTAGTTAACCGCAATCAATAACGGTGTCGCACGTAGCTAGACCGAGATGAGTACGGGTCGTCCTCTGGGAAACGTGGAACCTTTTACTCTTACTTTAGATTTGTTGAGAAAGAGATGAGGAATAAAGAGTTTTATAGAATGGTTTCTAGATCTACGTTAAACAAGAATGTAAAATATAGATCTAGATTATTTTAAAGATTTAGATAATATAATAAGAAGGCTTGTAGGGTTCGTTAGGATTTAGTAGTTATGGATGATTAATTAAAAGTTACCCTTTTTATCCTTTAATAGATTTAAAACTAGAACGACGGTCATGCGTGTAGATTAGGGTTTCTGGAGGGAAAAGGAATCCCACTCTTAACCCTTATCTCGACACGGAACTCCGTTCATTATCTAGCCTTTACCAAAACAATCATTAACCTAATCTCTAATCGCGGTCGGAACTAGTAAAGAATTGCTAGCGCGCCCGATTAGGATGTTAATGATTCTTTTGATAAAGTTCCTAAACTTTATAGGACTTAAAAAGGGTTTAGTTATTTTCATCATCTATTAGCCTACCCTAATCCTACGAACCCTAACAAGCGGAGAATTACTCGCGCATGTTGGGAGAAAAAGAGATGGAAAGAAATTGCATAATTAAACTACGAAGAAATAGAATAAGAAAAAGAAAGCTACCTTTATTAATCAACAAAATTCATTATACTTGAATCCTTAGAAAATGATTACAAATCTAGTTGCTTCTCGATTTCTTCCAAGGAGGTAGACGAACAGTTGATGATCAGCCTGGATGCGTGAGCCGTCTTGGACTTCGTGATCTCGTCGGCTTGATGATTTTTCCAAGAGGCCCTCGGTGCCCTTTTATAGTGCAAAGCCAGAATCTTTTAGTTGGAAACTTGGTAAAATTCATCAAAGATTTACTCCACAAAATTTTAGCACACAATCTCTCTAGATTGCCGCGGATCCGCGGCCAACAGGGGGGTTTGGCCGCGGTTCCGCGGCCAATGGTGAGGATCTCTTCACCAATTTTTTTGGGCTCTCTGATTTTGACATTTGGCAATCCTAGGCATCTTTAGAATTCAGAAATCTTCTCTCGGTTGCTTCCAGACTTGGTCTCCAAGTTTTGCTTCTTAATTTGGCAAGTTTTCTTCAACAACTTGATTTGTTTGATAAATTCTTCATAACAACTTGGAAATATTCTGCACAACAACTCAAATAAGATTTTAGTAGACTTTGTTCTACCAGGATTAGGTTAATAATATTTGCATACATTTTCCTACCAAATGATAATTAAAATATATTAACACATAGAAAATAATGTTTTTACACAGACCCTCATATGTATAATATATTATAATAAAGTCCTTTTTTAATATGAAAATGGTAGGAAAAATGTAATACAAATGTGCAATTTTATCAACTGAACAAATACCCCCAAACTTATCTTTGATCGTCCCGAGCAAACTAGTTTATTCAAGAGGAGAAAAGGAAAGGAGAAAACTAAGCACACTTTCGTAGGCAGACACGATTGCACTGAGCACGTGCAACAAGCCGTTAAACCTTTAGGTGTCCCTAGTAGGAGGAGTGTTGTCTCCTGAGGGTTTTCAGCGGATTACACCCACAAAATCCAATAACAAAAGAAAGATGGTGAAATTTACATATAAAGATAAGAACCATAAAAGAAAGGCCTTGAAAAGAAGAGTGTCCAACTATACTAGCTTTTCAGTTGTCATGAGCCCTATCTTAATAGTCATGAAAAAATGTTCGAAATCACATCATCCCTCAATAAAACATCGTCTTTATTCTTCATTCCTACCTTTCATCCAAACATTGATCATATAACCCCACGTGTGTGAAATGGACATCCCTACACTCGGAGAATTCAATTCAAGCTATCATACTCTTGTACATCTACCTTAGTACTTTTTATTTTGATGAATATTAAGATTTGCTCACACATTTTCATGCGGCCGTTAATACTTCTTGAGGTACTAACCAACCAATTACTTATGTGCTTGCTGATTAGGTGATAATATTTTCCTCGTCTTGCACCACCTAAGGCTTAGCAGTGACTCCCAGACCAGTTGGCCTTAGGGCACTAGGTGAAGAGGCACCCTCGCTATATTTTTTTTATTGCTGCCTTGGCGATACAAAACCAGTGTTCATTTTTTTCTTTCACCATTTTTATTTTTTCTTCATTTTTTATTTTTTTATTTCCTTCATACTTTGGCTTTTAAACAAGAGCATTTCAAGGTATCCTCTACTATCCTGAGTTTCAAGATGTGTGTAAGTGCATATAGTAGGGTATCAACATTCAAATGTTTGGCTTCCAGAATAGAAACTATTTTTCAGACTTATTTTTATCCTCAGATTAGTGACTTCCTTCATCTTACTAACCCTTGGGACAACAGCTCATAACTACTTATTACTAGTTCGTCTAAGAAAACTTCTAATTTTCTTGGTTCTCTTAAACTATTCCTATCTTTTGGATGTAATGTTTCACTTTCTATTCTTTTGTTATATAAAAAAAAAATTTAATGCCCGGTGTCAAAGATAATTCAGTGAATACAAACCTCCCCCCAAACCTGTTTTCAGCAGTGTCCTCACTGATGTAGCCTTTTGAGAACAAGGACCTGTATACTAAGGGAGAATACAAGGGGTAAAATAATAGTTAAATGAAAAATTCCCCCAAACTTATTTTTTTTGACACGCACAGATATTCAATCAAATCCATTTTTTACTCACCTCCATTTCTTAAAATGAGAAAATGTTACAAAAACATGGAGGTGAGGCGGAGGAAATTTAGTTTTGATAAAGCGGCTCCTGTAAAAACAGGAGCTCCTCCGTGGGGTCAGCAGAAAAATACGGTTTTAATCTATGCCCATTCACTTTAAAAATCGAACCATTTTTCAAATTTTCGACCTCAACTGCCCCGTGCGGGTGTACATACCGCACCACAAAAGGTCCTTTCCAACGAGATTTAAGCTTACCCGGATGAAGATGGAGACGGGAATCATAAAGAAGGACTTGTTGCCCCGATGTGAAGGTTTTTCTAAAAAGATTTTTATCGTGGAACACTTTAGTCCTATTCTTTACTATCACCGCATTATCGTAAGCTTCATCGCGGAGTTCGCTTAGCTCATTCAATTGCAGCTTCCGATAGCTGCCTGCATGCTTAAGATCAAAATTAAGCTCTTTAATAGCCCACATTGCCTTATGTTCAATCTCGACAGGGAGGTGGCATGCCTTCCCAAACACAAGACGGTATGGAGACATACCAAGATCGGTCTTATAAGCGGTGCGGAATGCCCAAAGAGCATCCGTCAATTTGGTTGACCAATCCTTACGGTTTTTCGAAACCGTCTTCTCCAATATCTGTTTGATCTGCCTATTTGAGATCTCAGCCTGCCCGCTTGTTTGGGGGTGATAGGGCGTAGAAAGCTTGTGAGTGATTGAATATTTCCGCATCAAGGCCTCGAAAGGCCTATTGCAGAAATGTGTCCCGTTGTCGCTAATGATAGCGCGAGGGTGTCCGAATCGCGAAAAGATATTTTCTTTAAGGAACTTAATGACAACTTTGTTGTCATTAGTGCGACACGGTACAGCTTCCACCCACTTCGAGACATAATCAACCGCTAACAAGATATATAGATTCCCAAAGGAGTTGGGAAAAGGGCCCATAAAATCAATACCCCAAACATCAAATATTTCCACAACCAATATAGGTTGGAGCGGCATCTCATTCCTTCGTGAAATCCGACCCAAATGCTGACATCGCGGACAAGTTTTGCAATGTTCAAATGCATCTTTAAATAATGTTGGCCAATAAAAGCCACATTGCAAAACTTTCTCCGCCGTTTTTCGAGGTCCAAAGTGACCGCCGCATGCCTGATCATGAGAAAATGATAACACGCTCTTGAATTCATCGTTAGGGACACACCTGTGAATGATTTGATCGGAACAATACTTGAATAGATATGGTTCATCCCAGTAAAAATATTTTACTTGGGATAAAAATCGAAGTTTGTCTTGTTTCGACCAATCGCTAGGTATAACTCCCGTCGCAAGATAGTTCACAATATCCACGAACCAAGGTTCGTAAGATACATTCAAGAGCTGTTCGTCGGGAAATGAATCATTTATCGGCACGGTCACAGTTGGCAAAGAAGTGATGCGTGAAAGATGGTCGGCTACAACGTTTTCACATCCACTCTTGTCTTTGATGACAAGATCAAATTCTTGTAACAATAGGATCCAACGTATTAGCCTGGCCATCGCATCCTTCTTCGATAAAAGATGTCGTAGGGCGGAGTGATCTGTGTAAACCACAATAGACGAGCCAATCAAGTAGGGCCTGAATTTCTCTAATGCAAATACAACTGCCAAGAGTTCTTTCTCGGTAGTTGTGTAATTTATTTGTGCATCATTCAAGGTCCTACTTGCATAGTAAATTACATGTGGCATCTTATCAATGTGCTGTCCTAAGACCGCACCAATAGCAAAATCTGATGCATCACACATAAGCTCGAACGGGTGGTTCCAATCCGGAGATGATAAAACGGGGGCTGTAGTGAGAGATTCTTTAAGTGATTCAAAAGCAGCCTCATAATCCGAATCGAAATGAAAAGTAGTGTCCTTGGCCAATAGAAGGGTTAAGGGTCTAGCAATTTTGCTAAAGTCCTTAATAAATCTCCTATAAAATCCTGCATGACCAAGGAAGGATCGTATATCTTTGACGCAATTGGGACGAGGGAAGTTTTGAATGACATCTATTTTAGCTCTGTCAACCTCAATGCCTTTATGTGAAATTATATGTCCAAGTACAATACCTTCTTGGACCATAAAATGGCATTTTTCCCAATTCAAAGTCAAGTTCTTATCCTTACAGCGGGTAAGAACAGCGTCAAGATTACGAAGGCAGTCCTCAAAGGAGTCCCCAAAAATGGAGAAATCGTCCATAAAAATTTCTAGAAAATTTTCCACCATATCTGAAAATATCCCCATCATGCACCGCTGAAATGTAGCGGGAGCATTGCATAACCCAAAGGGCATGCGTCTATAAGCAAAAGTTCCGAAAGGACAAGTAAAAGTGGTTTTATCTTGATCCTTTTCGGCAATGGGGACCTGGTTATAGCCAGAGTATCCGTCCAAGAAACAGTAGTATTCATGTCCCGCTAATCGTTCTAACATCTGGTCAATAAAAGGTAGAGGGAAGTGATCTTTCCTCGTCGCGGCATTGAGTTTCCTGTAATCGATACATACGCGTCACCCAGTTTGGGTGCGTGTTTGGATTAACTCATTAGCCTCGTTAGTGATGACCGTGATGCCAGACTTTTTAGGGACCACATGAATTGGACTTACCCATTGACTATCAGATATGGGGTAAATTATTCCACTATCAAGACACTTGACGATTTCTTTCTTTACCGCCTCCTTCATAACGGGATTTAACCGTCTTCGTGGGTCTCGGGTTGGTTTGGCTTCATCCATCAGATGTATGTAATGTTCAACAATTAAGGGACTAATCCCTTTGATGTCAGCCATTGTCCAACCAAATGCTTCCCGATTCGATCTCGACACTGCCAAAAGTGCATTCTCTTTCTCTAAGGCTAGAGAAGCGGAAATAATCACTGGCAAAGTCTCATTCTCTCCTAAATATGCATATTTAAGATGAGAAGGTAGCGGTTTGAGATCAAGAATTGGCGGAGAGACAATAGAAGGTGGGGTAAGCGAATGATATTCGGACTCCCGAAGAGGTTCAAAACTTGCATAAGATATTGACTCGGAAAGTGCTGCTGACTTTTGCAACGAGTCAACGGGTTCAATCTCAAGGTCGGACTCATTGAACATATCCTCACTGTGAAGTGGTGTAAGATCAAACGATGTCTCATTTATGTTGTCGAGAACATCAAAGCAAAGCTCATCATCCATGCAGCTATCAGAAGCTATCTCGTGGATGGAACAAACATCCAGCAAATGAGCAGAAGGTTCTGATGGCTGACTTCCTAGCTTGTAAATATTAAGCTCAATTGTCATTTTCCCGAAGGATAAGTTCATAGAACCGTTACGACAATTAATCACAGCGTTAGAAGTTGCTAGGAAGGGTCGACCAAGTATCACCGGGATTTGATTGCGTGGGTTTGCCACAGGTTGTGTATCTAAAACAATAAAGTCCACGGGAAATATGAATTCCCCGACTTTAATTAACACATCCTCTAGTTCGCCCCGAGGTTTGGTGATAGATCGGTCTGCCATTTGGAGAGTACAATGGGCGGGTTTTAACTCTCCAATTCCTAACTGCTCGTATACTGAATAAGGAAGCAAGTTGATGCTAGCGCCTAGATCGAGTAAAGCACGATTTATATTTTTACCCCCAATAGAAATAGAGATTGTAGAACAGCCGGGGTCCTTACGTTTCTTTGGTATTTGTTGGGTAAAAGCTGTGCTAACATTACTCGTCATGAAAACCTTTTTAGGCACTTGAGTTTTTCTCTTCCTAGTGCACAAGTCTTTAAGGATTCTTGCATAAGATGGGACTTGTTGAATAGCATCTAGGAGAGGAATATTCACGCTAACTTGCTTAAACATTTCCACAATCTTCTTCATTTGCGGGTTAGGTCGGTTGGCCCTTAATCGGTTTGGAAATAGAGCTCGATCAATAAGTTTTGGGTCCAACGTTTGTGGAGAAGACTGTGGCGACGGATTCGATCCCAAAATTGGAGTGGGAATCGACTTAGATAGATTTGGTGAAATGTTTGAGCCTTGGGGAAAACGGAGAATAGGCTCGGACGAAGGTGGGAGACTAGACGAATTAGGGGAAGAAGAAGAAGAAGAAGAAGGGGTATCAAATGTGTCACTATCATCAAATTGCTCACCCACTCGGTTGTTCAGCACTCTCCCCGATCTCAACGTAGTGACGGCATTCACATTATGACTTTGTGAATGGCCAGGATTCAGTAGGGGTTGAGATGGGAGTTTCCCTTTCTCTCTCGCACTCATTGCGGCGTTTAATTGTGCGATTTGGTTTTCTATTGATTTGATACTCTCACCATGGGAGGAGGAGTTTTTCGTTAGGGCATCAATAGAAGACCTCATATCAGCCGAAATTTGCATGGATTGTTTCATGAACATATCCAAAGTTTGTGCAAGTGAGTTGTCAGTACCGGCCACTTGTGGTGTAGAAATGTTGGCTGGATTTTGGAAATTCTGTGACTGAAAGGGGGGCTGATTCTGTGGTTGTGGTTGCTGTGGAGGAGGTCTTTGATAATTGCTTTGTTGGTTTTGATTCCAAGCAAAGTTAGGATGATTCCTCCATCCTTGATTGTACGTGGAAGAATAAGGGTCGTTTCTAGGTCGCTGCTGAAAAGCAGCATTAGCTTGAAACGATGCATTCATAGGACATTCTTCCGTTAAGTGTGAAGGATCCGAATAGCAACCACAGACAGTCTTGGGAAGCGTGACCTGATTTAGGGAGACTGATGAAAGTTTGTTCTCAATAGAATCGAGTTTCTTCTGCATCGCTGCCATTTCGGCTTTTACTGCGATGGAAACGTCGAGCTGGTGAATACCTCCCTTAGTTGTAGGCGGTCTTACGCTTTCCCACTGCAACGTGTGTTCAGCGAGATCTTCCAGATATTTCCATGCTTCACCATCATCTTTAGACATGAAATTGCATTGACACATTGTTTCAAGCATCTGTTTTGTCGCTGGATTAATGCCCTCATATATAATCCGACATAAATCCCATCTTTGTATTCCATGATGGGGGCATTGGACAAGCGGATCTTTGAAACGTTCAAAGCACTTCCAAAATGGTTCATTGGGAAGCTGGGTGAACTGGTTGATCTCGCTCCTAATGTAGGCAATCTTATGGTTTGGGTAAAACTTCTTAAGAAATGCTACGATGAATTCATCCCAATTAGTGATAGAGTGTGCGGCAGTATTATAAAGCCATTTTTCTGCCAAGTCGCACAGTGTGAATGGGAGAAGACGTAAGCGCATAGCATCTAAAGTCAATTGTGAAGTACCCATCATTGCGCATACGTCTTCGAATTTGGTGATGAAAACGTACGCGTCTTCCGACTCAAGCCCGTGAAATTTGGGCAGCAGATTGATGTAGTAGGGCTTAATTTCGAAATTATCCCCGTTAGGTGGTGGAAGAGATAGACAAGTAGGAAGTGGACCACGAATAGGATAGCATCTCTCTTGGAGAGAGATGCGCGGTGGATTCTGCTCACCTACGGGCGGTGGCAGCGTGGTGTTATATTTTGATGGAGTGCCGTCCATCTCGGTCGTCATAGTGTGTGGTGGGGGGAAAGAAGATGAAGAAGTACCGACTTCGGTATCGATAGAAGGAACGCGGACAAGACGGGCACTAGGATCCCGTGTCCAGCCGAGCATGCACTAAGCGGGTTTAGTGCAAGTGGCAGCGTGTGTGTGATTTTAAAATTGGCTTGTTTTTGAAAAAGTGGGACTCAAGACAAATCACCCTACGATGCACAAGCAACCCTAGATCTAAGGTCACCTAGGTCAGTCTCTAGACCGCTCCTAGACTTCCAAAGGACAAGCCGCAGGATCAATCCTCTACCGCCTCCGTACTACCCTTGTAGCCAGATAAGTGCCAGGTAAGTGGGAAGGAACCACGTCGTGGGCCTAATTAAAAACCACTAGCCTTTATCACACTTGCCTAGGCACTACAAAAGTAATGCGGATAAACGATAGATTACCCACGACCTTCCTCTGTCCTTATTGAGCGCGACAGTCCTCAGAGTCTGGTCTAGATATTTTTTAAATTAATGAAGGGTTGATCTATATACTCGGTTTGTGATTTATGGGGCTTAGGAAGGGTGATGAAATCCCCACCTAATCTTGATTTGGTCTTTGCCCCTTAAAGTCCATATTAAATATGCAAAACAAAACCAATCACAAAACTTTTGCAAAAAGATTTTTGAGCGGCGCAATTTTGCAAAGATTCCTGCAGAAAATAGATTTTATTGGATTTGAGGGGAGAAAGAAGGAGTTAAGAAAGATACCAGAGAATTCTGTGGCCCTAACTCTTCTATCCTGCCGCGATTCCGCCGCGTGGCAGAGGGATCACTTGATGAAAATTTTTGTATAGCCTTCTGTGCTCCTCTGGATCTCTAAAAATGTCTCTGTTCCGTGTTCCCTTTAATTCTGTGTCTCCAGATCTCCTTGCAAAAATTCACGCACAAATCGTTAAATATGCAATTTGCAGTTTTGTGTTAATAATGATATGACTCGTCTAAGAATTCAACACAAATAGTAAAAATAAAAAATTACGCACGTATCCCCGGCAACGGCGCCATTTGATTGGTAGGAAAGAGTGTGTTTGTAGTTAACCGCAATCAATAACGGTGTCGCACGTAGCTAGACCGAGATGAGTACGGGTCGTCCTCTGAGAAACGTGGAACCTTTTACTCTTACTTTAGATGTGTTGAGAAAGAGATGAGGAATAAAGAGTTTTATAGAATGGTTTCTAGATCTACGTTAAACAAGAATGTAAAATATAGATCTAGATTATTTTAAAGATTTAGATAATATAATAAGAAAGCTTGTAGGGTTCGTTAGGATTTAGTAGTTATGGATGATTAATTAAAAGTTACCCTTTTTATCCTTTAATAGATTTAAAACTAAAACGACGGTCATGCGTGTAGATTAGGGTTTCTGGAGGGAAAAGGAATCCCACTCTTAACCCTTATCTCGACACGGAACTCCGTTCATTATCTAGCCTTTACCAAAACAATCATTAACCTAATCTCTAATCGCGGTCGGAACTAGCAAAGAATTGCTAGCGCGCCCGATTAGGATGTTAATGATTCTTTTGATAAAGTTCCTAAACTTTATAGGACTTAAAAAGGGTTTAGTTATTTTCATCATCCATTAGCCTACCATAATCCTACGAACCCTAACAAGCGGAGAATTACTCGCGCATGTTGGGAGAAAAAGAGATGGAAAGAAATTGCATAATTAAACTACGAAGAAATAGAATAAGAAAAAGAAAGCTACCTTTATTAATCAACAAAATTCATTATACTTGAATCCTTAGAAAATGATTACAAATCTAGTTGCTTCTCGATTTCTTCCAAGGAGGTAGACGAACAGTTGATGATCAGCCTGGATGCATGAGCCGTCTTGGACTTCGTGATCTCGTCGGCTTGATGATTTTTCCAAGAGGCCCTCGGTGCCCTTTTATAGTGCAAAGCCAGAATCTTTTAGTTGGAAACTTGGTAAAATTCATCAGAGATTTACTCCACAAAATTTTAGCACACAATCTCTCTAGATTGCCGCGGATCCCCGGCCAATAGAGGGGTTTGGCCGCGGTTCCGCGGCCAATGGTGAGGATCTCTTCACCAATTTTCTTGGGCTCTCTGATTTTGACATTTGGCAATCCTAGGCATCTTTAGAATTCAGAAATCTTCTCTCGGTTGCTTCCAGACTTGGTCTCCAAGTTTTGCTTCTTAATTTGGCAAGTTTTCTTCAACAACTTGATTTGTTTGATAAATTCTTCATAACAACTTGGAAATATTCTGCACAACCACTCAAATAAGATTTTAGTAGACTTTGTTCTACTAGGATTAGGTCAATAATATTTGCATACATTTTCCTACCAAATGATAATTAAAATATATTAACACATGGAAAATAATGTTTTTACACATAGACCCTCATATGTATAATATATTATAATAAAGTTCTTTTTTAATATGAAAATGGTAGGAAAAATGTAATACAAATATGCAGTTTTATCAACTGAACAGTATCCATACGCACATGACTCCCGTCGGTATCCCCATGATAACCGCCGAGTCATTGGTAACGTCACCGGAAAGTATGGTTCCCCCACTAACTCATCTCCTCACTGAGATTCTTGCCCCGGGGTACCTCCGGGCCCCACCATGTACCCGCCCACGGACCCCTCCTTTCCTTGCATGGGGTATATATATATATCTGAACCGATAAATCTCATGGTGGCTGCTGAAATATCATATCAAGGGAAACCGGGTTTTTCAAATAATGCATAATTTCATGAAACTACTACGGTCCTCAAATCCAGAAAGCATCATGAAAAAAATCCATATCTCAATACGAAAATCCATGAGTATAATATATGCAACATAAAACTGTAATGTAAGCATATAAAGGAAAAACCGTAATTAACTGCAACAAGTTAATATAATATATCATGCGGTTCCTAATTTCTCCAATTCTAAATAATATCAAGTAAAGGTAAACATGTAGTTATAACCAGATATATATGTAAACATAAAGGTATAGCAAGGTATATGTATCTACCTATAGGTAATGATGTAATATACCCCCTGGGTATAAGTGAAGTATGTATGCAAGGTATACCTGTAGCTATATCATTATGTGTGTATATACCTATCACTAATAGTACAATACTCAATAGGTATACAGGTAACTAGCATGTAAGTATGTCAAGACATATGTGTAAGCATGTAGGTATACAGGTATGCTATAAGTCATATGCATAAAGAAATATGAATCAACGTCTCAATATTCCTAACCAAGCAATATCATATCTATAAATGGGTTGTGCGTGACATGGCAATTATTGACGGTGTGTGTGGCATACAATCAGTGCTCGTGCAACATGAGCCGTCAATAATAGTGCAGTGTCCTAAGGATACTAGTCCAAGCACAACAATTAACTAAGTAGTAGGGTGTATGCGCAATTCTAAATATGACATAGAATATGCGACAAAATTAACATCTCTAGCCCAGACGCATAATGCCATGCGGGCGATTCCCCTATAGATATTAAATCTACTCACCAACGCTCCTGGCTAAGTGAAGCGAACCACTTGTTTTCCTCTTGTAGCAGTGTCCGAAGTCTCCGCCTGCGAACTTACCACATTAAAACAATAAAGCAAGTATATATTAACAATAGACCCAAAACACGCACAAACTATATTTAACCGACCCAACAACACAAAATATACTCTCAAGTATTCGTATTGTGGCTAACGTGCGTAGCGACACGACGAAACCAGCCCAAGAGCAAAATTACACAAAGTGCACGATCCATATCGTATAACGTATCACGCGGACACAAAATACTAGATTATAGGAAAACGATCCCAAATTTTGCATACAGAGAAAACTCAATAACTAAACAAGACCAAGTATACCTAAACCACTGTAGACACCTACCCAGAAAAAACCCAAACCCTAACTCCTACCCACGGCCGGTCTCGCCGGAATTCTCTTCAGACGTCGCCGGCTGAGTCCGAGCTGATAGGGTTCGTGCTCCAGGTGAGGTCCTATGGTCGCTGGTACAACACAACTATTATGTTTGGTTTCCTCGTACACACTCCGGGTCACAGCAGAACACAGATATCAAAATACGACACTAAAAATACGATATTTCGCATAAAACTAAACTTTACACTATCTAAATTGAAACTAACTAGCTACATATCACAAAAACTATAAAAAGAACAGATAGGGATCATTATCTAGCTAAAAGAACACAAAGATCCTAGCTTTCCAAGCTCCTAGGCATCCAAGAGGCAAAACTAGATTAAAGATGTGATTTTGGTGAACTTTTGTGAATTTTGTGATAGATTTGTGAAGGAATGGTGAAGAGAAGCTAAGTGTTCAGTTTGAAGAATGAGGAGGTGAAGAAATAATGCTAAAGAGATAAAGAAATGAAAGAAGGAAAAGATAAAGAGAGAGCAGGGTGAGTGTAGGGTGAGAGTGAGAGGTGAGTGTATCATGCATTAATTCCCCCATTAAAGCATTCACACCGTGTCACCATGCCACCTCCTTTCTTTCAAAGAAATATCTCTCTCAATCATAAACAATTAACAAGAGGATTAAGTTTAGGTTAAAGCAAAGAATGGATTTAAAGCAAAGGATTAGAATTAAGGTTAAGTGTCAAGGTCACTAATACTAGATTAGCATAAACAAACCCTCACATTTACGTGCACACGTGCGTGCATGCCCATAACAAATAATATTAAAATAATAATTAAATGTTATAAAATGTGAGGAACCCGAATTGGTAAACTTTTTACAGTAAACCCGTATTAACGTCTAAACGATCACTAACCATAATCTAAGGCGTTACAAAATCCTCGTCACTTCATCCCAACAAGCAGACCCTAATAGCAAGTCCAATCGGTAAGGATTATATATCTGGTCAAGTACACACCATGCATACATTTGACTACTGACTATGCAAAAAAGAACCCACAAAATCTGTCTCTCTGTATCAAAAGTATTATAACAAAGATTAAGGCTAAAAACATGCCCATTAGTGACTGGAGTAATAAATTGGAGAGTGACCGTGCGGGCAAAACCGTTTTAAGACATACTTCATGTAAGTCTCCGAAGAAAAACATAAGATGCTCTTAAAACGACTCCTCATGGATCCAATTAGCAAGCACAAACTCAATATCTCATGTGTCCTCTATAAGTGAGAACAGCCACTCTTAGTAGCATTTATTGTCTTCAAGTCACTTTTGGTCATTACAATATCGTTCACAACAAGATCTCTGAACTTACAATTCTCGCATTCAATCATCGTTAGTCCATATTCAATATAGATTGATAACAACAAACCAACAACTGCTTGGATAAGTATTTCAATTCATAAATGGACTCTCTGAGTCAACTCGAGTCCCCTTGGCTTTGAAACCCATAGGCAGATCTCCCATATCTCCTTATCCAAATCTCCATCGACAATATGATCTAAGTCCCCAGGACTAGTTTAAGGTCTTTATGTTAGGGAAGGTGAAATGGACGCAATCATCACCCAGGGTGAAAAGTGTCTCTTCATTTTCCACCTACGCTAAGTGAATCCCTTCGCCAACAAGTGTGCCTTGTATCTCTCTACAGTATCGTCCTCCCTTCGCGAAATCTCAAAAAACCCAGTTTTTTATCAACGGTCTTGCGTCTGGTAAGATAATTGATCAAATCCCAGACTTGATCCTTTATCGTTTGCATCTCTTCCATTATCTTTATTCACTCCTTCACAGTAAGCCCAGAAATAGCGTCCACAAATGGCTTGGGTTCCGCAACTAATGCGGAGTTAGCATAGACGTCTTCTCTTTAATATCGAAATATCATCGGGATATCAATCTATGGAACTATCTACAGGTCTCTTGAGGATCCGTGATCGACTCCGAGCCATCAGCGAAAATATCTCTCCCACTGTCGCCGGCCGCTGAAGGAACTAATTCCTTCTGCACCGCTGACTAACTAGGAGACTCCTCAATCTTGTAGAATCTCAAATCCTGACCTATTTCTTCCTTTTGCGTAAATTCCTCCCCGAGAAAATCGTTTGTTGTTTCCTCCCTAAGGAAATCAATGTTGCACGATCATATGTCAGTAAAAGTTCTATAACAGACTCATGGACATAAGTAGCCTCCCAAGTCTCTCGTTCATCCACTATACATAAAGTGTTGACTGCACTGACTTTGAAAATACATGATCAAGAACATAAGCTACTGCCAACAGCGCATCTCCCAAACAATATGTAAGATTGGCTTTTGCCATCATATTCTTTATCATATCTAGGATTTCCTAATTTTCCTCTCTACAACGCCATTTTGTTGCAGAGTTTACGCTATCATCGGCTATCTGACGACTCTTTTTCCTTCATTCAGTTTCCTGAACTACTAAAATAAATACTCATGGCTTGCTTATAGTTTCCAGAATTGCTCCGTCAAACACGCACAACCCTGTTTGCGTGAGCTGACTCTTCACTTCACTAAGACCACGTTTGATACAAATCAACGCTTTAATTCCATGTGAGATTAATAGCCATATCAGGTAATTATTAATGAAGGTGTTAAATTAGGAAACTCAACTACGTGTCTTCATGTTTATTGGTCTGTATCTATCGGAGTGAATTATCTATAATGAATATCCAAATGTTTTTACTCTGGTAGTTTTGCCTCTAAGGCAACTCTCACAAGTAGATGGTTTGATTTTGGCTCAAATGCCAACCCATCTACCCCAGATAGTTAAGTCATCCCATCTATCTATTAACCTAATCTACCATGCCACTCATGACATTTCCTCAAAACCATAAGGAACTCATAAGACAGATTGTCTCATTAAGCTATCCAAATATCCTAAACTGAGATTGAAACTGTAACCGACGGGAAGATGATTTATGGATAGCTATCTACATCCCCGATACAGAATTGACTTATATGTTCTCGACACATAATGTTCTTCCACAAACTTTTCTGCTCCCAGCAGAAGGCCTTCTTCTACTCAGTATCCTGATAGGAAGATTATTTATGGATAGATATATGTATCCCCAATACATAATAGATTCATAAGTCCTCTATACATGATTTTCTTCCACAAACTTTTCTGCTCCAAGCAGAAAGCCTGTTTCCACTCAGTTCCCTGACGAGTGGAGCGGTTCAAATTCCCACAGTCAAACGTTGGACTTATTATATCCGTTATTGCCAGCACATTTCTCCATGTCAGATCACTTAAGTTGTTAGTACGTTATTCCTATTTTCGTAACTCGATTGAACTATTCTTGTGTTAGGGCATCAGCCCTTGCGCGCTGTTGATTTCATCAACATATCAGCAGCGCTCTTGGTCCTATCGCCCCTGGCGATTAAACCTTAAGCCTCAGTTACTCAAACGTACTAGAAAACGTCAACACATTCTCTTTCCGCATAACTAACTGCTTCATATATCAAGTAGAAAACATGTAACCGTCTACTACTGTCGCTCTACAGTCTAACTGGAGCAGCATTCTTCAAATCCCGAATCAATGAAGATATAACTCTTAAGTGTATCCACATTACGTGATTCAATTCCTTATATAAAAATAAGGCCAAACCAAGAAATAATGTGACGTTGCCACGTCGCATAGATTACCCCGTAATCATCGCACAGTTTATCTTTTGGCGCGTAGATACCTTGTAACTACCGCTCAATATAAACTATGAGTGCTCAGCAATAAAACATATGACCACTAATAACATCATCGCTCTTCATCACGTCCAACGCATAGAACGATCCTAGATGCGCTAATCTTCCGAAAATCGCTGCATCTCGATGGTGCTTCGTCGTGTAGCCCCGCTACATTGTTGCCACATCAGTGGTGCCACATCATGTAGCCTGGCTATATCTCTGTCACCAGCGTCCAAATCTTTCAGCTTGTTTATATAATATTAAACTATTGTTTCTATTTTATTATATTATCGTCATCTATCATCTCACACCTAGTGAAACTGACGATATCTTGACTTTATTATGGATGCGTTAAGACTATGGCATATAATTGAGAACCGTTCTTTCCCAAAGAATGCTTCATTTTCTACCCATCTTAACAACAATAATAAACCTATACCCCGAAGAAAGAGAAGATGGCCTATGGCCCCAACCACATCCTTCAAAAATATAAAATTTAAATTTTGTTAAAATAATTGAAAAACGGATCATAGATTTTCTAGAAACAAGATAGATTGGGTAGTTGAATCTAAATTCCCGTCTCCTCTCGAAATCTCTCACTTGAAATTTGTCAGATTAATGCAATAAGCGTCTTTGTATATATAATATACCATGCAGAACACAAAACGCAACAATCAATCTAACAAATTACAATTTCATTTAAATCACCTTATCTAATCTGATCAGTTTTATTAGGATTTTCGTTTTATTCGTAAAATTAATACTCGCCCCAGGCACTCCCACTGAAACAACTACCGAGTAAATGTCCAAGATTTTATATGAGAGTAAAAACTTGAAACTTTTGGTGAGCAAACAATTTTCGAAAAATAGTATAACTCCCAGACTTAACAGCAAAACCCTTAAATAACCCAAAATTTGAGTGGGAAACTCCCCAAAAATAAGAAAAGTCATAAAAATAATTTTCTTAATTTTTTGGAATTTTTTTAAATAAATAATAAAAAAGGGGGCCCGAGTCAGGCCCGACTCGAGCCACCGAGCTTGGCCCAAGGGCCTGGACCTGGTGGCTGGCCCCCTAATTTTTTTAAATGTTTTTTTAAATTGAATTTTTCATTTTTTTTGTAAAAATAAAATTTCCAAAAATTATATTTTTTGTTAAAAAAAATATTTGGTCCACTAACACAATAAAAAAAATTTCAACCAAAATCTCAAGAAAAATAATTTTGGTTCCAAACCAAAAAAATTCAACCATAAATACAAAAATAATATTTGGTTCCCAACCAAAAATCCAAAAAATATTTGGTTCCAAAGCAAAATCCAAAAAAAAATTTGGTTCAAACCAGAATCCCAAAAAATATTTGGTTCCAACCAAAATCCAAAAATCTTTTTGGTTCAACCAAAAATCAAAAACAAAATATTTGGTTCAACCAAACTCCCAAAAAATATATCCCACAAGTTTTATTTCATAAAAAAATTAGGTTAGAGTTTTTAAAAAAATGCGACCTTGCCGCCATTAATGCTCATCAAAAGTGAGAGAGAAATTAAAATTTTCTTTTCACACAAAATACCTGACCTGTACAAAAATTTATCTCACCTTTATTTCACGGGTTATTTCACATCAACGAACATAAAAACTAAATCAAAGCGTCATAAAATAGATCTAATATATTGTGAGAATATGATGCAAAATCGATAGATCTATGAAGATCCATCAAAACGATAACCCTAATATTATAGATCTGTCATTAAAAAATAAAAATAAAACATTTGATCTTGGTTTAGATTAAAAAAAACGCAACTTTTGAGTTGCGAATATTTTAAATATCACATATCTATAATTCTACGAACGTGAGATGTATGGCTCTGATACCCATGTACATTTTAGGTGACGTAGATACATAACAAGCAATCAAGCATAGCAGAGATACATGTATCTAATCTAAAGGTTTACGATATACCTGATCCAATTTGTTAGATCGTTCCTCACCTATGTCATGTAGAAGATCTGATCTTTATCGCCTTCAAGCAACAGCCGAAGGGAAACTACATTTTGGTAGAAAGCGAGAATGGTAGAAAGCGAGAATCCCTCTCTTGATCACCCCGCAAGTCAACCCAAATTAGAAGAAGATGAAGAAGAAAACAAAGGCACTCTAGTTTTTCTCTTTAGAAAAACTCTTTATGTATTATCATATATCGTATATGTTTCATATATGAAACTCAAGCCTTCTATATATGAATATATAGGGTACTCACTCTTATGGATGGATATTGGGCCGGATCAGGCCTAATGGCTAACACTAAGATTTATGGAAGCCAAATTAATAGCCCTATAACTTCCCTATAGAACTTGAGACTTAGAAATGTGTATATCGACACGATATATGCTCCGCAAGTCATCCCCTCTTTGCTGTCCCAGAAAATAAAAAGTGTTTTTAAACCCTTAGATTAAAATAATGGTAACTATAGTTTTAGAGATCCAAATCATGCAAACTCAAGTTGTTTAGATAACTAGAATGAAATACCTATCTTATCTTAGTTCAACCCGAGACCTGAACAACGACAGAAAACATCGCAAACTGTATTTTAAAAACATACATCGGTGCTGGGTATATTTTGATTTGTTCCGTGCAGCGATACTGAAACGCATCTAACTCCCAAACCAATAGTCATAATTAGACGAGACTTAAATCCATGTTTTCATAACACCTAGGACTACGTTTCATATTTTATTTCTGAGTTCATTTGAATTGAATAATCGGTAGTTTCCAGCACTTATATGATAGTATTTTTGCTTTATGCTTGAATATTGCACTTGTCTCATTTCATGCCATGCGATTTTCTCATTATATTTTAACTACATGAGCTACTCCATTAGATATATTATATGCCTGATACGAACTTGACTCGATCCATGAATACATATTGACATGAACTCGACATAAACTTTCAACACCCTAACGTATTCATGGATTAGTGTACGGCTTATGTCAGCTTTATAACTTAACATACGTAGGGGAAAAGGGGTAGTTTGGTAATGAACGTATGTCGTAGCACGAGAATCCACTAAAAATCACTTAACCTGAATCTCCATGTCGTTGTTCCTAAAAGGTTATGCTAACGCCCTGGCTATCATTCGTGACCGATTGCGGAACAAAATTTTTTCTAACGATGTAAACTTGGCCTTAGAATAACCATAAACCGGATCTACCATAAACCTAACTAGCAACTAAAGAAGCTATCTACTATGAAAAGAGTTTATACCAAGAGGCTCAAGTCCTTCGGGTCTTCACTCCTCTCCTTTAGCATGCTCCCAGCGGCCTTCATGATCGAGCTTGATCGACGGCTTCCTCACATCAAAGATGATCCACCCAAGAGTGTCTACTTTGAGCTCCTACTTTTAAACTAACGTAACTAGGTTACTTAGTATGCTAATCTAAGTAGCCTAGAGGATATAGAGAGTGATGATGGATTGTTTTGTCTTAAGAACCCTAGGTTTCTCAACACATGAAACTATTAGGGTTTGAGGTAGAAGAAGAGAAGCTTGGAGAAGATGAGAGTGTTGTAGATAGCAACATGAGAATTGAGTGAAGAATAGCTAAGTCTTGTGACTAATAAAGCAAACATGCCAAGATAATAATAAAAAATTATCTCCACCATAAAATATCTAGATATTTTCTACAAAATATCTAGATGTCATCTTGCCTCAATAGTAACACATGACTCACTAAGTGAGTCAACAAGTAGGTATACTTCACTTAATAAAAGTCAACACCTCATATCTCCACCTCATTAACCATTTAACTAAATGGTTAAAATAAATAATGAGGTTTCTTCTTCTAGAAGCACTCTTGTAACAAATTACAAGAATACCCCTCACCGTATATACATACCCATATCCGTATTCCAAAAAATACAAATACAAAAGAGACGAAAATAATCCAACAATACAATATTAGGATCGAGCTTAAACCAAAGCCCGCTAGTATTATCCGCCCGAACATCATACGTGCACAAGTACACGTATGTGATCAAACCCTGCCATAAAACCATATGGCCTCTACATCGTTTCGTCCGAAACAGAGAAACCCTCTGTATGGGACTCTAAAGACTCTATAGTACGCCGGCAGTGCGTTACTGGATAAATCTATAACCACAAACACATCAGCGGCACTAGCTGTACGTAACGGCTACCCGGGTACCAGTCAAAAAGGAAAGCCGACGAGCAAACTCATCCGGATCCCTACTGAGCCTATCCGTGACAATCTCCGTACAGTCCGGTCTCTTCGTCTAAGAGTATCACATACCGGATCTAGGGGTGGTAATCGTCAAACCCTAATAACCTGATAATTCGTGCTGATGCGGCTCAGGACCAATCTGGGAAACTACTGATCAACCTATCAATAAATTCCAACTGCCTTGGCCAAGGTCTTATGGTCCTGATCAATCGAACACAGTGCGATATCAACTCCCAATACCTGGAAAGACGAATCCCTGACAATCACTCACTGCCTCCATATGGCTCGGGACTATACCCAACCAAAACCTGTTTGCACGACTCAGGAGAGCCGTGGTAGAGTAGTGATCAAAGCACAGTGGGAACTCACACGAGACAAATGACGATCTCAGGTCCAAAGACTAACATGTACACATGTCACAAGAGGACCGCTATCTGACGATAGGTATACTACCATCTATAGGTTCTCAGTTAGTCCGTCCAGTGTACTCATCCCCAGTGAGCACACGTATACAATCTTAGGTGATCACATCAACGGTTGTGGGACCAACCACCGCCCCTCGTCGGGGTCTAGAAACGTACACGCAAGTCTACTCTGGAGTGTCGATGCCCGATCTCGATACTCCTGTGACTTGGAACATTTAAGGATGTTCTTACAGACTACCCAGCTCCCATAAGTAAGATCGCCATCACAATGCAGGCAGTCAAGAAAGATCCTACGGGCTTTATCAACATGTAATCGCAATATGTAATAACGTGTATAACATATGCCATGTTAAGATAAAGTCAAACCATAATAGTATACTACTATATCAAGTTTTTATCAATATGTGCAAGTTGGATAAAGTATTAATAAAAACAAATACACATATCCTGATAAAGACAACTGAAATAATATACTATATAACTGAGCAAGATCATCCTATATATACATATCCCCAGCATCCACATGTATATATATATATACAATAATGGCCTCTAGGGCATATATATCCAACAATCTCTCACTTGCACTAAAGGCCGGTTATTGGCATACCGAATAACCAACGTCTGCTCTAAGGCCAGGTACTGGCGTATCGCATACCCAATATCTCAAAAATTCGCTCGAACTGGGCTTGAGGGAGGGCCTTTCTATTGGATCCGCCGTGTTCTCTTTTGTATCCACTCTCCAGATCTCGATCTCCTGGCGATCTATGATCTCCCTGATCAGGTGATACCGCCTTAAGATGTGTCTAGATTTCTGATGGGACTGTGGTTCCTTCGCTAAAGCTATAGCTCCATTGTTATCGCAATACAAAGGTATCGGATCAATAATGGACGGAACCACCTGAAGTTCAGCAATAAACTTCTTCATCCAAACCGCTTTTTTCGCGACATCGCTCGCAACAATGTATTCAGCCTCCATCGTCGAGTCCGCGACGGTATCCTGTTTGGAACTCCTCCAACACATCGCCCCTCCGTTGAGGGTAAACACAAAACCCGAGACAGACTTGTCGTCATCCTTGTCACTCTGGAAGCTTGAATCGGTAAAGGACTCAACCTTGAGGTCTCCAATACCGAAAACCAAGAACATCTCCTTAGTCCTTCTCAGATACTTGAGAATGTTCTTCACTTCTGTCCAATGGTTTTCACCTGGGTTCGACTGATACCGGCTCACCACGCTTAGCGCGTAAGCTACATCTGGTCTTGTACATAGCATCACATACATTATAGATCCTACAGTCAAAGTATAGGGCATAGTGCTCATGCGAACCCTCTCTTCATCAGTCTTGGGAGACATCTTCTTGGAGAGGGTGATTCCGTGCAATGCGGGTATGTTACCGTGCTTGGAATATTCCATACTAAATCTCTTTAGTACGGTTTCTGTGTACCTGGACCGCGAAAGTCCTAGTAATCTCTTGGATCTATCTCTATAGATCATGATCCCCAGAATGTACAAGGCATCACCCAGGTCCTTCATGGAGAATCTTTATAATAAGAATAGCTTGACCGATTGTAGCATGGGAATATCGTTTTCCATAAAAATAATGTCGTCCACATACAAGACTAGCAATACGACAGTTCGTCCTACAATCTTCTTATAAATATATGGCTCATTCACGTTCTTGATGAAGTCAAATTCCTTGACTGTTTCATCAAAACAGATGTTTCAGCTCTGCGATACCTATTTCAATCCATAAATGTATTTGAGCAACTTGCACACCTTCCCGCTGCTCCCACTGTCTACAAAACCTTCTAGCCGATCCATATAAATGCACTCTTCCAAACTACCGTTTAGAAAAGCCGTTTTTACGTCCATCTGTTAGATCTCATAGTCATAGAAGGCAGCAATGGAAAGTAGGATCCGAATGGATTTAAGCATAGCTACTGGAGAAAAGGTTTCGTCATAGTCTAATTTTGGTCTTTGACGAAAACCTTTTGCAACAAGTCTAGCCTTATAGGTTCCCACCTGCCCATCTACATCAATCTTTCTTTTGTAGATCCATTTGCATCCAACGGGTTTTATCCCAGGTGGAGCAACTTCCTAAGTCCACACTTTATTGGTGTACATGGACTCCATTTCGGATCGCATAGCATCCAGCCACTTATCAGAGTCCCTACTGATAATGGCCTACCTGTAACTAGTAGGATCATCTTCTTCCAAGATGCAATCCTCTCGATCCCCGTCTATGAGAAAACCATAGTATCTCTCGGGCGGATGAGAAATCTTACCAGATCTGCAGAGTGGCTGAGGTTCGTCTGGTATTACTGAATCTAGTGGTTCCACTAAATCTTCGGTTATAGTTTGTGTTTCTGGAACTTCATCCAGTTCTACCACGCTCTCACTGGTTTCTTTTGCAAGAAACTGCCATTCCAAAAATTTAGCATTCCTAGAAACAATAATCCTTTATTCCTCTGCGTGGTAGAAAAGATACCCATTAGAATCCTTTGGGTATCCCACAAACTTACACAAAACTGATCGTGCCTCGAGTTTGTCTGGGATCTGCTTTTTGACATAAGCAGGGCAACCCCAAATCTTAACACGTTTAAGATACAAACTCTTACCACTCCATATTTCATACGGAGTTTTAGACATGGATTTGGATGGAACTTGATTCAAAAGATGTGCAGTTGTCTGAAGCGCATATCCCCAGAATGAAAGAGGCAAGTCAGCAATACTCATCATGGAGCGAACCATATCCAATAGGGTACGGTTCCTCCGCTTCGATACACCGTTGTGATGTGGTGTATACGTAGGAGTAAACTGAGAGAGAATACCATTCTCTTTCAGAAAGCCCTAGGATTCCGTGCTCAAGTACTCCCCTCCTCTATCGGATCGGAGGATCTTGATACTTTTGCCAGTTTGATTCTCTACTTCCTTTCTGAATTCTTTGAATTTCTCAAAAGCTTCAGATTTGTGTTTCATAAGAAACACATACCCGAACCTAGAGAGATCGTCAGTGAATGTGATGAAGTACGAGAACCCATCTCGTGCATGTATAGACATTGGACCACATACATCACTGTGTATGAGTCCTAAGAGCTCTCCTGCTCTTTCTCCGTGTCCAGTGAACGGAGATTTGGTCATCTTTCCCTTGAGACAAGACTGACAAGTTTCATAAGATGAAAATTCGAACGTATCCAAATATCCTTCCTTATGTAATTTACTCAGTCTTTTCTCTCTAATATGACCAAGTCTACAATGTCACAAGAAGGATTCGTTCGTATCTGAACTCTTCCTCTTGCGTGTGTTTTGTACATTGAAAACTGTGTTCTGATTTAGAACATAGATACCATTACACAGTGTACCTTCTGCAACCAATATCCGATTAAGGTAAATGTTCATGATATATCTATCAAGAACAAACTTATATCCATCTTTATCAAGTAAAGAAACTGATATGATGTTGCAAAGTATGGAAGGTATATAGTAGTAATTGTTCAAAATCATAGTATTGCCTTTTGGCAATACAAGGTGATATTCACCGACGGCAGCAGCATCAACTTGTGCTCCGTTCCCTACTCTGAGGGACATATCACCAGGTCCAACTATCCTACTTTTTCTCAATTCCTGCAATAAATTACAGATATGAGATCATGATCCGGTATCTAGTACCCAAGAGGTAGGACTGACCGAAAAACAGTTCTCAATAACAAGAACACCTGAAGGAGACGCAATAGTATACTTCTTCTTCGTTGGGGTCATCAAAGAATTCATGCAATTCTCTTTCCCTTGCTCATACTCATGACAGCTGTCATGGTATAGAGCCGAACCGACGTTCCCCAGCCACGAATAAGAATTCGGATCGGTCAAGCGATACATTTTATTATCTTGATTAGGGCGTAAAATGGTTGCTACCTGGAGAGAGAGAAAAGAAACACTTAGCGTGCGCTCTTGCAAGATTATATTGGTTATTAATTTATCTAATCAGGATGGCTCCCACTGTTTCCTCAAATTCTTCTTCAAAGCCTAAAAGAAGAACAAGTCAGGATTAATCGCACGTCGCGTTACTTGCTTAACCTTTCGGCCAGGCTAGTGTCGGTACTTCGAAGGAGGTTTTCCAACGCTTTCGTGAAGTTCCTTAATTATATAACCTCTTTTTCCTGAAGGCGTAACCCCGCTAACACCGTTCTAGACAACTAGTTAGTTTATAGCATTGATTGTTAAGTGAAATAATTCTCCCAAAAGTAATCCTACTTATCAGTCGGATCGGGATCCAACTATCATTGTGTGATGACCTAGATGGAATCCACTCTAGTCACCACACTCCAGAGGGTATGCTAAATCTGCAAGTTTCCTGTATGTTTGAAACTCCCGATGTGGTTTTTGCCCTTAACGACTTATGATCTTGACACGGTCAACATGTCATAATTCGCTAGTCAAGTTCAACCCATCATTGTCCTGGATTGCATTAGACCCACCTGCATGACCCTTGACACAGTCAAAATAGTCTCACGACTATCCTAACCAATCGCATAATATGCCACAAACAAGTATTTCTCAGCTACCGTACACTACGCCTTGACACAGTCAACATACGCAGCACGAATACTAAGCAACACTTGAAAGAAATGACGCAGGGCTACGGCTGGGTTTTTGGAGAAAACCCCGTTAACGTAATGAACTTGATATCGTTGAAAGAACTTGAGTAGTTTTGAAAAGGAATGGTTTAGGCTCCGCTTTTGAAAACTTCTGGTTTTTGAAGAAAACCGAGTAATCTATAGTATAGACTTTTGCTCAAGAGGTCACTCCCCGCGAAGGGATCTCAGCTCTTGCCTCCTGGAATGAGGTGCTGGATATTCACAACCGAATACCACTATGCAAAGCGAAAGAATATAACTGTAGTTTTTTTTTGAAATTTGTTCCAACAACATCTTTTTAGATTTCTTTTCTTGCATTAATCAAAATTAATGCAGTCACATCAATTAACCTATCACACCAGAAAAGAACGAAAATACAATGTACATATATGCCATCCGCATTCGCCACTGGGCCCATCATCACCCGTTAGGTTACTTAACTAACGACAAAGCGGGGACTGGACTAGCGCGGGTGCAAAACATATACAACATCTACTAGTATATATATATAAATATATATAACATTCATCCCACGTATGATATAATCAACATCACAAAATCTCAGCAAGCAACACAGAATAGTGGATAATCTTAGAGCCTCGGGTTTCATTTGAGCCACAAATAAAACCCGACATTCCCGGTCGTATGGATAGCCTGTGCAATGAAACCTGAACCCCTACGAGCGCGGCAAGTTACCCGCCAATCCCAGAAGTGAGGCAACCCCAATCAACAAAGTGAATAGGCCACCCAGCACTCCACGGGATCCGGTAACTTGAGCGCCCCTCCGTGGGTCATCCTATACCCCCTACGAGTGCGGCGAGTAGCCCGCCAATTCTAGAGTGAAGCCCCCTCCGTCTCAACGCCATGAGATGCGGGCTTGTAGACTTCTAGAACCCGGCTATTCGTGCACTCCACCGCGAGGTAATCCTAGTACAGAAAATGAAAATAATATGTACAATGGTGGCATCGACCTCAACCCGGTTGTGCCCCAAACAAATAATATACAACATGGCAGTGATGGCAGTCCACATGTCGAACGCTCACCCCGAAATAACAAATGTATAAATGAATCTCAATTGTACCACTAACATTGCACCACAAGCTATCCACCGTGACTATCCAACCACAACCACAGCACAAACACAGAACATCAACGTGAATGTCATGTTCGCAAACCCGTCTAAAGGAACATATAGCAGTTAGATGAGTTATACCGCTCAAATGACATTCACGGTCGCAGATAGAAGTGAATGTGCTGAAGACTATTAAACAGTGTTAAAAAATAACAACTTCGAAATACTCTGTATATCCCCAAACCAAAAGATAACATAATATCCATCCTGGGAAAAAACAAACAACACCCGAAACCCCAAATCCAAGAGACAAGAACCTAGAACAAAACTCAAGGCAATCACTCAATAAAAAACCGGTGAGGTCGGGTTATTTGATGTTTGGGTCGGTCACAATATGATGAAATTGCCTCGTTTTTGTTTTTTGTTCATCTCACAACTAAAAGAGCACTCTGCAATTGTTTAAAAAAAATTTAGAGCCTCTGAAAATTTCGACAGAAACTTGGATTTGTGTTTCGTGTTTCGAAGTTATTTCGGTTTCATTACTTTAACATTGTTTAAACCTGCTAATGTAGGGTTTATGGGCTGGCTCTGATACCATGAAAGGTTATGCTAACGCCCTGGCCATCATCCGTGGCCGATTGCGGAACAAAAAAATTTCTAACGATATAAACTTGGCGCTAGAATAACCCTAAACCGGATCTACCATAAACCTAACTAGCAACTAAAGAAGCCATCTACTATGAAAAGAGTTTATACCAAAAGGCTCAAGTCCTTCGGGTCTTCACTCCTCTCCTTTAGCATGCTCCCAGTGGCCTCCATGATCAAGCTTGATCGACGGCTTCTTCACGTCAAAGATGATCCACCCGAGAGTGTCTACTTTGAGCTCCTACCTTTAAACTAAGGTAACTGGGTTACTTAGTATGATAATCTAAGTAGCCTAGAGGATGTAGAGAGTGATGATGTATTGTTTTGTCTCAAGAACCCTAGGTTTCTCAACACATGAGACTATTAGGGTTTAAGGTAGAAGAAGAGAAGTTTGGAGGAGATGAGAGTGTTATAGAGAGCAACATGAGAATTGAGTGAAGAATGGCTAAGTCTTGTGACTAATAAAGCAAGCATGCCAAGATAATAATAAAAAATTATCTTCGCCACAAAATATCTAGATATTTTCTACAAAATATCTAGATGCCATCTTTCCTCAATAGTAACCCATGACTCACTAAGTGAGTCAACAGTAGCCATACTTCACTTAATAAAAGTCAACACCTCATATCTCCACCTTATTAACCATTTAACTAAATAGTTAAAACAAATAATAAGGTTTCTTCTTCTAGAAGCACTCTTGTAACAAATTACAAGAATACCCCTCACCGTATATACATACCCATATCTGTATTCCGAAAAATACGAATACAAAAGAGACGAAAATAATCCAACAATATAATACTAGGATCCAGCTTAAACCAAAGCCCGCTAGTATTATCCGCCCGAACATCATACGTGCACAAGTACACGTATGTGATCGAACCCTGCCGTAAAACCGTACGGCCTCTACATCGTTTCGCCCGAAGCAGAGAAACCCTCTGTGTGGGACTCTAAAGACTCGACAGTACGCCGGCAGTACATTACTGGATAAATCCATAACCACAAGCACGTCAGTAACACTAGCTGTACGTAACGGCTATCCGGGTACCTGTCAAAAAAGAAAGCCGATGAGCAAACTCATCCGGATCCCTACTGAGCCTGTCCGTGACAATCTCCGTACAGTCCGGTCTCTTCATCTAAGAGTATCGCATACCGGATCTAAGAGGTAGTAAGCGTCAGACCCTAATAACCCGATAATTCATGTTAATGCGGGTCAGGACCAATCCGGGAAACTACTGATCAACCTATCAGTAAATCCCAACTACCTTGGCCAAGGTCTTATGATCCTGACCAATCGAACACAGTGCGATATCAACTCCTAATACCAGGAGAGACGAATCCCTGACAATCACTTACTGCCTCCATATGGCTCGGAACTGTACCCAACCAAAATCTGTTTGCACGACTCGGTAGAGCCATGGTAGGGTAGTGATCAAAGCACAGTGGGAACTCACACGAGACAAATGACGATCTCAGGTCCAAAGACTAACCTGTACGCATGTCATAAGAGGACCGCTATCTGACGATAAGTATAATACCATCTAGAGGTTCTCAGCGAGTCCGTCCAGTGTACTCATCCCCAGTTAGCACCCGTATACAATCTTAGGTGATCACACCAATGGTTGTGGAACTAACCACCGCCCCTCGTCGGGGTCAAGAAACGTGCACGCAAGTCTACTCTGGAGTGTCGATACTCAATCTCGATACTCCTGCGACTTGGGACATTTAAGAATGTGCTTACAGACTACCCAGCTTCCACAAGTATGATCGCCATCACAACGCAGGCAATCAAGCAAGATCCTACGGGCTTTATCAACATGTAACCACAATATGTAATAACGTGTATAACATATGCCATGTTAAGATAAAGTCAAACCATAATAGTATACTACTATATCAAGTCTTTATCAATATGTGCAAGCTGGATAAAGGATCAATAAAAACAAATACACATATCATGATAAAGACAACTGAAATAATATACTATATAACTGAGCAAGATCGTCCTGTACATACATATCCCCAGCATCCACATGTATATATATACAATAATGGTCTTTAGGGCATACATATCCAACAATTCCGTGGGTTTGACGGAGCTTAACTCAATGTGATGTTTGTCCGTGGGTTTGATGGATTGCTCTCATATACACGCATACCTTCACTACCGCACAACAACAAATACGTAACCGTAAAACTGCCATGTTTATACAGAACTACCATGCTAATATAGACTGCCATGTTTAATTGATATATCATGCTTGTTCACTGCACTATCATTTCCTATCTACTTGTGTGCTTATCGTTATACCTTTTACATTATACTTTAAATCGGGAACTTACCGAGCATAAGATCGCTGACGGACATTCCATTGTTTTTTCTTCTTTTGGGAATGGTCATCAATTAGCTTAGATACATGAGAGATTGAGTCGACTGAGGAAGACTTTTCGCAGTTGTATTCTCAGGCGGATTTCTAGCAGCACACCGGCCTTTTACCTTTTAGTATGCCTATTGTTCAGACTTTGTTTAATTCTATTTTTCGTTATACTTGAATTCCATACTTGTTGTCGTTTGTTTTGAACTTTATGGACTTGGAAAGTAATTATGTAGTTAGATTTATGCTCTCGTTTAATTCTTATTTATTATATATTGCTTAGGATTCGCTTTACGTATTTATTTCAGGAAGGAACTTTCCTTGGTATAAATACGTCATAGGAATCGTCACGTGCCTGCTACTATCTTCTGGGAAGCGAGGCATGATAGGTTTCAGTGGTGGCCCATGCAGGTCAATTCTGCATGACCGTCGAAAGCGGTAAATTACAGGAATTTAGAAATACAATAACAATAATTTCCTTGAATTTGATTCCTTTAAATTACATCCTACCTTTTGAATCCATCCCGAATTTCTCTCTCGACTTTCTTGAAGATTACATCTCGACTTTTGATTCCTTGAATTCAGTCTACTTCTTTCCACTTACATTTCTTAGGACTATATTTTACTTGTGTCCTTGAACTATTCTCGTTAACTTCGAACATTCTCTGCTTCCCTCGACTTTTGTCAAAGAAGGGTTGTGTTCACGATTCCCGATCACCGACATTCATCTTCGAAACCCCTTTAAGATTTCGGTCAATTCTTTTCCCTCTTGTTTGCATCCATAATTTCCTCTTGTATATATTCTTTAATCATTCTCGTCGACTTAAAAAATTATCCTAGAAACCTTATTCCACCCTTCAAAATTATTTAACTTTGGAACACTTTACCGTTTTTATTATTCTGTTTTTGATTCCCTTGCAATCAATTCCAGTTGCACATCTTGATATCGATTAGAGTATTGACTGGTGGAGCACGGTGATGAAATGTGACTGCCTTATCTTGACCGCTTTATCTTGACCCTTTTCCTTACTCTGTTACAACTTCCTCCTTCAGTAATTTCGAGGACGAATTTTTTTTAAAGGAGGGTAGAATGTAACGACCCCAAAATCTCCGTATCATTATATTTAACTTTCTTTTTAAAAGTAAATTTTCTTTTTAAATGTTGGTATATATTCAATTCTTGTTAAATATATGCAAGAATAAGCTTATATCCCATTGGTTAAGTCACTTCATTGTTGTTCTATAGACTACTTGTTCGAGCCCTGGATTTTTCGGTTATTTTTCTATTAAATCTTTTTGTTTAAACTCTCTCATAAGCTACAAATGAATTGTTACCTTTCACGTTTCTTTTAACTTCCAATTTGAATGCATAATTTATTACAAATAATGTGCCATTACACCACATTTATTTGTCCTCCTCTCTTTCTTTTTCTTCCTCACAATTTTTTGCTCTCTCCCTTCTCCCTCTTCATCTAAAGTTCTCAAAGAAGAATGCGGAGAATGTTTCTCAGAAAATATCGCTAATAATACGAGACTATCGGTGGATAGATGATACCGGCTAGTGTCTAAGTCCCACTTCCCTTCTTCTCTAGCTTGCCTCCTACACTATTGTAGTGTCGCCCCTCTAATGTTGCTTGTGCCTACGATAAGTCCCTTGTATTATCATAATATATTTAGAGAATAATTGGTTTATGAATGTGTGGTCCTTTCAAGTGTTTTGTCTGCATGCCTTCGATAACATATCACACTATAGTCAAGTTCTCCTTTCATAACGAAAACGTTAATTGATAATTCGTGAGCACATGACTCATAGCTAAATGTCATATATGATGCCTGTTGAACCCTAGGGCTCACGTGAAAAGAAAAGTGGTTCCGCTTCTTTTACCTTAAAGTTTAGTTGGTATCGTAGTCCTTTAAATCGCATATCATAAACCGAATTCCAGGCTTGAATCATAATATTTCTTTCATGTTATTTTGCTCATTGTTTTTAATAGATATAAATCCGCCTCTTTTATAAACATATTTTTAAGAAGACCGACCCCTTTTGACACTAAAGCGTTTTGGAACAACATATGAATAATTCTTACGATCTGATATGCTAATAAAAATTTAGTAGAGTGGTAGGTAATCTATTTTTACACGCGCTTCAAAAAATTTCAATTCGAATCACACTACAAATTACGATTTATGACATTTTACTCACTGTTTTCATAAACCAGAAAACTGTTTTTAACGGTCTCCTTCGAAAACCTATAACACTGTCTTTCGATTTCCAATTTGAGCAAACTCAAGTGTTTTTTATAATTAGATCAAAAGATCTAGATTTTCTTAGTTCTAATATTTTCCTGAAAACCGACGGAAATAACCCAATTCTGTCTTTTTAAATTGTGTGTCGAATCTTGGACAGAATCTGCTTGATCTGCGCACCGCTTTTCAAAATGTCATACCTCGAACTACAGAAATCGGTTTTTGACAAATCTTAGATGTATGGATACCACATTGATAGCCCTATAACTTTCCTATAGAACCTGAGTCTTAGAATAAAAACTGTTTTGTTTAGATAATTAGACATGTGCATATAAACAGAAATGTGTATATCAACATGATATAGGCTCCGCAAGTCACCCCCTCTTTGTTGTCCCCAAGAATAAAAACTGTTTTTAAAACCTTGGATTAAAATAATCGTAATTACAGTTTCATAGATCCAAATCACGCAAACTCAAGTTGTTTAGATAATTAGACCGAAAAACTTATATTTTCCTAGTTCAACCCAAAACCTAAAAACCGACAGAAAATATCGCAAACTGCGGTTTTAAAACATACGTTGATGCTGGGCCGATTTTGATCTGTTCCGTGCAGTGATACTGAAACACGTCTAACTCCCAAACCAATATTCGTAATTAGATGAGACTTGAACCGATGTCTGCATAACACCTAGGACTACTTTTCTTATTTTTTTCCCGAGTTCATTTGAATTGAACAATCGGTAGTTTCCAGCACTTCTATATGATATTGTTTATGCTTTATGCTTGAATATTACACTTGTCTCATTTCTTACCATGCGACTTCCTCATTATATTTGTAACTACATGAGCTACTCGATTAGATATATTACATGTCTGATACGAAGTTGACTCGATCCATGAATACATATTGACATGAACTTGATATAAACTTGCAACACCCTAACGTATTCATGGATTTTCATGTAAGGCTTAGGTCAACTTTATAACCTAACATACGCGGAGGGAAATGGGTAGTTTGGTAATAAACGTATGTCGTGGCATGAGACTCCACTAAAAATCACTTAAGCTGAATCTCGTATGCCATTGTTCCGTGGGTTTGAGGGAGCTTAACTCAACTTGTTGTTGGTCCATGGATTTGACGGACTACTCTCGTATACACGCATACCTTCACTACCGCACTACAACAAATACGTAATTGTAGAGCTGCCATGCTTATATAGAACTGTCATGCTAATATAGACTGCCATGTTTAATTCATATATCATGCTTGATCACTACACTATTCTTTCCTATCCACGTGTGTGCCGTTATACTTTTTATATTATACTTTAAATTGGGGGCTTACCGAGCGCAAGATCGCTGACGGACATTCCATTGTTTTTCTTCTTTGGGGAATGTTCGTCAAGTGGCTTAGAGACAGGAGAGATTGAGCCGACTGAGGAGGAGTTTTCGCAGCGTCTTATCAGGTGGATTTCTAATAGCACACCAGCCTTTTACCTTTCGGTATCCCTATTGTCCAGGCTTTATTTAATTCTATTTTTCGTTGTACTTGAATTCCAGACTTGTTGTCGTTTGTTTTGAACTTTGTGGACTTGGAAATGTAATTATGTAGTTAGATTTATGCTCTCGCATAATTCTTGTTTATTATATATTGCTTATGATACGCTTGACGTTTTTATTTGGGGAAGGACCTCTACTCGATATAAATACATCGCGGATCTCATTACGTGTCTGCTGCTGTCTTTTGGGAAGAGAGACGTGACACTAATTAATGGAATTTGGATGTTGACTGGATGTCAGTTAACTAGGGGTTCTTTTTTAGTTAACTTTAGATGTTTGAGGTGTTCTTTTTTATAAAAAAACTAATTTGGGATGGGTTTTTTTAAAAATATGGAAGTTTGGAGGGTACAAAATAAAATTCAAAAACCCAACTGCCAACACGTGTTTCTAAGGCTTAGATGACATACAATATTTCCATATGAGAAGGATAGAAATAGTTACTAATGTTCCATTACCGGAATTCACTTATCCTATTTTAATTTTTTTTATAAATAAGATATAAACTGGTTTGTTGGTTAAATTGAGGTACACGATTAAATGAAGGCAACATAAATTTCAAAAGACATTAAATAAAGTTGATGTTTAAGTATAAGTAGTTGTGTTGAGTGGAGGACGCTGAAAATCGATATCATAAATCAATAAATAATCATCTTGTACGTCACTTGGCATACCAAAGCAAGATAATTTTTGGCCTAATTAAGCTTTGATCGTTTTCAACTTTAACCATTACATTACATAAGCATATATCATGAATTTGTTATAGAAACATGGGTAAATTACACTAAAGTACCTTAATTATCGTGGTTTTACTAAAACTCCTTTAAGCTTTTTATTACAGTAAATAATACTTATTAGTTGTACTATTTTGAAGGGTATTTTAGTGACCTTGAAAACTATAGCTTTAAGGTATTTACTGTATTTTACTGTTAAATAAATTCTTTAAGGTATTTTGGTGAAAATCCATGATAGCTAAGGGCATTTTAGTGTAATTTAACCTAGACACGATATATTCATGAGACAATCCTAGATAGGCATGATCGTTTTATTTTTCAAGAAAAGGAATTTGTAATAGAAAAATCACTGACTTGGTTTGTTTTATCCATATGATGTGAGGAATTTGTGACTAAATGTTAAAACATATTTGGCTTAAATTTAAAGGATAAATTTCACTATAATACCCTTAACTATCATTTTTTTGTCACTAAACTACCTTTACATTTCTCAATAAAAAGCCTTGTAATTTTCATACAGGGGCGTTCGCATTCCTACATCCATGTCAATATCAAAACATCATGTTCTTCATTCAAAAAAGTTGAAAGAAGATGAAAAAAATGGAAAAGGAAAAGTTTTGATATTATAGCTGCAAATGATTCCGTGAATGATACCCATCTCGCATCAACATTAATGTCACACAACTTAAGTACCCAACACAATATCAACTTGTGGGAAAAAAATTATATATCATCTGGTGCACGTTTTAAATTCCACATGGAAACACAAAATCACTATACATAACAAATAATCAGTTAGTTCTCCTTTATTTTGCATATAAAGGATTTGAATACCGTATATAAAGACATCCAAAACTATGCTTTCCTCGCTTAATCAGAAAAAAATAATGAAGATACAGAATCAGGGACTTTACAATTTTTGATCTCGACGGTTAAAAGAGGAGTTATCATCAGCCACTGAACCCTTGGCTATTATCCTTCTTCATCTTCCCCGTCTCCACTTCTCGGGTGTGTTGCCCTTCGCCGCTCGAAGCTGATGGGATTTGGCCATACTCGCTCGTGGGTGCGCTATATTCGCTGCTAGCATAATCTCCAGAGGCTAGCGCCATCTTTCTGAACTTTTTCATATCTTCGTTGTATTGGCTTGAGTCGTAATCGGAGCTCGAGCCATAGAACGTGCTATGGCCTGGTCTACTGCCTTCGTTAAGATCCTCTAGCGACACATCTCCTTCCAACGCACGAACAATCTGTTTACGTAGTTTAAGAGTCAGATTCACAGCGTTAATCACAAGCCATTAGCTTAAACTTTTGCGTAAAGAAGGTTGCAGAAAATCCTTGGTTCAAACCTCATCAATGATAATTTAATAATACCACTTTATGATCAGTTACTGAGTTCAAAGAAGCTTGAGATCAATTGTTAATCGACGACGTAACTACTTAAGCTTTGGATAAAATGATTTCAGTATAAGAAAAGATATCATAATATTGTGTGATCTTATAACTATAGTACCAAGGATTGCATACCAGATACAAGCTTTAACCGGATCATAGTTGGTCCAAATTGTGCTACTGATTTCTATTAACGTACTAATGGTACAGGGTAAACTGCTAATGATATTCTAGAAATTACAATAATAAGTGGATACTTCCACCCACGTGCAAATGATGTGGCCGGCCTTAGCATTTCCCCTAGAAATGCCACATATGGCGCTCTATAAATGTAAATTCAGACGTGTGAATGCAGAAGCTTGTTAAAGCAGGCAGATAACACAGCTACCCATTCAAGGGCACACCCCTTTCATGATTTCACCTATGAATTCTCACTGTTAAGAAAGAAAAATTTAGCCTTGTGCAAAATTATATCATCATTATGACAGCTTTTCATCCAACTGGTTTAGTTAGAGAGTACATAATGAGATGTAAATAGAGCCTCTTAATTAAGAAGGCCGACCGGATTTCATAATTAAAAAATTAACCTGATTTTAACCTTTTTCTGAGTTGTCATCAAGTTACTTGCATTGGTAGAACTTATAGTGCTTAGGTTACAAGTTGGTCTAATAAGTAGTGCTCAAGTTCATAAAGGTTGAGCAAACATCCAATCCCACCCCACCCCACCCCCCAACCCACACACCTTCTTCTTCCTTTGTTTGCCGCGCTGACTGCAGCTGATTTAGCTGCAATCGAGTATATTTACAGATACATCTAAATGGAATATAAATTCCAGATAAAGAGGGAAGCTGACAAGGTTTGATACAGGGGAAAAGGAGGGAGAGAACCAAGAAATGACCGGAATGCTAAATAAATAATTAATTATTTAAAGCAAAATACCATGGTTGAGGAAATAACATTTCACAAACATGCACTTGATGATTAGTATTTATGAGGCCTTTAAACCACCACAAGGTAAATACTATTAGAATGCCATCACAATGTGTTCATAAGCATCAATAGTTATGCTACTAAAGAATAGATGAATAAGTACCTGACTCATCCGTGGCCGCCGGCGTGCAGAGTGGCGCACGCAAGATGCAGCACAAGCAACCATCCTTGCCATCTCATTTGGGTTGTAGTTCCTTCCTAGCCGGTGATCAATTAGAGTGTCATATATTTCTTCTTCCATAGCTCGTGTTAGCAAGGGCCTTGCCTGCAGTGCCACATACATATAAAAATAAAATTAGATTTCAATTTCAGTCAGCTGGCAGTGAGAAGTAGCAAGTTTCACGAGGATCAATGGTTAAAACTTCTAGATCATGTAACATAAAAATACTGCTTACTAATACAACGAGAACATAGATATAAGATAGAGAATAGTACAAAGATATGGAAAAAAATGATTTTATGTCAGGAAATATAGAGTCAGGACATATCAAACTAATAAAAACTAAAAATAAAATTAAAAAAATTGGAGAGTGATCAATGATTACAAAAATTTCAGACAAAAAAATAAAACTGTTAACAAAAACTTTTACATCAGAAAATATCAAAAGAAGCTAACACTCTGTTTACCATAAAGAAAGGAAAATGGTCCTCCATAATGTAGGGGGGAAAATAGGAAATATTATCAGCTATGTTAGGAAGCATTCAACAGATGTTGAAGAAATAAATAAATATTCAGAGATAATAAAAGTAGCAATAGGCAGTTGAATTTAGTAAATCAATAATTGTTAGAAAACACAGAGGGTAAAAAAAAGGAAGTAAATCAAATAAACTACATTATAAAGAAGAATAAGACCAAAGGAGCAGAGTCTTGCAGTATAAAAACTTCCTCTCAAATTTGAGAGATTGCCGACTCGATTGCCAAAGGGGACACATAAAAATAATAAGAGAGTTTCTTCAAACAACAAGGAGCTGAGGCAACTATTCAATCAAATGGAAGAGAAAGAATATTCAGAGGACACTAACCCAGTCAACCAAGCTATCATCCATGAAAGTTTGGGTTGAATCCACGGGTCTCCTTCCAGTAATTAGCTCCAAAAGCATGACTCCAAAAGAAAAGACATCAGATCTATCTGTGAGCTTACCAGAAGACGCATATTCTGGTGCCAAATACCTGATAATAGAAAGAGGATATCAAATAAACTATAATAACCTTCCAGTGATGATGTTATCACATTAATAACTGACCATTAAGCAATAGAACAACCACTAAGCAAAAGAACAACCACCTGGAGAAACACACCGATCACCAAACCATTTGAATCCATGGGAAATACATATGTCAAAACACATTTAATCTAATTTCAAAAGACTAACATCTCAATCAAACTCTATCTCTTAAAGTAACTATTCCCCGCATGTGGGTATTGTTAGCAAAAGGGCCATAAAAAACAATGTAATTTTTCCCCAACTTGGAAAAAGAAAATGAGTTCTGGCCCTTTGGAATCACATCATATAGAACTTTATTAAAAATAAGGTAGCAAGGAAAAGTTTCTTTGAAATAAAATCGTTACAGTAGTTCTATTTTTTGGGATTCAATTTACAGAGCATTTTGTAGACTCTTGTAGCTTTCCATACTCGATGCCCTATCAAATTGGAAACAAGAAACAACAACTATTACATGTTTTGTTTATTTTTAAATACACTATTTTAATGGGGGTAGCATCCAGTCTTCCCAATTCCTAATGTTCCTCCTTTCCTCTAGTTGAAACCAGGAAGGTTGACTATCAGGTAATTTTGGAAGCAATGACATAACTCTATTATCGGGTTAAGAGAGTCAATAACTTGCACAGTAACACATGCCGAACAAAGTGAAAGTAGATTTGTTCACTGTGCCATTCTTCATAAGTCCATCAACCATTTTCCTTGAGTACATAGAATTACTTCAATTTCAATTAGTCACATCCAACTGTAGCATATAGAAACTTACTTCAAGACGGTTTATAGTTCTTTAAAACTTTTGGCATGTGATTTGCTTGCACAATAACACATGCGTAACAAAATGACAGTAGATATGTTCATCTGTACCATTCTCCATAAGTCCATTAACCATTTTCGTTAAGTACATAGAATTACTTTAATTTCAATTAGTCACATCCAATTGTAGCATATAGAAATTTACTTCAATACTGTTTATAGTTATTTAAAACTTTTGGCATGTGATTTACACACTAAAGAACCATCCAGCATGTAAAATAGTCATATAAGACTACAAAGTTAGTAATTTCTTCGTATTAAATTGTATTTAGGATGATTATTTGACAGGTGCATTCTGACATTCTAGTTTTAGCTACTTTATTGACTCAGTAAATATAATTTTCTTGTGTCTTTTCCTATCCATCATCATATTTGCTACTTGTTGTGTAACACAACTGAACAAAGATTCCCCACGAAATGAGTCCATAAACTAAACACTATTATTATAATTGACCAAGCAAGAAATCTCTCACAGACAGAACAAGTGTAAGCAATAGGGCCCCAATTAGACAAATTAATGGCCGAGCCACTGTCTTACCCAAAAGTCCCCATGACTCTCGTAGAAACATGGGTATTGTTATCAGATGCCATCTTCGCAAGCCCAAAATCTGCAACCTGTATGAAGAAATGCCTTCTCATTAACACCTAAAAAATACGAATACTTGTGAAGCAGAATAAATTGATAACGTACCCAAAAGATATTCTTTGCAAAAGAGAGATCGAATGAGAGAGAGATGTCAGGCTTACCTTAGCTTCAAACTTAAAATCAAGAAGAATATTGGCCGCCTTAATATCACGATGAATAATCTTTGGATGACCTGCAAATAAAAGAAGATATCGTTAATAACATTACCACCCAACACCTGCAATTTAAAAATATTAGAGAGAGAGAGAGAGAGAGACTTAAAATGCAAGAACTTACAATCCTCATGTAGATATGCCAACCCCTTTGCCGAACCCAAAGCAATTTTTAACCTTGTGGACCAATCCATGGTAGGCACATCTTTCCCTGCAAGAAATAAAATAATTTACAGGAAAAGGTCAATTTTATCTAAGCTACCAACATAGGCATATTGAGAAACATATATATCGCATGATTAGCATCCAAACAAGAGGGGAAAACAAATTAAAATGAAAAACTCATGATCTGAAGAACTCTGAATCATGACGAAACCCCAATCGAAGCTAATTTAACAATTCGTGTTGCATTGCCCTATATAGCAGCTTCAGTGAAACATCAGGGACAACAAACAGAAAATGTAAAGGATTGAGTATTGGTCCACCAGAAGCAAGTAGGCATGGAATATGAACAGAACAACGGCTGCTCAAACATTTTCAACTTTGCCAGGGGATACAATTATCTATTTTTAGGTGAGCATAATTGTGAACCTATATGATCCTAGAGGGGAAATTTATCTAGGTCCATTATTCAACAAAAATTGTTGTGCTTGTATGCAAACATTCTTGCTAAATACTAATTAGCTGTTAATTTAGCAGAGAGGATGCAAAAACTTGTGAATATTTTGATGCTACCAACTTCACCAGCTATGGTCGAGCAGATTAAACTAATAAAAGAAGTGAACTTTTCAGATTAATCAAGTAACCTAAAAGTAGAAATTTGTATCACAGAAGAGAGATGGGAAAACGGCACTACAGATCAACAAAATGAATTGGATGGAAATGCAAAATACAAATTATAGGTGCATGTAAAAGTCATTTGGCATGAATAAGAATTCTATCCAGTTATGACCTTTTTTATGTTTACTAGTTCAAATTTTCCTCGCACAATCGTCAATTTCTTATACATATACAATAGTAGGTTTTATCCAAAGGGAAAACAAGTTCAACTTGGTTTACAATGCATACACATTGCAATGGAAAATAAATATATGGACACATCCATCCAAGTAAAGAAATTATAATCTGCTCATTCAATTTCACTGTTGATGTCAATATGATTCAAAGTATGATACTTGTCATATGTTTTATCTATGACATAAATATGATAACAAAAACAGACGGTCAAAAAATTACCGTGCAAATGGAACTCCAATGTTTTATTGGGAACATATTCATAGACAAGTAACCTGTGGTCCCCAGCAATGCAGTATCCAACCAAGGAAACCAAGTGCCTATGATGCACACGGCTGATAATTTCAACCTCTGCTTGGAACTCACGCTCCCCTTGTCCGCTCCCTGATTTCAACTGCTTGACTGCAACTTCTTTACCATTTGGGAGCACTCCCTTGTGTACATATCCAAATCCACCTTGCCCAAGAAGATTGGCATCGGAAAACCCATTTGTTGCCAAAGTCAATTCTTCAAAAGTGAAAGTGCTCTTTGAGAAGCCAATGAAGCCAGGAGATGGCGGAGGTAACAGTTCAGAACCTGAATAATTAGATCCGGAGCCTCCACTACTAAAAATTGGCGGCGGCGGCGGCGGAGGAGCAAATTGTGGTGGTAAATGTGGAGGCCTAGGAGGCTGTGGAGGCAATTTAACGATGTGATCTGCTGATGGAGGAGCATTATGTTGCCAGTTCTGGGGTTGCCCACCATAAGGATCATCTAGAAGCATCCACATCAAATAATATTAAGCTATATTTCATGATTACAAGTTTTAGACAACAGTAGACAATGGTAACAAGTGAGTAACGAGCCAACAAGTATTTTCTACAATTCAGTATCGACAATCATACAGACGACAACACTCTATTTTGCCCATGAAGACAAAACGATGCCGAAAAATATATCACTTTATTGACTCCAATGGAGGCATTTGAATAAAGGGCCTTTTAATTTGTGAAGGAATGACAGCAGAATGCCACAATTTTATCCGGAAGTTTAAGCTATTAAGTTGTGGGGGTGACAATCATTTATATCGTATAATAATGTTAATTTAAATATACAACAATTATATATATATATATAAATTATCTAGCATGACTTCTCAAACTAGCAAATGCTCAAACCTTGATCACAAGCCACTAGTTTTAAATAGGCAAGACCAAGATAAAGAGACATGCAATAAAACATTTTAAGTTAACAACACGGACCAAGTCAAAGTATTTTAGATCAAGTTATTCAACACTTGATATTTGAAATTTTTTGAATGAATAACGAACACCTAAAATTTATTCCAGAAAACGCTCTCTCATGATACAGTGGATCCAAATTAGAATGCAAGTATCAATCTTTGATGCTTTCAATAGATTAGCCATCACATCACAAATAAAATGAAGGATGAAAAAAAAACACAATTACAACAAACTAGCAATTTGAATATAAATTGAACAGCCTGATATCCTAATAGTAATTGGTATATCTATCTATAGGCAACGTTTCAAAAACAATAGGCATGAGAACAAGGTATCAACTGCTGAACTCTAGATCTCCCCTCAAAACACACAAAGGTTGTACCTTTACGAGGTGGCGGAGGCGGTGGAGCACCGCCATAGTGCTCCAACGGCGGCTCAGCTCTCCTCCTCTTCCTCCGACAACAGATACAAATCAGGCTCAGCACCAACAGAATCGCCACCGCCCCAGCAGCTATCCCAACAACCGCCGGCGTCGATATCGACGAAGACGAAGGTGGCGAAGGCGGCGATTTCGCCGACGGCGGGGTCTTCGACGGCGGAGGCGAATGGATCGACGGCGGCGACCTTCCGCCTGGCGCCGGAGGCGACCTTCCGACTGGCGCCGGCGGCGACGGGGCAGAGGGAGTCGCCGGAGGAGCCGCCGTCGGCGTTTCCGGCGTCGGAGACGTGGAGTTCGACGGTGGAGGAGCGGTGGAGTTCGACGTCGGAGGCGCGGAGGGAGGCGACGGCAGCGGCGCCGTGGAGTTTGACGGCGGGGAGGGAGGAGATGACGGTGAGGGAGCTGGAGGAGACGACGCCATGGCGTCGAGAAACCCTAATATAATATAATCAAATTTAGGTTCTTTTTTTTGGGGTTGGGGGGTTTTCTCAAATTGAAGAAGAAGGATGAAGGGACGAATGAGGGAGAGCTTTTAATTTGGGAGATAAATGTTTTTATTTGGAGCTCTAATATGAGAGAGAGAGAGAGTGAGTGACGTTTTCAGACACGGTGAGAATAAGCCAATAAGGGAGTAGGGCGACAGCTATCATCGTGAAGTGTAAGGGAACCCGGTCTGCCCACGGTTTGGAATTTTCTTACCTTTTACCCTTTTTCGCCTGTTTTATTTGTAAATCACATGCCAAATTCTGTATTATGATTAAAAAAAATTCCAAATAAACTCAATTTCACATTTACGCTCTTAACTTGCTCCATGGGGCAAGGACTCTCTTCGGTTAGCATAGCGAAAAAACCCTGTGGGCACCCGTATCAACATTGCAGCGGACGCCAAGAGAGTGAAATAGGAAATGTCAAATTTGATTTTAAGTGGGGTGGGATCCACGGACCCCTTTCTTTCTAGCGTCCCATATTAAAATCAAATAGGAAAATGGTAAGAAAATTAAACTACGAGAAAGTGACATAAATTAACCAAGAAAGGTAGCATGAATTATTTGTTTGGTTTTAGTTGGAAAAAAAATGAAGGGGGAATAGAAAGATAATAAATGTTACTCATGAATTAAAACAAATCGATTAAGTTATAATAAATTCATAAACATAAACCCTCTTTTTCAATCTCCATCTGCTTTCTATGGTTTCGCTGAATTGTAAAAATGGAAGAGGATAATGTGGCATGCCTAATTATTTCCGACTTCTATTTTTCAAACCATACTAGAAATGTAGAACGATAGTTTCGATTTTCTAATTTCTTTTCTAGGCTCCGGCCACCAAACAATCCCTCAGGGTTTTTGGTAGAAAAAGAGTTTAGAATCAATGTGGTGAAGGTCATTAGTTCGTTTTATGTGATCGGTCTAGAAAATGCTTCATACTAACACTTTTATAGTCTTTTCATCCGACAATTAACCTATTAACCATGTTTTTAGATTATGTATGACTCTGTATTTTTTGTTTGAAACAAAATAATATTCAGCTAGAATTTTGGAGGAGCTCTTTGAAGAGGAAAATGATTATATTTACCTAATTTGCCGAAGATTTTTGAAGAAGGGCCCATTGAAGCTTATGCTTATTTTTTCTAAATGATGCCAACTTCTTAAAAACAAAATGACCGCACAAAAAGAAAGAAATGAACCCTAGGCTAGAAAATATGCTATTGCTCCCTTATATACATCACACCATGTAATATGGACAATCCATTTGGTATGAATAGCATATTGATAAACTAGATGATTTATGGTATGTTTCACATTTCAATAAATTGCACCTTTTACTCTATAACCCAAATGAAGCCATTTGTCGGTATTACATTCAAATGACTGCGTTAGTATTACATCTGTTGGGATGCTAGGCTTACCTAGAAGGACTTTAAAGCACAGCGGAAGCGGTAATTTAAAAAATCTAGAGAGCAATAACAAGCCCACAAAGAAGTTGGCGAGCGACAATCTTTGCAGCGCGTTAGCCATCTCTCTTTGGACTCTGGCTGGTCTTCACGAAGGCCGGAACAAGCTTGCTCGATAATCTCCTTGCCGAAGATGTTCCACCTTAAGATAACTCCAACACAAGATTTAGCTTCAAATTGATCTCATCGACATGAAGCAACCCACTGATTAAACTTGCTAAGGATGTTAGTAGAAGATGTAAACTAATTAGCTCATTAATTCTTCTTTTTTCTTTTTCATTCCTTACTTAAGAAAAACTCAAGAAGAGGTAGCCATGAAGATGAGAACAAGAAGAAGATAAGGCTCAAGATGAGAACCAATCCAAAATGAATCATGAGTCGACAAAAATAAGTCATCAAAGAATACACCTAAAGAATTCTTCCACCATCTAAATTTCCATCACTCATACCATTTAAGAAAGTTCACATCTAAACCATATAACTTTCATACACCCATCTCAAATGTAACATGCATGCCATAATATTTATATCAAATATAAATATTAATAAAGAGAGGAAAATAATAAAGTGAGTATGATATTAGTTAATATACAAATATATCACTATAAAAATATACATTTAATTATTATCAACACTTGATTTAATAATCCGGTTATAGCATATATATACCGGCTAATATCAATAAACACCCGATTAAAATACGTGTATCACATACACGTGTTTAATCGAGATCTTGCACGTATTCTCATATATTCCCTACATTGTTTCGCCTGTGCTGGAAAACCTCTGTGTGGGATTCTAAAGACTCGACAATACGCCGACAGTAAGTTAGGATCATAATCATAGCCCACAAGCACGTCAGCGGTACTAGCTGCACGTAACGGTTACCCAGCTATTGATCGAATGAATGTCAACAAGTAAGCTCATCTGAACCCTCCATAGTCTATCGGTGACATCACCGTACAGTCCGGTCTTTTCTTCTAAGAGTTTCGCATATCGGGTCTATGGTTTGGAATCTGTCAGATCCCAATAACTCGATAAGTCGTGTGATAGAGGACACATAACCAATCGAAAAGACAACTGATAACACTTATCAGTTTATCTCCACTGCGGTGGCCACCGATTTGTGGTTGTAGTCATGTTCTGCACATCGCGACATCAACTCCTTATACCGGGAGAGACGAATCCTCTTGACCGCTCACTGTCTCTATGTGCTTCGGGACCATACCCAACAAAAATCTGTTTGCACAACTCCTTTGAGCCGTGGTAGGATAGAAGTCTAAGTATAATGGGAACACACATGAGACGCTGTGACGATCTCAGGTCCTAGAGACTGCCCTGCTTGTGCCACCAGAGAACTGCTACCTGACATTGGTATATTACTAATTAGGAGCTCTCGGTGAGTCCGTCTAGTGTAACTTATCCTATGAGCATCTGTATACGATTCTCGATGCCAAACATCAATAACTGCAAGATCACCGATCGCCTTTCAACCAGGTCAGGAAATATACACACCAGTCTAAACTGGAGTACTGACACCCTATCTTGATACTCGTACGACTACGGTCATTTAAGGATGTGCCTATCGACTACCCTCTTGATGTCACATATGTCCAACAATAACCAGAAGCATTTTGAAAACACAAAAAATTAACGGGAACAGTGGCGGATCCACTTGAAGCCCGGGGTCGGTCGCCCCCTCGGAATTTTCTGAACTTTTCTAACCCAATATCTCTCTCTCTCTTGCCTGGGGTTCATCAAAACAAAATTGCCGCCATCCCCCTCACTCAAATCCCCAAAATGCCCTCTCGAGATCTTGCTCTCATCTCCGTCTCCGCTGCTATCGCAGCCCTAGCCTCCTTTGTCGCGCTGCGCCTCATTTCCCGAAACCCTAAAAAACCCTCCTTTAATGGAAAATCGCTCGAGAGATCTCTTCCAGTTCGAAGCCCCTGCGACAAATCCAAGCGAAATGAGTAAGAAGCATCTCTTAGGTTTGATTGATTTAGGTTGTTTCAATTCTCGTAGTGCTGAACATAATGATTTTTTCAGGTATCTTTCATGGGATGATTTTTTCATGGCCATTGCGTTTTTGTCCGCCGAGCGATCGAAGGATCCCAACAGGTGTGAATTTTTTTTTTTGCATTTGCCGTTGAATGTGCTGAGCTTGGATTTGTTTAGTTGGACCTGATAGATTTTCTTAATTTTTTTGAAAGGGTAAATTGGAATTAGTATGAGATGGTCTCTAGGAATAGAGGCAAAGAATTTGAATCCAACTTTTCTTCATTGCTAAATAACCATTTTAATGGAAAAATTGCAACTGTTACGTGATTTTGTCCATTCAAAGCACATAAGTGAATAGTGATGCACAAGCATAATAAAGGGGCACATTTTGCAAACAAGCAAGTCGATGCACCATATAATTTGTTGATTGAGCTGATTCGTGGCGCAATTTGATATCATTTTGATTAGATTTGGGAGGGTTAGGATTTTGAGCTGATTTGAACGTTAGCCGTTTGTTTCGGTGACTGATTATGATAATTGAGTTTATTTGTTGTGTTCAATTTTGTTGATTGTCAAAATTCGAAGGAGAAAGAGAAAAAACTGATAGTTTTACTAGAGAACAGTGGCGGATCCATTTACTAGAAAACAACGTCAGGTAAATTTCCATTGATTTAGTTTGGAAAATGTTGTCCAAATTTTGATGCATGTTAAATGATCATTTTAAAATTTCGAAGCTTATTTATAATATTTTATGGTCGTTTAATTTCCGTCCGACTAAATTTTCTGGATCCGCCGCTGACGGGACCGAAGAAAATTCAACTGTCCGTAAAATAGGACACAAAATGCAGGTTTTCAACAGATTATAGTAACCTGCTCATCGAGCAAAAGCGAGGAAAGTTCCTGCAATTTAACCATTGTTATATTGAAGAATATCAATTTATAGGGTGTTTTCCGTCACCCCATTAAGATGGGAATGCGCGTCGCTTGTCAGGCGTGTACTGATTTTCCCTGTCTGGAGTAGGTTAAGGTTTATTGATTGTGGGGATCCAAATCTCCGCCAGCTGTGAACAAAAATGCAGTTAATTACCCCTCGCTTTTGGAGCGAGATAACATCCGATTGACATGTCAAATATACCATGCGAACTCAATGTGCGGTATGCGATGTGTGTATTTTTGAAAACAATGCGAAAAGGCATGCTCATTTCATTTTTTTAATTTTTATTTATGAATATTTACAAGAATGACTTTAAAATAAAATTTCAATAAACATATTTTTTTTTATTTTATTTAAAAAAAAGCAAGTGTGGAGGTGAAGCGCATGCGTGCGCGGTGTGTGCACAACGTGTGGGCGCGAGGCATGTGCGTTCCTGGCACGAGCACGCTCGCACATGCGCAGCGAGCTGGACTCGGATGCAGGGGAGGGCTTGGGTTGCGCGGACCGAGAGGACTAAACCCTCGGATTTGGAGTTGAACTCCCAAGCTTTTGATTTTGGAGTTGAACTGCTAAAATGTTTTGATTTGGAGTTGAACTCCTAAAAAGGATTTTGATTGGAATTGAACTTCCAAAAGATTTTTTTTGTCTAGAGTAAAACTCCGAAAAATGATTTTTATTTGGAGTTAAACTCCTAAAAGATTTTTATTTGAAAAAAACAAAAGAGATCTCTTGAAGTTTCAAGATCTATGTCTTAAATGATGAAAGGGGATCCCTTTCTCTTTTTTTGAGCCTTGGATCCTCTCATAGTGAGGTTTTTGAAGATGGGTCTCCTTTTGTAACGTCTGTACCGTGATTTCATCCTTTTGAATCCTTTTTTGTTTTCTCCAATAATCGTGTCTTGACGTGAAGAAAATGAAACTGTCAACCCTTCATCTCCGTCTTGTAGGGTTCCTAGGCACTCTCAAGAGGTCTCATAAGGCATCGAACATGCCAAATTCAAATTTTAACGGTGCCTACAAATCCTAACAAGATCGTTGGCTAGATATTTAGGCGAAAAAGCAAACTAGTTAACACTTAACTAAGGGATACGGATATACAACCTTTGTAGATCCGTTTGTCCACCTCCATAGCTCCATGAAGAAGTCATCTCCGCTGTACAAATCCGAAATCCGGGCTCTTGCGTCGGCTTCATCGGAGAAGAAGCGGGCTAGGTCATCGACGACGTGCCGAAGATGATCTACGTCGAGGCATCGCTAAATCAAGCTCCGACTTCACCAAGTCAAGAAACTTGTGAAGTAAACACACTCTACTACTTGGCAAGAGGTAGATGATGAAGAAATAGGAGTTGGGTTCACTTTAGAATTGGATTTCTCACTCATCTTCATCAATCACCATTGATGAAGTGGAGGTTTCTTCATGGAAGAAGATGAAGAAGAAGAAGAAAGAATTATGATAAGTTCTTTTAAAAAGAAAAGAATATCCAAACTTATCATAATCCTAACTATGGTTATGTGTAGAGAATTAACCAAGGGTTAAAGGAATGGTTAGGGTTAAGGATGAGATAAGAATGGTGGACAAAGTCAAAGCTTCATGAAGCTTCAACTAAACAACAAATAAAGCCACCATTCTTTTCTCTTCTCATTTATTTTCCAAAATGAAATGGATAAATAAATAAGTGAATAAAACAAAATCCTAACCATAATCATGTAACCATGGTTTGATCTTTACACAAAAACCCTAGCATAACATGTATCATCAATCATGATACAATCAAGTGCACAAAAGTATATCGCATATACAATGCGCACATCCGAGTGAGAAAATCCATCTTAAGTGAACCGATACTAGTTAACGCAAAGTAATATATCAAATATATAATTATGCATTAAATCATTAAATCAACACTTGATTTAGCGATCCGGTCATATCGCATATAACCGACTAGTATCCAATGTATCGGCTTATCGAATCAACCCTCGATTCGATAACTAGGTTATATCGCATATAACCATTCGACACATTCATCGCGAGAATGAAATACGGTATTACATACACGCATTATTCTCGGTCCCGCACATATCTCATATGCGCTCCTATTTCGTTTCGCTTGAGCCAGGAAACCTCTGTGTAGGACTCTAAAGACTCGTCAATACGCCGGCAGCAGGTGATGATCATATCAAGCACCCACAAGCCGCAAGCGGTCTGCTAAACGTAACGGCTACCCGGGTATTGAGCGATCTGAAGATCGACGAGCAAGCCCGCTCACACTCCAGTGAATCCGACCAGTAACACTACCGTACAGTCCGGTCTGATCGTCTGATATGTCGCATATCTCACCTAGGGGTGGTAAACGTCAGACCCCAATAGCTCGATAAGTCGTGTCGATATGAGGTCTATAACTTTTCGAGAAACTACTGGTAACACTTACCAGTAAATCTCAGCAACCCTGGCCAGGGATTTCCTGTTATAGCCAATCGAACACAGCGCAACATCAATCCCCTATACCGGGAGAGACGAATCCCCTCCTATCGCTCATTGCCTCCATGTGACTCGGGACTGTACCCAAAAACCACCGTTTTGCACGCCCTCTTGGACGTGGTAAGATGGAAATCAAAGCACAGTAGGAACCACACAAGACTCTATGACGATCTCGGGTCAACAGACTACTCTGTACCAGTGTCACCAGAGAACTGCCATCTGACGTGAGGTATAATACCATCTGGGAGTTCTCGGCGAGTCCGTCCAGTGTACCCAGTCTCTACTGAGCACCCGTATATCATCTCTGATGTCAAACACCGATGGATATGGGATCATCCATCGCCCATCTGTATGGGTCGAGAAGGTATACGCTAGTCTACTCTGGTATATCGATGCCCCGTCTCGATACACCCACGACTAGGGACTTTGAAGGATGTACTTATGGACTACCATGTCCCCACTAGTATGATCCGCATCATAGTCCAGGTAGTCAAGTACAGATCCTAAGGGCTTTACCAACATGTAACAGAGAGACAATCAGTATACAGGTTAAGGTAAAGTTCAACCAGATAGCATACTATCATGTCGAGCAAGAAAGTCCTCCCTATATATGTCCCAGCATCCACTACAATATACATCCTATGTACAGTAATGGCCTCTAGGGCATACATATAACTAACAATCTCCCACTTGCACTAGGGCCATCTGATAGCAGTGGTTGCAGTATCTCATACTCAACCATCCCATAAAAGTCTCTCTCTGGGAACAGGCCTTTGTGAGTGGATCCGCTGTGTTGTCCTCTGAGTCTACTCTCCTAACCTCGATCTCCCTGGAGATCAACCATCTCCATGATCAAGTGGTACTGCCATAGAATATGTCTGGATCACTGATGGGACCGGCGTTCCTTGGCATAAGCCACAACTCCATTGTCTCACAATGGTAGGAACATAGTTCATCTCATGAACCTATATACACCCAAACAGCTTCTTTGGTAGCATCTTAAGTAGCGATCTATCCTGCCTTTATCGTCTAGTATGTCACGGTATCTAGCTTGGAACTCTTCCAACATACCGTCCCTTTACTGAGGGAAAAGACAATGCCTGTGACTGACATTCAGTCATCTTTATCACCCTGGAACCCTTCCAATGATTCTTCCCTGGATCGATTGATACCATCTCACTACAACTAGTGAGAATCCGAACATCCATTTAGATCTATCTCATAGATCCAAAATCCAGGAGTTAGTAGGTATCATCATGATCCTATATGGATAATCATTGTGATAAACGGAGATTGACCGAGCGTAGCATAGGAAACTCCTTCCCTATCAAGAGTATGTCATCCACGTACTCTACGAGGATCGTCACCATACTCCCTACTACCTTTTTGTATATACAAGGTTCATCTACCATTTTGATGATGTCAAACTCTTTGACTACTTCATCAAAACAGATGTTCCAACTCCGCGATGCCTGCTTTATCCTATAAAACATCTTGCACACGTTTCCGCTGCTCCCACTGTTTACGAAGTCCTCTGGCTGTGTACTTACGGACGCTTTCTTCTAAAACATCATTTAGAAATGCTGTCATGACACCCAACCGCCAGATATCGTAGTCATGGTATGTAGCCGTGGCAAGTAGGATCTGGATGGACTTAAGCATAGCTACTTGAAAAAGTTTCATCATGATCCACACCTGGTCAATGATGCAAACCTTTAACAAGTCTAGCTTTGAAAGTCTCAACCTTTCCATGTACACCAAGTAATCTTCTCAAGATTTACTTGCTCCTGATGGGGATTTAACCCTTCAGATATAGCAGCTAAAGTCCATACTTTGCTGGTGTATAAGGATTCCATCTCAGATCACTAAGCATCCAGCCATTCTTACAGAGTCTTACTCCTGATGGCCAGCTCGAAACTAGTTGGGTCATCATCTCATGATGTAATCCTCGCTCCCACTGTCATAGAGAAACCGAAGTATCTCTCAGGTGGGTGAGGAACCCTACTAGATCGGCGGAGAGGCTGAGGTTCGTCGATAACTATTGAATCCTTTGGTTTTATCAAATCATCTGCTGTAATTTGTATAGCTGGAACCATTCCAGTTCTACATAACAGTATTTGCCTCGAGCTTGTCCGGATTTTGCTTTTAGACATAGGCCGGACAACCCCAAATCTTAACCAACTTAAGATATGGGCTCTTCCCTTTCCATATCACATATGAAGTGGTAGGCATTGATTTGATTCGAACCCTATTCAATAGGTATGCAGCTTCTCAAGTGCATAACTCCCAAAAAGGAAAAAGATAACTCAGTAGTACTCATCATAGAGCACACCTTATCATATAGGGTGTGATTGCTCCGCCCTGAAATACCATCGTGCTATGGTGTATACAGAGGAGTAATGCTGAGAGAGAATCTCATTCTCCTTTAGAATAGTCCAGGAATTCCGTGCTCAAGTATTCTCCTCCTTGATCACATCAAAGGACATAATACTTATACCCGTATTTTGGTTTTCTACTTCTAAATCATATTCTGTGAATATCTCAAAAGGTTCGGACTTGTGTTTCAACAGGAACATATGTCTGAATCTTGAGAGATTATCAGAGAATATAATGAAGTATAAAGAACCAGTCCTGGTATGTGTAGACAGGGGACCTACATACATCAACATGTATCATCCCAAGAGTTCATTAACTCTTTCTCTGTTTTCAGTAAACGGAGCTATGGTCATCTTATCTTTGTGACATGACTGGCAAGTTTCATAAGATGTAAATTCAAACAGATTTAAATATGCATCGATTTGGAACTTAGCTTGTCGGGTCGCATTGATATGACCTAGTCTACAATACCTCAAGAAGAATTCGTTCATTTCTGAACTCTTCCTCTTGTGTGTGTTCCGTATACTAAAGAACTGTAGTTTGATTTAGAACATTAATGCTTTTAGATAACGTGTCTAAACCGATCAACTTTTGATATAGGAAATGTTCAAAACATTATCCAACAATACAAAATTTTATCATTTCTTTACTAATAAAGAGATAGATACGATTTTGTATATCAGGTTCGGTATCTAATAACATTCGTTCAGAATCAATGTATTTGTAATACAGGGTGACAGTGACCAACAGACTTGGCTGCAACATTTGCCCCGTTTTCTGCCTCATGAAACTTATCACCCGTTCTCAGTTCTCTACCTATCTGTAGCCCTATGTAACAGATTACATATCTGGGATCCTGATCTGGTATCACATACCCAGGACGTAAAGGATACTGAGAAACAGTTCTGTATAATGAACACACCCGAAGATGATGCATCAGCATGCACTCTCTTCGTTTGGGCGGCACGGGAATTCTGGTAATCCCCAATTTCCTGCTCTGTCTTATAACAATTATAAGTTGGAGCGGGACCAACGTTCCCCAGCTCAGTATAACAAGCGGGTTCGGTCAAATATCCGTATTATTATCTTGATTAAGGCGTGATATGGTCGCTACCTGGAGAGAGAGAGAAGAAAACACTCAGCGTGCGCTCTGTCAAGAATAGATTGGTTATTATTTTATCTAATCAGGATGGCTCCCACTGCTTTTTATCAAATCTTCCTTCAAACCCTAAAAGGAAAGACTAGCCGGGATTAATTACACACTACAAGTTCGCCAATCTTTCAGCCAGGCCAGTGTCGGTACTTTGAGGGAGGTCCCCCGTGCTTTCGCACGAACCTAATTACAGTAAACCTCGTTTTCCCAGAGGCGTAACCCCGTTGACACCTTTCTAGACACCTACTTGATCGACTAATTGTAATGTATAAAACTCTCCCAGGAGTAACACTTACTCGCAGCGGGTATCGGGATCCAACTATCTCATAGAAGGTATGCAATCTCATTGCAAATTTCAACACTTGAAATTCCCGATAATATTTTGCCCCTAGCTCGCTATGACCTTGACGGAGGCCAAACAACTCATAGTCCGCTAGTCAAGTTCAACCCGTCATTTCCTGATTGAATTAAACCCACCCGCACGACCCTTGACGGAGGCCAAACAACGCCGTACGAATACCCTAATCCAATCGCATCATATGCTAGCAGATAAGCACTAGTTAGCTACCGTACACTACGCCTTGACGGAGGCCAAACAACCGCAGCACGAATACTAACTAGTACGTATCTGAAATGACGGAGGGCTACGACAGGTTTTTCTGAAAACCTATTGCGTAATGAACTTGATATCGTTGTAGAATCAAATGATTTTAAAAATGGAGTGTTTTTGAGGCTTTTCTAGCTTTGCTAAAGGAGTCACTCCCGGTGAAGGGATCGTCGGTCCTTTCCTCGTCGAATGAGGTGCGGGATATATCACATATATCACTGTGCAAAGCAAAAACACTTAAAAGCAATCAAAAGACAAACCGAAGGTTGTAGCATCTGCCAGTTATTGCTAAAGGAGTCACTCCCGGTGAAGGGATCTCGGTCCTTTCCTCATCGAATAAGGTGCAGGATATATCGTATATACCGCTGTGCAAAGCAAGAACTGTAGCTACCTGTTTTATTTTGAAATTCGATTCTACAACATCTTAGGTTTCTTTTATTTCATTAATCACATTAATGAAGTCCCATCATTTAAGTACCTAAACATCACAGATAAATACGACGTACACTTATGCCATCCGCATTCGCCTCGATGTCCCCTCGTGCACCGTTAGGTTAGGTAACTAACGGCAGAGCGGGGCAGGGCTAGCGCGGGTGTAAAACATAAGTAACGCCTATATAATATATCATATATACTATATCCATCACAGAAACATCACATGATCACATCACAGATATCGCAGCAGAAGAAACATATGAAATATTGGATATACTAGGACGTCCGTGTTTTCAATACGAGCCAGTATAAAACACGGATTCCACGGTCGTGATGAATAGCCAAACCCACATCCCTAGACCCCTACGAGAGCGGCAAGCAACCCTACCAATTCTAGAGTTAGGAGACCCGGACTCGACTCCTCGAGTTGGTCTCCCACTGGACTCCAGAACCCGGTTACTTGTGCTCTCCTCCTTGGGTCTATCCTAGTGCGGAAAAGTAAATAATATACAAGAGGTGACAACTTCCGCAACCTGGAAGCGCCCCAATAAAAGAATATTACATACAAGTTTTTACATGAACGAAAATGAAAAACACTCATCTCATATAAAAACCCCCGGCTATTCAAACACGACGATCCAATATAACATATCCAGCAACACATAACATCACATGTCATCAACGTAAGTAAATATGTCCATCCCAATTGTCGTTGACATATAGCAACGAAACCGGCGATATCACATATTACACTTACGGTCACAGAAAAGAAAGTGTAAAACTACAACAGTTGGAATCCGCAACCACCTCAGACATCGCATGCCTGACCAAATGAATTTCATAGACATCGCATGCCTAACAATTATAAACCCCGCATTTTAGTCTCATTATCGAAAACACTTTCCAATATCAAGTCAGGCAATTCAACAAGATTCCCGACATCCTGATCGAATGCTCGTCGCAAACTTCAGTAGACGGCTGCACCCCCGATACCGTCGACGAAGTGTACCAAGGCGGAACACCGCTGCCGCGAGCACCCGAACGGATGCTTTCGGCGACGGGGTTCTCCTACAGTCACTTGGTCGGGGCTATGGAGTGAGGCTGTCTATTAAGTTTACCCGGCGAGTATCCGCGTACGCTACGTGATTGCGACGGACTTTTGATCACATCAAAATTCCGTGGCAACCGATCAAGTGAGACTAAACTGCTATGTTTATAACATTCATTCAGTTATCACATAACTTTTGCGAATTCCAATTATTGTATCACATTCCGGATAAATAGAAAATGTTAAACTTTCCGATCGAACAATCGAACACCCAAGTTTTCCCGATACAGATCAACACATGAAACAAGTCTAAAAACATTCAGTTCGTGCCTCAGTACCAACGGTCCAGCCGTAGAAGGGTCAAGCCAACGCCTCACATGTGGCACGCCGTACTGCCCCAAACCCGAAGGTTCAAAGGGCAGTTCAAGACGGTCACATAATCGAGTTAAGGTTTGTTGTCTTCTAGAGGGACCATCGCATTACTTGCACTACTTAGAACGTCTTTAAACCTCGGAAAAATCCAACACTTGGAAATTTTCTGGCAGGGAAAAATTGGGTATTTTTATCCGGTCGAACTTTTTTAACATATTCTAAAATTATCCGGAAAAACACATAGACAAAATTTGACAATCCGATCGAATGTACGAACCCCCTATACAACCCAAAATACTCAACTCTTGATTTCAGAAAAAAAATATTCCAGGAAAACCAACACTGCAAAATAGGAATTACTGTGTAAAATTGAATGCCTAATAAGACAAAACGGCCGCGGAACCGCCGCATTAGCTGCTAATGCCGCGGTTCCGCCGCACTTTTGAGGGATCATTAGTTACTTTTTGCACCGTAATTCTTAGAATTTCCTGCTGATTTTTCTGCATATTTTTAATTCTCAAAAATCCACGAATTTCAAAAATGTACAGAGAGCATTCTAAGGTTTGGGTTTCGGTTCGATCGGACTTCAAACTCCGTCTACGCATCGCCTAAGGCTCTAGCTAGGCTCTGATACCACTGTAGGGTTCCTAGGCACTCTCAAGAGGTCTCACAAGGCATCGAACATGCCAAATTCAAATTTTAACGGTGCCTACAAACCCTAACAAGATCGTTGGCTAGATATTTAGGCGAAAAAGCAAACTAGTTAACACTTAACTAAGGGATACGGATATACAACCTTTGTAGATCCGTTTGTCCACCTCCATAGCTCCATGAAGAAGTCATCTCCGCTGTACAAATCCGAAATCCGGGCTCTTGCGTCGGCTTCATCGGAGAAGAAGCGGGCTAGGTCATCGACGACGTGCCGAAGATGATCTACGTCGAGGCATCGCTAAATCAAGCTCCGACTTCACCAAGTCAAGAAACTTGTGAAGTAAACACACTCTACTACTTGGCAAGAGGTAGAGGATGAAGAAATAGGAGTTGGGTTCACTTTAGAATTGGATTTCTCACTCATCTTCATCAATCACCATTGATGAAGTGGAGGTTTCTTCATGGAAGAAGATGAAGAAGAAGAAGAAAGAATTATGATAAGTTCTTTTAAAAAGAAAAGAATATCCAAACTTATCATAATCCTAACTATGGTTATGTGTAGAGAATTAACCAAGGGTTAAAGGAATGGTTAGGGTTAAGGATGAGATAAGAATGGTGGACAAAGTCAAAGCTTCATGAAGCTTCAACTAAACAACAAATAAAGCCACCATTCTTTTCTCTTCTCATTTATTTTCCAAAATGAAATGGATAAATAAATAAGTGAATAAAACAAAACCCTAACCATAATCATGTAACCATGGTTTGATCTTTACACAAAAACCCTAGCATAACATGTATCATCAATCATGATACAATCAAGTGCACAAAAGTATATCGCATATACAATGCGCACATCCGAGTGAGAAAATCCATCTTAAGTGAACCGATACTAGTTAACGCAAAGTAATATATCAAATATATAATTATGCATTAAATCATTAAATCAACACTTGATTTAGCGATCCGGTCATATCGCATATAACCGACTAGTATCCAATGTATCGGCTTATCGAATCAACCCTCGATTCGTAACTAGGTTATATCGCATATAACCATTCGACACATTCATCGCGAGAATGAAATACGGTATTACATACACGCATTATTCTCGGTCCCGCACATATCTCATATGCGCTCCTATTTCGTTTCGCTTGAGCCAGGAAACCTCTGTATAGGACTCTAAAGACTCGTCAATACGCCGGCAGCAGGTGATGATCATATCAAGCACCCACAAGCCGCAAGCGGTCTGCTAAACGTAACGGCTACCCGGGTATTGAGCGATCTGAAGATCGACGAGCAAGCCCGCTCACACTCCAGTGAATCCGACCAGTAACACTACCGTACAGTCCGGTCTGATCGTCTGATATGTCGCATATCTCACCTAGGGGTGGTAAACGTCAGACCCCAATAGCTCGATAAGTCGTGTCGATATGAGGTCTATAACTTTTCGAGAAACTACTGGTAACACTTACCAGTAAATCTCAGCAACCCTGGCCAGGGATTTCCTGTTATAGCCAATCGAACACAGCGCAACATCAACCCCCTATACCGGGAGAGACGAATCCCCTCCTATCGCTCATTGCCTCCATGTGACTCGGGACTGTACCCAAAAACCACCGTTTTGCACGCCCTCTTGGACGTGGTAAGATGGAAATCAAAGCACAGTAGGAACCACACAAGACTCTATGACGATCTCGGGTCAACAGACTACTCTGTACCAGTGTCACCAGAGAACTGCCATCTGACGTGAGGTATAATACCATCTGGGAGTTCTCGGCGAGTCCGTCCAGTGTACCCAGTCTCTACTGAGCACCCGTATATCATCTCTGATGTCAAACACCGATGGATATGGGATCATCCATCGCCCATCTGTATGGGTCGAGAAGGTATACGCTAGTCTACTCTGGTATATCGATGCCCCGTCTCGATACACCCACGACTAGGGACTTTGAAGGATGTACTTATGGACTACCATGTCCCCACTAGTATGATCCGCATCATAGTCCAGGTAGTCAAGTACAGATCCTAAGGGCTTTACCAACATGTAACAGAGAGACAATCAGTATACAGGTTAAGGTAAAGTTCAACCAGATAGCATACTATCATGTCGAGCAAGAAAGTCCTCCCTATATATGTCCCGGCATCCACTACAATATACATCCTATGTACAGTAATGGCCTCTAGGGCATACATATAACTAACACGTCTGATCTTATCCTGTTGATTTTTTATTGTTTTCTTAAATTTTATCTCATTGACTCTGATAGTAGAATTTGAATGACTTAAATGGAGTTATATGATTGTAACTATGAATTGCAGTATAGTTACAATACTGTACTCTACTTGAGTGACTTCGAGTTCTGCATTTGATTCTCTTGATTTAACTATGTTTTATCGCATATTTTTATTTTTGATTATCGAATCCCGTATTCTTTATTAACTTATATTCTTCTCTGATTTTAAATTCGATTTTCATTCTTTATCCATGTATCATTCTTGACAATCCAATGACTAATTATGTTTCTTCTATTCGACTGTTTCTCGTAGTTTTCTATAAAAAAAAACCATTCGTGTTTATACTAATAGTATCTATTCCGATTTTTTAAACTCCTCGTCTTTCTGGTTGTTTAATCACGATTTACCTATAGTATACTATCGACAAAGGGAGTGCGACAATGAAACGCGGCCGCTTTATCCTAACCGTTTTCCTTGCTATGTTGCAACATTCTTCTTGAATAATTTCGAGAACGAAATTATTTTTTTAAGGAAGGTATGATGTAATGACCCCAAAATTTTTATATCGTCATATTACTAGAATACCGCATTTGCTTGTATTGGTATTTTACACACACACACTCCTTTATCTCTAAATCTTTTATTTTTATTTTATACAAACTAAATCCAAACAAAACCCAAACCCATTTCTTTTTTACAAAACCTACACCCAAATGCCAAGACCAAACTAAAGCCTACATCTTCAAACTCCAGAACCAACCCATCCTGTTTAAAAACAAAACCCTTTCCCCTCCCCATGATTTTCTACATCCTTTTTAATTCTGAAACATATTCAATTAAAGTTTAGTTCCACCGTTCACTCTTCTTCTTCCTTCTCTCAACCTCTTCCCCTTCCACATGATCAACCTCTCCTCTCCACACTCTCTCCATTAATTCTCTCTCTCTCTCTTCCTTCCCTTATATATATAAGGGTGATATATATATATATATATATATATATATATATATATATATATATATCACCCTCTCATCCTTCATCTCTCTCCTTCTTCTTCTCATATCTTTCTCTCTGTAGCCGGCCACTCCAATGGCTGCTCTCCTAAACGAACTCCCAAACACCATCAAGCCCACTATAGAAAACCCGAAGCCTCTCTCTCAACCCATCCAAAACCTCCTCTTTGGCTAACCGCAATCATCAATTGCTGTCGTGCCCTCTACATCGTCGACCCTCCATCATCTTTCCTCTTGTTCTCCTTGTTCTCACCACCAAGATATTGCCATCCGCCGCCGCCGTCGTCGTCAACATCAATAGAAGTAACAGCCGTAGCGACAACATCTGCCCTTGACTTTCGACTGCCGTTCGACGCGACCCGAACCGAGAAACGAGGTGTTAAGGCCAGGCCCGAGACCGCGTGAACACCACGATCGTTTCGTCGCCTCCGGATCTCTGTTTTGTCAATGTTTCGAATTTCGCGCGACAGCGTTCGACGAAATGCCTCAATACAATCTTCCGCCGTTTTCTTCTGTCCTAAACACGAGTAAGTCCATTCTTTCTTTATTGACTCATTTCAAACCGTGTTTCTAAAAACTATTCGACTAAAATGGAGTTAGGTCGGGTAAAACTTCTTTTAATAAGTTTTGTCACTTTTATCATGTTAAAATACACCTTAACTTTTTTAAACATCACTTCAAAATTATTCATCCAAATTACTTTTGAATTGTTCAGGATTTTGGGCTAAATACATCATACAACAAAATTTAATCAAAATACCATGACCATTAACTATAACCCCTTTTCGATAATTAGTAATACATACCTTTAGAACATTCATAGGGTAACGACATACCCTATACGCACACTTTTGAATCATAGCACGATATTTTGATTTGAATTTTTCATCAAACAATTTTCACTAAAATACCATCAGTTTATAATAATACGTTTTAATCGATATTTGAAAGTCTTTTACAATTACGCCTTTACAACCTTCTTTAGGAGACCCGTTTGTGGATGGTGCGGATTATCGCACGTTCTTGGAATAGTAGAACGAGATGCAGAGCTTCTCACGGAGAATTCGGTCTCGAAAGGAATAAGAATACGATTTTAAAAGAAATACGATTTTCTTAAACAAAATTAAAACTTTGGTAAAATTATATAAAATTATGAAACCGTATTTTCTGCCACACCCTGTTTCCTAAAATACGGAATACGAGAGGTGACTAGACCAGTCATGCTCCTACGATCAGGGAATAATTGCGCCGTAGTCACACTTCGGCTTCTAGCATTACATGGTAGTCAGTAAACAGTATTAGAGTAAAGGAAAATCACAGTTCACAACTTTATTACATTGTAATAAAAGAGTTCGAAATACATTTATTTTGTACAAGGGAAAAACTAACAAACGAAATATGATTGATAGAGATTTTGCGTGCGTGCGCTTTTGAAATCAAAGAATAGAGTATACCGCAATCAATAACGGTGTCGCTTGGTAGCTAGCCGATTGAGTACGGGTCGGTCCACAGGGAGATGTATTCCTTTTCTTTATGTTCTAACGAGTTGGTTGAGTACGGGTCGGTCCACAGGGAGATGGATTCCTTTTCTTTATGTTCTAACGAGTTAAACCGATCAAGTCGGGTTTTGTTTTACGATCTAAGAATGAGATTAAATTGATTAAAAGTCTTGTTAGGGTTAGGATTATGTTAGTTTGGAAAATAGATTCTACCCACTGCTTTTAATGCCCTAATGAAGAATATAGGTGTTAGGGTAATAGTCAACAAAGGGGATTAGCACGACTGGGAAGAAACTTAGTTTCTTCTTTTTGGTCATTGTCCGTCCTTTCTTAACTCTTAGCCCTAATCTCTATTTAAATCAACCACAACCGGTCTAACTAGGGAATCACCGCTATCTTGAAGGATAGGGTGCCGTAGTGAGCGGTGTGTGGTTAATTTAAATAGAGTCCTATTATAAAAATTATATGGGCAAAGAAAGAAGAAAGAGAGATTTACTTCTCTCAAACCTTCCCAATCCTAACCCTAACAAGTGAGGAATTACTCACTCATTAGGGAAGTTATGATAAGATTCATTTTTATAATTTTGAAAGACTATCTAAGTTGCAGATAATAAAAGACAGATAAAAATTCAGGAATTAAATTCAGATAAAAGAATGCACGATAAAAAAATACCTTTATTGATGATCTCTTGACGATTACAAGGAAATTAAAATTTAATCTAGAAATTAAAAAGAGGCATCTCAAAAGAGGCACCCTAAAAGAGGCACACTTTATTTGGCTTTGAGCCCTCCTATTTATAGATGGGAAAAACCCTAGGTTTACATTCTGATCCATACATTAAATTACAAAACAACCCCAAAGACCGAGTCAAAGTACCGACACCCCACCGACACGTGCATTGCACGGCCGCGGAACCGCGGCAGAATAGCCTGTTTGGCCGCGGATCCGCGGCCATTTGGTGGGCTCATGGGCCCTTTTCTTTAGGGTTTCTTCAAGTTGCTTTTATCTTCTGTTTTCTTCACTTGGTCTCTCAGAATCTCTTCAATTCTCTTCCAGATATTCAACAGTGGACTTTTTACCGTGAGCTTTAAGTTGAAGTCTTGAATCTTGTGCTGCCCTTGAACTTTGTGCATCGAACCGTCTAATGATTTTCAGTTGTTCCTTGAAATGGTGGGCGGCATCATACGGATTCATCTATTGTTGGTCGTAGTCTCACATTTGTAGTGTATTTTCATGAATTTCACTGTAATGATCTGAGAACCTGTAACCTGCAACTATTTAGCAGACATGGATCAAAAGCACCTATTTATTTGTAATATGATTAAGAATGAGCGTTATAATAATGCAAAATTCTGATATGAACAAATACCCCCAAACTTATCTTTTGCTCGTCCCGAGCAAAGCCAATTTATTCTCGAAAAAACCTAACCTCACTTTCGCAGGGAATCGCGATTGCACTGAGCTCGTGCAACAAGCCGTTAAACCTTTAGGTGTCCCTAGTAGGAGGAGTGTTGTCTCCTGAGGGTTTTCAGCGGATACCACCCACAAAATCCGATCAATTTGGCCTATTGACTTTCATTATTCAACTCGGTGTTCTAGCAAGAAATTCTATTATCTTCAACTCAGAAATTATCAACCCATATTTTTCACTCACTTATCATTTAACTTAAGATTATATATGTTCTGTAAATTTACTTAGCTTTTAGCATATTTTGAATTTTCCTTCTAAGGTTCCATCTCAACTTAGGAATTTTTATCTTCTCTACTAAAGATATAAGTTCTATTTTTCATTCCTATCTCTCATCCAAACTCCAATCATATACCCCTACGTGTGTGTATGTATCACCCCCACACTTAGAAATTCAATTCAAGCTATCATACTCTTGTCCATTGTCCAAAGTACTTTTAGTTGGTGAATTTTAGATGAAATTGCTCACACATCCTTCATGCGACCGTTAATACTTCTTGAGGTACTAACGACCGATTACAAAATGTGTTTGCGCATTAAGGCGTAATTCCTCGTCTTGTAATACCTAAGGCTTTAGCGTGTCTCCCAAACCAGTTGGTCTAAGGCACTAGGTGATAAATCACCATCGCTATATATTTTTTATTTTACGCAGCCTTAAGTAATTACAAAACCAGTGTTCATTTTTTTATATCTCTTTATCCACACTTATACTTTTATTTAATTTTTTTTCTTATACTTAGGACTTTAGACAAGAGCAATTCAAGGTATCCTCTACTATCCCAAGTTTCAAGGTGCGTGTATGTGCGAGTTGTAGGGTATATATTTTCAGAATTTAGACTAAAGGTTCGGAATTATTTTTCAGACTTATACTTCAATAAAAATTTCGATACTCTTCCCTTATTTTGACTTTGCCCAAGAACTGAACTCAAAATTTGCCTATTTCTAAATAAACTACAAGGACGTATATTTTCTACAGTTAAACTTTAAGAAAGGTTATTTTTAGGGGTTTTAATTTATTAAGTTTAGGATCTAGTTTTTCCTAACCAGTCAACCGTCATGTTAAACTTAAGTCAAATATGGCCAAAATTGAACTTTTCAATTTTTATAATTTTTATAATTTTTAAATTTTTATATGTTTTAAAATAAGTATGCAAATGTAAAAATATACATATGATGCAAAGGAAGAAACCTTACCGAGCACACCCCCAAACTTAAACTTGACAGTGTTCTCACTGTCAGGCTACACCAAGAGGGTCAAAATTGTCGGCGCTCCCATGTTTTTTTAATCTCTTTTTTTATTATTATTAACAGAAAAAGAAAACAAAATATATATACAAAAAGCCCCCCCCAAACTTAAGTGAAACAGTGTTTCCACTGTTGAAGCGTTAAAGTTCAGAGTTAGGGAGGAGAAAAACACAGTATCAAGCTATACAAGACCTTACATAGGCCAAAGGTTAGCACCAACCATTCAAAAATTTTATCGTTATAATGGTGTGGTTGGTGAAAGAATGAAGTGTAGAGAAAAGAAATGAGAAACACACGAGATCGTATGGAGATAGAAGCAGTATACGGTCTCGGTGGAGGAGGAGAATGACGGAAGGGAAAAAAATGGTGGTGGTTCGACTTCTTCAGGTGGAGGTTGATTAATCACAAAATCCGTGTCATTTAGGAATGCGAGTTCGTCAGCAAAAAGTTCTTCAAAACTCTCATCGGTGTAATTGAACATTTTGCTGTCAGTAAGTTTTGTGCCAGAATTTATCATACTTGATTTGTCAAAAATTATGGAGGTAGGAGACTCGAAAAACTCATCTACCTCATTTTCAAAAGTATCCAAATCAAGTTGACTTTCTGGAATGATCAAACTTGAATTATCGAATTGTGATTCATTAATACTCGCTATCATTAAAGGAAGATTAGAAGAAGAACCAGAGAAAGTAGAAGAAAGCAGTGGAATACAAACTTGAGGGTGGAAATGGAGTGTATAAATTAGCACAATTTGTAATGGCCGATGTGTAAAAACGATTGTGCTAATCTATCAACCCACTGAGAAATGAGGTCAAATCCCTCAAGATTCGTGAGAAAACATAGGTATGTCGAACTTGGTAAACCAGACATTGAAAATGAAAGTGTAACGGTTTCTTGTAAGGTCGGAGCGAGGATGGAGGGAAGTGATTGAGGAAGGGTATCGGTTAAAGATTCAGGAGGGCGTGCGCAATCAATGAAAGGGATAGAATGAATTGGAAAATCCGACTTCTCAAGTAAAAGTGCTTCATCCTCAATAATTTCCTCAATACTCTCCTCAAAATTTAGCTTATCCATGCCATTCTCATCAAAATCAAGACGCATATGAAGTTCGGGAGAAACATTTAATGACTCGGGATGATGAATTGGAGAGAAAAATTCAATCAAATCTGCGGGTTCATTATCCAAAATATTCCCAGCGTCGATATCCTCGATCAAGTGAAAATCGATTTTTTCAGACACTTCATCAAAAGCATGGTTATTTATCAATTCAGGTTCTAGAGTAGAGGTGTAGAGGTCAAAAGGATTGGGTGTGGGTTCACTCGAAAGGGACCCTTCACAATCTGGCAAATCAAACACTACAAAGTCGCACCACTCATTAATCATTTTATCTTTAACTGATGAATCATTTGGAACGCCTGATAGACATTCAAAACCGGAGTTGTGGGATTCAATTGGGGATGGGTAGGTTTGATTTGGAAGGATGTACAGCTCATTCTCACCACTCAAATTCTCAATCTGTCCAACCGCCTCATCATACATTGGAAATTTTGGAGCTAGTTGGAAACTAATTACTGAGTCACTAGGTTGTATAAGGGCGGCCATAGACGCATTCAAATCCATCATCTGTTGTCTTGACGCTACCAAAAAATCTTCCAACGACTGTTCCAGACTAGACATGTGTTGTGAAGGGGTTTCAGTAAAAAATTCAAAGTTGTTTGAATTCTGGAAACTCCCAAATGACTGTGTAAAAGCAATGTCTAGGGAAGGTGCAACAGTTGGGTAGGATGGATAGGAATTGAATGGTTGGACAGTATTAGGATCAACATTTGGATAAAAAGGTGAATGAAATTGTTGATCCCAAGAACTGGAAGTGTTGAAAGGAGTGAAGATCGGTTACGAGATTGTTCAATATGTTCAGCAATAGACATGGATTTCGGTGTTACAACAGGACTCGAAAAAGTAGTATCAACGTAAGAAGGTGGTGAAGGTTGAAATGGTTGATATAAGGTGGATTGCGGAGTCCAACTGTTTCTCCTAGCCGCGTCTATTCGATCTTTCAAAGAAATTTTGGGTATGGAGGGGTCGTCCGAAATTCGACCAAAACAATGAGAGTAGGAAGTAATGTCTGGTTGAGGGTACTAAAGTTCGGCAAGAGTTTTGCGAGGTGGGGTACCCATGATGTGATTAGAGAAAGGAGAAGAAAAAGAATGTGATAATTTTTTTTTTCTTTTTTTTCTTTTTTCTTTTTTTTAAAAAAAAAATTGTTTGTTTTTGGAGTTTTGAAATTTTTGAAAGTGTTTTTTTAGAAAGAGTTTTGCAAAAATTTGTACGGAACTACAACACAATTTCAAATAACCACAGTTTAAACATGCACAATCAAACCTAGAGCTAGGGTCTCCTAAGTCAACTAGACTGCTCCTAACTGTTCTAAAGCGACAAGTTGTGAGATATCCCTCAAATTGCCTCTTCACCGCCAATTGTGGCCAGATAAGCACAAGTAAAGAAAGGAGGGATCCGCTCACGAATCACCGTGAGACGGGCCTTTTAAAATTACCTTTCCCACTTGTCTAGCCTAAGCACCACAAAGTCAGGTTTAGATAAATGACCGATTGCCCACAACCTTCCTCTGTCCTAATAAGCGCGACAGTCCTTATTTGACTGAGTCTAAATACTTTTTAATTAACTCGAGGGTTGATGCATATGCTTTTTGTGATTTTTGGGGTCTTAGGAAGGTTAATGAAATCCCCACCCAATCGTGATTGGTGTTATAGCCCCTTAGAGTCCGTATTAATTATGCAAAGCAGTTAACACACAAAAAAATCTAAAACACTTGCAATTTTTTTTTATTTGGCAGCGCAAAGAATCCTGCACAAAAACAATTTATTGGAGAGGGAGAAGATTTTTTGCGCAAAGAACCCTGCATGAAATTTTTTCAGTGGAGTTCAGAGGGTAGAAGAGAGGACAAAATTACTTACAGAGAATTTTGGCATGCTGACGTCACTGGTTGACCGCGGTTCTGCGGTCAACTGCATATATCCGCCGCGGTTCCGCGGTGGTTCTGTTAGTTTGGATCTCCAAAATTTTTCTGTTTGTTGTTATGATTCTTCTGTGTCTGTTCAGATCTTCTGTTTATTGATTTGTTCACTGGGTTTTTTTCCAGATCTGAATCTGTCCTTCTTTTTTTCCTGCGCAATTCACACAATACCTCTAAAAAAGAACATGATGATTTTTTTAATTTAATTTAATTTTTTTTTGTTTAAATTTTTTTCAATTTTCAATTTTTATTTTTTTTTAACCCGAAATTACACAAAGAAAGAGACTACCGTCTTCCCGGCAACGACGCCATTTGATTGATAGAGATTTTGCGTGCGTGCGCTTTTGAAATCAAAGAATAGGGTATACCGCAATCAATAACGGTGTCGTTTGGTAGCTAGCCGGTTGAGTACGGGTCGGTCCACAGGGAGATGGATTCCTTTTCTTTATGTTCTAACGAGTTAATCCGATCAAGTCGGGTTTTGTTTAACGATCTAAGAATGAGATTAAATTGATTAAAAGTCTTGTTAGGGTTAGGATTATGTTAGTTTGGAAAAGGAATTCTACCCACTGCTTTTAATGCCCTAATGAAGAATATAGGTGTCAGGGTAATAGTCAACAAAGGGGATTAGCACGACTGGGAAGAAACTTAGTTTCTTCCTTTTGGTCCTTGTCCGTCCTTTCTTAACTCTTAGCCCTAATCTCTATTTAAATCAACCACAACCGGTCTAACTAGGGAATCACCGCTATCTTGAAGGATAGGGTGCCGTAGTGAGCGGTGTGTGGTTAATTTAAATAGAGTCCTATTATAAAAATTATATGGGCAAAGAAAGAAGAAAGAGAGATTTACTTCTCTCAAACCTTCCCAATCTTAATCCTAACAAGTGAGGAATTACTCACTCATTAGGGAAGTTATGATAAGATTCATTTTTATAATTTAATAGACTATCTAAATTGCAGATAATAAAAGACAGATAAAAATTCAGGAATTAAATTCAGATAAAAGAATGCACGATAAAAAAATACCTTTATTGATAACCTCTTGACGATTACAAGGAAATTAAAATTTAATCTAGAAATTAAAAAGAGGCATCTCAAAAGAGGCACCCTAGAAGTGGCACACTTTATTTGGCTTTGAGCCCTCCTATTTATAGATAGGAAAAACCCTAGGTTTACATTCTGATCCATACATTAAATTACAAAACAACCCCAAAGACCGAGTCAAAGTACCGACACCCCACCGACACGTGCATTGCACGGCCGCGAAACCGCGGCAGAATAGCCTGTTTGGCCGCGGATCCGTGGCCATTTGGTGGGCTCATGGGCCCATTTCTTTAGGGTTTCTTCAAGTTGCTTTTATCTTCTGTTTTCTTCACTTGGTCTCTCAGAATCTCTTCAATTCTCTTCCAGATATTCAACAGTGGACTTTTTACCGTGAGCTTTACGTTGAAGTCTTGAATCTTGTGCTGCCCTTGAACTTTGTGCATTGAACCGTCTAATGATTTTCAGTTGTTCCTTGAAATGGTGGGCGGCATCATACGGATTCATCTATTGTTGGTCGTAGTCTCACATTTGTAGCGTATTTTCATGAATTTCACTGTAATGATCTGAGAACCTGTAACCTGCATCTATTTAGCAGACATGGATCAAAAACACCTATTTATTTGTAATATGATTAAGAATGGGCGATATAATAATGCAAAATTCTGATATGAACAAAATACAGGGTGCTTAAAGCAAAAGAAATGGCGCTGATGATGCAGTCTAGACCTCTGCGATCTCGAATGGCAGGTCTTGCTCCTAACTGGATCCACTTCATCCTCTGAGCATGCACACTCAGGTCGTCAGGGTGACATATAGCAATAATTATATAATGGGTATGCAATGTTATTAAATATGAAAAGTGCAACAGAATGCAGAACATGAAAATAATGAACATCATTTGCATATGAACAGTGTGATATAAGTATCATGTCAGTAAACCAGGCAATGTGTATGTCACTACTTATCAGTCACTAAGTCAATGAAATCAATTGGTGGAAAGAATGCTCGTATTTAACAAGGGTTTCGTGCATGCCCGAGACTACGGTCCACTGTTGCCCGGGACATAGCCCTGCAGCTGTGCCGTTAGGCCCACGACCTAATGTGTGTGTGTGTGTGTGTGTGTCACTAATAGCGAATGATCATCCTCTAAATCACTGTACCTCACTAAATACGAGTTCAATTCCACATTGATTTCCCCATTCCCCAGGTTATAATATGAATTCAGGTATTAGATAGATTGTGAACAAATACATATCGTTTTCACTTTCAATCACGTTTCCACTTATCAATATCACTTTCGTATTTGCCACAACCCAATCACTAACACTTATATATCGACAATACAAAACGGTCGATAGGTCTCAATGTAAACAATCACTATGCAGCAGGTATAAAACAAGCACAAAAATAAGCAAAAATGCACTAAACAGACATTCACTATATTATGATAGCCAATGCCATATAATTTGCACAATTTACTGTAAAACACACGAATAAAATCAACCAAAATAATATAAAACGCGTACGAAATACACTTGATTATCTAAGCAATAAAATTTATTTCATGTCAAACGGAACTCAGGTTAAGGACTTATCATCATTTTAAATTAGCGATCGATTGCTGGAATTCCAGTTTCAGAACTGGAAGTCCAATTTCATGCGCGGTTTGCTAAGGATTGTGTTTAGATTCAGGTGTTGCTCCAGTTGAATAAAATCTAGTTTTATCTGTTAGGTTTCCAACGCATCAAACGGATTATCAATAGCCTTCATGTACTAGAAGTTACGTCCTGTTTAAATATGACGGTGTAAAAAATGCCACTGCAGAAACTGCAGAACACATCGACATTCTAAAATACAAACTAAATATCAAACGACTGTGAAACTGCACGGGACCAGATTCATGTGTTAGCTAACTAAATTATGTAAGCGACTATATGGGGCTCCGCGCATTTGCAGTTTTAAGTAGGGACGTGCAGGTATTCAACTTCAGGTATCCCCGTGGGATGCTGCCCCGGACTGCAGTCCAGTGCCGCATTCCCAGCCTATTCTCGTTACGGTAATCTATCGATATCGAAAAATAAACCGTGTATGGTTTTAAATTATCGAGTCGGTTTCGATATGAGCCATAGAATATTACATTCCAAACTGTATTGAATTTACAATGATTTTAACAAGGTAACCTGTGCGGTAAAATTTCAGATTTAGTGTCGCTTTTAGGGGGCGACTTTACGTGATTATAAACATTCTATTTTGCATCTAAATTTCAACACGTTATTCGTAAACAATAAATGAATCTAACTATCGCAAGTTCCGCCATAATAAGATAAGTTTTGGTCTAGGAATTTGCGTCGAGCACTTAACTAGTGTACGGTTATTAAATGAGGGGCCTGCTTAATCTAATCAATTAAAACAATAGTTATTCCATGTTCACGTTCTGACCACTGTAGGCGTTATCGATGGGTTATAGGTTCACAACGCGGCGGCTATTATGACGATGTAGATATATATGTGATAATATCATTACGAATAAAACCTATCGATCCATTTAAAATAATAATAGCATGTAAAGCAAGTGATCGGGTTTTCACTTGCCTAGCGATGGCTCGATAGTCGGGATGGCGACGACGAACGGTGGTAGCACAGCAACGCGGCCCAGTGCAGCGGCAACAGCGTCTACGACCACGGCGCGGAGATGGCACGGCACGATACACGCGCGACTCGCACGGGCTCGGGTGAGGACTTGGAGAGGCTCGACACTGCAGAGGTGAGCACGGGTACTGTGGCAACGACGGTGAGGTGCAGCGGTGTCGTAGATCCGGCGGCGAGTGTGGCAGTGGGCTTGGGCTTGGGTGCAGTGGGTGTGGGCTCGATGTTGGGGAAGGAGCTTGGTTGTTTAGAGGAGCACGTCGGCGTCGAGGCGATGGTGGTGAGGAGATGACTGCGGCGGTGCAAAGGTGGTTGCCGAAGTGGTCGCGCTTGGGTGCGATGGAGTTTGGTATGCAGGGGTGGTGTTGGAGTTTGGGTCTTGCGGTGGTTCGTCGATGGAGGCGAGGCAACAACGATGGCTGGGGGCGGTCAAAGGTGAAGAAAGAGGAGAAAGAAGTGTGGTTGGTGATGGGTTCGTGGTAGTGGTCGACGATGAGGAGATCGGGGCTCGTCGTCGATGGAGGAGTGGACGGGTGATTGGAGGAGAGGGCTTAGAAGGGACGAAGAGAATGATGACGAGGGAGAAGGAGCGAGATGGAAAAGAAGGGGAAGGGGCTCGATTGAGACGTGGGTGAGGCGAGGACATGGGGGAGTGAGTCTCGCGGCGAGGACGAGAGAGGGGGAGCCGTTGGAGGGAGGAGATTTGGTGGAGGGGATCGTGGTGGGGGGGTTCGTAGGCGACAGGGCGCGAGTCTCGTGGAGGTGGGCGCGGTCGTCGCGGGCGCGAGAAGAGAGGGAACGTTGGAGGGAAAAAGAAGCGGGAAAAGCGAAAAGAACGAGGAAGAAGACGTGGGAAGCGGGTCGGGTAGGTTAGGTAAAGGGTTTGATTAGGGGTTGTTTTAGAGTTTAGGTTAGGAATAAATTATTAAAAATATAAAAAAATATATTAAAAAATCTGGAAAAATATACGAAAAAATATATACGGGAACTGGGGATTTACATCTTCAATAAAAACAAAGTGTGAAAAAGATATGTTTTTAAATGAAAGATTAAATTTTTAATAAAATACCACCAAGTTTATAAAAGAAGTAGTTTTCATTAAAATACCATAAACTTTTAAAACCTAGATTTTATCACTAAAATACCACTAAAATTAAAATACATGTTCATAAAAACTCTTAATATTATAAATCACCCTCGAGATTTATTTTTAAACAATATTAAAATATTTTTCATAAAACCCCCTCGATAAATGCATATAATATAAACAAACAAGAATAAATATTTAAGGACCATAGATTAATATATGTTTAAGCGATATCATTTCTCTTGAGCCCCAGAGAGCCGGAGAAAGCGAGTGTTTGCTGTTAAGTTGATAAAACTGCACATTTGTATTACATTTTTCCTACTATTTTCATATTAAAGAAGGACTTTATTATAATATATCATACATATGAGGGTTTATATGTAAAAATACTATTTTCCATGTGTTGATATGTTATAATTAGCATTTGGTAGGAAAATGTATGCAAATAAATTCATTGACCAAATCCTAGTAGAACAAAGTCTATTAAATATTATTTGAGTTGTTGTGCAAAAGATTTCCAAGTGTGCAGAATTTTTCAAAGATTAGAATCAAGCAAATCAAGTTGTTGAAGAAGACTTGCCTAATTAAGAATCAAAACTTGGGGACCAAGTCTGGCAGCAACCACGAGAAGATTTCCAAATTCTGAAGATTCCTAAGATCGCCAAATGTCAAAGAGAGCCAGCCCCTAAAAATTGATCAACGGCTAAGATAAGAAGGCCGCGGATCCGCGGCATTAGCTCCTTGATGCCGCGGATCCGCCGCGGTTAAGAAGAGATGGAGGCTGAGGATTTTTGGGGAAAATCTTTTCTACATTTTACCTAATATGGAAGCAAATGATTCTGGCTTTGCACTATAAAAAGGCACCGAGAGCCTCTTGGAAAATTTATCAAGCCGAAGAGATCACGAAGTCTCAGACGCTCACGCATCCAGGCTGATCATCAACTGTTCGTCTACCTCCTTAGGAAAGATCGAGAAGCAACTAGTTTTGTAATCATTTTCTACGGAATAAAGTGTAGATTGTTCAAGTTGATTAATAAAGGTAGTTATTTTATTTAATTCTTTTGCATTTTACATTATGTTTTCCCTCAATTTCTTTTCATCTTCTTCTCCCAACATGCGCGAGTAATTCTCCGCTTGTTAGGGTTCGTAGGATTAGGATAGGCTAATGGATGATGAACATCCCTAAACCCTTTTTAAGTCCTATAAAGTTTATGAACTTTATCAAAAGAATCATTAACATCCTAATTGGGCGCGCTAACAATTCTTTGCTAGTTTTGACCGCGATTAGAGATTAGATTAATGATTGTTTTGGTAAAGGCTAGATATGAACGGAGTTCTGTGTCGAGATAAGGGTTAAGAGTGGGATTCCTTTTTCTTCCAGAAACCCTAATCTACACGCATCACCGTCGTTCTAGTTTTAAATCTATTAAAGGATAAAAATGGTAACTTTTAATTAATCATCCATAACTACTAAATCCTAACGAACCCTACAAGCCCTCTTATTATATTAACTACATCCCTAAAATAATCTAGATCTATATATTTTGCATTCTTGCTTAACGTAGATCTAGAAACCATTCACAAAATTCTTTATTCCTCCTCTCTTTTTCAACACGTCTAAAGTAAGAGTAAAAGATTCAACGTTTCCCTAAGGATGACCCGTACTCATCTCGGTCTAGCTACACGCGACACCGTTATTGATTGCGGTTAACTACAAACACACTCTTTCGAACCAATCAAATGGCGCCGTTGCCGGGGATCGAACCCGGGTCACCCGCGTGACAGGCGGGAATACTCACCACTATACTACAACGACCGAGATGGACGGCACTCCATCAGAATATAACACCACGCTGCCACCGCCCGAAGGTGCGCAGAACCCACCGCGTATCTCTCTCCAAGAGAGATGCTATCCTATCCGTGGTCCTCTTCCCACTTGTCTATCTCTTCCACCACCTAACGGGGATAATTTCGAAATTAAACCCCACTACATGTTCTTCCACCAACCTTGGTGCTTCATCGATAAAATTTTTGAATGGTCGGTGTTGTCTTTCGGTCTTTGCAAAGCTTGGCATTGACCAATAACCTCGATCCCCTCGTGTGATTTTAAAAGATTAAAATTGTTTAACTCAAGTTTGGGGGGGTGGTATATTTTGGCTCTTGAAAGAAAATGATTTTTACAAAATTGTGAGCCAAGAAATAAGTTTGGGGGAGGAGTTCACTTGCATTATTTCTTGTCCCCTTTTTCCTCCCAAGTCTACAGGTTTTTGAGCTTAACGGATGACATCAGTGAAGTCACTGCTGTAAACAGGTTTGGGGGAGGTTTGTGCTTATTTACGCATCAATTTGCATCATACTTTGCATAAGCACAACATTTTCAAAAATTTCAAAAATTTTCTTTTATAACAAAAGAGTCGAAAGTGAAAAATTACATCCAAAAGATAGGAATAGTTTAAGAAAACCAAGAAAATTAGAAGTTTTCTTAAACGAACTAGTAATAAGTAGTTATGAGCTGTTGTCCCAAGGGTTAGTAAGATGAAGGAAGTCACTAATCTGAGGATAAAAATAAGTCTGAAAAATAGTTTCTATTCTGGAAGCCAAACATTTGAATGTTGATACCCTACTATATTCACTTACACACGTCTTGAAACTCGGGATAGTAGAGTATACCTTGAAATGCTCTTGTCTAAAAGCCAAAATATGAAGGAAATGAAAAAAATGAAGAAAATATAAAAATGGTGAAAAGAAAAAAATGAACACTGGTTTTGTAGTTAATATAATAAGAGGGCTTGTAGGGTTCGTTAGGATTTAGTAGTTATGGATGATTAATTAAAATTTACCCTTTTTATTCTTACTATTTGTGTTGAATTCTTAGACGATTCATATCATTATTAAAACAAAACTGCAAATTGCATATTTAACGATTTGTGCGTGAATTTTTGCAAGGAAATCTGGAGTCACAGACTTGAGGAAACAGGAGATCTAGGGTTCTAAACTCCTCTGGTATCCTTCTCAACTCTCTCTCTCTCCTCTCAAATCCAATAAAATCTATTTTCTGCAAGATTCTTTGCAAAATAGCGCCGCTCAAAAATCTTTTTGCAAAAGTTTTGTGATTGGTTTTGTTTTGCATATTTTAATACGGACTTTAAGCGGCAAAGACCAAATCAAGATTAGGTGGGGATTTCATCACCCTTCCTAAGCCCCATAAATCACAAACCGAGCATTTAGATCAACCCTTCATTAATTTAAAAAATATCTAGACCAGACTCTAAGGATTGTCGCGCTCAATAAGGACAGAGGAAGGTCGTGGGTAATCTATCGTTTATCCGCATTACTTTTGTGGTGCCTATGCAAGTGTGTCAAAGGCTAGTGGTTTTTAATTAGGCCCACTACTGTGGTTCCTTCCCACTTACCTGGCACTTACCTGGCTACAAGGGTAGTACGGAGGCGGTAGAGGATTGATCCTGCGGCTTGTCCTTTGGAAGTCTAGGAGTGGTCTAGAGACTGGACCTAGATGACCTTAGTTCTAGGGTTGCTAGTGTATTTTAGAGTGATTTGTCTTCAGTCCCATTTTTTTCAAAACAAACCAATTTTAAATCACACACACGCTGCCACTTGCACTAAACCCGCTTAGTGCATGCTCGGCTGGACACGGGATCCTAGTGCCCGTCTTGTCCGCGTTCCTGCTATCGACGCCGAAGTCGGTACTTCTTCATCTTCTTTTCCCCCACCACACACCACGACCAAGATGGACGGCACTCCATCAGAATATAACACCACGCTGCCACCGCCCAAAGGTGCGTAGAACCCACCGTGCATCTCTCTCCAAGAGAGATGCTATCCTATCAGCGGTCCTCTTCCCACTTGTCTATCTCTTCCACCACCTAACGGGGATAATTTCGAAATTAAACCCCACTACATCAATCTGCTGCCCAAATTTCACGGGCTTGAGTCGGAAGACGCGTACGTTTTCATCGCCAAATTCGAAAACGTATGCGCAATGATGGGTACTTCACAATTGACTTTAGATGCTATGCGCTTACGTCTTCTCCCATTCACACTGTGCGACTTGGCAGAAAAATGGCTTTATAATACTGCCGCACACTCTATCACTAATTGGGATGAATTCGTCATAGCATTTCTTAAGAAGTTTTACTCAAACCATAAGACTGCACGTGTTAGGAGCTAGATCAACCAGTTCACCCAGCTTCCCAATGAACCATTTTGGAAGTGCTTTGAACGTTTCAAAGATCTGCTTGTCCAATGTCCTCATCATGGAATCAATAGATGGGATTTATGTCGGATTATATATGAGGGCATTAATCCAGCGACAAAGCAGATGCTTGAAACAATGTGTCGATGCTTGAAACAATGTGTCGATGCAATTTCATGTCTAAAGATGACGGTGAAGCTTGGAAGTATCTGAAAGACCTCGCTGAACACACTTTGCAGTGGGAAAGCGTAAGACCACCTTCATCTAGGGGAGGTATTCACCAGATCGATGTTTCCATCGCAGTGAAAGCCAAAATGGCAGCAATGCAGAAGAAACTCGATGCTATTGAGAACAAACTTTCATCAGTCTCCCTAAATCAGGTCACGCTTCCTAAGACCGTCTGTGGTTGCTGTTCGGATCCTTCGCACTTAACGGAAGAATGTCCTATGAATGCACCGTTTCAAGGTCACGAGCAAACTAATGCTGCTTTTCAGCAGCAACCTAGAAACGACCCTTATTCTTCCACGTACAATCAAGGATGGAGGAATCATCCTAACTTTGCTTGGAATCAAAACCAACAAAGCAATTATCAAAGACCTCCTCCACAGCAACCACAACCACAGAATCAGCACCCCTTTCAGTCACAGAATTTCCAAAATCCGGCCAACATTTCTACACCACAAGTGGCCGGTACTGACAACTCACTTGCACAAACTTTGGATATGTTCATGAACAATCCATGCAATTGTCGGCTGAGATGAAGTCTTCTATTGATACCATAACGAAAAACTCTGCCTCCCATGGTGAGAGTATTAAATCAATAGAAAACCAAATCGCACAGTTAAACGCCGCAATGAGTGCGAGAGAGAAAGGGAAACTCCCATCTCAACCCATACCTAATCATGACCACTCACAAAGTTATAATGTGAGTGCTGTTACCACGTTGAGATCAGGAAAAGTGCTGAATAACCGAGTGGGTGAGCAATGTGATGATAGTGACACCAATGATACCCCGGCTTCTTCTTCTTCTCCTAATTCGTCTAATCTCCCACCTTCACCCGAGCCTATTCTCCGTTTTCCCCAAGGCTCGAACATTTCGCCGAATCTATCTAAGTCGATTCCCACTCCAATTTTGGGATCGAATCCATCCCCACAGTCTTCTCCACAAACATTGGACCCAAAACTTATTGATCAAGCACCTTATCCAAACAGGTTAAGGGGCAACAGACCAAGTCCACAAATGGAGAAGATTGTGGAAATTTTTAAGCAAGTTAACATAAACATTCCTCTCCTAGATGCTATTCAACAAGTTCCGTCATATACGAAAATCCTAAAGGACTTGTGCACTAGGAAGAGAAAAGTTCAAGTACCTAAAAAAGTTTTCCTTGTGAGTAATGTGAGCACTGCTTTTACACAACAACTATCCAAGAAACGAAAGGACCCCGGAAGTCCTACAATTTCTATTTCTATTGGGGGTAAAAATATCAATCGTGCTCTACTCGATTTAGGTGCTAGTGTTAACTTGCTTCCGTATTCTGTTTATGAGCAATTAGGGATCGGAGAGTTAAAGCCTGTGCATTGCACTCTTCAGATGGCCGATCGATCTATCACCCAACCTAGGGGTGAGCTAGAGGATGTGTTAATCAAAGTCGGGGAATTTATATTCCCTGTAGACTTTATCGTTATAGATACACAACCTGTGGCAAACCCACGCAATCAAATCCCGGTGATACTCGGTCGACCCTTTTTGGCCACTTTCAAGCAGTAATCAATTGTAGAAACGGCTCTATGACCCTATCCTTGGAAAGAAGTCGATTGAGTTTAACATTTACAAGTTGGAAAGTGAACCCTCCGTACCCTATGCTCATGTGTGTTCTGTCGAATTAATGGATGTCGACAGCAGCGAATATGATCAACCTCATAATTCTGACTCTTTTCATATGTTGTTGCTTGACACGGACTCTTCCACCGAGTTGTCCGGGTCAACATCTAACGCTGATAAGGAACTTTTTATAGAGTCTGACGATCACCCCATTTTTTCTGATGACATTATTTTTCGGGGTATCGATGAAAGCTTTGAGGAAATTTTCGCTGATGAACTTGTATTTTTACAAGACACGGGTGTTGAGATGAATCAACTTCAAGATGAAGAAATTGGACCTCCACCCCTTCTTTTGGACAATCATGATAATGCGAGTAATCCATCATTACTATCGCTGTGTCGTCTCTCCAAATTGAGACGCAATCCTTTTCCATTACACCTCTTATCACCTCCCCACTTCTTCACGTCGAAAGGTGACATGTTCTTCCACCAACCTTGGTGCTTCATCGATAAAATTTTTGAATGGTTGGTGTTGACCTTCGGTCTTTGCAAAGCTTGGCATTGACCAATAACCTCGATCCCCTCGTGTGATTTTAAAAGATTAAAATTGTTTAACTCAAGTTTGGAGGGTGGTATATTTTGGCTCTTGAAAGAAAATGATTTATACAAAATTGTGAGCCAAGAAATAAGTTTGGGGGAGGAGTTCACTTGCATTATTTCTTGTCCCCTTTTTCCTCCCAAGTCTACAGGTTTTTGAGCTTAACGGATGACATCAGTGAGGACACTGCTGTAAACAGGTTTGTGCTTATTTACGCATCAATTTGCATCATACTTTGCAAAAGCACAACATTTTCAAAAATTTCAAAAATTTTCTTTTATAACAAAAGAGTCGAAAGTGAAAAATTACATCCAAAAAATAGGAATAGCTTAAGAAAACCAAGAAAATTAGAAGTTTTCTTAAACGAACTAGTAATAAGTAGTTATGAGCTGTTGTCCCAAGGGTTAGTAAAATGAAGGAAGTCACTAATCTGAGGATAAAAATAAGTCTGAAAAATAGTTTATATTCTGGAAGCCAAACATTTGAATATTGATACCCTACTATATTCACTTACACACGTCTTGAAACTCGGGATAGTAGAGGATACCTTGAAATGCTCTTGTCTAAAAGCCAAAGTATGAAGGAAATGAAAAAAATGAAGAAAATATAAAAATGGTGAAAAGAAAAATATGAACACTGGTTTTGTATCGCCAAGGCAGCAATAAAAAAATATAGCGAGGGTGCCTCTTCACCTAGTGCCCTAAGGCCAACTGGTCTGGGAGTCACTGCTAAGCCTTAGGTGGTGCAAGACGAGGAAAATATTATCACCTAATCAGCAAGTACTTGAGTAATCGGTCGGTTAGTACCTCAAGAAGTATTAACGGTCGCATGAAAAGGTGTGAGCAAATCTAAATATTCATCAAATTAAAAAGTACTGAGGTAGATGGACAAGAGTATGATAGCTTGAATTGAATTCTCCGAGTGTAGGGATATCCATTTCACACACGTAGGGATATATGATCAATGTTTGGATGAAAGGTAGGAATGAAGAATAAAGACGATGTTTTATTGAGGGATGATGTGATTTCTAACATTTTTTCATGACTATTAAGATAGGGCTCATGACGACTGAAAAGCTAGTATAGTTGGAAACTCTTATTTTCAAAGTCTTTCTTTTATGGTTCTTATCTTTATATGTAAATTTCACTATCTCTCTTTTGTTATGGGATTTTATGGATGCAATCCGCTGAAAACCCCCAGGAGACAACACTCCTTCTACTAGGGACACCTAGAGGTTTAACGGCTTGTTGCACGTGCTCAGTGCAATCGTGTCTGCCTACGAAAGTGTGCTTAGTTTTCTCCTTTCCTTATCTCCTCTTGAATAAACTAGTTTGCTCGGGACAATCAAAGATAAGTTTGGGGGTATTTGTTCAGTTGATAAAACTGCACATTTGTATTACATTTTTCCTACTATTTTCATATTAAAGAAGGACTTTATTATAATATATCATACATATGAGGGTTTATGTATAAAAATACTATTTTCCATGTGTTGATATATTATAATTAGCATTTGGTAGGAAAATGTATGCAAATAAATTCATTGACCAAATCCTAGTAGAACAAAGTCTACTAAATATTATTTGAGTTGTTGTGCAAAAGATTTCCAAGTGTGCAGAATTTTTCAAAGACTAGAATCAAGCAAATCAAGTTGTTGAAGAAGACTTGCCTAATTAAGAATCAAAACTTGGGGACCAAGTCTGGCAGCAACCACGAGAAGATTTCCAAATTCTGAAGATTCCTAGGATCGCCAAATGTCAAAGAGAGCCAGCCCCTAAAAATTGATCAACGGCTAAGATAAGAAGGCCGCGGATCCGCGGCATTAGCTCCTTGATGCCGCGGATCCGCCGCGGTTAAGAAGAGATGGAGGCTGAGGATTTTTGGGGAAAATCTTTTCTACATTTTACCTAATATGGAAGCAAATGATTCTGGCTTTGCACTATAAAAAGGCACCGAGAGCCTCTTGGAAAATTTATCAAGCCGAAGAGATCACGAAGTCTCAGACGCTCACGCATCCAGGCTGATCATCAACTATTCGTCTACCTCCTTAGGAAAGATCGAGAAGCAACTAGTTTTATAATCATTTTCTACGGAATAAAGTGTAGATTGTTCAAGTTGATTAATAAAGGTAGTTATTTTATTTAATTCTTTTGCATTTTACATTATGTTTTCCCTCAATTTCTTTTCATCTTCTTCTCCCAACATGCGCGAGTAATTCTCCACTTGTTAGGGTTCGTAGGATTATGGTAGGCTAATGGATGATGAACATCCCCAAACCCTTTTTAAGTCCTATAAAGTTTATGAACTTTATCAAAAGAATCATTAACATCCTAATCGGGCGCGCTAACATTTACCTATTCAGATTAGATAACATTGCAAATTAACGGAGTTATCAATGGCAATTGTCTTGGAAAAAAACATAAATCCTGCCGTCCATATGCAGCAGTTGTCCGATTACTCCCGAACTTAAGAATTTCAACAGTTAAATCTATTCATAAGAAATGTCTATAATTCGAATACAAACTTGAACTTAAACTCGACTCGAATCCAAACTCAAACCCAAACTTGAACACTTGATCATGAATCTAAACACTTGATATTCAAATATCAAACTTGAATTTGAATACTTGACTCGACTTGACTGAACCATGGATATAATTTGACATGAACTTGACATGAATACCTGAATACATGATTACATCTTGAACATGAACCTATACATTTTTATATTCATGGATTCGACTAAAACATGTAATCTTAAACCATACAATACAATACGTGGGAATAAAATGGTAGATTGGTACGGAACGTATCTCATGGCACGAGAGGTCACTTAAAAGACACCTACATGAGTTCACATGCCGTTGTCCCGTGGGTTATGACGGGGCCTTATACTGTATGTTACCATTGTCCACGGGGTAAGATGGACTCCTCTCATATATATAAATACCTTCTTTATCAAAGTATAAATAACCACGTTAGAATAACTATCTTATACTTGTAAATAAATATGCTTAGATATTCTCATATATAACCTTGCATGTTCACTTTTACTTGGTTTTCCTTCACTTTATATATATTATCTTCTTTAATTTCTTTGGGGACGTATCGAGCGCTAGTTCGCTGACGACATTCCTGTCTGTTTTTTCTTTGAAATGTTCGTCAGGAGGACCAGATTCGGAGGAGATAGAGCCGAGCCCGAAGGACTTGGACTAGTTTGCTTCTCAGCCTCACTATTACTATTAGCTCCTACTTGTATTTATTTCCAGTATGTCATTATTTAGGCATTTTCTTTATCATTGTGTCTTTATATTACAAACAGTTGTATGTAATTTTGAATGTAAATAAAGTTGTTGTTTCATCTTATTACTCTTGTTATTCTTATATATTGTTATATTGCTTAATTACGTTTAACGTATTCTCATAGTAAATACGTTGCGGGCTTGCCACGTCACCGTTTCCGTCTACTGGGAAGCGGGGCGTGACAGGTTTTATTGGCTGCCTATGTAGGTTAGTTCTGCATGAAATCTTAAGTAACATATCATAAGAATTATAAGAATCAGCAACTATACATTTCTTGCATTTTCAAATTTCTTGAATCTATCTTGAACTTCACTTTCAAATTCTTTGAATATAATCTCTCGACTTTTGAATTCTTATCTCCAGTTCACCTTTCTTCTTGTATCTCGTAGGCCTATTAGCTCAGTTGGTTAGAATATCGATCGGCGAAATTCGAAAAAGATATTGTCCTTAGCTTTTTTAGTACCTTATTGCAACGTACTTCTTAAGGAAATTTCGGGGACGAAATTCTTTTAAGGAGGGTAGACTGAAATGTCTGTATCGTGATTTCGTCCCTTTGAATCCTTTCTCGTTTTCTCCAATAATCGTGTCTTGACGTGAAGAAAATGAAACCGTGAATTCTTCATCTCCGTTTGATCTTATCTTGTTGATTTCTTATTGTTTTCTTAAATTTTATCTCATTGACTCTGATCGTAGGATTTGAGTAACTTAAATGGAGTTATGTAAGTGTAACTATGAACTGCAGTATAGTTACAATGCGGTACTCTACTTGAGTGATTTGGAGTTCTGCATTTGATTCTCTTGATTTAACTATGTTTTACTGCATATCCTTATTTTTTATTATCGAATTCCGTATTCTTTATTAACTTATATTCTTCCCTGATTTTAAATTCGATTTTCATTCTTTGCCCAGGTATCATTCTTGACAATCCAATGACTAGTTACGTTTCTTCTATTCGGCTGTTTCTCATGGCTTTATAAAAAAAACTACTCTTGCTTATCTTAATAGTATCTAATCCGATTTTTGAAACTCTTCGTCTTTCTGGTTGTTTAATCACGATTTACCTATAATATATTATCGATAGAGGGAGTGCGACGACGAAATGCGACCGTTTTATCCTAACCGTTTTCCATGCTCCGTTGCAACTTCCTTCTTGAGTAATTTCGAGAACAAAATTATTTTTTTAAGGAGAGTATGATGTAATGACCCCAAAATTTTTATACCGTCGTATTACAAGAATACCGTATTTGTTTGTTTTGGTATTTTCCTTATGTTTTATTTTTATTATATATATTTCTTTATCTCTAAATCTTTTATTTTTATTTTATATAACCCAAATCCAAACAAAACCCAAACCCATTTCTTTTTTACAAAACCTACCCTCAAATGCAAAGCCCAAACTAAAGCCTACATCTTCAAACTCCAAAACCAACCCATCCTATTTAAAAACAAAACCCTTTCCTTTCCCCATGATTTTCTACACCCTTTTTAATTCCGAAACATATTCAATCGCTCACTCTTCTTCTTCCCTCTCTCAACCTTTTCCCCTTCTCTCTGATTAACCTCTTATCTCCCCACTTTAATTTCATAAACTTTAATTCCATCGCTCACTCTTCTTCTTCCTTCTCTCAACCTTTTCCCCTTCTCTCTGATTAACCTCTTATCTCCCCACTCTCTCCATTAACTAACTAACTCTCTCTTTCTTCCTTCTTCCTCTCATCCTTCATCTCTCTCCCTCTTCTTCTCATATCTTTCTCTTTCCTCACACAACCGTAGTCGGCCTCTCTCACAGCTGCTCCTCTAAACGAACTCCCCAACACTATCAAGCCCACCATAGAAAACCCCGAGCCTCTCTCTCTCAACCCATCCAAAAACTCCTCTTTTGCTACCCACAACTATAAATTGTTGCCGTGCCCACTTCATCGCCGACCCTCCATCATCCTCCCTCTCGTTCTCCTTGTTCTCACCACTAAGAGATTGCCATCCATCGTCGACGCCGTCGTCAACATCAATAGAAGCAATAGCCGTAGCGACAACATCGATCCTCGACTTTCGATAGCCGTTCAACGCGACCCGAGCCGAGAAACGAGGTGTCAAGGCCGGGCCCGAGACCGTGTGAACGTCACGATCGTTTCGTCACTTCCGGATCTCTGTTTCGTCAACGTTTCGAATTTCGCGCGACATTGTTCGAGAAAATGCCTCGATACAATCTTCCATCGTTTCCTTCTGTCCTAAACACGGGTAAGTCCCTTTTGTCTCTATCGATTCATCTCAAACCGTATTTCTAAAAACTATTCGGCTAAAATGGAGTTAGGTTAGGTAAAACTTCTTTTAATAAGTTTTGTCACTTTTATTATGTTAAAATACCACCCTAACTCTTCTAAACATCACTTCAAAATTATTCATCCAAATTACTTTTCAATTGTTCAAAATTTTGGGCTAAATACATCATACAACAAAATTTAATCAAAAAACCATGAACTTTAACTATAACATCTTTTCGATAATTAGTAATACATACCTCTAGAACATTCACAGGGTAACGACATACCCCGCACACACACTTTTGAATTATAGCACGATATTTTGTTTGAATTTTTCATATAAGTGAAACAATTTTCACTAAAATACCATCACTTTATAATAATACGTTTTTAATCAATATTTGAAAGTCTTTTGCAATTACGACTTTACAACTCTCTTTAGGAGACCCGCTTGTGGATGGTGCGGATTATCGTACGTTCTTGGAATAGTAAAGCGAGATGCAGAGCTCCTCACGGAGAATTCGGTCTCGAAAGGAATAAGAATACGATTTTAAAAGAAATACGATTTTCTTAAACAAAATTAAAACTTTGGTAAAATTCTATAAAATTATGACACCGTATTTTCAATAAAAACAAAGTGTAAAAAAAATATATTTTCAAATGAAAGATTAAACTTTTAATAAAATACCACCAAGTTTACAAAAGAAGTAGTTTTCATTAAAATACTATAAACTTTTAAAAGTTAGATTTTATCACTAAAATACCACTAAAATTAAAATGTATGTTCATAAAAACTCTTAATATTATAAATCACTCTCGAGATTTATTTTTAAACAATATTAAAATATGTTTCATAAAACCCCCTCGATAAATGCATACAATGTAAACAAACAAGAATAAATATTTAAGGACCATAGATTAATATAGGTTTAAGCGATATTATTTCTCTTGAGCCCCAGGAAGCCGGAGAAAGTGAGTGTTTGTCTATTCAGATTAGATAACATTGCAAATTAACGGAGTTATCAATGGCAATTGTCTTGGAAAAAAACATAAATCCTGCCGTCTATGTGCAGCAGTTGTCCGATTACTCCCGAACTTAAGAATTTCAACAGTTAAATCCATTCATAAGAAATGTCTATAATTCAAATACAAACTTGAACTTAAACTCAACTCGAATCCAAACTCAAATCCAAACTTGAACACTTGATATTCAAATATCAAACTTGAATATGAAAACTTGACTCGACTTGACCGAACCATGAATATAACTTGATATGAACTTGACATGATTACCTGAATACATGATTACATCTTGAACATGAACCTATATATTTTATATTCATGGAATCGACCAAGACATGTAATCTTAAACTATACAATACAATACGCGGGGATAAAGGGGTAGATTGGTACGGAACGTATCTCATGGCACGAGAGGTCACTTAAAAGACACCTATATGAATTCACGTGCCGTTATCCCGTGGGTTATGATGGGATCTTTTACTATATGTTATCATAGTCCACGGGGTAAGATGGACTCCTCTCGTATATATGAATATATTCTTTATTAAAGTACAAATAACCACGTTAAAATAACTATATTATACATGTAAATAAATGTGCTTAGATACTATCATATATAACTTTGTATGTTCACTTTTATTTGATTTCCCTTCACTTTATATATATTATCTTCTTTAACTTTTTTTGAAACTTACTGAGCGCTAGTTCGCTGATAACATTCCTCTTTCTTTTTTTCTTTGGAATGTTTGTCAGGAGGACGAGATTCGGAGGAGATAGAGCCGAGTCCGGAGGATTTGGACCAGTTTGCTTCTTAGCCTGACTATTATCTCCTGCTTGTATTTAGTTCCAGTATGTCATTGTTTAGGCATTTGCTTTATCATTATATCTTTTATTATAAATAGTTGTATGCAATTTTGAATGTAGATAAAGTTGTTGTTTCATTTTATTACTCTTGTTATTCTTGTACATTGTTATATTGCTTAATTACGTTTAACGTATTCTCATAGTAAATACGTTGCAAGCTTGCCACGTCACCGTTTCCATCTACTGAGAAACGGGGCGTGACACTTTCTCCCTTCTTTTTTTTGGATCTTGGAGAAGAAGGGTGATGAGATTTAAAATCTCCTTTTTTAGAGATTTGATGGGCGATTTGAACTCACCTTCAAAGTTTTTATGGTGAAAAACCACTTCTTTTTGAGAAAATAAGAGTTAAATTTTTTATTTAATTCAAAAAGGAAACGAAAAAGAAAGTTTAAAGCCTTGAAGAAAAATAAGGCACAAATCCTAGAGAGGAATGAATATGCTTCATCTCTTCATAATGTTGCATTATATAGGCCTATAAGTTTACATATAGTCCACTGGTTTTACAAAATGACATTTTGTTCATCCCATGTTCATGTGCTTATTTCTTTTTGTAAATAAGCAATATGCTTTACAAAATTTGGTTTTTTGTCCGTTTATTTTACATTTTGCACATTTATTTGTTTTACTTTCTTGGCATGGGACCGGTCTGGGCTTGGGTTTGGGATGGGCCCGGCTTGTGTTCAAGTGTAGGCCCGAATTGGATTCGACGGTAGGATTCGTTTGCATTGGATTGGACCTACTTCTTCGCGGTTTGATTTTGATTTTGACTTTTGGTAAATTAGATGTAAATTTCAAGCCAACACAGATATGTCATGGGAGAAATCATGAGACTCGGTGCATAGAGGAGCATTGTTCCTTATTTCAAGCCAGCCTCACGACAAAGATTTGTACGATTAATTTATATAACTAAGGATTATTAACGGTCATCTCTTGATTAAATAATATTTTTTGAAATGCATGCGTGATGCATCTGTTCGGTGTTTTGGGAACGAGACAGTAAACGACACCCAAACGGTAGAGGCTCAATTATCAAAAAGGTTAGTTGGAAATTTTCAAATTTTTATAACATAAAAAAGTGACATCAATAATTTAATATATGGAAAAGCTGCTGGTTTTGATTCGTTTCTCTCCAAAGTTGATGACCTAAACACAATACATAATTGACACCTAACCGCTGGTTAGTAGAAAAGCCTCTGCTCAAAACATTCATTAGCAATATTTGAAAAAAGTGTGGTGGTTAACCTCTCTGCGGAAGCAAAATGCTCTGGAGTTCAAACCTCGCTAGCAGTAGGCTGAGAGCGACTATTCAAGGGGGCAAAAAATTATATATACAAAAAAACTCAAAGTGTAGCAAAATAAATAGGAAAACAAGATAGGGTTCCTAAAGTTGATACACTTTTTAAATTTCTTACATAAAAGAAGATACATGTGAGTATGTGAACATGCGGTGTGGATTTTTTTGGTTATAACTAAGCTTCATTACTTGTTAACATATTAATATTTTGCTAATAGAGTTGATACACTCAACCCGGATGCATCTCCATCATCTCCATCGTCCAAATAAATGAACAGCTTATATTAAAAACTTGGCCTCTGCAAGGCTTGGATTTGGATTTGGAGAATTGGTTCCACTGATTGGATTTCCGTAAAACCAACATAAACCAGAACAGAGCATGGCTAACATTATAAAGTTAATTAAGAATAAGAATATCGTACATCATATTATTAAATTTAATTATATAATTATTTTAATTTATTCTATTCTTAAATCAACTTTCGATTGGATTTTGCTCACTCCACATTTCTGGATGATGGAGCTTCAGAACCATGGTCCACTTCAACTTAGCAACAAGTGCATTCGTATTCACTTGTATTTTAGAGGGGACAAAAACTTTTGCTAGTCACCATCAAGTATGTTTAGCATCACGAAATGTGATATTCATTTGTTCATAATTACTTGTAAATGTTTTTTTTTGTCGTACTTTTATAATATATAATATAGCGATGAATAGTATAGAATTTCTCACTACATTTATTATTTGGATTCATTTTATATCCCACCCCCAAAATTTCTAAATCTCTCCCCTAATAAACTATATTTCTAAATCTCATCCCCAAAATCTTTAAGTTGTTCAAATATATGCCCTAGTTAGTTTAAACAAGTTTTTGAAAAGAATGTTTTTCATTTTGAGTTAAAAACGGTTATTAGCTTAGTAAAAGAAGAAAATACCTTCCAATGATCATCTTCTTCTCCACTAATATCATAAATTGAGGGATAGGACTCTTCTTAATTATCAAAAATAACATATACTCATTTCCTATTCCATTATCAAAAAAACATAAGATTTATTCTTAAATGTTACCCTTAACCTGACCATGAGGGTTTCACCTCTTCCATAACTCATTTTTTTCCCATGGAATTGTTATAATTGCAATAATAAGGATCACAATCTCCCTTTGCATCAATATACTACAAATGTTAAAAAATAATTGCTCTAATTTTTTGTCTACAGAAAAGCCATAATCTTGAAATTAAGAAAACCTTAGCCAAAGACCTCAGTTTATGACATTAGTGAAGAAGATGATCATTGGAAGAGGAAGGGGGCTTATTCATCTTTTACTAAGTTAATAAACGTTATTAACTCAAAATAAAAAATATTCTCTTCAAATACTTGGTTAAATTAACTAGGAGGGCATTTTGAACAACTTAAAGGTTTTAAGAGTGAAATTTAGAAATATAGTTGTTTAGGAGAGAAAATTAGAAACATTAAAATTTTGAGGATGAGATATAAAAAAAAACCTTAATACTTTGTTTTTTTAAAAAATATCTATATTTATCTCATTTAAAAAACATTGGTATAAGATTCCAAAGAAAATTTAAAAAGATGAGAATACAACATTCATATGATAGGAGGGTAATTTAAAATTTTACTAGGATAACAATATTATAACATATCTTTCAAATAAACTTTAAATTATACATTAATTTCCATGACATGCAAAAGTCTAATAGTCTAATAGGACAAGTAAACATATTGTGACGATCTTGTTATTGAAAAAATAAGGGGTTAGAATGATCAAACAAGAATTGATGCATTATTAATTCAAGAATTTTTGTTGAGAAAAAATGGATAGGATCACAAAGGCATAAAACATTTTATTAAAATTATGAAATATTTTTATGAATGATAGGAATTAAAAGATAAAAAATAATAATTAGAAATTAGAAATAAACCATATAACCAATGAATCTCATAATATTTTGAAAGGGAAATAACGATATAACAAAGGAATCACATAATATTTTGAAAAGGAAATAACATTAGACAACTTACCAAGTGATTTAAAGCTATTCTATAATATTCATTTTCTATTCGAAACGGTCGTCAAAAACTCTCGGCACATATTGATTTTATGAAGGGGGACCAAAGAAAATGCTCTTTTTTCCTTTGAGTTCGGCATTTTTGCACTATGTTAAAGAAAAAAAAGTGAGAACTTTTGTGTGCGCCTCTTGTGTTCTAGTTAGAATAGTAAAGATTTTCTGATATCTAGAAAAATACATCTAGAAAAAATTATTCCATATGCCGTTCGTATATTTCCGTGCAAGGGAGAGAAGAGTTAATATTGCAGGCCTCACACACTGTTCAAGACTGTCCGAAATTCCCCTCCCCCCCCCAACTTCGTCCGGATGGTTGATCTAACAACCCACGATCCACCAAAAAAAATAGAGTACAAGTATCTAGGTAGTGGATAACATGACTTGGCTCATATCCAATGAGAATTCTTGAAGCCTACCTAGATTCTACCGGTGGCAAAAGTATTAATCAAAAAAATATAAATTCAAAATGCAGACAACCAATGGGCTCTATGATCGCAAGGCCGTAGGCACTTGCCATGCATGCCACCATTCCTGTAAAGCACATTTAGCTGTTGTGCATACATCTATCAAAACGTCACATTCCTAAAAATTCCAAGGGCCATACATACAAACATAAACGATTTGAGCATTTTCTCACAATATGAAAGAAAATTTTACAATGGTCCGACAAAATTTTACGCAAGTAATCATCGACCCCTTTCTTGATCAGTAGTTTCTTGATCGGTAGTAAATTAACAATTAAGAAAACTATGAGAAAAGAGCGGCCTCATAGAAAAAAAAATACTCTTAAAACAGATTTAAAAACAGTTACAACCAAATGGCAAGATTTTCAATAGCAAGTAATGTCTTTATTTATTTTTTTTGGTATCAACCCTTCGGAGATCGTACTTATGGCCTCTCATAATTAGTACCAACTGAGCTAAAGCCTAGTCGGTTATACAAAGTAATGTCCAACCTATTAGACATGTATAGAAAATCATGAAGGAAATAAAACATATTTCCATGTGCCAGTATTGTATATTACTCCATCAAAACCAGGTAGCAATAGATTAACAAATCTAAATCTCTCCTTACATAACTGATACTGAAAATTTGCATCTCAAGTGCCATCATATCAGTGCAGGGAGTCCCAAGAAAAAGGGGACGACTTGGAATTATTTTATCATCTATTAAGATTAACACCGAGTAAAATGTTAATCTTGTTAGCACCCCCATGCCAATTTTCACAGGCAAAATTTTGACCCGAAGGCCGCACCATGCTGACCAAACTGGGAACTGTTTTGTGGTCCATCTTCACTTTGGACATATATTCAAGTGCTGTTTTCATCAAGAAAACTCCATTTGCTGTTTTGCGAACTGATCCCAGTCTTTTCATCGGTCATATCAACCAATATATCGATGAACTCCTTGCAATGCATTGGAACTCATTGCGATGCATTAAAACCGACATACTTTTGTCGATATATCAACCAACCGATGTAGCGATATCAGATGTATATAAGGAAATTGAAAGGGAAGTTTTATCGGAGCGTTATTCGGCCTGCCTTATTATATGGTACAGAATGCTGGACTCGTAAGAAGCATCATACACAGAAGATGCACATAGCGGAGATGCGCATGCTTCATTGGATGTGCGGAAACACTAGAAAAGATAAGATGCAAAATGAGGATATTCGTGCAAAAATTGGTGTAGCATATGTGGAGGAGATGGTTTGATCATGTGCGACGCAGACCTATGGAAACACCGGTTCGACGAATAGATACTCTCAATATAGACAACGGCAAAAGGGCAAAAGGAAGACCGAAGAAAACATGGATGGAGGTGATACGAAACGATATGGTTGCCAAAGGCCTTAATGAAAGTATATTGTTCGATAGGAGTGAGAGTGAGTGGAGACGGAGGATTCATGTGTTAGTCCCGGCGTGATTCTCATGTTGGTTCATGTAGCTTACCCCATATGCTTGGGATAAAAGGCTTTTGTTGTTGTTGTAGATGTATATAAGGAAATACGATTCTGATATCCACTGATACATGCGCCTAACCAGCCTTAATTCACAAGCAAAAAGGAGGCACGGTATTTTGACATGAACAGAAATGGTTGTGTATTAATGATAAAAGCTCGCGGTGTATATCTGGAAACACCAAGTTCAGGGTATTTACTACAAAGCGCCAAGATAAATGCTGCAAAAAGATTGGTACTGGCAACGCATAAAAGCAGGGGCGTACCTTCTAAATAAGGTGCAGTTCAGAACATTACATACAAAAGGAAGATCAAAATATGATCAAGATTCATCTGATGAGAGGCCCCAGTAGCACAAAAAACACAAAACACACCACAAGACTCGAAGATATTTACTAAAACATATTTCACCAATTAGTTTGAGCTCTGAATGGTATACCAGTAAACAATGTGCTGTGAACAATGAAAAGAGGTCATACAATGTCAAAGCACTCAAAAGTTTATAAACCTTCAAATACTCCGATATCAATAGACGTATATATAACCACTATACCTAACAATTTGGTGTTATCACGATTAGCATGAATGCAATTGATAATGTGATCGATAACGAAACAAAAGGATGGGGAGAAGAAAAAAGAGCTTAGCAACGTATGCCCACCAAACTGCCGTAGGCATATTACGAGAGATTCTCCGTTATGGTTATGGTTACTTAAATCGTTAATTACTAAAATTAACAATTTCCCACTAGTCCAACAATTTTTACAAACTTAGTTTTTTATATTTCCAACTGAATTACAATTTATATTACAGCTTAAACCACAAACACTCACCTTCAGCGATTGTATCATCTATTTATGTATGGAAAGATATATCATCAAGATTTCCTAAAATAGGCATGATGTCTCCCTATCTAATCTGAATTTAGGAATTATTATCCTTTAAAGCATATTCTTTCGTCAAATGTTCCTTAGATTACTTCATACTTGATCATCTAAATTGCATGTATAGGATTAAAAATCAACCACAATAAAACTGAAACTTAATTATGAATATCAATAAGGTTTAAGCCTGGTAATCAAATACACGATTGACGAGAAACATATAGCAGCTTGATGTTACTTGCATGCATAATTTGTCACTTCCCAAACCCTAATCGCCATCGAAATCCTTTTAATAGTCTTCTTAAAGTTTTATCGATAAACTTTCTCCTTAATAGACACTTGGTGCCAATAGAAACACCAATAATTAGTATACAAGATAGAGTTCCATGACCCTCTTTATCCCTTGCACATTGTCTAAAATGCATGTATAATCCACTTCCTGGCTAAACTCAGGTTAAGATTAACCTGCTACCTTAAGGATAATCAGCCTAAATATGAACACAAGCAACAACCAGACCCACAAAAAAATACACAAAGGAAGAAACCAACCAACACTTTGCCTTCACTGCACAACTAATTAATCATTTTTCTTTTTGTGGTCTTAATGACACAATGAAGGCATGCTGCAGAGAGAAAAATTCCAGGAGAATTCCATATAAAAGGAAAGAAAAACTTGTATTCTTCTCCATTTACTTAATCGAGAAATAAAAATTATCTGGAAACAACAAAGGAGCTGTCGCATGTTTTTCTGAGTCCTGTATCCCCAATTAAACCTAAGATAAACTTCTCCCATCACATAATGCAGTCAGTAACTAAAGGGGTAGCCATGATGGAAATAGCAATAAATGATCAAAGAGCATTTGGCTGGCCCTTGAACTTTCCTCTTATTAGAGCTAATGAACCTTTTATAGTAAGATGATTCAGATCTCACTCGAATGAATCATGGCGCATTTCACCTATAGTAGAAGCTGGAGCAAGAAAAGAATGAACTACAAGCATCATTACAACACAACTTATGTAAAACAAAAACAAAAAAACAGAACCTTGCCTCTTATGCACAAAAATTTCGGCCATAATATATTAGGCGCACTAAAGTACTAAACTGTAGCTTACGGCCAGAAGTAGAAGGATTCACATAAGGCATATGTACATGTATGAAAACGCTGCATCTGTTTCCGTGAAGCATGCATGTGTATTTAGCCGTGTAAATTAACGATGTTATAACATTACGACATATTATCAATAAGCTTCATTATCAGATAAATTGAAAATACATCTTGGAAACTCTTGGGATTAAATGCTTAGAAGTTAGAACTAAAGGGCACAACATGGTAGAAAGTTTAGTGTCATCGATGAAATAACAGGGAGAAGGATGAAACTCCTCTTGCTTCATGTTCTGGGTAAACAAATAACTGTGAAGAAAAAAGGCAGGGAAGGAAAGCCCATGTGTGAAGCCAATAAGAATATCACTAACGAGGGACCAGGGAGATCTGAAATTTCAGAATCTAACAATCGAAGATATTACAAGAAATAATGGCTGTTTGAGAACCCGTGATTAACACGCTAAGTTCATGTTGTCAGCAAGTCCAAGAAGAGTAAGGTCTGAAAAGGGTTTAATTGTCATAAGAAAGGACATAGTAGGTGTGAAGCATCAAAATGACCACCAAAACACCTCTCCTCCATCAAGCACGGATGACAAGGTGGAGATCTCAAGAAGTCAGGAACTGTGTTTCCATAAATGGCTAAACTGCTAACGAATTGCGATTTGGAACAATCATTCCCAATTCATTCCCAATTCAGAACACTAAAGTTCCGAACCAGAAGAATCACCATTCCGATCAAAACTTAAGTTAAATGGGGCATATAATAGTGTTTGTGTTAGATCATACTAAAAAATATTTATTTTTTAGCGAAAGAAATTGAATTTTATATACGTATATTAATTATACATACGTACACACATATACATACAAACGGTCCAAAAGCACTTGCTTCTCTTAGAGTTACGTTTTCCATCCCATATAAACACATGGAAGAAGCCTACACTTATCATACCGCGTTCCACAACAAGTGGTGTTCAACATGCCTATTTTCGTTTTGCATACAGAAACGTTTAGCGTTTCAGGTAACATTGGTCATGAAACTAAAGGCATACTTGATATATGGGATATCTGATGTCATTCTTCAAACTCTCGCTAGGAAGAAGGGTACCATGTGAAAAGGCATATCTACCTGCACTATTATGATAGTCGTGCTCATGCCATACAACACTGATTTTTACCTTTGAGATGCAAGGCATAACCGAACGACATCATAGTTTTATCACATAAAGTTCAGCTTCATAATGTAATAGCAAACAGCCTTCTCTCAAAAGATAGTAGATGATTTAGGAATGAAAAACATTTACTACATATTATTATACTTTTCATTAGAGAACTTGAGTATAATACATCATTTTTCATGAGCCTTGCACCCATTCTCTCTTTCTCAAATCCATTTCAGGGTGATACAACACTCATGTAGGGCTGGAAAAAAGCTCGAAGCTCGGTTCTGACCAGCTCGATTAACGCTCCTTTGAGCTTGTTTGACAATTAAATGAACAAAGCTTAAGCAAAGCTCGACATAATAAACAAAAGAACATGATAGCATGTTCAAATTCGGCTTGTGTTTGGACTTGAGTCGTTCAAGGCTTGTGTATGTTCAGCTTATTGAGTTCAAGTAAAAATAAAAGAAATATAATTATAAACTCATTATAAAATTTAGATCAAAGCTATTAAATGTTTATTTATGTTAATTTGAGACTTGGATTATAATTGACTAATTAGCCCAATATTGTTATGATACAATTCTGACAATTTAGCCAATACGATTCAAATTTACACCTGGGTTGGTCTGCTAGGTTCCTAAACAAGCTCTAAGTTGTTCAGGTAGTTCTAAAGAATCTGTTTCTCACTACTCAATTTGTCAAACTTAACATCCATATGATTTCGCATATATTTTTGTAATTATTTGTTGCCAGTTTTTTAGGTCGTAATTAAGCTCGAAAATCTTGAGGCTCGGTTTGGACCAGTTGAGAGCTTGCTTAGGCTCGTTTAATAGTATAAACAAACATAGCTTGAATAAGTTTTTAAGCTTATTAAATAATTGAGTGAACATGAACCTCAAGCTCGACCGCTTGGCTCATTTAGCATCCCTACACTTGACCAAGAAATTATTGCACCCCTATGAAGCACCGGCACGAACATGGACACGGACGCGGACACAAACATTGTCATGGACGCGGACACGGGCGCGGATGCAGACACAACAAATTTGTAAAACAGATACGGAGACACGGCTATATTATTTTGTAATTTTAATTATATATATTAAACATAATATAGATAAACTAGGAGTGGCAACACTTCCCAATATAACATTAAAAGCAAAATAAAAAAATAAAATCATGGTCATGCCTTTTATCCATAACTGCAAGGGTTTCCTACACACAAACGAACACACACACACACACACACACACACACAAAATAATGCAATCGATAAGAGTTAAACAAAACAATATCAACCCTTTCTAATCGAAGCCAACCCGACTCCAACATTTGCATCAATTTGAACATTTTCTCCTAACTTTAGTCCAACATGAGATGAAATATTTAATGTTCTTATATCCTCAAAGTATCAAAATAGTCCACACACACACACATATATTATTTCTCAATCCTCTACGTTATATAAAAGTGTTTGACATGACCCAAGCACGGCCCAAGCGTGTCATACACGGTATTGGGCAGTGTTCGAGTGTCCAATCCGTATCAGACACGGACCACGATGAGCCAATAGAAGTGCTCATGCTTCCTAGCTTCACCCCACCCCCACCCTCATATGAAAAAGGCTTAATTAAAAAAAAAACCAAACCTTTTAGCTAAAATACGAGAAACCACAAATAGTATTAAAATACACAAGAAACTTCCACAAAACTTTCAAAATACACAAGAAACTACCACAAATACTTTCAAAAACTCCAAGAAACACCCAAAAATCAGGTGACACGTCAGCAATAAATAACACAAAACTGCATACTATTGGGGTTTCTCGTAATTTTGAAACTATTTGAGGGTTCCTCGTATTTTAGCTAAATGTTTGGTTTTTTTGGATTTAAGCCTATGGAAAAAGAAATGAAAAGCAATGCATTACACAAGGCACGCACAAAGAAGACAAAAAAGGATGATACTTATTAACCGGAGCTTGTACATGGAATAGTACAAGTCTGCAAATTTAAATAGTTTTGACCACACAATAATTCAAGAAAATAATACCGAACATGTACAATATTACCTTACTCTACTTGTCTGTACAAAACAGGTCTCCAAGCACACATACAAGGCATTCCAAAAGATAAAATTGGTGGCACATATGGGTTTTCATATCGTAACTCTTCCCATAAAGGATAATTTCAAAAACTTTAATAGGATGATATATATTGTATAACCTTAAGTGTCGTAAACTATCCTGCAACACAAGTATTAAAGGCATATCTGACAAACGTCAATGTTATGCAGATGCCAGATATTATTTGTCAAATAATCTCTGTGTAACATCCAACATAACTCTATTCTTTGACATAAAATTCATATGCAAGCCACTTATAACACTCTTAATTAAATCTTCTATTCAAAATAAAAATAAAAACACAAATTAAAAGTAATTATCCTATGATTAAAGTAAACATTTGGTAATTTCGTAAAATTAGGTTCATGTCTCTTGAGCAATCAATGACTTGCTCATTCTTGCTTTGCGACAAGTGGTACACGTTACCTCGATTACAAGCAACCTCAAAAAGAAGAGACCGAGACATTGTGATTTTCGACATCTTTCAGTCAAGAAAACTAATAATCCAAATGAATAATGCCTTAACGTATCTCAAATCAAATCAATATATTTTGGTTACAGAAACGAGTTCAATAAGAAATGTGGGATATATAATGCACTATCCATTTTTCGTAGTTCTACCACCCTTGTATCTCTAAGGGTGAAAGTCGGTCAGATTTAACCCCAACCTGACTCGACCCACTAGAAAATTTAGGGTTTTTCATATAATATACCAGCCCAAACCCGGTCAGACAAGCTTAAACAAGTTCGCAAAATTTCTGGGACCCGCAAATTGACCCGGCCCACACCCGAGCCCGCCCGTTCTAAATAAATACGAATTTTATAAACCTAAACTTAATTCCTAATTGATCAACATTTCTCTAAAGGAATATTTACTTATAACTTTTATTTTTATCATTTTATTAAAAAAAGTCATAACTTTTTTTAATTTTCAATTGCACAAGTGTTGAAAATTTTGTAATTGGATGTGTTAGAAATATGTTTTAAAATGGTTAAACCTGAAATCCTAATAGAACCCGATCCCACCAGTTGAAAACCCGAAATTCGCCTAAAACTCGTTCGAACCTGAAATTGAGTGTTTGGGTATGTCGGTTTGTAAAACTGTCGAGTTCGGACAGGTTTTCGGTTTAATTTTCAGGCCAGATATATTTTTGATGAAAGGTACTCTGTTTAAATGTATTATCAAATCTTCTGGTATATAGGTTGACTATCAATGAGATGTGTTGATGCAACTATTATAAATTGGATGCAAAAACTAAATGAAAATGCAAATATAGTCTATATTTAAGGAAACTTGAATTACAAAATAGCAAATAATATCGCCTACAAATGAGATGTGGCAAATAAAGTGTTCAATCCAAGTTAGGCAAGTAAACTTGATGATTAGTCAAGTAAGCCTAAACAAATAGATTAATTCTTTCGAGCAATTTGGTAAACAACAAAGCTAATAAACTAACCAACAAAAGAAAATAGGGTAGTTAAGATGGTGGAAGAAAGTGTGAAAGTGGAGAACTTACTTGGATGTGGGTATTTAAGTATATATGATTATGTTAACTTGGGCCTTGCCTTGTGTTTAGATCCAAAGAAAATGTAGCTTAGCCTTCAAGTCCCTTATCAAATATTAACACCCGCTTCTAAGCACTTGTTAGTACTTGAGAGTAGAATGGTTGCTGTAGTTGAAGAGAGAGTGTTGAAGATGATTATTAGAATTAGAGAGGTAGATAGAGAAGAGAGAAGCATGAGAGCTAAAGAAATTAGAAAGAGAGTAAAACATAAAGGGAACAATTTTATTATAAACTTTCAATACCACGTCATGATTACAAATGAGAGTTAGGAGTCTATTTATAGGCATTTCAAAGAAACTTCCACACTAGATATTTCTACTTACATTAGATATTTTATTCTAGATATTTTCCTAAGAAATATCCACACAAAAGATATTTTACTTTAGAAGTCTCGTAAAAGCTTCTTTGAGCCTTCATCATCTCTTACGGTCTATAAACTTCTAAGCTCTTCCAAAATCTTCTGCAAGTTTCTAGAATATTCCGGAAGCTTCTAAACTCTTCCAAAATCTTCTACAAGTTTCTAGAATATTCCGGAAGCTTCTAATTCTGTAGAACTATATCAGTTATCCCTGGTGGAAAGGACCCGTCTCCTGAGGAGAAGGCTTCCGTTACTCGCTGAAATATATCCGCTCGAGCTGCTCGCAATTCATCATCAATTATCCATGAACAATCTGTTAATGGTTGCCCTTTCCAACGAATCAAATACCTTCTATGTATGTTGCCGCCTCTGGTTTTTGTTGTGCGAACATCCATAACGTCTTCTATTTCATCATCTTCCTCCTGCCTTGTAGCTACAAATAGTAGTGTGGTAAGGTCACCTGTGAAGGAGTCTCTCCATGAAATGCCACTAGGTCCATAATGTTCAAGATAGAAGTAGAAATAGTAGTAGGTAAATCCAACAAATAAGCATTTGAACCCAAATGCCGCAAAACTCAAAATGGACCAAATCTCTTTCTGCTCAACTTCGTATAAAAACCCGCAGGAAATATTTATCGTCGATAGTGCGCCATAACTAAATCTCCTGGTTGGAATATTTGTTTGCATCTATGCTTATCTGCGACAGCTTTATATTTGGCATTGGACTTGCAGAGCTTATCCAATACTTCCTTTTGGATCGTCTTTATATATTCAACAATAGCATCGGCCTCGGCACTGGCTCGGCCATGAAATGGTAAGGATGTTTGATCTTAAGATATAAGGGATGGGTTGGCCATAAAAGGCTTCAAATGGAATTTTGCCGGTAGATCTATTAATAAAGTTATCATACGCAAATTCTGCCTGAGGAAGAATTAAGTCCCATTGAGCAGGTCTTTCACTGGCTAAATATCTAAAACAAATTACCTAAGCTGCGATTGACCACCTCAGTTTGACCATCTGTTTAAGGATGATATGCACTGCTAAACCGTAAACAAGTTCCCAGTCTAGACTATAATGTTCTCCAAAAGTGACTTAAGAATCTAGTACCCTTATCGGATGTGAATGACTTAGGTATGCCATGCAAACATACTTCCTTAAAGAATAAATCTGCCATATGAGATGCATCGAAAGTTTTTTTTACATGCAATGAAATGAGTCATTTTAGTGAACCTATCCACTATCACAAAAATGAAATCCACCTTAGCAATTCTAGGTAGTCCAAGTATAAAATCCATAGCAGCGTCCTCTGAGGGATTTGTAGAAAGCAGAAGGGGAGTGTAAAGACCGGTATTTTGTGATGTGCCTTTAAATGATTGGCATGTATTACATCTTTTAATAAAATGACACACATCTTTTCTTAACTTAGGCCAAAAATATATTTCTTCTACTAAATCAATGGTTTTAGTTTCCCTAAAATGTCCACCTAGACCTCCACTATGAAGTTCTTGAATAAGACTCACGAATAGAACTCTCAAAAATGCATAATTTAGTTCACTTGAATAAATAACCGTCTTGAATTAAATATTTAGCATCTGGGTCCATTCCGATTGTTTGACATGATTCCTGTATAGGACCAAAATAAGGGTCAGAGGCATACATATCTCTAAGTGAGTCTAGGGAAACAATAATTGGCCTTAATGTAACTAATAAATGTTTACATCTACTTAAAGCGTCAGCTACTTTATTAGTTATGCCTGCTTTATGTCTCAAATGAAATATGCATTCTTGTAAACATGATGACCACTTAGCAGGTCTTTTATTTAGGTTCCTTTGTGAGTTTCGGTATTTTAAAGCTTCGTGATCAGAATTTAAAATAAATTCCATTTGAATAAGATAACGTTGCCAGAATTTTTAAGCTTGAACTATCGCATAAAGTTCTAAATCATATGTAGAATAGCGTGAAGGTGCATTATTTAGTTTTTCACTAAAATATACAACAGGTCTCCCTTCTTAACTAAAAACAGCCCCTGTTTCAACATGTGATGCGTCACAATCAACCTTAAATATCTTATTAAAATATGGTGAGGCAAGTGCAGGTGCTTGAGTCATTTTAGTTTTTATCAATTTAAAAACTTTCTTCCGCCTCTGGGGTCTATTTAAATTCCCCTTTTCTAAAACAATTCGCAATTAGTGCGATTAAGATATTAAAGCTCTTTATAAATCCATGATAGAACAACGCTAAACCATGAAATCCTCTCGCCTCACTAATTGTCTTTTGGGTTGGCCAATTTTGAATTCTTCGGTCTTACTAGGATCAACTTTAACATCGTCAGCAGAAATAATATAGCCTAAAAAGACTAAGCTATCTGTAAGAAATGTATATTTATTAAATTTAACATATAATTTATTAATTCGAAGAGTTTCTAATACGTGTTTTAAATGTTTTATATGGATAGCTGGGTTAGCGCTATAAATGAGAAAATCGTCAAAATATACTACTATAAACTTTCCTATAAAAAGTCTGAGTATACAAGTCATTGTTCACATATATGTACTTGGTGCGTTGGATAACCCGAAAGGCATAACCATCCACTCATATAAATCCTTCTTAGTCTTAAAAGCGGTTTTCCACTCATCACCTGATCTAATCTTAATTTGGTGACATCCACTCTTAAGGTCTAACTTGGTAAATATCTTAGCGCCATTAATCATATCAATCATGTCATCTATCTAGGTATGGAAAACCTATATTTTATAGTGATCTTATTTATTGCTCTACTATCGACACACATTCTTTAAGAACATCTTTTTTAGGGGTCAAAAGGACGAGAACTCCACATGGACTCATACTCTCTTAATAATCCTTTCTTTAATAACTCGCTAACTTGTTTATGCAATTCCTCGTGTTCTGACGGACTCATCCTATAATATGGTAGATGTGGAAGACTAGCACCATGAACTAGATCAATACAATGTTGTATATCCCTTAAAGGTGGTAATCCACTTAGAAATTCTTCGGGGGTAATATCAGAATACACTTTTAAAAATGGCTGAACTATTTGAGGAATCTCTATCTCATGTCATATTTCTTGTCCAATTAATATATAAAACAATTTAGAGTTCCTAACCTCTTTGTTAAGATCATATACGTTAAGGATTAACGCCGAGATAGGCGACGCAACTGATTTAGGAGTAGATTTTTCCTCTTTAGGATGAGAGATGTCCTTTTGTGGGTGAAAAATATCTTGTCCTTAAGGAAGGTATGCGTGTTCTTTTCTCCATCGTGTTGTGTTTTCCTATCAAATTCCTCAACATCAATTTTAATTCCTTGATCCCATCGTTTATCATATCTCACACCCCTCTCAATTCAATCATGTCGTGAAGTTACTTCACTATCGCTATTGTTAAAAAATCTATATCGAGATTGATTATTTTGTCTTTCTAGACGTATACTCATGAGTAACTCGGTTAATTATTTTAGTTGGTCATTAATTTGTTGGATTTGTATTTGTTGGGCAAGAAAGGCTTCTTGCCAAGTTGTGGATGGATGAGTTTATGTATTTGATTGTGAATCATGATCGCTAACCATTATAAATATATATATATGCAAATTTTTTTGGACAGCAAGTAAAATACAAGAAAATTAGGACCTAAATGCAACTTATGAAATTCCCAAGGGTTGAAACTTGCTCCGATACCAAAACTGATGCAACCAGTATGAATTAGATGCAAAAACTAAATGAAAATGCAAATGTAGTCTATATTTAAGGCAATTTGAATTACAAAATAGCAAATAACATCGCCTACAAACGAGATGTGGCAAATAAAGTGTACAATCCAAGTTAGGTAAGTAAACTTGATGATTAGCCAAGTAAGCCTAAACAAAAAGATTAATTCTTTCAAGCAATTTGGTAAACAACCAAGCTAATAAACTAACCAACAAAAGAAAATAGGATAATTAAAGTGGTGGAAGAAAATGTGAAAATGGAGAACTTACTTGGATGTGGGTATTTGAGTATATATGATAATATTAACTTGAGACTTGCCTTATGTTTAGATCCAAAGAAAATGTAGCTTAGCTTTCATGTCCCTTGCCAAATATTAGCACCCGCTTCTAAACACTTGTTAGTATTTGAGAGTAGAATGATTGTTGTAGTTGAAGAGAGAGTGTTGAAGATGATTATTAAAATTAGAGAAGTAGAAAGGGAATTAAGAGGGCTAAGAGAATAAAAAGAGAGTAAAAGATAAAGGGAACAATTTTATTATAAACTTCCAAAACCACTTCATACTTACAAATGAGAGTTATGTGTCTATTTATAGGCATTTCAAGGAAACTTCCACATACTAGATATTTCTACTTACATTTGATATTTTATTCTATATATTTTCCTAAGAAACATCAACACACAAGATATTTTACTTTAGAAGTCTTCATGGAAATTTCTTAGAGCCTTTTTCATCTCTCATGGTTCTATAAGCTTCTAAGATGTTCCAAGTCTTCTATAAGTTTCTAGAATATTCCGGAAGTTTCTAAAATCTTCCGAAACTCTCTAAAACTACATCACATGTTAATTGTTGATGTTAAGACTTAATTATCATGCTTCGCTTGTAATGCACGATGGCTAGATGGGTGAGGGCATTCCTCAAAACACGTCAAGTTCCTACATGCACATTGTGAGGGTAATCAATTATTAAATTTGTTGGATTGGGTTAGCATTGACCGAGTCCGTTCAATCAAGTGGGCTTAATCCTAAGTAGTTAGATTGTTGATAGATGCAATCTCTTAGTTGACTACGAGATAGGATATGTTTAGATTAAAGATCCCCGAAAATGTTATCCTGTTAAAATAGAGATAATATTGTTATAATAGCTCAACAATATTAGTTTCTACAAAAGAGAAAATGGTTGATATTATCAAAAGGAACAAGAACAAATCCTTAATAAGAGATCTCTTAGTTCTCATCTCTTTCAATTCTAGCTAACATTGCGGTGGACAGAGGAGACTTCTCGCTTACTAAGGAGTGTGGTCGACTTCTGATCATCAACGCAAAGGATATTAAAGAAGCCGTCTTCCGATCATGCAAAGGAGATTTAAAAGGGCTAGTATGTTGCGTGTGTTCTCCATCCACACATATCTAGATGAGATCGGGTATATAACTTATTAAAAAAACCATCATATTTTATTTTATATACATGTGTACATCAATAATGATGACAGATCTCCGAAAATTCATCTCGTAATGCACGATATAAAATTATATTTAAGGAAAACTCTAAATTGAATCCTTACAAAAAAATCATTCATCAAAATTTTGATCAATGAAAAAAATATTTTTTAAATCCTTGTTACACGATCTAAAATATATATTTTTAACTATTTTAGATCAGTTCCCTAGTTACTTCATTAAACAAAATTTAGATTAATGATAAAAAGCATGCTTTTGAAACATAAATAATTACATGCAAAATCAAAAAAGGTTTATATGTCGGGTGTGAGATGTCTTAAGCTTTGATACCAAGGATGGGTTTTCTATAAGATGTATATATGATCTCATTTAGATTTGTTAGTTCTCGCAGCGGAAACAAATAAATTATATTGCTTAGCCCAGAATATTTTCTCACACACGACACATACTAGTCCTCTTCAATCCCGTTTGATGAATGGAAGGCGGCCTCCTTAATCTCTTTTGAGTCGATGATCAAAAGACTACACCCTTCGATGAGCGAGAAGCTTCCACTATTCATTGCAATGCTAGCTAGAACCATGAGGATGAGAACTAAGAGATCTCTTCATGAGGATTTGTTCTTGTGTATTTTTAAAGAATATCAACCTATTTTTCTTTTACAGGGACTAATATTGTTGAGCCATCACATCAATATTATCTCTATCTCAACAGAGCAATATTATCTAGAATCTTCAATCTAAACAAACCCTATTTCTTAATCCAATTAAGAGATTGCATCAATCAACCACCCGACCACCTACGATTCAGCCCACTTGATTGGGCGGACTCGGTCAATGGTTACAGATTGGTTACAAGATTTGAGCTAAACTAAGAGAAATATAAACAAATACCCTCGGACCAATGCTTCGGGAATCAAGCCATTATTTAAAATTGGCTAGCATGTGGTTCATTCTTTCTGAATCAAATTCTAGTCTCTTTTCTTTCCAAACCGGTGTTGTAAAAATCGGATTACTCGGCCGAATAATCGTATGCGGCAAGGTTCAAGAACTCGATTTCGGATTCGGTTTCGATCTCTCAAAATTTTATTAGTTTCGGCAGGTTTCGGTTAATTTCGTTTATCTCGGTTCAGATTTCGGTTTTGACGTTAATACATACATATATGTAGATATATTAAATTTATGGTTGTATATCACAAGACAATATCTTAGTGTTAAAAAATTCAACCAAGACAAGACCTAATGCAAAATACATTGAAAAATGTATTTAGATAAGTATTAATATATGGTTTGGGTCGACTTATGTGGCCTTCTTAGGATGAAAATAACCTGCCCAGTTGTACAACAAATGAAAGTTATGGGCTCAATATTAACTTTGCACTTGATCCATAAAAAATAATTAGACAACCCTGAAAGCTAAAAAAATAAGCTTGACTAGTTTTTGAATCCCCTCTCTCACGTCTCTTCCTCTATCTTTATCAGCTTGATATTTTCTTTTTCTTATAGTTTTCTTAATAGTCAAGATCAACCGTTTTTGACGAGCAAGTAGCAACTACTCGTCACGAAAACAGCTCAGATCTAACGATGAAAGACTATAGTGATCACGATAACAACAAAAACGACAAAAAATAGTTATTTCAGGTTTCGGCCTAAACCTGATTGTATGATTGGTTTCGTATCGGTCACCACCGAAACCTATACGAAACGATCACGTATCGGTGGTTTCGAACGAAATCTCGAACCTTGGTGTGCGGTCCCCAAACAAATGAGAAATCAACTTCTAGTGAATTATTTGGTCATAGCGATTATCCGTTTAAACAGTGATTAATCGGTGTGTTAATTGTTAATCAGACCGATTATTCGGTTTAAACAGCAATTAATCGATCCGTTAATCGTTAATCGGACTGATCACACGGTCCAAGTCGCTTCTCATGCAAAATCAGGCCTAAAACCCAAAGCTGGGCCAATTTTGAATTAATCAACTTTGATTTCAAGCTAATCTCCGGCAATATAGTTCAACTTATCGTAAAACGATTAAAATAGTAATGGCCGCATAGTCTCCGTAAAACCATTAATTACTGAGTAATCCGATAACAAACTACTCACTAAACTAACGAAAAAAAACCGAGTTCATGTTTTACAACATTGTTCCATACATATGTATTTCGCTCCTTATGCTACCAAAATTAATAGAAAGGTTCCTTGGAATATGAGCATGTTCTGGTGATATGTGATTGAAAATCCATGATGTCCAATCATAAGGTTTTTGGGGAATATCCGCTACTTTTTTGTTAATTTGCAACATTTCATACAATCGCAATTTTTTTAACACAAAACCGACTTGGGATTCACCCACACTAACATGTAAATTCCAGTTATAGGATTTTATTGGAGAGTGGTACGATCACCATAACATAACTTAAATAGAATTAGTTGAGAATCTAAATAAAACTGAAAATAAGTAACTAATCGTGGGCTCCAAACAAATGAATCAATCATCTAAAATTACAAATTAAACATAAAGGAGATTTTAAATCAAAATATAACAGTCAATTACAAGCAACTAAATGTCCCCTTAGACCCCTTATTATTTGTATAACCCAAAGCAATAGGCAAGATTTGAAATGTGCCCCATCTCCAAACACTCAAAAGATTTTTATACATCCACTACCGTTGTATCTTCTATAGATTTAATAGAATGTTTGCTTGCTAACAATTGTTGCTACTTTGCTTTTGTCGGATGCAACATGTGTTTTCACTGTTTTGCACTCCACGTATTGGATTTCAATTAGAATAATAGTAGATTATCAATATTGAAGTAGAAACATTGTTTGATTCTATGGAATAGGGAAGAATACTTAGGAAATTTCAAAACCGGGTGCGAGTATTCCGAGGCTAGAATAGTAGACTCACTTGGCATCTCTAATACACGCAATGGTAGTAATAACAGTAACTATCTATAACTAAAGCATTCGTTGACCGTTCGAATCCTCATGCAATTTAATACCTTATCATAGCAAAATCAAGCAGGCATTGAACAATTAAAGACACGAGTCAATGTAAGAACAAAGAAAACATCATGTTTCACACAATTACATCAAAATAAAAGGTTCTCAATCCTATCATAAGGTAACACCGAAATCGTTCATCAAATCAACATTACCTTTTTTTTATTCCATCAACAGCAAAGAGCTCCCGAATCCTTTAGAGGAATTTTCTGTAGGGCCTTCCGGCGTCCTCATCCTGCATGTGCTGCAACCAAATTAAATGGAATTAGGGTTTAGGGTTAGGGTTCAGGTTTGAGGGGGGGAAGGGGATCGGTCTTGACGATGGCTTACGAATTCTCTGACGATGCCCTTGTAGACGAGGATGGGGAGGGCGATGCCGAAGAGGCCGACGATTGCGAGGTTGCGGCGAGTCCATCGGAAGTTGAGCTCCAGGTTCTCGCGGCCTGCGTTCCACTCCTCGATGAACTTGTTCTTGTTTACCTCCATGCCTCCTCCCATTTTCCCTCTGATTTTTTCCCCCTTTTTAGATCTAATCGATGAAAATGAAGAGATTTTTGTGCTTCGACGTTTATGTTCCGGAGCTCAGTGAAAGGGTAAGAGAGTTCAAGGAGATGCGGTCACCGCATGGTGAAGGAACCATTTGGTGCCATCTTGATTTTTATGGTGGGCTGGGCTTTGGGCTACAGCATACTGTGACGTTGTAAGTTTTCTTGCACGTGAAAAGGGAGAGGAGAGAGCAGCCAGAGGAAATAATTTTTCTTTCCGTTTTTGTCTGTACCAGCATGATCCTATAAAAAATATGGGATTCTCGCATAAAATAAGTATTTCTTGATTTGTTACGCAGAGAAGTAAATGGTTTGAGGAAATGATAATGCTCGATATCGGCGACCTCCAAGATCAGAACACATAGTAGATGACGTGTCCCAAGACTCAGAAGAAAGGGCCCACAAGAACCGACCAGGCCACCCTGTGCCCGACCTGCAAGCGCAAATTGGCCCACCTCGGGAGCCCCTGCGAATTAGCCTCCTCGGCCCCTCAGCTCGCCTCGAGCTGCCGCAAGGCCAAGACTTCCCGGCCTCCCGGCTCGTCCCTGAGCCCCCGGCCGAGGCTGCTTTCCTCGGCCCTCCAACCAACTCCACCCCTCACAGGCGTAACCGCCGCTCCGCGAATCTCGCCATGCGCAGATTCTACGCCAACAATATCCCACGTTCCACGCTATCATGATCCCATTAATGGACGATCCGCTCTCTGCGCGAGCGTGACGTCGGGAGCGTAACTGCCGGCGAGATCCTCGCGCCTGCTGCTGCGTGCCACCACCGCTATATAAATCTCCATCACAGGGGGATCAAGTAAGTCATTCTTGACACTTACGCCGTTACTCTGCTCGGATCTCATCACTAACTTGAGCGTCGGAGGGTCCTCGGTGGTAACAAACCATCCCGGGACTTCTTTGTAGGTACTCGGCGACAGCCTCCTCACCCCACCTTCTCCTTTCAAAACCCATTGAGACCCACACGCAACGAAGGACAATCGGTCAAGTTCACCTCGAGATCAAAGGAAGACAACATCTGACGGAGGCCCGAGAAGGAGCCCTATCAGTTGGCGCCGTCTGTGGGAAACATAACTCTACAAAATACAAAGTTGGCCTTCCGATCTCCGCCCGCATGGTAACCGACTCCCCTAAGGATCCAAATGCCCGCTACCGCATCCCTCGCAACGGGGACGCAGGCGGACCCTCGCCCAAGGTTGTCGGTCTCCCCGCAGGCTGCCGCCTCACAGGCTCCGGCGGCCGCCCGGCCAAGAGGGTTAAGGGCCGGGAGCCCATCACCTTTGGCGACGAGGATCTCCACGGCATATCTGTGCCCCATAGCGACCCGCTGGTGGTCGTAGCGCGGATTCACCAATACGAGGTCCACCGAATACTCATCGATTCAGGCAGCTTGGCGGACATCCTCTTCCACGACTGCTTTCTGTGAATGGGGCTGGCCCCAGCAGACTTGAGGCCGACCTCCCACGTCCTCTCGGGATTCACCAACCACTCCGTCCCGGCACAAGGGGTGGTCACCCTGCAGTTCATGATCGGGGAGCCCGGCCACACGCGCATGCTGCCAGTGGACTTCATTGTGGCTAGGGTCCCCTCGGCCTACAACGTCCTCCTCGTCCGGCCGACGCTGAACTCCCTCCAGGCCCAGATCTCGACATACCACCTGGCGATGAAATTCCCTCTCGACGAGGGTGGGGTAGGCCGAGCCTACGGAAGCCAACGGGTCGTGGAGGTAGGTCTGACAGAGGCATCTTCCCCCAAGCAGCACGCTGATAGCGCCGATGCATGCGGCGGCATGGAGGGGTCCCTGGACGCCCGGGACGAGCGGAAGGAGGTCCGTGGGGCACCGGTAGAGCCGCTGACCGAGGTGCCCTTAGCGGAAGGAGACCCAGGGAAGATCGTCAAGGTCGGGTCACTCCTAACGGGAACCCAGCGGGATGACCTGACCGAGTTCCTCCGGAGCAATTCCGACGTCTTCGCTTGGGCCCCAGCCGACATGCCTGGGATCGACCCCAAAATCATCTCCCACAAGCTCGGGGTTGATCCTACGGCCCGACCCGTCTGGCAGAAGAAAAGAAGCTTCGCCCCGGTCAAGCAAATGGCCATCGAATAAGAAGTTGACCGACTCCTCGCCGCCAACTTCATCAGGAACGTGCCCTATTCGGAGTGGCTGGCCAACGTGGTCCTGGTCAAGAAGTCGAGTGGGAAGTGGCGTATGTGCGTCGACTTCACCGACCTCAACAAGGCCTGCCCCAATGACAACTTCCCGCTCCCCCGCATAGACCAGCTCGTCGACAGCTCGGCCGGGCATGAGCTCCTGAGCTTCATGGACGCTTTCTCCGGCTACAACCAAATACGCATGAACCCTGACGACGAAGACATGACCGCATTCACGACGGACCGGGGGGTGTACTGCTACAGAGTGATGCCCTTCGGCCTCAAGAATGCCGAGGCCACATACCAGAGGCTGGTCAACCGCATGTTTAAGCCGCAGATCGGCAGAAACATGGAGGTCTACGTCGACGACATGCTCGTCAAGTCCGTCTCGTCGGCCGGCCATGTCGAGGACCTGGGCGAGGCGTTTAAGGTGCTCCGCAAGTTCAACATGAAGCTGAACCCCGCCAAGTGTGCGTTCGGAGTTACCGGAGGGAAATTCCTCGGGTTCATGGTCACTCACCGCGGGATTGAAGCTAACCCGGAGAAGATCGACGCCATCCTGAACATGACCGCACCCAGGACCAACGTCGAAATCATGCGGCTCACAAGGCGGATCGCCGCTCTGAGCCGTTTCATGTTTAGATCGGGGGAGAGGTGCCTCCCGTTCTTCAAGGCGCTGAGGAAAATTCCAAGGTTCGAGTGGTCGGAAGATTGCCAAGCTGCCTTCGACCAACTGAAGAGGCACCTCGCAACACCGCCCCTGCTCACCCGGCCCGTGGAAGGGGACGAGCTATCGCTGTACCTGGAAGTATCCGACCAAGCAGCAGGGTCGGTGCTCGTCCGAGAGGCCGAGGGGGTGCAGAGGCTAGTGTACTATGTGAGCCATGTGTTCAAAGACGCGGAGACGAGATACCCTGCTATAGAGAAGATCGTCCTGGCCCTCGTAGTAACCTCCTGGAAGCCGCGGCACTACTTCCAAGCACACACCATCATCGTCCTCACTGAGCGTCCCTTGGGGGCTATCCTGGAATCGCCAGAATCCTCTGGCCGTCTAGAGAAATGGAGAGGGGAGCTACCTCAATTCGACATAAGGTATCACCCGAGGCAAGCCATCAAGGCGCAGGCCCTGGCCGATTTCGTCGTTGAATGCATCATTCCTAGCAGGAAGCAGGATCCCGCGCCGCCCCTCGCAGCCCGGTACCCCGACCAGGAAGGCCCTAGCTCGGCCCCGGAGTGGGTCATCCACATCGACGGGTCTTCCACCGAGGAAGGCTGCGGGGCCAGCCTCATTATCCGAGCCCGAAAGAAGCCGAGATGGAGTATTCCTTGAGGCTCGGCTTCAAAGCATCGAACAACGCAGCTGAGTACGAAGCCCTCCTAGCCGGACTGCGCATGGCCGTTGGGCTGGGACTGAAGGTCGTCCGGGTCCGCAGCGACTCGGCCCTAGTCGTCGGCCAAGTAACCGGCCGATTCGAGGCTCGGGAGCGCCTAATGATAAAATACCTAGACGAGGTGAGGAAGCTCCGAAACAACTTCAACGAAGTCCAGGTGGAACAAATACCCAGACAAATGAATGCCCAAGTAGACGCCCTGAGCAAGTTGGCTTCATCTTACTCGGCCAGCAACAGGCGGTCGATACACTTCGAAACCTTGGCCCGACCCAGCGTTGGAGACGAGGCGGCGACACTCCAAGTGTACACGACATAGGAGAATGAACCAGATTGGAGGAAGCCCCTCGTGGAATTTCTGAAAGACGGCACGCTCCCGGAAGACAGAGCGGCCGCTCGCCGCCTCCGGGCCAGAGCAACCCACTTCGTCTGGAGCAACGGGAACCTCTACAAGAAGGCCTTCACTCAGCCCCTGCTCCAGTGCGTTGACCCCCACGAGGCCGACTACATCCTGCGGGAAATCAATGAAGGGGTGGGCGGCGCACACCAGGGGGCTCGAACTTTGATCCGAAAGGCACTACTTCAGGGGTACTATTGGCCCACCATGCACGAAGACGCCCTGAAGCTGGTCAGGAGGTGCAGGAGCTGCCAACTCCACGGCAGTATCCCCCGCCTCCCAGCTACCGAGCTAACGGCCCTGACGTCCCCATGGCCATTCGCCCAATGGGGATTGGATATGATCGGTCGGTTTCCTGATTGGAACGGCCTCGATCCATTTGGAGAAATAGTCCACCGCGACGAGGACGTATTTATGCCCGCCAGCTCCTGCCGCCACAACCATCAGGTTCCTCCAAAACAACCTGATTCACCGGTTCGGGATCCCAAGGTGCATCATCACCGACCACGGGACGAACTTCAAGAACGAGAAAGTAATGGACTTCTGCAAAGAGTACCACATCCTCATGAAGTTTGCCGCGGTCGCGCACCCCCAATGTAACGGGCAGGCCGAAGTCGTCAACCGGGACGTCCTCAGGGGCCTCCGAACCCTCCTGGAAGGGAGGCAAGGCGGTTGGGTCGAGGAACTACCCCGGGTCTTATGGGCCCTACGCATGTTAAAAAAGACCCCAACCGGGGAGACCCCTTTCAACCTCTGCTACAGGACCGAAGCAATGGTCCCAGCGGAGATCGGGTTACCCAGCCACCGAGTCGAGCACTTTGACGATGAAGCAAACACCATGGCACTACGAACCAACCTCGACGTATTGTCGGAGAAAAGGGATCGGGCCCAGATCAGAGCCGCCGCCTACCAACAGCAGACGACTCGATACTACAACGCTGGGGTAAAACACTGATCCTTCAAGGCCGGGGATCTGGTCCTGCGGCAAAACGAGTTCGTCGACCAAGGCAGGCTTCACAAGTTCTCCCCAAAGTGGGAAGGTCCCTTCCTCGTCTTCGAAGCGCTCCCGGGCGGAGCCTACCGCCTACAAGACACGGATGGACGGAAGCTCCCTCGGCCTTACAACGCGGAGAAGCTCAAGCTATACCTATGAAGCCAAAACTAGCAAAGCACCGCACCCCGGCTACCGCTCGAGATCTCCCTTTGAAATGATGGTGTATAGCGTTGTCTAGGATTCCTATCCACACGAATAAAGAAACTTTCGAATCTTCTTTCCCGGTAGGGATCCCTCTGTACAACGAGAAAGGTCTCCCAGAGACGGTCGGGCCCGAGGTTCCCTCGCTCGGCTATCCCCAGCTTGCAGCTTCCCTGCCATAGCACCAGAAATCAAAAGCCCTCTCAGAGGCGGTCGAGCCCGAGGTTCCCTCGCTCGGCTATCCCAGGCGGGCATCTTCTTTGCCACAACGCCGGGGGTCAAAAAGTCCCCTCAGAGGCGGTCGAGCCCGAGGTTCCCTCGCTCGGCTATCCCCAGCGGGCAGCTTCCCTGCCACAACGCCAGGAATCAAAGCCCTCTCAGAGGTAGTCGAGCCCGAGGTTCCCTCGCTCGGCTATCACCGGCGGGCAGCTTCCCTGCCACAATGCCAGGGATCAAAAGCCCTCTCAGAGGCAGTCGAGCCCGAGGACCCCTCGCTCGGCTATCTTTCAGGACAAAAGCCCTCGCCAAGGGGCACCGGGCAGTGACCCTGCCCGGCCAAGGGTCCTTGGTGGGCTTTTTACAGCCTTATAGCTCTTCCCACGCCAAGGACCAAAGTCCTCCCAAAGGCAGTCGGGTCCTCGCTCGGCTATCCCCGGCTAGTAGCTTCCTACCACAACCGACAGGGATCAAAGTCCTCGCCAAGAGGCACCGGGCAGTAACCCTGCTCGGTCCCCGTCCTGAAGGATCAAAAGCCCTCGCGAGAGGCAACCGAGCAGCTACCTTGCTCGTCAAAATCTCCGGCTGGTAGTGGCCTACCCACGACGCCGGAGATCGGATCCCTCACCAAGAGGCAACCACGCATCCTCATGACCCGGTCAATTTTAGCGGCCCTCAGCAGCCCAAAGCCCTCGCAGCGGCAACCGAACGGCCACCCTGCTCGGACAAGCCCGGCCGGTTGCCCTGTAGCCGTGCTTAAGGATCCGAGACACCCAGAAGGATGGCTGGTTCATCCAAATCTGAACGATCTCCCATCGACCTAAGGGGTACGTGAGGATACCTCCGCGGCAGCGCCTGGCACCCTCGCCGGCTGACCAATTCGACAGGAGATCGCCGGACATAAGGCCAACCTTACACGGAAACACAACGATACAAGCAAGGGCATCCTACGAACGTCCTTCACACAAAAAAAATGAAAGAGAAAAAATACAAACCGACGAATCATGGGTTCTTTTTTATTTTATTGCCAAAATCAAGATCTTTACAAGGGGTACTCTGGGGCCCCCAAGCCCTACAAACGGCCCGGAGGCTTGCTTCGACCACTTCATCGTCGGCGTCACGACCCAAGGTCCTACCACCGAAGACTTTGCCACCAAGGGCACGCCCGGCTTCCCTCGTCATCCCTCGCCGAAGACCTCGTCGCCGGAAGCGGAACCCGAGCGCGGAGTTCACTATCGTCGAACTCGGGAAGCTGTTCCTTCACGGCGTCCAAAGCCTTATTCCACGCAACGGCAGAATACTCCCCAAGCTCGGCGTAAAATTGCTCCGACGCCTTATACTCGGCCACAGCTTTCTTGGCCTGAGCCTCGGCAACCTGGGCCTTCAGCAGCGCCGCCTCAGCGCCCCCCTGCTTGCGTCCCTCTCCTTTTCCAGCGCCGCAAAGCGTTCGGCCATGTCCGCCAGCTTCCTATCGGCAACCCGGAGAGACGCGTTCAGACGGCGAAGGGCACCCCGAGCCACCGAGTTGGCGAGCTCCGCAGCCTCCGCCCGGCCCGCCACGACGTCGGCCTTATCCCTCTCTCGGCGCAGGTCACGTTGCAAGATCTCAACCTCCGAAGGAAACGCCTCCACTGGCCTCGGGGTGTGGAACGCCCCCTCGGCCTCCATGCGAATGGCAAGGGCGCAGTGTTGAAGAACCTGACAGAAAGTCGATGAGAAACCAAGAAGCATCCGAACTAAGGAAGGGCATACCAAGGCAAATGCGCATAGGGGGATTCATACCTGGACCGCCCCTTGGGCCATGGCCTCCAATTGATCTCTCAAGGAGCCACACGGGAACTTTCCCCCAGCCGATTCCTCCATCCCGGCTAGCAGACCAGTGGCAACGGAAAGCCCAGACGAAACAGTGAAGACGGAGCCCCCTTCCCGCACGGGAATCCCTTCGGGGGCCTTCAACGGCGGCGTACGAGAAACCGTCCTTTTCCTCTTAGCAAGGGCCGGCCCTCGCCCTTCCTCCCGTCACCAGTCTGAGACTCGGATAACGGCTGACGACTCCGGCCGCCGCCAGAGAAACTCCCAGATGCCGTCGACGAAACGGACAGCCCTGCCGTCGGCGGAAAGTCTGGCGGAGGGCGCAAGTTGGCCGGGGGCTCAGCTACGCCACTAGCTTCCCCCCGGCGTGAGCCGCCATAAAAGTGGGAGCGAACCATGTATCACGAAGGAGGAAGAACGCCGAGCGACGGCGACTCGAGGAAGAAGGGAGATGAAAGATTGGGGGCCCTGGGGCGGGCCCCGCCCCCATTTTATCACCGCATCCAACGGCGTCCGTCAACTCCCGCCGAAACGACTCCTCACGCCCAGCTGCTCCGATCACTCTACGTGTTGGTCCTGCACTGGACTGCATCCAATCGGGCGCTGTAGGCCCGCGTACGTCACACCGGCCAGTCGTCCTTCGACACGTGGACCATTGCTTCAGTTACATAGTGCACGAACCGGCACACCCTCTTTAAGGTGCGGAGACCTCGCCTTGGTTCGCTAGCAGAAAAGACGACCAATAGACCGAGGGCTCGTCCCGACGAAACCATAGAAAGGATCTCACCTCAAGAGGCCCGGCAGTCCACTCCTGACCCGACCACTAGCTGGTCGAGACAAGAGTGGGGGGCTAATGATAATGCTCGATATCGGCGACCTCCAAGATCAGGACACATGGCAGATGACGTGTCCCAAGACTCACAAGAAAGGGCCGACCAGGCCACCCTGTGCCCGACCTGCAAGCGCAAACTGGCCCATCTCGGGAGCCCCTGCGAATTAGCCTCCTAGGCCCCTCAGCTCGCCCCGAGCTGCCGCAAGGCCAAGACTCCCCGGCCTCCCCGCTCGTCCCCGAGCCCCCGGCCGAGGCCGCCTTCCTCGGCCCTCCGACCAACTCCACCCCTCACAGGCGTAACCGCCGCTCCGCGAATCTCGCCATACGCAGATTCTACGCCAACAACATCCCACGTTCCACGCTATCACGATCCCCATTAATGGGTGATCCGCTCTCTGCGTGAGCGTGACGTCGGGAGCGTAATTGTCGGCGAGATCCTCGCGTCTGCTGCTGCGTGCCACCACCGCTGTATAAACCTCCATCCCAGGGGAATCAAGTAAGCCATTCTTGACACTTACGCCGTTACTCTGCTCGGATCTCATCACTAACTTGAGCATCGGAGGGTCCTCGGTGGTAACAAACCATCCCGGGACTTCTTTGCAGGTACTCGGCGACAGCCTCCTCACCCCACCTTCTCCTTTCAAAACTCATTGAGACCCACAAGCAACGAAGGACAATCGGTCAAGTTCATCTCGAGATCAAAGGAAGACAACATCTGACGGAGGCCCGAGAAGGAGCCCCATCAGGAAACGAATCTGGAGCTAACATAGATGGGTTAATATTATGCAGCTTTTTAAGCATCAGTATCTTGCTCGTGTTCAAATAAAAAGTATGTTTAAATTTTTTAATTTTAATTCAAAAAAATTAAAGTACATTAAAACTTACATGATAGGCGCGTGGTTATGATTAATAATGATTAGATGATTGTATAGTTATAACTGATTCAGTTGATAATCGTATTTATTAAATATTTGTTAAAGAAAATTCTGTATTTAGTTTTTTTATTGCTGATGTGGCGCTGCATGAAACTATGTTAGACTGTTGAATTGAAATCAATTCGGGAATCCACAAGTTTTACTAAAGGTAAAGGTTTAACTCAAGATTTTATTGATTATAGAAAAATGCTATTTTATTATTATTACTAAATAATAACACAAGCCTTAAAGGATCTGAACTCACACCATCCCTGATCGAGACCCCTTGAACCCCCTTAAACGAGACGAGACTAAGCAGGAGCCGATGAATATGCTACGTTCATGTTATTGTTCTTTTGTTTATTTTAACGAGCTTCAATTTATGTTTAAGCCCGAGTTGTTTGATAATCAATCGAGCTTGAACGAGTTTTATCCCGCCGATTCAAACCGGGGTTTAAGCTTCCAGATTTCTTAACATCCTTCGGCCATGTTGGATAGCCTCAGTCAAATGGAAAAAAGACTAGACTACTTTTTTCTATTGGATTGGGCCAATCGAAAAAAAATGTTATTTGGGTAAATTTTTCATTATCACTTCCAATGGAAAATGATCTCCAAACATCCTTTATCCATCGGATTCTAAAAATTGGTAAATGCCTAATTTTTCTAATCCAAAACAGTCTCTCTCTCTCTCAAAATGTCACATCAATCTCTTTTTTCTTTCACTCTCTCTCACATTAATGCTATCCTTATCTCAACCATCCAAACATGCATTATGTTATCAGAATGCATTGGAATTTTGCTTTTGAAATATACATGCATTCGAAAACATTTTAATTCTAAAATCATTCCTATAGACTTTAACGCTAGCTATCCAAACATATAATTAATTGTATTTAATCAATATGGTTTAATTAATATGGCTTAATCATGGGGCGCAATGAAGAAGCCCATGGCCCAATGAATTTTTCTTCTCGCTCGCGAAGCGAAGCTAAATAAAGCCGCCCCCAAATATCTCATTCTAGGGTTTTAAGAAGCATTTGATCCCCAAATCCTCAAACAAATCGAGTCAATTTAATTCATCGATGGCGCCTAGGGTTTCATCAAAGGGGAAGCTGAAGGAGAGAAAGGACTCGAGGGGCGGCGGCGGCGGCGGCGGCGGATTGAACAAGAGCGTGAAGGAGTGGACGACTTGGGCGATGAAGAAGGCGAAGGTGGTGACTCACTACGGATTCATCCCCCTCATCATCGTCATCGGTATGAACTCCGATCCCAAGCCCTCCTTCTCTCAGCTCCTCAGCCCCGTCTGATTCCATTAATGGCGATTTCTAGGGTTTTCATCTTTTTAGTACCAGTTATGTTGACGCTTGTGATAAAAGGATGAGAAATCTGTTATGATCGTATCATGATACCTTTTATAATTTCTTGTTATATTGATGGGATGATTAATCATCAAAGTAGGCATCTTGAACTATTTTGATTTGGACTGATTTTAGTGTTTTCTCTCTCTCTCTCTCTCTGTCGAGTGCAGCAAAGTGTAGAACATTACTTCATGATTTTGCTCAGCAAACTCAACATTTTTGAGTTCTGTATCATTCCCAATGTATCATTCCCAATTTTCTGGTGTTGATTATGTGATCGATTCTTAATTCATGATTAGAGAACAACATATGAGTAATATTTTTTACTACCAGTTTACAATGTAGATTTTTTTTGTTGAAATAAACAATGTAGATTTGATGTAATCCAGACAACGAAGGTGCTTCCGGATCGGATTCGAACCGGATACGAGTATAACTTTATGTGTACTTGTTTTCAAGTGATGGATGCATCTACATATACAGTTTGATAATGAGATCCATAATCCTATTTGACAACGATCTAATACATATATGAAGCATAGATGGATAAAACTAGGACATGTTTGCATGATAACCAGGCTTAGTTACGGAAAACTCCCAACTGGTTTGGGTCATTTTAACAAAACTTTCATTATCTTTGAAATTAGTAAGAAACTACCAAATTTAACGGTGACACGTCGTCAACGTCTATGTCATGTTACTTAAGTTGTCTCGTCAGCAAAAATTTAAGAAACTCCCAAAATACACCTATTATAACCCAGAACTCGAAGAAATAAAAAATAAATTAAAAAATAAAAACTTCTTCTTCTTCCCTCCTCTTCTTTGTAGCTGCCATCGCCAGCCTCCCATACCCTGACTGCATGGCTCGTTGGCCCCTCTCCTCGTCCCTCCATCGCCGTCCCCTCATCGTCGTCATCACCCACCGATTATCATCATCATCCTTATCCTTCACCTCCGTGTCATCCCCGGTGATAGTCAAGCCTTATCGTCGATCCCATCACTCGACTCTGGCCGTCACCTCCAACGACAACCACCACTACCACCTTCTTCATCATCATGTTCTTCATCATCCCAGCCTCCACCTTCTTCTTTATCATCATCCCCAACCTTCCTATTTCCCCTTCTCCCCCCTCCAGTTGACCCAAACCCTTTGGCCTCTTCCTCAATCTAACCCTCACCCGCCCACAACCCCTTTCTCCGACCCCCCCTTCCAAGACCTCCATCACCAACATCATATTCATCATTAACCCATTATCTTCCTCCTCCTCTCATTTCCTTTTCCGGTGGCCTTCTCTCGCCGGCGACGTCCCACTCCTCTCCTGGGTTCCTAATTTTTTTATATAATTAATATTTAATAATCATTAAAATTATTTTAAATGTAATTTTAATTAATTAATTATATTATGAAAATGGCAAAAATGTCATTTGACATAAACAGTAACGTTGATCAACGTTGACCGTCAAACCATGGTAATTTTCCGATAGTTTCAAAGGTGTTGGGAGTTTTGTTAAAACGACTCAAACTTGTTGGGAGTTTTCAGTAAATAAGTCATAAAATAAAGTAAAACAAATGTTCATGCGAAAACCTACATGTTAACCGCTACATACACAAAACTAATTTGAATACTAATTTAGTACGATTACTCAAAATAATCGATAAAATAGCGACATGCATGCAAACAGAAATTATACCAAGATAGAAATATGATAACATATGCATAGATTTTACTTGCTTGTTTTGCATGTTTTTGATATGAACACGGTGGAATAACATGTCAAAATGCCTTTTAGATGCATAACATATATTACGTGGACTGAGCCTTTATTCCGAGCATATGAGGTAGGCTACACGGAACAACATGAGAATCATGCCGAATCGATCACATGAATCCTCCGCCTCCACTCACTCCTATCAAAATATATACTTTCATTAAGGTCTTTGGCATTCATGTCTTTTCGTATCGCTTTCATCCATATTTTTTTGTCTCCTTTTCGTCCTTTTGACTCGGTTTAAATCGAGAATATTCATTCGTCGAACCGGAATTTCCGTAGGTCTGCGTAACCAAACCATCTTAAACAGTTTCCTCGCATCTTTTTCTTCATATGTGCTACACTAACTTTTACACGAATATCTTTATTTCGCACCTTATTTTTTATAGTGTTACCGTACATCCAACGGAGTATGCGCATCTCCGCTACATTCATTTTCTGTGCATGATGTTTTTTAGGAGCCCAACATTCCGTGCCATATAATAAGACATGCCTGATAGCGCTTCGATAAAACTTTTCCTTCAATCTTAATGGAAAGTTACGATTGTACAAAATCCATATTACGCTCCTCCATTTCGACCAACCAGCTTAAATTCTCTGGTTGACATTTAATCTTTTCATCCTTTTGGATGATGGAACCTAAATATTTAAACCGATCACTCTATGATATCTCTTACCCATTCGGTATTATACCACTGTTATCTTAACTTTTATGTTTACAGAATTGGACTATTTATAGGCTGAGTGCTGAAACCCTAGGGCAAGATTCTGAGCCCAAATGAAATGACTAAACTACCCCAAAATTCCGAGTTTATACTGAGTCAACTCGGCCGCGGATCCGTTGCCGAGTCGCCACTTTGGCCGCGGTTCCGCGGCTATTTTGAGGAGTTGGCTTGTCGTTTTTTGTGGGGTTTCTTGTGTTGCTCTCTTCTGTTGTTCTACTTGTTCCAAATTTTAAATTGCATCAACAATTTCTTCAGATCTGCAACAATCCAAATTGGCATCAAAAATAATTCTTTTGACCTCAACTCACTCGAGCTCCGCGCACCTATTGATTCTTGTTCTGCCCCTCTCGTGCCCTGTGCTTGTCCGAGTCACGAATGACCACTGTTATTTGTCTTGTCTCTGGAACTGGTAAGCGGCACTAGACGGATACGGATGATCGGAACCTGGCTTTTATCTGTTGGTAACAGATGTTCTGGATTTTGGCGTAACAGTGGAGATTTTGTATCATTTGCGTTATTTTGGACTAGGAACCTGTAGCCTGTAAATATATAGCAAACATGGATTAAAAGCACCTGCCTATAAACAAACGAGCATAAGAATGGGCGGTATTAAATGCAATATTCTGGTATGAACAATTATGATGAAACATTTTCTCTAGTGGCTATGCTTAAGTCCATCTGGATCCTACTTGTCATCGTTGCATACCATTTCTGTGAAATCTGGCAGATGGATGTTAAGACCGCTTTTCTAAATGGTGATTTAGAAGAGAGCGTGTACATGACTCAGCTAGAGAGCTTCGTAGATAATGGGAGCAGCGGAAAGGTGTGCAAACTGCTTAAATTAATCTACGGATTAAACAAGGCATCACGGAGTTGGAACATCTGTTTTAATGTGGCAGTCAAAGAGTTTGACTTCATAAAAAAAAATGTAGACGAGTCTTGTATATACAAAAAGCTTGCAGAGTGTAAGGTTCTCTTCCTCATATTGTACGTGGATGTCATACTCTTGATAGGAAATGATGTTCCTATGCTACACTCGGTCAAGCTCTTCTTATCACAATGTTTCTCCATGAAGGATCTGGGTGATGCCTCTTACATCCTGGGAAGAAACACTGGATAACTATGAAGAATATTCTTAAGTACTTGAGAAGCAATAAAGAAATGTTCTTGGTGTATAGTAACGGTGAACTCCAGATGGAGTTCTTTACCGATTCGAGCTTCCAGAGTGATAAGGTCGACTGTAAGACAGTCTCGGGTTTTGTCTTTACCCTCAGCGGAGGGACGGTATGTTGGAAGAGTTCCAAGCTAGATACCGTAGCAGACTCGACGATAAAGGCTGAATATATCGCTACCAACGATGTTGCCAAAGAGGCTGTCTGGATAAAGATGTTCATGAGATGAACTTGGTGAGGTTCCTACAATTGTGATGATAATGGAACTATGGCTTTGGCTTAGGAACCCCGGTCCCATCAGTGATCCAGAAATATTCTTAGGCAGTATCACCTGATCAGGGAGATGGTTGATTTCCGGAAGATCGAGATCAGGAGAGTTGACACGAAGAATAACATGGCGGATCTACTCACGAAGGCATTTCCCTAGAGAGACTTTAAGGGATGTTGGGTATGATATACTACAACAACTGGCCTTAGTGCAAGTGGGAGATTGTTAGTTGTATGAATGCCCTAGAGGCCATTATTGTACATGATTGTATATTATAGTGGATGCTTGGACATATATATGGATGACTTTTTTGCTCGACATGATAGTATGCTATCTGGTTACATTTTATCTTAACATGTATACTTGTACCGTCTCTCTGTTACATGTTGATTGATCGTTTTCTGATGTGTAAAATAAACTTGTAAAGAAATTACAATCAAAAACTTATATTGACCGCAATCAAACTACGGTGTCGGATATAGTTTGTAGTGAGTGCGGATTGTCCACAGGGATTGCACGATTCACTTGTATTTTGATACGTTTGAAATGAAAAGTTAAGCAACAATAAAAGAAAACATGATTCAAGAATGATTTGTATTCAAGTGTCACTATTCTTTACTCAAGAATCAAGAAACTATAAACAATCAAGAATCGGTTGTTTTGATAATATTTCCAATCAACAATCAAGAATCTAAAAGAGGCTCGTAGGAATCGATAGGATCGATAGACGTGATGTAATCTAAAGATATCATGTTCTTGTCCTTCGAAGGATTGATACTAGATCGATGATCATCGACAAGAGTTAGGGTTTTCTCGTGAAACTAGGGTTTCATCTTATCCCTTGTTCTGTTGTCGATATCATTCACATTCTAGCCTCTAGCAATTTCAAGAAACGATCCTAACTCCCCCATTTTGAACGATATCAATCAAGAAAGCATCGAAACAAAATGGGTTGTCGGTTCTTGAACTTACTAGGGTTTACAAAACTTGTAGGAATCAAGAATCGATTAAAGCTATGTTACATCATCTTTCTATTGACCGTCTCGACTCCTCGACGAGCGGAGTTTTATTCATACATCACCACACAGATAATATTCAAGAATTGTAAAGATAACATGATGCGGAATTTAAAGAAAACAAGATAAAAGAATATCACCTTTATTGATCTCAACAATTTTGATTACATTTGCTTCAAGAACTACAAGAAGAAGAATCTAGATTGTTGATCGGGCGTCGCTCGGCTTCATGAGTCGTGGATCGGCTCGGATCGCTTGCTCTGTTGAAGATCGGCTCCGCTCCTAAAGGTTGTCGGGCTTCTTGCTTAATGGGTACTCGGGATTCTTGATTTCAATTGGAATTAGGGTTAGGGTTTCCTACAAGCCCTGTCACTAGACTTGAGGAAGAAGGAGATGAAGAAAGAGATAGAATTGGGGATAGATTCACTAATTGGATCAATAATTCCCAAGGTTGAATCCTTTTTTTTTTTACAATGAGCCTAGGGTCTTATTTATAGAACTCCCAAACCCTAGGTTTAAGTTTGAATTTCCCTTTCCCTCCAAAAGTTTGTTGAGGAGTTTCTAGAAGGAGTTTGTTAGGAGCTAGCTTAGGGTTTAAGCTAGGGTTTAGGGAAAGTTCTAGAATGATTAGGCTAGTTTAATGAAGCTCAAGGTGTTTGCTGATCTGGTAGAAATATCTGGAGTCTTCTGGAAGATGTCATGCATTTTTGAACTGTAGCCACTGAAACAGGAGTTGTGCACTGAAATTGGGGAACTGATTCCCTGTAGCTGCCGCGGATCCGCCGCAATTACTAGGCAATGGCCACGCTTCCGCGGCTCCTTGATGGGCTTGGGCATTGGTTCTTCTGGTGAAGCTTTGTACTGTAGTGTGGCCTTTTCTCTGATGTCTTGAATTTCAGTTGCTCCTTTGTAATGATACCAGATTTGATTTTAGTGAGTTTACGAGCAATTGTAATGGTCGAGCAATGTAATGATCGAGCAAGCTTCTCATTTCCTGCACAGACTTCGAAACACGGGTTGCAAGATATAGAAAATATGCCATGTGATGAAATGCAGTCAATTTCCCTAGAAATGCCGGTTTTAAGGTCGAATACATGTAATCTGATATTTTGCGACCTATTTGCTAATATGTGAATTATGAATACCATACACTTCTATATGGATGCAAATGATAAGGAAATTGCCGGTTAAAATATGCAATATTTTCGACTGATCAAATACCCCCAAACTTAATTTCGATCGTCTCGAGCGAATGTTTTATTAAAAAGAGAGAAGGAGAAAATAAAGAAAGAGAAAAACTAACTAGCACACTTTCGTAGGCAACACGATTGCACTGAGCACGTGCAACAAGCCTTTAAACCTCTAGGTGTCCCTAGTAGGAGGAGTGTTGTCTCCTGAGGGTTTTCAGCGGATTGCACCCACAAAATCCAATAATAAAAGTAAGATCATGAATATTACATTTAAAGAAGAGAATCGTAAAAGAAAAGCTTTGAAAATTAGGGTTTCCAACTAAGCTAGCTTTTCGGTTGTCATGAGCCCTATCTTAATGGTCATGAAAAGATGTCAGAAATCACGTCCTCCCTCAATAAAACATCGTCTTATTCTTCATTCCTATCTTTCTTCCAAACATCGATCATATTACCCTGCGTGTGTGTAAAGACATCCCTACACCCGGAGAATTCAATTCAAGCTATCATACTCTTGCCCATCAACCTCAGTACTCTTTTTTTTTTTTTTTCGATGAGCTCACACACTTTCATGCGACCGTTAATACTTCATGAGGTACTAACCGACCGATTACTCCTGTGCTTGCTTACTTGGTGTATTTTCCTCGTCTTGCACCACCTCAGGCATAGCAGTGACTCCCAGACCAGTTGGTCTTAGGGCACTAGGTGAAGAAGCACCCTCGCTATATATATTTTTTTTATTTCCCTCGGTGATAACAAAACCAGTGTCCATTTTTCTCACCATATATTTTTTTCCCATACTTTTGGCTTTAAGACAAGAGCATTTCAAAGTATCCTCTACTATCCCAGGCTTCAAGACGTGTGTAAGTGCGAATAGCAGGGTAGCAACGTTCAAAATGTTTGGCTTCCAGAATAGAAACTATTTTTCAGACTTATTTTTATCCTCAGATTAGTGACGTCCTTCATCTTACTAACCCTTGGGACAACGGCTCATAACTACTTATTACTAGTTCGTATGAGAAAACTTCTAATTTTCTTAGTTTTCTAAAATTTTTCTAATCTCATGGATGTAACTTTTCACTTTCTAAACTTTCATTATCTTATTTATATACAAAAAGGTGTAAATATTAAAATTATTTTTATATTTGAAAATTTTTAAATTTTTATGGGTTTTGAAAATTTTTCAATTTATATAGATTTTTAAGGAAATGTTTTGTGCTTATGCAGATGATATGCAAATGATGCAGAAATAAGCACAAACCTCCCCCAAACTTGTTTTCAACAGTGTCCTCACTGTTGCCTTCTGCTAAATCTTGAAAAACCTGTAAGCTTGGGAGGAATTTATTAGTGGGGGCAAAATATTTAAGTGAAGACCCTCCTCCAAACTTATTTTTGGCTCATCATTTTGTAAAATTTTTCTTTTCAGGAGCCAGAAAAAAATTATACCCCCTCAAACTTGAATTATGCAATGTTAAACTTTGAAAATCACAAGTGGGGGTCAAAAATCATTGGTCGATGCCAAGCTTTGCAAAGACCGAAGGTTAACACCAACCATTCAAAAATTTTATCAATGCAGTGCTCGGGTTGGTGGAAGAAAAAGTGGGGAAAGGGTAAGTGGTGGAATAGAATGTGTGTGCGTCTCATTTTGGAGAGACGATGCAGTGTATGTGATGGATTACTCGCATTCTTCTTACAATTCAGAAAAAGGGGTGGAGGTTCAATTTCAGTGAGTGGGACATGATTCATCTCAACACCCGTGTTATTCAGAAATGCGAGTTCATCAGCGAAGATCTCCTCAATAGTTTCATCTATACCCCGAAGAATAATGTCATCACAAAGTGCGGGGTGATCTTCAGACTCTAAAAGCAGTTCATAATCAGTGTTAGTTGTTGACCCGGACATCTCGGTGGAAGCGTCCGTATGTGTATGATACATAGTTGGGTCAAACAATAACGTATGAAAAGAGTCAAGATCGGTATCAGGAGGATCATTAAATTCGCTGCTGTCGACATCCATTAAGTCGATAGAACAAACCTGAGCAGTAGGTTCAGAGGGTACACTTCCTAACTTGTAAATGTTCATCTCAATTGTCCTATTCCCGAAAGATAGGGTCATAGAACCGTTACGACAATTGATGATAGCATTGGAAGTGGCCAAAAAGGGGCGACCTAAAATCACCGGAATTTGATTCCGTGAGTTCGCTACAGGTTGTGTATCAATTACAATAAAGTCCACAGGGAAGATAAATTCCCCGATTTTTATTAACACATCCTCTAGTTCACCCCTAGGTCTGGTGATTGATCGGTCAGCCATCTGGAGAGTGCATGGAGATGGTTTCAACTCTCCGATTCCTAACTGCTCATAAACTGAGAAAGGAAGCAGGTTAACACTTGCCCCAAGATCTAGTAGAGCACGGTTAATGTGTTTCTCCCCAATAGAGATGGAAATCGTAGGATAGCCAGGATCCTTACGTTTCCTCGGTAATTGCTGGGGGAAAGCTGTGTCTACTGTCTTAGCCATGAATATCTTCTTGGGCATTTGTTTCTTCCTCTTTCTAGTGCAAAAATCTTTAAGAACTTTAGCATATGCAGGTACTTGTTGAATTGCATCTAGAAGAGGGATATTGATGTTAACCTGTTTAAACATCTCAGTGATCTTCTCCATTTGTGGACTTGGTGTGTTAGCCCTTAACCGATTAGGATAAGGTGCTTTAGCAATAAGCGCTGGGTCCATTATAGGAGAAGGAAGTGTGTGTGGAACCGATCCCAGTATAGAAGTGGGGATCGTCCGTGGAGGGGTAAAAGAGGTGGGCTGTAGTGGCGAGCCTTTTGGGAAATGGAGAATAGGCTCGGAAGAGGGTGGTGGGGTAGAAGAATTGGGGTCAGAAGGAGAAGTGTGTGTGTGTGGAAAGGTTTCAGCCGGGGTGTTAATAGGATTATCAGTATCATCAACTTCTTCCCCAACATGATTGTCAAGCACTCGTCCAGATCTCAACGTGGTGATTGCATTCACATGATGTGAATAGCCAGGATTGGGTAAGGGTTGAGCTGGAAGTTTCCCTTTCTCTCTTGCACTCATTTCGGCTTTTAATCGTGCAATTTCTTCTTCCATCGATTTAATACTCTCGTTTTGGGACGCAGAGTTTTTCTTCATGTCATTGACGGAAGATTTCATTTCAGCCGCAACTTGCATGATATTTGTCAAGACCAAATTCATGTATTGTGCAAAAGAAGAGGATTCATCAGTTCCGGTCAACTGTAAAGGACTAGACAGTGCAGGTGTGTTGACCGTATTTTGAAAATTATGTGCTTGAAAGGGGTGCTGACTTAATTGAAGTTGTGGCTGCTGTTGTGGTGGAGGGACCCTTTGGAAATTGTTTTGGTTTGGAACCGTGTTTTGTGATTGTGATTGGTTCCAAGAAAAATTAGGGTGATTCCTCCAACCCTGATTATATGTGCAAGAAAAAGGATCGTTTCTCGGTCTTTGAAATGTGGCATTGGTATGCTCACGACCTTGAAACGGACATTCTTCCGTCAAGTGAGACGGATCAGAACAGCAACTACATACAGTTTTGGAAAGTGACATTTGATTAAGGGAGGCGGCTAAAAATTTGTTTTCCATAGTCTCGAGTTTCTTTTGTATAGCTGAAATGTCAGCTCTAACTCCTATGGAAATATCTGATTGGTTGTTGCCACTCCTAAATGATGGACTTTCCCACTGTAAAGACTTCTCAGCGAACTCTTCTAAGTATCGCCAAGCTTCCCCATCATCCTTAGACATGAAGGTACCTTGACACATATTTTCAAGGCTCTGTTTAGTATTAGGGTTACTGCCCTCATATATGATTCGGCAAAGCTCCCATCTCGGGATGCCGTGATGAGGACATTGAACCAATAGATCCTTAAAACGTTCAAAGCATTTTGAAAATGGTTCAGCGGGGAGCTGGGCAAATTGATTCAGTTCGCTACGGATTCGAGCTGTCTTTTGGATTGGGTAAAATTTCTTAAGGAATGCCGCGACGAATTCTCCCCAATTCGTAATAGAGTGTGCGGTAGTGTTGTATAGCCACTTCTCGGCTATATCGCACAAGGTAAATGGGAGAAGTCGTAGACGCATAGCATCCACTGAAAGTTGTGACGTACCCATCATTGCGCATACGTTTTCAAATTTGGTAATGAAAACGTAAGCGTCCTCAGTCTCGAGTCCGTGGAATTTGGGTAAAAGATTGATATACTGGGGCTTAATCTCAAAGTTATCCCCATTGGCTGGTGGTGTGGATAAGCAGGTCGAAAGAGGACTTCTAAGTGGATAGCATCTTTCCTGGAGGGAAATGTGGGGTGGATTCTGCGCACCAACGGACGGCGGCAGATTAGGGTCAAAGAAGTTCGATGGATTCGGATCCATCGGTGTGGGTGTGGTAGTGGGTAAAGAAAAGGTAAATGGAGAAATATCGACTTCGGAGTCGATAAAGGGTACGCGGACTAAACGGGCACTAGAATCCCGTGTCCAGCCTATCTTGCACTAAAAAGGGTTAGTACAAGTGGCAGCGTCGACTTATAATTAGGGGTAAAATGAATGCGGTGCTTGCTTTAAAAAGGGACGGATTTTGAAAAAAATGATGCGACAAAATAAATGCAGCACACAAACCCTAGAATCTAGTGGTCACCTAGGTCCGATCTCTAGACCGCTCCTAACTGCCAAAAGACAAGTCGCAGGATAGAATCCTCCACTGCCTCTTTGTCCCCCTGTGGCCGGATAAGTGCCAGGTAAGTGGGAAGGAACCACCACTACAGTGGACCTAATTAATAACCACTAGCCTTAGACACACTCGCCTTAGGCACCACAAGAAAACGCGGATAAGCAATGAATTACCCACGGCCTTCTCTTGTCCTATTGAGCGCGACAGTCCTTAGAGTCTTCTCTAGATTTCTTTTAATTAATGAGGGTAATGCGGATGCAAGTTTTGCGATTTTCGGGACCTAGGAAGGGTAATGAAATCCCCACCTAATTTGGATTTGGCCGTGCCCCTTAAATTTCCGTATTTAGAATGCAAACAACCAAGAAATCAAAATCACACAATTTTTTTAATTTTGCTTTTGCGCGCTGCGATTTATTTGCAAAGAATCCTGCAGAAAGGATTAGTTGGAGCTAAAAAGGGCGAGGGGAGAGAGACAGAAATCACCTGCACTGAAAATTATGCAGAGAACACCCAAGACTGCGGCGGTTCCGCCGCATATAGCTGCTAATGCCGCCCTTCCGCGCTCAAGTGTTGGGAACAGTGTACAATATTTCAACAGATGCTCTCTGTTGCTTCCCTCAACTCTCTGGTATATCCCAAATAAGTTTTCCACAGCACAGATTGCTCCAGATCACCTTGCAATCAAATCACAACACACGTGTAAGAGTTTGTACGAATTTTGATTTCAAGAAGTAAAACGTAATAATTCTTTCACTTCAAACTAAAAATGTAAATGAATTAGCGCGATCCCCGGCAACGGCGCCATTTTGATTGATCGTTTTCTGATGTGTAAAATAAACTTGTAAAGAAATTACAATCAAAAACTTATATTGACCGCAATCAAACTACGGTGTCGGATATAGTTTGTAGTGAGTGCGGATCGTCCACAGGGATTGCACGATTCACTTGTATTTTGATACGTTTGAAATGAAAAGTTAAGCAACAATAAAAGAAAACATGATTCAAGAATGATTTGTATTCAAGTGTCACTATTCTTTACTCAAGAATCAAGAAACTATAAACAATCAAGAATCGGTTGTTTTGATAATATTTCCAATCAACAATCAAGAATCTAAAAGAGGCTCGTAGGAATCGATAGGATCGATAGACGTGATGTAATCTAAAGATATCATGTTCTTGTCCTTCGAAGGATTGATACTAGATCGATGATCATCGACAAGAGTTAGGGTTTTCTCGTGAAACTAGGGTTTCATCTTATCCCTTGTTCTGTTGTCGATATCATTCACATTCTAGCCTCTAGCAATTTCAAGAAACGATCCTAACTCCCCCATTTTGAACGATATCAATCAAGAAAGCATCGAAACAAAATGGGTTGTCGGTTCTTGAACTTGCTAGGGTTTACAAAACTTGTAGGAATCAAGAATCGATTAAAGCTATGTTACATCATCTTTCTATTGACCGTCTCGACTCCTCGACGAGCGGAGTTTTATTTATACATCATCACACAGATAATATTCAAGAATTGTAAAGATAACATGATGCGGAATTTAAAGAAAACAAGATAAAAGAATATCACGTTTATTGATCTCAACAATTTTGATTACATTTGCTTCAAGAACTACAAGAAGAAGAATCTAGATTGTTGATCGGGCGTCGCTCGGCTTCATGAGTCGTGGATCGGCTCGGATCGCTTGCTCTGTTGAAGATCGGCTCCGCTCCTAAAGGTTGTCGGGCTTCTTGCTTAATGGGTACTCGGGATTCTTGATTTCAATTGGAATTAGGGTTAGGGTTTCCTACAAGCCCTGTCACTAGACTTGAGGAAGAAGGAGATGAAGAAAGAGATAGAATTGGGGATAGATTCACTAATTGGATCAATAATTCCCAAGGTTGAATCCTTTTTTTTTTTTACAATGAGCCTAGGGTCTTATTTATAGAACTCCCAAACCCTAGGTTTAAGTTTGAATTTCCCTTTCCCTCCAAAAGTTTGTTGAGGAGTTTCTAGAAGGAGTTTGTTAGGAGCTAGCTTAGGGTTTAAGCTAGGGTTTAGGGAAAGTTCTAGAATGATTAGGCTAGTTTAATGAAGCTCAAGGTGTTTGCTGATCTGGTAGAAATATCTGGAGTCTTCTGGAAGATGTCATGCATTTTTGAACTGTAGCCACTGAAATAGGAGTTGTGCACTGAAATTGGGGAACTGATTCCCTGTAGCTGCCGCGGATCCGCCGCAATTACTAGGCAATGGCCGCGCTTCCGCGGCTCCTTGATGGGCTTGGGCATTGGTTCTTCTGGTGAAGCTTTGTACTGTAGTGTGGCCTTTTCTCTGATGTCTTGAATTTCAGTTGCTCCTTTGTAATGATACCAGATTTGATTTTAGTGAGTTTACGAGCAATTGTAATGGTCGAGCAATGTAATGATCGAGCAAGCTTCTCATTTCCTGCACAGACTTCGAAACACGGGTTGCAAGATATAGAAAATATGCCATGTGATGAAATGCAGTCAATTTCCCTAGAAATGCCGGTTTTAAGGTCGAATACATGTAATCTGATATTTTGCGACCTATTTGCTAATATGTGAATTATGAATACCATACACTTCTATATGGATGCAAATGATAAGGAAATTGCCGGTTAAAATATGCAATATTTTCGACTGATCACATGTTGATAAAACCATTAGGATGTGTACTTGACTACCAGGACTATGATGCAGATCATACTAGTGGGGCCATGGTAGTCCACAAGTACATCCTTTAATTGTTCCTAGTCGAGGGAGTATCGAGATGGGGCATCGATATTCCAGAATATACTAGTGTGTACGATTCTTGACCCTGTTTGGGGCGATGGTTGATCCCACAAACATTGGTGTTTGACATCAGAGAATGTGTACAGGTGCTCATTGGAGAATGGGTACACTGAACAGGACTCGCCGAGAACTTCTAGATGGTATTATACTTAATGTCACATAGCAGTTCTCTGGTGACACTTGTACATGTTAATCTGTAGACCCGGGATCATCATAGAGTCTTGTGTGATTCCCAGTGTGTTTTGATTTCCACCTTACCACGTTCAAGAGAGCGTGCAAAACGGTGGTTTTTGGGTACAGTCCCCAGAGCGATAGGAGGGGTTTCGTCTCTCCCGGTATTGGGGGTTGATGTTGCGCTGTGCTCGATTGGCCATAACAGGAAGTCCCTGACTAGGGCTGATACTAAGATTTACTGGTAAGTGTTATTAGTAGTTTCTCGACCCGTTATAAGCCTCACATCGGCATGACTTATCAAGTTATTGGGGTCTGACGTTTACCACCCCCAGACTCGATATGCGACATATCAGACAAAGAGACTGGACTGTACGGTAGTGTTACTTATTGGATTCACGGGAGTATGAACAAGCTTGCTTGTTGATCTTCTGATCGCTCAATACCGGGTAGCCGTTACGTCCAGCTAGTACCGCTGATAGTTTGTGGGTGACTGATATGATCATCACCTACTGCCGGCGTATTGACGAGTCTTTAGAGTCCTACACAGAGGTTTTCTAGTTCATGCGAAATGAAGTAGGGCACACATGTGATATGTGCAGGACCGAGATTGATACTTGTATGAGATACCTATTCTAATCTTGTTATATAGGTTATATGTGATATAACCGGATTATTGAATCAAGTGTTGATTCAATAATTTATTAAATGATATTAGTCAGTTGTATGTGATACAGCCGGGTTATTAAATCAAGTGTTGATTTAATAATTTAATGTATAATTATAAATTTGATATATTAATATATATTAACTAATATTAGCTCACTTAAGAAAATGTTTTCTCCAAATACATTTAAATTTATATATGATATATATTAATGTATTTAATATGTGTCATGCTAGATGACACATTGGACTTTGGTGTATGAAACTCATACCTAACTTAGATAATTTGGGTGTTTAAATATTAAGGGAAAAATCAAAATTATGTGGAAATTAGCAAGGCTTGAGATGCTTATGGAAGCATGGAGAAGGTTTGACTTAAGTCCTCTAATTTTGTTATACTCTAGATATTTATTAACCCAACCATTATCTTTAGCCATGGTTTAGTCTCTACATGAGTTGATATGAAATATTTTCTCACCCATGGTTAATTACACTTGATCGCTTGAGTTTCTTCTTCATCTCCTAGCTTGCTCTCTAGCTTTCTTGTGAGAAGAAAAAGAAAAGGAGAAAATTAATTCTAAAGTGAGCAAAATTCCTACCTCACCAAACTAGCCATTTAGTATAGGTTGTTTCTTTCACTAATTTTCAATTAGTGAACGCGTAGCTTGAGTTGGAGATTCCTCGACGTAGATCATTTTCAGCCTCGAAGATCTTTAAGCAAGCTCGTTCTTTTCACCTAGTGGAGCCTAACGAGAGTCTGGGAGACCACCACACGGAGCTAAGGGATTACTGCACGGAGCTTTAGAAGTGAAGGACCGGTTTACAAATGTTGTATTCCTTGTTTACTTAGAGTAAAGTTGTTTACTCGCTTAGTTAAATCCTAATTCTCTAGTTAGATCCTTGGTCCGGACTCGTTCGGCACCCTAAATTTTTAAAATAGCATACTTGATGCTTGCCGAAACCCGCCGGGCGTGCTAAGCGAACCCAGCAATGTGTTGCTGTGATATGTTATATTTGATCGTCGTGAGTGAATAACCGGGGTTTTTATGTGAGATGGGAGTTTTACAATTTTCATTCATAAAAAAATTGTATGTAATATTCTTTTATTGGGACACTTCCGTGTTGAGGATAATGTCACCATTGATGTATGTTATTTACTTTTCCGCATTAGGATAGACCCAAGGCGGGGAGCACAAGTAACCGGGTTCTGGAGTCCTATGGGAGACCATCTCGAGGAGTCGAGACCGGGTCTCCTAACTCTAGAATTGGCAGGGTTGCTTGACGCTCTCGTAGGGGTCTAGAGATGTGGGTTTGGCTATTCATCACGACTGTGGAATCCGTGTTTTTCATTACTAGTTGAATTTAAAACACGGACCTCTTAGTATATCCAATAGTTCATATGTTGACTTCTGCTGCTTGGTTCTGTGATGTGATCATATAACTGCATGAGACGAATGCTATATATATATATATATATATATATATATATATATGATATATATAATAAACGTTGCTTATGTTTTGCACCCGCGCTAGTCCAGTCCCCGCTCGACCGTTAATTAAGTAACCTAACAGTGCATGACGAGGTCCCGTGGCGAATGCGGATGGCACAAGCGTACGTTCTATTTTCGTTTCTTTTTCTGTGATGTTTAGGGAAACATTAAATGATGAGACTTCATTAATAAGATTAATGAAAAGAAAAGAAATCTAAAAATGTTGTAGAATCAAAAGTTTTTAAAAAAGTAGCTCTAGTTCCTGCTTTGCATAGTGGTATTCCTTAATGAATATCCAGCACCTCATTTGATGAGCAAAGAGCCGAGATCCCTTCACCGGGAGTGACCTCTTTAGCAAAACTAGCAAATGTTACAACCCACTCGGTTTTGTTTTTATAGCTTCTCTAGTTCTTGCTTTGCATAAAGGTATTCTTTGATGAATATCTAGCACCTCATTCGATAAGTAAAGAGCCGAGATCCCTTAACCGGGAGCGACCTCTTTAGCGATACTAGCAAAAGCTACAAAAAAGACTCCTTTTCAAATCACTATATTCTATAACGATATCAAGTTCATTACGTTAAAGGTTTTCTTCAAAACTAACCGTAGCCCTCCGTCATTTCAGATAAGTACTATTTAGTATTCGTGTTGCGTTTGTTGGCCTGCGTCAAGGCGTAGTGTACGGTAGCTAATTAGTGCTTCTCTGTAGCATGTGATGCGATTGGATTAGGATAGTCGTGCGACATTGTTGGCCTGCGTCAAGGGTCGTGCGGGTGGGTTTAATTCAATCACGAAATGAACGGGTTGAACTTGACTAGCGCCCTATGGTTTGTTGGCCTGCGTCAAGGTCATAGAACGCTAGGGGTAATAACAATTATCGGGAATTTCAAGTTTTGAAATTTGCAATGAGATTGCATACCTTCTATATGATAGTTGGATCCCGATACGCACTGCGAGTAAGAGTTACTCCTGTGAGAGTTTTCCACTTTACAATTAGCTGATCAAGTATGTGTCTAAGAAAGGTGTTAACGGGGTTATGCCCTTGCGGAAACGAGATTAATTAATTAGTTCCATACGAAAAAATGGGGAGACTCCCTTGAAGTACCAATACTTGCCTGGCCGAACGATTGGCGAACTTATAGGGTGCAATTAATCCCGGTTAATCTTACCTTTTATGGTTTGAAGGAAGATTTGATAAAAACAGCGGGAGCCATCCTGATTAGATAAGATAATAACCAATCTAATTTTGCAAAGAGCGCACGCTAATGCGTTCCTTCTCTCTCTCTCTTCAGGTAGCGACCAATGACACGCCTTAATCAAGATAATAATATGGATGTATTGACCGAACCCACTTATTATACCGGGCTAGGTTCCGCTCTATCTTATGACTGTCATAAGTCTGAGTAAGGAATAGGGGAATAACCGGATTCCTACGCCACTCGAACGAAGAAGGAGCATACTGACGCGTCTTCTTCGGGTGTGTTCGTTTCCGAGAACTGTTTCTCAGTTTGCTCTACGTCCTTGGTATTGGATACCGGATCAGGATCCCACGTATATAATTTGTTACATGGGCTAAAGAGAGGTAGAGAACTGGGAAAGAGTGATAAGTCTCTAGTAGTAGGGAATGGTGCAATTGTTGCAGCCAAAGCAGTTGGCGAATATCACTTAGTGTTACCAACTGGCAATACATTGATTCTGAACGACTGTTACTATGTACCAATGATGATATGCAATATTATATCAGTTTCTTTGCTAACTAAAGAAGGATATAATTTCACATTAGAGGATAATGTTATGAACATTTTTCTCAATCAAGTGTTGATTGGGTTTGGCACGTTATATAATGGTATATACGTTCTAAATCAAACGATGGTTCTAAACGTATAGAACACACACAAAAGGAAGAGTTCAGAAATGAACAAAGCCTACTTGTGGCATTGTAGACTAGATCATATCAATACGACAAGACTAGCTAAGTTACATAAAAATAGATATTTGAATCCGTTCGAATTTACATCTTATGAAACTTGCGAGTCATGTCTCAAAGGTAAAATGACCAAAACTCCGTTTATTGGACATGGAGAAAGAGCTACTGAACTCTTGGGACTCATACATAGTGATGTATACGGTCCTATGTCTATTCATGCCAGGAATGGTTTCTCGTACTTTATTACATTCACCGATGATCTCTTAAGATTCGGACATATGTTCTTGTTAAAACACAAGTCTGAAGCTTTTGATAAATTCAAGGAATATAAGAACGAAGTAGAAAACCAGACGGGTAAAAGTATTAAAATCCTTCGATCTGATCGGGGAAGAGAATACTTGAGCACGGAATTCCGAGACTACTTAAAAGAGAATGAGATTCTCTCTCAGCTTACTCCTCCGTATACACCACAGCACAACGGAGTATCGGAGCGGAGGAATCGCACCCCTATTAGATATGGTGCGCTCTATGATAAGTGTTGCTGAGTTACCTATTTCCTTTTGGGGTCATGCACTTGAGACAGCTGCAGACCTATTGAATATGGTTCCCACCAAATCCGTGCCTACCGCTCCATATGAGGTATGAAAAGAAAAGAGACCATATCTTAATTATGTTAAAATATGGGGTTGTCCGGCTTATGTTAAAAAGCAAAATCTGGACAAACTCGAGACAAGGTCAGTTCTGTGCAAGTTTGATATCCCAAACATTCGTGAGGGTATATCTTCTGCCACACCGAGGAACAAAAAATGTTTATTTCTCGAAATGCCACCTTTTTAGAAAAGGAATTTCTTATGAAAGAAATTAGTGGCAATAAGGTAGAACTGGAAGAAGTTCCAGCTACACAAACTATAACTGACAATTTGGTAGAACCGGAGGATTCAATAGTCCCCGACGAACCCCAGCCACTCCGCAGATCTAGTAGGATTCCTCATCCACCTGAGAGATACTACGGTTTTTTCGTAGACGGTGGGAGCGAGAATTGCATCATGGAAGATGATGACCCAACTAGTTTCGAGCAGGCCATCACAAGTGGAGACTCTGTGAAATGGCTGGATGCTATTCGATCTGAGATGGAATCTATGTACACCAACAAAGTATGGACTTTGGAAGTTTCCCCTGAAGGGGTAAAACCCATCGGGAGCAAGTGGATCTTTAAGAAGAAACTTGGTGTAGATGGAAAAGTTGAGACTTTCAAAGCTAGACTTATAGCAAAAGAATTTTCTCAACGACCTGGTGTCGACTATGATGAAACCTTTTCTCCTATCGCTATGCTTAAATCCATCAGGATCCTACTTGCCATTGTTGCATACCATGACTATGAAATCTGGCAGATGGACGTCAAGACTGCTTTTCTAAATGGTGATTTAGAAGAGAGCGTATACATGACACAGCCAGAAGGCTTCGTAGACAGTGGGAGCAGCGGAAGCGTGTGCAAGCTGCTTAGATCAATCTACGGATTAAAACAGGCATCACGAAGTTGGAACATCTGTTTCGATGAAGCTGTCAAAGAGTTTGACTTCATCAAAAACGTAGATGAATCTTGTATATACAAGAAGGTTGTAGAGAGTAAGATTGTCTTCCTTGTATTGTACGTGGATGACATACTCTTGATAGAAAACGATGTTTCTATGCTACACTCGGTCAAGCTCTTCTTATCACACAAGTTCTCCATGAAAGATCTAGGTGATGCCTCCTACATCCTGAAGATTAAGATTTATAGAGATAGATCTAAACGAATGTTGGGATTGTCTCAATCCAGGTACATAGACACCATACGAAAGAAGTTTAGTATGGAAGATTCTAAGCGTGGTAATTTACCCGCTTGCTCAGGAATCACTCTCTCCAAAGAGATATCTTTCAAGACTGATTTGGAGAGGGATCGCATGCAAGAGATACCCTATGCTTCGGCAGTCGGGTCAATCATGTATGCGATGTTATGTACCAGACCGGATGTAGCTTACTCTCTAGGTGTAGTGAGTATGTATCAATCAGATCCAGGGGAGAAACACTGGGCGGCTGTGAAGAACATTCTTAAGTACTTGAGAATGACTAAAGAGATGTTCTTGGTGTATGGTAACGATGAACTCCAGGTGGAGTCCTTTACCAATTCGAGCTTCCACAGTGATAAGGACGACAGTAAGTCGGTCTCGGGTTTTCTCTTCACCATAAATGGAGGGGCAATATGTTGGAAGAGTTCCAAGCAAGATACCGTAGCAGACTCGACGATGGAGGCTGAATACATCGGTGCCAACGATGCTGCCAAAGAAGCTATCTGGATGAAGAAGTTCATAGCTGAACTTAGTGTGGTTCCATCCATTGAGTATCAAATACCTTTGTATTGTGAAAACAATAGAGCTGTGGCTTTGGCCAAGGAACCCCGGTCCCATCAGAGATCCAGACATATTCTTATGCGGTATCACCTAATCTGGGAGATAGTTGATCGCCGGGAGATCGAGATCAGGAGAGTTGACACGAAGGACAACGTAGCGGATCCACTCACGAAGGCCCTCCCCCAGACGCAATTCGAGAGACTATTTGGGATGTTAGGTATGGGATATTACAACAACTGGCCTTAGTGCAAGTGGGAGATTGTTAGGAATATGTATGCCCTAGAGGCCATTATTGTACATTGATGTATATTATAGTGGATGCTTGGACATATATATAGAGGACTTTCTTGCTCGACATGATAGTATGCTATCTGATTACTCTTTATCTTAACATGTACACTTAGTATTATTATACTGTCTCTCAGATACATGTTGATAAAGCTCTCGGGGTGTAGGCTTGACTACCAGGACTATAATGCGGATCATACTACTGAGACCTGGGTAGTCCACAAGCACATCCTTTAATTGTTCCTAGTCGAGGGTATATTGTGACAGGGCAACGATATTCTAGAGTAGACTAGTGTGTACGTTTTTTGACCCTGTATGGGGGCGATGGTTGATCCCATAGCCATTGATATTTGATATTAAAGATTGTACACAGGTGCTCATTAGAAAATGGGTACACCGAACAGGACACGCCGAGAACTCCTAGATGGTACTATACCTATCATCAGATAGCAGTTCTCTGGTGACATTGGTACAAGTTAGTCTGTAGACCTTAGATTGTCATAGAGTCTTGTGTGGTTCCCACTGTGCTTTGATTTCCTCCCTAACACGGCTCAAAGGAGTCGTGCAAACATGTGGATTTTGGGTACAGTTCCGAGTCACATGGAAGCAATGAGCGATAGGAGGTGTTTCATCTCTCCCGGTATAGGGAGTTGATGTTGCGCAATGCTCGATTGGCTATAACAGGAAGTCCCTGACCAGGGCTGTTGATGAGATTTACTGGTAAGTGTTATCAGTAGTTTCTTGTATAGTTATAGGCCACACATCGGCATGACTTATCAAGTTATTGGGGTCCGACGATTCCACCCCCAGACTCGATATGCGACATATCAGACGAAGAGACCGGACTGTACGGTAAGTGTTGCATATAGGTTTCATGAGATTTTGGACAAGCTTACTTGTTGATCTTCTAATCGTTCAATACCTGGGTAGCCGTTAAGTCCAGCTAGTACCGCTGACGGCTTGTGGGTGATTGATGTGATCATCACCTACTGCTGGCGTATTGACGAGTCTTTAGAGTCCCACACAGAAGTTTCCTGGCTCAAGCGAAACGAAGTAGGCCACATATGCTGATATTTGTGGGGGCCAGATTAAATACGATTACGTGATACCGTATTCTAATCTGGCGGTTATTTGTTATCAGTTAGGTTATATGTGATATAACCGGATTATTGAATCAAGTGTTGATTTGATAATGTGATATACAGATAAATAATATTAGTCGGTTATATGTGATATAACCGGATTATTAAATCAAGTGTTGATTTAATAATATGATATATATTATATTTGATATAATTTTATATTAACTAATATTATTAGCTCACTAATTATTCTTCGTAATATATATATATATATTAAATGAAGCATGTCATGGATTTTCTATTTTTGGAAAATAGAAAATGAAATGGAAAATGGGAAGATATTTGTGGAATGGGCAAGTATGGCTATTTTCATATATTTCATTCATTTGCTTGCACTATTGAAGCATGGTTGTAATTTATTATTGCAATTTATTCCATGCTTCAATAAATGAGCAAGGGTGTGCCATTTCTACACTTGAGTTATTTTCTTAAGCTCATTTTTTGCCTTAGCCATTCTAGCTTTCTCCATCTTCCATCTTCTTCTTCCTTTTCATGCTGAGTCCTAACTATCACATGTGATGTGAACCAAAGGGCTTATAATAAATCCTAGTGAGCTTAGAAACCCCACTTCATCATCCTAGTTTAGATTAGCACTCTAAACTAGCGTGTTTCCTTCACTAATGAGATTTTAGTGAAGATGTGGCTTGATTAGAGAAGTTTCGGGTGGATCGTCTTTGACACGAAAATCGTGTAGGGAGCTTGTACTATCTTCAAGTCGAGCTACGAGAAGTCGTACGGACTACAATCCGGAGCTTGAAAAGAGAAGAACACGATCTACAAAGGTTGTAGTTTTCTTCTCTTAGTGTAGTTTTCTTAATATCATAGTTAAACCCTAATCATCTAGTTTAAGATCTTGGTTAGTGTTGATTAGCACCCAGAAATTTTTTAAAATGACATGCTTGATGCTAGTAAAACTCAGTGGTGGTGCTAACAAACACTTTCAATACTAGAATCCGGCTTAAACCAAAACCCACTAGTATTATCCGCCCGAACAACATCCGTGTAGCCAGTACACGCATATGATCAGAACCCTACACGTAAAACTATACGGTCTCTACATCGTTTCACATGAACCATGGAAAGCCTCTGTGTGAAACTCTAAAGTCTCGACAGTACGCTGGCAGAGGGTTTAACCACAAGTCCGTCAGTGGCACTAGCTATACGTAACGGCTACCTAGGTACCTATCGAAAAGAAGGCTGACGAGCGAACTCATCCAGACCTCTACTGAGCTTGTCCGCGACAATCTCCGTGCAGTCCGATCTGTTTGTCTTAGAGTATCGCATGCCGGGTCTAGGGGTGGAAAACGCCAGACCCCTAATAACCAGACAAGTCGTGCCGGTGTGGCTCAAGACCATCCGAGAATCTACTGGTCCAACTACCAGTAATTCTCAATCTGCCCTGGCCAGAGACTTTTAGTGTTGGCCAACCGATCACAGCGTGACATCAACTCCTTATACCGGGAGAGATGACTCCCCAACAGTCGCTCACTGCCTCCATGTGGCTCGGGATTGTACCCAACTAAAACCTGTTTGCACGCCTCAATAGAGCCGTGGTAGGGTAGTAATCAAAGCACGGTAGGAATTTATACGAAACAAATGACGATCTCAGGTCGACAGACTATCTGCACTCATGTCACCAGAGAACTGCTATCTGACGCTAGGTATAATACCATCTAGCCAGTTCTCGGCGAGTCCGTCCGGTGTACTCACCCCCAGTGAGCACCTGTACACAATCTTAGGTGCGCCACACCAATGGCTGCGGGACCAATCCATCGCCTTTCGTCAGGGTCTAGATATGTATACACTAGTCTACTCTGGAGTATCGATGCCCAGTCTCGATACTCCCACGATTAGGGACTTTTTAAGGATGTGCTTATCGACTACCCAGCTCCCACAAGTGTGGTTGCCATCATAACGCTGGTAGTCAAGCAAGGATCCTACGGGCTTTATCAACATGTATACAAGATATGAAACACATCACATGTTAAGATAAAGACAAACCAAATAGCATGCTATCATATCGAGCAAGATTATTCTGTACATATATATCCCTAGCATCTTATATAATGAAGGCCTTTAGGGCATACATATCCAACATCCACCACTTAATTTTAGGCTCTAATTTACGTCTAATCTTCCCATATACTCTTCTAACCTGAATTAGAACAAAAAATATATGTTGAGTGGTTACACTCTCGCATGGCACTATCTTACTACGATTCACTCCTAAAGGTGATCGTTTTTCCTAAATCAAGTGTTTGCCAAGATCAAGTCATAAGACAAGGCAGAATCTAAAATCGAGTTACCTGCTTCATTTCTCTGTCTAAAACCAAAATCTCCATCGATAGTATCAAATCTACTATGATTAGTAGCTACATGTACATTGAGATCATCACCAATAAATAATTTCTTTCTATTGGATATCTTTTGCACCATCTCGTCTAAATCCTTCTAATATTGACGCTTACTAACGTCGTCAAGATCTATTTATGGTGTATAAGCACCGGTGACATTAAGGATCTCACCATCTTAAATAAGCTTAATTAGTAAAATTCTATCTTCTTTTTTGCCAGTCTCAACTATATTCTCAACCAACCGTCTATTTATAATTACACCTATCCCATTACGATTTTTATCTTTGTCCGTATACCAAAACTTATAGTCTCGGGGCTCTATAACTCAAAAAAAAAATTTATCTGCCCACTTAGTTTCTTCCAAACACATAATATTAACTTTCCTTCCAACTATCGCCTCCACTAAATAGGTATATGTCTGGAGATATCCATATATATCCAAACTCATATATCCGAATTTTCGTATCCGCATCCCAATATTCTACTTAATTCTTGTCCTTATCTTTATCCATATCCAAGAAAATATGTAAAAATATATCTGTGTCTAGCTAGATATGGGAAAAACATTTATGTACACCAAAAATGTAGAAGAATTACAATATTTGGAGATCCATGTGCTAATGCAACTACACCAATGATCCAAATGAGTTCTTAAGATAAAATGTGTTACATTTAAATAACCCCACCCCCCCTCCCGGCAACCCACCCACCCACGCACCCACACACACACACACAAAAACCCCCACACAGACCAAAAACATTTGGGTTGTTTGTACAAATAGGAGGGTTCATGCTATGGATGAAACACGAGGAGCCATGGAATTGTGTTTTTTTTAGCTCCATGAAAAAACCAACCCCGAGGAAAAGAAGATGACGAATCAAAATGGATTTAGCTCCATGAAAAAATGTCTAGTTAAGAAAAAATTGCTTTTACATGTCCATAAATTAATAGCTTATAAAACCAATATAATCGGTTGATTGCTTTCAACATGATTAAAATATTGACCGAGCTTAATCCGATCACAAATCTCCGGCCGACCCAATAGGTCGACAGTATTGCCTTACAGTAGAAAACACGCAAAATTGTTGTATGTTTTGAAGTCCTTAAAACATATTTTGCATGAAAAACTGCCAAACGAATGAATGTGGTCTATCTCTATGCCAAGTTATACTTTCATTAAAATTTATTTTGTTTTGGGCTGCAAATATAAAAATTAAAAACAAGGAGAAAAAAGAGACAACAAGATGTAAGATGGTGGCTAAAACAAAAGAATAATTATGTTTTACATCCCTACCATATTAGTAAAAAAATTGGACGGTTTTTAATTACCAAAGTGATTGTTTACTTGATATGTTTCAAGTCAATTAAATTTATTTAAACAACAAAAGCACTAAGTTTTAAGTATACACTCAACTACCAATGGCTTATAGCCTCCTTCCACAATATCTCTAGCATTCGAGAACTTTTGTCCTTTATTGATGATGATAGGGGACTCAAATTCTTTATGAATCCCAAAAATCTTTGTTCAGAATTTAATTTTTTAGAATTGGATATCTTTTCCTACCTTTTTCTTCAAAAAAATAAAATTTAAAAAGAAAAATCAAAACAGGATGAGGATAATTCTCCTTTTCCAAACAGTTTGTATTCCTCTAATGAAAACTTTGATGGTATTGTTACTTGCAAGACTATAAAAATGTGTGTGCATGATTGTCAAGGCACTGTTTGGGAATGGAGTTTAGATAATCATGGTTTGTTTTTAAGTGGAGTTAGAGAGATGAAAACTGTGGTTTGCAAGTCTCAAACTCCAAAAATGGGGTTTTCTTAAATTTGAACAGATTGGAGTTTAGACAACTCCAAAATGAGTCTCAAACAGGACAAAGTTAGGATTTTAGAGTTAAGTCTTTCTGACTTTATGAAACCACAGTTTAAAAAACTTAACTTCATTCCCAATCAGGGCCGGCTAGGTTTGAGAACAAAATCAGGACTTTTCATTTACGAAATAATGAATATTCTTCTCATGAAATTGGAATGGCACTGTGATGTTTTATGTACGAAAATATTAGATACTCCCTCGGTTTCTTTATACCTGTCTTTTTTTTTGCTCCCCCCCCCTCAAATTACTAGTCCTCTTGAAATATTATAAACCGTGTTTGCTCTATCAAAACCAAGCATTTTATATATAAAGTTCTAATTCTATACTATTATAACTGGAACAAAATAGCGCATTATAACAAGCATCCTTTTTTCACAAGACAATGCCAAAAAAAGAAAGAAAAATCACTCATGGAAGTCTAGCCCAAAGCATGCCAGCTGATACTTCAAACTTACGAATTTACCTTCTTACCTTTTCAGCATTCAAATTCAAAAATAACTGGTCAAAATAGCCCAATTCTTTTTTTCAAAAAACCCTCAATAATTAACATATTTATGAAAAATAGTTAAACAAGTTGATAGATATAGATATCATCTATCTTCTATATATCTAATACAAAGAATGGTTTTCAAGAGAATTTTTTGCAAGTCAAGACATATTTTGGGTCAAACCATTATTTTTCACTTCCACTTTTGCCTTCTCCCATTTCATTATCCTTATCCCATAAGCCCTTTCACATGAGGCCCAAGCAACAAATATTATTTTGTGGGTTTTTTTCTTAATTATTTGGTTTTCAATCTTTAGCTCTTTGCTTAAATTTCCTGAATAATCTATATGAAAGGCCCAAGCAACAAATTATACTCTACTCTGTGGGTTTTTGGTTTTCAAATTTTATTAATTTTTAGTTTTTGGTTAAAAAATTCATTTTCCTTAATCTATCATCCTATACCTAATAATGATTGGTAGTGATTTTGAAAAAAATTACAGTATTTTTTTTTTTTCAAGAGAACCAAAAATATTTTTATCTTATTGACCAAAAATTAAGAAAAAAATTCGAGCATAATAAAATCAGAAATATTTACTGGATAATCCATTCTTTATATTTGTATATAGAAACTATACTTACTTTGAAATTGATCCTCGAATTTAATGATTTAAATAATCATCATTGTTTAAAAGCTTATCGAATGACGCGTTCAGAAAAAAAATTCACCTAAAATATGGAAAAGATTAATTATTTGTATTGGTTCATAACCATAACTCATGATGTAAACTAAATGTTTATGTGTAAAATTTAAATTGAAAAAATTCCAAAACATTATCTGTTTAGGTATTATTAAGTTCTTAGTATCAAGTTAAACAATGTTTAAAATAGCTTGGCTCGATATTTTGCGTTATGTAGCGTAGTTTAGCCTTTTCGCTGCGTAGTATCGGAAAACAACTTAAATATAAAGTAGTTTACGTTTTTTTCCAAATAGTTTATGCTTGTTAACAAATAGTATACGTTAATCTATCCGTACGCTGCTTTCATATAAGATTTTTTATTAAGGTTTTTAAGATTTCAATATCTAATCCTAAATTATATAAAAACGGTCTCAGTTCTAATTTAAAATCATATTTAGCAAACATGTTTCTTAAATAGAGATTATTTGATTGATTTTCGATACGCTTAATATAATTTTGAATCATACATATGAACTCGAGAATTGAAAATTAAGAAAATAATGCTATGTAACTTATTGTTGTATGTTCTGTATCTTTATAATATATAATTTATTATAAATAAGATGATAATAATAATAATTAATAATAATTAATAATCCGTATAGCTTACGCTACGCGTAACGATGTTTACACTTTCGCTACCCAACAGTGGAACGCTATATTACACGCTATTACTATTTTGAACATTCTATCAACTTAAAAATTACAAAATATATTGTATTTGTCAGGGATAACAATGAAAGATTTTGATATTTTAGTAAAATTTAGCCTCGTAAAATGAATTATTCTATCATATAATTATTATAAAGAAACAAATAAAATATTAAATTGATATTCAAATGAAAAGATAGTGTATCTAGAAAATTAAAAATTAAAGCATAATAATAAAATCATGCAGAACTTGTGTTAGATTAAATATCAATGAGATTTGGAAAAAAAATATGTTCTTCCAATGTTTTCTTAATGTCTTACTTTACATGTAGATTTCCATACATATTTTTTGTTATCTTCTTTTCGTTTTTACTTCACATGGTAATTAATATTATATTTCAGATAAATTGTTAAACATCCAAGTCTGGAACACAAGAAAATATCAACTTTGGTTTTAGGTAGGGATGTAAATGGACCCGGATAATCCGATCCGGATCCGTTTTCAAATTCGACAACTTGCGGTTATGGATACTAAAAATCCATAACCGGACGGATTCGGATCTGGAGCTGAATAGGAAATTTATATCCAAATTGGATCCGAATTCGAATTTGGATACTAACAAAAATTTTGGATTCAGATCCGAATATCCGAACTAATGATATTCGCTATCCAACTACTAATTACTATTAGTTATATCTAGACTTATTGACGGTCGGTGGACTTAATGTTACATAGAAAGCCCTAATTTCAAATTACTGAGAACTGTGGACTTTGATGTGATCATTTGAATCTAAAACTATTCGTAACCTGTTTAAATAGTTTATTAGTTGTAGTCATGAATTATGACTTTTTATATTTATCCGAATAACATCCATATCTGATTTTATAATATCCGATCCGTATCCGTATTTGATTTTTAGTGGATATGGATTGTAAATTTTTGTTACCGAAAACTATCAGTATCTATAAATATGCGCCATATACGGATATGGTAATGACTATATCCGATCCATTTAAATCGCTAGTTTTAGGGCAAATAATTTTTCTGCAAGCCTACGCGTTACACGCAGGATTAAAATCTAGTAATTATTCGTAACAAAACTTTCACATGAACCATAAATTTTAGTAGTATTATAAATAATCTAGCCATATGTCCGGATTAAATCCCGTGCTTATCCAGGGAAAATGAATTTAGGAAAGATCCGAGTGACATTGAATCAATTGGGTATATTATATTTCACTTAATATATGTAATTATGTAACACAACTTTTCTAAATATATTGATTTCCTTGGTTTATTATATGTAATCGAATAATTATGCAAAAACTGAATTAGTTTCAATTTAGACACTTGTTCTTGTTACAAGAAATAGAGTCGTGACTGAAAACACTTATTGGTTATGAAAATTAGATTTCATATATTTTAAGAATTATAAAATAAATTATAAATATGCAGTTTTTACTTATATTTTATATACATGTCTTAATAATACACACGTGCATCGCACATATAAAAATGCTAGTTAATCCGAATTGAAAGAGTAAAGATAGACTATCATAAGGCTAAATTAGGAATTTCTCGATCATTACACTTACTTTAGGTTTGGATAAATTTTCCATAAAGTCTTTATTTAATATTTATTTAGTAAAATCTGACAAATTTTTATTTATCAAAACCTCGCAATTTTCTCGGCATAATCAAGTTGTAATCAGCCTTAATCTAAAACCGGGATTGGCAACCCCGTTTCAACTAGGCTGTTGTTTTCTTCCTTGCATGTTAAGTCTAATTTTAAGATCCAACATTCAAACGATCCTTGCATCCTATTGTCATCACTTTCTTCTTCTCTCCTGTTGTATTACTCTTTCAACTCTAGGGCAACTTGCTCCTTTGTGATGCATCCAAGAGGCCTTTCATTAACACTCATCTTTAATTGAACCCTAAATTTATTTTATCTTATCTTATTTTTTATAAAAAAGTTGAGTGGTACCTCACCTCATGAGTGTACTAATAATTGAACCCCAATTTTCTTGCATGCCACCAATTTATAAATTTATTTTTTATAAAAAAGTTTTAAAGAAATTTTCCTTTAGAATTTAGAACAGTTACGCTCCTTTCAATAAGCGTGCAAGAGTAGAAAACACAACTAGAAAAAAGAAAAAAGATGAAGTATATTTTAGTTGTTAAATTTTCTTTGTAGAGACGGACGGTGACCACAACGACATCATATTGAAAATTTGAAAATGAACAGAATATGACCTTTTTCAGGAAGGGAAAATAATTCTTTTAACATACATGATCTTCTCTCTTGACTAATGGTTTCTTTTCGGCTTACTTCTCACTTTCCATTAGAAAACTAAATTTTCTCTATTTTCTTGCAAGAAACATATCCATTCACATATAAGTGATAGTTTTGTATAAATAGACCACACATTGCGGCAGATAAATGTAAATTAAAAAGAGTAGATTTCAATCCCGAAAGAATGAATTTGGTTTTCCGGTTTTCCGTTATATGTAACTCAGATCGACAAATCAGTTAACATAATCCATTAATTATTTGTCAAAATAAATAATGAATGTGTGATAAAGCAGTATAACGAACCCAAGTCCAATCACAACATATAAAAGTGTTGTCCGGATATATGGAAAATCTCATCTCTTTCTCTGCCCGCCCGGATACATTACACCTGATATAGTGAATAATGGCTCACTAAATACAGTTTGTTAGGGTTCCTCCCTTTTCTTCTCAATTCCATCAAAGCAAGTAAACACTACAAAAACCCTAAATATGCCATCTTTACAATACAATTGAACCACAGATTAGTATGCTTATTCATATGCACAAACCTGAATAAAACAACCAAATCTACAAGTTCTCTTCCTTGTATATATTTTGTCCCAAGCATACACCATATAATTGGTTCAGCATAATTACATGGTTTGTACATTTAACTTTAACTACTTAAATTTCTATATTAACTTCAAATGACTAAGTTGTATGATTTTGGATCCAAGAAAGAAAAAAATTACAATAATTACAATGGAACCTTAAAGAGGAAATGCCCTCCCCATGCAGTTGATAATATAGGAGATCTAGTTCTCAACCTTATTCTGCAGACTTGCATGGTTAGTTCGTGATTTATGATACCTTGTGTGTTGCTGCCTTATGTGAAGGAAATGTCTATCAAGCTGAAGAACCTCGTATATCTATTTATGTCCCTGGAAAAGCACTTCCTGAGCTTGAGAGGATTATGAAAGCGCAGACAACAGAGAGAGAGAAGACGGAGACCCAAGTGTTCTCTGCATACATCTCCATTGCATCCGTGAATGAAAAGCGTGCTCGGCTCTCAGCCCAGTTCCGGATTCTATCTGCCTCTGCTGCATATAGTGCCCTCCCCTAAAAAAATGTGAAACGAAAAAAGGGGAATTTTTTTACTTGGTTCATGATACAAGTATATAAATATAAGTGCATATAGAACCCTAAATCTGTAGTTCATATAGCAGCACTTAATCAGCACACGACTCTTGGTGGGTCAAATTTTGGGCTTAAGTATTTAATTCCCTCGATTACCAAATACTATCTGCCATAAGTGTTGGTGTAAATGTTGGGTATTATTACAAACTATTTTTTCGATTTTTCTTTTTCTTTTGCTTTGTTTGGGGAGGGGGGGGGGGGGGGCAAGATTGAAATTAAAATCATGGCGGATTTTAGCAAATCACATTGTATTTCAAAGTGGCTGTGACCTTCATGATGGCTATTAAATACAATATTTTGAAAGTTTGAAATCACGCAAATGTGAGTTTCTATATTTATTGTTGTTATATTTATTATTTATTCATAAATACTTGTTATTCCTACTTATCATGTTGATTATTAAACAAATTTATTGTTTATGAACGCTTAATTAATTTTATATAAGTAAATACACCCACTAATTATATGATTACAAGATCATGGATATAATAATACAAACATATATATAGGTATAAGGCTATGAGTATAAGAATTTATGATTGGATATGACACTACATTGCATATCTCTTTCGCTTTCATGGATTGAAAACTCTTTGGTTTTTAATAGACATTGTCCAATTTTGAATACAGTACAATCGGTATAAGATATTCGCCGAAGTGTGATTTGAAGTCGCCAATTTTCTGAACTTTGCTATGAAAACCTTTTTACAAGGTGATGATTTGACAGAAAGAAAAGAGATTAGTAGAGAAAGTAGAAGATGAGATGGAAAAGCCATAAGGAGTCAAAAATGTCAAGAAGTAAAAAAGAGGATAGGATAAGCCTGTGATTTGATAGAGATGAATTTAGCATAAATTAACATATAGTTTAATTCCTGGGTTACCGAAAGTGTGATCTCAACCAGATATTTTAAAATACATCTCCTTCAATACTGAACTTTAAAATCATAATTTCAAATCCACACCCACTAACCCCGAACTTTCAAATCACAAATTTTTAAATCCATTCCATCTAAAACTTAGTCACAAAAATTTCCACCCTATGATTTTTTAGAATTCCTCTTCATTAACACCCCCTAAGTTATAAATGGGAGTTAGCTATAGATATAAACCTATGTGAATTTAATTACCTGATCATCAAACCATCGGCCCCGACGAAGCCATGCTGTGACCAAAGCAAGCAAAATGCGAGGAGGCGTCAGGTAATTAACTGCTTTCCCACTTCCCTTTACAACTCGCATTCTTGGAACCAATGTTCTTGCCACTGTCTCGGGTAGCTCGCAGATCATGTTGAACATTTGCTTGTTTCGAAGAGTTGAACCACTGCAAGTTGATAAATCAAAAGCTCAATTTCATGGTGTTATGTGAAGAATTATGACTCAACCTATGATGCTAGAGCTATCATATTTGCAATTCTCTTTACTACCCTAGTATTGTGTGGATAGGTTCTGTTCTCCCAAACACAAATTCTGTTCTCCCAAACACAAACATGTGCGCGCGAGCACATGCACACACAGTATAGGTGATGGAGGTCGGAATCTCCCTCAGATATTGTCCTCCGTCGATCTTGTTGCCAGCGGGGCTGAGCGGTTGAGATTTGATATGAGGATTGAGCGTATGGATCTCAATGGGTTGTCGGTTGCCGTTGACGCCGTGCTACCTGAGTCGTCTGGAAGAGAGGGTTTACATAGCGGTCGCATGGAGCGAACCGATACAAGATTCTCGCCGTCCGTTACGCTCCCGCCTCACGTTCGCGTTGATGACGGGGTGCATTTATTAATGGCGGGATACGCCTATTAATGAAGAGACGCACCAGCGTGGAATGCGGGACGTGGAGCAACGGAGATCTCGTTTTGGCGAGATACACGGAGGCGTTACGGCGATGCTTGGGCTTCGTGCACTTGGTTGAACAGGGAAGCCGAGGAAGCCGGTGGATAGCTCAGAGGCGAGCGAGGAGGTCGAGAAAGCTCAGCTCTGTAACAGCTCGGAGACGAACAAGGAGGTTGTGGAAGCTCGGTTGTAGGATTGCTCGGAGGTGACCTGTTGGCTGGTTCTTAGGCGAATATGAAAGGTACTTCAGAGAGGTCTCCAAAAGGTCGAATGCAACCTCGGAGACGATGTGCCAAGCAATGTCCCCAATGCATCATACTTATTCCAGCTTTGTAGCCCCCAGCAATCTAGCGGGCTTACGTGGATGACACGTCATCTGCTACGTGTCGTGATCTGGGGAATTCCTATTTATGAGCATCATCATTAGCCCACCACTCTCGTTTTGACTTATTTATGGATCGGGTTGAGAGTGGTCTGCTTGGTTTTTTCTGCTCAGCTTGGTGCTGAGAATTCTTCGTGGTGGATTGTCTGGAAACGACATGGTGTTTGGCGGTTGCGTCTTTTCAATCTTCGAGTCCACGTGGCGTCTCACCGTGCGCTTTAATTTTCACGCGTATCCCCAATGAAGCGGATCACCGAAAGGGCGGCACCATAATGGAGACGTCGCTTCGTCTGTTCGGGCCGGCTATCGACTGAACTGGGGCTTTATTTACTTGGGCCATGTTAGAAGTTTGCCTACTTTGGATACGTGTGCCCGGTAGAGGCCTGCCTGGTGGTTTAATGCGAGGTTTAAGGATCCACCGTTGAGGCCGAGCAGGAAGATATCCGGCGATCTCGTGACGAGGGCTTTTGGATCCACAGCGCTGTTGGGTAGGAAGCTACCGCGGTGGACGGGCCGAGAAAGAAACTATCTGGTTGCCTCGTGATAAGAGCTTTTAGATCCGCGTCTTCGTTGGACAAGAAGTTATCTATTATAGATAGGCCGAGCAGGAAGTTGCCCGACGGCCTCATGATGAGGGCTTTGAATTCAGAATATTGTTGGGTAGGAAGCTACCCACAGTGAATGGGCCGAGCAGGAAGTTACCCGGCCGCCTCGTGATGAGCCGAGCAGGAAGCTGCCCACTATGGATGGGCCGAGCAAGAAGCTGCCCGTCGGCCTCGTGATGAGAGATTTAGATCCACATTTTCGTTGGGTAGGAAGCTACCCACGGTGGATGAGCCGAGCATGAAGCTACCCGCGGTGAATGGGCCGAGCAGGAAGCTACCCGACTGCCTCATGATGAGGGCTTTGACGATGTTTGGAGGTGGAGTGGAACCACCCCTGCCTCCATTGCGAAGCGAGGGATAGCTCATACTTGGATCTCCGTTGTGATGATCGCTGGTCATTAGATCTAAGGCGGAAAATCAACTTTTATGGTGGAAAAGTCTTTCGTTCTCACAGACGGCGCCAACTGATGGAGGTCGGAATCTTCCTCAGATGTTGTCCTTCGTCGATCTTGTTATCAGCGGGGTTGAACGGTTGAGATTTGATATGAGGGTTGAGCGTGTGAATCTCAATGGGTTGTCGGTTGCCGTTGACGCCGAACTAGCTGAGTCGTCTGGAAGAAAGGGTTTATATAGCGGTCGCATTAAGCGAACCGGTGCGAGATTCTCGCCGTTCGTTACGCCCCCGCCTCACGTTCGCGTTGATGGCGGGGTACGTCTGTTAATGGCGGGATACGCCTATTAATGAAGAGACGCACCAGCGTAGGAAGCGAAACGTGGAGCAATGGAGATCTCGTTTTGGCGAGATATACAGAGTCGTTACGGTGACGTTTGGGCTCCGTGATGTCGATTGAACAGGAAAGTTGAGGAAGCTAAGATCGGTGGATAGCTCGGAGGCAAGCAAGGAGGCCAAGGAAGCCCGGCTCTGTAACAGCTCGGAGACGAGCAAGGAGGCTGTGGAAGCTCGATTATAAGATTGCTCGGAGGTGAGCTGTTGGCTAGTTGTTAGGCGAATATGGAAGGTACTCCGGGGAGGTCTCTAAAAGGTCGGAAGCAATCTTGGAGACAAGATGCCGAGGAATGTCCCCAATGCATCATACTTATTCCAGCTCCGTAGCCCCAGGAATCTAGCGGGCTTACGTGGATGACACGTCATCCGCTACGCGTCGTGATCTGGGGAATTCTAACTTATGAGCATCATCAATAGCAAGCGCTAGTTCCTTCCTAATAGGAAGTGAAGGCTATCTGGAATTTAAAACCAATGGATGATAGGTCATATATTCAATTATACGGGCATGATACCTAGATTATGTGTGATAACATTATAAGATTATTATGATCATTATCAGAATGCTTACATAGTTATTTATTTCTAACAAAAAAATCAGTAATACCATAGAATCTACCTTGTCGAGCCAGACCTTTCTAATATATGGTATGGGTTAGGCTACAAGACTAGACAGTCTAGATTAGGGGTATCGTTGGTTTTTCTGTCATTGAAACCTTCACATAGATCTAAGTAAGAGCAAACGACAGTCTATTGTCACCTCAATAGCAAATCAGTTAGGACCATTCCGGGAGATGCAGTGTGTACTCCAACCTTGGACCGCTTGCACTCCGTCAGAAGGGAAGATTGAAGCTGCCTAAGACCACACTTTGTTGAACCATAACTGAACAAAAAGGTTACAGTTCATAGGGTAAGAACAATCAGCATTTGCCACTTAATTCAAGGATTAAAAAAGGAAATATCAAATTGCAGGAGTAGGAAAAAGCACATGCTAATAAGCAACAATGGAATAATGTAGAGAAAATACAAACTTAGAAGGCATACTGAATATACAAACTTCAAATGTAGAGTATGAATTAGATGAAGAAATATCAACATATTCTTAGTTTTTTTTAGGGTGGAATACCAAATGCAAATTTGGGTTTTATTCAATGATGTGAAATATCAACTTAGTAATTCTATTTGGGTTCTGTTTTGCGTTATAAAGGGTTTATTATAAAGATAGCGTGATTGAGCCACCCACACAAGGATGGAGGGAGGGCCGTGGGTTAAGTTTTGTGATCATGCATACATTGGCTCCTACTCATTATTAATAAACATAGACAGGTCCCCTTCATCAAACAATAAACAGACAGGAATTTTGCAACTAATTTGTATACAACTGGATTTTTTTTTCCGAACACTGTATCTAATTCAATGGCCATAACCTTTATGGCACATGGAACCTTTAAAAAGCAAAATAAGACAATTAAATCTATTCATCTTTCCATATAAGATCATCGTAAATATTTGCAATCATGGATTTTTCTAGGAAAAGATACTTCTATATAGCTTTAAAATAATAATTCTATCAGTTCCTTTATAAAATGTATTTTAGAAATATTCTCAAAAATAAACAATTTCAATTTTCTTGTTGTATGTGCCAAAAGACCGTAAATACTAAAACTAGAACTTACACGGCTGTCAGTGGAGTGCTTGATCCCCCAGAACCAGCTCCATCCATGTTGAATATGTGACCACCCTTGTCCTGAGATTGCATGACGTGCATGGCTTCTCTTGTGCATATTAATGAACCGACCAAGTTTGTCGAGACAATCTGAAATCATGGAACAAGGTGGAACCAGTTAGTAAGTAATGTATAAATAAATTAAAGTAGACAAATGAAGCTGAACCATTTGTGTGGTGCAATAATGATGGCATACAACTAAAAGACATTCCATGCTGGATGTCTATTCCAAATATGCTCTCCAGTGATGGAAGCAAAAAACTAACAGAAATCTTTCAAATATGTATTCCAAAGATGTCACTTTCATAATCTTGTTTGATATAAACATTTCATTACCTTAGGATGATATTACCCACTCGCCTCAGGACATGCATCTGCGTATGCCTAGAATCTCTGTGCTGGTCTATGATTTTTCGTTTTTAATTATAATATTTTGTTTCTGGATGTAGCAATCACAAAATAGAATCCCGGATCTCAAACAAGGAGAGCGCACGCACACGTATGCCCGGTGTTCTAAATGTCGGCCGACATCGCCGAAATGTCGGTTTTGGGAAGAAAACGACACACATGCAAAATTATTTCGGTTACCGATATTTCGTGATGTCGGTGTTTTACCCGACATTTACCGATGTGGAAAAAAAATTTGGTAATTTTCTTTCGGATTTTGGGTTTTGTACATTAAGTAATTAATTCGGTCCATTGCAAAAATAAAGAACAAAAGACATCGTCATTGCCTACGACCGTTCGCTTAATAGACAACTGCTCTACCAGTGAGCTATTAAAGAAGATATAAATTTAATAAAACTAAAAATCTGAATAGGTTAATAATTTATTTTAGAAAATAAGTTATATAAGTGACGTTTACATTAAAAAAATGTAAAACCCGATATTTGATAAAAACCGCCCGATATTTCACGATATCCGATATCAAAATCTTCAAGCCGACACGACGACATCAGAAATTTATAACATTGCGTATACCACAGGAGCTATGGTTTTTGGATTGAGCGGGTCTAAGTGATCTCTTGAAGGAAACTTGAGGATACATTTGAGATTACAACTAACCTATCAAGGGTATAAAAAAACTTAGATATCACCTTGGGTTATTAATTATTTCAAAATAAAAAGAAAAAAAAACTCAGGAACTAAAAGGAGAAGGGTTCTGTCAGACAAGTAGTAGATGTAAGAAAACCGACTTTAGAATGGGAATTATCAAACACCATAAACAAATATATCAAATTAACTTAGGGTTCTAACGAGTTTAATGACCTTGCTTGTGACCGGTTTTAACAAAGATTGTTTAGTCGAGTGATTTGGTAGGATGAAACCCCTGAGATGGGAGGAAATGTAATCATTAACATCAATTTATATATATCTTTTTGTATCAAATTATCAGTGGAGCCTCTAATATGCCTCTTTAGCTTCTAGTTTCTCAAGTTATAACCCTGCACATTGTTGGGTAAGTGCAGCATAGTAAGTGACACGGCATAGGCTCATTGAGTTTGTTCTTTAATCTTATTTATTATGCAAAATATCATTTCAATTTAAATGCCCATTAAAGATCATTGGACTAGCTACAGAGCCAACAATTGCTATGAAAAGATAAATGTCCAGAAATATGTTAGGAAGAACTTACAGAAAACCAGTATAGAAAACTCAGCTGTAGAAAAGCAAACACCAAATGTAACTGCAGAAGTCGATGAAAAATGCAAACCTGATTAATTTCTTCATCTGTAAACTGTAGCAATGGTCTGAATCCTTTGTTAGTGCCAGCATTGGTTATCTGTAGATTCAAAGCAAAGAAAATTCAGTAGAACAATTTAATTGAACAAGGTCGAGTAACAAAATTTTATGTTAGAAAGACGATCTTTATAAACACGACATAAGCTGCCCAGAGAGAAAATCAACAAAAGAAGCAGATATCTGAAGGGAGACAGTCCCCAAAGTAGTGTTACTTGATTAACATGAATTACTTACCCAAATGTCAATTCTACCCAGCTCATTGACAGAAAAACTGGCCAACTTCCGCACATCATCAGGATTGCAAACATCACATGCCATGCCGACAACTTTAGCATGAGAAATTTTTTTAGCACCTTTACTTCCAGCCATTTCTACACCCTCTTTCAGGTTCTCTCTGAGTTCATCCAAAGTTGTGTCAACCGATTCAGGGCTGCCTTCAAAGAACAAGTCAGAATATTTAGACGCCAGAATCACAGATGACACACTCATGATATAGGTAAAAGAATTATCAAGAATATGTTGCGATATGAGACATTAAAAAAGGGCTTGAAATACCACCTGCGCGAAGCAATCACAACGCGGTCTCCAGAAAGTAGAAATTCACGAGCAAGTGCTTTCCCCAATCCTCGAGTGCTGTAAAACATATATGAAATGAGCTCTCAACATATATGAAATGAGCTCTCAGAAGAAAAATTATGTTTTTAAAAGCATTTCACTAGACATCTTGAATTATTAGCAACCCAACTGAATAAGAGACACAGTAAAGTAGTGTAAAATATTGTTTAAACATACATGTAAATCAATTTAAATAATTTACTATGTGGCGTTGCTCACATCAGAGTACAACAGTAAAGAGTGTTAAGTACATTTGTTGATACATGGCATCAATTTTCTGTTTAAACAATATCCTACTCTGTTAAGGACCTTGGGCATACAATAAAGCATTGAATTCTCTGCATATAATGTTTTTAGTTCTGCTCTGTAAATATTATGGTATTTATCTTTTCACAAAAGAGAAATGTTAAATATGCTACCTTCCGGTAATGACAACATTGCGAGGCCCAGCTTTGCTGTGCTCTTCTAAAACCATGTTTGCTCCTATCATTGTTCCAATGATAACTCCGCCGAGCCAGCTATACCAAATCAATGTGTTCATCTGGCTATCCCCGCCTTCAAAATTAAACATAAGACAGCCCAAAATTCAGGTCATCATTCAAGAGACTGAAATTAAAATACATGTCATTGAAAAGAGAAGGACACAAAAGGAAAGGGTAAAAGTTAGGGGAAGGTAAAACATCCAAGGTAAATGCAAGCGAAATCTCACAAACCCGACAACTGAAATCCAACTGCAAGTATAACACCAGTGCTCATCATAGTGAGCAGATACCTTCCTACTTGTGTGGCAACCTGCAATTTACGAAATGAGATACATCAGTATACGGGAAATAGGGTTATCTAACATACTAATTAATGCACACACAAAATACTTATGATCGTTAAATTCTGAGTGTTTTTTTTAACCATTCCCCATTTTGATGGAAATGCTAGAAATAATTCATATTAGGAGGTATTTGGTTGCAAAGATTTGTCAAGATTTGAGATGAATTTGGGGACAAAACACTATAGAAAGTACAATGCTCTTTCCAAATTTGGAATCATCGTTTGTTTGCAAGGATTTGTAGAGCCTTGAATTTGTATAAAACTTGGATTTCAAAGTTGGAGCTTTTGGGTATGAATTTGAAGAAATTTGGTGCCATGTCACCTTTAGTCTCAATAAAAAAATTTATATCTCTCTCTCTCTCTACAATTCCTCTTTTCTAATCCATATTTCAACTAACACAAACAAACAAAAGATTGAGCGTGAAGGTTCAAATTCACATCAACTCCTTGCATCCAAACAAGCAATTTAATCTTTTTGGATTTAAAAAAAATGAACTTATGACACATTCCAAATCCACATTTTTTTGAGTTTGCAACTTAACAAATCTAGCAACAAATATCTTTATTATGCATGAAACTCATTTCAAATGAGTAAACTGTTACCAGTAAAACTTCAAACAACCCAATTGACAAAGTAATCACTAACTAGTAAATAGATAAGCATGCCAAGATGGGCAATCACAAGTAAAGGAACTTTTTAGCTTCGTGTATCATCTATTTGATAAGTGCAAGAATGCTCTTAAGATTTATATTCTAAAAGGCATGGAGTGCCATAGAATATAAAGTTCAGTTATCCCCATAATCCCAGTGCATTTGTTGAACCTAAAATCCAGTATAATAACTACTAAAAAATAATGTGCATGTTCATTAGCATTCTTCTTCATATAGGCAGGATAGATATTAAATAGCATTTACTTCAAATTCTAATTCCACTCAGCAAATAAACTAGAAAGGGTAGCATACAGCTTCATATTTCAATCACAAGCCCAATATCAATGCTTCTGTCATATCTAGCTAAAATATCTTAAAATCAAGAAAACTCCAAATATGCGGTGAGGGTCAAGGGATCTAATTCTATATTGTAACACGATGATCACTTTCTTTTTTCTTTTTACTTCTATATTGCATCTAGAATTGAACCTGCAACTAAGATTCAAGTTTCAACCCCAAAGCAAGCAACTAATAAACATAATTTCCACAAGAACATCAAAATTTACCACCAAAATCCAAAGCAGACAATCATACAACGATTTTATAATCAAAATTTAAACCTGCTGAATTAAAAATAAATAAAAAATAAAACTTCAGTGTTACTACCTCTAAAATTTCACAAATTTGAGCTAAAAACATGAATCAAACTCACCGAAAAGAAAATCTCTTCAGCCTTTTCAACAGCCTTCTTATGCTTCCCCTCGACCTCCACCCTCGATCCCGAAATCCTAACCAACAGCGACTTCACATCATAAAGCGGGCCTTTCCTCTTCTTCACCTCCTCCTCCTCCTCGCCATTAGAGCCCTCGGAGCTCGATCTCTCCCCCTCCTCAGATCTAAACGATCGGCATCTCCACGAACTCGCTCGACCTCGCTGCAGCTTCAACCGAATCCGCTGCCTGCGATCGCTCCTCGAGAACTCCAAGGCCCGAACTGAGAGCTGCAGCTTCGCTACAGAGGCCGCCGCCGCCGCCATTAGAGAGGATTCGATCGAAAGATTTCACTCCATTTTCGTGCTCGATTGAGGTCGCTATAAAAAGCGAGCGGAAAATGCAAATCGTTGGAAAAAAAATAATAAAATTGGGCGAAAAAATATCGAGGAAGCAACGTGATGGCCACACGTTAGGGCAACCTCATCTCTTCACAGCTTCGTGCCACGTGGAAGGATGGCCACGTCAGCGTTCCTGCTTTTCTAAGCTCCTTTTCCGCGACGCGAGGAGAGATAAATTGGGGAGGATCCGCGGCGTTGTACGGACCAGCGAACAGGGAAGCATGTCACGTGAGAGTAAAAATAACCGTGGAGAGTTGATGATGCTCATAATCGGGACTCCCAGGATCATGACACGTGATAGATGACGTGCCTCGAGACACTCGAAAACAGGGCATGGACCAAGTATTGGAGGCGTCCCCGGGGCTATCGTCCCTCTATTTGGACCCGACCTCTAAGGATGCCCTGAACGTTCCTACGCTCGCAATGAAAACGGTCATTTGTTCGTTTCCGAGCCCTCCTACACGCCGAGCTCCTAGGCCCTTCGCCCCCGAGCTATCACGGAACCGAACTAGCCCGGCCTCCCGCCCTCTTTTTGGCTCCCTCGCCGAGCTAGGCTTCTTCGGTTCTATCAGGCTGTCACGCCCCGCTTCCCAGAGTACGCTAAGATGGGTACGTGACATAGCTAACTATGCTACCTGTGGATAGAAAATATCCTTCCACAGTCACATTACGGCTGTAAAGATATCAAGAACAAGAAAGTAAACTAAACTATCTAGTACATGTCCATGAGCCAGAATAAATGAGTCAAGAATGATAACATGCGGAAGCAAAAGATACAATAAATGAAACACCTGGAAAGTAAAACTGCATACCAACAGGATCTTCACCGCTCGGTCTAACAGCGGCAATACTCCTGATCAGTCTGCAACAAGGGTAGAGAATCTGGGTCATGCAAAACCCAGACGTCAGAGCGTCATAACATCAAGCAATAACATAAACAGGGTAGCAAGACATACAGGTATGCGCATGAACAGTAAAATAGATATAACAGTAATATAAGTGAGGACAGTGGGGTAGTGTGTAGTGAGTGATCTAAACTGGTATATTGGGTTAACTACTCTCAAGTCTTTGAAATCAATTTGATGAATCATCGATATAACTCAATAGTATCTCGTGCGTGCCCGGGATCACGGTGAAGATTCTCCGGCTGAAACCGAGACATGCCGCTAGGCACTAAAGGAAAAGGGTAATGATGAATGATGTCCATGGTATCATCCCAAGGCTGGCCTAGCCTCTAAAAGATAATGGATAACGATGGATGATGTCAGCAGCATCATCCCAAGGCTGACCTAGCCTCTAAAACTGATCAGTAAAGGTAACGAACTGTTGAGTTACAAGTCAGGTTTCATCATTGATTTCCCCATACCCCCAGGTTATGTGTATTCAAGTCAGGTATTGAATAATCTAGAGCTAATGCCAACACAGGATCAGGCAGGTACAGATTTGTCTGGATAGACAACAGGAACGGTCCGTAAGGACAACAGGTCAGGTTTGTTGGCATTAGACACAAGATCAGGTAACAGGTAAAGTCATGGTACATCAGGTCAAGTCAGGTAATGTATATAGATGTCTTGTCATGTCAAGAGTTGCATGGTACCATGTCGTGTCAAGTAATGGGTGTAACAAGTCATGTCAGGGTGTACAAAATATCATGCGGTGCTCATAATCAACTAGCATAAATATGGGTATACAAAACAAGCATGGGTACTAATAGCACAATAAACTGGAACATGTAATAAGATATGCTAATAGGTACAGACTAAACTATATGGATGTACAGTCATCAATTAGAGTCAGGGTTATGGTTCCAACATTAAGTATCATACCTTAAATGAAGATAGAATATTAAAATCACATTACCATGTATTAAAAGACCGATTGATGCAATTATATATAAAAGGGTTAAATGGATGCAATAATATGTATATTAGACGAGATGGATGCAAACGGGTGTTGAACAGTTATAAACCATTTAAAGGATACTATGGCTATGCGACCAAGAACTATGATATAAATGTAGGCATGGGCATACAATATTGTAATCTAACATGCAATCGGGTGTGTTCTCACAATTAACTCAAAATGATATAAACGGACATCGGATGGTAAAATGCGATATAGGGCACCAAATTCAAACTTCATGTTTACAATATATATATGCAAATAAATATGGAATACTGTAAATAGCATGTAGCAAGTTTCACTTGCCTTGGCCGGACCACGAAGCGGTATACGGAACGTCACGCGTCGGCGGGAAAAGTCGCGACGCGCGCACAGTACACGGAATGAATCCAAACAACGCAAGATGATCATACGGGTCAGATATCCTCGCTGGGTCGTCGGGATCGTCGTCGGCACGACCGGATTTCGGCAACTAAAAGAACAGTAACCTTTTAAAAGAAGAAAAGTGATAAAAGAAAGGAAGAGTAGAAAGGCAGAGGAAGAAGTGGAAAGAGAAGAAGAGGGTTGCTCACTGGTAACGGGGAGATGAGATGGTGGCGATGTCGGGTCATCGACGGCAAGGTGCAAGCGATGGTTTCCGGCAATGGGTTAGGGTGTAGCTGTGGTTTCAGGTGCAGGGAAAAGGCTCGGGTATTGGGGAGAAAAGAGAGGATATAGGAAGAAGAGATAGTGACGAGCGCGTGGAGGCGATGACGAGGTCGGAGCTCCGGCGGCAAGGGTGCGGGCGCGAGTTGCAGGCGTGCAGGTGATGGGTTGCAGGGGATGAAACTCGGGAAAGAAGAGTGAAGGGAAGTGAAGGAAAGAGAAGAGAATAGGTGGTGCTGGCATCGACGTTGAGGTCGACGGCGACGGGGACACAGGCGAGGTCGGGTCATGGGATGATGGGTGCGTGGATTTCTTTGGTTTGCAGGTTTCGGGGATCTTGGGGTTCTCGTTTCCAGGGATGTAGGGTGTTCCCCTCCGAACGGCGGCCAAGACATGGACGTCTTGCCTGAAATTCGGAGCAGATGCTATTTGGTTTTATCCGTCCACCTCTCCGAAGATGCCAAATTGATTTATGGCACCGTGTATCGGAGGTTTGGACGGATGCGGCCGATGTAGCAGACTTCGTCAGATTCCCCCTCGCTTGAGGGAATTTTGATTGTGGGGACGCTCTTCCCTGCAGGCGCAAGCCCCTGCAGTTAATTACACTACCGCATCGCGGTAACAACTTTCTCCTTCTCCAGAATTTCACTTCGTGTCGTGTGTGTTTGTTTTATTTGTGGTTGCCCGTGGATTGTATACGGAGACTATTTATTTCGTCGCCCGTAGGACGTGGATTAGTCCAAATCCGTATTTTCTTAGATTTGGGTTTTGGGTTTTGGTTTAAGAATACGTTAGCCATATTTGAGGCTAAAATCAACTTAAACGTTTGTTAAGGATACGTTAGTCTAATTTCCAGACTAAGATCAACTTAACGGGATCGTCTAGATTCATTTCCAGTTTAGGGACATGGTGGTCCATTGCATGTATGGCCGTCGGGACCCATCACCTCTCTGACGACGTTGAAGGATTACAACGACAGATGTCAGAGAAGTTCAGAGATGTATCCTTGAACCAAAGTTGATTGGGGGATCTATAGTCGAATTTGGGACTAAAGTCTGTTTGAGAGTTTAAGGATACGTTAGCCATATTTTAGGCTAAGATCAACTTAAACGGGATCGTTTATATCCGACAAAAGAGCATTTGGAGGCTCTATTGTTCCAGTTTAGGGACGTAGTGGTCCATGTTCCAGTTTAGGGACATGGGGGTCCATATTCCAGTTTAGGGACATGGTGGTCCAGGAGTTCAAGAACGCTTGAGTCCGGGAGTTTAAAGACGCTTGAGTCCGGGAGTTTAGGGACGTGGTGGTCCATATTCCAGTTTAGGGACATGGTGGTCCATATTCCAGTTTAGGGACGCTTGAGTCCGGGAGTTTAGGGACGCTTGAGTCCATGAGTTTAAGGACGCTTAAGTCCATATCGATGTGTGGTTGTCGAGACCCGTTACCTCTTTGAAGACGTTGAAGGATTACAACGACAAATGTCAGAGGAGTTCAGAGATGTACCCTTGAACTGGATGTAAATTAATTTAAGGGAGCAGTCTTGCTCAGTCAATTTAGTTTGAGGACTTACGGCCATGATTGGGCTAACTCTAGTTGAAGATGTTCAACGCTTTTATTTGTCTTTGGCCTATTAGGCCTATACTAGGGCTTTGCCCCTGTTTAATAATGCACTGCATTTTATTTTGTTTGGGCTCTGCCCATTTATAAATGATGCAGAGCATCAATTTCGTTTGGGCTCTGCCCTTTTATTGCATTGCAATTTATTTGGTCTACTAGGCATTTTTGATTTGGGCCTGGCCCTTCAGTAAACAATGCAGTGCATTTGTCAGGCGCTTTGCGCCAATTAATGAGCGCAAGCGCTTGTGGTGATGACACGTGTCACGCAAGCGCAGTGCGCTGCGCTCGCGCTACTGACACGTGGCGCGCTCTGGTGAGTTGCGCCAATTTCAGAGAGCAAGGCTCTATCTTAAAAGCGCATAACACAAATGGTTTAGGTGCTGACACGTGGCGCTCTCTGGTGGCTTGCGCCAACCTAAGAGCGCAACAGTGCCAATTTTGCAAGTGCAGGGCATTGTTTTATATTTTGATCAATTTTAGATCAGAGAAAACAAGTTTTTCTTGTTTTCAAAGAACCAGTGGTTCATAAAAAGTGCAAGGCACTATTATCATTTTAAGATCATTGATCTTGTTCTTAGATCAATGATCTATTAGAAGAAGTTCTTCTATTTTGTGAAGGTTTTTAACTTTTTCTTGGAATTTCTTCAGAGTTCTCTCTGTTTTGAGGTTCTTAATCTCTCCTCACGTATTCCTCCTTTCGAATTGGGGTCTAGGGGTCTTTATATAGTGCCCACAGATTTGTTAGGTTTGTTAAAGAGATCCTTCTCTGAGTGATTTGGGGAATTTTCCCCACCGTTGGATCTTTGATCCAAGGGCTTCTGTTTTACAGAAGGCAATCTTCTTGTTTGAATAAGAACAGAAAGATCTTACTAGAATTTAATTTTGTTTGCTGCAAACGCCCCAGCGCACGACACGTGTCACGCAGCGCAAAGCGCAGCCCAACTGCGCACAGCGCAGCACAACTGCGCTTGCGCAACTGCGCTGACACGTGTCGCGCAGCGCACAGCGCAGCGCAACTGCGCTTGCGCTGACACGTGTCGCACAGTGCAGCGCTTGCGCTACTGCGCTTGCGCAACTGCACTTGCTGACACGTGTCGCGCAGCGCAGCGCTTGCGCAACTGAAGCGTTGCTTCCTTTAATTTTTATTTTAAATAAAGCCTTGCTCTGATTGGGCGCGCTGCCTTGGGCGCTGCGCTCTCTGTGCTGGCGTGCCTAATTTTGACACGTGGCGCCCTGCGCGCAGCGCAGAGGATCTGAAGCGTTGCTTCATTTATTAAAGTTTAAATTTTCAAAGTAGAGCTTTGCTCTGATTGGGGGAAGATGAAGTGTTGCTTCATCTCCCGCCTTGGAATTTAAACAGAGCTTTGCTCTGATTGGGGTAAACAAATGCCCCCCACCGTTGCGCTTACGTGGCCCCAAACGCGAGCGCAGCGGTGGCAGAATCCCAACCGCCGCGGCAACTTTTGGAATTTGAAAGGGTATTTGATGCCTATAAATAGGACCTTTGGTCTCTTAGATGATTTTCATCTCTTCATAGGAATTTTGTTCAGAGCCCTGCTCTTTTGTTTAAGCACTCTTAAGAGTTCAACCTTCAGAAAATTTTAGGTAAAAAATTAATTTGGATTAAATTAAATCAATTTTAAGAGCTTTGCTCTCAATAGATCCCTGATCTAAAGGAGACCCATTTAGGCTTTCATTTAGCAGAGCTTTGCTCTAAAGGGGCCTAAAGAGGACTAAGAAGAACCATATTAGGGTTCCATTAATAGAGCTCTGCTATCTAAAAGATTTTCTTGGAATTTTCTTAATTCATCAATGGAGTTTTGCTCCTTCCAAATCATATAGAAGAACTCTTAAGAATTCTTCATGGATCTTGGATTTTTATATTATTATTATTATTATATCATCTTTTCAGAGCAAAGCTCTCAATGTTCTTAGGGGATTTTATTCAAATTTTCCTCATAACTGATTTTGACAGGTGTCACTCCTGTCTGCAGAGCATTGCTCTCGAGGAGTTTTAACTCCATGCCCCCCTTTTTTGTGGTAATTTTCCAATGATATTTCCTTCAGGCATTATGGCGGTGCGTCTATACAGTCTGCACGAGTTCATCACTTATGAGGATATCCGCACACAAGGCCGCCATCAAAACCAAGAGTTTACAGATGCCGAGTGTGCGGAGGTTATGGGTCGTCTGAACGCACGTGTTGGTTGGCTGCTCCCCCGCCGCTCTGCTCTCTTGAAAGTTGTGCTGGGAGCAATTTGGAGAGCACTCCCGGGGTTCCACGAGGCCCTACCGCTCAATGCGCTGGATGATGCCGAAAACAAGGTGCATTCAGTGTACCTGTCGGGGCTGATCTCGAAGAAACGGCGGGATAGCCTCATCGACATCCTGCATCAAATTTTTCAGCAGACGACGATAGTCGCTGCTTATCGAAGGCTTGGGGGGCTTGCCGAGGATCTTGACACACATGAGCGCGAGAGGCTGCGCACAAGAATAATCAGAAAGGCCAGAAGAACTCTGGATGGCCTTACTTTTGACTTCCTCAATCCGTGCCCTGGATATGAGGTTATTCCATTGTAACAATATTTCTCGTTTATTGCTTTATGATTGTAAGAATTTTTGGCGATATTAATGGAAAAACTTCATCCCAGCTTGTCTTATTTTTCGTTCTAAATCTTTTGCCTATGCATGAATGAGTGTGTCTTGAACGCTTGTAAATCGGATGTTCTTTTGTCGCTTTCTTCTTTCTCTTATTATTAGCATGCTGTCTTGATAAACATAATTGGCAGATAATAGAGTAAGCATATTAGTTTTTGCCCAGAGATAGCGATGGCTTAGGCTGCAGGTTCAGATCTGCCGCCAAAGACTTTTCAACTCTATAAGCCGTGAGGGTGGGTCTCATAGAGAATTTTCTCCCTACGGATCGAGAGGATCTCGTAGGTGGATTTTCTCCTTAGGAATCGTGAGGATTCCTAAGTGTGTTTTCTCTTATAAGTCGTAAGGATCCTATAAGAGAATTTTCCCTCTTACGAGTCGAGAGGACCCGTAAGCTGTTGTTTCCCTCCTTGTAGAGATTCGAGTTTGGAGAGTGAGACCCGTGGATAGTATGCAAGAGACCGTTTTGAGCCAACTTGCAGGATCCCAGTGCTTAGGGAATAAGTTTTTTTTTTAATTCTTATTGCCTAAGGCTTTATCTTACGAGTCGAGCCGCATCAAGAAGTTCTCGCAAAGACATCAATTTCTTCACAAGTCGAGACGAATTGAGAATTTCTCGCAAGAATATCGTAATGTCGCAGTTAACCTCTGCTCTTTACGACAGAAGCCCGTTAGGGTCTGTGGTACTCAGGGTTTTGGCCGTCGTACCGTCGCATAAGTTGATATATTCCTCGATAGGCAATCGTGCTGTTCGAGTAGCCCTGCGACTGCCGTGTCTCTGATCCCTTCGGGGGCTGGACAAGGCGTCTTCAAGCAATCCTCCTTGGCAGTTTGACCGTCGGAAGAGCAAGCGTTAGGTATTTTGCCATGCCGCTTTTTACTTGAGGTTAGGCTCATTTTGGTGAGCCCCGATGAGTCATATCCACTCCGCGCTGGTGTGGGATGATCTCCGATAGTCTTTCAGGTTTTATATGAGTTACCGTCAAGACCCTGAAGCTAGGAATTTGGCCCTTGCTTCGTTTGCTGGCATCGCGTCTGCTGTATCGAGACGAATGTCGCGGTGGGAACTAGGGATTTTGCCGTGGCTCCGTTTGTTTGATTGTCGCGTCTGAACCCTGCTGGAGAGAGAACGCTGGGGTGACATCTCGTCTGCTGTATCGAGACGGACGTCGTAGTTGTCTCTAGGTTGCTTGTGAACCGTCGAGGTTTGGAACTAGGGATTTTGCCGTGGCTCCGTTTGTTTGATTGTCGCGTCCGAACCCTGCTGGAGGAAGAACGCCGGGGTGACATCTCGTCTACTGTATCGAGACGGACGTCGTAGTTGTCTCTAGGTTGCTTGTGAACCGTCGAGGTTTGGAACTAGGGATTTTGCCGTGGCTCCGTTTGTTTGATGATGTTGCGTCTGCTGTGTCGAGACGAACGTCGAAGTGGTGACCATCCCGCACTGGTGTGAGATGATCTCCAGTTGTCTTCCAGGCTTTATATGACTTGCCGTTAAGACCTTGAAGCTAGGAATTTGGCCTTTGCTTCGTTTGTTTTGTCATGTCCAAATCTTGTTGGGGGAAGGACACTGTTGTTGACATTGCGTCTGCTGTAACGAGACGAATGCTGAGGTGGAGCTGGGATTTTGCCGTCACTCCGCTTTATTGACCATGGGGTCTTTTGTTGACGTTGCATCTACATCCTGTTGGACTGCGAAGGAACTCCGTTGTTGACATTGCGTCTGTTGTAACGAGACGAACGCTAAGGTGAAGCTGGGATTTTTCCATCGCTCCGCTTGATGGTGTAACATCTGTGTCCTGCTGGAATGAGGAGGCACACCGTTGTTGGTCTCCAGGCTGTAGATGTGGCCATTGAGATTTGGAACTAGGGACTTTGCCATGGTTCCGTTTCGTCGTGACTCTGAGGTCGATTGTTGACGTCATGTCTGCATCTGGTTGGAGTGAGGAGAAACGCTGTTGGTGATCTCTAAGTTGTCGATGTTGACGTCGAGACCCTGAAGCTCGGGATCTTCCTTTTGCTTCGTCTGTTGACATTATGTCTGCAATATTGCGACAAATGTCGAGATTGTCTCTGGGTTGTCTATGAACCGTCGAGATTTGGCTTCGCTTTCTGGTGGAGCCTGTTGGGAAGGTATGGTTCCCTCTTTATTTGTGCCCTGGATTGTATACAGGGATCGACGTGATCTTACCTGTAGGGCAAAAAGTTTCATTCTTTCATCATTTTTTTTGGCGATGCTCTATCATTTCAGCTTTTTATATCGCGAAAATTGCGATTGCCCAATCATTTCGGCTATTTTTCGCGATGCCCAATCATTTCGGCTATTTAGTTTATTTTCACTCGCTGCTTTTTATTGCGAGTTGCCCAATCATTTCGGCTATTTTGCATGCATACATTTTTACTTGCTGATTTTTATTGCAACTTGCCCCATCATTTCGGCTATTTTGCATGCATACATTTTTACTTGCTGATTTTTATTGCAAGTTGCCCCATCATTTCGGCTATTTCGTATGCATGTATTGCTTGCTGATTTTCTTTTATCGCGAGTGTGGAATTTGGAATCCGACGCCAATCTCAGCATCAACATCGCTACAACTGGAATATTGCCAGGAGCGAATCATCATTTGCCTCTGTCGATGTCGAACAAAGATGGCTTAGCGAACAGGGTTAAGGTCCTGTCGACCAAGGCTTTTAACTTCCTGAACTGTAAGGGTCTCACAAAGGTATTTCTCCCTACAAGTCGTGAGGATCTTGTAGGTGTATTTTCTCCTTAGGAATCGTGAGGATTCCTAAGTGTATGTTCTTTTGTAAGTCGTAAGGATCCTACAAAAGGGTTTTCTCCTTATAAGTCGAGTGGACTTATGAGGGTTGTTCATCATGCACACATATCCCCCATCACGGATGAAACTTGGTTAGGGAAATGTTTATTTGCGCCCGTGGATTGTATACAAGGGTCAATGCTAAGCCACTTGTAGGGCAATATCGAAGGTTGTGGGGGTTGCTTAAGCACAGGTTTAGGTCTCTGTAACTTAAGACTTTCAAATCTTATGAGCCGTGAAGGTCCCATAAGAGAGTTCTCCTTACGAGTCGTGAGGATCCCGCAAGTGTATTTTCTCCTTAGGAATCATGAGGATCCTTAAGTGTGTTGCTCCCTTATGAGTCGTAAGGATCTCACGCGGGTGGTTTCTCCTTACAAGGTCGAGGGGACCCTATAAGTGTCTTTTAACGAGGTTGCGCCCTTTCGGGTTTTCACAAACACTCGCCGGTAGTCCTGCTGTTTTTACTCACGGAGCCCTTTCGGGTTTTCATCCGTGCCCATTTTGCTTATGGACGTACCGTTTTTTATTCTTTTTATTCTCTCTCTCTCTTTTTTTTACGAGGTCGTGCCCTTCGGGATTTCACTAACACTCGCCGGTAGCCCTGCTGTTTTTACTCACGGAGCCCTTTCGGGTTTTCATCCGTGCTCATTTTGCTTATAGGCATACCGTTTTTTTTATATATTTATTATTATTATTATTTTTTTATCTCGTCAGCCTGGGGGTGCTGCGGTAGTAGTTTAAAAACGTTTCGGTCGTCAGTTAGTTTTAGGACGTAGCAGTCCGTCATTAGTTTAAGGACGTTTCGGTCCGCCATTAGTTTAAGGACGTTTCGGTCCTCCGTCGCCGTATTTGAGGCGAATATCTAGTTTATTGACTTTTCGGTTTATGGGGCTTTCTCTATGACCGAGCATGATGCCCCCGGCGTATCCATCTTTCTCGGAGCGTGCGGTTGTGGCGGGCTCACCTTCCAGTTTTTGGAGATGACGAACTTGCCCTGTTGGTATTGGTTTTCAACCCAATTTTTGAAGACGTAGCAATCCTCAATCAGGTGACCTACCGTTTGGTGGTAAGGGCAATAATTGAGATTGTTAACATCGCCTGGCCGCAACGGACGTTTTGGCCTCGGCAGATTGATGAGTTTGTCGCGCACTGCCAGCTCGAACAGTTTCCTTATTTTATCTTGAGGAAACGAGTAAGGACGTTTCAACTTTTCATGGATGGGTTGCCGCTTGTTGTTTCGGCAAACAACCGGTCTAGGGTCACTCGATTGCTGTTGAGTATTGGCTACGAGGGCTGTTTTTCCCTTCCCTTTATCCTTTTTGCTCGATCCTTTGTTTACGGGGCCGAGATTTTTTTCCAGTAGCGTGCGATTGCACGGCTGAACGTTCTCGCAACTCCTCAATTCTTTCATTTTTGAAATGGATTCCTTGAGGAGAGGGCTGAGGGCAGCTTCTTCGTCAGAGTCGCTTCCAAAGGTGATAATTTGCGATCCCTTGGAGTCGGTTATGTGACAGTCGTCGGCGGCTCTTTTGCGCTCATCTATCGCATTTTTCTGATATCTATGAGCTCCACGCTTTGTCCTGTTGAAGTGTTGCTTTTGAGCGATATACCCTTGCCACCAACACTTAAAGGAGTCGCAGTCTTCGGTAGGATGTATAATCTTCTGATGATATAAGCAGAAGTTAGGATGCATCTCTACTCCACCGAGAGTATTTTCTTCGGAGGGTGGTAGCTTCATTCCCGCTGACAGGGCTTTAGCAAACCTTTCCCTCGTCATGAATTTGTTTTTATCCGCAGCGGATGGCTTTTGATTTGACGGGAGTGCCTCGACTCTTTCGTCTAGTCGGCGGCGTTTGGCTCCTTCCAGTATGGCCATCTCACGCTCTTGATTGGCTTTAACTTTCAAACGGATCTCATTCAGGAAGGCATCGATCAACTCGTCTGAGGGCCGCGGAATTTCTGGTTCAGGGTCCGCCCTCGGTTCCTCGACGCAAGGAGCCTCTTCATCCTCCGCCAATGAGTGAGAGATCACATGACAAGTCGCAACGTAGTCTTCGGATTCATCTGATGAGTCTTCTCCATCGCTTTCGTCCTCAACAAAAGAACAAGCTGCCCCCATCGTGTCCGTCTTCTTTGGAATGTGCGGCTGTGGTGGGTTTACCTTCCAGTTTTCAGACAGCGCAAACTTGCCTTGTAGGTACTGATCCTCGATCCATCCCTTAAAGACGAAACAATCTTCGATCGGGTGACTTACCATTTGGTGGTAAGGGCAATAATCGGGATTACCGAGATCACCTTACTGCAACGGACGTTTTGGGTTCGGCAGATTGATGAGTCTGGTGCGTACTGCCAGCTCGAACAGTCTTTTCGTTTTATTCTGAAGAAACGAGTAAGGACGTCCTAGTCTCTCCTCGAGGGATAGGCGTGGACACATGTTGTTTTGGCGAACAATCGGCTTTGAATTGTTCGGCTGTTGTTGAGTATTGGCAGCAACGATCGCTTTTCCTTTCTTCTCATTTCGAGAGTCGAGTTTTGGAGGAGACAGTCCATGGCCCATCTGGTCCATTTGGGCTAACTTGTCAATCAACGCTTGAAAGGTGGTCGGCCTGAATAACATCATGAATTGCAAGATGGTCGCTTGCGGATCAAGAGTTCCCACGAACATGCCTACCGTAGATGCTTCTTCGATGCGTTGTTCGCATTTCGACCACAGATTCCGCCATCGTGTTGCGTATTGAACCCATGTTTCGCCTGGCTTTATCCTGGCGTTGATCAGCGCTGTTATCGGGGTGCGTTCGCTAGCACTCGCGAATCTTTGTGTAAACAGTAGCTCCATCTCCGCAAATGTTTTGACAGAGTCGTTAGGTAGCTCCGAATACCATTCAAAGGCCGTTTCTGCTAGGCTGCCGACGAATTGGCGAAGCAACAATTTGTCATCGCCTCCAGTGTTTCCGCATAAGGCCCTGAATTGAGCGACGTGCTGATATGGATTCCCCGTCCCTTTATATACATGGAACTTAGGGATCGTATATCCCAGTGGGTAACTGATTTGGTCATACCAGCCCGGGTAGGGTCGTCCGGTTCTAGCAATTTTCCCAGCCGCTTCATTCGCCTGGTGAGCTCGTATTTGCTGAGTGATGTAATCATCCAGGGCAGCTTTTGAGATGGTCTCCTCTTTGGCTGTTGAAAGGGCCGGAGGAGGATTAGATGTCTCCCCTTTATCTTTTTCAACAGTGATTGGAGGGTCATCAGCTGGAGGGTCCGGTTGTAACATCATCCTTATCATGTCTTGGAAGAGGAGCGTCATTTGTTTTATGTTAGCCGCTTGCTCTGCGGCTTCTTTGTCTTTCTTTTCGAGGATTCTGCGTAAGAAGTCAGCGTCAGTTTCTTGTTCATGACGTTGTTCTGATGATGCCTCCGAGCTTTCTTTTGGCCCGGTAAGTGCGGCCATTGCAGTCATCATTTCCTGAAGCTTCTGTTGCTGCTCCTGGGCTTTCGTCACGGATCGGGTGAGCGGTCGGTGACCCGTCGAAGCGCGGCTGTCCTCTTTCCCAGATGCCATATAAACGGTATGCACCACCATGCCCCCAGACTTGTGGTGTTTGTGCTCAGCGCGTTTACGGTTCGTCATGTTCACGGGGGCTTTTTGCGGCCTCCTTATCTTTTGAGTGATTGGAGTTGAGGGGGCCATTGTAGTGGGCACCCAAGTAGCTGTTGCTTTTTGTGGTTTGACAGAGTAATCTTCCTCCTGCCGAACCTTCATCTTTTCCTGTCGGCGGAGATAGTTTTCATCAATCACCGACTCATGGACCTGTCGCCAGACTTTGTAAATTTTAGAGGACAGCCGTTGAGGGGGCTGCTCTAGCTTCTTTTCTGGAGTATCCTCCACAGGTGAAGGAGTTCGTTTCAACATCGCAGTAGGAGAGTTTCTGCGCACCGTGTTCAGCAATTCAAAACTGTTCCCGGTTGGAACAGCAGCATCGATCCCCACCATCGGGGCTGGTGGCGTGAATCCAGAAGGGGAGTTGCCCCCAGCCTTCCTCACTCGGCGCCAGTGGCGACGTCGAGCGTGTTTTGCGGATGGGATCACCTCCGTTGTTGGATGAGCTTCTTCATGTCCCCTCTGAGGAGGGGAAGCAGCTTTGAGGACCTCGCTTGGAGCAGCAACCGGAATGGTCAGCCTTGTAAAAACTAACTTCTTAGAAGGAGGAGCCTTTCCAATGATTTCGTCCGCTTGAGCCGGGATAGCTATCCGCTTTGGGATGGCAGCCTCGGGTATCGCAGGTTTGCATACGTTCTGGCCCCGTCTGTTGAAAACTGAGGTACTGAAACTGGGCTACCCATTGAGAGGAGTCACGGCAGTGGTAAGCCGATCAAAGACCGACTTCTTCGGGGCTTCTTGCAACGTCATTGTGGCATTGAAGCTCAACGGTGGGAGCATGGTCCCGAAGAATAGCTCAGTGGTGGCTTGAGTTACCTGCTCCACTGGCATCTTTAAAAGGGAGGCCGCTTGGGGCCTATAAGTCACTCTTCCAGCAGGAACGGAGCGAGAGTTGCAGTTGCAGGTAGTGCAGTTTGAAGCCATTGATCTTCTGTTTTCTGCACAGAGCAAGACACCAAATCTAAGTACCTCGAATCCACAGGCAACCACAGCAAACCGCGATTTGTTCGCGAACACGACACACGAAGTGTGGAGTGGAAAGAGGAAAAGGTCCCACCGGGCGTGCCAGAATCTGTTCCCCTCCGAACGGCGGCCAAGACATGGACGTCTTGCCTGAAATTCGGGACAGATGCTATTTGGTTTTATCCGTCCACCTCTCCGAAGATGCCAAGTTGATTTATGGCACCGTGTATCGGAGGTTTGGACGGATGCGGCCGATGTAGCAGACTTCGTCAGATTCCCCCTCGCTTGAGGGGTTTTTGATTGTGGGGACGCTCTTCCCTACAGGCCCAAGCCCCTGCAGTTAATTACGCTACCGCATCGCGGTAATAACTTTCTCCTTCTCCAGAATTTCACTTCGTGTCGTGTGTGTTTGTTTTATTTGTGGTTGCCCGTGGATTGTATACAGAGACTATTTATTTCGTCTCCCGTAGGACGTGGATTAGTCCAAATCCGTATTTTCTTAGATTTGGGTTTTGGGTTTTGGTTTAAGGTTACGTTAGCCATATTTGAGGCTAAGATCAACTTAAACGTTTGTTAAGGATACGTTAGTCTAATTTCCAGATTAAGATCAACTTAACGGGATCGTCTAGATCCATTTCCAGTTTAGGGACATGGTGGTCCATTGCATGTATGGCCGTCGGGACCCATCACCTCCCTGACGACGTTGAAGGATTACAACGACAGATGTCAGAGGAGTTCAGAGATGTACCCTTGAACCAAAGTTGATTGGGGGATCTATAGTCCAATTTGGGACTAAAGTCTGTTTGAGGGTTTAAGGATACGTTAGCCATATTTTAGGCTAAGATCAACTTAAACGGGATCGTTTAGATCCGACAAAAGAGCATTTGGAGGCTCTATTATTCCAGCTTAGGGATGTAGTGGTCCATGTTCCAGTTTAGGGACATGGGGGTCCATATTCCAGTTTAGGGACGTGGTGGTACATATTCCAGTTTAGGGACATGGTGGTCCAGGAGTTCAAGGACGCTTGAGTCCGGGAGTTTAAGGACGCTTGAGTCCGGGAGTTTAAGGACGCTTAAGTCCATATCGATGTATGGTTGTCGGGACCCGTTACCTCTCTTACGACGTTGAAGGATTACAACGACAAATGTCAGAGGAGTTCAGAGATGTACCCATGAACCGGATGTAAATTAATTTAAGGGAGCAGTCTTTCTCAGTCAATTTAGTTTGAGGACTTACGGCCATGATTAGGCTAAGTCCAGTTGAAGATGTTCAACGCTTTTATTTGTTTTTGGCCTATTAGGCCTATGCTAGGGCTTTGCCCCTGTTTAATAATGCACTGCATTTTATTTTGTTTGGGCTCTGCCCTTTTATTGCATTGCAATTTATTTTGGTCTACTAGGCCTTTTTGATTTGGGCCTGGCCCTTCAGTAAACAATGCAGTGCATTTGTCAGGCGATTTGCGCCAATCAATGAGCGCAAGCGCTTGTGGTGATGACACGTGTCATGCAAGCGCAGTGCGTTGCGCCAGTGCGCTGCGCTCGCGCTGCTGACACGTGGCGCGCTCTAGTGAGTTGCGCCAATTTCAGAGAGCAAGGCTCTATCTTAAAAGCGCATAGCGCAAATGGTTTAGGTGCTGACACGTGGCGCTCTCTGGTGGCTTGCGCCAACCTAAGAGCGCAACAGTGCCAATTTTGCAAGTGCAGGGCACTGTTTTATATTTTGATCAATTTTAGATCAGAGAAAACAAGTTTTTCTTGTTTTCAGAGAACCAGTGGTTCATAAAAAGTGCAAGGTACTATTATCATTTTAAGATCATTGATCTTGTTCTTAGATCAATGATCTATTAGAAGAAGTTCTTCTATTTTGTGAAGGTTTTTACCTTTTTCTTGGAATTTCTTCAGAGTTCTCTCTGTTTTGAGGTTCTTAATCTCTCATCACGTATTCTTCCTTTCGAATTGGGGTCTAGGGGTCTTTATATAGTGCCCATAGATTTGTTAGGTTTGTTAAAGAGATCCTTCTCTGAGTGATTTGGGGAATTTTCCCCACCGTTGGATCTTTGATCCAAGGGCTTCTGTTTTACAGAAGGCAATTTTCTTGTTTTAACAAGAACAGAAAGATCTTACTAGAATTTAATTCTGTTTGGCGCAAACGCCCCAGCGCGTGACACGTGTCATGCAGCGCAGCGCGCAGCGCAACTGCACTGACACGTGTCGCGCAGCGCAACTGCGCTTGCGCTGACACGTGCCGCGCGGCGCAGCGCTTACGCTACTGCGCTTGCGCAAGTACACTTGCTGACACGTGTCGCGCAGCGCAGCGCTTGCGCAACTGAAGCATTGCTTTCTTTAATTTTTATTTTAAATAGAGCCTTGCTCTCATTGGGCGCGCTGCCTTGGGCGCTGCGCTCTCTGCGCTGGCGTGCCTGATTTTGACACGTGGCGCCCTACGCTCAGCGCAGAGGATCTGAAGCGTTGCTTCATTTATTAAAGTTTAAATTTTCAAAGTAGAGCTTTGCTCTGATTAGGGGAAGATGAAGTGTTGCTTCATCTCCCGCCTTGAAATTTAAACAGAGTTTTGCTCTGATTGGGGTAAACATAGGGTAGTAGAGGAAGAAGGGGAGGTGGCGGCGAGGATGAGGTGAGGCCGAAGAGGGAGGCCAGCGGTGATGAGGTTGCAGGGTTGATCGGGGACGGTTCTCGTGCGGGAAAAGTTTGCTGAGAGGGGAGAAGAAGAAGAGGTGGTGGTGGTGAGGTCGGAGATTGGGAAGGTAGGCAACGGCGAGCGCAGGCGAGGGGCGCGGGCATGGGTTAGGGTTTTGGTTTCGGCGGGAGGGAGAAAAGAGAGAGGCGAGGAAGAAGAGGATGGTTATTTTTTTTTAAAATAAGAATAAAAATAAAGGAGAGAGAAGATATGTGCATGTGAATCTGTTAAAAAAATATACGTTAGTTAAGGAAATATTTATGTAGGGGAAACAGAGAGAAAACCAGGGGGGAGAGAGAGAATCAGGAGAGAGAGAGAGAGAGACGGCCAGAGAGACAGGGAGAGACGGCCAGAGAGAGGGAGAGAGATTTATTAATTTTAAATGATTATAAAATATTTATATAGTTAAAGAAGATTTGAATAATATTATAATATTAGTCCGTTTTGAGATTTTGGCAAATACAAATTTACTCTAAAACACGCCCGGGTCGGGTCTAAAAATTTAGATTTAAAATATGAAAAATATATGCGACTTCCGAATTTCAAAACGAGTGCTCAGGTAACGAAAAAGCATACCCCCAATAACGGATGCACGTATGTGCGCGTAGCCATCCAAACACGTCCGTTTCACTGAACGGGACGAGAACAAGATGCGCGGATGCTACCACGGGGTTAGGGGTATCATACAGGCTATGAAATGTATTTTTAAAATATTTTACGTGACTTAAAATGTTATATGGTAAAAGATTCCATGCCAGATAAATGCCAGTATGCGATAAAATTGAAAATGCACAAGTCCACATAACAAGTCAGGGTGATTCATAAATATAAATCAAACAAGTTTCAAGCAAGCGGGTTGGGTCGAAAGCAATGTAAAGTGTAAAATACCATTCGCACCCAAATACGTTGAATCAAGAAATATCACGAATAAATAAATACGAGAACTGGAATTGGTATAAATGAACTCGGGTGTTACACAGGCGATCTAGAACACGGGTCACAGGCGCCTCCGCCACGGCTTCGCGAATCTCGCCAGACGCAAGATATCCGCCGCCCCACGATCCCGCATTCTATGCCGACGGTTATCCCCATTAACGGGCGTATCTCGTCATTAATGGGGGATCCCGCCATTCACGCAGGCGTAACGCCAAGGACGTAACGGCCGGCGAGGATCTCGCGCCAGCTAGCCCATGGCAGCCGCTATATAAACCCTTTCTCAGATGACCCAGGTAAGGCAATTTTTACCCAATAGGCTGCTACTCTACCCAAATACCTTGACTAACTTGATCGTTGAAGGGTCCACGGTGGTGCAACCACCCCGGGATTTCTTTGCAGGTAGCTCGGTTTCATTTCAAATCAAGTCCACTGAGATCCACACGCTTCAGGAGGAAACCCTCGAACCCTATCTCAGCCTTTCATCAACGCACGTGGCAGATCGACGAAAGACAACATCTGAAGGAGATCCAGACCTCCATCAGTTCCAGACAACATCTGAAGGAGATCCAGACCTCCATCAGTTGGCGTCGTCTGTGGGAAGTCGAAAGTTCTACTCATCGAAAGTTGATCTTCCGATCTCGAATTAATGGCGAGTGATCATCGCGATGATCCCAGCACAAGCCGCCGCTCTCCCCACAACGGAGGGGCGGACAGATCCTCTCCTCCCCTAACGTCATTCATGCCCTGTCTGCACGGATCGACATGCTCACGTTCATCGTGGATGCCCTTGTCCGCGTCCAAACAGCGGGACAAGCCCCCCAGGTCTCCGTTCCCCCACCTCGGGATCGTGACCTCCGCAGAGGGGGGATGGCATTGCCCATGCTGGCACGACTGAACAACGTCTTTCTATCTCTGGCAGCCATAGATCCCCCGTGGCGACCAATTCAATGACCCGCTGGGCGCCTCACTGCTCCACGCCGGGGTCTCACGAAAGAGCGCCCCGCCCTGAGGCCCGTCGCGCCCCTGTCCCTCCCGAGGAGGTGTCGGTCAGCTCGCCTGCTCTCATGCATGGCCGGCACCCTCTCCCTCGACGGGGTCGCGCGGATGGCGCTCACCGCGATAACTCATGAACAACCTCGCCAGGGGACTTGAGGAACCTCATAGAACGGAACCGGAGTTGCAGCCAGGCGTAGGCAGCCGGCGAGAGAGGCCATAACTCTGAATACGCCGAATCCTAGGGGTACCACGACCGTCTTGATGCCCTCGAAAATAAAATCGAAGGTATACATCGGAAGAGTCATCCTTCAAGCGAGGGGGCCAAGTATGCCGCCGACTCGCTTACGAAGCCCTTCACTGAAGAACTGCTCGCTGTCCGCGTCTCCTCCAGAAACAAGCCTCCAAAGGTGGCCCTCTTTGACGGGAAGTCTGACTCGAAAGATCACCTAGACGCGTTCGCGGCCGGGATGAGCTTCCAGGACAACTCTGACGCCGCCCAATGCCGAGCGTTTCCCGCCACTCTCATCCGTGCCGGACGAGATTGGTTCCGAGGACTCATGCCACGCTCCATCTCTACCTTCGATGAGCTGGCCGCCCAGTTCCTTGGGCATTTCGTCGGGAACAGACGGCAGAAGCGGACCTTCGATTACCTCTTCACTATAAAGAGTAGGGACAAGGAATCTTTTAAATGATATGTCACTCGCTTCTACAACGCTCTTCTCGAGATTCCAGAGCACAGGGACAAGACTGTCATCATGGCCTTAGGTCGGGTCTTAGGCACAAGGAGCGGCTCCGCTCCTTTGCATTAGCTCAACTTAAGACCATGGCCGAGGTAAAAGCATGGACCGAGCAAGAAATCCAGCTCGAGTCCGTGGTAAATGCGAACCTACCCCGAAGCGACCAGGCCGATCAAAAGAAGAGGGGCAGAGAAGAGAAGAAGAAGGTTCACCGGCCAAAGCCATACTCCCCGAAGTTCCAGAAGTATACTCCGCTCAACATCTCCCAGATTGAGCCATTAGAGGAGGCAAAGGGCGAGCGATTTTTCAAGCTCCCTCCGGTCACCAACAGTGCGGCCAAACAGACACGAGACCCTTACCGCGCCTTCCACAGGTCGCAGGACACCCTACCGAGAACCGCAAACAGCTCCGCGACTACATTGAGGAGCTGATTCGCTCGGGGCACCTGGCAAAGTACTTGCGGGAGAAGCGACAAACATACCGGGAGCAAGAGAACCATACCCTTCCTGGAAATTGACGATAGGCCAAATCATGGTTGTATCAACGGGGAGTGCGCCTTGAGCCGGCGAGATTCGATGCCTCCTGCCGGTCGAGGGGACTAGCAGCCAGCCCCGGAAGAAAAGCAAAGCAGCCGAGCCCATCACCTTCACCGACGAGGACCTCCATGGGATATCCTTGCCTCATAACGACCCCCTGGTGATTACAGCATCGGTCCACCGCTATGAGGTTCAATGGATACTGGTCGACTCGGGAAGCTCGGCAGACATCCTTTTCTACGACTGCTTTTTATATATGGGGATCAGCCCGTCGGACCTGAGGCCGACCACCCACATTCTGTCGGGGTTTACTAACCACTCCATCCCAGCAGAGAGAGTGGTCACCATCTTCCTTAATATCGGGGAGGGAGGCCGTACACGAACCGTACCAGTGGAGTTCATCGTCGCTAGAATTCCATCGACCTACAATATCCTCCTGGGACGCCCGGCGCTAAACTCCCTTCGGGCCCAGATCTCGACCTACTACTTCGCAATCAATTTTCCACTCGACCAAGGGGGAATAGGCCGGGCCTACGGGAACCAGCAAACCGCAAAGATTTGCTTCATAGCGACATCTACGCCAGAGGAACAAAGCGACGACCTTGAAAGCATGGGTGATTTCCAGGGGTCCTTGAATACTCAGGACGAACAAAAAGAAATCCGAGGGGCCCCGGTGGAGGCGCTAACAGAGGCCCCCATTGTCGAAGGGGACAATGAATGAACCATCCAGATCGGGTCACTCTTAACGGGGGCCCGGCGCGACCACTTTATCCACTTCCTCAGAGGAAACTCAGACGTGTTCGCTTGGGCACCCGCCGACATGCCCGGGATCGACCCCAAAGTAATCTCACATAAGATCGGGGTCAATCCGACTGTCCGACCCATCAGGCAGAAGAAACGAAGTGCGTAAGCTACATATGGTACACAACATCGCATACATTATAGAGTCTACCGTAGAAGCGTCGGGTATAATACGCATGTGATCCCTTTCCAAATCAGTCTTGGGAGACATCTCTTTGGAGAGGGTGATTCCGTGACAAGCCGGTAGATTACCGCGCTTTGAATCTTCCATACTAAATCTTTTCAGTATGGTGTCGATGTACCTTGACTGTGAAAGTCCTAACATCCTCTTAGATTTATCACGATAGATCTGGATCCTCAGAATGTAGGAGGTATCATCCAGGTCTTTCATGAAGAACTTTTATGACAAGAATCCTATGACTAATTGTAGCATATTAATGTCATTTCCTATCAGGAGAATGTCATCCACATACAAGATGAGGAATACCACAATTCTCGCTAAAATCTTACTATAAATGTATGGTTCATCTGGATTTTAGATAAATTCGAATTCCTTGACCGTCTCATCAAAACGGATGTTCCAACTCTGCGATGCCTGTTTTAATCCATAAATGGATTTAAGCAATTTGCTCACTCTTCCGCTGCTCCCACTCTCTATGAAACCCTCCGGTTGATCCATATAGAGACACTCTTCCAAATTTCCATTCAGAAAAGCGGTCTTTACGTCCATCTGCCAAATTTCATAATCGTGGAAGGCAGTAATGGCAAGAAGGATCCGAATGGATTTGAACACTAACAAGATAATTTGAGATATTGTGCAGGTATTATAATAGATCAGCTCAGCTCTAAAATACAAGTAGGAGATCCACAACAAATCGATTCACCAAACCAAATCTGCCGATTATTATGAGCAAATCGAAGAATCTTGCAACGGCAGAGACTAAGAGATATATTTTAAAAATCTTTTTATCATAAGGATCTCCAAATATCGAGAAGAAAAGGAACAAAAAATTTGGAGGCACGAACCCACCAAATGGCAATGGAAGCGCGGTCAAATAGGGCTATAAGCGGCGGTTTAGCGGTCATTTAGCGGCCGTAGGATCTGAAACTTCAAGGTCATGATCGTAATTTCACACACTTCAATATGTCATCTAGGATTTCACATTCTAGAGCCTATAAAAGGACCAAGAGCTATCTATACATTCAACATTCATCTACCGACCGATCTAAAGAGAGATCTAGCGAGCAACTAGGTTTATGTAATTTAGCTTTTCAGCGAGCAATTCGTAATGCACTAGTTGATCAATAAAGGTAGTCTTTTCTTTTAATTTTTGTCGCATTACTTTTCTACATTACTTTCCGCATTACTTTCCGCACTTTATTTTCCACATTACTTTCTGTAATTTTAATTTTTAATTATGGGTTCATTTATCTTCCACCTCTCTCTTAAATCGCTAATATTCATGAGCAAGTAAATTCTTGCTTGCCAGAGTTTGTAGGATATGGTACTTTAATGGATGAAAAATCGCTTAACTTCTTTTAATGTTTCAATTTTTATAAACTTTAGTAAAATAAATATTAACCCTTTTAACGGGCGCGCTCTCAATTAATGATAGTCACGACCACGATTTGAGATTCGTTAATACTTTTTTTGTTAAGGGCTTGAGATAAATAGAAATCAATGGAAGGACAAGGGGCAGTAGAGGGAAACCCTAATTTCTTTCAAGAACCCTAATCCACATTCATCGCTATCTCTCTAGTATTAAATAATTAAAAGATAAAAAGAATTATTTTTAAACTTTCATCTATTAATTACTAAGTCCTATAAACCCTACATGCCATTTTCTTATAAAATCTTCAACCTTCTTAGAATAAACGATCAAAACTCCACATTTCTTCTATCAACTCGTCTAAAACAAGAAAAGTAGTTCACCGTTTCCCTGCGGACGACCTGTACTCATCGCGGCTAGCTATTTGCAACACCATTATTGATTGTGGTTATTTACAACATACATAGACACTTTTTCACGATCAATCATCTCCTAACCGGGATGAGCTCATGATGGTTGCCTCGCTGTTCAGCACCAACCAACTCTGCCTTATAGAAGGCTAGATCAGCGTCCCCATATTTGATCTTCTCGGTTAATTGAGAACGTCGGTGCTATAAATCTTCTACCTCGAAGGCGAGCAGGAAAAACGCTCGACAAGGAGGGTTCGCTTCATTTCGAGAAAGACATGCGTAGAATAAAGCCCTCCGCCGAAGAAATACTCGATGCAGCACGGTGGCAACAACAGATAAGGTCTAGTCGTTGGTCGCTCCCAGCAAGAGGAAGAACCGGAGATGACGAGAGGCATCTTCATAGTCGAAAAGTAACAGCTCATCAAGAAAGGCCGACATCATGGCCAAGACAGAGCGCATCTTTATCCGACGAAGGGCTAAGTCACCACCCCTTAAAGGCTTCTCCTTCGTAACAGAGAGACAGTGAAGGACGAAGGCATAAGTATGACGATCAGAGTGCGAGAGTTCCTCCTGAACGACTTTCAGAGGAATGTTTATTAACAATAGGGCCAAGGAATCTGCGGCTAAAACCACCGGGGTTTAAGGAGGAACTAGCTATGGATTCGATGGTGAAACCTTACTGGTGGCAGATGATCCTTTTTATAAGCATTCTGGTCAAAATAAGCGTTAAATGCGGCGGTCAAAGCACCATACTCCAGAATCAACAACATGCACACGCTAACCGAGGAGGAGGATTTACTATGGTCGAAAATATGGAATTCGAGGAATGGCTTAATTAATGTTATCATTACTGAAAGTCAAAAAGATGGCCGATCAAAAAAAATGATCGGCTCGACTAAGAGGGAAGAGACGATCATAGAAGAGATCGATCGGCTCGACCAACAAAAGTTAAAACAAAAATATAACCTACAGAACCTTGGGGGAAAGAAAGCGCTCGGATAATTTCCTGCACTCAGTCAATGCCTCGTCAACATGGCAGGTGTGAAGGGCCACCACCTACTCGGTAACTGGCTCCATCCTTTTCAAATTGGCGAAGAGCTGAGCGTCGGCCTCACGAAGAACGAGTGCTTGATGAAGATGATGCTGCACGGTGTCGCGCTGCGCCTTATGGAGCCCCAAAGCCGCCTCGGTATTGGCAACACGATGATTCCACTTAGCGAGTTCCCCCTCGGTCGTACGGCGTGAGATGGCGAGGTCACCTTGTAAGGAATATGTATGTCCTAGAGGCCATTATTGTATGATATAGTGGATGATTGCACATATATATAGGACTTTCTTGCTCGATATGATGGTTTGCTATCTGGTTGCTTTTTATCTTAATATATACACTTGTATTATTATACTGTCTCTCTGATACATGTTGATAAAGCCCTTAGGATATTTGCTTGACTACCAGGACTATGATGCGGATCATACTAGTAGGGCCTGGGTAGTCCTTAAGCACATCCTTTAACTGTTCCTAGTCGAGAGAGTATCGAGATAGGGCATCGATATTTCAAAGTAGACTAGTGTGTACGTTTCTTGACCCTGTAGGGGACGATGGTTGATCCCATAACCATTGGCGTTTGACATCAAAAATTATACACAGGTGCTCATTAGAGAATGGGTATACGGAACAGGACTCGCCGAGAACTCCTAGATGGTACTATACCTATCGTCAGATAGCAGTTCTCTGGTGACACTGGTACAGGTTAGTCTATAGACCCGAGATCGTCATAGTGTCTTGCGTGGTTCCCACTGTGCTTTGATTTCCTCCCTACCACGGCTCAAAGAAGTTGTGCAAACAGGTGGATTTTGGGTACAGTCCCAAGTCACATGGAGGCAGTGAGCGATAGGAGGAGTTTCGTCTCTCCCGGTATTGGGAGTTGATGTTGCGCTATGCTCGGTTGGTTATAACAGTAAGTCCCTGGCCAGTGCTGATGAGATTACTAGTAAGTGTTATTAGTAGTTTCTCGAACTGTTATGAGCCATACATCGGATTTACTGGTAAGTGTTATTAGTAGTTTCTCGAACTGCTATGAGCCATACATCGGCATGACCTATCAAGTTACTGGGGTCTGATGATTCCACCCTTAGACTCGATATGTGACATATCAGACGAAGAGACCGGACTGTACGGTAAGTGTTACTTATAGGCTTCATGAGAGTTTGGACAAGCTTACTTGTTGATCTTCTAATCGCTCAATATCTGGATTGCCGTTACGTCCAGCTAGTACCGCTGACGGCTTGTGGGTAACTGATATGATCATTACCTACTGCTGGTGTATTGACGAGTCTTTAGAATCCTACACAGAGGTTAAACGAAGTAGGGCACATATGCTGATATGTGCGGGAGCTTGATTAAATACGAGTATGTGATACCGTAATCTAATCTGGCGACATTTGATATCGGTTAGGTTATATGTGATATAACCGGATTATTGAATCAAGTGTTGATTTAATAACGTGATATACAAATAAATGATATTAGTCGGCTATATGTGATATAACCGGATTATTGAATCAAGTGTTGATTTAATAATATGATATATATTTATATTTGATATAATTATTTATTAACTAATATTATTGCTCACTAATTATTTTCTTATCTGTATATATATTAATATATATGTGTGTGTGTGATATATATATATATATATATATATATATATATATATATATTATGATGCATGGATTTTCTATTTTGAGAAAATAGAAAAATGAGGTGGAAAATGAGGAGATATTTGTGGAATGGGTGAAGCATGGATTTAACATTTATTTATTCATTTGTTTTCACTATAGAAGCATGGGAGCAAATTAGTAGTGGAAAAAATTGTATGCTTCAATAAGTGAACATATTAGTAGTATCCGTTCTTCACTTGTTCTTTGACTTAGCTCATTAGCTTGCTCTCTCCTTTTTTTCTTCTTCCTCCACTAAGCTCTACTCTTTTCCATGAGTTGGAAAATAAAGAGTTAGAGAATTCTAAGTGAGCTTATAAACCTACTTCATCATCCTACTGTAGATTAGCACTTTAGACTAGCTTGTTTACTTCACTAATACTAGATTAGTGAAGAGGTAGCTTGACCTAAAGAAATTTCGGGTGGATCATCTTTGGCGTGGAAGATCAAGGAGCAAGCTCGTTCCTTCTTCAAGTGGATCCTAGAGGAGTCGTAGGGACTACTACCCGGAGCTATAGAAATAAAGGAATCGATCTACAAAGATTGTAAACTCTTTCACTTAGTATAAAACTTCTTATATCATGCATTAAACCCTAATGATCTAGTTAGATTCTAGGTTAGTGTTGCTTAGCACCACGAAAATTTTAAAATTGCATACTTGATGCCGGTTTTTAAACCTTGTGATGGTGCTAGGATATACTTTCATGATATCAGAGCCAAAGTTAGAGCATTAGATAATGTAATTAGAATTACGAAACCGAAACAACTCCAAAACATCGAAATCCAAACCCAAGTTTCTGTTGAATTTTCCAGAGCCTCTAAATTTTTTTTAAACAATTGTAGAGTGCTCTTCATGTTGTAAATAGAACACTGTAGAAAAACAAGACCATGATTCAAAAAAAATTGGCCGGCGAAAATGATGATAAAACCGGCCTGGCCAGTTTTCCTATGGGTTTTGGTCTCGAGGTTTTTATGGTGTTCTGGTCTCTTGGGTTTAGGGTTTCAGGTTATGTTTCTTTTGCCCAGATTGCATATGTTGTTATCTTTTATATTGGGGCAATTCGGAGTGTTTCGAAGTCGCAATTTAATATCGTTTCGGGTTTAAGTTTGATATATGATACAATATTTAGAATCCACATTTAATTAGTTTTGTGAAAACTAGTTTGCAATTGGTAAATCTAGCGTTTTAGTTTCAATTGATCGATTGCCATGGAGTTTTGATTCGGATCAAAACTCCGTCATAATATCGTATAGTACGCGAATACTAACCGGATAATATTACTAGATAGCCATGCCTTACAGCCCCGACCAAGTGACTTTAGGAGAACCCCGTTGCCAAGAGCATCCACACGGGTGCTCGCGGTCATGGTGTTCCACCTAAGTGCACTTCGTCGACCGCATTGGGGGTGCAGCCATCTACTAAAGTTCCCGACGAGCATTCGATCAGGTAGTCGGGAATCTTGTTGAATTACCCGACTAAGTTATTGAAAAGTGTTTTCGATTTGAGACTAAAATTCAAGGTTTATATGGTTAGGCATGAAATTCGGAATATGAGATATTCCGGGTTTATGATGTCTAAGCAAAATGCAGATTCTAATTATTGTAGTTTTTCATTTCTTTTCTGCGACCGTAAGTGTAATATGTGGTGTATTCCCGATCTTGTTGCTATATGTCAACGACATTCGGGATACGCATATTTACTTATGTTGATGACATGTGATGTTATGTGTTGCTGTGATATGACATATTAGATCATCGTGATTGAATAGCCGGGGGTTTTTGCGTGAGATGAGAGTTTTTCAATTTTCATTCTTGTAAAATTGTATATAATATTCTTTTATTGGGACACTTCCGGATTGAGGATGATATCACCATTGATGTATATTATTTACTTTTCCGCATTGGGATAGACCCAAGGTAGGAAGCATAAGTTACCGGGTTCTAGAGTCCAGTGGGAGACCATCTCGAGGAGTCGAGACCAGGTTTCCTAACTCTAGAATTGGCAGGGTTGCTTGACGCTCTCATAGGGGTCTAGGGATGTGGGTTTGGCCATTCATCACGACCGTGGAATCCGTGTTTTTCATTACTGGCTGAATTTAAAACACAGACCTCATAATATATCCAATATTTCATATGTTGACTTCTGCTGCTTATGTTCTGTGATGTGATCATATAACTGCGTGAGACAGATGCTATATATATATGATATATATAATAAACGGTGCTTATGTTTTGCACCCGCGGTAGTCCAACCCCCGCTCTGCCGTTAGTTAAGTAACCTAACGGTGCATGACGGGGCCCCATGGCGAATGCGGATGGCATAAGCGTACGTTCTATTTTTGTTTCTTTTCTGTGATGTTTTAGGGAAACATAAATGATGAGACTTCATTGATTAGATTAATGGATAGAAAAGAAACCTAAAAATGTTGTAGAATCAAAATTTTCAAAAAAGGCAGCTCTAGTTCTTGCTTTGCATAGTGGTATTCCTTGATGAATATCCAGCACATCATTCAATGAGGAAAGAGCCGAGATCCCTTCACCGGGAGTGACCTCTTTAGCAAAACTAGCAAATGCTACAACCCACTCGGTTTTGTTTTGATAGTTCTCTAGTTCTTGCTTTGCATAGTGGTATTCCTTGATGAATATCCAGCACCTCATTCGATGAGGAAAAAGCCGAGATCTCTTCACCGGAAGTGACCTCTTTAGCAAAACTAGCAAATACTAAAAAAACCACTCCTTTTCAAATCACTAGATTCTACAACGATATCAAGTTCACTACGCTAATGGTTTTCTTAAAATCCAATCGTAGCCCTCCGTCATTTCAGATAAGGACTATTTAGTATTCGTGCTGCGCTTGTTGACCTTGTCAAGACTTAGTGTGCGGTAGTTGATTAGTGCTTATCTACAGCATGTAATGCGATTAGATTAGGGTAGTCGTACGGCCTTATTGACCTTGTCAAGGGTCGTGTAAGTGGGTTTAATTCAATCACGAAATGAACGGGTTGAACTTGACTTGCGGTTTATGGTTTGTTGACCTTGTCAAGGTCATAAACCGCTTGGGGTAAAAACAGATATCGGGAACTTCAAGTGTTGAAATTTGTAATGAGATTGCATACCTTCTATGAGATAGTTGGATCCCGATACCCACTGTGAGTAAGAGTTACTCCTGAGAGAGTTTTCCACTTTACAATTAGCTGATCCGGTAGGTGTCTAAGAAAGGTGTTAACGGGGTTATGCCCTTGCGGAAATGAGGTTATTTAATTAGTTCCATGCAAAATCATGGGGAGACTCTCTTGGAGTACCAATACCTTCCTGGATGATCGATTGGCAAACTTGTAGGGTGTAATTAATCCCGGCTAATCTTACCTTTTAGGATTTGAAGGAAGATTTGATAAAAACAGTGGGGGCCATACTGATTAGATAAGATAATAACCAATCTAATCTTGCAAGAGCGCACGCAAAAGTATTATCCTCTCTCTCTTTCCTAGTAGCGACCATGAAATGCCTTAATCAAGATAATAATATGGATGTATTGACCGAACCCGCCTATTATACTGAGCTGGGGAACGTTAGTTCGCTCTATCTTATGATTGTCATAAGTCTGAGCAAGGAATAAGGGAATATCAAGATTCCCACGCAACCCGAATGAAGAAAGAGCATGCTGATGCATCTTCTTCGGGTGTATTCGTTATCGAGAACTGTTTCGCGGTATGCTCTACGTCCTGGGTATTGGATACCGGATCAGGATCCCACGTATGTAATTTATTACACGGGTTAAGGAGAAGTAGTCCACAAGTACACCCTATAATTGTTCATAGTCGAGGGTGTATCGAGACAGGGAATCGATATTCCAGAGTAGACTAGCGTATACGCATCTTGACCCATATGATGGGCGATGAATGATTCCACATCCATTGGTGTTTGACATCAAAGATGGTATGCGGATGCTCAGTGGAGACTGGGTACACTGAACAGACTCGCCGAGAACTCCTAGGTGGTATTATACCTATCGTCAGATAGCAGTTCTCTGGTGACACTGGTACATATTAGTCTGTCGATCCGAGATCGTCATAGAGTCTTGTGTGATTCCCACTGTGCTTTGATTTCCACCTTACCACGGTCAAGAGATCGTGCAAAACGGTCGTTTTTGGGTACAGTCCCGTGTCATATGGAGGCAATGAGCGATAGGAGGGGATTCGTCTCTCCCGGTATTAGGAGTTGATGTTGCGCTATGCTCGATTGGCCATAACAGGAAATCCTTGGTCAGGGTTGTTGAGATCTACTGGTAAGTGTTATCAGTAGTTTCTCGAACCGTTATGGACCTTGCATCGGCATGACTTATCAGGCTATTGGGGTCTGACGTAATACTACCCCCAGGCTATGATATGAGACATATCTGCCAAAGAGACCGGACTGTACGGTAGTGTTATTGATTGGATTCGCAGGAGTATGAGCAGGCTTACTTGTTGATCTTCTGATCACTCAATATCCGGGTGGCCGTTACGTTTAAACCGCTTGCGACTTATGGGTGTTTGATATGATCATCACCTACTGCCGGCGTATTGACGAGTCTTTAGAGTCCTACACAGAGGTTTTCTGGTTCATGCGAAACGAAATAGGAGCACATATGTGATATGTACGGGACCGAGATTAATATGAGTATGTGATATCGTATTCTATTCTCGCGATATGTGATATCGGACGGTTGTATGAGATATAGCCGGGTTATCGGATCAAGTGTTGATTCGATAAGTTGATTCATTTGATATTAGTCGGTTGTATGAGATATAGCCGGATTATTAAATCAAATATTGGTTTAATAGTCTAATGTATAATTATATATTTGATATATTAATGTGCATTAACTAATATTAGTCCACTTATGATTTCTTTTCTCACTTGATTGTGCACATAGTATATATGTGATATATATTAGTATACATAGTTTTATGTCATGCTTGATGATACATGATACATGGGTGTATGAGACTTACACCATGCTTAATATAATGTAGGGCTTATATTTATCTAAATAATTCAAAAATGGATGGATATTTGGCATGTCTACAAGCTTGTAGAAACTTGTAGAAATATTGACCAAGTCCACCATTTTTGTTTCACTTGTAGATATTTATTAACCCAACCATTATACTAACTATGGTAAACTCTCTACATGGGTTAGTGTATGACACTAACTCATCCATGGTTCATTTTCTCACCTCACTTGAGTTCATTCTCTCATTCTTCACTTGAGCTTCTTCTTCCTCATGAAAAGCTTTCTAGCTTTTGAAAATGGTGAGAAAATATTGTGAGAAAAAGAAAACTAAAGATAGCCCATTTCCTATTTCATCATCCTCTACTATTAGCCATTTAGTTTAGCGTGTTTGCTTCACTAAACCCTAATTTAGTGAAGAGATAGCATGAGCTTGAGTCTCCTCGACGCAGATCATCTTCGGCCTGGAAGACTTCGAGCAAGTTTGCATTTTTCACCTTGTGGAGCCTCTCAAGAGTTCAGGAGATTCTTACTCGCAGCGAAGGGACTTCTACACGGAGCATTTGAAGTGAAGGACCGGTCTACAAAGGTTGTATTCCTCATTCACTAGACTTGCAAAATTTTTTGCATGATGTTTTGTTTATATCTCTAGTTAAGATTCTTGGTTAGGGTTGTTTAGAATGACAATTTTTGAAAACGGCATGGACGATGCCACCCGAAACTTTGCTGCCTTGCTAAGTATCCCTACAGTGGTATCCGAGCCAAGTTAGAGATTTAAACGATATTTGTTAGATTACAAAACTGAAACTGCTCCGAAACTTGAAACACTAAATCTGGGTTCTGTCGAATTTTTAAAGGGCTCTAAAACCTTTTTAAACAACTGCAGAATATTATATGAGATATAGCATGGACATTGTGAAAATTTGAAGGCATTTGGCCTAAAAGTGGCCTGCCACATCACCCCAAAAACCGGCGAGCTCGGCCCAATTTGGGAGTTTTGGCTTCAATTTTTCGGGGTGTTCCAGTCTCTGGGTTTTGATGTTTCACGTGTTGTTTGTTTTTGCTAAATTTGCATGTGATGTTAACTTTCTGCAAAGGCAACTCGGAGTGTTTCGTAATCGTAATCCTAACATGTATTCGGGTTATTTAGACGATATTAAAAAGTTTGAGCGGATATCAATAACCCAATTTTTCCTTGCTGGAAATTTTCCTAGAGTTGGATTTTTTCCGTGTTTAAAATCTTCAGAAAATCATGCAAGCGATTCTGTGGACCCTCTAGAAGAACGAAACCCTAACTCGATTCTGTGACCGTCAGAACTGCTATCAAACCCCAGGCTTTGTGGTAGTTCAGCGGTGCCATAGGTAAGGCATTGGTTGACCCTTCTACGGCTGTTTCATAGGAGCTGTGGCATATTCTGGGTATTTTTTTGACTCCGCTCAAGTGTTGAGCTTGTTGGGAAATTTTGGGTGCTTGCTTATTCGATCGAAAAGTTTAACTTCGTCTAGCTATCTGTGATTGTGATACAATATTTGGAATCCACATAATTAGTTATGAGATAACTAGTTTGAATTTTATAAATCTAGCAGTTTAGTCTCATTTGATCGGTTGTCACGGGATTTTGATGTGGATCAAAAGTCCGTCCCAATTACGTAGTGTACGCAGATACTCGCTGGGTAACCTTACTAGATAAACACGCCCCATTACCCCGACCAAGTGACTGTAGGAGAACCCCGTCGCCAAAAGCATCTGTTTGGGTGCTCGCGGCAACGGTGTTCCGCCTTAGTGCACTTCGTCGACGGCATCGGAGGTGCGGCCGTCTACTAAAGTTTCCGATGAGCATTCGATCAGGTTATTGGAAAGTGTTTTCAATATCGAGACTAAAATGCGGGGTTTATAATTGTTAGGCATGTGATATCTAAGGAATTCATTTGGTTAGGTATGAAATCCAAAGTATGTGATACATTGGGTTTATGATGTCTAAGGTGGTTGTGGATTCCAATTGTTGTAGTTTTTCACTTTCTTTTCTGCGACCGTAAGTGTAATATGTGATGTATCGCCGTTTTTGGTGTTATATGTCAACGACAACTGAGATACGCATATTTACTTACGTTGATGACATGTGATGTTATGTGTTGCTGTGATATGTTATATTGGATTGTCGTGTTTTGAATAGCCAGGGTTTTTTATGTGAGATGAGACTTTTTCATTTTCATTCACGTAAAAGCTTGTATGTAATATTCTTTTATTGGGGCACTTCCAAGTTGAGGATGATGTCACCATTGATGTATATTATTTACTTTTCCGCATTAGGATAGACCCAATGAGGAGAGCACAAGTAACCGGGTTCTAGGGTCCAGTAGGAGACCATCTCGAGGAGTCGAGACCGGGTCTCCTAACTCTAGAATTGGTAGGGTTTCTTACCGCTCTCGTAGGGGTCTAGGGATGTGGGTTTGGCTATTTATCGCGACCGTGGAATCCGTGTTTAATATTGACTTAATTAAAACACGGAATTCCTAGTATATCCAATATTTCATATATGATTCTTCTGCTGCTGATATTCTGTGATGCGATCACTTGATATTCTGAGATGAATGCCTATATTATATATATGATATATAATAACTATTGATGCTTTTGTTTCTTCTGTGATACTTAGGAAGCATAATTTGATGGGACTTCATTAATGAGATTAATGAAATAAAAGAAACCTAAAGATATTGTCGGAACTTGTTTCAAAAACTGGTAGCTCTAGTTCTTGCTTTGCATAGAGGTATTCATTTTAGAATATCCAGCATCTTATTCGATAAGGAAAGAGCCGACGATCCCTTTACCGGGAGTGACCTCTTTAGCGAAACTAGCAGATGCTACAACCCACTCGGTTTGACTTTTGATTGCTTCTATAGTTTTTGCTTTGCATAGCGGTATTCATTTTAGAATATCCAGCACCTTATTTGATAAGGAAAGAGCCGAGATCCCTTCACCGGGAGTTACCTCTTTAGCGAAACTAGTAAAAGCCTAAAAAAAACTCCTTTTCAAAATCACTCGATTCTGCAATGATATCAAGTTCATTACGCAAAAGGTTTTCATAAAAACCTGTCATAACCCTCCATCATTTTAGGAAGTAGAGTACTTAGTATTCGTGCTGCGTATGTTGACCATGGTCAAGGCGTAGTGTACGGTAGCTAAGTGATGTCTTCTTACAAAGTATATGATGCGATTAGTTAGGACAGTCACATGATTATGTCGACCATAACCGAGGGTCATGTGGGTGGGTCTAATTAATCACGAAATAACGGGTAGAACTTAACTAGTACTTATGATATGTTAACCATAGCCAAGGTCATAGGTGCTAGGGGTAAAAACAATTATCGGGAATTTCAAGTGTTGAAATTTGCAATGAGATTGCATACCTTCTATGAGATAGTAGGATCCCCGATACCCACTGCGAGTAAGAGTTACCCCTGGGAGAGTTTTACACATTACAATTAGCCGATCAAGTAGGTGTCTAGAAAGGTGTTAACGGGGTTACGCCCATGGGAAAATGAGGTTTATTTTAATTAGGTCCGTGCGAAAGCACGGGGAACCTCCCTCAAAGTACCGACACTGGCCTGGCTGAAAGATTGGCGAACTTGTAGGATGTAATTAATCCCGGCTAGTCTTACCTTTTAAGGTTTGAAGAAAGATTTGATAAAAACAGTGGGAGCCATCCTGATTAGATAAAATAATAACCAATCTAATCTTGCAAGAGCCCATGCAGAGTGTTTTCTTCTCTCTCTCCTGGTAGCGACCATGCCACGCCTTAATCAAGATAGTAATATAGATGCATTGACTGAACCTACTTATTATACTGTGCTAGGGAACGTTAGTTCCGCTCTATCTTATAATTGTTATAAGTCTGAGCAGGAAATAGGGGAATATCCGAATTCCCATGCCACCTAATCGAAGAAAGTACATGTTGATGCATCTTCTTCGGGTGTGTTCATTACCGAGAACTGTTTCTCAGTATCCTCTACGTCCTAGGTATGTGATACCGGATCAGAATCCCGCATATGTAAAATGTTATATGGGCTACAGAAAGGTAGAGAACTGAGAATAGGTGATATGTCTCTAAGTGTTAGAGAATGGTGCAAGTGTTGCAGCCAAATCAGTTGGCAAATATCACCTTGTATTAATATATTGATTCTGAACAAATGTTATTAGATACCGAACCTGATATACAACATTACATCAGTTTCTTTATTAAGTTAAAAAAGGATATAATTCTGTATTGGAGGATAATGTTGTGAAAATTTTCCTGAATCAAGAGTTAATTCGATCAGGCATGTTATATAATAGCATATATGTTCTAAATCAAACCACAGTTCAAAGTATAGAACACACACAAGAGGAATGGTTCAGAAATGAACGAATCCTTCTTGTGGTATTGTAGACTAGGTCATATCAATGCGACACGACCAGCTAAGTTACATAAGGATGAATATAAGAATCTATTTGAATTTTCATCTTATGCTATTTACCAGTCTTGTCACAAAGGTAAAATGACCAATACTCCGTTTACTGGAAACAGAGAAAGAGTTACTGAACTCTTGGGATGGATACATGATGATGTATATGGTCCTATGTCTACAAATACCAAGGTTGGTTCTTCGTATTTCATTACACTCATCGACTATCTTTCAAGATTCGGACATGTGTTCCTGTTGAAACACGAGTCTGAAACTTTTGAAAAATTCAAGGAATATAAGCTTGAAGTTAAGAACCAGAAGGGTAGAAGTATTAAGTTCTTCGATGTGATCATGGAGGCGAATACTTGCGCATGGAGTTCCTGGAGTTTCTAAAAGGAGAATGTGATTCTCTCTCAGCTTACTCCTTCGAGTACACCACAGCACAATGGTGTATCGGGGCGGAGGTATCGCACCCTATGAGATAAGGTGCGCTCTATGATGAGTACTGCAGAGTTACCTTTTTCCCTTTGGAGTTATACACTTAAGAAGCTGCATACCTATTGAATGGGGTTCCATCTAAATCAGTGCCTACCGCTACATATGAAATATGCAATAGGAAGAGACCATGTCTTAAACGAGTTAAGATATGGGGTTGTCCGGCCTATGTTGAAAAGCAAAATCCGGACAAGCTCGAGGCAAGGTCAGTTCTGTATAAGTTTGTTAGGATATCCCAAATATTTGCGAGGGAATATCTTCTACCACACTAAGGAGCAAAAGGTGTTTTGTTTCTTAGCAAGCTACCTTTTTAGAAAAGGAATTTCTTGTGAAGAAATTTTGTCCGGTAATACAAAATTATATCCTTCTTTGCTTAATAAAGAAACCGATATAATGTTGCATATCAGGTTCGGCATGTAATAGCATTCGTTCAGAACCAGTGTATTACCAGTTGGTAATACAAGGTGATATTCCCCGACAGTCTTAGCTGCAACAATTGCACCATTTCCAACTCTAATGTCTTTATCACCTTCTCCAAGTTCTCTACCTTTCCTGATCGCATGTAACTGATTACATATATGGGATCCTGACCCGGTATCCAATACCCAGGACGTAGAGCAAATAGAGAAACAGTTCTCAGTAACGAACACACCCGAAGAAAATGCATCAACATGTACTTTCTTCATTTGGGTGGCATGGGAATCCTGGTATTCCCCTATATCCTGTTCATTCCTATAACTCTTATAGGAAAGAACGGAACCAACGTTCCCCAGCACAGTATAACATGCGGGTTCGGTCAATACATCCATATTATTATCTTCATTAGGGCATGAAATGGTCGCTACCTGGAGAGAGAGAGAAGAAAACACTTTAGCGTATGCTCGTGCAAGATCAGATTGGTTTTTATCTTATCTAATCAGGATGGCTCCCACTGCTTTTTATCAAATCTTCCTCCAAACCCTAAAAGGAAAGACTAGCCGGGATTAATTACACACTATAAGTTCGCCAATCTTTCAGCCAGGCCAGTGTCGGTACTTTGAGGGAGGTTCCCCGTGCTTTCGCACGAACCTAATTAATGTAAACCTCGTTTTTCCAGAGGCATAACCTCGTTAACACCTTTCTAGACACCTACTTGATCGGCTAATTGCACTGTGTAAAACTCTCCCAGGAGTAACTCTTACTCGCAGTGGGTATCGGGATCCAACTATCTCATAGAAGGTATGCAATCTCATTGCAAATTTCAACACTTGAAATTCCCGATAATATTTTGCCCCTAGCAGCTATATGACCTTAACATAGTCAACAAATCATAAGTGCTAGTCAAGTTCAACCCGTCATTTCCTGATTGAATTAAACCCACCCGCACGACCCTTAACATAGTCAACAAAGTCGCACGACTACCCTAATCCAATTTGCATCATATGCATAAGCAGACAAATACTGGTTAGTTACCGCACACTACGCCTTAACATAGTCAACAAACGTAGCACGAATACTAACTAGTACTTATCTGAAATGACGGAGGGCTACGACAGGTTTTTCTGAAAACCTATTGCGTAATGAACTTGATATCGTTGTAGAACCAAATGAAGTTTTAAAATGGAGTGATTTTGAGGCTTTTCTAGTTTTGCTAAAGGAGTCACTCCCGGCAGAGGGATCTCGGTCCTTTCCTCGTCGAATGAGGTGCGGGATATATCATATATATCGCTGTGCAAAGCAAAAACCCAAAAGCAGTCAAAAGCAAACCGAATGTGTAGCATCTGCCAGTTACTGCTAAAGGAGTCACTCCCGGTGAAGGGATCTCGGTCCTTTCCTCATCGAATAAGGTGCGGGGTATATCATATATACCGCTATGCAAAGCAAGAACTGTAGCTACCTGTTTTATTTAAAATCTGATTCTACAACATCTTAGGTTTCTTTCCTTTCATTAATCACATTAATGAAGTCCCATCATTAAAATACCTAAACATCACAGATAGATATGACGTACACTTATGCCATCCGCATTCGCCTCGATGTCCCCTCGTGCACCGTTAGGTTAGGTAACTAACGACAGAGCAGGGCAGGGCTAGCGCGGGTGTAAAACATAAGTAACGTCTATATAATATATCATATATATCATATACTATATCCATCACAGAGTCACAACACAGATATCGCAGCAGAATAAACATATGAAATATTGGATATACTAGGACATCCGTGTTTTCAATACGAGCCAGTATAAAACACGGATTCCACGGTCGTGATGAATAGCCAATCCCACACCCCTAGACCCCTACGAGAGCGGCAAGCAACCCTGCCAATTCTAGGGTTAGGAGACCCGGACTCGACTCCTCGAGTTGGTCTCCCACTGGACCCCAGAACCCGGTTACTTGTGCTCCCCTCCTTGGGTCTATCCTAATGCGGAAAAGTAAATAATATACAAAGGGTGACAACTTCCGCTACCTGGAAGTGCCCCAAATAAAAGAATATTACATACAAGTTTTTACATGAATGAAAATGAAAAACACTCATCTCACATAAAAAACCCCGGCTATTCGAACACGACGATCCAATATAACATATCCAGCAACACATAACATCACATGTCATCAACGTAAGTAAGTATGCATACCCCAATTGTCGTTGACGTATAGCAACGAAACCGGCGATATGACCATACTACACTTACGGTCACAGAAAAGAAAGTATAAAACTACAACAGTTGGAATCCGCAACCTCTTTAGACATCGCATGCCTAACAGATATAAATCCCGCATTTTAGTCTCATTATCGAAAACTCTTTTCAATATCATATGGGACTAAATTGCTAGATTTATAACATTCATTCAGTTATCACATAACTGTTTGTGAATTCCAATTATTGTATCCCATTCCAGATAAATAGAATATATTAAACTTTCCGATCGAACATTCGAACACCCAAGTTTTCCCGAAACCATCCAACACATGAAATAGGTTCAAAGACATTCGTTTCATGCCTCAGTACCAACGGTCCAGCCGTAGAAGGGTCAAGCCAACGCCTCACATGTGGCACGCCGTACTGCCCCAAACCCGAAGGTTCAAAGGGCAGTTCAAGACGGTCACATAATCGAGTTAAGGTTTGTTGTCTTCTAGAGGGACCATCGCGTTACTTGCACTACTCAGAACGTCCTTAAACCACACAATAATCCAACACTTGGATATTTTTGGCAGGGGAAAGATTGGGTATTTATATCCGGTCGAACTTTTTAACATATTCAAAAAATTATCCGGAAAACACATAGACAAAGTTCGATAATCCGATCGAGTCGTTGATTCCCTACACAACCCCAGAATACTCAAACCTGGAGTCAAATTAAAATTCCCAGAAAACTCAGAACAATTAATCAGGAATTACTGTGCAAAAACCAAGGGCTGACGTCACTATTTAGCCGCGGAACCGCCACAGAAGCCTAGATTCTGCCGCGGTTCCGCCGCACTTTGTGCTGTTCACAGGAAACGTTTTGCACAGTAATTCTTAGATTTTATTGCTGAATTTTTTAAGCAATTTTAATTGACAAAAAACCACAAATTCGAAAAATTTCCAGAGAGCTATTTTGGGGTTGGGTTTTCAGTTCGTCCGGGTTTCAAACTCCGTCTAGACTTCGCCTAAGGCTCTAGCTAGGCTCTGATACCACTGTAGGGTTCCTAGGCACACAGAAGAGGTCTCACAAGGCATCAACCATGCCATTTTACAAAAAAATGGTGCCGAGAAACCCTAGTTAACGGATCGTTGCTAGAAATCTAGGCGAAAAGTAAACTAGTTAACACTTAACTACTAGAATCTGGAAATTACAACCTTTGTAGATCCGGATATCCACCTCCACGGCTCCGCAACGAAAGCTCCTCGCTGTCCAAGTCGAACTCCGGGCTCTAGCGTCGGCTTCATCGGAGAATGAACGGGCTTGGTCATCGACGACGATGCCGAAGATGATCTACGTCGAGGCATCGCTAGATCAAGCTCCCACTTCACAAAGTGATGAAACTTGTGAAGAAAACACACTCTGCTACTTGGCAAGAGGTAGAGGATGAAGAAATAGGAGGTGGGTTCTCTTTAGAATTGGATTTCTCACTCTCAAGCTCAAGTTGCCATTGATGGCCTCAAGGTTTCAAACTTGAAGATGAAGAAGAAGAAGAGCTAGAATTATGATGAGTGTTTTTAAAATGAAAAGAAAAAAGAATACTTATCATAATTCCAACTAGGGTTAAGTGTAGAGAATAGACCATGGTTAATGGATAGGTTAGGGTTAAGCATGATGACAAGAATGGTTAAGAAGTCAAAGCTTCATGAAGCTTCAACTAAAAGACAAAGAAAGCCACCATTCTTATCATAATCATTTCCAAATAAATAAATAAACAAATAAATAAATAAATGGATATGCAAAACCCTAATTATCAAATTAATCATGGTTTAATCCTATACACTTAACTAAATGATCAAGTATCATCAAACATGATACATATATGTGCACGAAAATATATCACATATACAACTTGCACATCAAGTGAGAAAATCCATATAAAGTGAACCAATACTAGTTAATGCAAAGTAATATATCATATATATAATTATACATTAAATCATTAAATCAACATTTGATTCAATGATCCGGTCATGTCGCACATAACCGACTAGTATTCAATGTATCGATTTATCGAATCAATGATTCGATAATTAGGTCATATCGAATATAACTAATCGAAACATTTTTCGCGAGAATGAAATGCGGTATCACATACACGCATTATTCTCGGTCCTGCACATATCTCATATGCGCTCCTATTTCGTTTCGCTTGAGCCAGGAAACCTCTGTGTAGGACTCTAAAGACTCGTCAATACGCCGGTAGCAGATGATGATCATATCAAGCATCCACAAGCCGCAAGCGGTCTGCTAAACGTAACGGCCACCCGGGTATTGAGCGATCAGAAGATCGACGAGCTAGCCTGCTCACACTCCTGCGAATCCGACCAGTAACACTTACCGTACAGTCCGGTCTCTTCGTCTGATATGTCGCATATCAAGTCTAGGGGTGGTAAACGTCAGACCCCAATACTCGATAAGTCGTGCCGATGTGAGGCTCATAACGGGTCGAGAAACTACTGGTAACACTTACCAGCAAATCTCTGATCAGCCCTGGCCAGGGACTTCCCTGTTACGGCCAATCAAGCACAGCGCAACATCAACCCCCAAACCGGGAGAGACGAAACCCCTCCTATCGCTCATTGCCTCCATGTGACTCGGGACTGTGCCCAAAGACCACCGTTTTGCACGCCCTCATGGACGTGGTAAGGTGGAGATCAAAGCACAGTGGGAATCACACAAGACTCTATGACGATCTCGGGTCTACAGACTAACCTGCACAAGTGTCACCTGAGAACTGCCATCTGACGTGAGGTATAATACCATCTGGGAGTTCTCGGCGAGTCCGTCCAGTGTACCCAGTCTCCACTGAGCACCCGTATACCATCTCTGATGTCAAACACCAATGGATATGGGATCATCCATCGCCCATCACATGGGTCGAGAAGCGTATACGCTAGTCTACTCTGGTATATCGATGCTCCATCTCGATACACCCACGACTAGGGACCTTGAAGGATGTACTTATGGACTACCATGTCCCCACTAGTATGATCTACATCATAGTCCAGGTAGTCAAGTACACATCCTAAGGGCTTTACCAACATGTAACTATAAGACAGTATAAAGAGACTAGTGTACATGTTAAGATAAAGAGTAACCAGATAGCATACTATCATATCGAGCAAGAAAGTCATCTCTATATATGTCCAAGCATCCAATATAATGTACATCATCTGTACAATACTGGCCTCTAGGGCATACATACAACTAACAATAAGGACGACTGAAAGTCAGTCATACGCATTGTCTTTACCCTCAGTAGAGGGACGGTCTGTTGGAAGAGTTCCAAGCCAGATACCCTGACATACTAGACGATAAAGGCTGAATACATTGCTACCAACGATACTACCAAAGTGGCTGTCTGGGCAATTCTTGTTCATAAGATGAACATGGTTTCTACCATTGAGCGTCCAATAACTGTTATTGTGACAACAATGGAGTTGTGGCTTTAGTCTAGGAACACCGGTCCCATTAGCGATCTAGACATATTCTGAGGCAAGTATCACCTAATCAGGGAGATAGTTGATCTCCAACGGATCGAGGTCAGGAGAGTTGACACGAAGGATAACACGACGGATCCACTCACCAAGGCCTGCTTCCCCAAATACTATTTGAGAGATTTTGGGATGGTTGAGTATGGGATACTACAACCACTGCTATATTGTTGGGTATTGGATACTACAACAGATGGCCTTAGCGCAAGTGGGAGATTGTTAGTTATATGTATGCCTTAGAGGCCATTACTATACATTGGATGTATATTGTAGTGGATGCTTGGACATATATAGGGAGGACTTTCTTGCTCAACATGATAGTATGCTATCTGGTTGCACTTTATCTTAACATGTTGACTTGTAATATGATGTTGTCTTGCTCTCACATGTTGATAAAGCCCTTAGGATGTGTACTTGACTACCAGGACTATGATGGAGATCATATTAGTGGGGCCAAGGGTAGTCCACAAGTACACCCTATAATTGTTCCTAGTCGAGGGTGTATCGAGACATGCCAGAGTAGACTAGCGTATACGCATCTTGACCCATATGATGGGCGATGGATGATCCCATATCCATTGGTGTTTGACATCAAAGATAGTATGCGGGTGCTCAGTGGAGACTGGGTACACTGAACGGACTCGCCGAGAACTCCTAGATAGTATTATACCTATCGTCAGATAGCAGTTCTCTGGTGACACTGGTATAGATTAGTCTGTCGACCCGAGATCGTCATAGAGTCTTGTGTGATTCCCACTATGCTTTGATTTCCACCTTACCACGGTCAAGAGATCGTGCAAAACGGTGGTTTTTGGGTACAGCCCCGAGTCACATGGAGGCAATGAGCGATAGGAGGGGATTCGCCTCTCCCGGTATTAGGAGTTAATGTTGCGCTATGCTCGATTGGCCATAACAGGAAATCCCTGGCCAGGGTTGCTGAGATCTACTGGTAAGTGTTATCAGTAGTTTCTCGAACCGTTATGGACCTTGCATCGGCATGACATATCAGGCTATTAGGGTCTGACTTAATACCACCCCAGGCTATGATATGCGACATATCTGACGAAGAGACCGGACTGTATGGTAGTGTTACTGATTGGATTCGCAGGAGTATGAGCAGGCTTTCTTGTTGATCTTCTGATCGCTCAATACCCGGGTGGCCGTTACGTTTAGCAGACTGCTTGCGGCTTATGGGTGTTCGATATGATCATCACATACTGCCGGCGTATTGACGAGTCTTTAGAGTCCTACACAGAGGTTTCCTGGTTCATGCGAAACGAAGTAGGAGAACATATGTGATATGTGCGGGACCAAGATTAATACGAGTATGTGATACTGTATTTTATTCTCGCGATATGTGATATCGGACGGTTGTATGAGATATAGCCGGGTTATCGGATCAAGTGTTGATTCGATAAGTTGATTCATTTGATATTAGTCGGTTGTATGAGATATAGCCGGATTATTAAATCAAGTGTTGGTTTAATAATCTAATGTATAATTATATATTTGATATATTAATGTGCATTAACTAATATTATCTCACTTATGATTTCTTTTCTCACTTGATTGTGCACATAGTATATATATGATATATATTAGTGTACATAGTTTTGTGTCATGCTTGATGATACATGATACATAGGTGTATGAGACTTACACCATACTTGATATAATATAGGGCTTATATTTATCTAAGTAATTCAAAAATGGATGGATATTTGGCATGGCTACAAGCTTGTAGAAGCTTGTAGAAATATTGATCAAGTCCACCATTTTTGTTTCACTTGTAGATATTTATTAACCCAACCATTATACTAACCATGGTAAACTCTCTACATGGGTTAGTGTATGACACTAACTCACCCATGGTTCATTTTCTCACCTCACTTGAGTTCATTCTCTCATTCTTCACTTGAGCTTCTTCTTCCTCATGAAAAGTTTTCTAGCTTTTGAAAATGGTGAGAAAATATTGTGAGAAAAAGAAAACTAAAGAGAGCCCATTTCCTACTTCATCATCCTCTACTATTAGCCATTTAGTTTAGGGTGTTTGATTCACTAAACCCTAATTTAGTGAAGAGATAGCATGAGCTTGAGTCTCCTTGACGTAGATCATTTTCGGCCTCGAAGACTTTGAGAAAGTTTGCATCTTTCACCTTGTGGAGCCTCTCAAGAGTTCGGGAGATTCTTACTCGCAGCGAAGAGACTTCTAAGTGGAGCATTTGAAGTGAAGGACCGGTCTACAAAGGTTGTATTCCTCATTCACTAGACTTGCAAAGTTTTTTGCATGATGTTTTGTTTATATCTCTAGTTAAGATTCTTGGTTAGGGTTGTTTAGAACGACAATTTTTGAAAACGGCATAGACGATGCCACCCGAAACCTTGCTTCCTTGCTATGTATCCCTACATAGACTAGGTCATATCAATGCGAAAAGACTAGCTAAGTTATATAAAGATGGATATTTAAATCAGTTTCAATTTACATCTTATGAAACTTGCCAGTCATGTCTCAAAGGAAAGATGACCAAAACTCCGTTTACTGGACACGGAGAAAGAGCTACTGAACTCTTGAGACTGACACATAGTGATGTATGCGGTCCTATGTCTATACATGCCAGGAATGGTTCTGTCACGCCCCGCTTCCCGGTGTACTGTAAGGAGACGTGACTGGCCCGCTACGTATTTACTCAGAAGTAAACACGCTAAGCGAAAATAAGCAATATAATAAAGTACACAAGAAAAATGATAAGAGATATAATTGAACAACAACTTTTATTTATTAAACATTTCTTTACAATACAACTGAAAATGTAAATACAAGAATGGAAAACAATGCCTGAACAATAGTATGAACTGAAAGAAAAGTAAGTACAAGTAAAGCCTAATGGTCGTGCTGCTCAGTGGTCTGCTCCATGTGCTCCTGGCTGGTCTCGAACTTCTCAGAGTCGGGTCCTCCTAACAACATTCCAAAGAAGAGAAGTAGGAATGTCGTCAGCGAACAATCGCTCGGTAAGTCCCAAAGAGATAGAAATAGAATAGACAGATAAGAGGATGTAACTGGTATAATATTTGATTGTTATGCTAACGCAGTTGTTTGTGACTTGGTACAGAATATGCCAGTGTATACGAGAGGAGTCCAACTTACACCATGGACTATGATAACCCGTAGTACAAGGCTCCGTCGATAAAACCACGGAACAACGGCAATGGATGTATAGTTACGTCTTTTAATGACCATCTCGTGCCACTTTTAACACATTCTGTGCCAGTCTACCCCTTTAAAACCCGGTAATGTATTTTGTATTGATTGTATTGTTTTATCTAATAGCTGTAAGACTTGCCAAAACCCTGAATTCAGTTGTTCATGTAAACGGATAGGATGTAAACGGATAGTCATGTAATCAAGTCAATGAATATCCATGGTTCGGTCAAATCATGTTCATGTTGATATAGATTGTATCGGGTATAAATAGATTCATGTTGAATTGGTGTTGTACTTGAATTGTATTCAAGGATGGATTGATTTCAAATTAGACCGAGACTCTGTCTGAGTCAGACACCTTAAAACGAATTGAAGTCTTGAATTAGTTTTGGAGTTATCGGTAACTGCTTAAATAGGCAAGCACCCAAATTCTCCGACTCTCTGAGGCTCAAGAGAACTGGTCCCGCTTAAACCTGTATTTACTAGGGTCCTTATTGTAAATTAGTATAACTTGAGGGGGTTTTATGAAAAATAGTTTTGATATATTTTCAAAATAAACCTCAAGTATTTAATTATCGTCTTCAGGGTTTTCATAGATGTAAATTTTTAAGAGTGATGAGATAGTCTAGTGGATATAATCCTAACTTTTAATAGTATATGGTATTTTCTTGTAATTTGACTTGTATTGAATGTGATGGTATTTTCATGATCTTTTATAACTCTTTTATTTTGATTTAGAAAACATGGAATATATATAATATATTTAAAGTAGATATTTTGATAATATATATATATTTATAAAAATTAGAATTTATTTATTTATAGAAATCACGTTTTTCTTAAAATTGTAATACAAATTCCATCGAGATCGTATGCTCCGTGAGGAGGTCTGCATCTCGCCCTCCTAGTCCGATGGATGTGCGATAACCCGCACCAACCAAGTTGGATTCCCCAAAATGGGTTTTAAGGACTTAATCGTATGGAATTAAAGAAGACAATTTAAAGAATACGGTTTTGTAATAGTTTAGGGTATTTTATTGTAAACTTGTAATTATCCCATAAACTAATATTCCAAAAGCCATCGTGCTATGTCAAGAATGAGTTTTGTGATGAGGTAGGTCATTACCTCGTGAGTTTTCTAAAGGTAATACAAAGGAATAGGATGAAATATGTAGAATGTAAAGTTTGTGTTATTTGTTCGTAAAAATGTGATAAAAGTTGCATAACATGTTATTTTGAGAATAAACTTGTTCTAAAGTGTTTGGTTATGATTGCTAAACAATATATGAAGAATTGGTAGGTTTGTTAATAAGCAAGTTTGGGTTTTTAAAGAAAAGAGAATCGAAAGTCGGAATAACTCCGCTTCCGACGAGTTTTGAAATGAGAGTGTTTTAGATTAGAATGAGAGGAGGGAAGAAAGGACTTACTGGTTGAAAGGAAAAGGGAGAGGTAGAGGAACTTTTGAAGGTGTCGGGGAGTCGCGGTATCGCCGGATTCTTCCCGAAATGTCGCCGGAACTTTGACCTTGGCTAACATCACTTGTAGAACTTTGGACTTGGAAATTTTTTGAGAGTTTTGGCAATGGATTTCAGAATGAGGAGGGCCAAACTATAGGGTTTTATTTATAGGAGAAATTAGGGTTTAGGGTAATGAAGAACGGAATTAAAAATATGCATTAAAATGGATTAAAGAGGTGAATTATCACTCTCAGGATAAATGCAGGAAAATCAAACAATATGAGGGTAGTGGGGTAGACCAAGGAGTGCTAGGGTTAAGATTTTGGAGTATTTGAGACTATTGGGACCGGCGGCGCCGGCCTCAAGTGAAATCTCGCCGGCCGTTTGGTAGGGTGGGGTGCTTGGATCTTTGACACGTGTCCCACGCTGTATAAATACCAATTTCCACATGTTTGTTTTTAGTGTGACTTTTCATTTTACGTGTAGTGCACGTGCAAACTTTTGAGCTTCTAAATGTTTAAAAGAAAAATCAATAAAAATATTATGTGGCTGAGGGGATTCGAACACAGGGGCTACATTACAGCAGTACAAGGCTTTACCAATGAGCTACAAGTGCTTTCTTGCTGTTCAAAAGCAATTTAAATTTATAACTTGTGCTCAGGCTAAGGTATTCCTTTCTGTACTTTACAAAAAAATTTGTACAGAAGTTTTAGGGTTGTTACAGGTTCCTCGTACTTTATTACATTCACCGATGATCTCTCAAGATACGGACATGTGTTCCTGATGAAACACAAAACTGAATCTTTTGAAAAATTCAAGGAATATAAGTACGAAGTTGAGAACCAGACGGGTAAAAGTATTAAAGTCCTACGATCTGATCGGGGAGGAGAATACTTGAGCACGGAATTCAAAGACTACTTAATAGAGAATGGATTCTCTCTCAGCTTACTCCTCCATATACACCACATCACAATGGAGTTTCGGAGCGGAGGAATCGCACCCTATTAGATATGGTGCGCTCTATGATAAGAAATGCGGAGTTACCTATTTCCTTTTGGGGTTATGCACTCGAGACAACTGTATACCTATTGAATAGGGTTCTGACCAAATCCGTGCCTACCACTCCATATGAGATATGGAATGGGAAGAGACCATCTCTGAAACGAGTTAAGATATGGGTTGTCTGGCCTATGTTAAAAAGCAAAATCCGGACAAGCTCGAGGCAAGATCTGTTTTGTGCATGTTTGTGGGATATCCAAATAGATTCAAATGGATATATCTTCTACCATACTGAGGAACAAAAGGTATTTGTTTCTCAATTAGAAATAGAATTTTTTATGAAAGAAATTAGTGGTAATAAGGTAGAACTGGAAGAAGTTCCAGCTACACAAACTATAACTGTCGATTTGGTAGAACCGGAGGATTCAATAACCCCCAACGAACCTCAGCCACTCCGCAGATCTAGTAGGGTTCATCATCCACCTGAGAGATACTACAGATTTCTTATAGACGGTGGGAGTAAGGATTGCATCATGGAAGACGATGACCCAACTAGTTTTGAGCAGGCCATCATAGGCCTGTGAAATGGTTGGATGTTATGCGATCTGCGATGGAATCCATGTACACCAACAAAGTATAGACTTTGGAAGTTGCTCCTGAAGGGGTAAAACCCATCAGGAGCAACTGGATCTTTAAGAAGAAAATTGGTGTAGATGGAAAGGTTGAGACCTTCAAAGTTAGACTTGTAGCAAAAGGTTTTCGTCAATGACTAAGTGTCAACTATGATGAAATCTTTTCTCCTGTCGCTATGCTTAAGTCCATCAGGATCCTACTTGCCATTGCTGCATACCATGACTACGAAATCTGGCAGATGGACGTCAAGACCGCTTTTCTAAATGGTTATTTAGAAGAGAGCGTGTATATGACACAGCCAGAGGGCTTCGTAGACAGTGGGAGCAGCGGAAAGGTGTGCAAGCTGCTTAAATCTATCTACGGATTAAAGCGGACATCACGAAGATGGAACATCTGTTTTGATGAAGCGATCAAAGAGTTTGACTTCATCAAAAACGAAGATGAACCTTGTATATACAAAAAGGTTGTAGAGAGTAAGTTTGTCTTTCTCGTATTGTACGTGGATGACACACTCTTGATAGGAAATGATGTTCCTATACTACACTCGGTCAAGCTCTTCTTATTACAAAAGTTCTCTATGAAAGATCTAAGGGATGCCTCCTACATCCTGAGGATAAAGATCTATAGAGATAGATCTAAGCGGATGTTGGGATTGTCCCAATCAAGGTACATTGACACTATACTAAAGAGGTTTAGTATGGAAGATTCTAAGCGTTATAATTTACCCGCTTGTTCAGGAATCACTCTTTCCAAAGAGTTGTCTTCCAAAACTGATTTGGAGAGAGCTCGCATGCAAGAGATACCTTATGCTTCAATGGTCGGGTCTATCATGTATGCGATATTATGTACCAGGCTGAATGTAGATTACTCACTGGGTGTAGTGAGTAGGTATCAATCAGATCCTGGGGAAAAGCACTGGACAACTGTGAAGAACATTCTTAAGTACTTGAGAAGGACTAAAGAGATGTTCTTGGTGTATGGTAACGGAGAACTCCAGGTGGAGTCCTTTACCGATTTGAGCCTCCAGAGTGATAAGGACGACAGTAAGTCGGTCTCGGGTTTTGTTTTCACCCTCAATGGAGGGGCGGTATGTTGAAGAGTTATAAGCAAGATACCGTATCAGACTCGATGATGGAGGCTGAATACATTGCTGCCAACGATACCGCTAAAGAGGCTATCTGTATGAAGAAGTTCATAGCTGAACTTGGTGTGGTTTCATCCATTAAGCATCCAATACCTTTGTATTGTGATAAAAATGGAGTTGTGGCTTTGGCCAAGGAACCCCGGTCCCATCAGTGATCTAGACATATTTATAGGCGGTATCACCAGATCAGGGAGATAGTAGATCGCCGGAAGATCGATGTCTGGAGAGTTGACACGAAGGATAACACAGCGGATCTACTCACGAAGGTCCTTCCCCAGACACAGTTTGAGAGACTTTTAGGGATGTTGGGTATGAGATACTACAACAACTGGCCTTAGTGCAAGTGGGAGATTGTTAGGAATATATATGTCTTAGAGGCCATTATTGTATGATATAGTGGATGCTTGGACATATATATAGAGGACTTTCTTGCTCGACATGATAGTATGCAATCTGGTTGCTCTTTATCTTAACATGTACACTTGTATTATTATACCGTCTCTCTAATACATGTTGATAAAACCCTTAATATGTTTGCTTGATTACCAGGACTTTGATGCAGATCATACTAGTAGGGCCTGGGTAGTCCACAAGCACATCCTTTAACTGTTCCTAGTCGAGGGAGTACCGAAACATGGCATCGATATTCCACAGTAGATGTCACACCCCACTTCCCAATGTACGGGTAAGGAGACATGGTGGGCCGCGACATATTTACTCAGGAGTAAACAGGCTAAGCGTAAATAAGCAATATAAATGAAATAACACAAGAATGACAAGAGATATAATGAAACAACAACTTTTTATTGATATTCATTCTTTACATACAACTAAAAAGTAAAGTACAATGAAAGAAAGCGATGCCTAAACCATGGCATATGAACTGAAAGAAAAGTAAGTACAAGTAGAAACTAGAACTTTGGCTCCTCTGTAAATTGCTCCAAATCGGCCTGGCTGGGCTCGATTTCCTGAAGGTCGGGTCCTCCTGAAAACATTCCAAAGAAAGAAGAGATAGGAATGTCGTCAGCGAACTATCGCTCGGTAAGTACCCAAAAAAGAGTAGAATAGATCAAGTAGAGAGAATAGAACTGGTAACTGTACAGATTTATGTTTGTTATACTAATATAGTTGTTTGTAACTTGGGACAGAATATATCAGTGTATACGAGAGGAGTCCAACTTTCCCCGTGGACTAAGGTAACCCGTAGTACAAGGCTCCGTCAATACCCACGGAACAACAGCAATGGATGTTTATCTACGTCTTTTAGTAACCATCTCGTGCCATTTTTAACGCATTCCGTACCAGTCTACCCCTTTAAAACCCTGTAATGTATATTATATTGATTGTAATGAGTTGTAGTATAAGACTTGCCAAAACCATGATATAAGTTGTTCATGTAAATGGCTCAGGATGTAAACGGATAGTCATGTACTCAAGTCAAGATATATCCATGGTTCAGTCAATTCAAGTCATGTTGCATGTTCATATTGTTCGGTATTCATGTTCAAGTGTTCATGTTTGATACATTGGATTCATGTTGAATTAGATATATGATTAGATTCATGTTTGGATTGTATTTAGATTAGACTGAGACTCAGATTGAGTCAGACACTTAAACAGATTTGGATCCTGAATTAGGTTTGGGAGTTATCGGTAACTGCTATACATGGACGGCATGATTTGTATCTTTTTCCAAGATAATTACCATTGATAACCCTGTTTTAGTTTTCTATCTTAAATAGGCAAGCACCCACTTTTCCCGGCTCCTTGAGGCTCAAGAAAATTGGTCCCGCTTAAACCTAAATTTACTAGGGTCCTTAATGTAAATTAATATAACTTGAGGGGGTTTTATGAAAAATATTTTTAGTATACTTTCAAAATAAATCTCAAGTATTTATTTATCGTATTTAGGGTTTTCTTGGATGTAATTTTTAAAAGTGAGATATTCTAGTGAATAAATACCTAGCTTGAATAGTTCAGGGTATTTTAATGTAAAGTTGACTTGCATGGATTCTTGATGGTATTTTCATGAAAATTGTAAATATATTATTTTGTTTGGGAAACGTGGAATTTAATAATATCTTAGAAATATGTTTTTTGATAATATTTATATATTTATAAAAATAACTTTTTATTATCAAATAGAAATTCTCGTTTTTCTTAAAAATTGAATAAAAATTCCATCGAGATCGTATTCTCCATGAGGAGGTCTGCATCTCGCTCTACTAGTCCCGAGGATGTGCGATAACCCACACTATCCCGATCGGGTTCCTAAAAATGGGTTGTAGAGGCATAATCGCAAGGAATGTAATCACACAATTTAAAGAAATACAGTTTTTAATAGTTTAAGGTATTTATTTGAAAAGTCGTATTTGCCACAAGATATTGTTTTCAAGTGAATCGTGCTATGTCAAGATGTATGTATGTGAGTGGTAGGTCATTACCTAGTGAGGTTTTCTAAAGGTATGCTAAGCTAATGTAATTTAAAAGATGTCATATGTAAAGTTTGTGGTGCTAGTTATATGTATGCTCTAGAGCCCATTATTGTACATGATTGTGTATTATAGTGGATGTTTGGACATATATAGAGAGGACTTTCTTACTCGACATGATAGTATGCTATCTGGTTGCTCTTTATCTTAGCATGTACGCTTGTATCATTATACCGTCTCTCCGTTATATGTTGATAAAGCCCTAAGGATGTGTACTTGACTACAAGGACTATGATACAAATCATACTAGTAGGGCCAGGATAGTCCACAAGTTCATCCTTTAATTGTTCCTAGTCGAGAGAGTATCGAGACAGGGCATCGATATTCTAGAGTAGACTAGTGTGTACGTTTCTTGATCCTGTATGGGGCGATGGTTGATCCCACAGCCGTGTTTGACATCAATGATTATACACAGGTGCTCATTGGAGAATGGGTACACCGAACATGACTCGCCGAGAACTCCTAGATGGTATTATACCTATCGTTAGATAGCAGTTCTCTGGTGACACTGGTACATGTTAGTCTGTAGACCCGAGATCGTCATAAAGTCTTGTGTGGCTCCCATTGTGCTTTGATTTCCTCCTTACCACGGCTCAAAGGAGTCGTGCAAACAGGTGGATTTTGGGTACAGTTCCGAGTTACATAGAGGCAATGAGCGATAAGAGGGGGTTCGTCTCTCCCGGTATTGGGAGTTGATGTTGCACTATACTCGATTGGTTATAACAGGAAGTCCCTGGCTAGGGCTGATGATGAGATTTACTAGTAAATGTTATCAGTAGTTTCTCGACCCGTTATGAGCCTCATATTGGCATGACTTATCAAGTTATTGGGGTCTGGCGTTTACTACCCCCAGACTTAATATGCGACATATCAGACGAAGAGACCGGATTGTACGGTAGTGTTACTTACTGGATTCATGGGAGTTTGAACAAGCTTGCTTGTTGATCTTCTGATCGCTCAATACCTGGGTAGCCATTACGTCCAGCTAGTACCGCTGACGGCTTGTGAGTGACTGATATGATAATTACCTACTGCTGGCGTATTGACGAGTCTTTAAAGTCCTACACAAAGGTTTTCTAGCTCAAGTGAAACGAAGTAGGGCACATTTGTGATATATGCGGAACCGAGATTAATACGTATATGTGATACAGTATTTTAATCTAGCGATATAGGTTATATGTGATATAACCGGATTATTGAATCAAGTGTTGATTCAATAATTTGTTATATGTATACTTGATATACATATAAATGATATTAGTCGGTTGTATGTGATATATCCGGATTATTAAATCAAGTGTTGATTTAATAATTCAATATATAATTATATATTTGATATATTAATATATATTAACTAATATTAGCTCACTTAAGAATTTCTTTTCTACAAATACATATAAATATATATGAGATATATATTAATGTATTTATTTTTGTGTCATGCTAGATGATACATTGGACATGGGTGTATGAGACTCATACCAAATTAAAGATAATTTGGGTGATTAATTATTAAGGAATAAAGAAATTAGCATGGCTAAAAAGGCTTGTGGAAGCAGTAGAAGTCTTGACTTAGTCCACTAATTTTATTTTACTCTAGATATTTATTAACTCAACAATTATTTTTAGCTATGGTTAACTCTCTACTAATATCTCTTGAGACTTTTTTTCACCCAAGAGTTCACATTAGTTCACTTTCTTCATCTCCTTCTTTACTCTCTAGCTTTTGATAAGGTGAAGAAAGAAAGGGAGAAAATTAATTCCAAAGTGAGCAAAATTCCTACTTCATCAATCTATACCAAACTAGCCATTTAGTATAGCTTGTTTACTTCACTAATTTCTCAATTAGTGAAGAGGTAGCTTGAGTTAGAGATTTTTCGACGTAGATCATCTTCGGCCTTGAAGATCCTTAAGCAAGCTCGTTCTTTTCACCAAGTGGAGCCTAAGAAGAGTTTGAGGGACCACTACTTGGAGCTAACGGACTACTACATGGAGCTTTAGAAGTGAAAGACCGGTCTACAAAGGTTGTATTCCTTGTTCACTTAGCGTAAAGTTTGTTTACATGCTTTATAAATCCTAATTCTCTAGTTCGATTCTAGGTTTGTGTTCCTTAACACTCTGGATTTTTTTAAATTGCATACTTGATACTTGCTAAAACCTAGTGGTCGTGCTAAGAAATTCTAACATGGTATCAGAGCCAAGTTAGAGCATTAGGAGTGGTCTAGGCGAAGTTAAAGTGTTCGATCGACTTTTCGAAACCCTAAAATCTTGGTTTCTAGAAAATTTTCCAAAAGTTAGAATTTTTGGATTTAAAAATATGCAAAAAATTGTGCAGGGTTTTATATGGATCCCCAAGAAGAACGAGCACCCAACTCGACCAAGCGGCCGCGCAACCACGGCCAAACCATGGGTTTAGCCGAGGTTCCACGGCACAGTTGGTGAGGCAGGGACTGTGCCTTCTTGTGATGATCCGTAGGTACTTGTGGCACATTCTTGGTATTTTTAAGTGAGACTCAAGTGTTGAGGTCTATGGGAATTTTAGGTGTTTGATAAATCGATCGAAATTTTTAACATCGTCTAGTATATCTGTGATACAATATTTGGAATCCACAATAATTAGTTTTGTGAAAACTAGTTAGTATTGTAGGGTTCCTAGGCACTCTTGTAAAGGTTCATAAGGCATCAAACATGCCCGGATAAAAATTTAGACGTGCCGAACAACCCAAAGCCGGGATTTTTGCTAGATTATTAGGGTTAAACATGCAAGATGATAACTTTTATCCAAGTGTGAGGGATTACAACCTTTGTAGTCCGCTCCTTCGCTTCATAAGCTCCGAGTAGAAGTCCCTTTGCCGCGATCCACCATCTCCCGGACTCATGAGAGGCTCCACGACTCGAACGATCCATGCTAGTTTGAAGTGTTCCAAATCTCCGATGATCTACGTCGAAGTTGCAAAGACTCAAGCTTTCTCACTCTAAAGAGATGAACACACTAATCTCATGGGCTAGATGAGATGAGGATGAGAGAGTAGTATTTATGCTTTCTTTTTAAATCATTTTCTCATATTTATTCATCACATAAAGAATTTCTAGTGAGCTTTTTAAGAGAGAAGAAGATGATAATGGAAAAGATAATGATCATAATAATCCTTTTGTGATGAATAGAAAACAAAGCTATATGATTGATATATCATCCATGGTCAAGGATGAGTGGCTAATAATGTGTAGAGAAACAACTAGAGTTAGGGTTTGGTTTGGTTAGCAATGTGTCATCAAAACATATCTTAACCATGACAAAATATAAAGCTTCTAGAAGGTGCATGAAGCAACTAACCCTAATCAAACCCTAACCTCATTTAATCATCCTTAAACATGTTTAACAATAAATCATATCATGTCACAATAATATATATCACATATATATTATATATTTGCAACAAAAGAAAATAATACAATTAACATATATCGCATATATATCAATGTATCATCCAGTGAGAAAATGAAATAATAAAGCGAGCCAATATTAGATAATGTAATACAATATATCATATATATTATTACACATTAAATCATCGAATCAACACTTGATTCGACGATCCGGCTATATCGAATATTACCGACTAATATATCATGTACCGATTCATCGAATCAACACTTGATCTGATGACCCGGTTCATATCTAAATATCGCGAGAATATAATACGGTATCTCATATCGCATTATCCTCGGTCCTGTACATATCACATATGTGCCTCTACTCCGTTTCGCCTGAGCCAAGAAACCTCTGTGTAGGACTCTAAAGAATCGTCAATACGCCGGTAGCAGGTGATGATCATATCAAACACCCACAAGCTGCAAGCGGTCAGCTAAACATAACAGCCACCCAGGTATTGAGCGATCAGAAGATCAACAAGCTAGCCTGTGCGTTCTCCTGTGAATCCAATCAGTAACACTCCCGTACAGTCCGGTCTGTTCGTCTGATATGTCGCATATCAAGTCTAGGGGTGGTATACGTCAGACCCCAGTAACCGATAAGTCGTGTCGATGTGTGGCTCATAACGGGTCAAGAAACTACTAGTAACTCTTACCAGTAAATCTCTATATCAGCCCTTGCCAGGGACTTCCAGTTATAGCCAATCGAACACAGCACAACATCAACTCCCTATACCGGGAGAGACGAATCCCCTCCTATCGCTCATTGCCTCCATGTGATTCGGGACTGTACCCAAAAGCCACCGTTTTTCACGCCCTCTTGGACGTGGTAAGGTGAAAATCAAAGCACAGTGGGAATCACACAAGACTCTATGACGATCTCGGGTCTACAGACTACCCTGCACCAGTGTCACCGGAGAACTGCCATCTGACGTGTGGTATATCACCATCTGGGAGTTTTCGGCGAGTCCGTCCAGTGTACCCAGTCTCCACTGAGCACCCGTACACCATCTCTGATGTCAAACACCGATGGATATGGGATCATCCATCGCCCATCATATGGGTCAAGATACGTATACGCTAGTCTACTCTGGTGTATCGATGCCCTGTCTCGATATACCCTCGACTAGGAACAGTTATAGGATGTACTCATCGACTACCGTGGCCCCACTAGTATGATCTTATCATAGTCCCAGTAGTCGAGTACAGATCCTAAGGGCTTTATCAACATGTGAGAGAAAAACAGTAAACCAATACAAGTCAACATGTTAAGATAAAGTGAAACCAAATAGCATACTATCATGACGAGCAAGAAAGTCATCTCTATATATATCCAAGCATCCATTATAATATACATCATATGTACAACAATGGCCTCTAGGGCATATACATAACTAACAATCTCCCACTTGCACTAAGGCCAGCTGCTGTAGTATCTCATATCTGGCATCCCGAATAATCTCTCAAACTGTATCTGGGGAATAGCCTTCGTGAATGGATCCGCAGTGTTGTCCTTCGTATCTACTCTCCTGACCTCGATCTCCCGGCGATCAACTATCTCCCTGATCAGGTGATACCGTCTCAGAATATGTCTGGACTTCTGATGGGATCTGGGTTCCTTGGCTAACGCCACAGCTCCATTGTTATCGCAATACAGAGGTATTGGATGCTCAATGGATGGAACCACACCAAGTTCACTAATGAACTTCTTGATCCAGACAGCCTCTTTGGCAGCATCGTTGGCAGCGATATATTCAGCCTCCATCGTCGAGTCTGCAACGGTATCCTGTTTGAAACTCTTCCAACATACCGCCCCTCCATTGAGGGTAAAGACAAAACCCGAATGCGACTTAGAGTCGTCCTTATCACTTTGGAAGCTGGAATCGGTAAAGGACTCCACCTGGAGTTCTCCGTTACCATACACCAAGAACATCTCCTTAGTCCTTCGTAAGTACTTGAGAATGTTCTTCACAGCTGTCCAGTGACTCTCTCCAGGATCT